>CM057829.1:69940774-72340774 GCA_030068075.1 Paguma larvata
AGCACAAGTTATTTCTTACCTTTTTGATATTAACTATTCCAACAGGTAGGAAAGATATCTCATTTTGGTTTTGATTCATGTTTCCCTGATGATTAATTATGTTGAACACCCTTTCAAGTACTTTTTGGACATCTGTAGATCTCTTTGGAAAAATGTCTATTCAGGTCCTTTCGGTCATTTATAATAGGATTATTTCTGTTTTCGCTATTGAATTGCATGATTTCCTTATATATTTTATATTAACCCTTATCAGATATATTTATGAACTGTAAATATTTTCTTCCATTCCATAGGTTGTCTTTTCACTTTGTTGATTATTGATTTTACTGTGCAGAAGCTTCATAGTTTGATATTATTGCACTTTTTAATTTTTGCTTCTGTTGCTTGTGTTTTTGGTGTCATAGCCAAAAAATCATTGCTCAGACTGATATTCAATGAGTTTTCCCTATGTTTTCTTTTAGGAATTGTATAGTTCTTATGTTTAAGTCCTTATCCATTTCAAATTAACTTTGTGAGTGTGTAAGATAGGAGTCCAAGTTCATTTTTCTGCCCGTGGTTATCCACTTTTCCCAACAGCATTTATTGAAGAGATGATCCTTTCTCTATTGAATATTCTGGTTCCTTTGTCTAATATTAGTTGACCATACATGCAGCAGTTTACTTCTGAGCTCTTGATTCTGTTCCATAGGTCTATGTATCTGTTTTTTTTTGTTCTAGTACATACTATTTTGATTACTATAGCTTTACAGCTATAGTTTGATTTCAAAATGTATAATGCCTTCGACTTTGTTTTTTCTCAAGGATTGCTTTGGCTATTCAGAGTCACTTGTGGTCCATATGAAATTTCGGATTGTTTCCTATTTCTGTAAAATTGCCATGGAATTCTGATGGGGATTTCATCAAATTTATAAATGGCATTGAGTAGTATGAATATTTTAACAATATTAATTCTCTAAACTATCAACACAAGATATCTTTCCTTTTATTTGTGTCTTTAATTTTCTTCATCAATGTCTTATGCTTTTCAGTGCACAGACCTTTCACTTCTTGGTTAAATTTATTCCTAAGTAGTTTGGTTGTTTTTGATACTATTGTGAATGGGATTACTTTATTTCTTTTTCAGATAGTTTGTTGTTAGTGTATGGAAATGCAATTGAATTTTGCATATTGATTTTGTATCCTGCAACTTTACATGATGTATAGTTCTACCTGTTTTTGGTGGTGTGTTTAGGGTTTGCTCTATATAAGATCCTGTCATCTGCAGAGATAATTTAACTTCTTCCTTTATTACTTGGATGCCTTTTGTTTCTTTTTCTTGCCTGATTGATCTGGATAGGACTTCCAGTACTATGCTGATTAGAAGTAATGAGAGTGGGCACCCTTGTGCTGTTCACAAAGAACAAGAGAAAGAGATTTCAAACTTTCCCCATTGAACATTATTTTAGTTGTGGGCTTGTTTATTGGTCTTTATTATGTTGAGGTACTCTCATTCTGTACACAATTTGTTGAGAGTTTTATCATGAAAGGATGTTGTAGTTTGTCAAATATTTTTTCTGCCTCTATTGAGATGATCACATTATTATCTTTCATCTATTAATGTGCTGTATCACATTTATTGATTTGCATGTGTAGAACCAACCATTCTTTCATACCAGGATGAATCCCTTTGGATCATCATATATGATCCTTATAATGTTATGTAGTATTTTGTTGAGAATTTTTGTATCTATATTCAACAGGATACTGAACTGTAGTTTCTTTTTCTTGTGGTTTCCTTTTCTAGCCTTGATATCAATATAACACTGGTCTCATAAAATGAGTTTTGGAGTGTTCCCTCCTCTTCCATGTTTTGGAAAATTTAAGAAGAATTGCAATTAATTCTTCTATAAGTGTTTGGTAGAATTTACCAATAAAGTCATCAAGTCCTGGGCTATTCTTTGTTGGGAAATTTTTTACTAGTGATTCAATCTTCTTTCTTGTTATTGGTCTATTGAGATTTTTTATTTCTTCATGATTCAGTGTTGGTAGTTTTGTTTCTAGGAATTTATCCATTTCTCAGTTTGTTCAATTTGTTGGCATATAATTTTTCAGAGTAGTTTTATCCATTCAGTCTAGTTTGTTCAATTTTTTGGCATATAATTGTCTTTCATTTATAATTTCATTTATACGTTTACTTCCTTCCACGCATATTTTAGGCTGTTGATTTTACAATTAATATTTTTATATTGTGTAACCAGTAATTATTGTAGTAACAATTATTTTTAATACATTTGTTTTTTTTATTTTTTTAATGTTCATTTATTTTTGAGAGAGAAAGAGAAACAGAGCACAAGTGGGAGAGGAGCAGAAAGAGACAGAGACACAGAATCTGAAGCAGGCTCCAGACTCTGAGCTGTCAGCACAGGGCCTGACACAGGGCTCAAACACATGAATTGCGAGATCATGTCTTGAGTCAAAGTCTGACACTCCACCAACTGAGCCACCCAGGCACCCCACTATATTTGTTTTTTAACTTTTAAACTAGAGTTATAAGTGATTTATGTACACCATTACAATATTAGAGAATATGAATTTGACTATATATTTACCTTTACCATTGAGTTTTATATCTTCAAATGTATATATAGGCAGGGCTATAGGCTGTACTCCTAATTACTCTTGGTCAAGTGTGGTCTTGGTTGTGCTCTCTGATCAGATGAGACAACATGGCTAGACTCCATATTCAAGTGGAGCTGCAGGCTATACCTTAAAGTACGCAAGTCGATAGCCATGCTTTGCAATTGTATAGGCTACTGGTTGTGTCTGCTTTGTGGAGATCACTAGCCAGGGGTCTTCCATCTGTATCCTGCAGTTTGGTGGAGCTGGAGACTGGGATCCATGGTTAGGCTGGGTTGCTATACAGCTTCTTGTTAGGTGGGGCTGCAGGCTATGCCCTCAGTTAAGCAGGGCCACTCAGTGAACTCCCTGCTAGGCCTGGCCACAGGCTGCATTCAGCAATCTAGCAGGGCCATAGGCTGGGGTATGCTGCTGGATAGATTTGTAGCTTGACTTCCTGACTGGCAAGACTGTAGGCTGAGCTCTAAGGCTGCTCAGTTTCACTGTTCAAGATCCATGGTTACAAAGGACCAGAGGCTATACTAATCAACTCGGCAGGGCTTCTGGCTTGGCTCCCTGCCCAGGTGGACTATAGTATGTTCTCCACAGCTGCTGGGCATCTATGGCCAGTTTTCTCAGAGGGGCAAGACTGGAGGTTATGCTCAGCAATTGGACAGGACTATAGATTTGCTCCCCCTACCAGGCAGAGCCATTAAATGGGTCCACAGCTAGTAAGGTATTGGTTGGGATCTAAATCAGAAGAATTGCCAACTGAGCTCCTTAGTTAGACAGGGCCACCACCTTGGCTCTGCAGATGAACAAAGGCTGCTGACTGGGATCTCTGCTTGGGTGGTGCTGCAAGCAGGAATGCAATCCACCAAGATCTGACTAATGTTTGCTGTAATCTGCACCCCACTTCTCTGTCTCTATCTGATCCCCAATGGTCAAGCTTGATAGATTCCCCCAATTATCCTCATGAGATGACACCTGAATGGGCCCCCCAGAAAGTGTAATGCAGTGCTGAGAAAATTTTATGTCCACCTTGGGCTCTCTTTTTCCATTGGAGAAACAATAGGCACAGGGAGAACTCCTGGTACAATGCTGTGTCAAGTTAGAGGAGAAGTGATGTTGTCAAAATGAAGCTACTCCTCTTACTCTTCCTTTTTCTTTAATGTTTTCATTCAATTTTGAGAGAGAATAGCACAGAGTGTGAGCAGGGAGGGGCAGAGAGAGAGAGAGGGTGACACAGAACCTGAAGTGGGATCCAGGCTCTGAGCTGTCAGCATAGAGCCCAATGTAGGGCTTCAACTCAGATTGGTGAGATCATGACCTGAGCCGAAGTCAGATGCTTAACCCACCGAGCCACCCAGGTGCCCTCCCTTACTCTTCTTAATGCAGTCCTTCTCAGTCCCTAAGGTCTCATGGGTGCTTCAGGCCCCATCCCTGGGTTCTGGGATTTTTCACAGTGGTGTCATGTCTGTGGATAGTTGCTAATGATCATTTTATGAGGGGAGCTGGGTCAGGAACAACCATCTTAATGATGTCCCATGTCAGCAAGATGGCTTTTAAAAAACAGCAATGAAAACCATAAGCTAAGTCATGACACTAAAAAGCATTTGGTCAAGAGTCTGGGGAGGGGGTGTGATTTTTATGGTAAATATCACATTTACCAAGATGCAGGCTGTGAAGTAAGGGGAGCAAATACTCTATGGCTGCAGGCATAAAGTTAGAGATCATGCTACAAATGAAAAATTAAAGCTCAGAAAATTAAGTACCTGGCCTTACATTGTTGGGCTATTTCGAGTGCTCTCACCAATTTACAGGGCTGTCTTGAGTAAATATGAAGAGGAGAAGCTGTTGGAACCCAGATCTAGAAACTGATTTCAGGGGTGCCTGCGTGGCTCAGTCAGTTAAGTGTCCAACTTCAGCTCAGTCATGATCTCACAGTCCATGGGTTTGAGCCCTGCATCGGGCTCTGTGCGGACAGCTCAGAGCCTGGAGCCTGCTTCAGATTCCGTGTCTCTCTCTCTCTCTCTCTCTGCCCCTCACCCATTTGCACTTTGTCTCTCTCTGTCTCTCAAAAATAAATAAAACATTTTTAAAAATTAAAAAAAAAAGAAACTGATTTCAAAGCAGATACTACAGAAGGCAATTAGAGAATCACAGGAGTACCAAGGCAAAATACCCAGAACAAACATAGTTTGTCACTGGAGAGAAATCATTCATCTCTCTTTCTTCACTTCCTATAAAAGAAAAGTCGAGCCTCCCATTCCCTCCCTATGAGGAGGTGGCAGACTGCTGAAGTGAAAAGTTTTGAACTCTTAACACTCTTAAGAGGTAAAGGAAAAATACGATGAGTCAGTATCTGAGACATAGATATAATCACTTTTTCACAAGAGGTGATACTACGGCATAGCAAGGACAGTTAAAACTGCCTCTCATTCTCTGTTCTTGCCTTCATCCTGATGGCCATGAATGGGCTTAGAGTCTGATCTATAACTCACCTTTGCCCACAGGTAGGTCCCAAGAAGGACCTACCAATGGAAAGAAGTAGGCAAGCCTTGATAAAAAGTAGAATTGTGGGCATAAAATAACTTTAAAATACACAGATAGGGGATCATGCAATGTGGAAACAAGTATTTCTGAGTTCCCCTTCAGCAACATATATACTAATTTTTAAAACATGGAGAGACCTGCTTTAAGTCAATAATGAGAGATTCAGAGATGGTTTTGGATATCAAATTAGATAAATTTACAGTGAGAGAGGTCAATTAAACAAAGGCCATAGCTATTCGGAACCCAAATAAACAAACAGCATATCACAAGTCCACAAAATTATGGCCTCTCTTCATATAACCTTAGAATAACACATTTAATTTGAGCATCTCAGTGTAACAAAATGTAGATTAAATGAAAAGATCCAGAGGAAAGCTGAAAAAGTGTTTTTCAGAGAAACAGAGGTATTTGTTTATACCACTGACTTACAGATTAAAGACACTAAGTATGGAGACCTCATCTAAATAATAATTTACCCTATGCCTGAAAAACTGACCATAAATATTTTAAGGGTATGTAACCAAGAAAAAAAGAAAAGTGATTTAGCTGGCAATTAGGAGGACAAATTGGTAAATACGATTGAATTACTCATTTTAATTTGGGCAAATTAATTGCTATATGCTCTAACTGGAGACTTTCCTTCCTCTTGGCTGGGTCGAAGCTTAATCAGTGTAGACACAGTACTGTGTGCTTTGCTTTGACAAAACTGCTCCATATACTCAAAATCCTTTTCTGCACCAGGATTTCTTTTCATCTTGCTTTACCAGAAATTGAAATCACTGCAATGAGTGAAGCCCTCGCCTAAGGCCTTGCCTCTAAAAATTCCTCTGATATCATACATGTGTTATTTAGAAGGAAGAGAAGCATCCTGGGATCTGTTTAGAACATTCGCCCTAGTTTATTCATAAAGATGTTCAATTTCCATCTTAGAAGGACAGTAACATCGCCCCCAGGGGAAAAGTTCTGAGGAAATTAATTTCACTGGAAACATGACCTATGCTTAGCCTCGATAACACTTTACCTGACTGAACAACATAATTTTGTAGGAGTAAGAAGGGCAAGCTCAGAAAATAGGTGTTGATTGAAGGATGGTACTGTTAAGTGGAAAAACTTTTCAGAATTCTTAAATGTTATGTTTTAAGTCAAGAAATTTGAAAATTGGTTAAGAATTACTTTTCTGTTTATGTGCCTCAAAGCCAACTTGGTTCTCTCCTGTGTGTGTTTTTAAAACTCTAATTCAGACATGGGCAATCTACAACCCAGACTAAATCCTGTTTTTATAAATACAGTTTTATTGGAACACACCTATGCTCATTTGTTTATGGATTGTCTATAGCTACTTTTCCCAAACAACTCTGCTACAAAAACGGTTATGTGGTTGCAACAGAGACTGCATGGTTTGCAAAGGCTAAAATACTGTCTGGTCCTTTATAGAAAATGCTCATTATCCCCGCTCTGGTTCTCTGGGATGCTAACAGGTATTACCTGATCAAAAAGTTTGGGAGATACCTGGTTAAGTAAAATTAAGGTTTTTCTGTAAGATTTCTCAGAACCTTTAACATACTAATAATCAAAGGGAGTATTCAATGTCTCACAAACTAATTTGAGACCACAATTTTTTTTCATGCAAAATCTTGAAGGATCTGTTTTCTGTAGAACATGCTTAAGGAAATGCTTAACAAACAAAAGACATATTAATAGAGTATTCACTAACTATTAAATATTAGAGATTCAAAGATGTGTAAAATACCATCTTTGCTCTCAAAAACCTTGCTGCCTATTGAAGATCCAAATATTAAACAAATAATTGCAGTATAGTTTAGGAAGTACTAAACTAGGGCATACAAAATGATCACTACTATTTCAAGGAAAAGAAAAATCAACTTGATTAGGGTGGGTAGAAGCTGGAAATCAGAAGGAAGGTACAAAGGAGAATATTCTTGAACCATGCTTTGAACGATGTATAAAAATCTTCCATGCAGAAAGGGTAGAGAATGTCATCTCAGACGGAGAGACCAACATCTCTATAAAATAGAAATTTGGTTTTGGAAACTATAGGGAATTTGTCTTTGAGAGGTCAAGAAGGTATTTGGTTAAAGAAGGAGGCAAAATTCATCTCCCTAATCTTGAGTGACATATAAAGGATCTATGACAAACAGGATTAGTGGCCAAACTGGAGAAACAGCTTACACACCATCTGTATTGGCGCCACAAAAAATGATGCTATCAGCAATATTTCTATTTCCCACAAGAACAAGAGTTTGAAAATAAAATGTAATATGAAATTCAGAAATGACAGAGAAAGTTTTAGGCAATAATTTACGTTGTAGCTTCCTTTA
This sequence comes from Paguma larvata, assembly GCA_030068075.1. Classification (NCBI taxonomy): domain Eukaryota; kingdom Metazoa; phylum Chordata; class Mammalia; order Carnivora; family Viverridae; genus Paguma; species Paguma larvata. Next base: position 69,948,265 of record CM057829.1, read on the forward strand.
TGTGGCAATTTTCAACTTCTCTTTTGGATAAAGAATGGAAAAATGAGTTGAAAATATGGGTGGACCAGGAAGAGAGGTAATTTTGACTTTAGAGATAGAACATAGGGGCACCTGGGTGTCTCAGTTGGTTACGAGTCTGACTTATGCTTTTGGTTCAGGTCATAATCTTGAAGTTTATGGGATCAAGCCTCATGTCTGGCTCTTTGCTGACAGCACAGAGCCTGCTTGGGATTCTCTCTTCCTTTCTCTCTGCCCCTCCCCCGCTTCTCATAATAAATAAATACACTTAAAAAGAAAAAAAGAAGAACATAGATTTCATGGGGGAGAAATTCTCCAAATGTGCTTGACAAGCTATTTGTAGCTTGTTAGTCTGAATCCATTTGGAAGCCCAATCAACAAAAATGCCTGGCACAAAAATTGGCATGATACAAACCTAGAGATAGATAAAATATAAAATAAAAAAAGATGTTTTGGAAACCATAGATACCATAAAGACCCACAGACTCCTGATACACAGTTGGTTATTAGTGTACTTGGCATTTTGTTTCAGGATGATGACAAGGACTCTGTTAAAGGTGGCTATGGTAATATCTAGAAACAGTAACATATATTTTCTGTTCATAATTTTCAAATCATGCCTTAATTTTCAAAATATTGCTTCTCCTCTTTCATTAATTTTTCTCCTGGTAACTCTCCTATCGCTAAGTGATCCCTAAAGCATCCACTCTTTAGTTTTCCAAGATTGTTCCCTTTACTCAGCTTGTAGTAATAACTGCACTTAGATGACATAGGCTCTCCACTATAAGAGCTATTAATTGTCCTCTCTTTTTACCTAAAAAAAGTCTAAGGACTTTTTTCAATTATCTACTCTTCCCCCTTTGTCTTAAAAGAATAAATGATGTCACTTCTTTCCAAGATTGGCTTTTCAATGTTACTTTTGATTTCATTTAACTCCCAGAACTTGCCTCATAAATTCTTTTCTCATCACCTTCACTCCTATCTTCCCTGTTGGCTTCTTTCTTCATCTACAAATATGCTAAAGGTTCTCCAATTTTGAATAAATTATTCCTCAATCTGTCTCTCTACCTTTTTCCTTTTCATTCCTATGAATACTATTAGGAGTAATTCTTCCTCAATTCCTCTATCCTTCATTGTTAACGTTCACCTTATATAGATAGTATACTTTCTATCTACACCACTTCACTGAAACTTTCTTAAAAATCACAAAAAGTACCATTGGCAAATCTCACAACGTTGACTCTTTTCCTATTCTGCTTTGCCACAAGCATTTGACAATATTAAACTTAAATTTCTAGTGAAATTCTTGCCTCCTCTGGCTCCAGTGACTCCGAACCTCTTTCTCTTGTTTGTTTTCTTACTTCTCCTCCCACCAAGTACATCGTGTGTATCCTACAACTCTGGCCTTTATTATGTCACACAGTCTATCATATCAATACCGAAATTGGACAGAGAGCCCCCAACAAAATCAATCCACGGAGGTGACACCAAGACACATAATAATTAAAAAAGCAAAAAGTAGTGACAGAGAATTTTAAAAGCAGAAAAATAAAAGAAAACATTTATTTACAAGAGAAACTCCATAAGGCTATCAGCAATTTTTCGGCAAAATCTTTGCAGGCCAAAGAGAGTGGCATGATATATTCAAAGTGCTGAAAGAAAAAAAAAAAACCTCAACCAAGAATACTCTATCCAGCAAGGTTATTATTCAGAATAGGAGAGATAAAGAATTTCTCAGTTAGCAAACGTTAAAGGAATCCATGGCCACTAAACCAGCCCTACAAGAAATGTTAAAGAGGACTCTACGTGGTAAAGAAAGACCAGAGAAAGCATTTGACAAAATACAGCATTCTTTCTTGATTAAAAAAACCCTTAAGAAAGTAGGGATAGAAGGATCATACCTCAAGATCATAAAAGCCATACATGAAAGACCCAACCCTAATGTCATCCTCAATGGGAGAAACTGAGAGCTTTCCCCCTAAGGTCAAGGAAAAGACAGGGATTACCACTCTCGCCACTGTTATTCAGGGTATTGGAAGTCTTAGCCTCAGCAATTAGACAACATAAAGAAATAGGCATCCAAATCGGCAAGAGGAGGTCAAACTTTCACTCTTCGCAGATGACGTGATACTCTATATGGAAAACCCAAAAGATTCCACCAGAAAACTGCTAGAACTGATCTATGAATTCGGCAAATGGCAGGATATAAAATCGATGCACAGAAATCGGTTGCATTCGTATACACCAATAATGAAGCAAAGAAAGAGAAATCAAAGAAATGATCCCATTTACAATTGCACCTAAAACCATAAAATATCTAGGAATGAATCTAACCAAAGAGGTGAAAATTCTATATACTGAAAACTACAGAAAGCTCATGAAAGAAACTGAAGAAGACACAAAAAAATGGAAAAATACTCCATGCTCCCAGGCTGGAAGAACAAATATTGTTAAAATGTCAATACTACCCAAAGCAATCTACATATTCAATGCAATACCTATCAAAACAAGACCAGCATTCTTCACAGAGCTAGAACAAAGAGTCCTAAAGTTTGTATGGAATCAGAAAAGACCCCGAATAGCCAAAGCAATCCTGAAAAAGAAAACCAAAGCAGGAGGCACCCAAATCCCAGACCTCAAGCTGTATTACAAAGCTGTAATCATCAAGACACTATGGTACTGGCACAAAGACAGACCCTCAGATCAATGGAACAGAATGGAGAACCCAGAAATAGACGCCCAAAAGTATGGCCAACTCATCTTGGACAAAGCAGGAAAGAATATCCAATGGAATAAAGACAGTCTCTTCAGCAAGTGATGCTGGAAAAACTGGACAGGGACATGCAGAAAAATGAACCTGGACCACTTTCTTACACCATACACAAAAATAAACTCAAAATGGTGAAAGACTTAAAGGTAAGATAGGATGCCATCAAAATCCTCGAGAAGAAAGCAGGCAAGAACCTCTTTGACCTCGGACGCAGCAACTTCTTACTCAACACATCTCCAGGGGCAAGGGATACAAAAGCAAAAATGAATTATTGGGACTTCATCAAAATAAAAAGCTTCTGCACAGTGAAGGAAACAATCAACCAAACTAGAAGGCAACTGATAGAATGGGAGAGGATATTTGCAAATGACATATCAAATAAAGGGTTAGTATCCAAAATCTATAAAGAACTTATCAAACTCGACATCCAAAAAAACAAACAATCCAGTGAAGAAATGGGCCAAAGACATGAATAGACACTTCTCCAAAGAAGACATCCAGATGGCCAATAGACACATGAAATGATGCTCAGCATCACTCATCATCAGGGAAATACAAATCAAAACCACAATGAGACACCACCTCATACCTGTCAGAATGGCTAACATTAACAACTCAGGCAACAACAGATGCTGGCGAGCATGTGGAGAAAGAGGATCTCTTTTGCACTGCTGGTGGGAATGCAAACTGGTGCAGCCACTCTGGAAAACAGTATGGAGGTTTCTCAAAAAATTAAAAATAGAACTACCCTACGAACCAGCAATTGCACTATTAGGTATTTATCCAAAGGATACAGGTATGTTGTTTCAAAGGGATACATGCACCCCAATGTTTACAGCAGCACTATCCACAATAGCCAAAGTATGGAAAGAGCCCAAATGTCCTTCGATGGATGAATGTATAAAGAAGATGTGATATGTGTATATATATATATTTACACACACACATACACACACACACACACACACACACACACAATGGAGTATTACTCAGCAATCAAAAAGAATGAAATCTTGCCATTTGCAACTATGTGGATGGAACTAAAGGGTATCATCCTAAGTGAAATTAGTCAGAGAAAGACAAATATCATATGACTTCACTCATATGAGGAAAATAGATGAACATAAGGGAAGGGAAGCAAAAATAATATAAAAATAGGGAGGGGGACAAAAACATAAGAGACTCTTAAATGCGGAAAACAAACAGAGGGTTATGGGAGGGCTTGTAGGAGGGGGGATGAGTTAAACGGGTAAGGGGCATTAAGGAATCTACTCTTGAAATCATCGTTGCACTGTATGCTAACTAACTTGGATGTAAATTTTTTTAAAAAATTAATTTAAAAAACATAAGAGACTCTCAAGGACTAAGAAAAAACTGAGGGTAAGGGGGATGAGGGAGGGGGGAGAGGGGGTGATGGGCATTAAAAAGGGCACATGTTGGGATGAACACTGGGTGTTATATGTAAACCAATTTGAAAATAAACTATTATAACAAAAAAAAAAATAAAAAAAAAAAAATAAAAATAAAAAAATAAATAAATAAATAAATAAATAAGTGACCATTTTTACCAAAAAAAAAAAAAAAAAAAAATAAAAAATCTATTGAAGTAAAACAAAACAAAAAAAGAAAAAAGAAAGAAGAAGAAAGACCATAAGCATGAGTAAGAAAAGTAGGAAGCACAAAAGCAGTAAGATTATGTATAAAAATCAGTCAAAGGATTAAAAAATAAAAGAATGTAAAATATGACACCACATGCCTAAAATGTGGGGGAAAAGGAGTAAAAATTTAGTGCTTTTAGAATAAGTTCAAACTCAGGACACCTGCGTGGCTCAGTCGATTGAGTGTCTGACTTCGGCTCAGGTCATGATCTTGCAATTCATGAGTTCGAGCCCCACGTCAGGCTTTGTGCTGACAGCTAAGGGCCTGGAGCCTCCTAAAGATTCTGTGTCTTCCTCTCTCTCAGCTCCTCCCCTGCTCATGCTCTGTCTCTGTCTCTCTCTCAAAAATAAATAAACATTTAAAAAAATTAAAGGGGTGCCTGGGTGGCTCAGTCAGTTGGGCGTCTGACTTCTGCTCAAGTCATGATCTCCCAGCTCGTGAGTTTGAGCCCCACTTTGGGTTCTGTGCTGCCAGCTCAGAACCTGGAGTCTGTTTCAGATTCTGTGTCTCCCTCTCTCTATATCCCTCCCCAATTCATACTCTGTCTCTGTCTCTCTCAAAAATAAACATTTAAAAAAAATTTTTAATTAAAAAAATAGAACAGGTTCAAACTTAAGTGAACATTAACTCAATATAGACTGCAATATACACTGACCTCATGGTAAGCACAGATAAAAAAACAACAAAACAAAAACATTAATTGTTATAAGATAATGAAGAGAAAAGTATCCAAGTATATCACTAAAGAAAGCCAGCAGACTGTGAGAGAAGAGGGCAAGAAAAGAAAGAACAGAGAAGAATTACAAAAACAACCATAAAACAAATAACAAAATGGCAATAAATACATACCTATCAACAATTACTTTGAATGTAAATGGACTAAATGTTCCAATCAAAATATAGGGTAGGGTAGCAGAATGGATAAAAAAGCAAGACTCATCTATATGCTGCCTAAAAGAGATTCATTTCAGACCTAAAGATACATGTAGATTAAAAACAAAGGGATGGAAAAGCATCTATCATGCAAATTAGAGGGAAAAGAAAGCTGGGGTAGCAACACTTATACTGGACAAAGTAGACTTTAAAGCAAAGGCTGTAAGAAGAAATGAAGGACACCATATGATCATAAAAGGAACAATCCAACAAGAAGATAGAACAATTGTAAACATTTATGCATCCAACATGAGAGCACCCAAATACAAAAAAGAGCTAACAACAACCATAAAAGAAATAATCAATAGTAATTCGATAATAGTAGGGTACTTTAACACCCTCCTTACACTGATGGATATATTATCCAAACAGAAAAGCAACAAGAAAACAGTGGCTTTGAATGACATATTGGACCAGATGGACTTAACAAAAATATTCAGAACATTCCATCCTAAACAGAACACATTCTTTTCAAGTGCACATGGAACGTTCTCCAGAACAGATCATATATTAGGCCGCAAAACAAGTCTCAGTAAATTAAGAAGACTAAAGTCATACCATGCACCTTTTCTGACTACAACACTATGAAATTAGAAATCAACCACCAGGAATAATCTGTAAAGTACACAAATACATGGAGGTTAAATAACATGCTACTAAGCAATAAATGGGACAACCAAGAGATTTAAACAGGAAATTTAAAGATACATGGAGACAAATTAAAATGAAAATGCAACAGTCCAAAACCTTTGGGATGCAGTAAAAACAGTTCTAAAGGAAAATTTATAGCAGTACAGGACTATATCAAGAAACAAGAAAAATCCCAAATAAATAATCTAACTTTATATCTAGAAGAAAGAAACTAGAAAAAAAGAAGAAGAAAGAAAGTCCAGAGTGAGCAGAAGGAGAGAAATAAGAAAGATAAGGGCAAAAATAAATGAAATAGAGTGTAGCCACTCAGTAGAGAAAAAGTTCTCAGGTGCTCTCCCATCGGAACAGCTGCAGCAGCAAACTGCACACAGCCTTTATTTCATATCTCATTAGATAGAAGTATCAAAGAACATAAAAGCAAGGAAAGAGAGCATAAAGGATCATTAGATATTAGCCAGAAATACGTCTGGTGGCTACGTAAGGCATGAAGGGAGTACATGTGGTTTCAGGGAATGTCAGGAATTGTAGCAGGTATTGTGTCTAAACTGTCCTTTGGAGGATAATAGGGCTCTGATCTCATCAGAGATCATGCTATCACATTCTACAGCCTTGAGACCAGAAAATGTTGCTGACATTTCAGCAATTACCTCATTCACCCCTCAGGACTTAGAAATAACCCCACAATAAAGACTTTTAAACAACAGAAAATACCAATGAAACTAAGAACTGCTTCCTTGAAAAGATCAACAAAATTGATAAATCTTTAACCAGACTCATCAAGAAAAAAAGAGAGAGGACTCAAACAAATAATTTCCTAAATGAAAAAGAAGCAAAAACTGACACCATCAAAATGCAAAGGATTACAAGAGATTACTATGAAAAATTATATGTCAATAAATTGGGCAACCTAGAAGAAATGGATAAATTTCTATAAACATATAACCTACCAAAATGGAATCAGGTCGAAATAGAAAATTTGAACAGACCGATTACCAGCAATGAAATTGAATCAGTAATAAAAAGAACTCCCAACAGGGGCACCTGGGTGGCTCAGTCGGTCGAGCTCAGGTCATGGATCTCATGGATTGTGAGATTGAGTCCCACTTGAGGCTCTGCTCTAACAGTGCAGAGCCTGCTTGGGATTCTCTCTCCCTCTCTCTCTGCCCCTACCCCATGCTCTTTCCCTCACTCTTTCTCTCCCTCTCAAAATAAATAAATAAACTTAAAAAAAAATCTCAATAAACGGAAGTCCAGGACCAGATAAATGCTACCAAATATTTAAAGAGAAATAATACTTATTCTTCTGAAATTATTCCAAAAAATAGAAGAAAAATTTCTAAATTCATTCTATAAAGCCAACCTTAAACTGATACCAAAACCAGTTAAAAACACCACAATAAAAGAGAAGTACATGCCAATATCTCTGATGAGCACAGATGAAAAAATCCTCACCAAAATATTAGCAAATCGAACCCAGCAATACATTAAAAAAAAAATCATTCGCCATGATCAAGCAGGCTTTATTCCTGAGATGCAGGGGTAGTTCAGTAATTGCCTATCAACCAACATGATACATCACATCAATAAGAGAAGGATAAAAGTCATATGATCATTTCAATAGATACATTTGATAAAGTACAACAACCAATCATAATAAAAACCCTTAACAAAGAAGTTAAAGTGAACATATCTCAATATAATAAAGGCCACATATAAAAATCCACAGCTAATATTATACTCAGTTGTGAAAAACAGAGCTTTTCCCCTTTGATTAGGAACAAGATAAGGTTGTCTAGTTTTATTCAACATAGTACTGCAATCCCAGTCACAGCAATCAGACAAGAAAAAGAAATAAAAGGCATCCAAATTGGGTAGGAAGAAGTAAAATTTTCATTATTTGCAGATGAAATGATACAATATATAGAAAACCCTAAAGACTCCACCCAAAAAACTACTAGAACTGGTAAATGAACTCAGCAAAGTTGCAGGATACAAAAATAATATACAGAAATATGTTGTATTCTTATACACTAATAATGAAGCAGCAGAAAGAGAAATTAAGAAAGCCATCCCATCTACAATTGCATCAAAAAGAACAAAACATCTAGGAATAAACTTAACCAAAGGGGTGAAAGACCTGTACTATGGAAACTATAAAACACTGCTGAAAGAAATTGAAGATGACACAAACAAATGGAAAGATACTTCAAGCTCATGGATTGGAAGAACCAGCTTTGTTAAAATGCCCTTACTACCTAAAGCAATTTGCAGATTTAATGCAATTTGTATCAAACTACCAAAGGAATTTTTTACAGAACTAGAACAAATAATCTTTTATATGGATCACAAAAGATCTCAAATAGGGAAGCCTGGGTGGCTCAGTTGGTTAAGCATCCAACTCTTGATTTCGGCTGAGGTCATGATCTCAAGGCTTGTGAGACTGAGCGCCATATCAGGCTACATGCTGATAGGCGGAGCCTGCTTGGAATTCTGTCTCTCCTTCTCTCTCTTCCCCTCCCCTCTGTGCATGCTCTCCCTCTCTCTGAAAATAAATAAACTTAAAAAATATTTTTAAAAATTTTAAAGATCTCAATAGTGAAAGCAATCTTGAGAAAAAACTTAACTGGAGGTAACAATCTCAGATTTCAAGATATACTAAAACAGACACATGAAAAGATGCTCAACATCACTGATTTATCAGGGAAACACAAATGAAAGCTACAATGAGATATCACCTCACACCTGTCAGAATGGCTAAAACAAAAAACACAAGAAGCAACGGGTATTCGCAAGGATGTGGGGAAAGGAAAACCCTCTCTCACTGTTGGTGGGAAAGCAAACTGATGTAGCTACTCTGGAAAACAGTATGGAGGTTCCTCAGAAAGTTAAAACTATAACCACCCTATTGATGGAAGGTGGGTGGGAGATGGGCTAGATGGGTGATGGGTATTAAGGAGGGCACTTGTTATGAGGAGTACTGGGTGTTATATGTAAGTGATGAAATCACTGAATTCTACTCCTGAACCAATACTGCACTGTATTAAAACTGACTAAAATTTAAATTTAAAAAGAAATAGAATTACCCTATGACCCAGCAATTGCTCTACTAGGTATTTACCCAAAGAATACAGAAATACTAATTCAAAGGGATACATACACACTGATGTTTATAGCATCATTATCTACAACAGCCAATTATGGAAATAGCCCAAGTGTCCGTGAGATGTGATACACACACACACACACACACACACACACAATGGAATATTTACTCAGCTATAGAAAGGAATGAAATCCATTTGCAACATGGATGGAGTTAGAAAGTATTATGCTAAGTGAGTAAGTCAGTCAGAGATTTCACTCTTATGTGGTATTTAAGAAACAAAATAAATGAACAAAGAAAGAAAAGACAAAAAACAGAGTCTTAAGTACAAAGAACAAACTGGTGGTTGTCAGAAGGAGGTGGGTGGGGGGATGGATGGGTGGTGAAATAGAGGGGATTAAGAGATACTGTGATGAGTTCCGAGGAATATATAGAAATGTTAAATTATCATATTGTACACCAGAAACTAATATAATACTGTATGTTTACTGTATTCAAATAGAAAATAAATAAAATTTAAAAATTTTTAAGGCCCACATATATGAAATGTATTGTTCCTATAACATTTCTGCTATGATGTGTGCTTCATTCTGCTAGTGAACATGTCTTCCGACATAGACTCTTATTTTCTTGAGGCAAGTTGCACTTTTTTTTTATCCTATCCCCCCTCTTCCTAACCCAAAACCCTGTAACTTACACATTTGAAATGAGTGAAAATATGGCCTGTTGATAAATGTTATTATCATCTGTATTTTATAGATTCATACCTATAAGAAATTTAGTATGAGTCTATAACTTAGAAAGCCTATGTGGCTTAGCTAGGGTTCAATTACTTTATCAAAGGGTGAGAGTTAAACTCAGTATGGTGCATGCCTTAGGTAGAAATAATCTGATTTTTGAAAGACAACATGGAGAAGATTATTATATAAACAGGTAAATTATCTTTTATGTTAATACCAGACATCTCTTTATTTTCGGGATATAAGTGATAATACAGTAACTTATTAATATATACTCTTTATTGTATCATATTTTCAATTTTAATAAATAATTATTGTTCATACTTATTTTAGAGCTCTTGTTTTCACATCTTTTGTTCTTGTTCTGTCCTAATTTATACATCGAAATTAAACCCGTTATTGTGAACAGTTAAAGAATATTAACAACGTTATGATTCTAAAAATACTACACTCTCATTGTAGACATTTTGTTTGTTTTTATTTTTGAGAGAGAGAAAGAGAGAGAGAGAGAGAGAGAGCATGCGCGGGGGAGGGGCACAGACAGAGAGGGAGACACAGAATCTGAAACAGGCTCCAGGCTCTGTGCTGACAGCTCAGCACAGCTGAGGTTTGAACTCCGGAACGGCGAGATCATGACCTGAGCGAAGTCGACACTTCAGACACACAGTCAGTTGACTGAGCCACCCAGGCGCCCCTCATTGTAGACATTTTGGAATATGCAAAAAGTAAAACAAAATAGAGATCTTCCATATCTACATAGCCAATAAGATAATCACTCCTAGTAACTTAATGTGTTATTAGCATACTGTTTTTCATTTATATACCACAAAACTGAGATCACTGCATATGCAAATTTATATGCTGTTTTATTTACTTAACATTATATCCTAGCATGTCCTCATACCTTTAAATATTTTATAAACACCATATTAATGCATCAGAGCATTCTATCATGGATGCATCATATTTTATTCAACAATTTTTCTATTTTGGTGTTTTAAATTACTTTCCATTATACCATTACAAATAATGCTATGATGAATATCTTTGTACATAAATCTTAATTTATGCTTCAGATTGTGGACTTATAAAATCATAACTTCATATTTTGATTCTGCCTTGTTTACAACTTCATTTCAAACCATAGTTTTATATAGGTCATTAGAGTATTTAATAATAAATCTTAAAAGTAAAATTCTCTCTTTTATGAGAACATAAAATATTGGGCAAAGCAATCCACTCTGGTGTCAGTGGAAAGAGGGTTGAAGAATTCTATAAATTAGATACCATGAAGGTGCCAAAAAGAGAACATTAGCAGCTCGGGTTGAAGGTCCTGTTTATATTACATCTATACATGTTCTGTACCTTGTCATCACAAAATTGAATTTGTCTAGATGATTTGTTGAAAAGGGCAAAAAGAGATTTTCTTTAATAGTCTGGTTTTAAACCAGACGATTCTTTTGTCATCACCAATGGAATACAACATTTGTGCTTGAGGCTATGAATACTGCAAATCTGGTTTTACATGTTTGTTGTAAGAAACTGAATTTACTCACCATGTTTGTTAAAGTGAATTGTATTTATTAATACATATTGCTGTAAGCAATTGAATTTACTTCCCTAAGTTGTAATACACACACAGCACAATAATGATTAACTAACACACTGTTTATGACATTACTAATTTTACTCTGTAACTTTACCAAACGGTGCAAATTTACTGAGAATTAAATCTTTGTCTTTTGCTTGCTCCCTATGTTGTGTTTGAGAAAAATTAATTACTATCACAACAAAAATTGTTTCTTCATCAAGATACACTCCTAAAATTTGGAATTAATAAACGTCCTACGAAATGCCAAGCCTCTTTATAATTTTTGCCAAAGAGATGGTCTAAAAGTTTATTTATTATTGAGCATGGATAATGCCAGGCACTGCACAGGTGGCTAGGGACATAGTCCCTAAGAACAAAATATTTGTTTCAAATCATATTCCCAATAACAATGGATGAGGGCTTCCATAGTATTGTGCTTTTGCCAATACTATCATTGTTTTAAATCTTAATGATTTTATTTACCTAATAAAACATATTATTTTATTAATTTATCTATTATTACTACAGATGCAAAAATTCTCATTTTATCTATTTTCTTTTTCATTTACTTATTTTTCTATTGGGGTTTTTAATATATTTTAGTCACAGGCAGATTATATATTATGACTATTCTTTGTCTATATTATTTATGATAAATGCAGTTTATCATAAATATATCTATCAGATATATACATTATACATGTTACATATGAAAGAGTTATCTCCATCTATTGCTTTTTCTTTATGATATTTTCCATTGTTTTATGATTAGAAATATTCTTCCCACCCCAAGATCAAAATATATTCATTTATATTTTCTTCTCTTTCCCTTGTTTTTATCTCATACTAAATCTCTAATCCCTCAAAAAGTAACTTTGGTGTATAGTGTAATATAAAGAGCTGGATTTATTTGTTATCAAATTTCTTATGAGCTGATGACAAATCAACTTATTAACATTTTTATATCTCATAACAACTATGCTACTTTTTATCTTTGTATGTCTAAGAATTGCAATGTAGATATTATATATATATGTTCTTCTCAGTATAACAAAACCAAGACTTTTACCTCCATGATAGATTGTATATTAATTTTAAATTCCATTCTTGACCCTCCTCTGTTCACAAAGTAGTTCCCACCAGAAAGAAGATGATTACTGACTTCTTGTCAGTTTACAAGTATTAAGTAAAAATCTTTTCTTTCCTGTTTTGTCTTGCTGCTGTATTTCAGTCCTAAATACATCTTAGTTAAAAGAGAGAATAATCACATTAGACTGAAAGGAGAGTTACCATGGTAGTATTTTTTTCTCCTACTGTATCACTTTTCATGGCATAGCACTTGCTCACACCCAATCAAAACACACAAAATAATGCTATAAATTTCAGTCATCGAAATGCAAAAATTGTAACTTTCTTTAATCTTTCAATAGATTTAATTTCTAGGTAGGGCCTCTAATATATCAGATAGCAGTAGCCTCAATCAGTTTTCTGCTCCCCCTCCCCCTCCTTCCCAAAGTTTGCTTTTATGTTACATTTGTGAATAGTTCTGAAGCATATAGAAGGGGCCAAGTTTGGAGTCAAGGTAGGAGGTGGAATCTTGCTCTTCTCAGTACATGCTGTCATCCTAGTACCAAGCATCTTCCAGTCTAGTAAAAATGTAGTTCTCTATGCCATCTCTAGTTTCATTAAAGGCCCTCAAGTAGGGAGACTCTCCTTTTATGCCTTTGCCATCTTGGCTCATGGACTATTCTGTTGGGCCCATGACTAGCTAGGCCACTCTACTCAGTTATTCCCCCTGGCTCTCCAGTTCATTCTGCTGCCCCAGCATTACTCTGGGTTAATGGAATTCTGTGAGTTACCCACATAGAAGGCACTGTGAACAGCACCCTCAGCAGATGCATAATGTAGTAGATCTGAATACACATCCCACCATGCCATCTCTACTCTAGAGTGCTTTATTTGTAAGTCTCCACTGCTCTCAAATTCCCAAACCTTTATTTCAGTCGCAGTCATGCCTCAACACACACACACACACACACACACACATACATATACAAACACAGCAAATAGAATATGGGAAAATGGGGTGTGAGAAATTTCATTCTTTACGAGTTATAACTCTACCAGCCTTTATTCACACAATGCTTCCTTCTGTCTTTTTCTAGATCTGCCAAATTTGCAGAACCTTTGTCTACACTTGGGAGTGAGAAACCTAAGTCTGACTCAGTAGGGATTCTCTAAATCCTGAATTCTCTTAGGAAGGGTTTTCAACCTACAAAAGCCTTTTTAATTTTCACTATTACCAGTGTAAACATTCTAATTAATTTTCTTGTTGATATTTGAGTCTAAGGAAGATCAGAAGTGGTCATTTTCCTTTATCCTCACTTTCATTTGTTTGTATCTCAAGTCCTGTTCAGTCATATAAAGCAGAATTTAAAAATTTTTTAAAGATGACCAACGAACCAGGATGGAGGCCAAGGAGGAGAAGAGGTAAAATCCAAAAGATGGCACAGAGGACAGGAGTTTAAGAAACCAAAGGGTCAGAGGAATAGGTACTGAAGGGAAAGAGAAAGTCCCTAAAGAGGGGACAGACTTCCAGAAAGATCCAGAATTGCTTTATCCCTGGAAATAAGAAAGATCCTTTTGAGAATAGATCCTTGAGAAGTAGGTAAGACAAGATCAACAGAGTAGAGCAGCATACTGCCCCACTAAAAGAAAGTCCATGTGAATTAAAACAAGCAACTTAAGCTTCACATTGAAAATAATTATGTCCAGTGCTCTGGACTTGAAATATGCACCTACATAACTGAACATGCAAGACTTGAAGAGACTAAAGAGACTAAAGAGTCTCTTTAATGCATTTGCATTTAAATGCATTTGGAACTGATGATAAAAAGATGCCATGGAAAGGTCTGTACTTTGGGTGATATCATTAAGAAAATATACATATAGTAATTAATTATTCCTTTTTTCCTGTTTCAAATTTTTATTTAAATTCTAGTTAGTTAGCATATAGTATAGTATTGGTTTCAGGAGTAAAATTAAGTGATTCCTCACTTCCATATAACACCCATATGCTCTCCTTAGTACCCATCACCTATTTGGCCCCGTCTTCACCCACCTCCCCTCCAGTGGCTCTCAGTTTGTTCTCTATTGTTAAAAGTCTCTTCTGGTTTGCCACCCTCCCTGTGTTTTCCTCCTTCCCATTTGTTCATCTGTTTTGTTTCTTAAATTCCACATAACAGTGAAGTCATACGATATTTCTCTGATTGACTTAATTCACTTAGCATAATATACTTTAGCTCTAACCAAGTAATTATTCCTATATGAACATTTAGTAAAATCAAAGAAGGAAGCTTTAACTTTTAATTTTTTGCTAAATCTTGTGTCAAATTTAAAATATACTCATACTTCATTATCAAGAAAAGAAGATTTCCTGTTTTATGTTTCTACCTCTGTTTTACTGTTTTGTTTTGTTTTAAGAATTCATACCTTCTAGAAGTCTTATCTGAATTCCATTCACATCCAACAATATGGCTCTATGTCTCTAATTATTTTTAATTCCCACATCTTTTTTATCTAAGTAAATATAATAATATTTTATAAAATTGTACGATTCCCCTTAACTTTACAAAAAATCAGTCTTGTGACTTAAATGAGCTTTGAGCTTGTTTTTATTTATGTCTCAATATTTTCATTGTTTAAACCAGAGAGCTGATATCAAATATTAATGCCAACTTAAATTGGGCATATTTAATATACCAAACTATTCCCTCTTTCTAGTTCCCAGAAGTAAATGGATTCATTTTTTTGTTAGATATACTTACTAGAGTGGAGAGCAAGGTTTACTGGATATTTGTGCTCTTCTGGCAAGTGGCATTCCTCTCTTCCCTTCTCCCACCTTGTCACCTCCTTCCCATTCTCTTCTAGGCTCTTCTCTGTATCACAGAGAATGGAAGCCTAGAAATTGCATTTCTCCAGCCCCCCTGTCCCTAGTATTCCAAATGCAGTTAATGGTCTGACAATAGGATCCATTTACTCAAGACTTGGGGAAAAAATATGGAATCAGTCTGGGTTCATTTCTCTTTTCCAGCAGGAGGCATATACATGGATATCTCAGACACAGGTGTTTGCATTAACTTGCCTTGGGGTTGAATTGGACTGGTCCAGTGCTAAGGGATATTTCTAATGCTCCACACACCCGATCTAAACACCTAGAAGTTAGTGATGAAAAATTTAGAAGGAGAAAGTTAAAATAGGAAAAATACTTCTAATTGGCTCAAAACAGAGATACAGAGTTCTACGAAAAGAGCAATTGAATTGTCCTGAAACCAGACCAAAATATAAAATAAAATTTACAGAATGTGTTTCTACCTCTTATGAGTTTCATAAGGGCAGAAAGGCCTAAAGACAAACAGGAAATTTTCTCAATTGTTCCCAGAGTGATCTGTTCCTTGGAGCAATGAGGTAAGAAGAGATAAAGTGAGAAAAGTCAGAGAATTGCTACTCCCTCAAATCCTACCTTAGGCTATATTCCCTAGAAACAGAGCTTCAGACAGTAATACTTGTGCAAGAGATTTTTTTTTGAACAAGGAAATGAAAATGGAACAGAGGAAGTAGATAAGCAAAGATGAGGTTTCAGCTGAAGTCTAGCCTTCATCTGATCCCAGGAGATGTATGAATGGATTCACAGAGTCTTCCACCTGAAATAAAGGGCAATGGGCTTGGCTGAATAATACTCAACTAGTATTTGGGAGATGAGTCCACCTCTCTGGTAACGAGATCTGAAGGGGCACCAAAATCTACTGCAAACCCTATGGCAGAGCTGTCTTGGGCTCATATGCAAAAGACACGTACACCTGTACTCACTAACACTCAGCCAGACTGCATCCATGGTTTATCACAGAAGACATTTCATGCCTAGAATACTAATGTCAGGATACTAATATTGCTAATTCTGTTCAAATCTCCTGAAGTAAGTTATTTTTAAGAAGTTGATAAGATTCAGATGCTTTTCAATAGTCCAAAGGAATAGGTGTCACCAAAGTTATATTTTATACAGTTGCACACATCCAATACAAAGTGAGAGAATAAAATTAATCTTTAAAAAGAAAGTCAAGGAAATATACTTCACTATAAAAAATATTTCTACAAGGTATACGAGTTCTCATGAGGTGGAAGGGGGAATGCTGAAGGAATAACCAAACTATCTTCTCTATTTCTTCCTACTAAAAGATGTCAAAAACAGGTGAAACAAGAATGTAGGAAGGTTGACTTTAATTGGCATAGATAATCTCTATTGCAAAAGATTTAACTAGTGCTGTGTAACTTCAAATCAAGTTTTAAGTATATTGCTGTGTTACACTGAGAGATATCAACCTGAAAATTGGGTACCCAATATGATTATGCCAATTTAATAATTGAGTAGGAAATGTTTCTTCCATCTCTTCCTTTGATGCTGTTGACAGTCTTCATTAAGCTCCTGTAAAACTGTTTTCTCTAATAGTTGTGTTATTGTTAATAAAAGCTGAGCCATTCTCATTTAGTCTTTTTTATAGTATTTTTTCAAGTAGGAAATATTCTAAAATAGCAAATTTTTGCCCCTGACTTATTGATACCCTAAGCATGTCTTTAGCATTCCTATGAGGTGACCCTACAGGAAGGGAGAGAGGTGGTGGGGTACAGAGTGTCCAGGTGCTCTTGGGGCCTCTGCCATTTAGCACAGCAGAAGGTGAGAAGAGAGGAATCCCTGGTCACCATTCATATGGAGATGATGCACCACGAAGAGGAGGAAAGAAGGAGAAAAGCCCGCATATGTGGGCGCTGCAAGAAAGCTTTGAGGCAACAATTGAGAGCAGGGATTAACAGAGGAGAGGTTCAGTACAGCTGCTGAGGTGTGGGACAGATAGGAGAAGAAAAGGGATTTAAATATATGTAGCTGCAGGTAACAAATTAAACTCTCTTCTGAGTTCTTAGAGGCAAAGAAATAAAGTTTGGAATTATGTTTAATTACTTCATCTACTGGACTGCCTTTCTTTTGGGACAGGAATTATTTTTTTCATGTATTCATTTAATCAGCCAAGTAGTCATTTACCCAACAAAATATATTGAGCACCTGCTAATGCCAAGCTCTGTTCTAGGCACTGGAGATATAATAATGAAAAAAAAGAAAAATCCCCTAGCCTTAAACACCTTAGGGAAGAGAGACAGACAATACACAAATCACAAATCACTGAAGGCCTATATAGTATGTCAGATGGTGATTAAATTTATAATATTATAGAGAAGTACTAGGCCATATAGTATAGTATGTACTACTATAGAAAAAAAGCAAAGCAGGAAGGGGTATAGGAAGCATTGGGGAGGTTGCAAAGTTAAATAGCATTTTAAGGAAAGCCTCTAAAGGAAGTTGCTTTGAACAAAGTTCTGAAGAAAGTGAGTTAGCTAACTGGGTAAGTTGGAGAAGAGCATTCCAGATAGAGAGAACAAGTGCAAAGGCAAGGTCAGGGCAAGCCTGGAATAGTGTTACAGGTAAGATTTTCTTCCTGCTTTTAGTTATACACATTTATCTTCTAGTTAATAGTACTGACAGATACAAGGTAGCTGACTGTTCTTGAACAGACTACTACCCATTGATTATTTACTTCAAAGAAATTTATTTCATTGATTAATCATTTTTAAAGTAGAATAAATTCGATGAGAAAATAAGAGTACCAAAGCATTTTTTAATTGAAAGCTATATTTCAATAGTGTATACATTTGTATTCATGTTGGAGAGAACATGGGCATGAGTATAATAGGTTGTGATGTAAAATACATTTCTTACTATGTATCTTAGTAAAAAATGTCTGAGAAATACACAACTAGCCTGTCTTTCCCTTCCAGGACTTAAAATTCTTACTTTTGTATCTATCTTTAGAGCAATGATTTCAATGGAAGTGGAAGTTACCCAAAAGTAGGAAAATTGGGATATTTAAGAATTATTTAGGATGTACTACTCTCCACCCAAAAATTCTTATGCCTTTTCATCCTGCTAAAGAATCTCTTTAGTGATGCATCACAAATATTGAAATCCATTTGTCACATTCGCCCTCTAAGTAGAGGCTTTACCACTTTAGGTAATCATGGTGCCTACTGGGCTAAATCTAGCTTCCTTATCACAAATATAATTGCAATGAAAGTCTGAGCTTTCAGACTTAAAGTCATGATCTAGACACCATCAACAAAGAATAATGAGCATTACTTCTGATAAACAGGGCTGGAAGGGCTATCCTTGTCTAATCTCTCTAAATGCATACCTGTATAACATACAGTCTTTCACCTATGACTGTCCACATCTGAAGAATGAAAAAGGTCTCAATCCCTGGATAGGTCTCTATTTTGGGGATAGGAGGAGTATTGAAAAGACCTATGTGCACAGAAATATTGCACTTGTTTTACTTTATGTTGTTTGTTCTGAAACTTCACTTAGAAGTCCGTTTATTGTCCCCAGCACAATTAACAATAATATTTACACACTAAATTGTCTCTTACTTCTTTGCTATAAGATAAAAATGTCCATCCTACTTGGCCTGGTACCTGTGCTCCTTATGAACCCTTACCTACTACCGGCTTCACAAAATTTGTGTTAACCATTCAATTTTATTTTCTGCTTCTCTGTTGATGTATTACCATGAACCATGAGATCATGACCTGAGCTGAAGTCGGACGTTTAACCAACTGAGCCACCCAGGTGCCCATAAATACTTTCGAATATGAAATTGTAGAATAAATTTCCCAATAAATGTAACACATTTTATAGGAAAAGTATGTGTTTTAACCCACTGAAATTATTTGCTTATAATTTTAAATTAATCATGGAAAGATTTCCGGAGTTTTACTTTAAAAATAAAATGGGAAAAAACATGGAACAATAGGACATACCCAGTATTGAGAAAGAAAACAGAATTATAATATAACATTTTCCCTTATAATGCCCTTAAAACTGTGATGTTTGCTTGATATTGTCACTGCCAGAGACAAAGTATACAAATTTTCTATTCTTAAATTTTCTCTCTGCTTTAAAAAATAAAATCCATCTGGCCTCCTTAGGGAACCAGACTCCCTACCCATCCTCTAATGTTTTTATCCAATTAAATACATATTTTAATGAGATTATATAGTGCTATAAACATCTGGCCTCGGACTGTAATATATATTTCAAATTTCAAAGAAATAGAGGAAGTTATGTAGTGTATGGTCAAAACTCACTGACTCAAAAACAGATTTTTTTAACTAGGTAATGCTCTAACTCAGTGGAAGTCATTGTTCTCTTATCAACCAAGTCCTCAGGAAACCATCTTCTTACAAAGGCAAGCAGGTAGTCTTGAGAGTGGGACGACTGAAGGGATAGTTCCTCCTCATCCCATCCCCTACCACACACCAAAGTGCAAGTTTCTTCTGTTCTCCTGAGAAGAGAATCTATCCTATTTGCTTTCATTAAAAAAAAAAAAAAACATACTTCTTTCTTGAAAATATAAAATGCAAGTAATTCCCACTCATTCCTGACCTCTAAGGAGGTAACGATGCATAAGGGACTGTGATATTAAGATTAAACCATGTTCAAAGAGGCTATACCAATTGATTACCAATTTTCAAAGTCTTAGAACACAGTACGATAAAGGTTAAGAATAAAATACTCCTACACCAAATATATAGCATCTCATTGGTAATTCAACAAGAACTTCAGTATCTTACTATACTTGAGGGTCAAGGTTATCAGTATCATTTTTCACTGCATACTACAGTAGAAATACTAAGTACACATCAGGCTGAATCTGCATAGAATCCATAAAATATCCTGGAAGTTAGACTTTTAAATACATCTCTTAAGCCAACTGATCTATTTAACAGTTGTTTCTAACTTAATGAAAGAAAAGTGATACAATTTGGAGCTATTCTAGGTCTCAAATTCAACATAAATGGGAATATTTTGAAGTGGAAAGCATAAAATAAATTATCACTTAGATATAAGACATATGTTGTTCAATGTTGTCATGGTGATCGGTATGTGCTGCACAACTGCCTGCCTGGGTTCAATCCTCATGCCTCATTTACTAAGTACAAGACCTTGGGCAGAGCTTTTCTCTTCTCAGTGTCTCAGTTTTCTTATCTATAATGTGTGGATAATAACGCCTACCTCACAAAGTAGTTGTGAATATAAAATAATTGATGTGATCCTTGATTTCCCATGTTTCTCATCCCTTGTACACTTGATCATGAGGTCTTATTTGTCTTCTTCTGAACAAACTCCAGGCCTTTCCACTTCTTTCATTCTTCTCCATGCCCCCTTTCATTAAGGTCACCATCATTTTACAGATCCAAACCTAATCTCCCTGCATCTACACTTTTCCACCTCCAATTCATTCTCCAAAGTGATTATTTTAAAACATTTAACCAAATTGCATCCTTCCCCCTTTAAAAAAATTTTAATGGGCTCTTATTGCTCCTTAAGAAAATTTTTTTCTTTTTTTCTTTAATTTAAATCCAAGTTAGCTGACATATAGCCTAATAATGATTTCAGGAATAGAATTCAGTGATTCATCACTTACATAAAACACCCAGTGCTCATCCCAACAAGTGCCCTCCTTAATGTCCATTCCCCATTTAGCTCATCCCCCCACCCAACATCCGGCCAGCAGCCCTCAGTTTGTTCTCTGTCTTTAAGAGTCTCTTATGGTTTGTCTCCTTCTCTGTTATCTTATTTTTGCTTCCCTTCCCCTATGTTTACCTGTTCTGTTTCTTAAATTCCACATATAAGTGAAATCATATGTTATTTCTCTCTGACCGACTTATTTTGCATAGCATAATATACTCTAGCTCCATCCACATTGTTGCAAATGGCAAGATTTCATTCTTTTTGAATGCATATCTTCTCTATGCATTCATCAGTTGATAGACATTTGGGCTCTTTCCATGCTTTAGCTATTGTTCATAGTGCTGCTGTAAACATGGGGGTGTATGTGCCCCTTAGGAGCAGCACTCCTGTATTCCTTGGATAAATACCTAGTAGTGCAATTGCTGGGTCATAGGGTAGTTCTATTTTTAAATTTTGAGGAACCTCCATGCTGTTTTCCAGGTAGCTGCACCAGTTTGCATTCCTACCAGCAGTGCAAAAGGGTTCCTCTTTCTCTACATCCTCACCAACATCTGTTGTTGACTGAGTTGCTAATTTTAGCCATTCTGACCAGTGTGAGGTGGTATCTCATTGTGGTTTTGATTTGTATTTCCCTGATGATGAGTGATGTTGGGTATCTTTCCATGTGTCTACTATCGGCCATCTGGATGTCTTCTTTGGAGAAGTGTCTGTTCATGTCTTTAGCCCAATTCTTCACTGGATTGTTTGGTTTTTGGGTGTTGAGTTTGATAAGTTATTTATAGATTTTGGATACTATCCTTTTATCTGATATGTCATTTGCAAATATCTTCTCCCATTCTGTCAGTTGCCTTTTAGTTTTGCTGATTGTTTCCAAGCAAAACCTGGACTTTCTAACAGCCAGGACATTGTCCAGCATATTTTATTTCCTCCTCATCCACCAGACTCATCTCCTACAATTCTGCCCTTCACTGATTCACCATCCTCTTATCATTCCTCAAACCTAGCATGTTCTTCCCATTGCAAAGTCATGGAATATGCTCTTCTCCAGGACTTATTCCTTCCACCAGCCCTCCACATGAACATCTCCTTTTTATTCCTGAAATGTCTTTTAAATTCCTGAAACATCTCTTTATATATGCCTTCCATTACCATTCTATTTAAAATGGCCATCCTGTGTTACTCACTGTCCCATTACCTTTAATACCAATTATTACCAATGATCATAATACTGAATTATCTTACTTATTTGTTATTGTCATCTAGTTAGTTTCCCCAACCTCTCAGGACAGGACACCTCCTTCATTCTTCTATCCTCTGTGCCTGGCACATAGTAGGTGCTTAACAAATAAGATATGAATAAAGAAAATCCTTACCAGTATTTGTGACACTTGTAAATGCTCAATAAGTAGTAGCTGCTGTCTTGAGAACAATGTTTTTTTTAATGGAAATTATGTAAATTAATGTCAAAGAGTAAATATAAATAACGAGAGTATTCCTTTGGTATTCAAAAACTCACCAACTCAATGAATAAACACTGTGATAGTGGATAGCATTCAAATTGATTTTATCATGCAGTAATATACTTTAAAATCTTGGGGGAAAATGATTTAATTCAATAAAGATATTATTTAGTTGTATCCTTGAAAACTGCAGAAATAATAGAATAATGGATACCAGATACAATCTTTGTAGTTTCTTCATGGCTATATACCTAACCCCACTGGTAAGCTCTTCATGGATAAGCACAATGCTCCACTTCTCACAACCCCCCCCACACACACACACACAAACACACACACGTTAACATGCAGCTGAGGAGATGGCAGATGCTCAAATATTTGTTGAGTTGAACTGAATTCAATAGAAACATAACAGAGACAATGCCACAGAGAAAGGAGATGGAAGATTTATTACTGAGACCACACAAATACTTGCATACTTGCACAATAGCTTAGACCAAGGTTTTTCTGATTATTCAGTGATTCTAACCAACTGGACAAAATTAATTTATTGACTGAATCACAAACAATTAGTTGTTAACTAAACATCAAACTTGTAGAAATAACTATCCAGAAAAATTCCACAGATTACGCAAGGTTTTTAATGGTCCCTCTACATGAGATCTCTCAAAATTCAGGAAACATGTACTTTAATATAATGTGAGGTGATAGAAATGCTCTTGGATGGAAGGGAAAGATGAAAATGACAGGGAGGCTGAAAATGTGCCTAGACTTGATTGGAGCAAAAAAAGAGAGATATTGTCACAGTACAGAAAAAAAAATAATGAAGAGAGACTGTACCTGATAGAAACAGAATCAAGTGACTAGATAGGGAATTTGAGGTAAAACACAATTTCAATTATATAAAACAAGAAGAGTTCAGAGAAGAACAGACATAGAAGGCACATACACAAAAAAGCTTGTGGAAGCTTTCAACATACTTAAGTATTCAAAATATCCTATTTAACTCTATTTCATATAATAAAAAAGAATATGCTTCAGTTTCAAAATTAAGCCATTGATTTTTAAGAAGTTGGTAAACGTTGCTCAAAAAATTTACATCTCAAAAAAAAAAGAGATCTAGATAAACGACAATTCAGAGATCTAACAGATGATGTAAAATGTGCATTTTAGATGTAAAAGTTTTCATGGATACCTGAAGATCTCTGTGCTTTAACAGAAATTTTGTAGAATAAAATATCCTATCTACACAGCATGTATGGAACTGAACAGTTTCTAATATTCCTGCAGCTTTCAAAGATCAAACCCAAATAAGATCTCCATTGATTAAACCTTTCTTCTCAGGATCTCAAAGTATATTATTGCTTGATAAAATTCACTGTTATGTCTTCTCAGGTGACAATAGATGTTATATCTATTTTGTAGAATAGGAAATTGAGCAGATTTTGTGAAACTTCTCTAACTTAAAGCAAATGAATCAAACCAAAGAAAATAGTTATGATCTCAGACCTGAAAACCAGGTAGAATTTTCTCTCTCTCTTATTGCCAATAACTAAAATTAATATAAAGTTGAGCCACTCATTAGAATTTTACCTACTCCTTGGATATGGTATTATAAAATAAGATCAATTAGGTGAAAGTTTTAAAATAAAAAGTCAAATTCAATAATTTAATATTAACTTCAAATAATTTTGTTCATTGGAAAATGTAGCCTTTGGACCTTTCTAGAATAAAGTACATGAAAATAGACACACATATTTAGGGGAAAAATTTAATACTGACTCTCCTCTTTCTTCTTAAAACTCATATACTTGGCTCCCGGCAAAAGTATCTGGAACTCATAGATTACTGATTTTAATCTCTCATGAATCTGCAAGTGCACACCCAGCCTCTCTGGCACATTAAACATTACGAAAATATTTTCTGAGAAACTTGTTAAATACCTAAGTGGTTCTGATCCAGGTAATCTATTTTGAAAATATTTGATCTTGGAGTTAACAATGCACTCATAAAAACAAGAAAAATGTATAACACAAGAACAACACATAGCTTTCAATGCACATCAGATGTTGCTACGTGGCGAATTGTGTGGTCAATAGAGTGTACAGGCACAGTCAATACTTGCTCCACAGGGTTGAAGTTCTCCAATTTACTTAATTAAATTTTTTAATTTATTTGCTTTCTTCTCATTGAGGTTTAAGGGACCCAGACATAACTAAAAAAATGAAATGTGTGCCTTCCTACTTCCCACAGGGGGAAAAAAAAAACCTGGGGAAAGTATTCTTCTGACTAAAACTGAACTAAATCCTACAAGTGATCAATCCATATCTGCTTCTGGTCTTGAAATTTATGAGCAGTTAGGAAAACTTCTCTCTTGTACTCTTCCTTCAGGGTCTGGACCAAAGGCTAAACTCCTTTATTTATAATTCCCCAATAAGCAGTTTCTCAGTGCTTTCAACTTCAAATTCAAACTCCTCAGAACGGTATACAAAGTTTTCATGATACAATCTCTACCTCACTTTCCAGATTCATATTGGACCATTACATCACCCTAACACCCACTCCAGCCAAAGGTAAGATGTTTTCAGATTTTAAAACAAGGAAATATGTTGGCTAACTTAAGAAAAGTCTCATAGTGGGGCACCTGGGTGGCTCAGTCAGTTAAGCCTCTGAGTCTTGATGTCGGCTCAGGTCATGATCTTATGGTTTGGTTCATGAGATTCAGCCCTGTGTGGGGCTCTACACTGACTTCTTGGGAATCTCTCTCTCCCTCTCTGTCTCTGCCCCTCCCCTGCTCACATGCTCGCTCTCTCTCTCTCTCTCTCTCTCTCTCTCTCAAAATAAATAAATAAACTTGAAAAAAAGCCCCACAGTATAATGGGCTTTACAGTTGGTTGATAAAGTGCTTCACTTAAAAGGTAAAGAACTTGTGGTCTCTCCAACTCTAAGCTCTATCAAGTATTAGATTCATCCTAAGACTAGTTCTCCTGAAGTTGCATAATGATGTCCAATGGCAACGGAGGCTAAATGCATCTTTCTACTCATGCAGCAGGAGACAAAAGGAGGCTTCTTACAGTTTCTTTAAAGATTAAGTAACTTCTTTCTCAGAATTTCCCAGCAAGTTCCTCTTTGGGCCAAATGGTCCAGATTGCTGTAAACATGTCCATCTCTGAACCAGATACAAGCTAGTAAAATCCATGTTCTCTGACAGTGCCAAGCAAATCACATTCTTTTGCTTTTACTTTGAATTTTTTCCCCTCAAAATGTTTGGCCAGATCTTACTCATCTTTTAATACTCATTTCAAATGTCACCTCCTTTTAAAAGAGTTTCCTCACCATCTTACTCCCTCCTTAAATTGATTTAGTTGCCTCTTTTGTACTCCCAAACACCCCATAAAACCTCATCGTAATTGATTTTCTTGTCTAAATTTCCTAACGGTATGGACCATGCATTATTCATCTCTATAATCACAACACTTAGCTCAATAACTATCAGTAACTAGTACTTACAGTAGGTGACTAAAAAAATATAAATTAATTAGTGGAGAAATAAATGAAAACAGCATCACCACGAAAAACTCTCCCTAAGTAAAACCAAAAGCTACTCTGTCAGTTATCCCTAACATTCCTATCATTCAAAGAGAGTTAGGTAGTGACACTAGTCAGGAAGTGTCTTGAGTGAACACTGGTTATATACTCAATAAATTTGAATAAATTCACACATACATTAATGAAAGAAAGAAAAAGAAAGAAAGGAAGGAAGGAAGGAAGGAAGGAAGGAAGGAAAGAAGAAAGAAAGAAAGAAGAAAGAAAAACTGAATGAATGACAGATAAATGTTATAAAGTTCCTACAAAACAGAAATACAATTCACTGACAAGTCAAGAATCAAGAGAATCAAGTCACAGTTCTAATTTCAATAATCACATTTTATAAATAGAAAACTGATAGTCCTGGTTCCTGTCCTCTGGGAGGAAATACCCCACCTAACTCATCTAAACCTCATTTCATAAACTGAGTTGCCCTCATTGGTTTTACCAGTCTCTCAACTTAATGGTTTTCTTGCTGTGTTTTTCAGAAAAATGGTTTTCTAGAATAGGAGCTGCATTAGGGTAGCAATAGGGCCAAGAGTCTGACCAAACAGCCCGTTTCCAATTCCTCCTCCTGTTTTTATTAGATGAGCTCTGATTTTTATCCATTGTTTTAAATTAAAACTTTTAAAGATTTTATTCTAATTTTTAAAACATTAATCAAAATGGCTAGCATTTATTAATCACTCATGTTATATCAGGTTAAGTGTTTACCATGGATTATAAGGCTTATAAAAACCCTATAAAATGTTTACTATTACTCTTCCCATTTTTATAGACTCAGAATATGAACTTGAATAAACACTCTCATGGTGAAATTATAACTTAATAAAAATTTGGGAAGAGTAATTTGCTAACACACATTCAAAACTTTTAAAATGTTTATGTCCTTTGAAATATTAACTTATTATCTTTAAGTTATATGCGCAGCAATATGGACCAATAAGACCAAGGTATTTTCTTGATAATTATGGCCTTCACTGGTTATTTTCATTCTATTTAACTTAGAGACAATCATTCTTCCTCAAAAGAAAATATACAAGAATAGGTCATACGTTCATAAAGGTACAGATGTGTGTATTTTAAGTATCTAGTGCTCCCGGGACTTCAGCTTCTCAGCACTAGCTTCTTGGCTCAAGTTTGGATGAAAAACCAATTACTGCACAAAGCTGCAAAGTGTTATAAAAAAAAATAAGAGATATAATCCTGAAAAGAGAGAGAGTATTGGGATTGGACTAAAGAGAATAGGTAAGATAGTACAAAACAGATCTTGCATCTACCAAATACATTAGAGTCCAGTATTGAAATAGTAAGGCTTTATGGAACTTGTAGAAATTTAAATTATAGAGAGGTGAGCTATCTCAATAAGAATTTGCCCATAAGCTTAAAAAATGTGCTCAACCTCCATAGTATTAAAGAACTATGAATTAAGAGCAAGATGTCTTATGTTGATGATTAAATAATCAAATATTAAAAAGAATGATAGAAGTCAATTTTCAAAATCAATAAATTAGAGAAATGAGCATTTACTATAAAGCACAAGTGAGTATAAGTGCATGTAAACTTTGATAAATACAGTTTATCAAAAACCTTTCATTAAATATTTTTGCATCCCCCTCCATCCTAAGAAATAATCAGTGAGATGCACAAAGTTATAAGAATATATATCTTGGGGCACCTGGGTTGCTCAGTCAGTTGAGTGTCCGACTTTGGCTCAGGTTGTGATCTCACGGTTTGTGTGTTTGAGCCCCACATCAGGCTCTGTGCTGACAGCTCAGAGCCTGGAGCGTGCTTTGGAGTCTGTGTCTCCCTCTCTCTCTGCCCCTCCTCTGCTCGTGTTCTGTCTCTCTCTGTCTCTCAAAAATAAATAAATGTTTAAAAAATTTTAATTTATAAATAAAAAGAATATATATTTCAGTATTATTTATAATGCTGGAAAAACTTTAAGAACCTCAACATCTAAATATAGCAGATCGATTAAATACATTATGCTATATTCAATTGGGGAAAGTTATTATCCAGTCAATAAAATTTAATGACAAGGAAAATGCTAAAAATACTTAGCAAGTGTTTTTAAAAAACAGTTTTTAAAATAGTATTTACAATATGAACTCATTTACATTTTGAGAAAAATAAAGAGACTGAAATGTTGCATGGAAAACTCTGATTAAGGGAATTTAAAAGATTTCCTATTTTTTGAAATTTTTTCAATAAGCATATATTGCAATTATGCCCTAATAATTTTGAAATAAGTGAACAGAACTAATTCAGAGCCTACTGAGATAGGAGAACAAAAAGACATACTTACACATTTGGGGAGCAATGCATTAAAGAGAAAAAGGATAGAAATGAATAAATAGCCCTCATTTCTTGTATATTGGGCCAAAACAACTCAAACATACTTTGGTGTCTTCCACTGACAGATTTAGGACAAGCCAAAATACATGTACTGAACTCTATGAGGTAGGTTTGCAACCTTGGAATCCTTCCAGGTGCTGAGATTGTCTCTTCCTGAGAGGAACAGTCATTAAAATGAAGACCTACTCACAGTGGAGTATCAAGTTTTTGGAAAACACCATCCTCTGCACTGTTGAATCACTTCTTCAAACTAGCTAATATCCTGCTAATATATTTAATAAGCCTACTTCTTTAGCCTAGAATCCTAAGGATGACCTTGTCTGTGGTGAGAAAGAAGGAGAAGTGAAGAAAGTCTTTCCTATGGCCCCCATTGAGAATTATGGATGATGGATTCAGTTAAAAGTAAATAAATTCCTCAGAACGCAGAGCAATCTGTTTCTGATAACAAACTGCAAAGCTTCAAACAAAGTACTTGATGGTGTCTCCATCATAATAAGAAATGTTATCATTAATAAAAAAAATATTTTTTCAATGTTTTTCATTAAGTAATTTAAAGTGAGAAACTTTTTGTTGTTCTTTGCTGGGTAAACATTCATCTCTGAATCATCAGCACCTAGCACATAGCTTAGATCATAGGAAGCATGCCCTGCATGTCTACTGAATGGATAAACATTTCTTTTCCCTTTAGATTCCTAAGGAATCTTCGGATTCTCTCAATCCTAAGGATCTCTAGGAGTCACTGAATCCTAACAAGTAACCTATAGGGGTGCTTGGGTGGTTCAGTCAGTTAAGCTTCCAACTCTTCATTTCAGCTCAGATTATGATCTCACAGATTGTGCGATCTAGTCCCTCACTGCGCTCTGCACTGACAGTGTGGGGCTTGCTTGGGATTCTCTCTCTCCCTCTCTCTCTGCCTCTCTCCCATTTGCTCTTTCTCAAAATAAACATTAAAAAATTAAAAAAAAAAGATTTTAAAAGAACGTAATTATTAGTCATAAAACATTTAGACGACCTTTTTTTAAAACATCATCTTTTAAGTTTTTTTGCCAATATTCCTATTAAGTATTTTTAATGCCTTCATTTCATTATATGTATTTCTCTTATTATGTTATGAGGTTTAGAAAAAAATAAGTACATGGGACTATCTTTATCTTACGCTGACAACATTTATCCTTCACCTATCTTCTTACAAGTATGCAAATGGTAGGTCTTTTAGCTTCAATAGAAGAGTCTCAGTTTGCAAATCTGTCCCCATCTTCACTTTGAGAAATAGTAGTAACTGATAAACAGTTAAGTAGGTAAACATGCATATTTAGTTTTTAATTTTTTTTACTAAAGCATGCAGAACGTATTACACTGCATGATGAAAAAATTAAATATGGTATATTCCGCGAAATCCTGCTGAAATGCCAGTCCCTTCTTAATGTTCTCAGTGGTCTTCACAATCTTTAGTAATTTCACAGAAGTACGATCTTCTTTAATTTTGTCTTACTTATTACTTGATGTTAAAAGGGTACTAACGTAAACTATAAGCTCAACAGAGCTTTTTTTTCCCTTTTCTATTTTGAATGTGTCAAATTTCTATCAATCTCATTGAGTTTGATTTCCATTCAGAAGTTAATGAGGCTAGATTAAATAACACTGCCAAGCCATGTCTATTTTTATTGGCTCATAGAAAAATAGAGTTGGAAGGAGCCTTAAAGGACACCAACGACTGTCCCCCAAACAGGAATTTCTTCTTCAGCATTTCTAGTGAATGATCATCAAGAGTCTATTTGAACATGCCCAGTCATGAGGAACTTTGTATGGTGGACATTGTGATATGCTTCCAGACATCATTCAATGGATGACTTGTTGCCCAGCTGCCACAGCACTAATAGTAAACAGCCTTCTCCAGGGATTGCCTTGGCTACATACAGCTGCCTTGACCAACGCCATGCCCATTTTAGGATGTCCACAGTCAATGATAAATGTAGGAGTAAGAAGGCCCAATTGAAAATGCACCTTCTTTAAAAACAAAACAAAACAAAACAAAAAACAGCGATTTTACCTACTAGTAATCATGATCAAAACGATCCAGGGGCGCCTGGGTGGCTCAGTCGGTTGGGTGGCCAACTTCAGCTCAGGTCATGATCTCGCGGTATGTGAGTTCGAGCCCCGCGTCGGGCTCTGTGCTGATGGCTCAGAGCCTGAAGCCTGCTTCTGATTCTGTGTCTCCCTCTCTCTCTGCCCTTCCCCTGTTCATGCTGTGCCTCTATGTCTCTCAAAATTAAATAAACATTAAAAAAAAAAAAAACAAAAACAAACGATGTCCAGAAAGTTGAGTGGTCCATCTGGAACTGCTTTATCCTTAATAGAAAACTCTTAGGGTGATAAGGAAGCAATCTGAAAACACTTCCCACATCATTCTCTACTTGTTTCTATCTTGAAATATGAAAATATATACTAAAAAAACACATAAAACAAAACTTTTCTGTGTGATAATTTTAAGTAGATTTCTCGTCTCTAAAATATGCCGATGTCTGGGTGGCCATCAGTAAAGCATCTGACTTTGGCTAAGGTCATGATCTCACAGTCCATGAGTTCGAGCCCCGTGTCAGGCTCTGTACTGAAAGCTCAGAGCCTGGTTTGGTTTCTGTGTTTCCCTCTCTTTCTGCCCCTCCACCACTCATGTTCTGTCTCTGTCTCTCTCAAAAAAAAAAAAAAAATTAAAAACTTTTTAAAAATAAAATAAAATATTCCTTAAATCTTCCCTTCTAAATACTTATATTTTACCTCCATATTAAACAATTTTTTTCTAAATTTACAGATCTAGGTTTAAAATCTAATGACAAACTTACTAGCCATGTGGTTCTTGACAAGTTTTTAAAACTCTGACTCCCTAAAAATATAAAAATACACCCTACAAAGTATACTTTGAGAAAAATAAATTATCACATGTGAACTGACACAGTGGTTAAGAGCATTGGAGTCAGATGTCTGCATTCTAAATCCAATAAAGTTACTTAACCTTGCAAGGTATCATTTTTCCCATACATAGATTGGAGATAATAATAGTACTTCCTTTATAGCTATAGCTATAAATTTTATATTTATATAAATGAAATAATCCACATAAATAATTTAGTATAATGATTGCTTAACTATTATTAGCTCTTATTATCTTTTAAGAACCTGGAATACAACAGACATTCAATAATTGTTGGTGCTATCACTCTCCTCTCTATTCCTAACCATTATATCTTTTACCTTTAACTAATCTCTATGGAAAGTACATTATGTCCTTTAACTATCTTGTTCTTATCAATAATGATGGGTAAGGGACACATGTCTTTGTTTTTTTGGCAAAGACCCTAATTAAAAACCTCTTTGATGCTTTAGTTCAATGTTTTGGGATCTTTCTGAGGATTTTTTTAAAAACTCATCCAGTTTAACACCATTAACTGGTGCTAAATGAGACCCAAGGTAGATAGACAAATGGCTGATTCTAGGACTGGAGCAGGAAATATACAAGGTGAGCTCTTGTAGTGACAGAAAGTAAGTAAGTTCCTATGGAGTATTTTTTAAAAAAGGCAAACTGTGATGACCTGGAGTATGTCAAACAGGCAAAGAGTCAACTGAAAGAGATTCCAATGGCCAAAGTGGAACTACTCGAGCAACAAAATTAAGTAGAATTGGATTACAGCCCAAAGTATAAAATAAATATTATGAGTCCATACTGATTGATACTGATATAAATAAATGGGTAAATTAATAAATGGAGAAAAGACAAATCTCCTTTGGAGAAGAATTCCAAATAAATATATTTAGATACTCCACCCTATAAGAGGGTATGGGGGAATAAGTTTAGGAACTCCCTAAGCTTGCACAGATGGGTTAACAAGGCATAAAGATTTAGAAAGCCATAGGATGTACACACCAGTTTGGGTCAACAAAATTAGGTAAATAAGATTAGGTCAACAGGCTGCCAGTATTGGTAAAGTGGGGCAAAGATCCCAGTATAGGACAAAGGCATAGGAATAGGGAATCTCAGGATGAAAACATCCAAGATGAGGTAAACAAGATTAGGTATTCAGGGCAGAAACATCCCCCCCCCAACTTAGTACAATAGCAGAAAGCTGCTTTCACAGGAAGGAAGGACCAAATTAGGTAAAAAAGTAAATAGGGTTATAGACCACTACAGGGTGAAGTTGCCCAGAGCTGAGCTAATTAGCAAAAGAAAGGTACCTTGTTGAACCTGAGGTAGCATGCTCTGTCTTTCTCCTCCCCTAGATGAGTTTAGGTAAACAGAGGTGGTGCCTCAGGTCTGCTGTAAACAACCTTACCCCCAGTGCCAGGATTTTGTTCTGTATTAACCCAAACCCCTAACACCACATATATTTTCCAAACCCCCTTTCCCTCATGCCCATGAGTTAATGTTCACAATTTCATTGTCTCTTTGTGCACGTCTATCTCCACATTTGTAAGCCTTCTGATCCTAATAAAAATGGACAAGGACCCTTACTCAGGCTCTTGTCTCCTCTGGGACATTAGCCTTTCTCACATTTTTAATCCTGTGTCCCGCTTTCTTGCTGGACAAGAGAAAACTCCAGACCCATAGTCTATGACAGGAAGGGAAGCAAAACTTCTTTCTCCTTCAGTGTAGGCTGCTCACAATACTTCCTTACAAAGATTACAGTATGGAAAGGGGGTTTAAGGTAGAGAAACCTAAAAACCACTATTTCAGCCAGGTGATCAAGGTCAACAGTTGTAAATCTTGTTGACTGTATATGCCCTTGATATAATGTGGTGAAAATGGCACTTTACCTCTGTGATCTTCCTCCTAAAAACCCACAACCTGAGGTAATTAGGAGGAAACGTTCAGAAAAATTCCAAAAAAAGGGACATCCTACAATATACCTAACCAGTGCTCCTGAAAATTGCCAGTGTCATCAAAAATAAAGCAAACTGGTGCAGCCACTCTGGAAAACGGTGTGGAGGTTCCTCAAAAAAATGAAAATAGAACTACCCTATGACCCAGCA
Source organism: Paguma larvata (assembly GCA_030068075.1). Taxonomy (NCBI): domain Eukaryota; kingdom Metazoa; phylum Chordata; class Mammalia; order Carnivora; family Viverridae; genus Paguma; species Paguma larvata. The sequence goes on from CM057829.1 coordinate 69,981,795, forward strand.
ATAGCACTGCTAGGAATCTACCCAAGAGACACAGGAGTGCTGAGGCATAGGAGCACGTGTACCCCAATGTTCATAGCAGCACTTTCAACAATAGCCAAATCATGGAAAGAGACTAAGTGCCCATCAACTGACGAATGGATGAAGAAGATGTGGCACATATATACAATGGACTACTATGTAGCAATGAGAAAAAATGAAATCTGGCCATGTGTAGCAACATAGATGGAACTGGAGGGTATTATGTTAAGTGAAATAAGTCAGTCAGAAAAAAACAGATACCATATGTTTCCACGAATAGGTGGACTTTGTGAGACTAAGCAAAAACCAGGGGGAGGGGAAGAGGGGAAAGGAAAAAAAGACACCTAGAGGGAGGGAGATAAAACATAAGAGGCTCTCAAAGACTAAGAACAAACTGAGGGTGAAGGGGGTAAAGGGAGGGGGGAGAGGGGGTGATGGGCATTAAAGAGGGCACGTGTTGGGATGAACACTGGGTGTTATATGTAAACCAATTCGAAAATAAACTATTATAATGGAAAAAAAAATAAAGCAAGTCTGAGAAACTGTCACAGCCAAGAAGAGCCAAAGAAGACATAACAAATAAATGTAATATGGTAAACTGGATGGGACCCTAAAGCAGAATAAATAGTGATTTAATAAGGGATAAATATCTAAATAACCTGCTACTTTAATTACACTTGGAAATCAACAGACCCATGAAGCATATCGTAATAACCAAGATGAGCTCAAAGTATGTACTGAGCCTTAAGCCTTCACTGTTTAAAAAAGAAAGCATAAAAATAAACCAACTAAACATTCAATTCATGGGAAAGGGAAAAACCTAAAAATAGAAATATAAGGAAAACAAGAGAGGGAAAAAAAATCTTAAATATTTTTTAAATCCATAAATAAAGAAAAAAATAGATCTAGCAAATAGTCTAAATTTTATTTAAAATATGACTTATCTCCAGCAATTCGGTTTAGTTTAGTTTTGCTTTGTAAAGATAAAACACTGGTATATATAAGCAAAAGAAGAAATGAAATTTAACAGACAAAATTAAATGGTTTTGAATTGTAGCAGTTAGACTGAGGGACCATGAAATAATTTTAGATGCAGACCCTGCAATGCACGACCTTATAAGCCAGCCCACAAGTACAAATAACTTGTAAGTGGATTAAGTATCACATGAATATTTATACTACAACTATAAGTAGAGCCAGTTATATTCAGGAGGAAAAACAGGATATTTCAGTAACAGGAAAGCCAAATAAGAAGAAAGTTTCCAGAAACAATGGATAATCAGTAACCAAACCACAGTGAGATCAAGCAGAATGGATTCAGCATAGATGGAAAGCCAAAGGGTCTCTTTCTGTACTACAGTCTCCAAAATGGATACCCATTAGGGGCACCCTAGCGGGTGGATCAGTTCGTTAAGTGTCTGATTCTTGATTTTGGTTCAGGTCATAAGCCCAGGATCATGTCAGGCTTTGCACTGAGTGTGAAGTCTGCTTACAATTCTCTCTCTACCTCTCTCTCTCTCTCTCTCTCTCTCTCTCTCAGTCTCTCCCTCTGCCCCCCAGGCACACATGTACGCTCTCTCTCACACACATGCATGATAAATCACACTCACGTGTGTGCTCTCTCTCAAACAAAAAAATTATAACAATAAAAATGTTTTAAAAAGTGACTGGTTGTCCAAGGTTTGTCAACAAAATAGCAGGTCAATTTTCAAAAGATAGAGGAAGAGAAAGGGAACAGACAGAGGAAGAAAGATGAAGAAGTAACTAGAACAAATACAATCTGGTTCCTTCTGAGGAAGCATCATCACAAGAATTCCATTCCATTAGTTTTCATAGACTCATATTATCTGATAAGTACCTCAAAGACAATTTTCTGAAGCCTCATCGTTTTACAAATGGAAACATGTTCCTAGATGAGGAACAAGGAAAGTCACACATTTAAAAAGAAACTTCAGACTCCAGATTTACTGTCCAGTTATTATTCCATTACACAGTATAACCTATTTACTCCAACAAAAGATATAAAGTAATACTCCATGATTTTTCACTATTTTTTCATTTCTTTGATATTTTTATTTTTTGTGTGTCTTGAGAAACACCTACATTGCAGTGGGGTAGGAAAAGAAAGGAAAAGGAAAAAAAAAAGAAAAAAAGGAAGCTATCTCCAAAATCCATACAGGGCTGTTTCTGTAGAAATGAATAGGAAAGGTCTCACAAAGTGCTGTCCGATAGGAACTTCAGCACATCCATTCTGATCCTAATTCAAATGTGTAAATCTCCTCGAAGCCCCCAGTAACAGGATGCAGATACAGTTTTTGCCTTTCAGTACAAGATCAAGACACAATTTAAAGTTCTTTGTAATACTCCCAGCATCCTAGTCCCCAGGCCTCTGAGAGCACATAAGGACACAAACCTGCCACTGGCAATGTTTTGCAGTTCAATTAAGCTGGAAGTAGGAAGTAATTCTAGGAGTCTGAATAGGTTCTTGATGAAAATATTGGTTGCGAAAACGATTGTGCCCTCATGCCTATCCAGCACATCTGGTAGGAAAAGATTGTTACTTTATATGCATTCCATGAACAATTAAAAAAGTAATTTGCAGTTTGGGACAAACAAAGAAATGTGAAACAGCGGTTGACTTACTGAAAGCTCCCCCATTAAAGAGTAAAACTGACTAAATGACTTTAAGGTATATTTTTTTCTTAAAAGCTCCATTAATTGAGTTCTATTATTTTATGATTTATTGTGGTTTGATATTTATCTTTGCACTAAGTAATTTTGCAGAAATTGCAGGTTGGAGAGAACTGTAATCTAGAGAAAAGGGTTAAAAGACATGAAAGGGAGGAGGTTTCCAAAGATTGACAGGCCAAAGGGATCACCATAGGCCTGGAGGGAGGTAGAGAAGGAGGAAGAGAGAAGACAGAGGAAGCTGACAAAACATGCCACAAACAGAACAGAAAAGAAGGCTACACAGAGGTGAAAGAAGGTCAAGAGGTTTGAACAGAGGATTTGCTAATAGTCCAGGCAGATAAGCATGTAGCAAAGTCTGCATCATCTTAATGGTATTTCCTACAATACTGAATAGATTGGGGTCTGGTCCTCAGCTAAAGAGCCTTGCCTATGAAGATGACTGACCGGCAGGACAGTTATAGATCCAGGTTTTGTTGACCTAAAGAACTACATTTACCTTAGGAAATTCTTACCTAATATTTGGTATACTTCATCTCTCATTGCTAATTAAAGTTACATTGAGATAATTCTGCTTAAAAGTGTCTAGAATTCTATTTCAGATGTGCTTGTGTGTTCTAGAAGCAGTGGCTCCATTCTGTAAACTTAGTATCTATAGATCAAGAAGTGAAGGATCCAAGTTTGTTAGGAACAGGGTTTAACCCTGCAGTAATGAACACAGGAAAGTACAACTTTCTGAGTTGCAACATGGGATACACTCTTATTTTCAGTACTTCCCCTGAAGCTGAGACTCCCTTTCCATTAATTAACCTAGAGAGAAGAATCACAAGGTCTGTATACCATAACCCATACCCCTCTCAACCCCTTTTCAGACATATTACTAATTAATCACAGAGCTCTTCCCTGCTTTAGGCAGGACTCAGCTTCATCATAGCATTCAATTGATAAGAGCTGGCTTGAGAGTCAAAGAAATCAGCTTTCTACCGGTGATCTATTTGGTTCTCTTCTGAGGTGCCTTACCCAAAAATAAGTAATTAGTAATTGCATGCAGTCCAAATACTTAGCACTGAAAAATAAAACTAGAAAGTTTAGAGAACTACAAAACCCTCTTTAAAATTGCTATGAGGCTTCCTAGAGTGAAAGTTCTATTTTAAATTCAGTTTTTCTGTAATAAACATGCAGTTGTATAGTGTTTTATAATCTTCAAAGACCCTTCACATACAGATTTTTTTTATTTGATTCGTATTGCAACTCTGTGTGATAGAGGAGGACAGAATTAAACAAAAGTAAGAAACTTCCAGAAGATAAGAAACCGAGGCTCCGGTAACTTTGCTTTGAGGATTTTGAAAGGCAGAAGTATTTCTGTTCCCACAGTGCAAGGAGGGGCTCATGATTTCTCCTCTTCTTCTTAACGTAGCATGAAGCACTCTCTTCAACCTGATTTACTTATGTGGACCTGCCATACCCATGGTTCTTCTTTGTATTTCTAACTCTGTATTTCTGAGGCTAAGAATAAAACTGAAATCACAACTGTTCCATGATCTGAAGCCAAAATTTGGTCTTAGAAATATAAACAATCGCCAAATCAATATGCTTGAAGAATACTTCCACTTTCACACACTTTTTACTATACAGAAAATCAGATGCATTTTTCCTAGATTGAATACATTGCACTGCAAGTGATCTTAAGGATAGTGTCTGATTAAACCAGACATTTGTCACCACAAATTGACATCAAAGACATCTTTGTCCTCTAGTACAAAAAATAAAAATGAATCAGCCTGAATAAATACGGAGATCCTTTCAAAACTTCAACTCTCCCCTCCTCCAGTCATTTAGTATAGACAACACATACCAATTGATCCCATTGGGCTCCTTATAACTTGGTTTTTGATTGCTAAAGTAGACTTGTTATTTCTTTGTACAACTGTGATATCTTTTATTATGATGATTCAAGTTATGTATAGTCCAAAAAGAAATCAAGTCCTGACGCAGCACAAACAAAATCCCAGTATAGAAAACCCCATATATTCAATCAAATCAATTTTCTCTCATTTTAAGATGTACTCTATTCTAGATACATCTTTTCTTATACTCTACAAAAGTTTTCTCCTAGGATTTTTTTATTGTGAATCATTGCTAGCAAAAATGCAAACTCATGAAATCCGGCTTATAGAAATGCTAGTTACATTAAACAAATTGATCTCACTGCACTTAAAGTGCCTACCTTATGCTTCTGTGTCTTCCACTTTAGTACCTCTATCTTAGATTTGAGAGACTAATAACAAATTTAGAAATGTAGTTTCTGGGAAATGTTTCCATGTCATTGTGTTTTTATTCACAAACTGTTCAGGAGTAGGAAGCCAAGAGCCAGGAGGAGGATGTGACCAGGCTGTCATTTAATGATGAGTAAAAACAATTCAGAAATGTTTCCTTTTGAACACTATTTGACTAATGGGGTGGGGGTGGGGGGTTAGGGGATGTAGCCAGAGAAGTAAGCACTCATGATGACTATTGACAAATGTGCCTTACTGGACACACGAAAATGCCCACTTGATATGAAATGCTGCTCACAAACTTCACTACTTTCCAGCATTCAGTAATGTGAGATGGAACTAAAGGGTATGAACAAGGTGTTTTTGTTTGTGAAAGTGGATACTTGCTCATTATTTCATGTGTACTGTTTTCATTTGTATTGTTTTCATCATCAATTTAATATTTACTCACTGATATGGGGAATTCCCTAGTAGGATAAATAAAACACTATTATTCCAAGATTGATTTACTCGGTAAGTTTTTCAAAACATCTTCTAGCAACAAACTTCCTGTTGGCAAACTGAAGAAAACCAGAGCTGGCAAAAGCCCACTCATTAGCTTACAGTTTCATGTACATGATGCTTGGAATTCTGGCTTCAACTCTTTTCTTTTTCTTTTTTTGGCTTTTAATTGAAATATTTATTCCATTCACATTTAATTTAATTATTGATATGTCAAATATTGATATGTCAACCATCTTACTGTTTATTCTCTTTCCTAACTGAACTATTATTTCTTTTTCATTTCATCTTATTTTAATCCCAGTATAGTTATCATACAGTGTTATACTAGTTTCAGATACACAATATAGTGATTTAACAATTTCATATATTCCTCAGTGGTCATCAAGGTAAGCGGACTCTTAACCCCCTTCCCTATTTCACCCATCCCACCCACCTGCCTCCCATCTGGTAATCATCTGTTCATTCTCTATAGTTAAGAGTCTGTTTCTTAATTTCTCTTTTTTCCCTTTGTTCATGTGTTTCCTTTATTAAATTCCATATGTGAGTGAGATCACATACTTTAGTCTTTTTCTGACTGACTTATTTCACTTAGCATTATACTCTCTAGATCTATTCGTGTCTTTGTAAATGGCAAGATTTCATTCTTTTTTATGGCTGAATAATACTCCACTGTATATATATACCACTTCAGTCGATAGACATTTGGACTGCTTCCACAATTTGGCTATTGTAAATAATACTGCAATAAACATAGGGGTGTCTATAAACCTTTGAATTAATGTTTTTATATTCTTTGGATAAATATCCAGTAGTGCACTTACTGGATCATAGGGTGGTTCTATTTTTTTTTAATATTTATTTATTTATTTTGAGAGAGACAGAGAGAGAGAGTACAAACAGGGGAGGGGAAGAGAGAGGGAGAGAGAAAATTCCAAGCAGGCTCCACCCTGTGAGCAGAGCCCGACATGGGAATCAATCCTACAAACCGTGAGATTATGACCTGAGTCAAAATCAAGAGTTGGATGCTTAACCAACTAAGCCACCCAGGTGCCCCTCTATTTTTAATTTTTTGAGGAACCTACTTGTTGTTTTCTACAGTGGCTGTACCAGTTTGCATTCCCACCAACAGCACCTGAGGGTCCTTTTCCTCCACATCCTCACCAACACTTGTTCCTATTTTTTTATTTTAGTCATTCCGACAGGTGTGTGGTGATATCTCATTGTAGTTTTGATTTACCTTTCCCTGATGATGAGTGATGTTGAATATCTTTTCATGTGTCTGTGGCCATTTGTATATTTTTGGAGAAATGTCTGTTCATGTCTTCTGCTCATTTTTTCATTGGATTATTTGGTTTTATTTTGGTGTTGAGTTGTATAAGTTCTTTATATATTTTGGATACTCACCCTTTATTGGATATATAATTTGCAAATACCTTTTCCCATTCAGTTTTGCTTAATGTTTTCTTTGCTATGCAGAAGATTTTTATTTTGATGTCATCCCAATAGTTCATTTTTGCTTGTTTCCTTTGCCTTATGAGACATATCTAGGAAGATGTTGTTAAGGCTGACTTCAGAGAAATTACTGCCTGTGCTCTCTGCTAATATTTTCATGAGTTCAGGTCTCACATTTAGGACCCTAATCCATTCTGAGTTTATTTTTGTGTATAGCATAAGAAAGTGCTCCAGTTTCATTCTTTTGCATGTAGCTGTCCAGTTTTCCCAAAACCATTTGTTGAAGAGACTGTATTTTTCCCACTACATGTTCTCGCCTCTTTTGTCAAAGATTCATTGGCCATATAACCGCAGATTTGTTTCTCAGCTTTCTATCCTGCTCCACTGATCTATGTGTCTATTTTGCAGTTCCATACAAATTTTAGGAATGTTTGTTCCAGTTCTGTGAAAAATGCTGTTGGAATGTTTATAGGGATTGCATTAAATATGTAGATTGCTTTGGGTAATATAGACATTGTAACAATATTTGGTCTTCCAGCCCATAAGCATAGAATGTTATTTCATTTGTTTGTGTCATCTTCAACTTCTTTCATCAATGTTTTTTGGTTTCATAGCATAGGTCTTTCACCTCCTTGGTTAAGTTAATTCCTAAGTATTTTATTCTTTTCAATGCAATGGTAAATGGGACTGTTTTCTTAATTTCTCTTTCTGCTGCTTCATTATTAGTGTATAGAAATGCAACAGATTTCTGTACATTGATTTTATATGCTGTGACCTTACTGGATTCATTTATCAGTTCTAGTAGTTTTTTGATTGGATCTTTAGGGATTTCTATATATGGTATCATGTCACCTGAAAATAGTGAAAGCTTTACTTCTTCCTTACCAATTTAGATGCCATCTATTTCTTTTTTCTTATCTGATTTCTGTGGCAAGGAATACCAATACTACATTGAATAAAAGTGGTGAAAGCATACATCCTTGTCTTCTTCCTCACCTACCAAAAAGACACTCAGTTTTTCACCTTTGAGTATGATCTTAGCTCTGGGTTTTTCATACAAGGCCTTTATTATATTAAGGTACATTTCCTCAGGATACCTGGGTAGCTTAGTAGATTAGGTGTCCAACTATTGGTTTCAGCTCAGGCCATGATCTCACAGTTCATGAGTTCAAGCCCCACATCAGGCTCCGTGCTGGCAATGAAGAGCCTGCTTGGGATTTCCTCTTTCCCTCTCTGCCCCCCCCCCCCACTCATAGTCTATCTCTCACAAAATAAATAAATAAACTTAAAAAAAAAAGATATGTTTCCTCTAAACCTACTTTGTTGAGGGTCTTTTTTTTTTTTATCATAAATGATATTGTAACATGTCAAATTCCTGGCTTCAACTCTTACCACCTATGTGAATTTGGGCAGTCCTTTAGTATTTCTAAAGTTCTAATTTTTCACCTACAAATGGAAAGCATACCCTTCTCTCTCAGAATTGTGCTAAGTGCTAGCACATAGTTGCCCCTAAGGAGCAGAGGGAGGAAAACATGAATACAGTGGGAACAGAATGATGTTTAAAAAAATCTTAGTTTCAATTTCATCCAATTCAAAATTTTTCTAACAGTGTGTACAAAACCTACGGGCTCTAGGAATCCCAGTCCTATTCACAAACAAGCCTTGCTGCTGAGAGGAGAGATTAGGGAGTGGGGTTTAGGATGGTAAAAGTGAAATGATGAAAAAAAAATCAGTGGTTTGTTAGTTTGCCTATTTTGTATAAATTGCCATGCAGTCAATTCAAAGTTCCTTAACTTCAAATGTATATAATACACTCATTCATACCTCACAGACTCAGAATTCAAGCCACAACCTGAAGACATGCATAACATCTAATCACACATCAATGAAGGGGACAAACTTCTGAGATTAGAGTTGAAGCTGAAGGCATTGTGCTTGAATGCCCTTTATTCTGTGTGCCACTGAGGCCCAAGTCTATAATGTAAGGATCTGTAAGAACATTGTTTCCTGAGGACAATGATCTAAATTGACTGTGTTGCATGGGTTGGAAGGTAACAAGGACCCCAACCCTACAGAGTTCCCAGTAGATTTCCTGATGTCTTACTGGTATAGTCATGGATAATAGTTTCTACTCTTTGAAAGATGATTCGTTTTTTAAATGAGAAGAAACACCATTTGAAGAAAACATTTCAGTATGTAAAACCTAATTTGTCAAGAATAGTCACTGGGTTCAAAGTCACTTAGTCGTTTAGGCAAGCAGACAACAGCCCTCTACTGTGGACCCCAAAATCCCCCTTAGGTACAGATAACCCAACATGTTATTGTCATACCCACACTCAGTGATTATTAATTTGACAAGAAAACAATGATTCTAGTGCTCAGTGATCTGCCAGAGGCTTAATACCCAGGATCTGTGGCCAATCACCAGTCCAGTTACTTTACCATGTGGGAGCCTTTGAGGTTAAAGTGAACATCATGATCCCAACTCTAGTTGAGATTTCTCATGACCTTCTCACCTCTCCAGTGGACACTGAAACCACTGGCCTCCCAACTATGGTATCCCTTCCCTTCTGATCTTGCTCTTTAATTCTGGCTTCAAGCTATAAAGATGATGGAAAATGGATTCTTTTTTCTCTACTTAATTCTCCTTATCTGATGAATATCATTTAATGTGGTGGGAGAAGAGGCAGAAAGTGAATATTACATTAGGATGCAGCTGTTAGGAACACAGCTTTGAGGTTGAATTCTGAGGATCTAAATGCTGACCCTGAAGTTTGCTGGTATTATCTTGGACAAATTACTTAGCCTCTATATATCTCATTTTCTTCATCTGTAAAATGGACTCAAATAAAAAGAAAGAAACAAAAGTGTTGAGGTCAACCACTTATTGGGTACACTGATGACATGATATGTACATTAGCTCTTAGAGTATGGAGTGTTGAGCATAAAGACAATAGATTCTTGAGTGAAAAATCTATAACAAGCTTGAAATATTTATCTAGGTGAATTCTGAGTAGAAAAGTCTTAGCATACGAAAATAAAAATAAATGTACACTTATTAAACACATATTCTTTCCTACAAATTGTGTTAGCCCCTCCTATGTTGTTTCATTTCATTTTCAAAACAAGCCTGCATATTAAATATTGCGAGTATTGTGACTCTACAGAAAGAAACAAGCCTAAGAGATTTTACATCACTTGCACATGACTACGCACCTTATTTGAGGCAAAGATGAGATTCTGCACGGGTGAATCCAACTTCCAAATTCACATGTTTTCATCAAACCAAGATGCCTCCACAATATATTCAGTGAACATCTTCCACCAAGGTTTGAGTCAGCTCAAATAAATCAATATGCATGGTATGAAGACAGACCAGCTTAAGTTATTATGAAGCACTTATAACAATTATAGTAGTTTCAACAAACAGAATACACAACAATTAACATCCTTAACCACAAGGGAGGTAAAGAGACGGTTCATTTTAATTGTTATTAAACCTCACCTATCTTATTTAGTTATTCTGACTTTTAGCATTCAGAAAAACACCCTTTGCAGGACAATGTAAAAGGAATATTAAAAAAGCCAACTTTTATAAAACTCCTTTTTTCATAAAGAGGAAATGTTATACGTGTCAACTGACTCAGTGATGTGCCTTAAGTCACATGAGAACCTGTCTTGCCAACTGTTGGTTTGAGGTTAATATTTCACTATTATAAGGTGACTTCCCATCAAAGTGTTTCTAAAAGCTTTATATAACTTACAAATAATCTAATGTCACTTCAGTCAATATTCTTCCTTTCCTAAATGAATATAAATTCTGCTTTAATTCACCAGAGAAAAGGCACAATGACTGCTCCACTTCTTCATCAATGCTAGCTATGCCTACCACTGGACTCCAGGTATATTTTTTTATATAACTATTATAACTCTTATGAAATTATAGCATAATTATTAATTTATGCCCCGTCTCTCCAAATAGCCAGCAGGTGACTTGATGACAAAACTGTTCCATTCACTTTGAAAATGTTTCAGCTCAACAACTATTTAATGAGCTTGTACTTTGTGCCAGGGTCCAAGCTAGATGATTAGGCTATAAAGATAAATGCACTGGCCCAGGAGGATGCTATGGACAAATGGAGGAGGCAGGCACATTAATCAATCATTTCATTTCAACACAAAGTGGGAGAAACTACTATGGATATGCAGACATGGCATGAGCATGAGGGAGTGACAGCATGAGCAGACCCCGAACCCAGCCTGGCTAGTTCAAAAAGACTCCTAAAGGAGGTGAGGACTTAAGCAGATTTGAGGATGTGTACCTCTAGCTACTAGTGCAGAAAGTGTCAGATACCAAACATTCAATCAAAAAGTCATGAAGAGGGGCATCTGGGTGGCTCAGTCAGTTAAGCATCTAACTCTTGATTTCAATTCAGGTCATGATCTCACGGTTTGTGAGCTTGAGCTTCACGTCAGGCTCTGCGCTGATAGTGCAGAGTCAGCTTGGGACTCTCTCTCCCTCTCTCTCTCCGCCCCTCCTCTGTTCAAATTCTGTGTGTAAGGCCATGAAAAGCCATGAAGGAAGGGAAGTGGGAAAAAGGAGGATACAGAGACAGGACTGGACTAATGAGTCTTTTTATTTCCACCAAATATCTGAGTGTGTATATTTTGACACCTTCACCACACTTCTTAAATTGTTTTCATCCTTTAAGACCTAAAGAAAATGCTCTATTCTTTCTCTGCTCCAGAACTTCTCAGGTTCTTTTACATCATGGTACATGTAGTGAATGATGTTTGTGTGGCTCACTAGACAAACAAGAGAGGCTGCCTGTGGTTGGAGGTGAACTTATCACCAGGCCCCAGCCACCCACACCAAAGACTGAAGGGATCAGTGTCCCAGCAAAATACTAAGCCACTGTGTCCCATCGATGTGGAGAAGCAAACCAATTGGGAAGTAAGTTCTCAGCTAACTCCTCTCATTTTTTCTTCACTCCATTCCCATCATGTTTCTCCAGAAAACTTACAGATAAATCATTCACTGTATATGATCTTCCATCATGCAGCTTCCCTTAATCTTTAAACATCATCAAATCTGCTTTGAAGAAGCCCTCCTTCAACCCTATACCTCCTTGAAGTGTATCTCAACTATGTTATTCTTTTTAAGTACTAACTCTGCAAAAAGTTTACTTGCTTACTGATTACACTTTTCTCTTCAATCCTGTAAAATGTACATAGTGTTCAAAATACTGGGGTAAGGTTGTGAACAAGAAGCCAGGATCCCTATCCTCAAGAATCTTAATTCTCTTGAAGGAGACAGACCAATCAACAAATACAAATATAAGATGATATCACATAGATAACTGTTTATAATATAAGGGGATAGACAAGAATGGTGGATACTACTTTAGTAAGATATTCTAGGAAGGTTTCTTTGAGAAGGTAATGTTTAAGAAGAACATTAAAGGAAGTACAAGAAAAAGCCAAATGTATGTATAGGAGAACAAAATTATAGAAAGGAAGGTTCAAATATCTTGATGTAAGAACATGCTAGTTATGTTCAGAGAACAGCAAGAAGGCCAATATACTAGAGCTCAGTATGCAAGGGAGAGAGTATTAGGAGATGGGGATAGAGATTAGAGGCAGAAGGCAGACTGTGTGAGGTTTTAAGGGCCTCGGTACAGACTTTGTATCCTATTCTACATGTGCTTGGAAGCCTTGAGAGGATATAGAGTAGGGAGTGAAATCTTTTGACTTAATATTTTGTAAGAACCCCTTTGACTGTGAAATGATAAAAGACTTGAAGAGGCCAGCTACAGTAGGAACCCCAGGTACAGTCATCTAGGCAAGAGATTAGGAAGGTAGAGCCAAGAGAATGAAAATCCTGGATTCAGGATATACTAATATAAAGCTTAGAGAATTTGCTGAAGATTCGGATGTAGTATATGAAATAAATAAGTGAAAGATCAATCCAAGGTTTTACTCTGAACAACAAGATGAATTGTGCCATGAAAAAGACAGGGACCTGAGAGAGTATATCATGTTGAAAGGAGCATCTACATGAATATTATCATAGACAAGAATGTTGACAGAAGTCGTTGGAAGAGAGGACCATGGATAACGTCAAAAAGAGGAGCAGCTGAAAGGATTATGTAGTATCCCTCTCCTGCTCTCCTGCTTGGAAACTTTCTGTGCCTTCCCACTGTTATTGCTTTTTGAGGGCAGGAACCATGCCCTGTGTTCTTTACATCAATGTTTGGAATGCCCCCCAACAACTTGGAAGATCAGTAAGTATTTTTAAAACAATGAATGAGTTGGATGAGTGGACTATACAATAGAACACATGGCTCTTCAAGGTTTCTCACTTATCTCCCACAACCCCATCACCGACTTCTTGTCCAGCCCACCATACTACTCCACATTTCTGAATCTGCACTGCATTTTTATACATCCATGGTTGTCTTGCTCATTAGTATCCCTTAGCCCAGACGATTTCTCCAACTCTATCACCTGTATGCCTTTTGAAAATCTCCTCATGTTTCAAAACTCTGACCTCATGTCTTCCAAGAGCACATTCGTCCCCACTCATGTGACAGATTAGCCCTGCCTTCTGCTCTGCAATTAGTTAGCATCTAAAATTACACTTCACCAAGCACTTTCCTGGATTGGGATTTATCTTTGCCTATTCCTCTAGGTTATCAAGTCCAGGGCAGTAGAAACTTTTCCTTATTTTTGTTTCTGCCTTCCTAGTTAAACATTCTTCAAAATTCTTTGAGGTTGCACCACAAATTATAATTGGATTCAATTAAAATGAATTTAAAACACACAGGAAAAGATCTCTTGCAGCTAAACACAATTAGTGTAATATCTGTACTTTCAAATTATTTTGCTTTGGGAAAAAAAAATATGAAATCACAGGTTGTTTGTTAATGAACATTCTGAAATTTGAGGAATGCAGAAGTTCTGCTCACTTTTGGAGAATGATAAATACTCTGAAGCTACATGCCTGTCTTACAGTCTTATCCTCCAGCCTCACCCTATATCTACCCCCAAGTGGCCCTGAGCTATACCAGGCTCAACTACTTGCTATTTCCTGCACATAATCTCTCATAACTCTCTGCTCGTGCACCTTCCTATGGCTGGAATACCCTTCCCCACTTTTACCCTTGGACAACCTCAACTCAACTTTTTTATTTTGTTCAGATGACCCTTTCCCTAAGAGATCTTCTCTGCCAACTGAGAAAAGTTAAGCACAGAATTTGCTGTTTCTTCAATACCTTCTACATAATTCACTTAGTGGACTTGTCCTAGTGAAATGCTTATCTATTTTGACCTCTTTCCTAACCTACCATTGTGAATACTTCTAGGAGAGAATTTGTGTCCAATTATTCTTGTACAACCAGGACTTACCATTGGCTAGGAAAAAGTAGGTACTCAACAAATAATTGTTGAGGTGAATGAACCCTGAGAATTTCAGTTTGCAGCCTCATAGCTCTACAAGGCAATTCTGCCTTTGTTTGTCACTGCTTCTTATTTCAAAGATAAACTCTGATTAATTGTTGATCTGTAGCCACAGGCATGGAGATACCCCCTACCAGTTTTAGGAAACCTACATTGCTGTGAGCTACCTTCTCCCACTCCAGTAATTATACATGCCTCCCCCAACCCAACCACTTAATCCCTCCAGCCCTTTCAATTACTTATTGTGTTATCCAGTTATGTAATCAGCCTGGATGATAAGCTGTCAGCAGTTATTTTTTTAATGTAAATGATTTCTTTCTCTCTGGGTCTGGGCTGTCTGTGTTTAAGGGGAGGTGGTGCAGGGTGGGGAATGAAGAGCGTTATCTAGTGAAGCATATTATGGAGTTTTATAGATAATCATTTGTGACCCACACACAAATATGTATGCATCCTGGAAGTAATTACCAAAATAGTTCTGACCTAATTATGCTTAAAACACAAGGATCAGTTCTTAACTTGAGTCTAACAGATACTGCTAATCTGATTCAGCCCTGGCCCGACAGATTCACACTTAGAGCCAGTTAACTTCTCTAAGTCTCAGTTTATTCCGTGAAAAAAAATGGCCCTTTCCAATTAGAAAATCAACCCAGGATTGTGGAAGAACAGAGCAGGGATCAGGCCTTGGGTTCTGCATGGCCAAAACCTCCTGCCTCTCCCCAAGATGCATCCATAAAACTAAATTAGACTACTAATTACCAGGTGTTTGCATGACAAGAAAATTATACTCTAAAGTTTTCTGGTAAGAACTCATGCTAACAATATTTGTTTTTCAGTTAAAGAAAGGCCTCCCTTATTTATCATCTCATCAATAAGCCTGAAGACAGGATTTGCTTTCCACAGTAAAGAAAAACCATCTTATAGAGGACCTTCAAGCTCTACTGCTAGATCAGCTCGTTATTTACTACATAGGAATGAGCACAGAGAAAATGCCAGTGAATAAGAAGCAATACTAAAATAGAATTAGCCCTGGATTCCATTAAGGTTCTTAATTAAGCATCTACCTGGCACTCAGTACTCAAACTTTTTATTTATTTATTTTTATTTTTTTTTTATTTTTTTAATGTTTACTTATCTTTGAGAGAGAGAGAGAGAGAGAGAGAGAGAGAGAGCGTAAGTGGGGAAGGGGCATAGAGACAGGGAGACACAGAATCCAAAGCACGCTCCAGGTTCTGAGCTGTCAGCACAGAGCCTGACGCGGGGCCCGAACTCACGGACTGTGAGATCATGACCTGAGCCGAAGTCAGATGCTTAACCGACTGAGCCACCCAGGTGCCCCACAAACGTTTTTTTAAGTGAACAAATGAATGAACGAGTAAATGAATAAATGAATGTATAAGCAGTCCCTGTATATGTAAAAGCCGGTTCTGCACAGCCTCGCAGCCCCGGGTATAAACAGCCTAAAAGGGAATTAACATTTATTAAGCTATTTAAACTCTCACACTCGTTCTTGCCAGGAGTATATTATTATCTCTATAAAAGAGAAAACCAGGGGTGCCTGGGTGGCTTAGTCGATTAACCGTCTGACTTTGGCTCAGGTTGTGATCTGGCAGTTGGTGGGTTCGAGCCCCACATCAGGCTCTGTGTCTCCCTTACTCTCTGCCCCTCCCCCACTTGCACTCTGTCTCTCTCTCTCTCAAAAATGAACAAATGTTAAAAAAATTTTTTTAAAACAGAGAGAGAAAAACCAAGGTTATGATGTAAAGGTTGTGGCAGTAAACTGGGTCAGAGCACAAACTTTACAGTCAGAAAAATATGGCTCTGCTAGTTAAGGTTAAGAAATGTGTTCATGATCATACATTGCCTAATAAGTAACAAAATAGGGATTAAACTCAGTTCTGACTTTCTTCAAAGCCCATGTTCTTAGAACTCTACCAAAATGCTTCTTCGATTTCCCAGTAACTACACATGGATTTAATAATCACCTTGGGCCATTATTTCCTCTCTGACTCAAGGTTCCAAGCAAATAGCTATTTTGTATATATACATGGTAAGATATGAAGC
This sequence comes from Paguma larvata, assembly GCA_030068075.1. NCBI lineage: Eukaryota > Metazoa > Chordata > Mammalia > Carnivora > Viverridae > Paguma > Paguma larvata. The sequence goes on from CM057829.1 coordinate 69,998,252, forward strand.
CTGAACATCCTAGAAGAGGGTATGGAGCTACCATCAGAGAGGTCTTCCAGGCAGGTAAGTTAAACTGGCTCTTTAAAATGGGCATGACTGGTTTTGCACTGTACTGCAATCATGTATAATTTATGATTTCAATGACTATAAATTATTACTACTTGCATGAACTTGCAGAGAGTATTTCAGAGGTTAGTTGTTGGAGGGCAAGAGGAAAATTAGACATGTCTAAAGCAGCTCTGAGCCCTTCTAAAGACCTAAAAGATTGAGGTACCTAATCTCCTAAGTTCTCAATTTTAGAGTCACCTACTGCTAAGCTCATAGCTAGAAGGATATACTCAGGTCTACTAAGATTTATTTCCCCTATTGGTCCCTAGAGACCATACATGCAGCATGCTCAGTCCCAATTTACAATATGCAGAAATTAACTTTGTTTAATATGTATCCCTAATAGATAGGAGGTATCAGGCAGTTACAACTTAAAATCAATTGATTCAAGCAGCTCCCTCCTAACTCCTTGGTGGAATGAATATACTATAAATGTGATAGTTCTAATGGATGAAGAAGAAAGGATAAAAATTTTGTAGAGAAGGGCAGAGCAGGAAGAAGTGTCACGGGGAAGTAGCCAAAGGGCAATGAGAAATTCAGAAATCCTATGTTTTTCCTCCAACCTTGACGATGACATCAATCTTGCATATGCATGAGTGCTAAAGCAGGAAAATAAATTGGTTATAAGCAGCAACTACAATGGCACTGATTAATGGAAAGATACACATATTGGGTTAGAGTCCAGCTTCCCAACCAACATGCTGCCAATACTAAACCCCTCAGGTCTCATCCTCAAGGACAGCAGTTGGGAGTGGGGTTTGTTGCTGAGGCAGCTGGAGCCCTCATGTAAAGGTTGTGGCAATAAACTGGGTTAGAGCATAAAATTTACAGTTAGAAAAATATGGCTCTTCTAGTTTACATTCCATGTGATCTCAGGTAGGCAAATTAACATCTCTAAATGTTCCAATTCCATCCATGCAGGTAAAAATACTTGCATAGTATCATAAGTACTAAGTGAAGTTAAATTCGTGAATGGCTTAGCAGTTTCAGACTTATACAAGTATTTAAGGAGATGTAATTAGCTAATTAAACTATTAGAAGCATTTACAACTGTAATACACCAGTGAAGTTAAGGCTGTTCTGGTTTTTTATACATTTTTTTATCTTTTTAAACTCTAAGTCAGATCTGGGAATTGCTCAGAGAGAGCCAAGAGCACTAGAAGACAAAGATTCCTGGGAGAAATAGTTCCATGAAGTGCAGGTGTGAAGGGCAGTGTATGCGTCAGTCACGCTCCTAGACTGGATGTCCCTGGAAGGGCTAAGATGTTGCTCTCCCTTTTCTTGATGGTACTTAACAATGCCCAAAATGTCTACCAGAGCAAAGAGTGTCTACCATGAATGCTCTTGCTGATGACTATCTTGAAATTTCTGGCCAGCAGCCTCATGGGGACCTAAGTTCCACCCAAGTCACCAGCAGTTAAACTGCAGGGACACAAAAGGTAAAAAAGCAGTTTAAATTGTATTTTTGTCAGTTTAACAACCTCATTAAAGCTTGAAAAATGTGTTTTCCATCAAAGTAAAAATGTGTATATGTACTAATCACTGCTTCTATTGCAAAGATTCAACTCTGCAACATTTCCTTTCTCTTTTTCTGATTTTAATGTCAAAAACCATAATTTTGGTGGTTTCTTTTAACAGAGTCTAAAAATAATTCTTTAAACTCTTGTCAGCATTAGCAGCCTAAGAAAGTTTGGAGGTAGCTTTCATCATTCCTCCAATGTATTTTATCCTCAAGTCCTACTATACTGTGGTTTTTATGGGTAGAAGTACAACTTTACCCAATTACAAAGGTTCAGGCAAGAGAAGGAAAAGTTGAGCTAGTTCTCTCTTAAGGGAGTGATGATTTAAATCTTAACTTGAAAATTGCCTAGTCTGCACTGACAGTATGGGGCCTGCTTGTGATTCTGTCTCTCTCTGTCCCTCCCCCACTCATGCTTTCTTTCTCTCTCTCAAGATAAATAAGTAAACATTTAAAAGAAAGAAAGAAAGAAAGAAAGAAAGAAAGAAAGAAAGAAAGAAAGAAAGAAAGAAAGAAAGAAAGGAACAAAGGGGGTGCCTGGGTGGCTCAATCAGTTAAGCATCTGACTTTAGCTCAGGTCATGTTCTCATGGTTCGTGGGTTTGAGCCCTGTGTCAGGCTCTGTGCTGATGGTTCAGAGCCTGGAGCCTGCTTCAGATTCTATACCTCCCTCTCTCTGCCCCTCCCCCACTCGTTCCCTGTCTCTTCTCTCTCTCTCTCTTTCTCTCTCTCTCTCTCTCAAAAATAAAATAAACATTTTAAAAATATAATAAAAAATAAAAAATAAAATTAAAATAAATAAAAAGAAAGAAAATTGCTTAAGACTTCTCAGTCAATATAAGGGGAAGGAAATTCACCTAACTATGCAAAATATTCTCAAGAATTCACAAGTATTGTCTGTATCTTATATATTTCATTTCAGCCCTCAGGAAAATTCCACTGTGGTCCACTGTTATTAAAATGATTTTGTTTATAGAAACTGCTAGTAATTATTCCAAATCTAGAGAATACGGAATTCCTCTATGCCACATTCATGTACAAATTTTATGTAGAAAATTTCAGAATCAAGTAAAGCATTTCCCAACAATATTTTCTGGATTGCTTGCTCCTCCGTGAGGTTTAGAAGACGCCTTCTAGAAATCACAGACTTCATCTTCAAGAAAATTCTTACTGGGTAGCTCTTTATCAAGCCAAGTACAAAGAGATGCTTTTGCTTCCACAGAAAGTACATTTGATAAAAACTTACACCTTATTTATAAATTCCTGAGGGGTTAGTCAAAAATATTTTAATAACTGCAAGGATATAATTTTAGTTTGTCACACATTTTGTGGATAAGAACAGAAGTGATATTCTCAGTTTTAATTCTGCATAGGGTAGATGAGGAGGTTACTTTTAAATAGCTATACAGCGGGCAGGAACAACAGATATGGAAAGGAATGAAATCTGTTTCCGTTTGTCCAAATGAGACAATAGAGAAGCATATTTTAGACCAGACCAATATTTCTCTTCACCAGGTAAGTTGACAAGAATTCTGGGAAACTTCAAGGCATGAAGCCACATCAATCAGAAAGTGTTCAATGGTGTACATATTTTCAATTTCTTTAGTGTAACTCCTTAAGCCCCAGCTAGGACTATGACTTAAGCACACTAATGTAAAACTAAATCTTTGCAAAAACTTACCTAGACTTTCTTCTATAGCTGAACACTGGGAGATAGATCCAAAGCCCTGAGCCACAGGGAAAGCACTCATCCAAAAAGACTAATTCAAAAAGGTATTAGCATTATGGATGTGTCTAGTGGCCATTTAATAAAGAGAGCCTTTGGGGGATAAAAAATAATTCATCCAGTTATAAAAGTTCACCAAAATACAACCTATTATAAATTCATTCCCCCTAAAGGAGTGACAGTTAGCTAATTCTGTTCCTTCCATAAGAAGGCTACAGAACAACTGAAGACAGAGCACAATCTATGAAAAACGTGAAGAAATGAATGAATTTTAAACAACTAGAATTTTTCTGGTTTTCCCTTCCCAAACATCAAAGTTGGGCCACCTCAGAAATTAACCAGACTGCCTTTAAGTGCACTTGACTTCTGGGAGGGGTCCCAGAAAACAAGAGATTTCATCTGAAAAACGCCAGGAACAGCTACCCTCACCCAATCTATTTCTAACACCATCCTGGCATAGAAGCTAAAACACCCATTCATAAGGTTATTTCTTTGATTTAAAGTTTGGCCCCCATAAGTCATCTTATGAAATGTAAATGTATTCCTTGAAAGAAAATACAATTGTATTCCTTGAAAGAAAATGCACAGTAATATTAATTCATAATGTTAATTATAATAACTTATAAATCCATGTGTCCAATTAACAGAAGTGAGTTTACTACTGAAGTAATAGAATAAGGACAAGAGTATTTGGGGGGTTAGAGACCATAGCTTTAAAAACATGAACTGAAGAGAGCTGATACAGGGTATAGATAAGGATATGGATATCACGACATGTTCTAGAAAGTCAGAGGGCTGTACCATAACTTGACACGTCGGTTCAAGAGAGACATATGTTTCCATGCATATGTGGATTTTGAGAGACTTAGCAGAAAACCATGGGGGAGGGGAAGAGGGGAAAAGAAAAAAGACACAGAGAGGGAGGGAGACAAAACAGAAGAGACTCTCAAAGACTAAGAACAAACCGAGGGCTGAGGGAGGTGTGGGAGGGGGGAGAGTAGGTGACAGGCACAGAGGAGGGCACTTGTTGGAATGAGCACTGGGTGTTATATGGAAACCAATTTGACAATAAATTATTTTTTTTTAATTTTTAAAAAAGAGAGACACACAAATGAGAAGAGAAAAAACTTAATTTTTGCCCTTTTCACCTTTTTTTCCTCAGGATGGTCTTAGGTAGTGAGGTATAAGCTAAGGCAGAGTCAAACAGAATTCTCTCCCTAACTCTCTCTCCAGCCCCATTATGTAATTTTGTCTTCTCTTTGCTTTTCTTTCTTCATCTTCCTGCTACTATCCCTGCCTAGAACATGCTGTTTCATATAATAATCTATTTCCTATACTGAGTTCTTGATTTGTGCCAGGAATTGCTCTATGTATTCTTCATGTATCATCTTATCTAATGCTCATAGGAACCCTCAGAAATTATCATTTTTAACAATTAAGTAATAGTACACATACGTTTAGTAATAATACACATTAAAATCATTTCAGACCTTCCATTTCACCTCTTGGTGTCAATGTTGCCATTGCTAGAGAATTGCTTCCTCTGAGGAAACAAAATCTGAAAGCATCTTTAACCATCCTCCCTCCCTCCATTATAACACTTCACTGACGCATTTTGTGTCCCAGGGTACTCTCTGGAGTATGAAATGATACTATAAAAGATCTATCATAAGAAAGATCAACCATCGTGGAGCCTCAGTGTTTAGCACAGGCCTGGAATATGGTAGGCAGGCCATAAATATTTTTTTGAATGAATAAAGGAAAACACTCTACTACATTATTAAATTTAAAAAAATACTGTAACATTCTTTGTGCCTAATATTCTGTTAAAAACCAAACATTATATAAAGCTCAGAGGCACCTAGGGCTACTTTCATGTCAGCCATCCATCATGTTCATTTTCTGATGAGGAAATGCTTAGAGCACTGAGAAATCGCAGGTAAGGCATTTTCATTAAGTGAGTTTACTGATGTTTTATTCGAGTTAACTACTAGTTGGGTGAAATTTTAGCCAAGTCAGAGACTTGAAGGATTGGTCTCAATAACATACACCTTCTTCAAGTCCATTCAGGTCACTCCTACCCTAGGCAGAGTAAAGATCACAGTTACCCCAGCACCAAAGTATGTTGATTGTGCAGAGGCTTCTCTCATTTTACATTCATAGGAGACTGAGACTGGAAATAAATCTAGGATATGCTGACTAATTCTCCTGGCAGATATCAGCTTTTAACATGCATCAGATATTCCCACTGTCATTTGCCTCAAGGGCATCAGAGGGAGAGAGGAAAATGTACTTCCTCAGAGTGAGCTTAGTCTAAGTTCTCAGGCAATCAATATTATTACATTTTCTTGGGTTCAAGACACAAGGAGTTGTGACAGATAAGTAATAAAAAAGAACAAAATCTGTCACTATTTCACCACCACAGGTGAGTATATATCACAGTGGAATGGTTCAGATGCAATCAGCAATTTCTTCTAACAGGATTCAATGGCTTAAATAACCAGACATCATCTGATTGGATAGACTCAGTTTGGACAGTTTCAGTGCATCCTGGTGTTCTAAGTATAGCATCTTCTTGCTGATATAAGCACCCATGACCACCACAGGACTTGAATTGCTCACCATTACTCACCTTCTACGAATGGAAACTAGAGCCATTGCTTATGTTCACTGAGTGTCTCATTAATTACCAAAAACAAACCTAAGTCATTTGTTTTCTCTCTAACCTAACTTAACCTAATGAGAAGCCAACTCCAGTTGTTAGACAGAAAAGCAAAAGGCAATATAAGAAGATAATTTTTTAAAAATCTGAATCAGTTAGAATAACCTAACATAATGTAAAAATATTTACAAAAAAAAAGTGGAACAGTGGGGACAACGATGGCAAGGTATACCTTAGAGTCCAAAAATTCAATACTAGTAAGTTACCTAAACAATCTCATGACAGCATTCTCTCATGTAGAAGAATCCCTCAGCTTTACAAAGAAAAGTAATTTCAGTTCATTATTCTGTGTGACTGTATGAAAATGCGCAATAAACATACAGAGACTTAGAAGAAGCAAAGAGAAAACAGAAAGAACATAGATGACCACAAGAAAAAGAGAGAATAATAAACTAGGAGAGGAAAAGAGAAAGAAGTACACCACTGAGCAGAAGATGATATGAGTAATACAAATCTTGGTTTGTACCTTCTTCCCCAAACTCTATGGCCCGTGAATGGTTAAAACTCATCTTAGGGGGCACCTGGGTGGCTCAATCAGTTAAGTGCCTGACTTCACCTCAGGTCATGATCTGACAGTTTGTGGGTTCGGGCCCCGCGTCAGGCTCTGTGCTGACAGCTCAGAGCCTGGAGCCTGCTTCAGATTCTGTGTCTTCCTTTTTCTTCCCCTTCCCCACTCACTCGCTCTCTTTCTCTATCTCTCTGTCTCTGTCTCTCTCTCAAAATAATAAATAAACATTAAAAAAATTTTTTAAAGATTAAAAACTCATCTCAGGACTTTTGCAAATGGTAGGAGTTGGGAGGAGAGAGAGAGACTTCATTTATTCTAATTTTGAATGTCTCTAGTAAAATTCTGAAGCCATCCTAATGTCTCACCCCTTTTAGATAACTCGATCTTTTTGTTCAAACATCCTAAGTTTTTCTCTATCTTTGAAGTTCTATGAGAAGTAAGGGTTAATTTGTGGGAGACTTATCCCTTGCAGAATGGCCTTCCGAAAAAGTGTTGTCTCCCCACAAAGTTCCTTGGAACTCAGCCTTAGGCAGAGCTATGGAAATCAGTCCTGGTCAACTCCAAGGCTAGGAACACACAGTTCCCTCATTACACCAAAGTGTGTATGATATCTCTCTTTTTCATCCTTGAAAGCTGAGGTAATGAATCATGCTACTAGCTTACTATGTCATACAGGCACAACTGCAAAGTTTGACCCAACCCCCATATGACATCAGGGGAACATCTGGGACTTCCCTAACCATGAATGCCAAACTGGCAGATTAGGGGGGGAACCAAGAATTCACTACAATCTTTCACAATTCCATCCCAGCTCTTGATAAATCATAAGAAAACCAATGGTTCCTTAATAATGCAGCTAAAAAATTCTCCAGCCCAAGAATTAGAATCCCTCCCCATGGAATCTGACATCCAGCCATGCAGATCTCTGGGCACTGCCCAAGAACACAATACTCACTCCTGTATCCTTAAATGTCCTGCCAATAAACACCACCCCACAAGCCCAACATGTATTCTACAGGGTTATGTGATGTTGTTTGCACATAACCAGTGACTTTGCAAAATATATCTTATTATGGAACATTCTCCAGATTTTAACAAGATAGACTAGTAAGACTGTGAAACTATTTGAATTTAATGCTACCTAAACTACTATTCTATTCCTTACTCCAAAAAAAAATATATATATATATTTAACTACTAGATATGTAATTATTGGGACTAAAACTAACCCAAACATTAGTGTGAAGCACAGAGACTCTTCACTCCCACCTCACACCCTCTTGGGGTATGCAGCCAATCCACAACTTTTGGAATAATTGCCCTATATATTATAATTCCAAAGCACTTCTCATGGCATCACAGAGAGATGGTTAGAAGAATGTCATAAGAGGCCAGCCACACATTGGCTCTCCAGGTAAAAGATAGTTGTGAGCTCTTCCAGACACCAGATTACTACTTTCACTGCAGTTAGTCACAGGTGACAAAAGTAAAAGAACAAGGACAAACTGACACAAACCTAGTAATCCTATAGAAAACAATGTGTACTCATAGATAGTGGGTAATCAGCATATATAATCTTTCTATAGAGCCATCAAGATGTGATCATGACTGTTTGGGGATTAAGAGATATATTGAGTGGGGCATCTGGGTGGCTCAGTCAGTTAAGCTCCCAACTTTGGTTCAGGTCATGATCTATCTCTAGGTCTGCTGTCCATGGATTTGAGTCCCATGTCAGGCTCTGTGCTGACAGCTCAGAGCCTGGAGCCTGCCTTAGATTCTGTGTCTCCCTCTCTCTCTCTGCCCCTCCCCTGCTTGCACTCACTCACTCTCTCTCTCTCTCTCTCTCTCAAAATAATAAATAAACTAAAATTTTTTTAAAGAAATATATTGAGTAACAAAATGGGTTTCACACACTGAAGAGGAATATGAATTCTGTCTGAAGAAGAAAATACCAATTTCCACAATTATAATCCATTATTCTGATAGCCTTTTCTCTGTTAGAGAGGAGCCTCTCTGGTTGTGATAATTCATCATCAAATCAGTAGTCTCTTTGTATGCGAACAATTTAGGAAAAATAATAAAAGATTGGATTAAACAGCATTAGGGACTTTCTTGGTCTCTAAAAAATATAACCTCATATAAAAGTGAATACTTGGCTAATTTGAAAATGGAATTCAAAATTCATTTCTGTGGTACCTTTAAATATTTGATAGCTCTTTGAAATTGCATTTTTAAACTACTTGTTTCATTCTAAAAAGGAGATTTTTTTCCCTATTTCCCTCTGAAAGTTTTCTCTCAAACAAAAATTTTATCTGAAGTTCTAAAAAATATTCTGCTCTGTCCTCTTTTTTATTTTGAATTACTTTTCCTTCCTAACTTGTTTTTTTTTTTCCTCTTCTGATTTGAAAGCAGAGTTGGAAATTCTATGAGAAGAGGAAGCTTTGAAAAATAAAAACCGGCATAGCCTTCTCTCCATCAGTTAATAAAAATGCAGCCTTTTTTCTAGGTGCTTTTACTTATGAAGGCTCACTTGCACTGAACTAGCCCTCCCTCACCCTCAACTGAACAAACTGTAAAAATCTCTCATCCGAGAGACCTCAAAAAGACAACAGCAAATCTACTTACTTCACTGGAGATATTTCTGCTATGATGTTGATTTTTAGCCTGTTTCAAGAACTAGTTACCCCTGGGGACTGGTAATAAGCTATAAGTATCTTTCATAACCAAATAACTTGAGTTTGACCATCTTGACACCACACCTAAATCTATATCAGCTGAAGACCTCTTCTGATCTCATGGGTGAATTCTTTCCCAAGAGATATTACTAACAGGTTATATGCTCTACAGGTTAGAGCATGGGCTCTGTGATGCTGGCGTCACCCCTTATCAGCTGTGTATCCTTGGGTAAGTTTCTTAATGTCCCTTTGCCTTAGTTTCCCCATCTGTACATGCAAATGATCCTAATGAAAGAAACTAATTCATCTTAGGAGAGTCCATGGCACAGAGGAAACACTCAAAAGCATCAGAGATTGCTCTGAAATCACATGTTCAAACGGCAATGAATTGTGCTATCTTATCACAATTCCCACAACTTCTCTTTTACAAATCTCTTGACAATATTAGTCACTTGTCTATAATTGTTTGATAAGAAAATGTGCTATAGAATAAGAGCAGGTTCCAGAGACACTATAGAAGGTTCTTATTTCCCTTTACCTGACAGCCCCTCTATTCACAAAAGTAAGAAACTGGTTTTATGAGTCTATGGATACAAAAAAGTCAGTTTCAGAAATCCAGACTCAGAAATGCTGAGCCTGAGCCTATTAAAGTGAGCAGTTCCTTCAGGATAATTCAGCAATTGGGGGCATTTTCAGCAGTTATACTCCTTAGACTAAGCTTCATGCTCCCACCTAGTATACTAAGCCATGCATAGCTAAATTGTCGTGTTTACAATCTCAATCCTTGAAACAACTGAAAAATACACACACTGATGTTATCTCATGCCGGGGTCCTTGTTCTGGCGAATCTAGGGGTCCACGAAGGACGGAAGGTCAGGCGAAATGAAGTGAGAGAGCCATGAGAGATGGAGTCTGATGACCAAGCAGGCAGCCCTGGCAATTCTGGCATCTCCAACCTACTAGTCTCAGTGTCTTTATTTTTAAAGGTAGCGAGTTACATTACAACAATGAGTGACATTCCATAGTTTGATCTCTTTAACAATAATCCATTTTTACCAGCAAGGCGGCAACTTCCTCAATCCTGTATGTTGGTAACATATAAATTTAGGGCGGGGGAGAGAACAGAGAGTTACCTAGGCCTGCCTATGTTAATTATCTATAGATAGATTAGGAGACATTCTATCCATAATCTTTAACCATAATGGGGGAGGTAGAGACATGATCTCCAATACTTGTCTAAGTTCTTTTCCTTTATGAGTGAGTGAGCCTATATCACAAGGGCTCATGTTTATCTGTTCTTTATACAAACAGCAGTTTCTGTAAAAGTATTTTGTTATTGCCTTTTTATTATAAGGGAGCGTGTGGATGGGAATAGCAAAAGGATTTGTGAAATGTTAACCTCAAGAAGGTTGGCTATTGTTTGTACCTTATCTGTAAACAGTGCTTCTAACTTTTGGGCTAGGCTAACCTCCAGGGAAGGTCCTAAGTCTCCTTTCAGTCTCTCCTATCAGTCTGTTAATCAAATACTGAGAGAAGCTTTACAGAGATGTGCCTTGAGGTCTTATGGTGGGGCTGAGGGGATGATTAACACAATGCGATACCTGCAGGGAAAATCTAGTTTGGTTCAAGGAGTCTTGAGGCCTAATGACTACTAATTTCTAGCCAACTCATAACTGCTATTCTATATGATCAATTTGTGTAACCTATCCCCAAGAGGCAACTTTGAGGTTACTTCTGACCAGGTTACTCTCATTCAGATTTTATCCATCAAGACATCGCACTCCAGGTCCCCTTTTCCATATGCCATAAAACCAAAGGGCATTATGTCCCTTAGGCCAATGAAAGCAGTTCAAGAAATCCAGGCCTGAAAGATTATTTAGAAGGAGGTAAAATTAGGCACCAGTTTGGCTGGCGGGAGCTTTGCTTCAACATTTTCCACACAGAGAGGGGTCTCAACCTGCGAGCCCAAAACGGCTCCCAACAATCTCAGTAAGCCAGATACTTGGAAGCAGGCAATATATTTGCTTAGGGTTTTAGAATCCATCTCTACCCTGAGAGACTTTGGGCAAATTACTTACCCTATCTCAGTCTCAACTTTTACATATGGAGGAAAGCCGCAGAGAGGGAGGGAGACAAAACATAAGAGTCTCTTAAATACTAAGAACAAACTGAGGGTTGATGGGGGTGTGGGAGGGGGGAGAGTGGGTGACGGACATTGAGGAGGGCACTTGTTGGGATGAGCATTGGGTGTTGTATGGAAATGAATTTGATAATAAATTATAAAAAAAAGGAAAAGAAAAAGAAAAATGTGGATAAGAAGAGTTACCTTACATCATTTACTTTGTGAATTCAAGTTAAAATATTTAAAGCTCCCAATACAATTCTTAACAAAGAACAGATTTTAAATACATGATTATTATTTTTATTATTCTTATTATCATATAGATTAAAAAATAGTATACATGACTCTATCCTTAAGGAACTCTTGGACAGATATGATCTTCGTGAAGCTAAGAGAGTAGAATAAAAATAAGAGGAAAAGTAATAACAGTAAAAAATGGGAGCAAAATTAGAGTTGAGAGGATAGATATAATGAGCTTGTATTTATGTATCTTTATATCAGAAGCCATAGACCTTTTGAGAACCTGATAAAACCTAGGAACCCTATCTCCAGAAAAACAAATCCACACATTAGCACATAAAATTTTATGACTCCAAGAACTCCAGTGCATGAACTATGAGAGGTTATATCAGTGCTTTCCAAACTGTGCATCACAATCCACTGTGGATAAAAGCAATTTAATCTGTTTGACCAGTTTCTTTTAAAGAACTACATATCCTTATCTATATCTATAGAAAATAACATGACATGGGGGTGAGGATAGTGGATGTTCTGTTTTGAGGACATCCCTTTAAATCCTGTGTCTCCCTGCACCTCCCCCCCAAAAAAGAAAGAAAATGACATGACAATATTGGAAAGTATCACATATAATAGGATTATTTGATAAAATCTTTGTTTCATGTTGGAGGTGGTGAACTCCTAGGTATACCAGATCACAAGGTTAGATACTTTTCTTCCATTGTTTATGGCCAAAAATGTTTGAGATAGACCAATACTATGATTACTATAACTATGTACCTCCAAGACAGATTTCTCTAATAATAATCAAACCATTCTTTTTTTTTTTCTAACCTAAACGCTATTTATTGAAAAGAACAGCGAAGAGAGATTACAGGCCCCCAAAGAACAGGAAGGAACAAAACAAGCAGTGCAAGTCTACTTCCTGCTCAGCATATTCTCTTATCACCCCACTGGGCCATCTTGTGGTTGATGGGCATCTTCAAAAGTGAAGCCACCCATTTTTAAATTCTTCTGTGATAAACTGCTTAAGAAATATCCAAACCGTCCTCTCATCCTTTAGACAAAATAGGAATATGAACTCAAAGATATTCATGCCTATTATTAAATAATAGGCAATATAAGAATATAAATTTTTTATTGAATAATATAGAGCTATAATTTAAGGACACTGGGGTTCAGAAGCCCTGTATATAAAATCCTAAAGATGCTCCAGCTAATGTGCTGAGCACGTGATTATAGTCTTACCAATAAGAAGATTTTGAAATTTGGGGCACTTGGGTGGCTCAGTCAGTCGAACATCCAACTGTTGATTTCGGCTCAGGTCATGATCTCATGGTCTGTGGGACAGTGCCTGCATCAGGCTCTGCACTGACTGTACAGAGAATGCTTAGGATTCTCTCTCTCCCTCTCCCTCTGCCCCTCCCCGACTCTGGCAGGCGTGTGCTCTCTCTCTCTCTAAATAAATAAATCAGCATTTAAAAAAAAAGATTTTGAGGGACAACTGGGTGGCTCAGTTTCCTGAGTATCTGACTTTTGATTTCAGCTCAGGTCATGATCTGAGATCAAGCCCCACGTCAGGCTCCAGGCTAAGCGTGGAGACTGCTTGGGATTCTCTCTCTCTCTCTCTCTCTCTCTCTCTCTCTGCCCCTTCCCCCAGCCTCAAAAATAAATAAATAAACTTAAAAAAAGATTTTGAAATTTAACATCCATCTTTTTTCTTCATGTGAAGAGCAACAATTAAGCATATTAAGAAATCTAGATCATCATCTGAAACTTTCATAAATGCATTCAGAAGAGTGTGAGGAGAAAATAAACATTGAGCTCTTTTCAAACATAGCAAGGGGAGCTTCTCATCTATTTGAAAATGAAGAACCAAGGAGAGAACACACTGCCCTTCAAGTAAGTAACATATATTAAAGGGTAAGGCTGGATGCTAGGAGGCATGTTCTATGAATCCACAACCCAGGAGGAACCATCCCAAGAATCACAACAGCTTTCACATTTACATAATAGCAATCCACACATGATAAAAGTCCTCCACCTTTTCTCTTATTCCCCAGAACTTTAAGAGAATTTTAGGGTGCCTGGGTGGTTCAGTCATTTAAGCATCCAACTCTTGATTTCAGCTCAGGTCATGATCTCACAGTTTGTGGGAACAAGCCCTGTGTCAGGCTATGAACTGACAGCACAGAGCCTGCTTTGGATTCTCTCTCTCCCTCCTTCTCTCTCTCTCTCTCTCTCTCTCTCTCTCTCTCTCTTTCCCCCCCTCCCCTGCTCATTCTCTATCTCTCTCAAAATAAAAAAAGAGGGACACCTGAGTGGCTCAGTTAGTTGGGCACCTGACTCTGGCTCAGGTCATGATCTCTGGGCTTGTGAATTCGAGCCTCATGTTGGGCTCTGTGCTGACAGCTCAGAGCCTGGAGCCTGCTTTGGATTCTGTGTCTCTGTCTCTGTGCCCCTTCCTCGCTCGCACTCTGTTTCTCTCTCAAAAATAAATAACATTAAATTTTTTTAAATAAATAGAGAAAGAGAGAGAGAGAAACTTACCCATGCTCATGCTCCTCTCCATCAATCATTTAAAACTTAGCATACTGTCCTCCTCACTACAAAATTTCACTCTTAAGATGTATACCATATAAGCTTAAAGCCGAAATGTTGTGGAAAGAGAGTGTTGACAAGAAAAATCTTTAGTCTCAATGTGTGTCCTATATCATCACTTAAAAGATAGAAAAATATATTCCTTCAGAATTCCCTAACATTCCCATGTTTGTGCATCAGAGACAATTTACAGAGAAATGGGAGAGGTAGAAATGAAAAATGCCCTGGTCTCTTTTGAATTCCTCTATCAAACCCATAATGTATAGGGGATGTGTTAGAAGACGAAACAACAGAAATGGACCCGCAAGTATATGGCCAACTAATCTTTGATAAAGCAGGAAAGAGTACCCAAAGTACCTTTTTTCTTTGGAAAAAAGACAGCCTCTTTAATAAATGGTGCTGGGAGAACTGGACTGCAACATGCAAAAGAATGAAACTAGACCACTTTCTTACACCACTCACAAAAATAAACTCTAAATGGATAAAGGATCTGAATGTGAGACAGGAAACCATCAAAATCCTAGAGGAGAAAGCAGGAAAAAGCCTCTTTGACCTAAGACGCACCAAATTCCTACTCGACACATCTCCAAAGGCAAGGGAATTAAAAGCAAAAATGAACTACTGGGATCTCCTCAAGATTAAAAGCTTCTGCACGGCAAAAGAAACAACCAACAAAACTGATAGGCATCCAACGGATTGGGAAAGGATAATTGCAAATGACATATCAGATAAAGGACTGGTATCTAAAATCTATAAAGAACTTACCAAACTCCACACCCGAAAAACGAATAACCCAGTGAAGAAATGGGCGGAAGATATGAATAGACACTTCTCCAAAGAAGACATTCAAATGGCAAACAGACACATGAAACGATGCTCAATGTCACTCATCATCAGAGAAATACAAATCAAAACCACACTGAGATACCACCTCACCAGTCAGAGTGGCTAAAATGAACAAATCGGGAAACTATAGATGCTGACAAGGATGTGGAGAAACAGGCATCCTTTTGCACTGTTGAATGCAAACTGGTGCAACCACTCTGGAGAACTGTGTGGAGGTTCCTCAAAAAAGTGAAGATAGACTTACCATATGACCCAGCAACAGCACTGTTAGGAATCTACCCAAGAGATCCAGGACTGCTAATGCATAGGGGCACGTGTACCCCAATGTTCATAGCAGCACTTTCAACAATAGCCAAATCATGGAAAGAGACTAAGTGTCCATCAACTGATGAATGGATAAAGAAGATGTGGTATATATATATACAATGGAATACTATGCAGCAATGAGAAAGAATGAAATCTGGCCATGTATGGCAACATGGATGGAACTGGAGGATATTATGCTGAGTGAAATAAGTCAGGCAGAGAAAGACAGATGCCATATGTTCCCATGCATAGGTAGGCTTTGGAAGACCTAGCAGAGAACCAGGGGGGAGGGGAGGAAGGGACGGGGGGGGGCGGGGAAGCCACAGAGAGGAAGGAAGACATGACATGAGAGACTCTCAAAGAATAAGAAAGAACTGAGGGGAGAGATGAGTGTGGGAGGGGGGAGAGTGGGTGATGGGCACAGAGGAGGGCACTCGTTGGATTGAGCACTGGGTGTTGTATAGAAACCAATTTGACAATAAATTATTAAAAAATAAATTAATTAATTAATTTTAAAAAAGATTAAAGAGCATAATATATTCAAAGAAATCCAAATGAATGCTTTTTATAAGAATGCATTATTGATGATCATGTCCAAGATAAGCCTGACTCTTATGTCCACAAAAAAAGCTTTTTACAATAAATGAATAACCAACTGACAGTAGAAAAAACAAGTAGGACATTTGTTTTTTGCTTAGTAAGTTTACAGATAGACAAGGGTGGGTATGGAAGTTCAACAATATCTTCAAGACTCAGACTTTTTCCATCCTTCCTATCAACCATCATTGGCATGTTAGAATGTTTAGTATTTATTGTTTAACAGTCTCACAAGTCCAAGCATCATGACCACATTCACCGGCAGGAAAAAAAAGGGTAGCTAAGCTACTGTCTCGTTTTGTTAAAAACTATTAAGGGAGAAAAAATTCTTTCTCTGACCCTACAGCAGAATTCCCTTTATGTGTCACTGGATAGAAGGGGTCACGTGAATCCTTCCAACTGAAAGGAAGTGTGGGAGACTGACAATGTGGCAAACAGTACTGTCATGATTGGACTAGACAATGACACATTGCTTCTCAACAAACTCAGGGTTATATAAGAAGGAAAAAAATTGTTTTTGTATGGCATCTGTCTCATGTCTGTAATTACATAGCCTGTCTTACACTGAAGTAAGTAACAGAAAGCTGGATGTGATATTTCTACAAAAATCCCCTTCCTACTAAAAATATAGTTTTCCAAACTTTTGTCCATTCCTATAATCAATGCTTTCAAAATTATGTTGCCGATATAGTCTGAGCTATGCATGGCATTTCCTACATTCTGCCTGATTATATAATTTCAGTTTTCCTGATGTTGATAATTCCCTCAGAAACATGCAGGTGACTAAGTAACTAAAATTCCCTTTCAGGGCCTAATAAAGTAAGAGAGTCTGCTTATATTAACACTGTCTTCCATTACCTTGTGTGAAGCGACACCTCTGAGATGGATACCAGACCATGCCTGTGAAGCATGCAGGCATTAAGCACAAATGCATAAAAAGCATAAAGCAGGGTGCTATTAGAAGGTAAGCTGTTCCTAAGACTTTGCAGAATTAGAGTGCTGCCTCCAGAGCTTGGGAAAGTTCTTAGAAATCTCAGCAACACTAAGGTGAGGTAGAAGCTAATCTAAGCTGTAGCCCCAAAGGCTCATGAGGGCAGCAATTCTTGGGCAGCCTCCATGAAATCTCCTGAAGTCTGAAGGGTCCAAAAAAGCACCCTTTTCTGAATATCTTTAGATTCTCATCTTCCCATCCTTCCTTGAATTGTCACAGATACAAAAAGAACCAGTCGTTTTCCCATAATCTGGAGATTTTCCTCCAGTAAGAAAGGAGAAGTCATGGGGTAGGAGAAGTAAGAATATGTAGGGAAACAGAAGCGAGAGGTAACTCTTTTAAAGTGGAAAAGTTTGTCAATATTGTACAATACTACTAGGTGATGGAAGAGGATGAAGTCAAAGAAAAGCCTGAAAACAATCCAAGCTTTTAAAGGGAAATTTCTAGGGGCACCTGGGTAGCTCAGTCAGTTGGGCACCCGACTTGATCACAGCTTAGGTCTTGATCTCAGGATCATGAGCTAAAGTCCCATGTTGGGCTCCATGCTGGGCATGGAGCCTAGTTAAAAAAATAAATAAATAAAGGGAAATTTCTGTGTAGTGGCAGAGCTTGGCACCAGAATCTGAGGGAATGAGAAATGAAGAAAAGACAGACTACGTAGAGACTACTTTGGTGAAGACAAGAAAAACTAGAGTGGTGGTTCAACTAGATATCACTGGCAAGAAAAGAAATATGAAATGGATATTTTCCTATACTCCAGATCCCAGACAGCTCAGCCAGTCATTTGACCGTCTTCTAGAATAGTTTAAATACATAAATTACCATCAAATGCTCATTCTTAATACTAATCATCCGGTAAAATGCTTCACAGATAGTTGAACACTGTTGAAATGCTGACAAGAAATAACATGAAATATCCCTTTTTAGAGTCTTGAAGGGGAAAAAAATGTATGGGAGGCAAAAGTAAAGAGAAGCAAACATACAGCAATTCCCCAGGGGAAACAAACGGTTCAAAAGTCACGACTGTATTGGGAGTGATGCTGACCTATGAGGTGAACAAGAAAACTCCATTAGTGTCTGTTTTCTTTCTCTGAGCTAGAAGGCTCCATCCCTCAGGAATGCTAAAGGAATTTTTACAGCATAAGGGCTTCCATTTATTGCAGTGGCACTCCGCTATCACAAAGTTTTTCAAATAAAGGCCCTTTTGCTGTCCATCATGGCATAGTTCAAATAATTCAGTGTTTCCTCCTCAGACTTAAAGCCAAAGTCTCTTAGGCCACTGCAAGATGCCATGTGGTAGAACTCCTGATGTAAGGTCATTTTCTCTTTAGTCAGGGGGTTCATAAAGTGGGAGACTGCATAAGTTAATTTTCAGCTTCTTAAGTCATAAGTAAGGTCTCTAAGTCAAATCCTTCATTTTCCAGCTTTTAGACGAACCCTTTCCTTTGATCTCCAAAAACATGGAGAAACTATGATGCAGATACAACACAGCCTTTCTTAGAAGACTCCCTTCCCAAGTCACTAAATCCTACTGGGGGCGGGGGAGGATAGATATTTCTATGATGCCCGGTAGAACAGATGCTCAATAAGTAATTGTTAAAATAAAACTGCACTGTCAAAGACCAAATCTGCAAAGACTACTTCTTCTATGAGCAAGTTTCTTATCTCAGCCTATTGCTGTCTATGTTTTTTAATTCTGAGTCTAATGTGGTATCAAAATTCTGATATAGAACTACAAATAAGATATGCAGGAATACCTAGTAACAAATACTCAAACTGCTATGCAAAATCTTAAGCTTTTGGCAAGTCATTGCATAATCTCTTCTTAGCTTGAGTAATGGAGGCTATGTATCTTTCAGACACTAGCAGAGTGATTGAGAGAGCAAACTCAAAGATTTGGACTGTCTGAGTTTGTATCACAGCTCCACCACTTACTATATAAACTTGGAGCAAGCTATTTAAAGTCTATTAGCCTCAGTTTCCTCTTCTGAAAACAGGAAAAATACTTTCCAAAGAAAGATGATGCAGAAATTAGATAAGGTCTTAGGGGAATACCTAGCTGAAGCTAAAGTTTTAAAAATATTACTTATTTATTGTAGGAAAATACTTTTCTCCTATTATTTTAGTAATTTCATTCTGTTTTTTTAATAATTTATTTTCAAATTGGTTTCCAATAACACCCAGCGCTCATCCCAACAAGTGCCCTCCTCAATGCCCATCACCCACTAGTACTTGTTAAAATGTTAAAAGCCAAATTCCACCCTTCTCAGCAACAACAACAACGACAACAACTAAACAAATTATCAAAGATTGTCCTTTATTTGGTTTGAGACAAGGTGTTTTCCTTTAAACAAACAAACAAAAAATGAAACATTCACTCCATGTATCTTGTATTACAATATCATGGATTGGGGCATTTTGGGGTTACCACCACAGCAGCTCCTTAGAAACTGGGTGAGAGGAAACATTACGAATGAGAGATTTTATTTCCTTCTTTCTAAATGCTACTCAGTGCCACTCACCATTCAACATTCAGACCTTATAACAATTTTTCTGATTTGCACAGTAGTTTGGCACTTTACTTTCTAATGCAAGATCTCTCTTTCTAAAATATCCACAACAATCCCTGTGAAATAGGAAATAAGCTAACAGTTATCCTTTTCTCAATTAGAAACCTGAAGCTGCTAGACGTCAAATATTTCAGCCAGGGTCACACTGTTAGTTAGTGGTTGGACGGAGGTTGAACCAAGGCTTTCTGTCTCTAAGGTTGATACCCTTTGAAATTTTCTAAGCTTCCTCAAAAATACATTTATTTGCCAATAAAAATGACAGATATACCAATCCTTTAATTAAAACCTTTTGGAAACACTGAGGCAGTTAAATAGCAACCGAATCAATTGATGCTCTTGCAGAATCCTAGGTCATTTACTGAAGGAGTCTTGAGTCAGTTCCATAGTTCTGTACATTTTATTGAATACTCAGAAAAGGGAACTAATGGACAGATCTTTTAAGTATTTAAAAAGTGCTTCTAGGAGCACTAAGAAACATGAAAGACCATAGTTTTTAAACATATCAAGTGCACTCAGTCATTATGCTCACACCCTCATCCAGAGCCTGTAAGTAGAGCAGCCCTCTTTTATTATCAAAAATTCCATCATCCAAAATACATTAAAACCATGCCTGAAGGATCAACATGCTCCAATTAGCAATATTAAGTTCTGAGATTATTTTAGATCAAGTAGCCATTAAAAAATACGAACTTGGCTTGGACTATACTGGAACTGCTTTTCTGAAGGTAACTCCTATTAAATATCAATCCTCTTTGTTTAAAAACTAGTATCTTAATTTACTTTGTTTGGTTACTGGATAAGGGTGCCATGGTGGAATGTATCAACCCCAATCTTTCTGAAGAAGCAAAATAATGTTAAAGAAAAAGTATGAGGATTGGTGACAGACAGCCTAGATTTATATTTCGGATCTGCTATTTACTAGCTGAGAGCTTTGGAAAGGCCCTACTATATGTCAGTTTCTGTTACATTGTGTAGAAAGGGGCAATTATAATGACATTCACCAGGAAGTTGTAAGATTAAAATAGCTAATTTATGTATAGGGCTTGTAGTGTTTATTGTTAGGTTTTTCGATTATCCAGCACTCTTTGAACACCCTTCCAAAGTCTGGGACATTTCCAGCCTTATGGTCCCTCCTCTTGAAAGTAGAAGCCAAGAGTCCTAACCTTTCTTATACCTAGGGTGCAGACCAGTGATCTTTCTCCCCAGTCAGATGCCCCTCCATCGGCATGCCCAGTGTTGAGTGAATGCAGTAATACCAAAAGGACCTCTCTAGAACAATCCAGCAATGTGATTTCAGTTAATATCACTTCATAAACCGAATATAATTTAATAAACCCTTTTAACAAGACTAGATACAGTGTTTTGCTAATGGTTTAACCAAGGGTTTACCAGAAACCCTGATTGAAGCAGCAGCTATTCTAGAAATGGCAAGAAGCACATGCCCAACACATAATTATTCATTGTTCCCCATCACTCTTCTGCGTAGGGTCCATTGTATTAAAAAGGTACAACTTAATAAACAGTTAACTTTTGTTGAGTACTTAGTCTCAGCCATAAAAATGAGAAAACTAAAGTAGAGCAGTTTTATCCATTTCCAAAGTTCAAAGGGCTGGCATATAGTAGAGCCCAGCCATGATCATCATCATCATCATCAACAACAAAAATGTGCTATATAGACAAGGAAACTGATGCCAGAAGGGTGAATAACTTCCCAAGATCACAGAGTTCATAAGCAAAGGAGCCAGGGTTTCATATGATACTACTATGTTTTCCTCTACTTTTAATCATATAGAAATAGGTCTTATCTTTTGAATATTATCCACAAATTACAAGGACAATTTAGATCATGGTTTCTGGAAAAATTCTTTCTTTGACCTCTTTCAATAAGAAGATTTTAAAAATTCCAAACTATTCACCGTGAAAGGAATCCTATTTTTTAATCTTCAAGTTGGTCTTTAGAATGAGTTCATGCTAGTGGCATTTTCTATAACTGAAGAGTAAGGAATGAAGTCATTATTTTTTGATCGATCCTAATGCCCTATTATCTTCCACTTTGGAATTACAGACTCTAAATTATGTAATCAATAAATCTCACAGAGTTCATTATAATTATAGATTCTAGACATCAATTCCTGATTCTGGTAGTTTTGCTGGTTAGCTGACTATCTAGATAGCACCAAACAAGTGAAAACAGCAGCATTATCTTTGAGAGGCCCTTTACTCCCAAGAGCTGTTTATTATCTCTTTGTTATTACATAGCGACTCTATCAAAGTCAGCAAGTGTGGCTTTAGCACTAAGGATACTGAGGTAGTTGCTATTGCTCCAATGACAAAATGGTTACAGACTGTCAAAACACATAGTAGGTACTCAATAGATGTCAACTGAATTTTTAAATGAATATTTATGATACCCATGCCGGCTTTGTACTGGAGATTATGCTGAACACAATCCATACATATTTTGTAACCAGAAACTTTTTTTTAACAAGGAAGGGAAAATTTCAGCTTTGAGGGTTCCAAGTTAGAGGCTTGGGGTGGGGGTGGAGGGTTCAAAAACTTACTTTGTCAATTTTTTCCTTTTGTGCTTGTGTTGTTCCTGGAAATATAACAAATAGAAAACAAAAGAACCAGAAACACAGAAGAAAAAGTTGTTCAAAGTGTTCATATTCACATTATATGAATATGGGAAACCATAAAACCTGAAAGAATATTTTTAGTCTCATTTCAACCATAACCAAATTTGAAAGATCTCAGGGACTGCATGCAACTGCACACAATTTGGCTGCATGCAGCACAGCACTTGACGCTCATCTGAGACATCAGATTTCTCTTGACATCTCCAATA
This sequence comes from Paguma larvata, assembly GCA_030068075.1. NCBI lineage: Eukaryota > Metazoa > Chordata > Mammalia > Carnivora > Viverridae > Paguma > Paguma larvata. Next base: position 70,020,615 of record CM057829.1, read on the forward strand.
GATGAGTAACACAGCTGTGCATACAAGATGCCAAATCCACGGTTTCAAAAATGAAAAACTAGGCAACAATTTCGATGTTTGAGAAAAAGAGGATAGACTCATTTTTTACTAAATCCATTTGACCACTTTTGTTTTGGCCTCATTGCTTTGCAATAATTTTTTAGTTCAAGAACAAAAGAAACATCAAAAAGGTAGCAAATCTCTGAGAGTCATGTTGGGGAAGTGGGAGTACATAACTGAAGATTGGCAAGTCAGGAGGGGGAGCATTTTAGAGAGTGAGCTGCAACCTTAAAATTGAGGGATGGAGAGCTTCTAAGTCTCTTAAAGACAACGCAGCTTGAAGTCTGCTGTCCCCTGACCTATAGCAACAGCAACTGTTTGATCCTTGAGCGTGTACACGACTGGATTGTACTCCCAAAGATGCCCAATGCTGAAGAAAAGGAGATAGGGTGCACATACAACAAGGCTGGGAATACAGAAAGAACCCTTTGAAAAAAGATGTGGGAGTTGCATGAAAACGCCAACAAAAGGAGACTTTGTTTCCTTGGCTCTGCATGTAGATGATCACCCTCAGGTAATTATGCTAAATGCCAAGATGTAGCATCTTCCCTGCAGACCCGTGAGAGAGATGTCTGAGAAAATACTGGTAGGATGCTTGTAACACTGAGTTTCCAAAGTAGCTTCAAAGGTCGTTGTAAGCAAAATGTGAGAACATCAGGGGAAATCAGTGCCCCATGTGCAAGGGGAATGTTTAACCATACCGAGATATCTGTTCTTTTATGTGCTTCACCAGGAGATTCATCAAAGCTTAACTGAAACTTATATAGTTACATGAGAGGACATGTTACATGAAAGAGTGGAAACTAAGATTTGGGTAGGTTGTCTCAGTGTTCCTTGGTCATTGACAACTTGTTCTTAGTAAAAGAAATTTAAAGACCTGTTTAGTCTCTTGCTCATTTTCCTCCATTCTAATTATTAACCAAAATTCAGAGTCATCAACATGAGTATTATTTAGATTAAGTTGGCATTTAAAAGGAAGTAAAATACTTTCACCTCTCAAAGAGAATTTTCGCCCCAGAAAGACTCTTGTTAACCAAGATCGGTTTCTAATTAGCAGATGATTCTCCCTTCACTCTCTAACAACAGGCATTTCAGACTAGAGGGACTTTTTGTCAGCATTCTTCAAAATATACCTTTGAGGTAACTGCATGTGACTAAGCCTAACGCTAGCTGTGATCAGTACATTGGATTTGTACCCTGAATTCCCTCTGGTGCTAATTAATATTTGCAAAGTAGAAATATTTGATAAATTTTTCATCACTGAAGTACAGTAAGTACCAACATTTATAAAAGATTTTGGGCCTCACTGAAAACTAAATGGGGTGAAATAATATCCTTTTATCTCTGTGTGAAATTTAGAGAAAGTTCTAGTCCAAAATAATGACATATTTTTGTAAAATATGTAAAATTATAGTTTTAATTGCTAGAATCAAATTAAAAATTCACATGTAAGCATAGCATAATGTATAAATTTGTCCAATCACTAAGGTGTACACCTGACATTAATGTAACATTGTGTGTCAACTATATTTTTTAAAAATATTCATATCGAGGAGTCTTTTTTAAAGAATACTAAAAATAGTCTACAATATTGCATCATCTCATTTTCCTTTGAAAAATTAATTTCAGGAAAAATAGAAGGCTATTGTTATTATAATTTATATCATCAAAACTTTATAAATATATTTACCGAATAACTTAGACATCTTAAAAATGCTCATCTCAGAATAATACATGAAATATTACAAGGTAAATAAATACCAAAAGAACCAAATCTAGCATATCTGTTTAATATATATGTTTTTAAGTAACAAAAATCTTTTTTTTTTAATTTCAAATGGTAAGGGTGCCTGGGTGGCTCAGTCCATTAAGTGTTCGGCTCTTGATTTCAGCTCAGGTCACGATCTCACGGTTTATGAGTTCAAGCCCCATATTGGGCTCTGTGCAGACAGCATGGAGCCTGCTTAGGATTCTCTCTCTTGCTCTCTCTCGCTCTTGAAATAAATAAATAATCATGAAAATAATTTTTAAATTTCAAAAGGTGAAAAACTTACCATTGTATCTTCAGCCAGAAGCTAGAATAATAATCAGGGATCTACTAAGTTATAGTTCTAGTCATCACTCCCTACACTAAGTATGACGGTTAATTTTATGCGTCAATCTGACTAGGCCATGGAGTGCCCATTCAATTAAACATTATTCTGGGTGTGTCTGTGGAAGTGTTTCCAGATGAGATTAACATCTCACTTGGTAGACTGAGTAAAGCAGATTGCCCTCTCTGGTGTGGGTGGGGCTTATACAATCAGTTGAAGGCCTGAATAGAAAAAAAAAAGACTGACCTCTTCCTTTGAACAGAGGGAATTCCTCCTGCCTGACTGAACAGAGACAATGATCTTCTCTGGCCTTGAACTTGGACAGAAACATCAGCTTTTCTTGAGTTTTGAGCCTGTTGGCTTTCAGGACATCATTGGCTCAGGCCTTCAGACTTGGACTGGAATTACACATTGGCTTTCCTGGGTCTCCAATTTGCCAACTGCAGATCTTGAGACTTAACCTCTACAATCACACTAGCAAATTCTTTATTTTATATATATCCTATTGGCTCTGTTTCTTTAGAGAACACTAATACATTAAGTTGTGGCAAATAGTGTTGTGATAAAAGAAAGGAACTCGCTAAACCTACAGATGACCCAAACTTCCCTTTTCTGAATGACTTTGAGGAAGTTAATATTTGTGAAAAAAAGAATGGACTCTACTTCCTAATGACCAAATTTAATCCTTCTTTATAATACTGAACATAAAATAGTGTACAAGACTAAAAACACATCAAAACTTTCTTAATGGGTCAACATATTGCAAACAAATAGGAGAAATGGATAAACAAATTAACAAGATCTAAATTCAGTGAATGCTTTCCTAGATTTAAATAACAAAAAGTTCATTAGGTATTTTATCAAAAATACAGCATCATAATATTCATAAAACAACCAGACTAGGAAATGGAGCCCAAAGAAGCAGATTCTCTCTCTCTCTCTCTCTCTCTCTCACACACACACACACACATCTAAAAATAAGGACAAAAATTCCCTTTGTCTATTTACCATCATCCAGAAAACGAAGTAAAAGGGAAAGGGAGAAAAATTTAACCAAAAGCAACTCAATGGCTTCTCAATAAAAAGTTAGCTTCCAATATGTGAGGTGTTTACAAAAAAGTGAAATATTTTCTTCTCTTTAAATTTATACCAACTTCTCTCAAATTACTGCCCACTCCATATTTCCAATAGATTTTTTAATTCAAAGTATTATAGAAACTTATAATCACCTAAACTTTTGTTAGCCAACAGATCTTATTATAAACCATTGTATCAAATATTTAGAAGGAATAATAAATTCACTTTAAAGGTACCTCACTATTGAGAAAAAGACATACTACTGAATAAAGAGTGTTGACATATTTGAGGAGAAAATATAATAAACATCTTCATCTCACACCTAAATTCCAGATAAACTAAGGAGCTAAATCTAGGTTTAAAAAAAAATACAGAAGTACTAGAAGAAAATATAGAATAATTTTTTATAGTTTTCTGGTGGACAAGGTTTGCCTAGGCAAGACTCAAAATTGAGGATTCATAAGGGAAGAGGCTACTAAGTTGTATATAAATTGCTAAATTTCTGTGAGACAAAAACACTTATCCTATCTACTATAAGAACAAGCCACAGTCTTCAGTTCTAGTCCAGTTAATTATCATTAACTCTGTAGGAAATGCTTTCATTGGCAGTTCTAGCAAATTTTTCACTCAGTACCTGATACAAGTAATTATATCCATTCCCACCTGCCTCCCCAGCCTCTTGACTTACTACTTGTTGCCCCAGGAGTAGTCCAAGTTCTGTGGAGATGACAGTGCATATAAATTTGAGAGTCTATCTCCGTGAAAAATAATATCATATTACAAATATAAAATTTGATATGCAAATGAATGCTTATTGAAAATAAGAAAATAAATCACAACTTATAAAATTAAGAAATGATATATGACAAAGTTTTTTAAGTCTAGGAAAATAACCTAGTATTTTTATTAATTAACTGATACTATATATTTTTTATATTTTTGTTTCCTACTCTTTGATCACATTTTATGACAATTGTTGATGGAAATTTATTTTGTTAACGGATTTACAAAGTTTTTTTTTTCTGGCTTCATAACAACAGACATCAGAGAACACATTCATATCCACCTTGGTCATAAATCTATATGTAGTAGTGGTTTTCCTAGAAGCCATTCCCACACAAGGCGATCTAACAATAGCTTAACTATATATGCAAGTGACTGAGAACTGTACATAGCCTACTAAATCCAGATTAAATAATGACCTATCTCATTTTCCCCTTAGTGAGATCTTAAAAATATCTACAATAACTCCAAATCCACCTGATGAAAGAAGAAATGAGATGGATGGGAAACTGGGATGGAAAAAGACAGTAGTTTTAACTTATTGTGATTAAAGTATCTTATTCTGCAAATTTTACAAAAGCATAGAACCGTATAGAAGCATTAAAAGGATCCCTCCCAGAACCTTCAAAGGTGCCCTTCCCAGTGAGCGGCCTGAAACTTAAGCTTAAGTAGGTTGACAGTAAATCCATCTCTGCCTTCTACTCATGGCAGGACAAATAGAAAAGGAGCTAGAAGGACAAGGGGCAAATTAATGGCAGAAGCAGTGACTTCAACAAATCCATAATCACAAATCAGTATACATCCGATTCTAGGAAGGTGGGGGCTGGGGAGTGGGACAGTTGGTGGTGTGAAGTAGAGAAGAGAATACAATCAAAATGAAACACATTAGAATGTATCACTCAGAGTAGGAGCCACATGAGCACTGAATATATAGCATCATCCTACAGATATGCACATATGGAACATATGATATGATGATGAGTTCTCTTGAGAGGAAGGAAAGACAGAGGAGGATTCAGCCTATTCAGCTGACTAAATAGTTTGTAGATAAGACTCTCACAACAATCCAGAGAGTGGGTGTTGTTATGCCTATTTTGAGGTTATGTGACTTTCTCAAGGTCACAGCTAGGAATTACTAACCCTGACCCCCACCGCCTTTGTGCCATACTGCCCACCCTCACTGGTAATAAAGTATATTTCATACACCTTACACAGCAAATGCCAAAACATAGGAACTTTTCAGTACAAGGTCATAGACATTTATATGGGCTTCTGAAAGTGACCAAATTAATAGAGAAAATAAAGCAAGTGATTGAGACTATGGTCAATCCTGTGTAAAGCTGTTGAGGACAAATGAGAGGGGACTTCCCAAAAAATTTCAGTTAGATAGCAAGGCTGTTCTGCAGCCTTCAATCAAACTTTCTACCTAAAGTCTATTGGAAAGGTTATCTGAGCTTCCTCTTGTGTAATGAAATTTGACTGGAGACTATGAGCTTGAGTCAGGATGGTATTGAATAAAAGGTGTCTACCCACCTGGCCAGGGGCTTCCAGCAATTTCTCTTAAAATATAGGTTCTGGCCTGGGCAAATTCAAAGTGTGATTGGCATATGAAAAAGGGAAAAGAAATAAAAAAGAGAAGGGAGTTACATAAAGGAAAAGTGGACAGAGAGTACAAATATAAATGCTCATATAAAAGGAGAGATCTGTGAGGTGAATTTGGGGAGTTAAAATGTTAGACGGTATTTGGAAATTACAAAATTATTGTTTTCTTCATATTCAGAAAATAGATGCAAGATTAAATAATGACTCATTTATATCTTAGATATCTTGGGCTTATTTCCTCCTTTATTGAAATAATACTCTCAGGGATAACTATTTCCAGAAGTGAGATGTATGGGTGTGTGAATATATATATATATATATATATATATATATATATATATATATATTCAGCCCATCTGAATAATACATACATATACTATATATACATAGTATAAATACACAGAAATACAAGATGATATTGTAAAAGAGCTAAGAACAAATATTTTAAAGGCAGATGAATAAGAGCGGAAATTAATGTTGAAAATAGAATTTTGAAAAATCAGTGACAGTAGAGGTAAATGATAGGTGAAACTGTATAATCACTAATACAGGCATATAAAAGAAGATAGCTTTTAAAAAATTGAATTCAATGAAGGTTTTATTATACATAGATGCCATGGAGTGAAGCTAAATTTAGGATGATCATAAAACTGCCTTTCATTTACTGTCCTAAGCATTTGGAAGTGTAACAAATTTCAAGATTAAACTGCAGAATCTCCTCAAAAGTGTATTATATATTTGAAATCCATATAGCCACATGGAATGAAAGCTAACACCTAGGTTTCATGGATACACCTAGTATTTAAATATTTTCTCAGATGAGGGTAACACTAAGGAAAACAAGAATCTACCTGGAAAATTAACCCATTTAGAAAAATAGAAGAAGTCTATCTCCAGCAAATTTTAAAACCTAGAGAAAATAAAATATTTTGAAGTTTCATTTTCATTTCTCTTTTTTATATACTTTATTTTTTAGGGTACTTTTTTAAGTTCACATCAAAATTGAAAGGTCAGTACGGAGATTTCTCAAAAACCTTTGCCCCCACTCATGCATAGCTTCCACTTATGGACATCTTCCACCAGACTGGTACGTTTGCTACAACTGATCAACCTACTATGATACCTCATGATCACCTAACCTCCACAGTTTACATTATGGTACACTTGGTGGTGTACATTCTATAGGTTTGGACCAATGTGTAATAACATGTGTCAATCATTATAGAAAATAGTTTTATATGTTTGGAAATCTAACTTACAGTTATTCATGATTTTGCTTTCTAAGGTTCTCCTTCCCACAGTTTCAGTTACTCTTGTTCAACCACCATCCAGAAGCAGATGTTCTCCTTCTGACAACCAGAAGGTGACGTAGCCTAAAGCTATGTCACAATGTCTATGTCATTCACCTCATTATGTAGGCGTTTCATCACCTCACATCGCTTCAAAAAGAAGGGTGAGTACAGTACAATAAGGTATTTTGAGAGAGAGAGGCCACATTCATGTAACTTTTTTAAGAGTTATAATTATAAGTTATAATAGTTATAATTGTTCTATTTTATTATTAGTTGTTGTTAACCTTGTACTGTGCCTAATTTATAGTTAAACTTTATCATAGGTATGTATGTATAGGGAAAAACATAGTATAATTAGGGCTAAATACTATCCCTGTTTGCAGGCATCCCCCTGGGGGTCTTGGAATGTATTCCCCATAGCTAAGAGGGAACTACTGCATTCATATTTTAACTATGAGTTGTGGTTTCTTCCAAATCATCTTTTCTTTTTCCCAGGGACAACAGTAGCTAAACATGATAGTTACTGGTTTTGCTTTGTATTTTTAGATATAGGTCAGGGTACTTTGGTTAGATAATCTTCCTATTCAAGAAAGAATCACTGTATCTACTGTAATAATTAGAATATAATAAAATATACCTAAATATAAAACCACATTAAACAAAATTGATATTTTTATTGTAATGGTAATTTGGAAAGGAAATTATCATAAACTTCCAATATCCTCTCTACAAGGTGGCTATGGCAGTAACTGAAATATCCTATTGATAGAGACCTTGTTCCCCAGATTCACTTGGAGTTAGTGTGAGCGCTGACTAATCAGATAGTGGGACAGGTATGAGGTATTTGTCTCCAAGCTCCCAAGGACAGATTTTTAAATGATTCATAACTACTAAAATCTAGTGTATTATTAGAGGAAACACTTGTATGAGTGAAAATAGGAGTGGGGGCATCAAGTAAGTCTAGGAGAAATGTCAGTCTCAGCACAAATCTGAGGCAAGTTTGAATGAAAGCTCCCTGGACTGCTGTGAGATCTAAGCAAGGCCTTCAGGGAGTCCTCAAACCAAAGGTGACAGAGCAGGCCTTTATCTGACTCAGAGCTGTCTTAGGATCCCTGCCATATTCAATTACTGATTACATGCTGCCCATGGGAAGGGCAACCCTGGCGCTTTACATAATACAATAATTCCAGTGTACTCACTTCCCTCGGCCTCTTTCTTCCTACCTGTAACACCTGCCAGGACAACTTGGGCATTTCTACTTCACTGAGAAGGGTGGTCATGATTACATGTTTCCATCAGTCACCTCAACAGCAAGTCTGCCTCATTCCTTGCTAGGGTGCAGTGCAAAGTCCTGTAACCCAGGAAAGTTCTCCCAAGTCAAAAAGTCCTAACAAGACATTAAAAACCCTCCACTGAGGAGATTTTCTTGGCCCCAAGCCTACCCAGCTTAACTACTGCAGCCCCAATCTAATGCTTAGAGACAAGAAAAGCAGGTAAGGAGTGCCCATTACAGAAGCCTATCACAGAGCTCAACGGGGATCATTGACAAAATTAACATTCCTAAATAAGCATCATTCCCAATATCATATGGAATATACTAATGGATCTCAAACCTGGCTATTCATCAAAACTACCTGGGAAAATTTATTTCTAATATTGATTATCAGCTGTCCTCCAGAATATACTGAATTTAGACTCTTCAGAACGAAAGTTCAGTAAGTTAAAAACTACATAACCTGAAATTAATTCTTGTGTGGATTGATTAACTGGTTTTGAAGGAAATTCTATAAAGGCATTTCGGAAAAATCTTTTTAAGCAAGAGAAAAATTTTGAATATAAATTGACTCTTATTTCCTATTCATGTTTTAATAAAATTATATTTTATGTTAGTGTTTTCCTAACTCAGTAAGTAAGAAAGAACTTGCTTTTCTGGTAGTAGATGTCTATAAGTAGTCTCTTTCCAGTGCAAATAATGGAGGTTTAACATCTCGACCTCCATGCTAATAGATAATCAAGACCATAGCATTAAAATCAAGTATTGGTAAAGTAATAGAATATACAATTAATCTAATGTCTACTAATAAAATGGACTTTAAAGATAATTGTTCAAGTAAGTATAATTACTCTAGTAATTCTTTTGCCTTTGTGAACATACTGTTTGTAGAAGTTTTAATACAAGATGGACAAGAAAAATAGTCCCTCTAAAACCAAAATCCCAGCAGCATAAACATACACATTTTGTTTCTCTCTTCACACAAGTGCAAGAATTCCCTATAGTCTCCAAAACAATCATTATATTGATATTTCATGATTAAACACACATTTACCTGAAACAGCTTCAGGAAAATGTGACACAATTTTTAATACATTGCTAGGCATACAAGTAGCTTGTGTCTTCATTGAATCACCTCTCAATTCAAGAGCAATCTACATGGAAATTCAATATAGACACAAAAAAAGCATGGTAAAAAAAGAAATCTGCATGTTGATGATGCTTCTTACATAACTAAAGCCTTTGTAAACAGTCTAGTTTGTGTTACTGTAATCTGAATGGGCTTGTCAGATTTTTATATTAAATTAGTATCATGCTCTCAATATTTATTCAACATATACCTATTAGATGGGTAGATGGTGAATGATAAAGTGAAAAAAATTAAATGGCATATAATTTCAAAGAAACAAGGTGGCATGGCAGCATGGTTAAAACATGAGCCTCAAACCTTAAATACAAGGATTAAATCTCATATCCATTTACTAGCTGTGCAATCTTGGGAAGTTACTTAGATTCTCTGAGCCTCAAGTTTTTTGCCTGTAAATTAGAGATAGTAACATATATATTTTTAGGCTGTCTAGGAAGATTAAACAAGATAATGAGGAAAAAAAATTAAGTACTACACCTTACATCTTATTACCAGTCTCCTTCCTTTCTCCTGATAAATGTAATGCATCCAACCCTAGCTACCGTGAGAATTTGACATTTACCGTTGATCCATAACATAAAATACTTTTTCCACTAGACCTACAAAATGTAAGTAAGTTCTGTCTCTTCTATTAATTTTTACAGAAGTGTCCTTATATAAAAGACAAAGTAAAGACACAAAGCCATACATAGGAATTCTCTAAGTCTAAACATAGGTCTTCAGTAACATTAAGAATATATCAATTGTCGACATGAGTTTTATATACTAAGTAAAACTCTGGGCTCTAAAAATTTTCACCTGCCTGAAAGACAAGTTTGTTAAATGCCCCTATAACAATTTATGCTTTTAAATTATGTTGTTGTTCTTTGTTTTTAATGTTTATTTATGAGAGAGAGAGAGAGAGTGAGCACGAGCAGAAGAGGGGCAGAGAGAGAGGGGAAGACACAGAATCCGAAGCAGGATCCAGGCTCTGAGCTGTCAGCACAGGGCCCGACGTGGGGCTCAAACTCACAGACTGTGAGATCATGACCTGAGCTGAAGTTGGACACTTAACCAACTGAGCCACTCAGACGCCCCTGCTGTTGTTCTTTATAAACAATTACACTTCATGTTTTTAATATATTATATAATAGTATTTAACATCCTTTTAACTGGCAACAGGTTAATTATCAGCTTCTCTAAAGCAATAGTACAAGGAGGAAGTAAAACGAAAAGTTAGAGTATGAGAATAACAGAGTTTATATCAGGACTATCTGATGATAGACAGAAGAGGAGTAGACTTGGATGATATGATTTGAGAGGTAAAATTAAGGACTCCCTGTCCAAAAAAGCATGTGCTCCCACCACCATATGTCAATATATATATTAATGTTTCATTGTTTTCAGAAAATGTATGTATTTCTAACAAGCCATTTAGTTGCAGTACACATACAGAGAATCTCATGGATGATATAGTGAATTTTCACAAAGTATACCTACCCAGGTAACCATCGCCCAGTTCAAGTAATAGAATATCATCGGCACTCTGAAGTATTGCTCCTGTCTCCCAGGACTTAGTTACAATGCATTATGTTCCTCAAAGTTAGTCATTATCCTGACCTCTGATACCACAGATTCGTTTTAGAACTTCAAGCAAATAGAATTATACAGAAAAATTCTTTTAATTTCTTTCAGTAAGTTTTCTGAGATTCATCCATGCTATTGTATAATTGTGGTTCACTCATTTTCATTGCTATATAGGATTCCATAGTATAAATTTACCACAATATAATTATCTATTATACTGTTGATGGGCATTTGTATCGTTTCATTATGAACTGTTTCCTAGTGCCACTATGAAAACTGTGCATGTCTTCAGGTGCATGTATGTATGTGTGCCCATAGGGCATATACCTAAGAGTAGAATTGCAGGGTCTTTGGATATACTCATGGTCAATCTTAGTAAATACTGTCAGTCTTCTAAAATTCACTCTCTTCACCAATTCATTCTATTACCAACAGTGTATGAGATTTACACTTAATATCTTGGCCAACTCTTGGTATTTTCAGAGTATAAATCTTTCCATGAAAGTAGGTGTATAGGGTTTCCTATTGTAATTTAAGTTTCTACTCTGCTGATGAGTAATAACATTGAGCACCTCTTCATATGTTAAATAGCCTTTAAATTTCCTTTCTTTGAGTTTTTTTTTCTCTCATTGGCTTGAAAGAATTATTACATAATGGATATATGTGATATTTGTCCTTTGTTAGATATACGTTATATACTTAGTTATGTTCCCTAAAATTCATATATTGAAGCCCTAACTCCCAATATCTTATAATGTGACTGTATTTTAAGATAGTGCCTTTAGGGGTGCCTGGGTGGCTCAATTGGTTAAGCTCGGACTTCGGCTCAGGTCATGATCTTTCAGTCTGTGGGTTCCAGCCCCGTGTTGGGCTCTGTGCTGACAGTTCAGGGCCTGGAGCCTGCTTCGGATTCTGTGTCTCCCTCTCTCTCTGCCCCTCCCCTGCTCAGCTCTCTCTTTCTCTTTCAAAAATAAATAAACATTAAAAAAATTAAAAGGTAGTGCTTTTAAAGAAGTAATTCAGGTTAAATTAGATCATTAGGGTGGGGCTCTAATCCAATATGACTGGTGTTCTTATAACAAGAGCAAGAGACACCAAGAATACTTGTATACAGAAAAAAGGCCACATGACAACACAGTAAGAAGTTGGCCATCTGCAAGGTAAGGAGACAGGAGTCTCAGGAGAAATCAACCCTGCTGACACCTTGATCTTAGGCTTCTAGCCTCGAGAATTATAAGTCAAAGAAATTTCTGTTGTTTAAGTCACTCAGTCTGCAGTATTTTGTTATGTCAGCCCTAGCAAACTAATATACACGTTAAAATATCTTTCCCAACTCTGTGGATTACTGCTTCACTCAATGTTGTCTTTTAATAAAAGTTCTTGATTTTAATGCAATAATTTTTCCTTTATGGTTAGTACTTTCTGTTATGTTTAAGAAAATATAGCCTACCCAAATTCATGAAGATTATTTTCCCAAGTTTTCTCCCAGAGACATCTTTATTTCCCTTTCACATTTAGAGCTATAGTTATCAGAAGCTAATATTTAATACGGTAGGAGATAAAGGTCAAGCTTCATTTTTTTTCCATATAAATAACAATTGGCCTTGCAACTGTTTAGTGAAAAGATTTCCTTAACCTACTGTTCTAGGGGATCACTTTAAAAATCAAATAAATGCATTATATGTATAGACTTGTTTCTAGATTTTCTAAAGTGTTGCATTAATCTATTTATCTAGATTTGTACCAAAACCATACTGTCGAATAATTTTTCATTTACTTTATAATAATTTTTAATTTCTCATTACTTTGCATAATTCTTCATTTCTGATAGGTAAAACCATCAAATTAGATCTTCTTTCAAAATTTCTTGGCTATTCTTAAAAGTTTGATTTCCATATAAGTTTTAGAAACAGCTTTCCAATTTCTATAAAATACCTTCAGGAATTACATTGAATCTATAGATGCAATATATCAATTTGAGGTAAGTGTCATCTTTAAAGCAATGAGTCATCTAAGCCATATTGTATCTTCCACCATCAATTTCAATTCTCTTTAACTTCACTCAAAATATTCTGTAGCTTCTTGTGTACAAGTTTTACATTCATTAAATTTACTCCGAGGTATTTTATATCTTTTGATGCTATTCCAAATGACATGCACTACTTAACTTTGTTTCTTAACTTTTTGTTGCTAGTACAGTTGGCCCTTAAACAATGTGAGGGTTAGGGATGCCAACCCTACATACTTGAAAATTTGTGCATAACTTTTGACTCCCCAAAAACTTAACTACTAATAGCATACTGTTGACTGGAGGCCTTACAAGAATATAAACAGGGAATTAACACATATTTTGTATGTTATATGTATTATACACTGTGTTCTTACAGTAAAGTAAGCTAGAGGAAAGAAAATATTATTTTTTTAATTTTTTAACATTTATTTATTTTTGAGAGACAGAGAGGGACAGAGTGCAAGCAAGGAAGGGGCAGAGAGAGAGAGGGAGACACAGAATCTAAAGCAGGCTCCAGGCTCTGAGCTGCCAGCACAGAGCCTGATGCAGGACTCAAACCCATGAACCGTGAGATCATGACCTGAGCCAAAGTTGGATGCTTAACTGACTGAGCCACTCAGGTGCCACAAAAAGAAATTGTTAAGAAAATCATAAGAAAGAAAAATACACTCACAGTACTGTACTATAAGAAAATCCATGTTAAGTGGACCTATGCAACTCAAACCCATGTTGTTCAAGGACCAGCTGTATATAGAAATAAAATCTTATTTTCACACAGATTTTGTATCCAGTGACTGGGCAAAATTCACCTATTAGTTTAAATTATTTATTTTATTTATGTTGAAATTTCTATTTATGCAAACATATCTGTGAATGATAACAATTTCATTTCCTCCTTTTGAAACTTTTTAACTTCTATATTCTTTTTCTTATTATAGTGCATTGACTAGGCTAAGTTCTCCATTACAGTGTTGAATATAAGTGGTAAAAGCAACATTCACTCAATCTTGCAGCGGTGGGGGGTGGGTAGGAGAGGAAGGGGGTACTTTCACTATTTCATGATTAGGTATGATATTTACATTAGACTTTTTGTAAATATTCAGTTAAGGAAATTGACTTCTATTCCTAGCTTAGGATGAATTTTATCAAATGCTTTCCATTGTTCTTTTTAATTTCTCTCCTTTATTCTGTTAGTGTGATGAACTATATTCATTGATTGAAATATAGTAATGGATTTTAGATGTTAAACCAGTTTTACTTACCTACAAAACTTGCACTTAGTTATTATATATTATCCTTTTTACAGATTGCTGCATTCATTTGGATAATATTTTCTTTAAGATTTTTATACCTGTGCTCATAGGAGACATTAGCTTGTCATTTTTTTCCCTTGGAAGGTCTTTGTCAGGTTTGGTATCTAAGTTACAGTAGCCTCACAAAATAAATAGGAAGTACTCCCTTTTATTTCTTTTTTCTTCAATAATTTATTGTCAAATTGGTTTCCATATAACACCCAGTGCTCATCCCAACAAGTGCCCTCCTCTGTGCCTGTCACCCACTCTTCCCCCTTCCACACCCTCCTCGCCCCTCAGTTTGTTCTTAGTCTTTGAGAGTCTCTTATGTTTTGTCTCCCTCCCTTTCTGTGTCTTTTTTCTTTTCCCCTTTTCTTTCATGTTACCTGGAATTTATGTAATATTAGGGTTATTTGTGTCTCAAATGTTCATAAGTTGACTGTAAAACTACTAAGCATACAGTTTTCTTTGAGAAGTGGAAAGTTTTCTAATTATGGATTTAATTTGCAATTTAATTTTTAAAAATTCTAGTATAGTTAATATACAGTGTTATATTTGTTTAAGATGTATATACAGTGATTGAACACTTCTACATATTATTCAGTGCACATCAACCAAAGTGTACTCTTAATCCCCTTTACCTATTTCACCCATCTTCCTACACACCTCCCATCTGGTAACCATGTGTTTGTTCTCTATAGTTAAGAGTCTGCTTTTTGGTTTCTCTCTCTTTTTTCCCTGTTTTTCTTTTATTTTGTTTCTTAAATTCCACATATGAGTGAAATTATATGGTATTTGTCTTTGACTTTTTTTTTTCACTTAGCATTACACTCTCAAGATCCATCATGTTGTTGCAAATGGAAGATTTCATTCTTTCTATGGCTAATATTCCATTGTATATATCTTCCACTTCTTCCTTATCCATTCATCTATCCATGGACACTTGGGCTGCTTCTATAATTTAGCTCTTGTAAATAATGCTGTAGTAAACATGGGGTGCACGTATCCCTTTGAATTAGTGTTTTTGTATTCTTTGGGTAAACAGTAGTAGAATTACTGGATCATAGGGTAGTTCTATTTTTAATTTTTTGTGGAATTTACATACTATTTTCTGCAGTGGCTGTATTGCACTCCCACGAGCAGTGCACAAGTGTTCCTTTTTCTCCATATTCTTGCCAATACTTGTTTCTTGTGTTTTTTATTTTAACCTTTACAATAAGTGTAAAGTGATATCTCACTGTGGTTTTGATTTGCATTTCCCTGATGAGTCATGTTGAGCATCTTTTCATGGGTCTATTAGCCATCTGTACATCTTCTCATGTTGTCTGCCCATTTTTTAACAGGATTATTTGGAGTTTTTTTGGTGCTGAATTGTTTAAGTTATCTATATATTTTGAATTATGAACACTTTGTTAGGCATGTCATTTGCAAATATATCTCCCATTCAGTAGGATGTCTTATAGTTTTGTTTTACATTTCCTTTACTGTGAAAAGCTTTTTATTTTGATGAAGCCCCAATAGTTTATTTTTGTTTTTGTTTCCCTTATCACAGGAGATATATCTAAAAAGATGTTATGGCAAATGCCAGAGAAATTACTCTCTGTGTTTTCTGCTAGGATTTTTATGTTTTCAGGTCTCACATTTAAGATCTTAATCCATTCTGAGTTTATTTTTGTGCATTGTGGAAGAAAATGGTCCAGTTTCATTCTTTTGCATGCAGTTGTCCAGCTTTCTCAACACCATTTGTTGAAGAGACTGTCTTTTTCCCACTGCCTATTCTTGCCTCTTTTGTCAAAGATTCTTGACCATATGATTGCAGATTTGTTTCTGGGCTTTCTATCCTGTTCCATTGATCTATGTGTCTATTTTTCTACCAATACCTTACTGTTTTGATTACGATAGCTTTGTAATATAACTTGAAATCTGGAATTGTGATACCTCCAGCTTTGTTTTTCTTTTTCAAGATAAATTTGGCTATTCAGAGTCTTTTGCAGTTCTATACAAAGTTTAGGAATGTTTGTTCCAGTTCTGTGAAAAATGCTGTTAGCATTTTGATAGGGATTGCATTAAATTTGTAGATTGCTTTGGATAGTATGGACATTTTGACAGTCTTTGTTTTTTAAATCCATGAGCATGGAATTTGTATCACGTTCAATTTCTTTCATCAATGCTTTATAGTTTTCAGAGTACAGGTCTTTCACCTCCTTAGTTAAGTTAATTCCTAGGTATCTTATTCTTTTAGATGCAATTGCAAATAGGACTGTTTTCTTAATTTCTCTGCTTTTAAAAAAAATATATTTATTTTTGGGAGAGCGCAAGTAGGGAAGGAGCACAGAGAGGGAGATGGAGGTTCTGAAGCCACCTCCATGCTGACAGGCTGACAGTAGCGAGCTGGATGTGGGACCTAAACTCATAAACTGTGAGATCATGACCTGAGCCAAAGTTGGACACTCAACCAACTAAAACACCCAGGTGCCCCCTTAATTTCTTTTTCTGCTGCTTTATTATTAATGTATAGAAATGCAACAGATTTCTGTATATTGATTTTGTATCCTGCGACCTTACTGAATTCATCTATCAGTTCCAGTAATTTTTGGTGGAGTCTTTAGAGTTTTCTATATACAGTATCATGTCATCTGCAAGTAGTGAAAGTTTTACTCCTTCCTTACCAATTTGGATGCCTTTTATTCCTTTTATCTTTTTTTGTCTGAATTTCTGTGGCTAGGATTTCCAGTACTATGTTGAATAAAGTGATGAGTAGACATCCTTGCCTTATTCCTGACCTTAGGGGGAGAACTCTCAGTTTTTCACCATTTAGGATGAAATAAGCTGTGGGTTTTTCATATAAGGACTTTATTATGTTGAGGTATGTTCCCTCTAAACTTACTTTGTTGAGGGTTTGTATCATGAATGGATGTTGTACTTTGTCAAATGCTTCTCCAGCATCTATTAAAATGATCATATAGTTTTTTTATCATTTCTCTTGTTGATGTATCACATTGATTGCTTTGTGAATATTGAACCACCTTTGCATCCTGGGAATTAATCCCACTTGACTGTGGTGAACGATTTTTTTAATGTATTGGTGGATTTGGTTTACTAGTATTTTGTTGAGGATTTTTGCATCTATGTTCATCAAATATATTGCCCTGTGGTTCTCTGTTTTGTAGTGTTTTCTTTCTTAAGATTTTTTTTATTTTTATATAATCTCTACAACAACGTGGGGCTTGAACCTACAGCCCAAGATCAAGAGTCTCATGCTCCATGGATTGAGTCAGTCAGGAACCCCTGTAGTGTTGTTATCTGGTTATGGTATCAGGTTAATACTGGCCTCATAGAATGAATTTGGAAATTTTCCTTCCTCTTCTCTTTTTTGGAATAGTTTGAGAAGAATATGTATTTATTCTTCTTTAAATGTTTGGTAGAAATAACCTGTGAAGTCATCTGGTCCTAAACTTCTGTTTTTTCTTTTATTACCTATTCAATTTCATTGCAGGTGATTAGTCTGTTCCAATTTGCTATTTCTTCCTGATTCAATTTGAGTGTTTATCTGTTTCTAGGAATTCATCCATTTCTTCTAGGGTGCCCAATTTGTTGGTATACAATTTTTCATACTATTCTCTTACAATCCTTTGTATTTCTGTAGTGTTGGTTGTTATTTCTCCTTTTTCATTTCTGATTTTATTAGAGCCCTCAATTTTTTTTTTTTTTTGATGAGTCTGTACAGAGACTTATCAATTTTGTTTTCAAGAACAAGATCTCGGTTACAGAGATCTGTTTTATTGGGTTTTTTTTTGTTTCTATTTCATTTATTTCTGCTCTAATCTTTATAATTTCCTTCTTTTTGCTAAGTTTGGGTTTTGTTTGTTCTTCTTTTTCTAGGTCCTTTAGATGTAAGGTTAAGTTGTTTATTTGAGATATATCTTGCTTCTTGATGTAGGCCTATGTTGCTATAAAGTTTCCTCTTAGAACCACTTTTGTTGTGGGGTGCTTGGGTGGCTCATCCAGTTAAGCATCTGACTCTTCATTCCAGCTGAGGTCATGATCTTGCAGTTGGTGAAATCAAGTCCTGAGTAGGGCTCAGCACTGACAGCATAAAGCCTGCTTGGGATTCTCTCTCTTTTTCTCTCTCTCTATGCCCCTCTCCTGTTAGCACTCGCACTCTCTTGCTCTCTCTCTCTCTCTGTCAAAATAAATAAATATTTTTTTTTTTAAAAAGAACCACTTTTGTTGCATCCCAAAGACTTTGGATTGTTGTGTTTTCATTTTCATTTTTCATTTATCTCCATGTATTTTTTTATTTTCTCTCTGATTTCTTGGTTGACTCAATCATTGTTTAGTAAAATGTTGTTTAACCTTCATGTATCTGTGCTCTTTTCAGATATTTTATTCTTGTAGTTGTTTTCTAATTTCATTGCCTTGTGGTCAGGAAAGATGCACACCATGACTTCGATCTTTTTGAATTTGTTGACACTTGTTCTGTTGCCTAATATGTGATCCATGCTGGAGAATATTCTATGTGCACTTGAAAACAATGCATATTCTTCTGCTTTAGGATGAAATGTTCTGAATATATTTGTTAAATACATCTGTTTCAGTGTGTCATTTAAAGCCACTGGTTCTTAGAGGTGTTGATGCTAGGGCAGGGGAGGGAAATGGTGCCTGACGGCTCCTTTGTTCCTGGAGGAACCTGCCAAAGACCCCGGTCCCTCCAGGACAAGCTCTGAGATGAGTAAACAATTCTCTATACTATGCCCTAGGCATTTTTCAAACTGCTGCTTCTATGCTATATCCCTGCAGGCTGTTTCTGGTGCTGTCTCTTTAAGGACAGGGACTCGGTTTCCTCTCCCCTTCACAGATCTCTCAGAGCCAAGCCTGCACATTTTTAAATTCCAAGTTTTAAGTCCCATTGGTTGTAGGAACTCACAAAATTCAGCCCCTCTAGTCTTCAGTGCCAAACATTATATTTGTCTTCCCTGTGCAGGCTCCCTGGTGTGATAGTCTGTTTCTTTTCTCTCTCAACACCTGCATGTCCCTCCCTCCTGTGAACAGTCTGTAAGTCTGTTTAGCTCCCCACTGCCTCTCTGTCTTTCCTACTCTCTCCAATGTAGCCTCTTCTGTACATTTAGCTGTGGAGTTTTTTCTGCCAGTCTTTGGGTCATTTTCTGGGTTATTTACTCTAGGTTGTTTTAATGAGTGTTATCTAGTTGTATCCAAGGAATGAGCTTAGGGTCCTCCTATTCCACCATCTTCCCAGCAAAAACCCTAATACACTTAATTTTTCATATATTCTATATTTCTTCCTGTTACAGATTTGATACATTGTGGAGTGTTTTCTTCCAGAATTTGTGTATTTCTCTGTTTTTTCAAACGTATGGACATAAAGTTGCTCATAATACCCTCATACTAACTTTTTAAATTTTGGTAAAGTATATATAACATAATAATGATCATTTTAACTATTTATAAGTGTACAATTTAATGGCTTTAAATACATTCACAATATTGTATAACCATATCACACCCTATGCCCAAAACTTTTTCATCATCCCAAATTGAAACTCTGTACCTATTAGTAATAATTCCCTGTTCCCTCCTCTCCTCAGCTCTTGGTAATCTTTATTCTATTTTAATTTTCCTATTCTAGGCACCTTCATAGTGGATGCATACAATATTTATCCTTCTGTGCCTAGCTTATTTCACTAAGCATGATATATCAATGTTATAACATGTATCATAACTTCATTCCTTCATTCTTGAATAATATTCTATTGTATATGTATACCACGTTTTGTTTATCCATTTGTCTATTGATGGACACTGGGTTATTTCCCTAATGACCAATGTGTTGAATATCTTTTCATGTGTTTATTGTCCATCTGTATATCTTCTTTGGAGAAATGTCTATTTGAGTCCTTTACTGGTTTTTGAACTGGGTTGTTTTAGGAGTTTTTTTATATATTCTGAATATTATTCTCTTATCAGATATACGATTTGCAAATATTTTCTCCCATTTTATAGGCTGTCTTTTCACTTTCTTGATTGTATAGACTTTGATGCACCAAAATTCTTTTTTTTTAAGTTTATTTATTTTGAGAGAGACAGCATGAGTTGGGGGAGGGAGGCAGAGAGAGAAGGAGAGAGAATACCAAAAGCAGGCTCTGCACTGCCAGCACAGGGTTCCATCTCACAAACTTGTGAGATCATGACCTGACCTGAAACCAAGAGTTGGACGCTTAACCAACTGAGCTGCCCCTGAGGCACCAAGATTCTTAATTATTAAATACAATTTACCTATTTTTTTGTTTGTCATGTGCTTTAGGTGTCTCTAATCAACTTTTTAATAACTGCATTAAAAGTAGTGCCACCCCATTTCCATTCCTGATATTGTAACTTGTTTTTATATAATGCTAACAGTTTGTCAATTACATTCACCTTTACAAGGAAAAAACTTTTAGATTTATTTATATTCTTTATTATTCCATTTTTTAATATTTAATAAATTTCTTCCCCTATCCTTTCATTCTTTCAATCTTATTTACGTTTTAATTTTCAAACTTATGAAGATAAATATTTAGTTCATTGCTTTTGTGTCTCTCTTTTTCTAGTATATGAATGTAAGACCATACACATCCTTCTAAGCTCAAATTTGCCTACACCCCACAAATTACATGTATTATCATTATTATGTAGTTAATACATTTTGTAACCGCATTGTAATGTATTCTTTCCTATAGGTTATACTGCCTGAGAATATCAGTGAAAATGGTGAAAAAAGGAACTCCAAAATCCTGCCCCTTCATAAAAGTGATGAAAAAAAACTGTCAGAATCAGTTTTTCAGAACTCTGAAACTTAACCAAAGGCTGCAGTAACATGGAGAGCACTTATTCAAGAAAAATATTTGAATCTCTGTAAGAACAGCAAACTTCATGGCATTTTAACTTATCTTAGTCCCATCCCCTATTTACATCTGTTTAAATGTAATTTATATTCTAGCATATATATATGGTCAATTTTGATAAACAATCTATGTGTAATTGTAAAAATGTGCATTTGGTTGTAGTTGGTATAGTGATTTTATATATCATTTAGGTCAAGTGTATCAATCATTTAATCAAAATTTGTATAGCCATACTGATTTTTTTGTCTATATATACTATTAATTACTGATAATTAAAATTTCCCACAATTTGTATTAGTTCTTCTATTAGTTCTGTCATTTTTGCTTTACTGGTTTTGATGCTATATTATTTTAGGCACATAAAAAGTTTGAAGTTCTTGATCTTCCTATTTTATTCACCATTTTATCATTAGAAAACATACATCTTTATTCTTAATAATAGTTCTTACTATAAAATCTACCTTGTCTGACATTAATTTTCTTTTCATTAGTTTCATATTGCATGTATTATTCCAACATTACAAATTCAAATTTTTTGTCCCCTTATTTTTAAGTTCAGCCTCTTAAAACCACCAGATAATTGAGGTGATTTTTTTTCTGAGTCTGACAATCATTGCCTTTCAGATGAAAAATTTAGTCTATTTATATTTAATATAATTACTAATATATTTAGGTTTAAACTTTTCACATTATACTTGTGCTTTTTTAATTGTATTTTTTTGTTTTTTCTCCTTTTCTGCTTTCTTTTGAATTACTCAATTTTTTATTATTATTTCATTTTTCCCTTTTTAGCTTTTACTTTTTAGATTTGTTTACTTTCTATTAGTGATTATCCTAGAGACTACTATCTACATCTTTGACAAATATAATTGAGTACCTTTACTAATTCCTGGACAATGCAAAAATCTCATTTATTTTATATTATTCATTGTTATGTATCTCAAATTGACATACATTTTAAAACTCACACATTATTATTGTATAGCCAATATACAATAATTATATATTTACCCTTTCCAATACTTTTAATTCCTACCTGAATTACCATGTGTCTGTACTAAATTATTTTTCTTCTGCTATTTACTACTTCTTTTAGTGCAAGTCTACTGGAAACAAGTTTTTTCTGTCTTTGGATTGTTTTTTGTTTGCTGTTTTACCTCAAATGTCTTTATTTTAATCCTTCAAAATATTAAATAACATTAAAGAATGTTAGGTTGAAAGATATTTTCTTTCATAACAATATGTACTTTTTCATTGCTTTCTGGCTTTGTTATCAAAAAGTAGACAAGTCAGCTATCAGAGTTGTTGTTGCTTGTTTTCTCTTTTCTGTTTCTGACTGCTTCTAGATTTTTCTTTCTGTCTTTGATTATGAGCAATTTTACTATAATTCATCTAGGTGTGGTCTTCTCTGTATTCATACTACTTGGGATTTGTGATGCTTGAGTCTAGAGATTGAAGTCTTACATTTTAGATGAAAAATACTCAATTTCTCATCAAATATTGTATTTGCTCTATTGCTTCACCTCTTACTGAGACTCGAATTATACTTACATTAGACCTTTCAACTATGTCTTACATATCTTCTGTTTGTTTCTATTTTTCCTTTTCATGCTTGAGTCTGAATTCTTTTCTGCTGACTCATCCTTCAACTCACTAATTTTTTCAGCTTTGTCTAATTTGTTGTTAAATACACCTATTGAGAATTAAATTTGTCATTTTATATTTCAGTTGTATAATTTTCTTTCTTTTTCTACTTTTTAGTCCAAATTCCCTATCTCATCATTCATATTTTGAACATATTAATCACACTTATTGTTAAGTCCATGTCTGATTCATCCAATATCTGGATTCCCTATGGGTTTGTTTGGTCTGTTTTTTTCACTTGGTTTTTCATTTTTTGAGCCTGGTCTTTGGTATGCTTACTAAGGTTTTATCCTCTAACCAGCATTTTGAAGCAACAGTTTGAAGGAACAAATTAAATGTCATGTACTTCCAAAGAGTATTTAGTTGTGCTTCTATCAGAAAAAATGGAGGCTGATTACCTTAATTCAATTATAATTAATCTATTTCAAAGCTGAGGTTAGCCTTTATGATGGTTTCTTTCCATTTGGCCATTATTCTTAGAATTTGATCCTTCAAGCTTCCCAAATGAAACTTTCATGGTTAATAAAGTCTCCTGCTCTTTAATGGGCATTGAATTTAAATTTTTGTATCCCCAGTGAATAGAAATAACTAAGGGTTCTGCTTAGATTCTTAGTCTTTTAATCGTAATTTTCTGCTCAGTTTCTCACCCTCTCAATGGCTGCTTCCAAATCAGTAAATCCTGCAAAGGACAAGCATTACAGAACATTGGACTGAATTCAACTCATTAATTTCTCTTGGAGATCTTGGTCTTCAACCCCAATGGCCTTTAGCTTTCCAATGCTTTCAAACAAATATTTTTCCAAAATATGTTTGTGATTTATCTAGCATTTCTAGTTGTTCTCAATTGGAAAGTAGGTCTGAATATATGCTACTTTATTATCTAAAAAAGGAAGTTGGCCTGCTTATCTGTAAAAGGGCTCTTTCAAAGGATGTTGATATAACAGTTGATTATATAGTGTTTAGAGTAATAACAAAGTGTTATATTTGCTTTATTCCGGGAAGATATAACTGTTAGTGCATTTCACATATTACAAATACAATATATGTTCACTGTAGAACTCTGGAAAATTAAAAAACCATAAAGAAGAAAATAAAATCACCCATAAGCTCACCATCCAGAGAAAAATCCAACTACCCATTTTCTCTTCTCTTATATTACTGTATAGGTTTTCCCCCCAAAATATGATTATAATATATAGTGTTTTATAATTTTTTTTGCTTAAAATATATTGTAAACAACTTTCCAAGTATTAAATTTTTCTGAATTTTTTGTTGTTGTTTTAGGTAATACCATAGTTTAATAATAAATTATCATTGCTGGACACTAAGATTATTTCTCAATTTGGGTTTTTTATAAATAATATTTAGATAATTATCCTCATACATATGTATGAAATATTGTCTAAATACAAATTCCTATAACTGGTATTACTATGTCAAAGAGTACAAACATTTTAAGATTTCTGATCCATATTTGTAGCTGAAGTGCCTTCTGTAAAAATTATATCAGTTGATTCCCATTCAAGAGTATAAGACAGTGTTCGTTTCCCTATACCATCTATCACTAAATAAAATCCATTTTTATTGACAATCTAGTAGATAAAAATGGGTCTCTCTTATTTGCACTTTTGGTTGGAGAAGAAATTTGATTAATAACTTAATTCTTAATTAGTTGCAAAACTCATTTGCTAACCATACAGGATACTGTATTACCAGCATTGGCAATTACCTTTATTCTTTAGTTACAGAATTTCCTGGGGATCTAGTAATATTATAAATTATACACTGCCATGTTTTGGAGATTTCTGATTATTTATGCCTGAATACGTGTGCTATGTAACTGCAATGAAAAGGTCATTTAGTCAGTACCATCTCATCATCTTCTCTTCCTAAAAATGCATCAACAATATACAAAAATGGTTTCACAAATGCATGGGGGAAGCAGAGGAGACTGACTAATCATGAGAAGAATACCACAGAAACAGATAAGCAAAGAGGCACAAAAACGAGAATCTTTAAAAAATTTGGAACCAAATAACATCAAATCAACAAATATTTATTGAAGCTCTACATCTTTTCCATTCTTGATTCCTGTGTGAGTCTGTATTTTTGGCAGGTTGCTAACAGGTAACATTCTCTCAAAAGCATTGTTGGGCTCTAACATGTCTTTGAGTGCTGTCCTCAGAGTCTCCTGTTGCTGACTGGTATCAATCACATAAAGTTATGTAAACCCCTACTCTATAGAGAAGCAAGAGGCAAAATCTCCCTGCCTGGTATTTTAATGCAGTCAAACTCAGCCACAATAGCAACAGCTACCATGTCCATTTCCAGTGTAACAACCAATAAGGAGAGCTTAAGTTTCTCTCAGAACCCAATTAACACATAATAAATCTTCCATATCTTCACAAATTTTTTAACAAAATATTTTCACTCTTATTCTAATTTTTAAAATATGCATTATAATCAGAATACAAAGACTTAAATACAAAATAGTATCATCTCATGACAATATCGCTTCACTGCATTTAAGAATTTGAGTCCAAATTATAAAACTATAGATAAAAATTCAGAAAGCAGCATAGTGTAGTGGTACCAGGCACCTTGAGTTCAAATCCTGCATTAAGCACTTACTAGATGTGTGGCCTTGGCCTATTTTTTAATACCTCTGTGCTTCATTTTCTTTGTATGTAAAAGGAGAATAATAGTAAGTACTTTATAGCATAGTTGAGTATTATATGGATTCATACATGTAAAGACCAGAAGTTGCTAGCACATAGTAAGCACCATAAACTTGTTTGTTATTATTATTACTATTACTATGAGATAATAAAAGAGACTGTCCATGAGCATTTAGGGAAAAAAAGTATTATCACTAGCAATCAAAATCTATTCATAATAAATTAAGTTTTATTTTATACAACCTCCAATTTGAAAGATATGTACCCCTTGCTCATTCCTCTTTTTGAAATTTCAGTTTCTACCTGTGGAAAACAAGTTAAGAGAAGGACTTTACTTCCATAATTTAAGAGATTTTTTAAAAGAACCTAGGAAGATGAGGTATTAATTCAACAATTAAAAAGCCTGATGCCTTTAACCCTGAAGCTCCTTGTTTCTTGCTTACTTATGACATGTCATACAAGTTATTAAGGCAGTCAGACTGTCAAGAAAATGCCTCCAGGTTCTCACAGAGCAAAGACCCCTCTAGGGACTCTAAACTCTTGAGTAAAGATTAAGAAAAGACCAGCAGTATTCCACTGTAATAAATGGCAATTGTCAACAAGGAGTAAAAACAAAATGGAAAGTGATGGTATCTAAAAGAGGCAATATTTTCCTTCTTATTTGCTTCATATGTTAGATCTTGTTGTAACCTTTCCTACAGGCTCTGAATTTATCCATATGCCAACTTTACATACTCAAAGCACTGAAATCTGAATAAACAAGTGCTTCTGTGTGCTCATGTGCGTGTATATTTTAAAGAAAACTGGTTTTCTCTTATTTCTTAATCCTTTTCTTTAAATCCTGAATTCTTAATAAGTAACTTTCTTTGAAAAATAATATAAAAACAGAGAGAGGCAAACCATAAGAGGCCCTTAAGTACAGAGAACAACCTGAGGGTTGATTGGGCAGGGGCAGTTAAATGGGTCTGAAGGGCATTACAGAGGGCACTTTTCAGGATGAGCACTGAGCGCCACAAGTAAGAGATGAATTACTGGGTTCTATCCTGAAGCCAAGACTACACTGTATGCTAACTAACTTGAGAATTAAAAAATAATAAAATAAAATAAAAAGTTTCTTTCTTTGAAACAGCTCTGGGTCTCAGCAAATATGCAAGCACTGCCACCTACAGGTAGCTACCTATTTTGAAGCAGTCAAACCACAGATACTGCTGTGACATTTGAATGCCTTTCTAAAGAAAAACAAATAACACACAACTGAGCATTCTGGCTGAAGTTCTGAAACCATCCATCACCCTTATACTCTCTTGAGGAGTAAGTAATCACAAGAAAAACTTCCCTGAAAGTCTTCCATGAAACTTGCCTTCCGCTTTGCTTACAGGTTCCTTAATCTTTCCTCTCTCTTGTCAAGGGCTTTCATCTTGTTTGCTATCCCCTTTTACAGTATGTTATCTGTAAAACTTATTTTAAATTATAACAAGCTCTATTTTTAAAATTACAAAAATGGATTTAGTTTGACGCACTATTGTCAACAGTTATTCTTTGGTCTTTAATTAGATGATGAACTTCATATGAATTCTTTCTCATGGATTAAAAAAAAAAACATTCAATTTTATTCTGCTTCTCTCATCAGTCTCCAGCCATCAAGTATCTATTAGCCTAGCAGGCCTGGCAGGAGCCTTTGTTGGCATTGGATTCTATAATCTTCTAAGCACACTAACATACAATCTTTCATAAAATGGTAAAATTACCCTAAAAGGCATTCATATTTGGCACCTCCTCTATACAATCTTCTTTAATTTCTTCTCCCAAAAACTACTAAAACCCCATTAAAGATTTACTCTCCCTTCCCTTTCCACCTTACCTATTTAAGTGGGCTTATTTGGTCCTGGACTCACCAAATCAGCAAAAACAATTAATCACCTAAAATCAACATGAGATTGTGTCCTATGATATTGCCTTCATCTTTCATTAAAGAAAATTGGAAATCCAACTTATTGGCTATCATTTTCCAGACTGCGCTGATAAAGTACAGGCTTTGAAATCCGATAAATGTTCTTGTGAGCAGAGCTGACTACATAATTTGTAAAACAAAAGCACGGAATCTCTGGTTCAAAATACTGGGGGGAAAATTGCTATCGAAGTTATTAAAATATAAAGTTTTTTCCTTTCTTCCATGGTCTCTCTCTTGACTTGTTATGGTGTTTTTTATTTGGTACTTATGGTCATTCTAAGTTTCAAAAAAATTAAAATTTTAAATTGTTAGCCTGACTTTTACTATTCATATTTACCTTTTGCAATAACAGTTTTTAAGTACAAGAGCATTTAATAATATGAAGAATCATTGAAATTACACAATTGATATTTCATGTTATACATGCATGTGTAATTCATTCTTAGCAGAAGAATGGAAACTCTATGTAAAACTAACTTAACTGTTTAAATGTTTAATTTCTTGGTACCAGTATAATCTACAAACACTTTCTACCTTTGGCTTACTTTTAAGTATGGAAGGACTGAAAAGAAAAAGAATTGTGGGTTACCCTATCTTTCTTTATGATCTACCATAATTGGCTCACAGAGAGTTAACACAGTTTTCCATGGGCATTTGTGTTTCTTAGACTGCCACTGCCTTCCTTCCACATTCAAAGCAAATTCTGGTTCAGAATAAATATGGCCTCTCAGAGCTGTCAGCACTATTACTTGGTCAGAGGCATAACACTTAGCCTTGTACTTGTCTGAGTCTCACTGAACACCCACGCATCATTCATTCACTGGAATTCTGTGTTCATGGAGCATGTCAGTTCCTTTAAGTGAATGGAGTGGGAAGGTAAGGTGGACACACATGTTAAATGTACCACTGTGCACGTTCATGTTCCACTGTCCCACTGGATATCACTTATCTAACACAAGCTCAAAGACAAAATTACTAACAATTTCAAGACAGTGACAATAGAGCATTAAACCAAGCATTGTGGGCCCTTCTGAGCATAGGGCCCTGTCTGACTGCATAGGTCATAAAACTAGATCTACTTATAAGATTTGTTAGGACATAAAAGCTTCATTTTTCTTTAATAAGAGGGAGGAACAGAAACTACGTTTATTGAGTATTTAGTATGTGCTGAGCACTAAGTTAAATCATTCATATATACTACCTCATTTAATCATCAAATAACACTTTGGACTGGGTATTTTTATCCTTGTTATAGAGAGAGCGCATTGGGTATTTTAGAGGCTAAGTGATTTGCCCAATATCTCTTATCAAAAAGGTTGTGGAGGAGTGCCTGGGTGGCCAGGTGATTGAGCATCTGACTCTTGATTTCAGCTCAGGTCACGATCCCAGAGTCATGGGATCGAGCTCCACATTGGGCTCCACACTGAGCATGGAGTCTACTTGGGATTCTCTCTCTCTCTCTCTCTCTATCTATCTCACTCTCTAAATTAAAATAAATTAAAATAAATTAAAATAAAAGAAAAGAAAGAAAATAAATAAATGATTTTGGAGTAGAGATTTTAACACAGGTTTGACTGATTTTAAATCCCATCATATCTCACTAGTCCCTCAAAAGATTTAGCTCAGATTTTGAAGCACAAATAATTTTTTAAATATTTATTTGTTTTGAGAGTGAGGAGAGGCAGAGAGAGAGTGAGAGAGAGAATCCTAAGCATGCTGCACACTCAGTGCAGAGCCCAATATGGGGCTTGATCTCACATACTGTGAGATTCTGACCTGAGCCGAAATCAAGAGTCAGGTGCTTAATCAACTGAGTCACCCAGGTGACCCCCAAATATTTTTAAATTGTTACTTTCGTATTTCATATATACACATATATATCTTAATAAGACCAAGTATGAATTAATAAAATAGCATGATTCACATACTACTAAAAAAGTATCTCAGGGCCCTGGGGTGGCTCAATCAGTTGAGCAACCAACTCTTTTTTGTTTGTTTGTTTTTGTTTACTAACATTTTATTTTATTTATTTTTTATTTTTTTAAATAGTTTATTTTCAAATTGGTTTACATATAACACCCAGTGTTCATCCCAACACGTGCCCTCTTTAATGCCCGTCACCCCCTCTCCCCCCTCCCTCAATCCCCTGACCCTCAGTTTGTTCTTAGTCTTTGAGAGTCTCTTATGTTTTATCTCCCTCCCTCTCTGTGTCTTTTTTTTCTTTTCCCGTCTTCTCCTCCCCCATGGTTTTTGCTAAGTCTCTTAAAATCTACCTATGCGTGGAAACATATGGTATCTGTCTTTTTCTGACTGACTTGTTTCACTTAACATAATACCCTCCAGTTCCATCCATGTTGCTACACAGGGCCAGATTTCATTTTTTCTCATTTGAGCAACCAACTCTTGATTTTGGCTCAGGTCATGATCTCAGAGTCGTGGGACTGAGCCCCACATAGGCTCGCTTAAGATTATCTCTCTCGTTCTGCCCCTCTCCCATTCTGGCTCTTTCCCTCTCTCTCTCTCAAACACAAAATAAAAGTATCTCATCTAGGTTTCTAGTTTAATATGACAAGCTAAGAACACACATTTACTTCGTCTCCCTCCTGAGCCATCATTAAAATGAAAATGCCTTTTTTTTTCTTTAAGATACAAGCTGCTGACTACGAAGAACAGAGTGGAAGCTGCCAGTGAATAAGCAATTTCAAAAATCAAATAAAAATGTACGAAGACACATGCAGTATGAATCCATCTATAATGTTCGAAAATAGGCAAAACTAAATAACTGGTGTTTAGGAATACATACATAGACGATGGAAATATTTTTAAAAGCAAAAGAAAGATTAATACAGCCTTCAGTATAGGAGCTATCTCTGGACAGGGAGGCGAACTATGACAAAGAGAACTCATGAGCGTCAGTGGTGCTGCTGTTTCCTTTCTTACCTGGGGGGATAGGTACATGGGTATTCATTTTGTTGTATATTAATAATATATAAACCATCAAAATACTAGTTTTAATGTATGATGTATTTCCCCCAATGATTAACTTCTCAAAAAGATACTACATTCATAGAGTAACCATAAGACAGTATGTTCAAGACAGTACCAGATAACAAAAACAAGTTGACAACGAAAACTTTTGGAAACTAAAATTGGATTGTCAAATAAAAGTTCGATAGAAAAGTTAGACAACAGATCTAAAGAAATGCCCCAGACTACAACACGAGGAGACCGAAACATGAGAGAAAAGATAACAGGGTCAAAGGATGATTCCAAGACGCTTTACATCCTAATAAGAATTTTAGAAGGAGACATAAAAAAGAAACAAGAGGGGGAAATTATCACAGAAGTGCTAACAGATAATTTCTTTAAAGATGGATCTGGTTTTCAGACTGAAAGGATTCATTCTGTGGCCAGGACTTAGAAATGTCCTGGCAAAATGTCCTACCTCTGAAGATAAAAAAAAAACAAAAAACAAAAAACAAAAAACAAAAAAACAACCAAAAAGCTGTCAGGAGGAAAAAAAGACAGCTTATCTACAAGGGGATGAGGATCACAGATATTAACTTTCTTACCAGAACATGGGATGTGGAAAGGCATTGGGGCAAGGCCTTCAAAATTCCCAGGAAATGGGCACCTGGGTGGTTCAGTCGGTTAGGTATCTGACTTTGGCTCAGGTGATGATCCCACAGTTTGTGGGTTCAAGCCCCGTGTCAGGCTCTGTGCTGACAGCTTGGAGTCTGGAGCCTGCTTCAAATTCTGTATCTGCTTCTCTCTCTATGCCCTTTCTCACTCATATTCTCTTTCAAAATTAAAAAAAAAATTAATTTCCAGGAAAAACTATTTTTTCCCCAGATTTCAATAGCCAACCTAATAATCACTCAAAATTCATAATAAAAAAACACTTTTGAACATGCAGGAAGTCAGCATTTTACCTTACGTGTACCCTTTCTTAGGAATAAAAATGTATTTTCAGAGAATAGAAAAAAATTCCATCAAAACAAAGAAGAAAACCTGGGGCCTCCCAAAATAATGATCCCCACCCGAGAAAGCAGGGAAGGGCAATTCCAGGATGGTAGCCATACAGCTGTTTTAGAGAGACCTAGTAAAGACTGGGGCCAGAAGACAGTGGGTGGGAGTGGAATGATTTGGGAAGAAGATGAGAATAAAGAGAATAGATAATATGAGTGGGAGTTTGGAAAATACTGAGGATAAAACAAAGATATTTGGTAAGTGTAAAAAGGAGAATCTATTTGAACAGGAACATTCTCCATTGAGTGGCACAGGGGTAGTAACTTGAATCCCACAGATAAGAAAATGTAATACTAGTATATCACTTTGCTCCACAATGAACCATTTGCATGTGTGCCCATGTCAGTCCTGGACCTTCAGGAAGCAGTGGTCAAATCAGAGTTAGAAGTGCAAGAGATTTACTAGGTGGAGATGCCTAAAGGGGTAAAGGGGAGAGGCAGTAGGAGCGAGCAGAAAAAGCTTTCAATGTTCAGTAGAGTTCTGACACCTGTAAAACGAAAGGAAGAAAGAGAGAGGCTTGAGTAGGAAGAGCCTAGACTATAGTATGACTCTAAAAAACTCTCCACCAGCCCACAGGAAGCTAAAAGGCACAGGTTTCCCTCTGCATGAGTCTCATGTTGGGCAGCAATGACCAGCATCTAGAACCTCCACCAGGCTCAATTATTGGCTAGAGTTGCCCAGAGATAGTCAGGGAGAATGTACTTTAACAGTCTGCTCGGGCACTTTAACAGCTCTCAAAGGCACCACAGCTGATTGTATTCCTTGCTGCAGAAGCTCTCTTAAAAAGAGACCTGAGGGGTGCCTGGGTGGCTCAGTAGGTTGAGCATCTGACTTCGGCTCAGGTCATGATCTCGCAGTTTGTGAGTTCGGGCCCCGTGTCGGGCTCTGTGCTGACAGCTCAGGGCCTGGAGCCTGCCTCAGATTCTGTGTCTCTTCTTCTCTCTCCCCTCCCATGCTCATGCTCTGTCTCTCTCTGTCTCTCAGTAATAAATAAAAACGTTTAAAAATAAACAAAAGAGACCTGAGTGGCACGCTTCCTCCACTATATACAACACTCTGACTCAGACCTCAAGGGAGACCACCTCAAGGCTGTATCCAACTACTGCATTAGTTCAAAATCCAATTGTTTTCAGTGATATGCACTCCTTTGTGTCAAGGCCAGATATGTCTAGTCATTTGCTATCACCTCCAAAACAAGACCGGGGAATGGGGGTTGGGGGATGTTGGCTTATGCAATATGCCCAATCATAAGGAGGTACAGGATAACCACAATAAAAGCTATCTAACTATCAAATAACTTCAGTGATATGAAACACACTTTATTTGGAAAAGCTTCATGAAGGTCACTCATACAGATTACTTTCTCATTTACATTTGAATAACAAGGTCGTGGTGCTGAGTGCGTCTCAGAATCATCAGTGATAACTGAGACTCATCTCTCCATTATTCTTGATTTCTCGCCTCTCCCCAAGGGGGCAGTTATATTCTGCACCAAGCCTTAGGAGAGGAAATAAAGGCAGGTCCGAGGACCAAAAGTGATCATGATAATGGATAAACTAGATTGAAAGCATTATATATAAATAATTGTGTATCTTTAAGATATTTAATATGGGGCATATTTTTATGAGATAAAACTTTTATGTGATATGTGTATTTATATTAAAAATTAATCTTAGATTTGAAAAACAAAGATCATATATTATAAAAATTCCCAGAGCTCATAAGCGTCTCCATTAGCTGATCTAGAAGACATCAATTCTGCTGTCTGCTTGTCCATTATCCTCACAGGCCTCTGGTTTTTCCCTCTAGGGGTTTCTTTCTTGTCCATTATCCTCCTTAGATATATCTGAAGTGAGGCTGCACAGCTTTCACGGCCTACTTCTAACCAATGTAAGTCTGCAGACTTGAAAGTTGCTTTAGAGGTCGAAAAATCACAAGCTTCAGCAGCCCAGGAATGTGGATTATTTAGCAATAACATTCCCTCCAAAAATCACTAGGCTTCTAGTCTTTTCATTTTCAAGGGATAAACAGCCAAACACAACCAAAGTGGTTTCAAGACTTGAGGACTGACATTTATTTACTCTCTGTGCTATACTTACAACACTCTCTGGCACAACCAGCAGCTATTGGAAGCCAACTGACACTTGGGTGGCAAAGCAACACCCTTAATCTCATCTCTTCAGCTAGAATGGCTTCCATAGTCTGACAGGAGGCTTGAAAGGTTTGCGGCCCTTTCTTATCTTCTGCTAAAAATGACAGTTCCATCACTGCTTGAATTCGAATTACACAATCAGTTGACTTTTTCAGGTGGGCAAGGCCCCAAATTACCAAGCCCCTAGTCATCTGAGATTGCCTCAGGCACAAAGTCTCTCAGCAGAGTTATATTCCTTTCCATTTTTACTTGCAAACTAGCTAGTTCTAGACTGAGTTTTCCTCTCTGTTGTAAGGCCTTTTGAAAGAAGTAAGCAGCAGGCAACAGACACTGAATTTTTCTACCATTTTCCCCAGAGAGTTATCGGCTCACTTGGCCCATAATTTGCTAGTCCAGGTATCAGAGGTATACTTCCCACCATTTTGCTACCATTAAAAAAAAAAAAAAAGTCACCCTTTATACATTCTGCACTGTCTATATCCTTGAAACCATCAAACAAATGCACCTATTTAGGTTTCTGTTATGTGCAGTACTCCACTTGCACATACTGAATTTTAAATGAATTAGGATATAGGTTTAGCTCCATGAAATAGAAGCCTGAGTTAATGTACCTTTGAAAAGACAGATCATTTTTCTGTTACAAAACAGCAGGATGGAGGTAGGGGGCACATATTTTCTAAATGTTCAGGAAAAACATATCACCAGTTCAGACTTTTCATGAGGGAGGATCATTTGCCTACCTTATGAGAACATGACTCAGTGCTTATTTTTAAAACCAGATTTTTAAAATTGGATAATATAAATAACAAAAAGGCGTGAGCCACTTTTTATGGGCACCCTATAGTTTTATAGTCCTTAATCTAAATTCAAAATTTTATATTTCTCCCTTATGGCAAAAACTACAGGCCACCATATACACAGACTACATAGTGGGTTGGGTTGGCTCTCCCACAATCTTTGAGGTGTATTACAAGAGCCCCAGTCATCATCATCTTTCTTTTGTTATTCTGAAAGCGTTTTTTGGGTACATTTTGGTAGTAGATTATACCATAATATGGATCATCTCTACTTTTGTATTTATTTATTTATTACTAGACCTCAACCACAGTCTTCTTTTTCCCCTTTCACTCTTTGTCTATAGGATGTACTGCATGTAGTCATGCACTCTATATTAATACATTAAAAATCTACAAATCTGTTTTGGACTTTTTATACTGTTGGATCCTTAAAATCAAAACTTTTACTAGGGTATTGAATAAATATAGTCTTACTAGAAAATAAAAGAAAATAAGTAGGGGGGCCAAAAACAGTGTAGCCCCTTCCTTTAAGGACGTACCTTTGGAAGTATCACATATCATTTTCCCTCACAATCGCTAGGCTAGAAAACATCACATAGCCACAGTTAAATACAAGAAAGCTGGGAAATGGATGGCCATGTACCTCACAAAAAATCCCAAGTTTTTCCTGCTAGAGAGTGACGGAAAATCCCTGGGAGAGAGAAGGGAAATCAGGGATAACCAGCCTCTTCTAGCACTCTTCCCCCAGTCTCATCCCCTACTCAACAAAGAACATCCAGATTAATTCTCCTAGGTCAGAATCACCCTCAGAATTTGCTTCATCAAGACTAGTGAATCTCTATTGCCCAGAACATTAAAAAATTAGTTTCTCGACATCCTGATTTTCAAGGCTCTTTAATCATACTTTTTTCGAAGCCAAGATTAAATCTTATATTTTTCATAAAATCTCAGGCTGCTCCAGCTTGATGTCTCCATCCTCTGTACTCTCAGTGAGGCAATTTAACATTTGATTATTCTCTAATTTTTAGCGTGCATATGTTTTGTCTATCAAGAAGGATGTGGTCATTACAAGAAAGTTCCATGATTTATTATCCTTTTTTGTTTCTGCCTCACAACACATATTAAAGTATAATTAGTATAGAGGTTGCTTAATAAACACACAAAATTATAAGGGCAATAACTAAAATGTACAACAGAGAATATTTTCTTTAATATCAGTTTAGCAAACGTACTATTTGGGTTAGATTCTTCTTACAGATAAATTTCTAAAAGCTCACAGAGACATTGTTTCATTGTAAAAACATGTATTTCTTCTCTTTCTTGATATTAAAATATAAAAATTGGCAAAAAAGACCAGAAATATAAGTAGGTAAATAAAATTATCTATAATATCTATAAGAATACACTAGACCTAATAATACTTGAATATATATTCTTCAGTGAGAGATATGATTTCAAACATTGCAATGAGAATTCCATGCACAGCATCATGGAATTGAGTTGTCAGAAAATTATTAGAATATTTTCTTAAGCAGCTTCATTATCTTTCTTACTTGTATCTAACAGGACTTCTTCAAGCCTGCTAACATTCTTCTCTCTAGACTACTTTTACTGAGGTATATACTTAAGCTGATTTCATTCTTTCAGGATTTGCTATAGACAAATTCATGGCTTTCAGAAGTATAGTGACAAATGACACTATATATAATCGTAAAAAAAAAAAGCATATAGTATTTTTATGTGTTTCATTTTTCTAGTCTCTGTTATAAACATCGATAATATAAATTTTCAAGCAAAAAGGGATAATTATACTATATATGTTTTGATATATTTTATAGTCTTCACAATTCTTGGCAAGGGAAAATGAAATATATTTTCTGAACTTTCAAATAAAACTTCCAAAAGATATATTTTCTCTTTAAAATGTTAATGATTAAATTATATCTACCTCTTCTTATCTACATCACAGAGTTATGATGAAAATAAATGGAGAAATAAATTTGAAAAAAATTTGAGCTCTTGAAAGGAATAGAATTAATAACATCATATAAAGGTGAAGTACTATTTTATTTACAAATTCAAGATTTATTTTGAAATAGAAGTCACTCTACCATTGTATTGTGCATATATATAGATATTTCTCAGAATCATTACTTTCCATATCAGTAAAAATCAGATTATTGATTTCTTTCCTTTTCTCTGTACAGGGTCCTCAGATCTGAAGCATTTCATTGAAATGACCTCTTCTCTCTATTGAGAAATAGTGTATCCCACTGAGAGCAAATGGCCATGCACTTGTTTCAAAGGGAAATCACAAACATGAAGACTGCTCATGAAAAACTCGGAAGGGAATGCACCCACAATTGGCAACAGAATTGTAAAAATGAACTAGGCATAATATAAAATCAGGTGGCAACACTATCCTCATAATTGCTCCATTCCTTTATTTTTGACTTATCAAACCATTATTATGAACTTAATGTTTTCCATATTGGCATTTGACAGTATTAGAAAACCAGAGAAAGAACATATTCCTAGGCAAAATGTGACTGATTATTAAATCCCAGTGTTATGCATATGGGTATCTGTTTTATCACTCATTACTCTTCTGTAGTTTTCTTAAATAAAAAGGTTCTTTATCCCAAGGTTTCAATCACTTCCATGTCATCAACTAATAGCTCTTTCCCGACCAGAACTAGGATCGGCAAAGGAATTCACTTTATCATTCTTACACTTATTAAAAATGAACAGTCTGATGTGGTGTCTGATTTTAACTAAATAAGCCAACTAATAAATTTTCAGATAAGGAAACGTCCCGCCTTCTTTATCTCTTGCCTCTGTGCAATTTTTGTGATCTATTTCAAGAATACATCACATATATTTGGGGCATCTGGGTGGCTCAGTCAGTTAGGCATGCAACTCTTAGTTTCAGCTCAGGTCATGAGCTCATGGTAAGTGAGTCTAATCCCCACATTGGGCTCTGTGCTGACAGTGTGGAGCCTGGTGAGATTCTCTCTCCCTCTCTCTCTGCCCCTCCTCCTCTCTCTCTCTCTCTCTCTTTCTCTCTCTCTCAAAAACAAATAAAAATATTTTATATATAAAAAATAATACATCATACATGTTCATTTGCCCAAGCAATCTCTAATACTCTCTAGTGTTATTATTTATGTCCATTCCTCAAAAGGATTTCTTGGGTACTTCTGGATAAGGGTTCATAGATTTCTACATAAGAATAAATACTTTTGGGGCACCTGGGTGGTTTAGTCGGTTAAGTGTCCAACTCTTGGTTTCAGCTCAGGTCACAATATTATGGTTCGTGAGTTCGAGCCCCTTGTTGAGCTCTGCACTGGCAGTGTGGAGCCTGCTTGGGATTCTCTCTCTCCCTCTCTTTCTCTGCCCCTCCCCTGCTCACGCTGTCTCTGTCTCTCTCAAAATAAGTAAATAAACTTTAAAAAAAAGAGAATATATCCTTTTCATTGATATATATTTCTTCTTGCCTCATAATTAGACCTTTTCTTTGGATAGTCATATTGAAGAAAAAGAGGGGCAAAATATAGGTTTTATTCAAATGACTTCATTTGGCCACCCAAAGAGTACCTTACATCTTAAATTGATTGTGAAAATAATTGTAAATAGCAAGTATTCATAAATATTTATTGAGCACCATTTTGCTAGCTCTGGGCTAAGCACTTTAGTTGCATCTTTTCATTTAATTCTCATAATAATAATAATGACACTATGTTTACTATATCTGGGGAGAAAATTTACCTACTTCTCAGCCAGCATTTGAGCTATTACTGTGTTTTTACAAAATTTAGACATTTACAGTGGTATCAGCCCTAGTCACTGGGTCTTATGTAAGGTGACTTTTTTGCACATTCAAAACCTCTTCATTTGCATTTCCCCTATGACTCCTCAGCAGTAGCCTCTGCCTCTCTATGAAATTGTTTAGGCCTGTCTACCCACATTTGTTTAGGCTGCATAATCACCTTCCACAGATTTCTGTTGTTTATCTTATCCATTGTGTTCCTCCAACAGATCCTCCTACTGTCACCCCCCACCCTGGGCTACAGCCATCTACCCTTTATATATAAAATGGGTGAACACAGTCTTCAGTCCCCCAAGGATTTCTTCATGGAGTGTTACTGTTGTTGGTCCCTTGAATCCATTTCTATCTCTTGATTCCACACTTTCTCCAAGGTTGATTTGGGGAAGCAAGCCAACCACCCTGGCTCATTCATCTTCAGAAGAACCAGAAACGTTGATGCTGCTTATTTGTTTATTATTAAAATCTACACTTATGGATGAAACCACAGTTTTTGTGAAATTCTAAAGTCATGGTCAGTGCTTCTGTAATTAAACCCAGAGCCAACTAAAGTATCAAATTGAGAGGAATATCTCTTACAAGTCTGTTGACAAGGCACGCACAACACAAGCAGTCAGTGTTTCCATATGATCTTCCCTTGGACCAGACTGCATTTGAAAACAACACAAAAAGAACAGACTTGAAGTCACCTGTCTTCTCTGCCTACCTCAGTCTGCTGGAAAGACATACATCAATGTTCTGAGCCACTCATGAAACTTAGTTTTAGTTTTAAGTCCTGGCCTGTAAACTTTTGTAGAACAAGCATCACATAATTTCACTAGGGCTTAGGAGCACCTGGATGGCTCAGTTGGTTAAGCATTCAACTCTCGATTTTGGCTCTGGCATGATCTCACGGTTTGTGAGATCAAGCGCCATGCTGGGCTCTGTGCTTCCAGGGTGGAGCTTGATTGGGATTCTCTCTATCCCTCTCTCTATATACCTCTCTCTCTCTTTCTCTAAAAATAAAGAAATAAACTTAAAAAAAATCACTAGGGGTTAATCTGAAAATCTTATATATTAAAAGGGAGAAAACTCTTTTCCTCATTGTTTCAGCTATACATTCTTCCTAAGCCTCTGGGGCCCCGCTTGACCCAAATACACTGCTAAAGCCAGAGTCTGTATACTTCAAGATTGAGCTGCAACAGCCATACACCATAGGCCTGGACTCTATTACTGTTGCTGTGGTCAGAATTCAATGAGACATACTCCACCCCTGCCGCTTGTAGCTGTAGCCTTACTAAGGTCTGCATTGCATGCCCCCCATACTTGTAGGAACACGGTTATTTTCCTAATATTTGCCAAAGATGCAACTCTCACTTTTATTTGAACATCTCACTTTTGATTTAGACAACAACTGAGACATAGTTACTTAAAGCAAGTTGGTCCATATAAAAATGACCAGTTATATAAAAACAGCCACTCACCAATGAACAAAGCTTCCAGAAGCTGTACCATATCAGGATGATAGCTGCACCTGTCAGGAATGAAAGAAGAGACTTCATAATTAAAGCCATAGACATTAAAAAGATAAATAAATATTGTGAGCAATTTCATGCCAATAGATACAAAAACTTATAAGAAACTAGATGAAAACTCTTTTAGAAAAACACAACACACACACACACACACACACACACA
Organism: Paguma larvata; assembly: GCA_030068075.1. Taxonomy (NCBI): domain Eukaryota; kingdom Metazoa; phylum Chordata; class Mammalia; order Carnivora; family Viverridae; genus Paguma; species Paguma larvata. Next base: position 70,060,467 of record CM057829.1, read on the forward strand.
CACACACACACACACACAGAAAAGAAAGAGAGTCCAAATAACCACAGAAGGCAATTGAGTTTGTAATTATTTCCCACAAGGAAAACTTCAGTCCAGAATTACTTCACTGGTGAATTCTATCAAACAGTAAGGAAGAAATAAAATCAATATTATTCGATCTCTTTCAAATAATTTAGAAAGAGGAACTACTTCCCAACTTGTTTTATGAGGTTAAAATAATCTTGAATCCAAAACTGGACAAGAACATTATATGGAAAAAAAAAACAGAAAACAAAACTTGTAGTTCAAAATGATTAATTAAGAATAGGAAACAATCAACAAAACTAAAAGGCAACCTATGCAATGGAAGAAGATATTTGCAAGTGACATATTGATAAAGGGTAGCATCTAAAATATATTAACTACTTAAAAACTTGACACCCCAAAAATCAAGTAATCCAGTAAACCAGTTTTAAGATGGACAGAATGAAATTAACAACACAAAAAACAACAGGTGTTGGCAAGGATGCAGTAAAAGGGTAAATCCTCTTATACTTTTGGTAGGAACACAAACTGGTGAAGCCACGCTAGAAAACAGTATGAAGTTTCCTCAAAAAGTTAAAAATAGAACTATCCTGCAGCAATTGCATCACTAGATATTTACCCCCAAAATATACTAACTTGAAGGGATACATGCACCCCAATGTTTATAGGAGCACTATCAACAGTAGCTAAATTATGGAAAGACCCCATGTCCACTGACTGTTGAATGGATAAAGAAGATGTGGCACATATATATAATGGAATATTACTCAGCCATAAAAAATAATGAATCTTGCCAGGGGCACTTAGGTGGCTCAGCATGGAACTTGCTTGGAATTCTCTCTCTCCCTCTCTCTCTGCCCCTCCCCTGCTCTCTGTCTCTCAAAATAAATAATTTTTTTTAAAAAGAGGGACATCTGGGTGATTCAGTCAGTTGAGCGCCTAACTCTTGGTTTTGGCTCAGGTCATGATCTCATGGTTTCATGGGTTTGAGCCCCGCGTCAGCCTTTGCACTGCTAGCACAGAGCCTGCTTGGAATTCTCCCTCTCCCTCTCTGCTCTTCGGCCAACCATGCTCACACTCTCTCTCTCAAATGAATAAATGAACTTAAAAAAAATGAATGAAATCTTACCATTTGCAATGATATGGATGGAGCTAGAGAGTATTGTGCTAAGCAAAATAAGTCAGGCAGAGAAAGACAAATACCTATGATTCCACTCATATGTGGAATTTTAGAAACAAAAGAAACAAGCAAAGAGGGATAAGAGAGAGACAGAGACAAATCAAGAAAAGACTCTTAACTACAGAGTACAAACTCATGGTTACCAGAGGGGAGGCGGCGGCGGGGGGGATGGATTAAATGAGTGATGGGCATTGAGGAAGGCACTTGTGATGAACACTGGGTGTTCTATGTAGGTGCTGAATCACTAAATTGTACACCTGAAACTAATATTACACTGTACGTTAACTAACTACACTTCAAATAAGAAACAGGAAAAAAAGAAGAAAAAATGCTTACAAATATAGACATAAAAATCCTCAACAAAGTAATAGCAAATTAAACCTAGCAAAATAGAAAAAGATAGTAAGATATGACTAACGGATTTTTATGCCAGGAACACAAGACTTAACATGGGTAAATCTAATGAATGTAATCTACTTTGCCATAGTATAAGAGAAGAATATTGAACAATTCTCTCCTAAGATCAGGAACAAAGTGTGTGGTTTCACCACTTCTATCTCACAGTGTAAGACGCTTGGTAGGGGCTAAAACACAGTTAAAAAAAAAACAACAGAATGTGTGAGAAACAAAGATATAGACACAAATTGAAAAGGAAAATATAAAACTGTTTATTCAAAGATAATATGATTGTATAGAGATTTCAAATTCCTAAGAAATCTATTTTTAATATTTATTTTTCAGAGCAGTGTTAGGCTTATAGAAAAATTGAACAGAAATATAAAAAGTTCCCATATGGCCTCTCACGTTTCACATAGTTTACCCTATTATTAACTTCTTGCATTTGTGTGGTCCATTTGTTATAACTTGTTGAACTGATATTGACACACTTCACTCTTTGTGTTATACAATTCTATAGGTTTTGACAAATACATAATGTTATATATTCACCAGCACAATATCATATAAAATAATTTTACACTAAAAATACTCTGTGCTCCACTTATTCATCCTTCGCTCTCAAGAACTCCTCCCACTAAATTTTTTACTATCTCCATAATTTTGTTTTTTTCAAAATGTCACACAGTTGTAATCACAGAATACAGTCTATTCAGATTGACTTCTTTCACTTAGCAATATGCATTTAAGTTTCCTCATCTTTTCTTTTTCTTTCTTTTCTCTTCATGGCTTTCTTTTTACCGCTAAATAATACTCTATTGTATGGTTGTGTCAAAGTTTGTCCATCCAGTAATCTACTGGAATGTATCTTGGTTGCTTTCAGTTTTTGGTGATTCTGAATAAATTTGCTACAAATATTCATGTGTGGGTTTAGGGGTAAACACCTAGAAACACAATTTCTGTATCACATATTAGACCTATATTTAGCTTTGTAAAGATATGTCAAACTGTCTTCTTTAGAGGTTGTACCATTTTGTCTTTCCACCAGCAATGAGTGAGAATTGAGATTTACGTTGCTCCACATCCTTGCTGGTATTTAGTGCTGCCAATGTTTTGGATTTTATCCAGTAACCTAGTTTTAAGAATTAGAACTAACAAGTGAATTTAGCAAGACTGTTGGATTCAAGATCAGTATATAAAAATAAATTATATTTGCATATGCTAGCAACAAACAATTAGAAAACAGTTTAAAATACTATTGATAATAGCCTTAAAAATGCTTAAGAATAAATTTAGTGAAAAATGTATGAACCCTCTACATTGGAAACTAGATATTCCTTGACAGGATTTAAGGAAAATCTAAATTAATGGAGATATATGCCATGTTCATAGATTGGAAAACTCAACACTATTAACATATCAATACTTTTACTTATATTTATCTATATTTCCAATTCAATCCCAATTAAAATCCAAGGAAGATGTTTTAAAGAAATTTACATTCTAAATTTATATGTAAATTGAAAGAATCTAGGATAGTGAAAACAGTTTTGAAGAAGAACAAAGTTGGGAGATTTACAATCCCTGATTTCAAGGTTTACTACAAAGCTATAATAGTCATTACAATGTGATCTTGATCTAAGGATAGACAAGTAAATCAATGGAACATAATAGAATCCACCCATAAACCCACCTGAAAATGGTCAACTGATTTTCAACAAAGATACTAAGGCAATTCAAGAAAGAAAGAAAGTTCATTTTAATAAATAGTACTGGAACAACTGAATCTCCATAAGAAAAAAAAATTCTGATCACTACCTCCTACCATGTCAAAAAAAGTAGGAGAACGTCTCATGAGTTTGGAGCAAACAAAGATTTCTCAGATCAGGCCACCTCCCCACAAAATCACTAACTCTAAATTTAAAATATTAATAAATTTTACTTCATCAAAATTAAGAATAGTTGCTATTTACAAACACTATCATTAAATCAAAAGAACACAGATAGAGGGAGGGGATCTTCCCCAAATATATACTTGATTAAGCATTGCTATGAAAAGTATATGAAGAATTCTGTTATTCGAGACTCGACCAAAGAAACAAAACCACTAGGAAGTGTGTGTGTGCATGCATGTGCAGAGAAAAAGCCAGATGTAAAATGAAAGAAGCAAGGACAAAGGAATGTGCAAGTCTGGGTGAGAAGCCCCAAAGACACATTCGAACCCTTTAAATCTCTCACCACCTTCAAGCTTTCAACTTCAGTGATCAGAAAATGTATTAATTTGCTAGAGCTGCCCTAACAAAGTTCTAAAAACTGGGTGGTTTAGAAAAGAAATTTGTTGTCCTAGTTCCAGAGGCGAGAAGTCAAAGATCAAAGAGCCGGCACAGCTGGCTCCTTCTGAGGGTTGAGAGAGAATCTGTTCCATGCCTCTCAGATCTCAGCTTCTCAGTTTCTGGTGGTTTGCTGGCAATCCTTGGTGTTCACTGGCTTCTGCTGAACGACTCCAATCTTTGCTTTCATGTTCACATGGTGTTCTCCCCGCAATGCACATGTCTGTCGTTGTGTCCAAATCCTCCCTTTTTACAAGAACACCAGTGGGGTTGGACTACCACCCACCCTAACGACCTCATTTTAGCCTCGATTACCTCTATAAAGACCCTAGCTCCAAATAAGGCCACAATCTGAGGTGTTGAAGATTTGGACTCCAACATAACTTTTGAATGGACGTAATTCAACCAGTATTAGGAGACAAACATGCACCTAGCCCAGCATTCAGGGCCAGGTAAAGAGAAGCCTGGCTGGACAAAAGGAGCTACAAGTCAGTTGCTGTCTCATGTCAGCAAGGGAACTAGCAAACAGGCAACAATGTGCCACCTGCTTTGCTCCAACCTTCCACAAAAAAAAAGATGACTGTTTTCTCACATATGTATCCCAAATTCTGTGCAAATGTCCTCTTGTGACCCACATTAACCAGAACCGTGTAGAGCAGGGAATTCTGGGGATAGTAGTTCCAGCTTAGGTAAGCTGACATAACACAAATGTACACAAATTCATACAACTCAATAGAGATAGAATGGAAGTTTTCAAAATGGATAAAATTTGACCCTTTACAATATGACACGCAAATAGCCAGTGAACATATAAAAAGGTATTCACTCTTTATTAGTCTTCAGGAAAATGCAAATCAAAACCACGAGACAATTACTAATATTAAATTTAAAATATTAAAATGGCAATATCAAATCTTCTTGGGGATTTCTTTTTTTGTTTTAATGTTTATTTTTTAGAGAGAGAGAAAGACAGAGCCCGAGCAGGGGAGGGACAGAGAGAGAGGGAGACACAGAATCTGAAACATGCTCCAGGCACCGAGCTGTCAGATAGAGCCTGACACAGAGCTTGAACTCACAAACTGCAAGATCAGGACCTGAGTTGAAGTAGGATGCTTAACCAACTAAGCCACCCAGGCATCCCAAGTCATGGGGACGAATTTTTAAGTTTCAGGGACCAACTCTTGATTTCAGCTCAGGTCATGATCACAAAGCCGTGCGATCAAGCCCCATGTCAGGACTCCCTCTCTCTCTCCCCCTCTGCCCTTCCCCCCTGCTCACATTCTCTCTCTCTTTTTCTCTCTAAATTAAAAACAAAAAACAAACAAAAACAAAAACAAAAACAAAACAAAAAAAACTTCATGGACTTGAACTGAAAAAATATAACATGAGAATACTTTAAATAAACACTTTGCCCATAGATATGCCAGCCATCTAACCAAAAATTTTAGTTTAAAGTATTTAACGCAGGACCTAAAAGACATTAGAGCCTACCACATATATCAATAATTTAAAAAAAAAATTAATTGATTAATGAGTCTCCCCTAGCTTAATGCCAGAAGTCTCAGTTTGTAAAGGACACTGACCTTTTTCAAGAATTGAAAAAATGGTTCAGAGAGGTAAAATGTTCTATTCGGACAAAAGGTCAAGTGTCAAGTTTTTGAGAAACTGACTTAACACATTAAATTATGAAGCAATCTGGACTATCCCCTAGGATTTCTTATTCTAAACAACATAAATAATCTTAGAAGTAAATAAATATAAGGGAGAGCACAGCAACTCTACATTTCATCTCCATGGGGCATCATTCACATGAAAGACATGTGAGGAGTGACCCTTAGACTTGTGTAATGCAGTATCCCTGAGGGTTCAGGAATAAAACAAATATTTTTCAGGACTGTATACTGTTCTGCCTGTCATTCTCATAAACACTGTCCTTGTCTGTAGACAAGGGTAGTCAGCTAAGCACTGTGATTTATGGAAGGCAGAAGGGGAAGTCAGAAAGTATGAAATTCTACCTCAAAGTTATTCCTTTGGATTGAGGCTCTTTTAACTCCAAATAACTTTTTATTACTTATTATTAATACCCATACAAACACTACTGACTTATTGTAGAAAAAATTTAAACAAAAAGGAAAAAAATCCATAATTCTATCACTTATAGGGGCCTCTTCCAGCCTGTTTTAGACAGTACATACCATCACCTACACTAGATCTCTCCCTTAGGAGGTATGGCCTCTGTGGTCACTGAGTCAATGGTGTCTAAGAGATGTTCTTGTCCTCCCGATGCAACTGTGGCCTCAAAAGGCAAGCAATGACACCACCGGTCAATCCCAACGTATGTCTTTTTTGACCGTGGCATATAGGTATATCCTGAAATCACTTCTCACAGGATAATATTTCCGAATTTTCCTAAGCACTGCCCACACAATCCTTGCTCCTATGACTATATATTTTATATTATATGACAGGGATAGAATCTTTATCAGAAGAAATTAAAGGAGTCAGGAAATTTCATCCCCAATTTGGAGATGCTTGTGTTTGAACATCACCTTCCATCTTCTTGTGAATTCTTAGGATCTAGTGAGGTTTAGCATCTTCCCCAAAATGCTAAAGCCAAGCTTTAGTGAAAACTCAATACCAAGAGAGGATAGCCGGGATTCTATCCCATAGCCAGGATTAGTACAATGGATATAAACACATATTAAATAAAGACAACGTATTGAGTTAGATAAGATGAAAAGCCTTCTTAAGCATTAAGGAAAGGTAGGTTTTCACGAGTGGCCCAGTAATAGAGGGTTTAAACAAGAAGCTTAAAAAATGTTGAAATCTGAAAGCTTTAAGAACAAAGAGAAGAAGACACCAAATCTCCCCAATCCCAACTAGACTATTCTTTCTTTTAAACTTCCTAAAATATATTGTGTTACAAACACAAGAATTAAGATACGATTATCATTTTTCCATGTTAATTAATATAATTCTCCAACATTAATGTAGAGTGATGTAATTCATGTATATGCTACAATTTATTCAGTCAGTCTCAACTGTTGGACATTTAAAGCTTTCCCAGTTTTTACTATTATAAACACAACTACAATAAACATACCTATATGTAAATCTTTACATGTCTTTCATTATTTTAGAAATTTTTGAACTAAGTATGTGGAGGGATGCCTGGTGGCTCAATCGGTTAGGCGTCTGTCTGACTCTTGGTATCAGCTGTCATGATACCATAGTTCATGAGATTGAGCCCTGCATTTGGCTCCACGCTAGTGTGGAGGCTGCTTGGGATTCTCTCTCCCCCTCTCTCTCTCTACCCCTCCCCTGCTCATGCTATCTCTCCCTCTCTCAAAAATAAATAAATAAATAAATAAAAACTTTTTTAAAAGTATGTGTACATTTTAGTGTTTTATTACACATTGAATATATGATTATATATATATTTTGTATTGACTTCCCAAAAAATTAATATATTCATTCTGACATCGCATTAGAATACTTGCTTCCTCACAACTTTCCCACAATTAGGTATCATAATTCTAAACTGTTAGCTAATTTAATAAGTATGCAGTAGTAGCACCTTATTTTGGTCATAGTTTACCAAGCCCTGCTCTAAAGGAAGCGGCACTTGCAGAAAAGCAACTACTAGGCTAAGAGGATGCATGCAATGAAGAACAAAGGACTTTGAAATGGGCAAAAATACTACAGGACTATATAGTCAGAAGAGAAGAAACTTGCCAGAAGGCATTTGCCATCTGGTCTGTATAAATGTCCCAGCTAGGCAGGGATATAGCTACCAGAAGGTATGGCCAAAGCTGCCACTAAAACAGCTGCTAGGTGGGAGGCAGGGGCTAGTCCATGAAGGCCATTGAAAAGAGACCCATTGGGCCATCTGCACACTGATCCATTGACTTTCACAATGAATAAAAAGAAATGAGTATCGGAACTTGGAAGGAAGAGTCTTCCTGCCACCATCACCTCGACAAGGTCACTGCAGCACCTTGTATTAACAAAGATTAACATCAAGTCAGCTGGCAAAGGAGAAATATTAACAGGGTTCAGTTCCAGTTTCACAAAGCAAGGTACAGAATGGTGAACTGGGGCTAAGAGACAATAATTAACAACGGGTATAGAGGTATAAGATTTTCTGAGTGATTCAAAAGCTTGAACCAAATAAAGGAACAGAAACTAAGTATGTCCTTTTAGTCTAAATATCAATAGTCTTAGCAAGACAGACTATTAGAATCACTGGTAAGTGTCCAAATTACCAACTGTTGTAAATTGGCTGTATGAATGATTCCAATTCTTCACTTCACCCTTTATACACATCTTTTGCCATATATCTTTGCAGTTCTGCTCCCTAAAAGTCAGAATCCACTTTCTTATCCTTTGAATGTAGGCTGGTCTTGCAATTTGCTTGTGCCAATAAGATATTAACACATATGATGCAAACAGAAGTTTGAAAAAAACATTTTTATGACTCCGTTTGCCTCTTGCCCTCTGCCATTGCCATGAAAACATGTCCAGACTAGCCTACCAGAGGACAATAGACATATGGAGTGAAGTCAAGTCATCCAATGGAACAAGAATTGACCAAGCAGCCTAGTAATGCCCCATCATGGTAGCAAGCCTAACCAAGAACAAAAGTTGCTTAGCAGCCCTGTGTAGCCAACCACAGGCACCTGAGCAAGCCCTGAAAAGCCTAGCTCAAGCCAGGGAACACCACAGATTTATGAGATAAATAAATGCATATTGTTATAAGTTACTGAGAGGGTTGGTTGCTTGTTATACAGCATTATAGTGATAATAACAGGTAACTGATACCCTGCCTTTATATATGTTAACAGAAGAAAGTAACATGATTTGTGCACCACACAGGGATATGGAAAGTTGGTATTTCACTACGAAAGTTTAGATCATTCCCTGTTTTCCTACATTAAAAACTCCAACCTCTGATTTGAAGTAATGAGCAGGTGTATTATAAGACAGGATGAAAACTTTTTTCAGAAACTAGTTTTGAAGCTTCCAGGCATAAGAGAGTAAACAGCTGTGGGATCTGCTGAGGCATAAAAAAAGAACCTAGCCTTGTGGGCTAGAGGAGTGGTTCCTTTTATCCTTAATACCTTCCGTTTAACACTCCCTAGCACAAGCATACAGATACCCAAACTCATCAAGATCAGTTTAGTCCACCACCATCTTCTCAAACCTGATATAAATCTCATGTGAAACAGAGAAACGTAAAAAATTTTTCTTCAGCCAATTCCTAATGGGCCATTTCAGGGATGCCACCTTCAATAGGTCACCTCTTTGCCACAGGTACTCAAGATTCTCATGCTATTCTCTGGCAGCCTCATGGCCTTCCATGCATCATCTCTCTCCCATCCCTGGTTTCTTTCCATCCTACTATATATCAAATCTATTGTGAGCATCTACAACTCACAATGATGGGAATTACAGTGACTGATAACTTGGGGGCAACTGTATCTCACCAGGGAGAAGTCACAGTGGCAGACACCAGTAGTCAAATAGGAAGGAAGATGGGTAGATACCTGGAGGATTAGAATACGTCTTTGGCATTCTGAGCAAGCACAGCCAAAGGAAGGGCTGGCTCCATGTACATGAAACCTATTGATTACATAGTGCCCTGCAGTTAGAAGAACCCCACACTTAGTTTAATGCTGGACTGTGACTCTTCCAATGGCCTCTGCATTTTCATTTTGCACTATGCCCTACGAATTATGTAGCCACATTCATCCAGAGGTAACAGCTAGATCTGCTCCTTATTATATGTGTTCTGTCTTATACAAAAGAACAGGTTTCATGTCTGGAAATCATTTTATGTATAAGTCTTCTTCTAGAGCTTCACCTAGTCTTCTAGGTGCTACTGACCTAATGAGCTACTGAACTCTAACCCTTTAGTATTTTATACCTCAGTTTCTTCTTCTTCTCCATAATCATCCATATGCCAGTGCATACACTCTCAAAGAGTTCAAACAGAAAATTGGTAAAAGTCTGAAAATTATCTCTGAGAAGACCATTCTGATTCCCCACAAATGGAATACTTTTACCATTAATACTCCAGCACCACGTTAAATGTACAGCTGGGATTGCTGTATGAGTCCTTATGTCTCTTGCCTTAGTTTCACATTCTGTTCTGTGACAGGGCAAATGGAGATCTAAAATGTAATTTTTCCCTAGAGGTAACATTTTATGTACTATTTATTAAACCTACATTCTGTGTCAGGTATCTAAAAGAATATTTCAACTCTTTCTAAAATAGCCTGTTCAATTACCTTTCAGTGTCATACCTTTGTAGCTCTCCCAGAGGCCATAAAGCCCAAGGACTGGACTTTCCTAGAAGTGTCATTAGTGCTGATAGGCAACAATGAATCTGCTCACTGGGTTTTTCCATAGTCTCTCCTTGCTGTACTTTATTTTATTCCTTCTCTTATGGAACATTCCCCCACATTCCGTTGGTACCCTATCATCATAAGGAAGAAAACCCCAGCCCTTTGACTGTGGTATCCCCTACTTACGTATGGATGAGGCTGACTACCTACTTGTTTAATAAAATGACACACAAACCCCCATCCTTCTCAAAGTACTCCCACCACTAACCTGGTAAAAAGTCTAAAATTCCAACTTCTAGAGTCATTTTGGTATTGAGAACTTTCACCAGAATGATTCTGTTACAATGAAGTTGATATCTGAAAGAAGCAATATAATCTATACAATATTCAGCAGGAAATAGTTAAATATGAAAATCTCTACTCTTTCCTGAGCTTCTGTAAGATATGCAGAAGAAGTTAATAATGTTTGGGGTCCATCTTCTTGCTACAAGTTGGAAGATCACATACGTATATGCCAAACAGGAAGTGACTTTAAACCAGAAGGGGTTTAAATAATCTTCTCTTTGATACGGGCCCTAGGGCTCAATGGTAGCACAGAATACAGTTCATGGTAGAATACAAAAATGCAGCCACCAGTGAGAGAAGGAAGAATCAAGGCAAAGAGAACTTTGGCTAGAATCAAAACTGAAGGACCAAGCAAGTCATAAAATCTATTTCTACATTAACAGGGAATTTAGCTACTTAAAATTTTTAGACCATGAAAAAAGAAAAAAGAAAAGTCTTTTTTTAGCATGAACTTTGAAATTACTGACAGAACCATAGTCTGTGGGTCAACAGCAAATAGTAAGGAATCTAAAAGAAAAAACAAAAACCCAGTGCAAGCATCACAGAGCAAACTATTATGAAGCAACAAAAGATATCAGAATAGCTGAGACAACACAAGATGTGGACAACAGACCAGACCAGAGACTGTTCCTTGGGCACACGTATCTACAATGAACTGAAACATATCACAGCTGAATGTTTGTGTTTTTTAAGTTAATGTAAGTCAAAATGAGCTTAAATTAATGTTTAGCACTTGTTCCAGAGATTAAGTGTAAACACTACACAAACTTTGGTTGTCTTCATAAAGTCGTTAGTTTATAAATCCCTACAAATATCAGATATTGAAACATCAACCTAAAGATAGACCTGTTTACCATCAGAAGTCATTCCAAAAAAGAGCAGGAAACAGAAAGGCAAACCCCATCTCCAAATACAAAATGAGAAAAGGGCTGCTAAGTTTACCAAAAGGTAACTTGCAATGTGGGAATCTTTCAAAAACAGACTTCTATGTCTCCAAATATTAGATAAAGTTGAAAAATCTTAGTGTTCAAAGTTAGTGGCACGCCCACAAAAGAGCAAGAGAGAAGGGAATAGCGAGGAATCATATATTTAGACAAACAGTATCATGATGAGGCCAAATGGAAGAAATATATTCTGTAATGTGAGCACATCTGAAGTTAGTTGGCTCTGTTGGCTGAAGTGACAAAAAGATTAATAAAAGGCATATACATTCAAACTTGTTTTATAAGAAAATTAAGTAGAATTTCCTAGTTTGGGGGAAATTCAATTCATTTAAAGATGTGTAACAATTAAATAAGAGCCAGTATAAGATTTATATGAATATGTTAATAGAAAAATAAAGGAGCATGAAAAACAAATGACAGATAAAGTATATTTATATTAATGTTGCCATGGAATAAAAAAGATATAAACTGTAACCAAATATAAACCATGAATATAAAACATTTAGTAAAACAAATGCCTCTATAAAGTAGGAATTCAAAACAGAATTATGCAAAGTCAAGGAAGACATAATGAAACAACAGAATTAATTAAAGATAAGTCTACAAATACCAAAAGAAATGAGAAATATAAGGCCATTCCAGAAATTAAAACCACAAAAGTCATTAAGAAAGAAAGAAAGAAAGAAAACCTTAGGTATATGAAGAGCAGGATTGAAAAAATTATTTTAAAAAAACCGGAGTGAAAATTATTATAGGTCAGAGAGAAAATGATGGCTATGAAAGGTAAAAGAAAGCCAACATACATATAATTGATATTCCTGAGAGAATGGAAATAAAGGGACAGAAAAATATTAAAAGTATTATTCAAAAGAACGATACAGAAATAAAATAAGACTCGATGGGGCCCCTGAGTGGCTTAGTTGGTTAAGCGTCCAACTCTTGTTTTGGCACAGGTCATGAGAAGCTCGAAGTTCTTAAGATCAATCCCCACATCAGGCTCCAAGCAGACAGTATGGAGAAGGATTCTCTTTCTCCCTCTCTCTCTCTCTATCTCTCTCAAAATAAACAAACTTAAAAAAAAAAAAAAAAGACTCGAATCTACAGACTGAAAAAGCACATCATGCCTCTGGAAAAAACGAGCACAGAATCGTCAACGTCAAGACGTATCTTAGTAAATGTTTCAGATTCCATCAAAAGATAGAATCTAATTTGATCCAGGAAAGCTTAATATAGGAAGGCTTATTAATTACAAGAGGGGATTGAGGTAATAAGGAATTGGCTAGTAAGAAGTAAAAATAATGAAAGAATACAGGAATAGCAGATATAAGTAGCAGCCACTACCCCTAGGGCTGATAAGCAGCACCATCCAACCCTGCACCAGAATTAAAATGCAGACTTTGTTGGAAAAGACATAAGATAACTGTGACTCACTGGATACTGAAGAATGTATTGAAAATCTATCCTTTAGTAAAACTATCTTTACGAAGTTTCTATGCTTTAAAACTTACTGCAAAGCTTCCCGAGAGAGTGCCAGAAGAAGCCATTCAAGGAGAGGTGTCTTGCTGGTGGCATTTCACTCAGAAGTCACTGAAAGAATACTAGGGGAAGCTGCTGGCCATTGGATGCTGCTTACCAACATGTTATAGGAGCCATGTATAGAGGAAGCAGGGGACCATGAGAGCCAGACACTGGAGAAGCCACAGGAGCTAGGCAATGGAGAAACCATCCACACTGCTGAAGCCAGACCATAGAAAAGCTGCATGTTGGGGAACACATTTGCTGGAGACGCTGCCCCTGCTGCAACAGCGTGGCACTTAAGGAGGTGCCCATGCTGAAGGCAATGAGTATTTGAAGAAGCTGCTGGTGCTGAAGGAGCTGGCTAGAAAAGCTGTCCATACTGCAAGAACCAGGCTAAGGGAAGCCACCCATGCAGCTGGGTGCTAAAGAATCCATTCGTCCTTCAGAAGCCTGGCCAGAGAAACACACCTTCTCCTCCTGGCCCTTCCCTCACTCTTCACAGACAAAACTCAATATCATGCCATGTGGCAAAAGAGAAATATTTACAGTTCTCCTCGGGGTCCTGGCAACCTGCCAATGGGAATCGTATAGAGACTTTAGGATGGGCAGCATTGTTTTCATGTCCAATTTTTCTTTTCCATATTTGGAATAAATCACCTATATGAAAAATTCACATCTTCTGTGGACTTTCTTCCATAAGTAGAGAGAAATGGAGAATTTGTGAGATAACAGAGTAGTAAAGGATGTCTTTGTTTAATTAAATTGATAATAAGGTTTCCTTCCTAAGTGTGAAACTATCTTCTCAATAGCTAGTTGAGAAATGAAAATGCTTCTATGGCTGATTTCTCTGTGTTACTGGTCTCTGAGGTGATCTTAGTGTAAAATCCCCTTTCATTTACTTGGTTTGTCTCTAAGGGCACTCAGGAAAGTTCACTTTCACTGAGAAAAAAAAAACCCATAATCCAGGAAGAAGGTGCCAGGAGTGCTGGCACCTGGAATATTCAGAAAATTCACAGAAATAAAAATATAACACTAAATTTAAAACCAAAAAATCTTGCAAGAGTCAGTGATTTTATTAATTCTTTAACCAAGGATTGAAAAGCCAACAGAGTCTGATAATGCTGCTTTTAAACAAGACATTTTAAAACATACAGCTGGGCTACAACCCAAGTTTGAACACCATTTTCATATAAATTATTTAGTAGAGTTTAGATACTGATAAAAGTCTTACTCAGACAATAGTGTTAAATTTTGGGAATTTGTTACAATAAGTTTTGAGGAATGATACAGAAAGGTATTTTTTATGGTTACTGAAAAAAAAAATAGAATTAAAAGGTACAGCACAGATTTAAATCTGACAACCAGTTTCCTTTCCTAAAACTGGGGTCTGGATTTATTTTCAATCTAATGTTTTAAAAAATATTCTCAGCCTTCAGTTTTATCAAGGAGATTCTAATTGCTGTACCACTTAAAGTGAAGCATTTGAGCAAATAAGCACTATATCAAAAAAAGCTTTTTCACTAAGCTTGCTAATTAGAGGTTTACAATCCCTAGCTTTAGTCAGAATCTATTATCCAGCATTAAAAGAAAGAAATATCTATATGGCTAACAGAATCAAAGTACAGACAAAGAACAGAATAAGGAATTATAGTTTTTATACTGAGAACTTCAGGCGGTTATTATGCTATACATCTACCTCTTTGACCTCCAAAGAGCTAGGGACTGCCAGAGAAACCCCAAAGAGATTTTAGACTAATTCTGGATCCTATCATCATGTTTAATACTACTCTTACTTCCAATAGCTATATAGACTGTTGAGACATAGACGTAACTATGATTTAACTGATTTTTATAACAATAGCTTGTATTTATTGTTTGTCTGATTGATAGCTGTGTTAGGCAGAACCTAGATATGAGCAGTGGAATGAGTGCCCCAAGGCTGAGTCCCAAGTCCTCAAGGGGGGAATGATAGAGATGTGAGCTGGAAGCAAGGATTATGATGAATAGGCTACACATAAGCACAACATCCTGACCTTGTGGTTTTTCGAGACCTTGGGACTGACAGACCGACAGCCACAAGTCCAGAGCATGCAGCTTTTCCTTTTCCACTTCTGCCCCAGGATAACCCCTACACTCATTATAATGCATTTGCCTTGTAGTTAAAACTCTCCCCCACTCCACAGAGAAAGGCTGCCATGATGGTTCTGGTACAAACCTTGCAGGGTCAAAAACTCCCCCCCCCACTCTCCTGTGGGGAAGCAGCCTCCATTAGAGACCACCCCACTGTACCTCACAGCTCCTCCCAGCCCAGAAAGATCTAACAATATCCAATCCCAAAACATCCTAGAGACAAGTTCCACCTTGTGGAACCTGCCCACTCTCCCACCTTGAGACTGTACTTTTGTTTGTGCTTGCTACTTTTACTTCTGGCTATCTTTTTTCTGAGTATGGATCTTCACTGAATCTTTTTGTGGGGAATCCAAGAACCAAGTCCTTCATTCACAGAACACAGATTCTCCAACTGGTAACAGCTGTCCTATTTAATCTCAAAATCTAAAAGAACAAAGCACTGAGCCACCTAGGTGGCTCAGTCTGTTGAGTGTCCAACTCTTGATTTCAGCTCAGTTCATGATCCCAAGGTTGTGGAATCGAGCCCGTGTCAGGAGCCTGCTTGAGATTCTCTCTCTCTATCCCTCTTCCCCTCTCCCCAGCTCATGCACTCACTCTCTCTTAAAATAAATAAATAAATAAATAATAATAATAAATGAAAGAACAAAGTGTTCTGCTATGGACTAAATGTTTGTGTTCCCCCAAAATTCATTCTTTGAAAACTAATCTTCAGTGTAATAGTATTTGAAGGTGGGGCCTTTGGAACATAATTAGGTCATTAGGGTGGGGCCCTCATGAAGGGCATTAGTGCCCTTAAAAAAATAAGTCAGAGAGTTGGCTTGCTCCTCTCTCCTCCATGTGAGGATACAATAAGAAGTTGGCAATCTGCAGTCTTCAAGAGAATCCTCACCAAAAGCTGATTTAGGAGTTCAGATTTCTCAGAACTATGGGAAATAAAGTTCTATTCTTTTTAGGGTACCCAGTCTATGGTACTTTGTTTCAGCAGCCTGAATGGACTAAGACATGCCCTGTCAGCAGGTCATCAGCCTTTAATAATGTGGGAATTTTAAGAGCCAAAGCCATTCAACGTCCTTGATAATTCTGTCATTCCATTCCCTGAGCTTTACCTTCTTTCCAAGCCCATCTCTAACCAGTCTGAGCTACTCAATACTTCTAAGCACATCTGGACTTTTCTCATAGTGGTACCTTTACTCCACATAAACATTCGCTGCCCTTAGCTGTGTATGTCCAAATTGTACCATATCTTCCAAATTCCTATGAAATGATACCTTTTATAAAAAGTTTTCACTGACTACCACAGCTAGAAGTGTTCTCTCCATTCTCTCAACTATAGTACTGCTTCTGTACCTTTTCTATGGTGTATAAGACTATATTCTCCCTACATGTCTTATCTCTTCCACTAGACTATAGGCAATTTCAGGGCAGAGTTCATGGCTTACAAATTTTTCTTCACCTCTTATATAACACAGCATCATGATTTGCACATATGAGATGCTCAACTAGTATTTTTGAATCAGAAATTAATTCCCCAAAAGGGATCTATAGGACACTATTTCTTGCCTCCAATCAGGCAGAGTTCAGTCTTGTAGATTAAACCTCACAGGAAGGGAATTCCAGATATGACTGAACCAGGGACCAGTGAAGCTCTATTGGAGCCTAATGCAAATGATAAAAATCAGTTATACTGATCTCGTCTTTAAAATGTTGATATTTTGTTCATTATGAATGCTCAAAATTTTAACTTTGATTATTCAAGATTTTCGTTATTCAAATATTGCATTAAAATACTATTCCTCTCGATACCTGTGTTTTCAACATCTCCTTAAATTTTGCATCTCATTCACCTCAGTGCTCACTCATCTCTATCCCCAGCCCTCCAAAGTAGTATTAATCAGGTGGATGGTAGCCTCAGGGACCCAGGCAGTTGGCCCCTTCTCAGTATGCTGCTAGCCATTGCATGGGTTAGGAAAGAGCTAGACAGACTACCAAATTCTAAGGCAAAGTTTGTACTATAATGCTGAACTAGAGTGTTAGCCCAGTCCTACAAACACTAGGTCAAGAGAGAAGAAAGATACAGATGGTCAGGAATGTTAGACTCAAAAACCTACAGAGGCGACCAGAATCATCCCTGGAGCAGTGAAAACATTTTCATTGAGCCCTAAGACTTTTCTTTCAGGCCCAACCAGATGGTAAACTGGAACTGTGGCTGTACTTCTCTCTCTAGGAAGGAATGATTTAAGAACTCAGGCAGACATGGATCAGTACATGGAATCTATCAGTAAATACAGTAATGAGTACCTGTAGGAGACATGATTGATAAAGATAGGAATATTTTGGTTTGGGTTATGTGTGTGTGTGTTTGTTTTTTTAAAGAAGGTGGCTTTAACCCTTTAATCTTTACACATAATGAAGAGGATTCAAGCCTTTTGCAACTTCTTAGTCCACAATTACCATTATAGTTTATAATATCCCCCATAAAATGCAGTGTAGTAAAACTGAAGCACTTAAGTGATCCCTCTAGACTTTAATGATTTTATAACCACAATAGTAAAAGATATCCAAAGTTATTTTAATCCCACAGCATTGTTATCTTAAGTCTCCTGACCTCTATCACCAGACTTAACAGATGGCTTTTTTTAAATAATTTTTCAAAATGAATTCATTTATATCGTCATGAGAAATATTGAGTCTCTAATGCCAAGAGAACAAAAGAGCCTCTTCACATGTTCTTATTTGCTTATTTACTCTTTAGAGACAGAGAAGATCTACTGGCAGATTTTTCTTAGGTCACCCTTTGGCATTGATTTCAGAAATGTAAACTACTGTGACCAGTGTTCTCAGGTTTCAAACCCTGTTATCTCCTCCAAAAGCTTACCTTCTTGGTAAGCTTTTCTTTAACGTCCTGTTGATCTATTATGCTATTTGCTTACAGAAGTCCAATCTCTTTGGCTAGTGTTTCTGAAGATACTCAGAGCCAATCATTTACCACCTTTCACTCAACAGTTTTAGCTTCCACTTCATCTAAACACAATAGTGTTTCATCCAAATGTCTGTCAGCTGTAGAATGGACAAATAAATTGTACACAGCCACTACACAGAATATTATACAGCCATGGAAAAGAACAACTGCACATAATAACATGAATGAATCTCAAAACATCAGGTTTGGCAAGAGAAGCCAGACATCAGAAGGCACGTGCTGTATGATTCTGTTTATTAAAAATTCAGAACAGACCAAACTAATCTTGGATGAAGGTTACTCTTGAGGGAGATGTCATATCTGGAAGGCACTAAGCAGGATCTTTGGGTTGAGGGGACGATAATGTTCTGTTTCTTGATCTGACTACAGGCTATATTGGTGTGCTACTTTGTGAAAATCTACCAAAAATTTCTGTGTATATGCTATATATAAAAAGTTTTGTGAAAATAATAATGTGGTTGCCAGATGCCATTGCTTAAATCTATAACTAACCATTTTTTAAATGAAGGATGCCTAGGAAAAAAAGTATTCCAAACAGTCGAGGGAAAAAGAGAGATATATATTAAAAGCTATTCCTAGAAATAAAAATATACTGTAAGTTAACTAACTGGAATTTAAATAAAAACTTTAAATAACTTTTTAAAAAAGAAATCATAATACATATAACTCTGATTCTAATTCTTCATTATTTCTGTTTGAAAATTTTTTCATTAGCTATAAATACATATATGTAACTACATGGTTCGTTCTTACACCTAGCTTCACTTCAGGAATTTACAACTGAACACATCCAAAACTAAGTTTGTTATCTCCTCCAAAACCTACCGTCCGACCTCTGTATCTCAGCAAATGGCACCACCATCCACTCATAGGCCCAAGTCAAAAATGTGGCATCTTCTTACTTTCTACATTTTCCTTACTGTTCAAATGAATAAACACTATTTATTACCAATATGTCTCTTTAGTACCATTGTTTTAGTCCCCTCCCCTCTACTTCCCACTTACCTGCCTTATTTCAGTACATTATTTTTGTTATGAATAATTGTGATTAATGGCTCCCCTAACTCATCTCATTTTTCTACAATCTCTCTGGCCTACTGAGCCTTGTACAAGCCACACAAAGATAATCAGGTTCCTAGCTCTACAGCCATAATTAAATTTAACCAGAAGTTGTTTCACACAGACTGATCACCATATTCTGAAAGAAGTGATTTAATATGTTTTTCTTTCAACAAAAATTTTGTACTTTTCCAAAAAGCAAAGACTATCCAGTTCTGGTGTTATGAAAATTATGTGTGAATTCAGCCACAATGTCCCAGGGTTTCCATGGTGACAAATCTGTAGTAATAAAATGCCCTATATGTCATAAATAGAAAGATAATTGCTTTCATGCTTAAAGTGGTCATGTTTGAAGCATCTACCCAATCTTTTTGTCTTCCATAAGAACCTCTCTTTTTCCCAGAGAAAGGGGTAAACTACCCAAGCCATGATCATATTATTGACTTTGGGTTGATTACTTTCTCCAGAGAAACTACTGCCATTGTTTGAAAATTCATTTAAGCTAGGACAATCGGTTTCTCTCCCAGAGGTCTGAATTTGAAACTGAAATTGGGCACCAGTAAGGACACTGAAAGTTGAGAAAAATTAGGGTAGACACACAAAAAGAGCAGAGGTGGCAGAATGTGGCCTGGATGAACCAAAGGCAATCTTATTCTCCCCCTTTTCAGTTCCTGGATCCAGTCCATATAGTTTGGAAACACTTCCTGCATTTGGATTTAAGACATGGCCTGATTCCTTAAAATAAGTTCTTTACCTGGGGTGAATTTCCAATACAAATAAAAGATTATAGAGTAAACCAATGCTAAATTCTTCTAGTTACCTATTCTCAAAAAATCTACTTAAACATAAGCTATTTTCCATGAATACTGAGTACTTTTACACCTATTAATGCTTTAATCAAAGAATGAATTCCATATCCTGTAAAAATAGATCAAACAGTCTAAAATATCAAATACTAAAATGAAAATATCAGCCATATTGCTTTACAGAAATGCTCCCAACTTCTTCCATTCTCACCTAAAAAATGACACTGCTTGTAAGGAATACTGAAATGAATGCATGAGGTCACAGGCCCAGAACCAGCCTGGCTTCCTAGAGACTGAGAGGATCAATGTCTTACACACATACTCACACATACCAGTATGCCCCAGTATACCAGTTAGAGATCTCTGAATAAACATATCTTGCATAATTGAAAACTGTGTCTCTATCTTCAAAGAGCTTAAGATTGTACCATATGTATAGTACCAAACACTGAGGGAATTTTAAAAACAGGATAGAGAGCCTACTGAGGAAGAGCTTATAACCTAAAAATGGCACTAACTTTGGCTGTAATAAGTAATAGTGAGGGGGGGAAAGTTCAGAGCTTCTGACAAGAATCAAAGTCTAATTAAACAGAATGGAATGACCACATAATATTCTTCCCTGCCTGCTGAGATACCACCAAAAAGAAAGCAAGGGAATAAAAAGGGCAAATACCACTACACGGACAAGAAGAACAGCAGGAGATTCAGCAGCAGATGAGAGATTTTAAGTAATATATTGCAGATAGAAAGTACATAGAGAATGGTAATTGGCCTATCAGGGAAGGAAAAGCTTCAATCTAAAGTCTATGCAGAGATGGCTATTGATGAAAGTTGAGTGAATTAATCTGGAGAACTCTTGAGTTGTTAAAGACTTGGAGATATTTCATACTTCAGATACTGATACTTCAGAAGTATCAGAAGGTAGAAGTAATACACAGCTAAATACAGATACTGGTTGAGACCACATAATGGTCCCCTCCACTATCTTGCTTAACTAAGCAAACACCCCATTCTTACTACCACCACGCCTCTAACCTAGGCAAGAGAGCAAAAATTAATTCTTTGGAAAATATGAACCAAAAAGGCTGTAGATTTTGGGGAAGTCAAATGCAAGAGAAGACAGAGATGTTACTCCTTCAACCACACACCCCAGAGTCATCTTCCCCTATCCATCTTTCAGAACACTTACAGCCAGGTTAGCATTTCCCAAGCACCATATTGGAGAATCTTTCTCTGGAGAAGCCAATCAACCCAAAGAAAAGAACCACAGATCCTGACTTTTAAGGATCTCTTCACAAAAAGCCTAAAACACCACTCAATCACACAGCCCCATCTACTCACATACCATTTCTAATCAGTCTCTTACTCTTAAATATAAACAGACAGCAAAAGATCACTAAACATTTGAGAAAAGCCTCCACACTGAAATAAAGAGGTCAAAACACAGAAAGTAATAAACCTGGAGAAATCAGATAAAAATTTAAAGAAAAAATGTATTGTTAATTTTATCAGAAAGATAGAGGAAATCATTGCATCCACAAAAACTAAAAAAAACACTGTGTAAAGAAATGATCCAAAAATAAGAAAGAGCACTTGAAAATTAAAATATCAGAGTCAGAAAAAAGTCCAATTAAAAATCTAGAAGATATAGTAAATGAAATATCTCAAAAAATAAAAATGATTAGAGAAAGTCTTGTGAAATAATTGAGAAAAGACAAAGGATTAATCTATCAGATCTAAAGTCTGAACAATAGGAGTTACAAAAAGATAGAACAGAAACAACTGAAAGGGAGAAAATCATCAAAAAACAATTGTACAAAGAATGTATAAGGAGTCAAGGACTTGAATTTACAAAAGAAGCAGTTCCAGTAAATACCCAATACTATGAAGGAGAAAAGACCTATTTACGGCACATCTTGATGACATTTCAGAATACCAGAGGCAAAGAGAATCTAAAATGCTCCAGAGTTGGGATGCCTGGGTGGCTCAGTGGATCAAGCATCTGACTTGATCTTGGCTTCACTCAAGCCATGATCTCACATTTGGTGAGACTGAGCCCTACATTGGTCTCTGTGCTAGCTGCTTGGGATTCTCTCTCTCTCCCTTTTTGCCTGTCCCCCACTCGTATGTGCTCTCTCTTTCTCCCTCTCCCTCAAAATAAATAAATAAACTTTAAAATCTTCCGGAGTAAAATTCGGGTCATATACGAAAGACCTATATATTCAGAATTGCATGAAATTCAGTATTTTCAAAATATTAAGGAAAAATTATTTTAACTCTGGATACAATATTCAGCCAAAGTATCAATTAAGTGTAGGGGAAAGTATATGAAATTTTGGATGTGCAAAAAATTTTTTAAGTTGGGAAGCCACGGGAGATGTGCCTCAGAAAAAGATGAAATACAAGAAAAAGAGATGAAGACACAGAATCCAGCAAACAGTAAAGCCAACACAGGACAGAGTTGACTAGAATGACAGGAATTCACCAGGCCAAAGGAACAACTGACACAGACAGAAAAAGTGAAATGGAAAGATCTCAGAGGGAAGTCTAAAAATTCATGAAAGTGATAGGCTATCTGAAATACAGAACCCTTGGAAATTAATACTGATAAGCATAAGATAGAGCCTTTAAAAACTGATAGTAAGTATGTTGAAAAGTAATGCAAGAGAAAAAAAAGGAAATGGTTATTTTCTATGAAGAAAAAACTTCTTTGAGAAAGAAACAGTCATAGACTACTACTTGGCTTTGTAGTAAATAATATTTTCATAGTCATAATAAAGTAAAAACTGAATATTGACGTGCCCCCCAAATTATTTTATTATTGTATCAGAAAGATAGTTAGGCAGGAAAGTAAAGTGTGAGGAAAGAATGTAAGATACCAATTCGGAAAGCTTTATCTTGATAGGAAATCAACAGATAATATGGAGGAAAATACTAGAAGAAACACCTGAGAGAAATAAAAATGGTTCCCTCTGGGAAAGGGGACCGAGTATTTATATGGAAAGGAGAGTCAGAGGACTGCAGTTTTTCATTATTATGCTGTTTGATTTTTCACAAGCATGAATTATTTTGAAAAATAAAGTGAGGATGAATGAAACAGTCTTAATTCTATATGTTCGAAGAGTATTAGTGCCATTTCCTCTTTGCTTAGAAGTGAAAAATGTTGGGGTACCTGGGTGGCTCAGTTGGTTTTGGGGCACCTGGGTGGCTCAGTTGGTTAAGCGTCCAGCTGCAGCTCAGGTCATGATCTCACAGTTTGTGAGTTCAAGCCCCATGTCGGGTTCTGTGCTGACAGCACAGAGCCTGGAGCCTGCTTCTGATTCTGTGTCTCCCTCTCTCTCTGCCCCTCCCCTGCTCATGCTGTGCCTCTCTCTGTCTCAACAATAAATAAAACATTAAAAATTAAAAAAAAAAATAAGTGAGAAATGTTAATTTAGTGAAAACAGAGGATGAATACAGTTTACAAAAACAGTGTAATTTGTGAATTTAATTTATTCAATAATGCCACTCATTCAGCATTGATCAACATCTATTAAAAATATCATTGCATTTATAGAGGACATAATAACCCTTCGAATTCAAGTTGGAGTTTTTCTTATTATTATTGATCTACTTAAGTTTAAACAAACAGAGGAGATTTTTAACTTTCCCTGTGATGTTCTCATTGCTAACTTATCCAACCATACATGAAAATGTTTACGTTTGATAATGACAGGTTTATTAATTGCTCTAAGCTAAATTGCTTGAACTACGAAAGGTAAAATAAAATCCTCGGTCAGTGAAAAACATGAAACTGTTAAAGTAAGATTTCTTGGCTAAGATTGCTTAGAAAGGAAAAACTGTAAAGACCATGATATTTACAGAGATTTAGCATTTTATTTTATAAAACATGATGTCCTCTTGAAGTAATAGTGACTAAATGATATAATAGTTATCTGAAAATTATTCGTTTTAACTGTGCAATAGTTTTTTCATACAGCCTTCTTGACTGTTGGGTTATTTTTTTTTCCCAAAGAAAAATCTCATGTATTTCATTGAGCTAATTTGTAAGCCAAGCACTCCATCCCTCTCTCAATTGTTCAAACAAATCCCCAATGGCCTCCCTGAGTTAAATTAGCAGAAGAATAATATTTCATGGCTCATTAATGCATAGAATCAAGTAACACATCCCAGTTCAGCAGTGTAAAGAGAAAAGCAATGGGGTGTGTCCCATTGTGTTAACTCCACAGTGTGCCTATAGGCCTCGACCAAATATATAAATTAAGGATTAAACATAACTGTAAAGAAATTGGCTAACAAAAAAAAGTAATTAAAAAGATATATTTTAACAGAAAGAGCTAGTGCAACTTAAATTTTTTTCACTTTTTTAGTAGATTAATAATACCTGTTCTTATTTGTAGGCCAAATTTCTGCTGCAACTCAACTGCACTCCATGTTTACAAGCACTCCTTTGCCTCTCCGAGCAGTAACAGTATTCATATTTGTATTCTATTCATATTTAAATACTTACGCTCAGGAGACTTCATATTTGAGTCCTTATACTCAAGTGACTTCTTCAGTTGCATCTTAAGGGTTTCCTAACCAAAAGGAAGTGTGCATACACCCAGGAGAAGCACAAGACAATTCTATGCTTGTGTGTAAAGAAAAATATTAGGATTTCCATATCTATTTAGTTTTTCAAAAAAATAAAAAGGTGAGAGTCTATATTTAATATACAAATTATCACTGGCATCCTTACTCAGGAGGTATATCAGAGACCCCACATTGCATACAGTGAGCAAAACGTCCTGAAGAAAGAGTAAATAATCTAGGCCCAGAGGAATAAATGGTGGTGTTCTCATGCACTCATTCTCTTATTTCAAAAGGTTATACCTTACAGCATTTTACAAGAGAACCAATTAGGAGGATTTGCAGATTACATTGTCAAGTTTTATCTAAACTAACTTTCACAGAACAAAAAATTAATTTAAAATATTCTGGCAAAGACATCACATGTAGAAGATAATGTCAATGACGCAAACATGTAAGTGAATAAGAAAATGGTAGCATGGAAAGTTTTACTCCTGGTATAAGTTCCCATTGTCCATATTATGAGATAAAAACAAAGATGATCTCATTAGATCAAAGAGTTGGTCAAAATTTAAAAGTTATCAGAACAACTATTTAAATTATTGTTTTACATCCACAATGAACATTCTCATGCATATATTCTTCATTGTGAATAACTAGTCATGATAACATGAAATCCTTACAATTAACCTGACATTTTAAAACATTGTCTCATTCACTTTTGCCTCATTCTTTTTAATTTTTGTATGCTTTTTGTAATGTATGAAATATTTTACTATTATTTATTACAGTTATTTTTTATTTATTAAAAGGCAAGTTAGTGGATTAACAGCATGAACATAGAACCAGACTACCAAATTCTGCTACTTTCTCCTCACACAGACAACTTATTTAATCTCTCAATGCCTCGGTGTTTATGTTTGTGTTTTTGCTTTTGTTTTTGTTTTAAGTTTATTTACTTTGAGAGAGATAGAGAGAGAGGAGCATGAGCAGGAGTGGGGCAGAGAGAAGGACAGAGAGAATCCCAAGCAGGCTCCTGTGCTGTCAGAGCAGAGCCCAATGCCGAACTTGATCTCACAAACTGTGAGATCATGACTTGAGATAAAATTAAGACTCAGACGCTTAACTGACTGAGCCACCTAAGTGCCTCCGCCTCAGTGTTTTTTTAATGTAAAGTGGTGATAATTATAGTACCTATGTCACAGGGCTGTTACAAAGAACAGTGCCTTGAACATAGTAAATTTTACATAAGTATCATTAAACTAAATTAAAATATTAAAGAAATTAATGTATATGTATTGGGATATATCCTCAATTTTTTATAGACACGTGTATGCAGTCAACAAAGTTTGAAGCCTACTGTTCTAGAGAATCATTGTCACATTTGATACTTGAGAACTTAAAAGTGGTCATCGTGTATTGATAGAAAATTCCTATTCCACCTATGTAACCTAAACCAAGAAGATCAACTCTTTACTTTTCAAAATAATAAAGGAAGAGCAGAAATAAGATGTTTAAAATAAGCAATAAGTTATATATCAGTTACATATGGCTAACAAAATGATTCCCAAAAGAATCACTCTATCAAGTGTACCTTATACTGTTTATATTGATTCATATTCTCTAAGCACCAAAAACTGATCATGGGAGACATGCAGGAGCCTTCCCAGATAATAAATCAGCATATATGACAATTCAAACAATTAATGGTTACTGATGGCCAAATATGGGCAGGATGTGTGTGACTCCTGCCTCAAGAGCCCAGTCATAGCTGTGTATGCAAATTACTGCAATGCAATGAGAAAAACTGTTCATAAAGGAGCATAAAAATGACATTTGGAGCATTACTGGCTGTAACTCGGAGGCTGAGGGATGCCTTTTAGAGAATCTAGGTATCATTGGAGATGGCTACCAGGATGATTTTATGTTGGACTAAATCAGACATATTAACACAGAGCATGAAGTTAATAAAATTGTGAGAATTAATATAGTTAAAATGTCTATACTACCCAAAACTATCTACAAATTCAATGTAACTTCTGTTTAAAATTCCAAAATCATTTTACAGAAATAGAAAAACCAAACCTAAGATTTGTATGCAACCACGTAAGACCCCAAATAACCAAAGCAATCTTGAGAGCTTGTTTGGAGGTTCTAGCAGGGGAGCGCAGCTACTCGTATACCCTTGACCGAAGAACGGTCCTCCTGTATTAGGGAAGGTTGTCCTCTTCCACCGAGCGCGCAGCTTCGGGAGGGACGCACATGGAGCGGTGAGGGAGGAAGGGGACACCCGCCTAGCCAGCCAGATCAGCCGAATCAACGCTGGCGATCAATGGGGTGACAGATGTCGCAGCCAGATCGCCCTCACATCCACCAAAGCAATCTTGAAAAAGAGAAAGAGAGGGAGAAAGAAAGGGAGAAATTCTACTGCAAGGCAGGATACAGAGAGTTGAAGTCAACAGCAAGCTATGTGAGGAATTAGTTCTGCCTGAAAAAAATATGGCTAGAACAGTGGGGGAGGTAGCAGTAGAGTGGGGACAGAATCTTGTCCAGACAAGACTGAAAGCCAGGGAGAAATAGTCTATCCAATATAAACATAAACAATCAAAAATGAGTGAACAGAGGGCATTAGGAGCCAAGCCAGAAGAAATCAAAGCATCTGAGGAGCAAAAGTTTGATTCAGTCAAGAGAATCTCAGATAAAAGAGTAAAAGAAAGATATAGGAAAAGGAAGGCAGTAGTGGACATGATTTACAGGGTTCCAGCCATGCCAAGGCTGTCACTCAAAGGTAGAGTAAAACACAGTAGTTTAGTTACCAACTTCAAGAACCAATAGGAAGAAACTGTTAAGAGAAAAAAAAAAAAACAGCAAAAGTGCGTACAGTGGAGAAGGCCTTTGGGTGGTTAGTGACTTTTGCTTGAGAGACACTTACTCTAGAGATCTAAAAGTCCCTTTTCTCATTTATAGCTTCCCTCCAAGACCTCAGCCCCAATATTATTGACAAACCAGACAATTTGCCATTTGCCCAAATACAGAATGTTCTTTCAAATCTCCAGATTTTTTCCTTAGGCTTCTTTTTGTGCCTGAAACACCTCCTCCTCCAAGGGCAGGTACC
Organism: Paguma larvata; assembly: GCA_030068075.1. NCBI lineage: Eukaryota > Metazoa > Chordata > Mammalia > Carnivora > Viverridae > Paguma > Paguma larvata. Next base: position 70,088,210 of record CM057829.1, read on the forward strand.
CAAATGTGACAGCTGAATTTAATTAATGCCTATTGATTACACAGGTTTTCTTTTGGTGAAATACGAAGTAGGGACCCCACTGAGGTAGGTATAGCAAAGTAACCAGAAAGTAAATAGAAAACTGTCTTCTAAGGACAATATACCCAGAAAGGGCTCCTGTGATCCTAATGAAGTGGTTCGCAAAGTTACTGCTAACTTGGGTCCCTCTCACAGAAAAACGAAAATTCCCTTAGCAGGAAATTAAGGAAGCAAATATATCCCCAATTCCTCACAGTACCAAAAGCCTGAGGAATTTTCCACACATCAGGATGCGTATCAAGGGCTGGGCATTTAGCACCCACGGTGCCATTTCCCAAAACCACCAAATTATCATTGCCCTTTTCAGATGGGGCATCCTAATGTTACCTACTTCCCAGACAAACTGAGGGAATGTAACATTCATCATTTCACATATTTTCAGGGTTGATTGCATTGGTTGAATTTGAGTTTCAAACCTTGAAAAACTGATTTTTAGATTTTTCACAGTTGTATGAGAAATTTTCTCTTTTTTTTTTGAGAAATTGTTTTTAGGACTAGAAAGATTAAAGCATAATTAGTTTGCTTAAACAGTAGAATATCAGTGATTTACTCATACTGAGCTCAGCACTAAGATCATGCTGTTTCTTTAGCATTTTCTGACTGATAAGGCAGGAACCCCACGAGTCTAAAAATTCTGTATCAACGACTAATGGGAATGTAACTGGGTGTTGACGTAGAAGGGCCTAGAGCACCTATGGGATTAAAATGCCAACTGACCATGAGCCAGTTTACTGTTTAATACTAACACAAGGCCCAAGTTCACTGCACAGCTCATTTGATTTTGTATGACATTGGTCTCTCACCGAAGTGCTGCCATTTGGCAACAGTACGATCTACTGTGGAGGGCACCAAAGACCAAGTGCTTTCACATCAGTTCCAGCGCTTATGTTAACACATTTTAAACTGGATATTTCCATTCTTATTTTGGTACTCTTGTCACTACTTGAAGTTCAAGGTGTGCCCTGAAAACTAATTTTAAATATGCACCTATAGAATATGCCTCTGCTTGTATTCTCTGAAACTAGGCCATTTTGGCTGTATCTTTGAATAATATAATAATCTGAGTTAATATTTACTTACTCAGTGGTGGGTACAACACTGAACGCTTTTACTCAGATTGATTCGTCCAATCCCCATGCTATTCTCAGACCAGAGAACTGAAGGTTAGAGAAGCTAAATCATTTGCCATAGGTCATAGAGTCAGTGAGTGTCAGAACCAGTTTGGTTTGGAGAGGGGTGGTTTCTTTTAATTTGAGAGAGAGAAGGGAGAGAGAGGTATAGGGAGAGAGGGAGAGAATCTCAAGCTCAGCATGGAGCCTAATGCAGGGCTTAATCCCACAATCATGACCTAAGACAAAATCAAGAGTTGGATGCTCAACCTACTAAGCCACCCAGGTACCTCAGAACCAATTTTTAAGTAGAGAGAACTGGAGCTCACTCATATTATTTTTAATGCTTGGTAAACGATGTTTTTTATTTACAGTTGGAAAGACCTACCATTAATTTTGAGTTTGAATGTCTTATCCTGACCCGACAAAAGGACTCCAAAATCACTCTGGAGCATGTAAGAGATTTTGATTAGTTACTCACTTTTAAGAAGCATAGTTTTGAATTTATCCCAAAGAGTATTATATAGTCAGTCAGATGCCTAGAAAGATCACTTCTACTCATTTGGCCATATTATTTATTCATCTTTAGAAGAAGATGACAAAGAAGAAAACAAAAACGATTGAGGTGTAACTTTCGACAAGCACTGAAGATATTAAAAATGTTAGCTCATTTAGGACCTGATGTTTTTCCTAAACATTCTCTGAGCAAAATTTGATTCCTAGTGTATTAGGAAAGGTTCAGATTTCGGCTCCTCCACTGGACCTTGTGTGTGTGTGAACTTGGACATATTATTTACCTTCTGAATCTCAGTTTCCTCCTCTGTAGAATGGAACTATTCTACCTTGCAGGGTAGACTAGATGATTAGAATACTGGGAACCGGATTTCAGATGCTTGAAAAAATTTTAGACATCTGTCATCATCATTATCATCATCCTCCTCCTCATCAAAACATCTTCTAATGGTCAGAAAGCTTCTTAATATCATCTTTTCCCCATACATAAGAGTAGGGATTACCCTGAAGACTATTCTGTAAGATCATAGATTCTTTCTTTAAATAATTTGATTCATATTATATTTCTTTCTCTACATGATGACTCCTACTGTGAAATGTTGGGAGCCATTTCGGGCTCACAGGTTGAGACCCCTCTCTGCGTGGGAAAGGTTGAAGCAAAGCTCCCGCCAGCCAAACCGGCGCCTAGTTTTACTTCCTTCTAAATAATCTTTCAGGCCTGGATTTCTTGAACTGCTTTCATTGGCCTAAGGGACATAATGCTCTTTGGTTTCATGGCATATGGAAAAGGGGACCTGGTCTTGATGGATAAAATCTGAATGAGAGTAACCTGGCCAGAAGTAACCTCAAGGTTGCCTCTTGGGGATAGGTTACACAAATTGAGGTGTAGGCCCCAAGACTCCTTGAACCAAACTAGATTTTCCCTGCAAGTATCGCTCCCCTTAGCCCCACCATAAAACCTCAAGGCACATCTCTGTAAAGCTTCTCTCAGAATTAACACACTGATGGGAATGATTGTAAAGAGACTTAGGACCTTCCCCAAGGTTAGCCTCGCTCAAAAGTCAGAAGCACTGTTTATCAGCAGCAAATATTGAGCACCTCCCTGAGGCTAACATTTTGCAAATCCTCTTGTAATTCTCATCCCCACGCTCCCTTATACCATAAACCTATAGATGACTACATGGGTCTTGTGACAACAATGTATGTTGTAAAGAATGCCTTGTCACTGATGTAATGTCACTCGCTACCTTTAAAAACAAAGACACTGAGACCAGCAAAGCAGAGATGCCAGAATTGCCAGGGCTGCCTGCTTGGTCATCAGATTCCATCTCACTCGTGGCTCTCTCACTTCATTTCGCCTGACCGTCCGTCCTTCGTGGACCCCTAGATTCGCCGGAACAAGGACCCCGGCAGTGAAACATACTTGTCTTCTTCCTCTCTTCTTTCCCCCTATGAAACTAGAATTAGAAACTATTACCCACATGTTATCATGGATTCTTCTTTCAATACGAGAAAACTTGGATCCTCACTGATTTATGGAGTTCTATTCTTTAGTTTTGTGTTTTTTACAGTTTCCATCAGGTCTCAGTTTTTGTATTTTTGTTCTCATTATTTTTGAGGGTCAGCTTTATACAAATGGAAGGGTATTAGGGCTGAGATGAGAGGTCATTCACTTTCCCTAAGGCTGGGCTTCATGATAACGATCTCTGCAGCCCAGGGAAGAAGGTATTCCGAAGAAGTTTCTGTGTCTCTCTTTGAGAATTCTCTCAGTTGAATAATTAGTTGATGGGACAACATCCTGGGAAGGCACACAAGTAATTCCACTACACTGCCACCTCATAATGACAGTTTATTCCATAAACTGTGAACCCCGTTAAAAGATTGCTAGTCCCTGGTCAGAGCGGAATAAGAACCCAAGCACTTGCACAGTATTTACTATCTTAACAAAAACACTGAGTCCTGCAGATAGCTGTCTATATGTCAGAGAATTCCTTCAGAATTTGGGGAAACAGTTTAAGACCCTAAAGTAAAGCGCAGCAGATGCATATTCCCCACGATGCCCAGATAAGAGCTACAGATAATACTGCAGTATACTCATTGTGGAAGCTTGTTGGGGAACTGTGAGTGGAACCATGCTGCTCATTGAGGTTGCATGGGTAAGAATTGATATATGGTGGGTTTGTTGAATATAAAAGACAGTGGTCTGATCATAAAATCTGTGGGGCTAGGACCAGAAGTAGAAATAATGTAGTTATTTTTTTTAACTTTTATCCACGAATATTTCATTGCTAACTCTTTAACAAAATTCAGTAAAATTTTAACATAACATTAAGTTAAAAATAAATCTTTGTTGTAACACTATGAAAGAAGCATTAAATGATTAGGAAAATAAAAGATGAAAAAATGTTTATACACTTGAAGTAATAAACATGTAATGGATAAAGAGTAAAAGTAAACTCTGTATTATATTTCTAATTGGTTACTAATAAGTTTTAAATGATCAGAAAGCAATAAACATAAAATTTCATAATTCAAATTTAAAATAACAATCGCAATCATACCCCTACAATTTCATTTTAAATTATGGCTTATAATACTAACTGATTGACGTATTCTAAGATCTACCAATTTGCAAGTATGAAAGTTCAGTTTGACCACTACATACCTATTAGAACAGTAAAAGAATAATTAAACACAACAACAACACAAAAACAGAGCACTGACAACACCAAATGCTCTAGAGAATGTCGAGTAACAGCGACTCTGCTTATTCCCTACTGGTGGGAATACAAAATTGTATAGCCTCTTTGAAAGTTTGGTGATTTCTTACAAAACTAAACATACCCTTACTATATGATCCAGCAATCACACTCCTAGGTATCTACTGGAAAAAAAAATTGAAAACCTATGTCCACACAAAAACCGGCACATGGATGTTTAAAGCAGCTTTATCTATAATCACCCAAACCTGAAACCAACCAAGATATCCTTCAATAAGTGAATGGAAAAACAAACATGCACGATGGGTACATCAAGACAATGAAATATTACTCAGTGCTAACAAGAAACGAGCTATCAAGCCATGAAAAGACATAGAGAAAAATGCATATTACTAAGTGAGAGAAGACAATCTGGAAAGCCTACGCACTGTATGATTCCAACTATATTACATTCTGGAAAAGACCAAACTATGGAGATAGTGAAAAGATCAGTGATTGTCATAGGTTGGTAAGGGAGGTGGAATGAATAGAGAACACATATGATTTTTAGGACAGTGAAAGTAGTCTGTATGATACTATAATGGATACATGGTGGATACATGTTATAATATGTCATACTTTTTTCAAAACCCATAGAACAAGAACGAAACCCAAACCTCACCTCACCAGGTGTGAATCCTAATGTAAACTATGGACTTTGGGTGACTGGAATGAGTTAGTACAGGTTCATCAAATGTAAGAAATATACCACTGTGGTAACAAGATGTTGATAGTGGGGGAGGCTGTGTGTGTGAGGACAGGGAGTAACAGAAACTCTTTACTTTCTGCTCAATTTTTCTGTGAAACTAAAACTACTCTACTCTCCTTTAACAAAGTCTATTAAATGTTTTCCAGTTTGTAATATGCTTCTAAATTTATATATATTTAATTACATTTTGGATCAACACGTAATATTGGGTTTGAGATACAAAACATTATAAAACAAAAGCTATGCCCCTTCATCCTAAGAAAATGAGTTTTAAAAGAAAAACACCAGGGGCGCCTGGGTGGCTCAGTGGGTTTGAGCGTCTGACTTCGGCTCAGGTCATGATCTCACCATTCCGAGTTCAAGCCCCGCGTCGGGCTCTGTGCTGACGGCTCAGAGCCTGGAGAGTGTTTCAGATTCTGTGTCTCCCTCTCTGTCTGTGCCCCTCCCCTGTTCATGGTCTGTCTCTCTCTCTTTCTCTCTCTCTCTCTCAAAAATAAATAAAAACATTTAAATAAAAATAAAAATTAAAAAAAAAACACCAAATCCAAAATGTTTAGTGTCTATGTTTTTAGAATAAATTTCATGTCCCTTAGAATTCTAGAAAGGTACTATGGGAGAACTAAAATGCAGTTTCCTTAAACCAAAAAGTAATAATTAAACAAGATCACATTTGTCATCTATAAGTGTTTCTCCCATGGTAACTTATTCATTGGATTATGGATCTCAGTTCTCTGGGGATAACAACAAACCCATACAAAAATTCTACATAGATTCGATGTCTCCATTCCCAACTTACCTGACAGATGTGCACAATCGTCCATGTTCAAATGCTCAGATGGTGTCCTGGTACTTATGGACTGATGCTAAATAATAGGCAAGTTGCCTCAGAACAGATTAATATAAATTTAGTATTAGAAATCTGCCTCCAATATTTTTACTCTTTATCAATATATAATCATTACGGATCATTTTATGTGCAGGCTTCCCAAATATAGAGAGACACAAAGCCATGTGTTCATCCCTTCTGGAAGCAACAAAGGACATAAAGCTTATTGTCAATATCTCATATCTGACCATACCCTGGAAAACCTAGCTTGTCTCAGATAAATTTTCTTAAAATAATGGTATACTCTAAAAATTTAATCCAATCCAATAATCCTTGGAAAAAAATAATAAGGAAATGGTTCATTCTTAGAAATATACCCTTTTAATGAAGATTATGGTGAGCAATTTATATTTTTCAGATGCTAAAATATTCTAAGAAGTCTTGATGTATTCTTAAGTCATCGCTCCACAAAATTAAACAACATTTTAGCTTTTAAACGGTTAGGCCGAGAAAAGTAAACTGAAATATAACATTGTGTGTGGTTTCTTTAAAAATGTTTGTCAAATTAAAAATATATATATGTGAAATCAAAAGTAGAAGCTTTCTTCTTTCCATGAAAAAGGGGAATAGTCAAGGAAAATAATTGTGAGAAATCTAGCAATCCAAAATAGCTATTATATAATTGTGTTTATTACATTTGGCTGGCCAATTTGTTGGAATGTATCACTCTGAGAGGGAACATTTATAATCTCCTACTGCCATCTTATGTAATGTTTTGTCATTGCACAATCCAAAAGGAGGAATATACATTAAGGTAGAGGAAGAATACTTTCTGGAAGTTGTGTATCAACTCACATTTCTCACATAAAAATTAAATACCTATTGTCCTATCCCCTATCTATTTACAATAGGAATTTTTAAAGTTTGGTCATTGAGCAATTATTAATAATTCTTTTCTATTAATTTCATAAACTTTCGATTCTGATCATACTTATATTTCTTATATACAGTTTATTGTAATGTAAAATGCTATGCACATGCATGAGAAACACAAAAGCTGGAGAATAAAATGTATAACAATAAAACAGAAACAAGGCACATTTCTATTCATTTTGTAGTTGTTGCTTGTTTTGTTTTAATTTTTGTTTGTTTAATTTTCATAGTTCTATTCTTTAAAGCAACAGAATTCAACGAAATTTCTTATGGAAGTTTATCCTAAAATCAGCCAAGTCACAGTTTTAAATAGCAGAATTTTATTTAATGTTCCAATTGTTAATACATGCCAGTGTTTACATCTAAAAATCACAATGTAGGAGAACCTGGGTGGCTCAGTCGGTTAAGCACCCGACTCTTGATTTCCGGTCAGGTCATGATCTCCCAGTCGTGAGACCAAGCTCCATGCTGAGGGTGAAGCCTGCTTCGGATTCTCTCTCTCCCTCTTTCTCTGCCCCTCCCCTGCTTATGCTCTCTCTCTCTCTCTCAAAATAAATAAAAAAATGAACATTTTTAAAATAAAAATAAAATCACAATGTAAGTATACAGATTTGTATTGATTTTTCTATAAATTCTAACACGACTTATTTTTAGGACATGGCACTAATCAATGACAATCCAAAAGACCATAACACACAATGCAGTGTGGAAAGTTGTCCATAGGAGAGTCTCCCCACTCCTATTTGACTACTTATAAGTATACCAACATCCAAATTATCAGAGAAATACAACATTTAGGAAAATTAGGAATGCACTCATTCACCAATAACTAAAACAACGATGACAACAACAACGAATCAACTAACCATGGCTTAAACAAATAAAAGTTCATCTCCACAAAGAGTATGTTGTCTTTGATTCTATTTCTCAAAAATGTCATCAATTACTAAGGCTCTTTCCAGCCTTCCATTCTGCCATCCTTACGATATTGACCTTTGTCCTCATTTCTTGTCACTTCATTGTCACAAAACGGTTGTTATCATTCCAGACGATAAATCAATGTCAAGACTAGAACTAAATGAAAATAGACAGAAAACCAGATGCACCCATCCCATATTATTGTTATTAATCTCATGGCCAGAACTATTCCATTTGCCCATTTCTAGCTGCAAGGGAAGCTGAGGAAAAGATATTTACTTCATCATAGGTCACTGTGAACAAAGTTAGCAAGATTCAAGGGATGCATGGAGAGTGGGAAGAAATAAACAATGTCTGTCACAAGGAATGAGATTAACACTGATCTATAATTAAGACTTTCTGTCCAGATGGTAGGTTAAGCTATAGTAGGAAGCATCCCTCTCTTTTCAAACACATACTGCTCCTAGGTAACATGTTAGGGAAGATATACATTAGTTAAGCTTGAAGCAAATAATAGAAATGTTCCAGTGTCATCCACAAAGAGAACCAATAATAATGGCTGGGAGCTGAAGTCCAGATTCCAGAGGTAACTGGAATGCTTATACCCAAAAGGCAGAAGTGGAGACGCCAGACCCAATGCACATGTAAGAGCTGGCACTGACCTGGAAAGAGAGGTCTGGCCAGAATACCTCCCACCAATGTAAGTGCCCACGCAAATATGGGCAGTGAACCCCACACCTGGGCCAAACCAGAGTCTTCTGTAAAAAATCAGAGCATCTAGCCTGCATTGCATGCAGATGTTGAGCCTGAATTCTGACACAACTCACCCATTAGCATCTCATCCAAGGAGAGATGCTAACGGAAATGGTCTAGAGAAGATTAACCATGTAGCATACTATAACTGGGGACCAGAAAACCTCTTCAAAGGGACACCTTCATAACCCACAGCACATAGAAGATAATTACTACAAAAAATGAAGTTGCTGGCAAATAAACAAAAGCATAAAGACCTGCATGAGTGCATAATCGTTCCCAGGGATTCATACATGTTCTTTTCCAAATCTGGTCTTTGTCAGACTCTTTTCAACTTTAACAAATAATAACCATAAACATAATCCATACTAGGTCCTTGGGAGTTGGAAACAAACAAACAAACAAAATACTAAAGAAACAAAAAACTTGACTTGCCCCTCTCTTCCTATGACCCTAAAATGAGCTTCCATGTCATTCATTTTGTTTTAGAAAACGAAAGGGCTAAAGGACATAGTTATTTATAAGAATAAATCAATATAAAACCACTGAATTTTAGAGAGTTAAAGGATATAGGACAAAGGTCATAAAATTGAAAATTGCAAATATATACTCCCTGGCCCTGTGAGTCTCTACAGCATCCTCACAAAGATGAGTGCAGTAGACCTGATGAGGGCACGATGAGGGCTAAAAAAAAAGAAGCTTAAAGGGGATGAATGTTCAGCTGAATGTGGAAAGACCGGTGTGTGGGGTCAGGGAAGAGACACGAATTATCAGAATACTGCTGACTCATCTTTCTTTTTTTTTTTTTTAATGTTTATTCATTTTTTGAGAGAGAGACAAGAGTGCAAGTGGGGGAGGGGCAGAGAGAGAGAGACACAGAATCGGAAGCAGGCTCCAGGCTCTGAACTGTCAGCACAGAGCCCGATGCCAGCTAGAACTCACAAACCATGAGATCATGACCTGAGCCAAAATCGCACACTTATCCGACTGAGCCGCCCAGGCGCCGCCTGCCGATTCATCTTTCTATATTCATCGACTTGTGTCCAATCCTAATTGTACAAATTTAAATGAGTTTTTAGAGAAACTGGAAAAATCCATATATGTTAACATTTGTCCAGTAGTTGGAAGGTCAGTATTAGGAGCAACTATTAAATGGATTTGCTTCATTTCATATAGAAGATACATGAGTGCTCTGTTGAAATTCTTCTTTCAATGTATTTAAGGTGTTTTAGGAGAAAATTCAGTTTTTGTTCTCAAGAAGAAGATCAAAATTAGAATACAAATGACACACAAAAGGCAGAATCTGTAACTTTTAAGAAAATAATCTCTGAAATAAGCTATCATGTCAGGAACTAACTTTCATTTCCAGATTTCTATCAAGAAAGAATCAACTGTGATGGGATTACGGAAAATTTTAATTTTTTTATTTGTACCTTGCTGAACCTTCTAATCGTTCATTATCTTTTATAATAAAGGAATATCAAAAATAAAAATTTCAATGTTAAATAACATGGTTCAAATCATCAGTTGCCTGAAAAAGGAGACTGGAGAAGATGTGGAAGTCTCTCTAGGTCTTTTACTCAATAAAGAAAAAGCCATTCCATAAATTAGATTTTATGTCAATAAATTTTGATAGATTAATTATTCTTAATATGAAATCTATGACTATTAATAGAGTCAATCAATTCCTCAACATCTAAGTGATAATTATTAAGATCTTAACTGTTCAATCACTTGATGGTTATTAACTTCTTTAGCAACAGTTATGGATGGTAGATTAGGTGGGAGGTTCCTCCTTCAAAGTAAAAATATTCAAAAGAATGAGTCTAATAAAGAAAAACACATTATACTGATCTTTTCAGGAAAAGAAAGAAAAGAGTAAATGAAAAATAAGAACAACTGCCCCACCTACTCACTTTCCAGGTCTTTAAATAATTTCCTTTATATAGAGAAATAAATAAGACAGTGAACATACAGGAATAGATTCTCAACAATGACCACATTCTGCTTCATTATATAGAACTATAAAAATTGATCAACGAAGTTACAAAAGAACATAAATAAAACAATTCTTTCACAAATAGCAATAGGCCACATAAAAACTGGACAAAATCCAATTATAGTAATCTATAGCACTTCTCACTAAGACAATGACACACACAGAAACACATATATGTAACGGATCAATTTTCAGCCTGGTTTCCTAAGATAAAAGTACCTACGCAAATCGCTGTTAAATCAAACTCAATTACCAAGTCAATTTAAACCAAATTAGGCCTAAAGCCACATAAGGCTCCTCTGGTTTCCTAGAGCTAAAAGGATTATTAACTAAATAACCTGAATCATTCCTCTAATTCTACTTTGCATATTTGGCCTGAGCTTCCTAAAGTTAATTCAGAGGACTGAATTTAGAGGACCGGGCTGAGGAAATTCTACTTTGATGCCATCCTGTTCAGAGTATAAGGGGCAGAGAATCAGAATTCAGAGATGGAAAGCTAATAAAATTCTGGGCAGCGAGGCAGTAAATACATCTGGACAATCAGTGCCTCTTGACCTGGCTGCAAATATGTATCTCCTGGGTAGTCTTTTTTAAAGTACCAGATCAATTAAATCAGACATTTTAGAAATTGAGCCCATGCTTTTTTTTTTTTTTTAATTCACCAGACGATTCTAATACAGAGAAAAGATTAAAAAGCATAGCAATAGATGATATCAAATAAATAATATTATTCAGGTTTAATGCATTCAAAACAGAGAATTGTGTTCCAAACCAAGAGTCTGCTCCAAAGGGAATTAAAACACAAATATGATAACTTTTATCACCCCAGAATACAAAGATGATAATGTATAGTAGCCAAGGCACCAAGACATTACCTGAGGGGCTGATTACTGAAATATTGAAAGAAACTAAACTAAAAATTCTCCCTAGAGTCTTTACTCTTCAAGGGACCATGATAATAAATAGCTAATAAAATCAAGTGGTTGAGTAATGAACCTGCTAGTACTTCTCTTTTATGCTAATGAGATTCAGCAGGAAAAAAAAAAGGGGGGGGGTGGTGTCCAGAATGAACACATCTGTTGTTATGCGGGTGTTGTCACCAACCTCAAAGTAAAAAGCCTTGAAAACAACAATGTAAACAATCTTTTCAAGCATTCATCCAAATTCAGGTCCCATGGAAACCCCAGGTCCATTTACAAAAAAAGATTTAGTTTTCCTTCTGAACAATTTGGAGGAGAACTTTAGTGACCTTGAGCTTTCACAGAAAGTTTTCTCAATTTTCTGATGACCCTTGAAATAACCCAACTGATTCTGGATCAACAGGGAGGAACTGAAATTAACCATTATGGATGAAGATTAAAAAAGTACATTTTCAGATAAATAAGAAAGTATAGGAAATAATAAACACCTGTATATTCACTACCTAAGAAATAAAACTTTAAGTCATCTGTGTTCTTCCTCTCCTACTACCTCTCCCACCCTTACCAGCCCTCTGCAAATGAATGGAACAAGGCCTAATCCTAAATTTGGTGTTTATTATTTCTATGAATGTTTTCATAATTTAACCATATATGTTTAAATGTCCAAACAATATACAGTATGTTTTCTTTTATGATAAAAATTTATAAAAAGAGTATCATATTATATGTACCTTTCTCATATATACATTTGCTTCTTAATTTTTTTTAATATTTATTTTTGAGAGAAAGATAGACTGAGTCAGGCAGAGCAAGGTTAGAGAGAGGAAGACACAGAATCTGAAGCAGGCTCCCGGCTCTGAGCTGTCAGCACAGAGCCTGATGTGGGGCTCAAACTCACTAACCATGAAATCATGAGCTGAGCCAAAGTTAGAGCCACCCAGAGGCCACTATACATTTGCTTTATATTCTATATTGTATCGCCTAGTTTCCCCGTGTTTATACACATAGATAATTCATTTTAACTGCTATATAGTCACTAGATCATACCACAATTTGTCCATTATCACACTTCTAACATACTGAAATACATATTCTCATACATGACTCCTGAATAGCAGCAGGAGTTTCTCCAGACAGTGCTTCTCAGACTTTAATATGCACATAAATCACTTGAGGATCTTATTAAAATGCAGGTTCTGATTTAACAAGTCTGAGATTGGGTCTAATATTCAGCATTTCTAACAAGTTCCTAGCATATGCTCTAGGCTATACTGTCCAATATGATAGTCACTAGCCACTTGTGGCTGTTTAAATTTAATTAAAATCAAATAAAATTTAAGATGCAGTTCCTTACTCACACTAACCACATTTCAAGTATTCAATAAGTTACTGGAGAACACAGACATTTCCATCATCTCAGAAATTTGAACTATTGGACAGCATTACTCTAGCATCCTGCTACTCAAAGTGTTGTCAGGGGACCAGCAGCATCAGCATAACCTAGAAGCTCTTTAGAAATAGAGAGGGGTGCCTGGGTGGCTCAGTCGGTTGACCATCTGACTTCAGCTCAGGTCATGATCTCACGGTCTGTGAGTTCGAGCCCCGCGTCGGGCTCTGTGCTGACAGCTCAGAGCCTGGAGCCTGCTTCGGATTCTGTGTCTCCCTCTCTCTCTGCCCCTCCCCCACTCATGCTCTGTCTCTGTCTCAAAAATAAATAAACATTAAAAAAAATTTAAAAAAAAAAAAGAAATAGAGAATCTTAGGCATGATCTGGTGAACCCCAGCCTGCATTTTAGCAACATCCCCAGGTGATCCATTTTTCAAAGTAGCACTCTTTTAGAGTTACTTACACCTAGAAGTAGAATTGTGGGTTGGAAGGGCAAGTACATCTACAACTTTACTAGATATTGTCAAGTTACTCTTCGGCATTGTTTTATCAATTTATAATCCTCCCAGCAGTCTGGAAGAAGCTCTATTGCATTATTGCATATCCTTACGTACACTGGATATTGTTAGATACCATATTTTTGTCAATATAATAGTATGAATGTATTTCTCTATTGTTTTAGTTTGCCATTCCCTGATCAGCAGTAAGACTGAGTAACTTTCCATGTTTGTTAGCCATTCAGGTTTTCTCTTCTGTCATAGCTTGTTCATATTCATTGCCCACTTTTTCTACTTAACTTGCTCTTATTTATTTGTAAGAGTTCTTTACTTAGTCTAAATACTACTCGACTGCTTATTGTATGCATAGTATTTTCCTCCTTCCAGTCTGTGGCTTCGCTTTCACTTCATTTTGGTGTCTCATGACACATGTAAGTTTTTAATTTTACTTCAATCAGTATCACCAATCTTCTCCATTCAGTTTTTAGTGGTGGGACAATATTCAAACACCACAGGACAACTACTTCAAAGTACAGTCTTTTATAAAGTCTTTCCCTTCTCCATTTTAGCTCAGGTAGGAGTAAGGATTTTAACACTCTTGTCTTCTACCAGTGAATTCTTATCTCTACAAAAGCAGCTTTGGACTTCTGGGAGCAACCAGATGATGTGATAACTGAATAAAACTGAGGAAGCCTCCTGACACCTTTTTCATTAACAGATGTCAATGTTGACCACACTTTGAAATGGAGCTTCTGGACTGGAGCATTTTCTATAAGGAAAGGGACTTCATGAATTTTAGCATATTTGATCTATAAATGCTTGTTTTATGTATTCATTTTTCAGTAATTGAGGTATATTGACATACAATATTATATCAGTTTCAGGGGTACAACATAGTTACTCAGCATTTGTGTACATTGTGAAAGGGTCATGACAATAAGTCTAGATACCATTTGTCACTCTAAAAAGATAATACAATATTATTGACTATATTCTTCATGTTATACATTATATTTCCATGACTTATTTTATGACTGGAAGTTTGTACTTCTTAACTCCCTTCACCCCACAAATCCCCTCTCTTCTGGCAACCACCAATCTGTGCTCTGTAGCTGTGAGATTGGGTTTTGTTTTATTTTATTTTGTTTTTTAGATTCACATGTAAGTGAAATAATATGATATTTGCCTTTTTCTGTCTGATTTATTTTACTTAGCATAATACCCTGCAGGTCCATACACACTGTCACAAGTGGCAACATTTCATTCTTCTTTGTGGCTGAGTAGTATTCCATTGTAGATTATATATACCACATCTTCTATATCCATTCAACTATCAATGGACACAGGTGGTTTCCATATGTTATCTCTTATAAATAATGCTGCAATGAACATAGGGGTGCTTATATCTTTTGAATTAGTGTTTTAATTTTCTTTGGATAGATATATAGTAATGGAATTGCTGGATCATATGGTAGCTGTATTTTTAATTGTTTGAGGAAGCTCCATACCCTTTTCCAGAGCAGCTGCACCATGTTACATTCCTACCAAGAGCATATCAACATTCCTTTTCTCTACATCCTGGGAAACATGTTATTTCTTGTCGTTTTTATAATAGCCATTCCAACTGATGTGAGGTGGTATCTCCTCATTATGGTTTTGACTTGCATTTCCCTAATAATTAGTGATGTTCAGCATCTTTTCATGTGTCTCTTGGCCATCTGTACGTTATCTGAAAAAAATGTCTCTTCAGGTCCTCTGCCTATTTTAATTGGATTATTTAGTATTTTGGTGTTAAGTTGTATAAATTCTTCATATATTTGGGTATCGACCCAAAATATGCTTTGGCTATTTAAGAATTTTTGTGGTTCTATAAAAATCTTAGGTATTATTATATCTTTGTGAAAAATGCCATTGGAATTTCATTGTACATATATTTGCACTGTATCTGTACATATATTTGGGTATTATGGATATTTTAACAATATTAATTCTCCCATCTATGAACATAGAATTTCTTTCCATTTATTTGTGTATCCTTCAATTACTATCATCAATGTCTTTTGGTTTTCAGTGTAAAGTCTTTCACTTCCTTGGTTAAATGTATTCTTAGGCATTTTATTATTTGTGATGCAATTGTAATTATTTTCTTGATTTCTCTAACAATTCATTATTAGTGTATAGAAACACAACAGATTTTTGTGTATTAGTTTTGTACCTTAAACTTTACTGAATTCTTTTAGCTCCAACGGTTTTTTGGTGGAGTTGTTAGGGTTTTCTATACCCTATATATTTTCTATATATATATGTAACCAGCAAATACTGTTGGGTTTACTTCTTCCTTTCCAATTGGATACCTTTTGTGTGTGTGTGCCTAATTACTGTGGCTAAAACTTCCAATACTATATTGAATAAAAGTGGGGATAATGTGCTTCCTTGCCCCATTTCTGATCTTAGAGAAGTTTTCAGCTATTCACCACTGGGTATATGTTAGGTATGGACTTGTCATATAGGCCCTTTACTATATTGAGGTACATTTTCTCTATATCCACTTTGTTGGAAGTTTTACACAAATGGTATGTTGAATTTTGTCAAATTCTTTTTCTGCATCTACATGAAATGATCATATGATTTTTGTCTTTCATTTTGTTAATGTGGTATATCACATTGATTGATTTGTAAATGTTGAACCATCCTTGCATTCCTGGTATAAATCCCACGTGATCATGGTGTATGATCCTTTTAATGTTTACTAATATTTTGCTGAGGATTTTTGCATCTATGCTCATGAAGGATATGGACCTGTTTCTTTTTTTGGTGTCCTTGTCTGGTTATGGTATTAGGGTAATGCTGGCCTTGTAAAATAAGTTTGAAAACTTTCTCTCCTCTTCAGGTTTTTTGGAAGGGTTTCAGAGAATCAGTATTAAATCTTCTTTGAATGTTTGGTCAAATTCACCAGCAAAGCCATCTGGTCCTGGAGTTGTGTTTGTTGGGAGGTTTTTGATTATTGACTTGATCTCCTTTTGATTTTGAAATATTCTAAGTTTTAAGGAATTTACCCATTTCTTCCATGTGTTCCTGCTAAGACGGGAACCACAGTTTCCTGTAGCAGTTTGGGACCCCCAAATAACAGCCTTTTGGTTTCCCAAGACAGATATTTAGGGGCTCATCCCTCCGATGTAGATTCCAGGGGCTGAGGTACACAACGTGGGGCACCAAGTCCTCACTCTTCCAGGACAAGCACCTGTCTAATGACATCCTTCCCTATTGTGCATCACCATGCCACGGGTAGGGTTTCTTGTGAGACCATATCTCTGCCTCTCCTCCCCATTTTGAAGTGGTCCTTTTATCCCTTGTTGTGGGGAGTAAGTAATTCATCTAGTTTTCAGATCCTTTTCTGAGAGAAATGTCCATATAGCTGTGTATTTGGTGTATCTGTGGAAGGAGGGGAGTTCAGAATTTTCCCATGCTGCCATCTTGGACTAAGATCTACAGGCTCATTTTATATTTCTTTCCTTGATACATCAAAATAGGAACAATATGCTAAGTCAAAAGAAGTTTGTTGTACTTTACCCATTAAATAATACAACCCATGAAGAAAAATTAATCAGTATAAACAGTAAACAAGAAGTTATACAGATCAGATTATAATTTTTTAAAACTTCTGAAATAATATAGGGAGGAATATATTCACTGTAAAGAGATTCCTATTGTTATTTACAATGATCTATGGATCATAATTTTACAAAGGAAAAATATCAGATGTTTGGATCAGTATTGAAACATCTTCCTGTATTTTTATTTAAAACTTGTCTGTTTCATAAAATCAGCTCCAATAGCAACCAAGGTATTCATTCATTTCATTCTTGCATTCATTTAGTACAGATATTTATTAACTATGTTAAGTCATAAGCTATATTTATAGGGCTATGATGATGAATCAGAACTGAATTCTGTCTTCCAGAATTTGGTGGTTTTCTTAAATATTTATTCAGCATTCACTATGTAGTAGGCAAGGTGCGAAACTTCACATTCATTATCTCATTTTTGCTTCTCAAAAAAATCAATAATAATTTATGAAATGTTTATTGAGAACTTACTCTGTGCCAGTGACTATTCAAAGTCCTGAGGACTCAGTAGTGTAAAGACAGGAAAAGGTTCCTGTTCTCACAGAATTCTAAAAAGGGAAAGACCCAGCATAAATACTTTTTAAAATAGTATATTTCATATACTATATATTATGAAAAGAAAATATTGAAGGGTAATGGGATAAAGAGTGAAATCTAAATAAGACTTAGAGAGGCTAAGTATATTACCCAAATCACATAGCTAGAAAGTAACACTGCTCTGACCTTAATCCCATGCTTTTTCTACTATAGCATCTATTTACATTTTGGTGTTCACTTACCTCTACATCTCATTGAGCCCTGCATAGTATACAGAAAAAAAAAGGAGCAAAGAGTTCCTTCCCGAAGTTCCTCAGATACACTGCCACATTATTAGCAGCCCCAGATTCTAGGACCAGCTTTGCTCAAACTCCCTACTTCTCAAACTGATAGACTGGCCAAGCTCTGAGTTATTCATGCCAGTTCAAAACTCCAAGGGCTGGGAAAGAAACAAGATAACGAAGTTGTCAAGAGCATGAGTATAAGTCATGGAGAGTAGTTCAACACCTCAAAGGTATACGTAACTACTAACAAGAAAAATTAATTAAGGAGAATCGTTAGAGGCTAAATGTGAAGACTTCATTAACTCGAATTTTCATTGGGATACTAAAAAAGAAAGCATGAATATTTTACATGGATATTTGATCCTACAGACATTTAATATATTTTGGTGACTACTTTTCCAAAAAACTATCATTAACTCAGTAGTTCATATTACACACCATGGCTTCACATAATCTGAGAAATAATCAATAAAGATGCTGACTGTAATAATTAAAGACATCAAATATATTTAAATTTATGACTTCATCATGATTTTTAAAACTATTTGGTTACCGATAGAGGAAATATTTATGGATGAAACTACATTATATCTAGCTTTTGCCTCCAAATAATATGGTAGAGGAAATCAGTGAGGGTAGAAACAAATAATGTTGGATGGATTTGTAACTATTGAAACTGGGTGATGGTATACACTATGATATTTTTTAAGTTTGTTTACTTATTTTGAAAGAGACAGAAAGCATGTGATCAGGGGAGTCATAGAGAGAGAGAGAATCTCAAACAGACTCCATGCTGTTAGCACAGAGCCCGATGCAGGGCCTGAACTCACAAACTGTGAGGTTATAATGTGAGCCAATGTCAAGAGTCAGATGCCCAGCCGACTGAGCCACCCAGGTCCCCCTACACTATGATATTCTATCTACTTTTGTATATGTCTTAAATTTTCCAAAATGAATGTTAAATTTTTTAAAAATTGTTTTTAACTTTAAAAGTATTTTCAAAAAGTTTCTGAAGAAAAATCTATTCTAATGAATGTTGAAAGCAAAAAAAAAAAAAAAAAAAAAAAAAAAAAAAAAACACGCATAATAAGAACCCTGGTTATAATGCTGTTAAACTAGAGCTAAACATTTAATCAGAAATGCAATATACTGACTATTCAAAACAATAAGATAGCAGATACAGATTAGGCTATGCAGAGACACTAAACAGAATTCGAAATAATCAAAACTATATTTTAAAATATTCTTTCTAGGAGTGCCTCGGTGGCTCAGTCGGTTAACCATCTGACTTTTGATTTCGGCTCAGGTCATGATCTCCCAGTTCATAAGATCAAGCCCCCCCGTCAGGCTCTGCACTGACAGCACAGAGCCTGCTTGCGATTCTCTCTCCCTCTCTCCCACTTCTCCTCCCCTCCCCTCAAAAATAAATAAACATTTAAAATAATCTTTCTAAAATTCTGAACTTGTGAGTTATTTTGTTACTAAATAACTTACTGGCAGACTAATCAGGACTCGACATTCTAGTACAGAGAGTCCAAACCAAATTAGAAAGGAAATCCAGCCTATCTTCAGTTATAGTCACACGCCCTTTCCAATGTCTTCTACCCTTTAAAGATATCCAGTGCCATGTTCCACTTTCTCTTATAAACATCATCTTTGAGGGAACAATATGATCACATTTACACCAAACTATAAATGACTCAAATGATTTACCACTGGACTCCTAAATGTAGTCTTATCCTTAGGCAACTAACCAAGCAGAATTTTCCAACAAGTAGATATGAACAAGTGGCCAATTGCCAACAAACCATAAGAACTTGGAACACTGCTTATCACTTAAGACATTGGACCAGAAGAGTCACCTGGCAAAAGAAATTAGCAAAGAAAAAAGAAAAAATATTTATTATACTATAAATTCATCTTTCTTATATGATATTTTAAGAATTACATGTTATTAAACCAGAATAAAATTGTCATAAAAGAAATTTTAGTTTTTGTTTTAATGTTTATTTATTTTGAAAAAGAGAGAGAGAGAGTGAGCGCACAAGCGGGGCAGGGGCAGAGGAAGAGAGAGAATCCCAAGCAGACTCCATACTATCAGTGCAGAACCCAATATGGGGCTCAATCTCATGAATGGTGAGATCATGACCTGAGCTAAAATCAAGAGTCAGACACTTGACCAACTGAGCCACTCATGTGCCCACAAAAGAAATCACTTTAATAAGAATATACCACAGAGGACTTTTGGGGAAATGGTGGAGTAGGAGTAACACATCAATGTAAATAACCCAGAAAACTAGCAGAACAAATTCCACAACTAAATGTAGAGAAGAGGTCACATCAAAGGGTAGGAAAGCCAGAAATGTGGCAAGGACCTAAATTGACCTATGTTGTCTGTCCATGGGCATGGAGAGGGACAAGAAACTAACTGTCACCCCAGGGGAGCCTGCACAGGGAAGATGAATCCCTATAGCATTTGGCTTTGGACACCACCAGAAGGGCTAAATTACATGAGTTCTTACAACCAACAGGACTTAAAGCCTGGAACTTTAAAAATAAGCAGGCTCAGGAGAAGTGGGAGGGCCACAGAAAGCTGAGTCCCCACCCTTAAAGAGACAGCACAATAAAGAGCCCTCAGAGATACAATATACAAGCAGTAGTTTGGAAAACATCTGGGGCATATGAGAGAGAGTTATTTACTTATTTCAGAGTCTAAGAGGAACGGGGTTCACGAGGGACCTCTTCAAGAACAAAGGATCTGGTAGGTGCTATTTCCCTTCCCAATCCTTCAGTATGAACACAGGGACACCTATGGGAACTAGCACAGTGCCGGCATTCACTACCTAACTTACTTAGACGGCACCCTGCCCCCTCCAGCCACACTTGCATCAATCTCCACACTGCAGGTCCCCTCCCCTAGAAGACCTACACAAACCTTGCCAACATCATACCTCCCAGCTGTATGCTTTATAGGTCCTCAGTCCCAGCAACAGGGGCAGCTGGTCACCTCTCACAGAGGAATGTGTACACCTTGTTAAAAGTGTATGCCCACCCACACATGTTTTGCGGATTGAGGCCATGCTGCCCCAGTCTCATCAGTGGGTGTATGTCGCCTGTGCAAGAGGACTGATGCAAAACTTGCAGGTACCATGTGCCCTGTCCATGCAAATTTGTGGAGGTGCTGTGGCTTCAGATATCCAGAACCTGGAGGTGCAGAAATCCTCCCCAAAATTCAGCCCAAGGAAATCTATATATCTCTCAATAAAATAAAATAAAATAAAATAAATAAAGTTGGGCCAAAGACCTTAACAGAGAGCTCACCAAAAAGATACACCAATGGCAAATATGCATATGAAAAGCTGTTCAACATTATAAGTTATCAGGGAAATGAAAAATGAAACACAGACCTATTAGAATGGTCAAAATCTGGAACACTGACAACATCAAATGTTGACAAGGATGTGGAGCAACAGGAACTCTCACTCACTGCTGACAGGAATGGAAAATGGTACAGTCACTTTAGAAGACAGTTTGACAGTTTCTTCTAAAACTGAATATAGTCTCAAAATATGATCCAGCAATCACGCTCCTTGGTATTTATCCAAAAAAGTTGAAAACTCACCACACTAAATGGATATGGATATTTATAGAAATTTTATTTATAATTGCCAAAATTTGAAAGCCAACCAAGTTGCCCTTCAGTAGATGAATGGAAAACTAAACTGTGGTACATCCCAACAGTCAAATATTATTCAGCACTAAAATGAAATGAGCTATTAAGCCATGAAAATACATGGGGGAAACGTAAATGCATAATACTAAGTGAAAGAAGCCAATCTGAAAAGGCTACATACTCTATGATTCCAAGTATATGCCATTCTGAAAGAGGCAAAACTGTGAAGACAATAAAAGCTTTGTGGTTGCCACGGGTCAGGGAGAGGAAGGGATGAATAGGCAGAGTACAGAGAATTTTTAGGGCAATGATATTATTCTGAATGATACTACCATGGTATATACATGCCATTGTCGATTTGACCAAACCTGTAGAATATACCAAACCAAGAGGGAAATTCTAACATAAAATGTGTGGACTTTGGGTAATGGTGATATGCCAAAGTAGGTTCATCAATTGTAACAAACATACCATTCTGCTGGGGAATGTTAATAGTGGGGGAAGCTATACATGTGTGGGGGTAAGGGAGTATATGGGAAATCTCTGTACCTTCCTTTCAATTTTGCTGTGAACACAAAATTAAAAGTTTGGTTTTTTTAAAGAGTGTAGGATCACCTTTCACCTCAGCAAATACCCTTTACAAATATAGCAATTAACAGCTTGAACTTTGGAGTCAACAGAGTCAACTGGAATCCTGACTCTGATGTCCTGTGACTTCACACAATCTACTTAGCTCTCTATGCATCAGTTTTCAAAACTGGAAAGCTGAGGTCATAATGGGGCACCTGGCTAAGCGTCTGACTTCGGCTCAGATCATGATTTCGCAGTCTGTGAGTTTGAGCCCCATACTGGGCTCTGTGCTCACAACTCAGAGCCTGGAACCTGCTTTGGATTCTGTGTTTCCCTCTCTCTCTGCCCCTCTCCTGGCTCTCTCTCTCTTTCTCTCTCTCTCAAAAATAAATAAACATTAATTTTTTTAATGGCTATGCCTGAGGGCTGTTTGAGAGGATTAAATGAGATAGTATCCATTTGACATTTGGTACAGCACTAGCCACAAATGCTCAATAGATGTGGACTGTGATACAACACCTTCACGGGACCCTCATGTCCCATCTAGGGAAAATAAAAGGTTCTTCTCAACTTTGTATACATAGAAGTATAGAACAAGCTGTGGAATATTACCTCAAACTACTTTAACAAAGTTTTCATTTTTTTATCCTGATTAAAATATCTGTATAGTTACCATAAAAGTCAAGGTAAAAAAAAACTTATAGATTCAAATGTTATAAAAGATGGTCTGAGTCTCACGGCATCAGTGTTTCACACGTTCTGGGTCCTAATAAGTGCTGAATGCATGAATAAATTGATTACTGAAAGAACATATAATATAACCTGCCTTGTTTTTGTTTTGTTTTGTTTTACTCTGGGATTTTATATATATAAAATCTGATGACATGCTCTTTTACCAAGTGTCTGATGTAGTGGGAAACCTGTCAATTTAAATTAGAGAGAATATTTGGGGAGATGGGAATCTCATGGTTTAAAACCTTTGGAAGTGTTAATGGATTTTTGCTTCAGGAAGGAAAATAAGCACCTGTCAGCTTGGGTCAGATCAAGCATTTCAATAGCAATGTTTATATAATGCTTGGTAACAAAAAAAGCAAAAGCCGGAACAGAACAGAATAGTTCTTACCAAAACTACCTCCCTACAATAGAAAATAAAATAAGTTAGGCTCTAAGGTAAATTAGAGGCCTGCACAAGATGCATGAAATGCAACACTAGTTCTCAACACTGTTTCTTTGCTCTTTAAAATAAGCCTGACAACTGGAAGCACTGTCCTCTTTGACTTTTAAATACGGTGCTCAGAGAGAAGATCAGGCTATAGAGGCATCAAAATTATGAAGGCTAAACATGCATAGAATAAAAGTTAAATGAGGAATCCGAGAGGTAAGTAGGGTGAGTGACTTGGCCACGTCCATAGAGCTTGAGCCAGAAGAGGGGCAGAGTCAGAAGAGGGAATGGAACAGGCCCAAGAATCCCAGTTTCTCTCCCAGGCTCCAAAGAATCCTAACACAAACAGGTCAGCTTTTAGACATAACCCCAGGAATAACATGATTTCAGAGATAAGAGTTTTTATTTGTTTGGGAAAAGGTTTCCTGCTTGATAGTGCCTAAAATTTCTTCAATAGGAAACAGAGCCTTTAATGAACAGAGAAGACAAGATTAAAAGGCCAGAGTCAACATATTAGTGTGCGTGTTCTCACACGCAAATGAAATATGAACTTTCTTGATAGAGATAAATGACTAGAAATCAGGAAAAAACTACACACTTGAAGGGTACAAGAGAGTTCTCTGAGGGAGCAGAGGTTCTTAAAAGGTGACAATGCAGAGGGTTCACATTTGTGACTTCTCAATTTTGTCCTGAACTAAAATCTATATAGGATACTGATTAAAAGCTTAAACTTGAGAGTGAGACCTTCTCGAATCCTACATAGATATATGATTATAGAACGTTACTTAACCTTTCTGGGCCTTGGTCTTCTCATCTTTAACATCTATTTCATATAGTTGTGTGAGGATCAAAAGAGCTAATGTATGGAAAGCCTCTGGCACAATGCCGGTCATGTAATCAACAATACATGTCGGTAATTAATATCACTTTACACACCTCTTTTATGAGTAAACATGCTTAAAAGTCTCACTCATCAGTGTTCAGCAAAGAATGTAAGTTTCAGCAATGTTATTGTAGTCCTTTCACGTTACATCATAATCAATTTTGATTTCTATGAAATATGTTCCCCAAAAGTAAAATTGCATTATACTTCTTGAAAACTTGTCTCAGGTAACTATGTGAGGTAATAAATGTGTTAACTAACTGTTTGTGGTCATCATTTCACAATGCATATGTATATTAAATCACCACATAGTACACATTTTAAAAATCATGTTGTACAACCTAAACAAAGACAGTTTTTGTCAATAATTCTTCAATAAAGCTGAAAAAATACTTTCAAATAAGGAGTTTCAGTCATTGAATGATAAAAAAGAAATTCTGTTTCAAATTGTTAAATCTAATTTTTCCTTTGTTTTTCACCCAAATGCACTTCTGTTTAACTTTTATAATTACAAAATAAAAAAAGCAGTCAGCACACAAGTGAATACCATTACTATATACTTTGGTTTGAAAGCAAATTCAATATAAGTCCTAATCAAAAACTTTTATATGGTTCTGTCTGCCAACCAAATATAGCCATATCTGTTATGATATTGGTTGATAAAATGATTCCTGAGTGGCAAATTTCCTATGAAGACAGGACACAATTAAACTTTTTTCTACAATTTAAATTTTAAATGCTTTTTTAGCAAAAGCAGTTATTGGAATATTTTGAGGTATACAGACCAGCAACAACTGTTGGGAAACTGGGAAATTGCTAGAAAAGCAAAGTTTCAGGCCCCATCCAGAGCCAATGAATTAGAAATTCAGGGGACAAGGACCAACAATTATGTTTCGATAAGCCCTCTGGATGATTCTGATGCACACTGAAGTTTGAAAATCACTGGTCTAAACTCTAGTCAATACGGTTGCATGCTTCAGATACCCCTGGCTGAAGCTTCCAAATCACTGAGAGGCTAACCCTATGAACAATACAGAACCTAAAATACTTGGTTTATGCCATGTGATTACAGGGAGAAGTTCTGTACTCCACAAGCAATTACCAACAGCCTATAAAGTGTGGAGGGGAAGGAGGTGGCAAAACTCCAAGTCTTATAGCCTCAAGTCACAATTAGACAGCTAGACGCCCTGAATTTTACCCCCTACAGGGAATCCCTAACCAGGATGAATGCAGCTGCAATCAGAGTAAGGAACTCCTTTGCACCGTGCCCCTGGCATGAAACTGAGCAATGTTCACCAGTGTGTGGTAACAAAAGAGGCTTTCAGGGGAGACTTGACTTGGAAGATCCTTTCAATATTTCAAGTCCTTTTTAAAAGAGAAAAACAAAACTGATCTTAAAGGCCTAATCCATTTTAATGGACTGAGATTCGGGGCCTTCTAAACTATTGGATTGGAAACTGTGGGTTTTCACTGTTATCTCAAAGGATTAATAGTTCGTAAATACCCTGGGCACTGTATGGAGACAATACACAACAAAGCAGTCATCATTCATCACTTGGCCTGTGCCCAAAACTTGCATGCATTGACTCACTCAAGCTTCCCAATACCAATATAGAGGTTAATGTTTTTAAGTATTATGAATCTGACTAAAAGGCAAGATAATTTTATCCAACATGACCTATAGCTATAGTACTTAAGGCCTAAGTTTAGTTTAACAAAAAACATTTTTCCTAACTTTCTTACCTAAAACTTTGTTTTCCTAGACTCTTCACACACACACGTACAAAGAGAGAAAGAGAGAGAGAGAGAGATTGTATAATCAATTTTAAAAGCAAACAATTCTAAGATACAAAAGCAAGGCTGCAATAAATACAATTCATAAATACAATCACAAGGCATTATATCACCTAATACCTCTTTGGCCTTTAAAATATCATAACAACTGTAGAATATTTTAATTTTGTAAATGTTTATTTATTTTTGAGAGAGAGAGAGAGAGACAGAGTATGAGTGGGGAAGGGGCAGAGAGAGGGGGAGACACGGAATCCAAAGCAGTCTCCAGGCTCTGAGCTGTCAGCGCAGAGCCCGACACGCGGCTCAAACTCACAAACCTTGAGATCATGACCTGAGCTGAAGTCAGAGACTCAATTGATTGAGCCACCCAGGCGTCCTATAGATATTTTTTAAAACATAATTTTTAAAAATAGAATTTTTAAAGGTCTCGGATCCATTTATTTATTTATTTATTTTATATTGAAATATAGTTGGCACACAATGTTACATTAGTTTCAGATGTCAATATAGTGATTCTACAAGTTTAAACACTGTGCTATGCTCACCACAAGTGTAGCTACAATCTTGCCACTGTATAATGCTATCACAATGCCATTAACTATATTCCCTGTGCTGTGTCTTTTATATCTGTGACTTCTTCATTCCATAACTGGAAGCCTGTACCTTCCACTCCCCTTCATCCATTTTGCCCATCCCCCCACCCTGCACCCCTCTGGCAACCATCGGTTTGTTCTCTGTATTTATAGGTCTGCTTCTGCTGTTTGTTTTTTTAGATTCCACAGATAAGCAAAATCATATGGTATTTGTCTTTCTATGTCTGACTTATGTCATTTAGCAAAACACCCTCTAGGTCCATCCATGTAGAGTTACAACATTTAATTTTGATAAATATGATTTCTTATTAAGTCTTCCAAGAATAAAACATTACAAATTGTTTATGTATTATAAGTCACCTAATGAGTTAATTGATAAATAAATTGATAGGTACAGCAACCTAAAGGTCGGGGAACATCTCCTAAAAATGATGTCTTTGCTTTTGAGTAGTTAATCTAAAGCTCATCTCTCTTATACCAGAAATAAAAATTGGGCCAGTCTTCTATTCCTAATGTGTGACTGTGAAGCCATGCCTTTTGGCGTTAAGAGCAAGATTGTTTTTCAGTTCTCTGTAGTGTAGTGGAGAATTAGTAGAGTGGAGTAATGACAGTGGAGAAGGGGGATTGCTGTATCCAATGGTAGTTCTATTTTTAATTTTTTGAGGAAATTCCATAATGGTTGTAACAATTTACATTCCCACCAACAGTGCACTCTAATTTTAACATGCGGTTATGTTTATAGGATAAATAAGTACTGGGATTTTATGTGCATGACTATAGTTTTTTTTAATGCAGATCTGTTATATTAAACATGACTTGTCTCCATTATCATTCAACAGGCTGGATTTAGCTTTAATAATTTTTCCTTATATCTGATTTGTATATGCAACTTTTTCCCTGAATTCCCTGATTTGCCTCATACATCTAATCTCCTTTCTGTGATGCAAGAAAAAACCAGGATAATTTATTTTTTTCTTAAAACTCTACCTTTTCTAACCATTCAATGTATCTCTAGTTTCTTTAGCAAAGACATTAAATTCTCTTTTGGTGCTTTGAATATCAAAGGCATTATTTCTTTTTCATGAAATGACATCTTGAAAAATCCATTTTCTTTCAAACTTGCAACAAATTATTTCCTTCCTGGGAGTGACTGATGTCTTTTTTAAAGTAACCATACTATCCAAATATTGTTTACTATGGCAAACCCCATGTCTTTGACCTAGACTCTGGTTTTCATCTTACACACTGGGAAGTGGCTTATTTCCATGCTTTCACTGAAACAAGGCTAGATGTGCATTTCAATCTGCAGCAATGGATTTCTAAATTCTGTATCTTACACGAAGAGATTAAATTTACTCTGAAAACTAAGGCCAGGAGTAACTAATGTTTCCTTAAGAAAAATAAATTTATATTATGATCTTAAGACCTTGGGGCCATTGTATTTCAGACTCTTGCATGCTTCCCTTAGCACATGAACTGAAAATATTTGTTTTCTTATAAGAACTATAAATTCTTGTATTATAAGTTTATAAATGTTGAACACATAATTTATGAACATTGATCATCCCCATTGATGACTCTCAATAAGAACCTTCCAAATACAAAGTACTACAGAAGGTGGAGCTGCAAAGAAGATTCCAGACTTATATTTCCAGATAAATAATATAAGTAAAGTGTTCATCTACTGACCTGGGGATGTGAATGTTTGCCTTGTCATGTCTGTTTTCTGAGAACAAGAAGAATAATGCTATCCTCCATCTACAAAGATTTTTTTTTCAAAATCTGAAAGTTTTTTTCTGCTTTGTCCATTTCTGAACTGTCCAATATGGTAGACATTACACAAATGTGTACACTATAAAAATGTCAGTATAAAATACACACTGATTTCAAAGAATCATAAAAAATGCAAATAATACTGACTACATGTTGGAAATATATTTTGGATATACAAGGTTAAGTAATGAATTATTAATATTAATTTCACCTGGGTTTTTTTAATGCTTTTTAATATAACTACTAGAAATTTAAAAGTATGTACATGGCTCACATTATATTTCTATCGAATAGCACTGGACTAGTCTCTCTTGTCTGGATCCTAAATGGTACACACTTATAGGTATAAAACATATGATCTAAGTTAGGGGTATCACATGTTACAATGATACAGAATAAAAGTAGCAGGTCCACAAAAGGATTAAATATATGATGTCAAATCTTTAACTGGATGTTAACTTTACATATTGTGGTGACTGTTTTGCATTACACACCTAAAACTCACATAATATTGTATGTCAAGTATACCTCAATAAAAAATATCTATAACTAAATTAGTTAACCATCCATACTTCCAAGGAATTTGTGAATTAACAGTGGTTATAAGTATAAAAGTGCAGCCAGAGGTCAGCCCTGTCAACTCAGATCCTGTCAGCCTGGTCACTTGGAGAAATCTCTGGTACCTGCAGTGCCTGAATGCTCACATGCTTGTACGTGTAAAGGATAATGGTAATGATTACTGTCATGCACTGAACACTCGATTTATGTTAGATGCTTTACAAAGATTCCTCCTGTAGTCTTTATATCAATCCTAGAGTTGTGTTAGTCAGGGTAGGCTAACTGCTGAAATAAACATCCTCCAAATTTCAGTGGCTTATCAAAATACAAGTTACTTATTCCTTATATGTAATGAGGGTGGTAAGAGTGTTGGCAGACTCTGCTCCAAGCTTCTCATGTCTTGTAGCTCTTATCTCTAATCGGTCTCTAGAGCCATACCCAGTCGGCCAGCAGATGGAGAAAATGAGAGAAGAGCCCACCTGCGGGAATTCCATGGCCAAACCAGAAATTTTATTTCCTGGCACTTTATTTCCACCAGCATTCCATTGCCAGAACTCAACTATGGACAGACTAATCTGCAAGAAAGTCTGAAAATACAGAGTGTAACTGTGCCCGTGATAAAGGAGAGCATGGACACTGCAAACATTAGCAGTCTTTGCAATAGGTTTTATCTCTATATTCTACATTATTTTAAAAATGTAAAATATTATCTCCATTTTACAGAATGTAAAACTGAGTCTTAGAAACATTAAAGTAGGGGCACCTGGGTGGCTTAGTCAGTTGAGCGTCCAACTTCAGTTCAGGTCATAATCTCGCAGTTGGTGAGTTTGAACCCCGCATCGGGCTCGCTGCTGTCAGCCTGTCAGTGCAGAGCTGGCTTTGGATCCTCTGTTCCCCTCTTTCTGCCCCTTCCCAGCTTGTGCTCTCCCCCCAACCCCTCCAAAATAAATAAACATTATTAAGTAAATTCCCCAAAGCCACAGACCTAGGAAATGACATTAAACCACAGGTCTGTAGGCCCCCACAACCCATGCTCTTTCTAGGTAACACTGCAGAACTCACAGAAACTGCCACCATCTCAGTTTACTTATTACAGTGGAAAGGTTTAGCAAATGGTCCAGAGATGTTAGGGGACTGAACTATTTCTCTTCTCCTGCCATTACAAAAGGGCAAGTTTGGGAAAATCTATTTAGGCAATCAAACTCTCACTTTGCATCACTAAAGAATATGTCTGCATGACTTGAGGAAAATCTTCAACAAACAAAAAACAAACAACTGATGAGGTGGGTATTTCATTGCCAAAATGCCATAGTCAAATACATAAGTTCCAGGATATTTCATAAATGATTATAGTCTAACAGGATTAATATGAGAAGACCAAAGAATATTTGTTATGAAGCCTAGAATAATCTACTATTTATCCAGAATCCAAAAACACCCAAAACACCTCAAAAATCATATTTATTGTGCAGAACTACTGAGTAACAATTCTTGCTTGTGTTGGTGAGCCTAGGCCACTGCAAGATTCTAAAGTTTCTTCTGAATTATCAAAGAAAGCCTTTATCATATTTAATCTTATCACTAGGAATTCTATTGTAAAATAACTCAAGGCTGATAATTCACATAGACGATGTATCTTAACTCAGCCACATTGCTCCAATATTCAGGATTATTTTATTCCCTGATATTTCTGGACAAACAGAAATCAATTACATTTAGGAGAAGGACAGAAGATGAAGTGATTACGATGAAAGTGGAGCATTTTCTTCATAGACAAATGACTACTGAGCAGGCATCGAAGTGTAGATAAGATTGTTAGGTATATGCAAAAATCATTAAGCAAATTTGGCTATAAATCAGATAGAAATCAAGGCGTATCAAAAGATTAGTTTGGTAAAAAGTGCTGCAACAACTCATAAAAAGCCTTGAAGTTCACAGACTTAAAATCTGATTTGATATGAAAGACCACCTTACGCTCTAAATTGCTGATGGAAATTACATTTCTCCTAAGTGGCCATGGAATTGTGCATTTGGCCCTGGTGGGAAAGTCTGGAAACAGACAGGAAAGCTGTTTAGAAGGATGATCACGGTGGCAGTCAAAAAGATCCGATGATGCTAGCCATTTGCTGTCTCCGCCCCCCCCCCCATGTTTTTATTCATTGCATCTCAGGAGCACTTCCATATCTTGTTACTCAGTATTTCTGATCCTACTGAATTTTATGAACATGTTTCTGAGGGAATACAGTTTGTTTTCTTGCTCAGTTTTGTCATTCTCCGAATGTTATGTATCTAACTTAAGCCTCCTTGGGACAATCTTTTACTGTTCTCACAATACATATTTTCTAAGCCTAATGTTACTTAAGCATGTTTTCTATAAGTCTGAAAAAAAAAATCATATGTCTTAACTCCATTCTCATAGAGACATGTCTTGAGTTAAACCTATTCAACAGATACTGTCCTTTATTGTAGCTGGATGAGTGGTATTTTTGGAAAAGCAGTTCTCCTCCACACTCTGTCAGGGACCATGTAAGATAGTTTTTGTTCTATCAGAGCTTCTCTACCTTACTCAGGAATATTCCTCAAAGCCAAGGCTGTCCCAGCTCCAAAACTGATGTAGGACTATACAAGACAATTGGAAGTCAAGTGCTTACTTAAGTTCTTACTACTATGTGTCAAGCACTGTACTGCCCACCTTTAAACATCCCCAAAATTGTCCTGAAAATCAGGTCATCTGATCTGTCAGCCTGAACCCCATTTTCTCTCTGAGAAAGGCTCCTGTGAGAAATTCCATTGCCCTTAATCCTGTGTACTTTCATTCTCATGGTCAACCGCGGCTCCCCCTGCTACTGAACTCTTGATCTCACACACGTCTTGCAGAGGTCTTGCAGCTGCTTGCTTCTTTGTTCTAAACAGAGCTGCTTCCCCTGACTTCCCCCAAACCACACAGACAATGCAATTTTCTGACTTGTTACATTGTTGAAAGGCTAACGACTAAATATTGTAAATTAGATATCTAAGGTTTTTAAAGTTCTTGGTCACAAAGCCACCAGGGAATTTTATATCTTTCTCCAGAGGATCTAGCCTCCTATCTATATTGTATGGCCTTTTCTCCAACTCCACCCTTCCTTGTCTTTCTTCCTGGCACTCCTCCTCCCACATCTGTGTTCACTTCTTTGTGCAGAACTGCTTAGTTCTCTCTCTGTCCTGCAGTCTCCTTCTAGACTACACTCTCAAGGCCTCACCTTCCACCTTCCACACTCACGGAAGTTTATCAAAGCATTTTCCTAACTACAGAGAGTTCTGTAAGTAGAACTGTAGTATTGGTGTTTAATAATATTTTCTAAAACACACACACACACACACACACACACACACACACTTCATTAAAAAAATAAAGCAACTAAGCATCAGAAGAGATGTTTCACAGCTCACATGGCTTGATAATGCAAGTCACTTTACACTAAATAGTGGTGGCTTCTTTTTTTTTGAGAGCAAGAGAGACAAAGCATGAGTGGGAGAGGGGCAAAGAGAGAGAGAGACACAGAATCCAAAGCAGTTTCCAGGCTCTGAGCTGTCAGCACAGAGCCCGACGCAGGGCTGGACGCAGGGCTCGAACTCACAGACTATGAGATCATGACCTGAGCTGAAGTCAGCCGCTTAACCCAATGAGCCACCCAGGTGCCCCAGTTTTGGCTCTTGAAAACACAATGTTACGATAATTCTTTAAAAATATCATGATCAGAGAAACAATTTCTAAAAGTAGCCCTCTTGTATTCATTACAATTTCACCTGACGTGTAGCATAAACTCCACCATTTCATCTGTATAAACTCAAGAAGTAAAATAAGATTTTTCTCTCTAAGTTATTTATATATCTGCAAAACAAATTTTTTTTAAAAATTCAATTAATAAATAGAGGTGCCTGGGTGGCTCAGTCAGTTAAGCATCTAACTTCTGCTCAGGTCGTGATCTCACAGCTCATGAGTTCAACCCCCTTGCTGGGTTCTGTGCTGACAGCTCAGAGCCTGAGCCTGCTTCAGATTCTGTGTCTCCCTTTCTTTCTGCCCCTCCTCTGCTCAGGTTCTGTCTCTCACTCCTTCAAAAATAAACATTAAAAAAAATTTTAATAAAAAAAAATTTTAATTAATAAAAATATTTTAGAGTAGTTTTAGACTCATAGCAAAATCAAACAGAGAGTTCCCATATACCCACATCCACCACACACACTGCCCCCCCACTATCTATACCCTGTACCTGTGGTACCTTTGTTACAATTGATGAACCTACACTGACACATTATAATCACTCAAAGTGCACAGTTTATATTAAGGTTCACTCTTGGTTTTGTGTATTCTATGGGTTTTGACAATGTATGATAACATGCATCTATCATGCATCTATCATACAAAATAGTTTCACTGCCTTAGAATTCTTCTGTGGTACACCCATTCATCTGTCCCTGCCTTCTAATCCCTGACAACCACTGATCCTTTAACTGTCTCCACAGTTTTGCCTTCCCCAGAATATTGTATAGTTGGGATCATACAGTATATGGCTTTTCAGATTGGATTCTTTCACTTAGTAATATGCATTTAAGGTTTCTCCATGTCTTTTCATGCCTTGATAGCTCATTTCTTCTTCTTTTTTTTAAGATTTTATTTTTAAGTAATCTCTACACCCAGCATGGGGCTCAAACCTGCAACCCTGAGATCAAGAGCCTCACATTCCACCAACTGAGCCAGCCAGGTGCCCTAAGAGCTCATTTCCTCTTAGCACTGAATAATATTCCATTTTCTTTCACTTACTGATGAACGTCTTGAATGCTTCCAAATTTTGGCAGTTAGAAATAAAGCTGCTGTAAACATCCGTGTACAGGCTTCTGGGGAACGTTTCAACTCTTTTGAGTAAATAGCAAGGGGTGCAATTGCTGGATCATAGGGTAAGAGTGTGTTTAGGTTTTGTAAGGAACCGCACAACTGTCTTCCAAGGTGGCTGTACCGTCTGCACTCCCTGAGCACTCAACTGAGTGCTCCTGTTGCTCGCATCCTCATCAGCATTTGGTGTTGTCAGTTTTGGATTTGGGCCATTCTAATAGGTGTACGGTGGTACCTCATTGTTGCTTAATTTTCAATTCCTTAAGGACACATGATGTGGAACACATTTTCATACACTTGCTTTATGTCTGTATATCTTCTTTGGTGTCTGTTCAGATAACACTGTTTTTTAAATACAAACTTTTATAATACCCATCATCTTACATAGTCACTGACCCTACTTTTATTTTTTAAGTTTTTTAAGTTTACTTATTTATTTTGAAGAGAGAGAGAGTGGGAAGGAGTAGAGAGAGAGAGAAGGAGAGAGAGAGAGGAGGAGAGAGAGAGAGAGAAGGAGAGAGAGAGAGAGAAGAGAGAGAAGGAGAGAGAGAGAATCTCAAGCAGGCTCTGTGCTCTTAGCACGAAACCTTGTGCATGGCTCAATCTCATGATCTGATCTGTGAGAAGGTAACCTGAGCCGAAATCAAGGGTCAGACGTTTAACTGACTGAACCACCCAGGTGTCCTGACTCTGCTTTTAAAATTAAAATAAATTTACCCCAGCTTTCTCATCTTACAAATAAGAAAATTAAGTCAGTAGAGGTGAAAGTCGAATCCATGAAAGTAGCTACAAATATAGAGACAGAAGAAGTGGGCTGAGGACTGAGTTTGTCAGAGGAAAGAAATAGATGAAACATGAAGTAAAGAGGTGGCCAGAGAAAAGGAAGTAGACCAAGAAGAATAAGTGTCATAGGAGTCAAGAGAGGCTAGAGGTGAAGCAAATTTTTTTGTTCATTTGCTTTGACAAGGAGCGTGGCCAGCAACAACAGGCCTGTACGTACTGCATACACTTAGTTTATGTCTATATATCTTGCAAATGATCATTCCTCCTTCGGAGGCAGCATGGCACAGCGGAAAGAACATTAGACTCTGTCCCATAAACTGGGGCACTTAACTTTAAAAACTTTCTGGTTTGTTCTAGTTAGTTTATCTGTAAAATGCGACTGTGTTGTGTCTTCTAGCTTCCAAACTCCATGTTTTCTCTCTTATGGTCTTTTCTCTTTTATTTTTTCTAATTTTTGGATATCATCTTTTTTTCTCTGATAATTTTGTTAATTTATTTAGCATCCACTTCGCTGCAGCCAGTTATATCTCTAGTGATTGACCATCAAACCAAGGTGCTGTAATAATTCTTTAAAAATATCTAATAAAGTATTATGAGCAGAGAAACAATTTCTGTAAGTAGCCCTCTCTTATTCATTACAATTTCACCTGATGTGCAGTATAAATTGAAATTGACCACTGCATCTGCATAAACTCAAGAAATTTAAGAAGATTTTCTCTGTAAGTTATTTATATGTCTGCAATGTCCTATTGGCTTGGATACAACTAGAATATGGAATTAAATAATTTTTGGAGTTTAAAGTATCTATTGGCAAAGCTAACTCTAGTCCACTGTTTTCAAAGGGAATTAATACCAAGAAGAAGCAGTCTTTACCCACGTGAGAATTTCACAGCTTAAATTTACAAACAAGCTATTAAATATTATTATTCTCTTGAATAAAAATAGTATAAATCAGGTAAGATATAATTATAACTAGTAATTGGTACTACGTTAATTTCATTTATAAAATATAACTTCTCCCTTCATTAAGACATTCACTGGTTTATGTAAACAAAACTTATGTGGTTATATTATGCAGCCAAACATGTTATTACTAAGAATAAGCCAGATATATCACCCAAGGCCAGTGATGTGAAATGGATTAAAGAAAAACTGAGTGCAGTGACAGAACATTTAAACCAAAAGCTTACCTGAAAAACCGAAGTGTCCAAGAGGTCAGTCAAGTGTGTACACAGTCAGGTGGTTTCCAGTTCAACAGCAAAATATAGGACAGCCTAGCCTAACAACAAGATGAAATAGTAGGGAGGAAGTTGCACATTTATTTTCCCTTAGAGAGTAGAGGTGTACTTGCGAATACTTTTTCTGTACTAATTTGTAACTTTCGAGATAAAGATATATTTATTAGACTCTGGAACTCCGTGTAAGATAGGCAGAGAGACAAGTAAATAAACCTGAGTGGCCGAAGTCCCCATGGACACAGCATACCCTATACCCTCTATTCTGTTCTACCTGTATCATTTAAGGTACCAGAAGATAAACATCTTTAACCTGTAAGGAAACAAAACACAAACCTGGAAATAATAAGAAAAGAGAGGAGACTTTCTAGTGTCTGGGGTATTTATAAGATAAGGTAGGATATTATCTTCATTTCCGGAAAGCCTGAATCCAATTACTTTTTCCAAAAAGAAAAAAAAAAACCCTTCATACACTATTAGATACTTCTCTGTCTTTCCTTTTTCTAGTCTCTCACTCATCCCTTAACACTCTGCCAACCAGTTCCCAGTGAAGCAATTTTTTGAACTCCCTAAATATTATATTCAATAGACATCTATACCCTCATTTTTTTTTTACAGGTCTGTATCGTTTGGCATTATTTTTTTTTAATTTTTTTTAATGTTTATTTATTTTTGAGACAGAGAGAGACAGAGCATGAGTGGGGGAGGGGCAGAGAGAGAGGGAGACACAGAATCCGAAGCAGGCTCCAGGCTCTGAGCCGTCAGCACAGAGCCCGACGCGGGGCTCGAACTCACAGACCGCAAGATCATGACCTGAGCCGAAGTCGGATGCTCAACCGACTGAGCCACCCAGGCGCCCCTCGTTTGGCATTATTAATCACCTTTCCCTTTTTGAAAGTTTTATATCCTGTGTTTCACAACACTGTGCTATCTTAATCTTCCTCCTACCTCTTTGAGCCTTTTCTGCCTCCTTTGATCTCTTCATTTATTTATGTATTTTCCATAGGTAATTAACTACAAAGTATTACAACAAAGTACAATATAATTCAGTATCCCCAGCCTCTTTTTGAACAAACCAAGGACCTTAAGATGCTGTGACCAAATTCAATGGAATATCTCTCCTCCTCTTCTATTTTAATTGTCTAGAGTATCTTTTTAATTTCAATTTTTGTTTAACCACCCACACACAAACAAGAAATCATTTTCAATAATTAAATTTTTCAACATGTTACCAATTTCTGTGATTATTGTTGTTTCTTCTATGCCATGCTTTCCTTTTGGACTTGGTAATATCACAGAAGCATATTCTATGATAATATTTTCATGAGAAATCTATAGGTAGTAAAATCCTTTAAGTCTGAAAATATCTCTATGTTCCTTCGTTCTTGAGGAGCAGTTTAGCACACATTTCTAGGTTAGTTTATTTTTTTCCCTCAGCATATGGACTATATTGCTCCATTCTCTTTGGACAATTTTGTTTTTTTAGGTGTTCAGGATTACCATCATAAGCTGGGTCCCACCAGACACTCCAAATCCTACAGGCAGGCAGCCCAGCACAAATCCAACCAAAGATGAAAACAGTATAGCTGGGACAGCACATGTGAACAGGACCAGAAGGCACAAACGAGCTGCATGAAAAGGTATCCCAGACTCCCCTGCCACACAGCAAGGTTGCACTAGAATATGAGCTCATGCTAATGGTTACATCAGTGGTTCTTGTATGAACAGGTAAAAGAGAAAGAAAAAGCCTGAGCCCTTATGTACAGATTTATGTATAGGCTGGCTTTATAAAGAAAGTTCCAATGGGAAATGGAAAATTACCACATGATAGCCATTACTCAGGGTGTCCTGGAATGATAATAGGGAGCAAAAATTCCTCAAAGGGTAAAGCTTCGGGCTTTTACCTAATGATCCACTTTGTGTGGAGCTCAATAAATCACTTAAGGTTAAAAACTACACAAGTCAACTTTGAATTCTTCTCCTCTTATCCACTATTATCAGTTAGTATTTTTAGTTTTAAGAAAACAGAAAACTCAGTCAAGTTACTTCTGTTAAAAAAAAAAAAAAGGTGGGGGAGATATTATGACAAGGATACAAGAATATTTTCTAGAACTCCAGCAAGAAATGAAACCAGGACTAAAGAAAATTCTAGAAACAGAGATTGGAATTGCATCCGTACTCTTCATCTCATCTCTGTTCCTCTCAGAATGTATGATTTCATCTCTTTCTCTCTCATTTTCCCTCCCTTTCTCTGTACATTGTCATTTTCTGCTTCTCTACTAGAAATGGTATGTGGAAAATGGCCAATCTATATCTCTCAAAGTTTTATAGGTATATACGAGTTTCTGTCATGGCCCAACATCTGAAAAACTTAATTTTAAAATTTGGTCTAGGGGCGCCTGGGTGGCTCAGTTGGTTAAGTGTACGATTTTGGCTCGGGTCATGATCTCATGGTTCATGGGTTCGAGCCCCACATCTGGCTTTGTGCTGACAGCTCAGAGCATAGAGCTTGCTTCGATTTCTGTGTGTGTCTCTCTTTCTCTCAAAAATGAATAAACATTAAAAAAATAATAATAATAAATAAAACTTGGTGTAAATATAGATTCCCATGTCAAAAACAAAAACAAACAAATGAAGTAAAAAAACATCTCTAACTGGCACAGCTTGAATGAGGTGCCTACTCCAGATCCAAACAAATTATGTAGAGAGACATCTTATTCAGAACGGTTGCTAGAAGCTTCGCCTTGACTCTGAGGGAGAACTAGGTCACTATAAGCTGAACAAATAGATAAATCCATCCTCATTTATTCTCCCAGTTATCCTGGCTGAAAACCTCAAAGTTAGCTTTGGCTTATCCTCCTCTCTTATTTACTATATAATTCAGTCGCCAAGAACAATTTCATTCTTCTTTCAAAACTACTCTTTTTTCCATTCTATCTTGATTTCCACTGCTTTACTGTTTGCCGAAATAACAGACCCAAAAAAAAGTTAGTTCACTATAGTTAAATTTACATTTCTTTACTGATGGAAATAAATATTTTTCCTTTTTCCCTCATGTTATGGACTATTAGTATTTCTGCTTCATTGGTTTGTGTTATATTAATTTTGTGTCTCCCTCTTCTCATTCATATGTCGAAGTACTAACCCCTCCACCCCCCAATGTGAGTGTAGTTAGAGATACGGCCTTTACAGAAGAAACTAAGATTAATTTGGGTTATGAGTATGGAGCTCCAATCAATAGGACCAGCGCTCTTATAAGAAGAGGAAGAAATGCCAGGGATGCTTGCCCACATAACAAAGGCCATGGAAAGACACAGGGAGAGGGCTGTCTGCAAATCAAGGAGAGGCCTTAAGAGACACTAAAACTGTCAACATCTTGATCTTGGACTTCTAGCCTCCAGAACTGAGAGAAGATAAATTTCTGCTAAGCCACCTAGACTGTGGTACGTTGTTACAGCAGGCCTAGCTGACTAACACAGTTTGCCTATGTTCATATTCCATTTTTCTTTTATATTCTTCTGACGAGAGCTCTCTTAATATTAAAGCCTAATATTAACCCTTTCATACAAAATAAATGTTAACAAATATTTCTCCCAATTTATTTTCTACCCCCTCACCTTTCTGTTTTGTTTTGTATACTGAAACTTTTTTAAGTGTAGTAAAATTTTTCAAGCCTTTCCTTATGGTTGCTGCATTTGAAATTGTGCTTAGAAAGTTCTTTCATTGTTACAGCATACTTATGGTCACCTATATTTTCTTCCAATTCTTTTTTGTCTCATCTGAATTTTATTTTCAATGTATGATGTAAGCTACAGATCAATTCTTTTTTCGTATAGCTAATCAATTATCCCTGTACCACTTACTCATTTTCCCATTTATTTTAAATCTATTTTTATCATATTCTAAATACTTATATGCACTTAAAACTCCTGTTGCTTTTTATTTATTATATTCATTTATTCAATAACTCATTTTGGAAATTATACTGTTCCACATTTATCATTAAGGAAAAAGAATTTTTCACCAAATTCAAGAAACCAAATGGGTGTCTCAAATGATAAAAATTATAAAAATATTAAGGAGGAAAAGTTTTTAAATCAAAATACTATCACATAATTGTTTTTTGTTTTAAATAAACATCAAAATAGATGCAAAATTACTTTACCCCAAATGAAAGAGGGAAGGGGTACCATCTGATTTAGTTGCATTTTTTGACCTAACTAAATGATAAGAAAAGAAAAGAAAATAGAGAAGAAACTTCGTGAGGATTGTCAATTGGCCTTTTCAGGTTCCTTTCAAGAAATGTCTTTTTAATGAGTTATTTTAAAAAGTTTTTTTGTTCCTCTTTGAACAGGAGGGGTACTATCTATGTAAAAATATCTTTTACATACTCAGTGGTAAGAATAAAACCTACCTAATGGGGATCAGTGGGTTGAAGTCTGTGTTGTTCTTTCAAGGAAGGGGTACAGATAAAATCTAAGTTGCACAGGCCCAGCTATGCTCATGTTGAATGTGCTCCGACACCAGTTGAGTCTCTCCTGTCCACATTTAAACTCAAAACCACCCCAGGGATTCTTAAAGAAAATTCAAAAGACGAAAATCATGTCAAATCTATTACTATTAGCTATTCATTATTTTCTCTTTGCTTTCCATATGGCAAGTACTTAAAACCAGACTGCAAATGCGAAATGTATTACCCACATGACTTTAGAAACAATGAAATTGAAACTTCGAGGAAGCACTAACTCCCCAAGATTAAACTAGCAGAAAGCAGTTCATTGCAACAGAACTCTCCCGTACCACGGTGCTGCGCAGCCTCAAAGAGCTGTGCCCAAGACGAACTCGTAAAGTCAAATTAGGGTTGGGAACAATCGCAAACCGGCGTCAGAGAAAAGCACTCTCTCCGCCCAGCCTGGCCCCTCCGGCGCTTCTTTGGAGGTATGCTAGATTGTGGGACAGACACGGACGGTGGGCGTGGGAAGGCGGCGCTCTCTAACAGGTAGGACGCAAAAAAAACTCACTAAGATTTTTGAAACCTGTAACGTAAACAAGTTAAAAACTATAATGACGGGCCCCCCCAACACCTTGAAAAGGAGATACTGCAAACTCCTCACAGCTCGCATCGTCAACACCCGGGCCTCCAAGCCCATCCCAGCATCCTTTGCGCCGCGCACAGAAAGCCCTGGCGCGGTTTGGCTACTTCGGCCGCCGTAGGCTCTAAGTTGCTATGGAAACCCAGCTACCCTCGCTATGTCGTTGCAGCAGGCCCCTCAGTCACGGGTGTTCGTGGAACTGGTTCCCTGGGCTGACCGGGGCCGGGAGAACAATGTGGTCTCGGGGGGTGAGTTCCTGCCTGGACTCCGACGCCCCGTTCTCTCAGGACAGGCCCAAACTACGACCCGCGAGGTGCACGTAAGCGGCACCGCTGAGGTGTCTGCGAGTCCTGATCGGGCGCAGGTGGCGGTGCTAGTGAGCAGCACGAAGGAGGCGGCGGCCGAGGCCAAGAAGAGCGTTTGCCGTCGCCTGGATTACATCACACAGAGCCTCCAGCAGCAAGGTCTGCAGGTGAGAGCTTCGTTGGGGAGGAGCCTCGGGCCGGATCGCAAAAACCGGGGGCAGAGTTCCGGGCCCGACGGTCCCTGGTGTCAGTTGGAGGCATCGAGGGTCTTGACCTTTATCTCATCCATATTACAGAGCGACAGGACCTGGCAGAGTAAAACTTTCGGCCCATCTTTCTTCTAGATGAAAGTATTTATTGGCCCCAGTGGCTTATGAAATAAAAGAATGTAAATTGAGTAGGTTTTTATTTGGCGATATTTGCCACAGTAATTTTGTATTTTACCTTGATATGGTTAACTGTTACACTGGACACATTAGATGAAAGTGCTTGCCCAAGTATATTAGGCACTAATAATTATTTGTTTGTAATCTGCACCATGCAATTAACAGGTGAAAAGCATGCTTCCTCCCAACCATGTAAATCTTTGCATGGAGTGGCTCTTCAGTATTATTTGCAAACAGTAACGTGAGGAGGAAAATTGCATCCATTATCGTTTAATAAAGACTCAAAAAATTTCAGCAAATTTTTTAGTTTTAACTGTGAAAACAATTAAGCCAGTAAACTGTAGATGCCACATAAATGAAATACCTCAACTCACCAGAGGGGTCCATGAAACAAATCACTAAGTAAATCTTACCTAAACTCTACTTCTAAGAAAAGAAAAAAGAAATGAGCCAGCTTTTTATTTAATCTGAACAACAGCTCTTTTAGGCAGGTTTTAATATCCCCATTTAGATTTAATGAAGTTAACGTAATGCTCTCAACTTTAAGGAGGGCAGTATTTGAACTCTTGTTTTCCTGAAGGTAAACTCTACTTTGTTTCCAATCATAGTTGGCCTCAGATAATTAGAATACAAAGAAAATGAAGAAGCTACAGAATGAGTCAACTATTTCATTCCCTTCATTTTACACAGTAGGACTGAAAAGGCCAGTGATGTGATTTATCCCAAGTAACACTGAGTTGATAAAAGTGCTTCCGGTCTATTATTACAAATGGCACGCCCCCAAAAAGCAGGTCTTTAAGGAAAAATACATTCATACTGTATTTACAGACACAGTTATTTTAAAAGTCATTTGGAACAGATGTCTCAAGGATTTTACAGTTTAGAAGAATTCAAATGCTAATTATAGACAATGTGATTTAAGTGGTTTAATATGTGGAAAAAATTTCCTCATAAAAACCAATGCCAGTGCTGCAGTCCTATTTGAATAATGTAACTAATTCTTAAGTATACCGAGCTCCCCTGGCTGTAACTTCTAACATGTAAAGCAGTAAATTACCGTAGCCAACTTAATACTTACATTACGATTCAGTGTTCAAGGCCAGACAGAATGTTAGTGATCTCCCAGTTATCTCTGCTAATGGAAGAAAGCAGTCATGTAGAGAATTTGTTCAGAAGATAATGCAAAAAATCATTTCTGTTACTTTTCAGGATGAATTATAATGGGTTTTCACCAAGTTATTCATTTTAGACTTTTGAATTTGGGGGTTAAAAACATCACTCCCGTACTTTAGGGTCTCCTCATATTCCAGATTCCTTTGCTTAATAGATGGAACCTAACTATTGTTTCCTCTCATCTCTTTCCCCTCCTTGACTAGCTGACTCCCATTTTTTTCCTTTAAGAACTAGCCCAAGGGGCGCCTGGCTGGCTCAGCCAGTGGAGCACGCAACTCTTGATCTCAGGGTTTGTGAGTTCGAGCTCCATGTCGGGTGTGGAGATTACTTAAAAATAAAACCTTAAAAAAAAAAAAAGAAAGAATGAATCAGCTCAAGCTTACCTTCTTGGTATTCCTTTTCTAACATTACACTAGCCTCCGCCATACCACAGTCTATTCCCTACTTATAATAAAACTTTTCCCTCTGTATTTTAAATTGTTGCTTTACTGGTGTCTCCGTATTCTAAACCTCTCGAGCACAGACCATTTTAGATATCTTCCCTGCGCCCAAGGGTTACTCTTCATACACATCACATACTGTATACTCAAAAATGGTTTTGAGGGGTGCCTGGATGGCTCAGTCAGTTAAGTGTTCCACTTAGGCTCAGGTCATGATCTTGGGGTTCATGAATTCGAGCCCCACGCCAGATTCCATGCTGACAGCTCAGAGCCTGCAGCCTGCTTTGGATTCTGTGTGTGTGTGTGTGTGTG
The DNA here is from genome assembly GCA_030068075.1 of Paguma larvata. Taxonomy (NCBI): domain Eukaryota; kingdom Metazoa; phylum Chordata; class Mammalia; order Carnivora; family Viverridae; genus Paguma; species Paguma larvata. Next base: position 70,131,664 of record CM057829.1, read on the forward strand.
TGTGTGTGTGTGTGTGTGTGTCTTTCTTCTCTCACTCACACTCTGTCTCTTTCTCTCAAAAATAAAAAAATGGTTTTTGAATGACTAAAAAAATGAATGAAGCACTAAATAAACTATTCAACTATATTATAGATCAACTATATTATCGATTATTTTATGATCATATATAGTTCCACATGTGAAAGCATACCCTCATTTTCAGTGTTGTGATTTTTTTTAATGTTTATTTTTGAGAGAGAGAGAGCAGGAAAGGGGCAGAGAGAGAGAAAGACCTAGAATTAGAAGCAGGCTCCAGGCTCTGAGCTGTCAAGAGTCAGACACGGGGCTTGAACCCATGAACCGCGAGATCATGATCTAAGCCAAAGTCAAAGGCTCAACTGACTGACCCTTCAGTGTTGTTTTCATGGAGAAATGTTTTAAAGATATAAGCAATATTTATTCAACCATCAAACATTTTTTTGGTATTTCCTATCACCGTTTATTTTTAAAGAACTCGTAACATGATAGTAATTATTTTGTTTTCCAGTGTGTATGTTCCCTTCATAGGCTATAAAGTCCAGTATTTGTCTACTCACAATTGTATTTTTTTTTCGATAAATGTGTAATAGATGCATGTTGCTGGGCACCAGAAATGGAAGTGACTCCGTCAGATCTTGAATAGTGACCGAAAGAAAAGCTCTCCAGTTCCACACTAGAATGCAGCAAGTCTGTGTTCAGAGCACTATATCCAGGTCATTATGGCTAGGACACAGAGCACCTGGGGAAAATGGGCGGGAACTGAGATAAGACTGAAGAAGAAAGCTATAGGCAGAACATGGTAGAAGGCCTTGTTTGCTACATTGAGGAGTTTGAATGCTATTGGCAATAAAAAAAAAAAAAAACCTGCTTATTACTGCTAGACCTTCTACAAATGTTATCTCATTTGATACTCACTCGCACCGTATGAGACTGGCACTTCAATTGCTGTTTATAGAGGAGAACTCTTGGGATCAGAGTGATTGCTGGTAGAAAGCTTGCCCAAGGTCGCACAGCTAGGAAGTGGCACAGTTTCGACTCCAGTCAAGAATTTTGACCTCAAACTCTCGCTCTTCACCACGGTAGTATGTTGCCGCTCTACTGTCTTGGCAGTGGGTGACTGAGTTTTAAGTAGGGGAGGTAGCAGATGCTATTGATACCGCACTCGGATCCCTTGGCACTTCACGTTTGTGTGCATACAGGCCCAACTTCCATCTGCCAGCACGGAGAATCCTTTGCCAGTTTTTCCTGGCTGCAGCTTTTCCTGGCTCCGCCTACAAGTGGGCCAGCCAGTAGTGCCTGAGAAGTAACAGCCCCTCCCCAAGCTCCAAGGGCCTGCAGCTAACCCCTGAGGGAAGTGAGTGGAAAGAGACCTTCCCTCTTGGGCAGGATGGCTCTGAGGCATAAGTTCTGCCCTGGCTCCCAGAGTTTCTCTGCAGGATTAACTTCCAGTTGCGCACAGTGGTGACTGCCTGACAACGCACACTTCAGTGCTTTCCTTCTGTTTCACTTCCCGTTCCCCTTATGGTGTTTCCAACGATTATCTTTTTGTCTTTTTTTTAATGTTTATTTTTTGTGGGGGGAGAGGCCAAAGAGAGAGGGAGGCCGAGGATATGAAGTGGGCTCCACCCTGACAGCAGAGAGCCCGGCGGGGGCTGGAACTCACAAACCATGAAATGATGATCTGAGGTGAAGTCAGCTAAACCACCCAGGTGCCCCTCTTGGGATTACCTTAAAAATTACCTGCTCGTACGCACATCCATGTTTCAGTCTGCTTCTAGGTGCAGTCAGAATTAAGTTAGGGAGTGGTAGGAATAGATCGAACATATCATATGAGCTGGTTTCAGTTTTTCATTATTAAAAATGGTGACAAAATGAATATCCTTATTGCTAGGTATTTATACATGTTTTTAATTACGTTTTTGGCAATTAATTCCTGGCTTATGTATATTTTTAAGGCCTATGAAAAATTACACATAGGACAGTAAGTTTACAACTTCACTACAAATATATCCTTGGCATGGTGGGCATTATTTTCTTTTTTAACTTTGCCAAGTCAGTAGACAAAACAATGTTATTGTCATTTCCTATGTTTCATCTTTTTTTTTTTACATTTGAGGTTAAACTTTTATTCACGTAAGTTGCAAGTTCATAATGCTTTGTCTACTTTTTCTATTCATTTTTTAATTTATGGGAACTTTTTAAAAATTAGTTTCAGCTGTACAGTACAATGTACATTTCTCAATGCTCATCACTGTAGAACTCTCAGTCCCCTTTATCCATCTGTGTATGTCCCACCCCCCGCTTCTCCTCTGGCAACCACCAGTTTACTCTCTGTAGTTAAGACTCTTTTTTGGTCTCTTTTTTCATTTGTTCATTTGCTTTGTTTCTTAAATTCCATATATGAGTGATACTGTATGGTACTTATCTTTTTCTGGTTGTTATTCGACTTACCGTTAAATCCTCTCGATCCACCCATATCGTTGCAAATGGCACGATTTCATTCTCGTTTACGGCTAAGAGTTCAGTGTGTGTGTGCACGCATGCATGTCTCACCTCTTTACCCATTCATCTCTGGATGGACACTTAGGTTGCTTCCATATCTTGGCTGCTGTAAATAATGCTGCAATAAACACAGGGGTGCAGGTATCTTTTTCAATTAGTGTTTTTGTCTTCTTTAGGTAAATATCCAGTAGTGGAATTACTGATCATATGGTAGTTCTATTTTTAACTTTTGAGGACCCTGTATACTGTTTTCCACAATGGCTACACCAGTTTACATTCCCACCAACACTATACGAGGGTTCCTTTTTCTCCCTATATTCACCAACATTAGTTATTTGTGGCATTTTTTTATTTTAGCCATTCTGACAGATATAAGGTGTTATCACATTGTGGTTTTAATTTGCATTTCCCTGATGATGAGTAATGTTGAGCATCTTTTCATGTGTTTGTTGGCCATCTGTATGTCTTCTTTGGAAAAATGTATGTTCAGGTCCTCTGCCCATTTTTAAATTAGATTATTTGTTTTTGTGGTGTGGAGTTGTATAAGTTCTTTATCTATTTTGGATATTAACCCTTTATTGGATATATCATTTGCAAATTACCTTCTCCCATTTAGTAGATTGCCTTTTTGTTTGGTTGATGGTTTGCCTTTGGTATTATACTTATTGGGTCCTTCCCAAGCTTAAGGTTATATAACTATTAACTATTATTTCCTGGGTCCTTTAGGGACCCTTTAAACTACATCAAATATTTGCTGTGTTGGAATTTATTTTGGTGTAATGAAAAGGGCTTTGCTTTCTCTTAAATAGGTAAGTGACTGTACCGAAATCATTTATTGAAGTCTGTCTTTCCCTTACTGCATGTGCAAGAACCTAATTCAAATTGCCTTTGAAAATAAAAAGTATTCCTTTATATGACCTTAAATGGTAATAAAGATTTTAGGTATGCATGTCAAGGCTCGAATTTGATATAATTCTCTAGGCTTTCCTGCGGCTTCTTTCATGATACCTAAATGGCTGCAACATTCCCAAGCCTTACACTGCACACTGTACCTATAACAAGAAAGACAGTTCTTATTTCCCGCAACGACATAAAAACAAATAGTCCTGTAGTTCACTGTAAATGGACAACCTAAATCTGACTTTATGGCCAGAGAAATGCCATATACTAATTAGTTTAGATTTGGATTTCTGCCCATTTTTAACCTAATCTTGTAGCAAGTTAGATATGATAATCCTGAATGGTTTAGACTTATCAGGATTTACCTTGAACCACATAGTCCCTGCTCAGAAAGAGTAGGGGCAGAATAGGTGACATAAGAATTCCATATTACTTGTTGTGCCTATTGGTTTGAAACGTTATGGGATGCCTGGGTAGCTCAGTCAGTTAAGCCTTTGACTTCAGCTCAAGTCATGATCTCCCGGTCCGTGGCTTCGGGCCCCACATTGGGCTCTGTGCTTACAGCTCCGAGCCTAGAGCCTGCTTCGGATTCTGTGTCTCCCTCTCTCTCTGCCCCTCCCCCACTCACTCTCTATCTCTTCTCACTCTCTCCCAAAAATAAATAATAAAACATTTAAAAATTTTTTTGACATGTTACTAGTATTACATTTGCAATATTCAGACATTGTTGAATCGGTTTCAGAATACTAGTTCTTTTGATCCTAGTTATGTTCCTACATTACTACCACATTATTTAAAGTATTATATCTTTGTAAAACATTTGTAGGGCAAGTTCTCCCCTCATTACTTTTCTAATAAAAAGATTTCCTGCCTGCAAAGGAAATGTTAAATGACACCAAGAGGATACAATCAGAAAATCCAGTGTAAAATTCTGGAGTCCAAACAAAACTTCTGTTCATATTTTGCATTGTTTATATATTCATTTGAGGAGAATTGCTGACTTTACAGTGTTGTGTCCTGGTCCATTTATTCAAGCATTTTTTTCTGTGAAGTTTTATGGTTTTCTTCATATTTATCCTTTTTAAGTTTATTCCTACCATAACATGGTTTTTTGTATCGAGAATATTACCTTGCTGCCTTCATAGATTTAAGTCGTTATTCTTGTACTGGCCATTTTGTCATTTAAAATCTGCCCTTTGCAGGGTACCTGGGTGGCTCTGTCAGTTAGGTGTCAGATTCTGGATTTCAGCTCAGGTCGAGATCCCGGGGTCATGGGATCAAGCCCTGCTTCCGGCTCTGTGCTGAGCATGGATTCCGATTGGGGTTCTCTCTCTCTCCCTCTGCACCTCTCCCATTTGCGTGCAGTCATATGTATTGCTCTCTCCCTTAAAAAAAAAATAATAAAATAAAAATTTAAAAAAAATAAAATCTGTCCTTTGTATTTAGATATAAAATAGCTTCCCGGCAGCTTAATTGGGAAAACTTAATGGACTAGGCTGGTATATTTTAATGTTTTTTAGTTTGTACCCAATATTCCAGGATTTCCCAATCTCAGCACTATTAACATCCCATACTAGATAATGCTTTGTTATGGCAAGCTGTCCTTTGCATCATAGAATATTTAGCTATATTCCTGGTCCCTACCCATAAGGTGACCAACTTGTCCTGGTTTACCTGGGACTGTCCCAGTTTTTCAACTGACAGTGCATATCTCAGGAACCTCCTCAGTTTCTGGTAAACAAGTGCATACATTCACCCAACTTACTACACCACCATAGTGTACCCCCTACCCCATTTTAGCAATCAAATATGTCTCCAGACATTAGCAGATGTTCCCTGGGGAGCAAAATTGCCCTCTAATTAAAAACCAGTAGGGGCGCCTGGGTGGCTCAGTTGGTTAAGCGGCCGACTTTGGCTCAGGTCATGATCTCGCGGTCTGTGAGTTCGAGCCCCGCGTCGGGCTCTGTGCTGACAGCTCAGAGCCTGGAGCCTGCTTCTTCAGATTCTGTGTCTCCCTCTCTCTCTGCCCTTCCCCTGCTCATACTCTGTCTCTATGTCTCTCAAAAATAAATAAACGTTAAAAAAAAAAATTAAAAAAAAAAAAAAACCAGTACCCTATAGATAAGCAGAAAATCTCATATTGTGTGTGGGAGCCCACGAGCCAAATATTACCAGGAAAATATCAATAGTGAAACAATTTTAGGTTTATTTATCATGATCGGCAGACACTCCTTTAACATTCATTCAAACTGCTTTATGTGCAAATAATTGTTCATAGGTACACCACTCAAGTTCATACTTTTTGTACAAGCTAATGTAAAAATTACTACAAATGGAGTGACAATTACGATGCAGTTTTCAGCAAATATTTGTAGGCTTTGAATTTATTTTATGTAACTTTTAGGGAAGGTTTAAAACATCAGGCAAACCAGTTCTTTCTGGATTCTCTGTTATTCTGAGTTTAATAAGTTCAGGTTTCTACTTCATGTTTTAGAGTAATTGCATTTGGTAGCCAAACATTTCGTAACCATACTCTTGTACTTTTTGCTTCAGGCAGAAAATGTAACTATGACAAAGGATTTTAGAAGAGTGGAAAATGCTTATCACATGGAAGCAGAGGTATGTACTTATCATGAAAAATAATTGGAAACAGCATGACTTTGTGGGGACAATTTGCATTTATTTTTATTCTTGAACTGAAATGTATAGGAGGAGTGCTTCTTATGATGTTGATAAAAGATTATTTTTCTCAAAATCATTTTTGGTGTTAAATATCTGTGTGAGCTTTTCTTTATATATATATATACACACACACACACACACACACACACACACACATATATATATAATTTTTTTTTTTTAGTAATCTCTATACCCAACATGGGGCTGGATCTCACAATCTGGAGATCGAGTGTCATGTGCTCTTCTGAGCCAGCCAGATGCCCCTGTATGAGCTTTTAAAATAAATTTTAATGGGTTTCATTTAAGAGAAATTGTTTTGAAATAGAATAAAAATAGCAAGGAGGAAGTAGCAGTTAATTGACACCTGAATAAAATTTTAGTAAAGTTATCACCTAGTGAGCAGGAAAACTATAGGAACTATAGAAAAACTATAGGAAATTTCTTCTCAGATAAAAAGCAAATTAATGAAGTCCTAACATAAGGATTGAAACACTTTTCAACATTCTTTTCTTTCACAATGCAGTTTTACTCTGTTGTGGTAATTTATCAGGTTTTTTTTGTTTGTTTGTTTTGTTTTTTATAAAAACCACTTGGATACCTGGTTGGCTCAGTCAGTAGAATGTATGACTCATGATCTCAGGGTTGTAAGTTTGATCCCCACATTGGATGCAAAGGTTACTTTAAGGGGTGATTCAGTGGCTTAAGCCTCTGACTTTTGATCTCAGGGGTGTGAGTTCAAGCCCCATGTTGGCCTTTGCACTGGGCATGAAGCCTACTTAAAAAAAAATTCTTATAATTAATTAATTAAAAAAATTAAAACCTCTCAGTCTTTGCCCAAATTAAAAAAGAACAAAATATTTTTTGTACACTCAATGATAACATTTAATTTCTACAACTGCCTATACTTTTCACTTATCTTTAAGGATTTTATTTATGATCAGGATTTTATGAAATCAGGTATGTTGTAGTTGTGATTAGGTTAGAGGACTACTATTTGTTTCAGCTTCCAAACATTTTAGGATTTGTGTGCTAGTTCCATGCTGCCTCCTCACAGGAAGCAAACAAGAATGTAGTTAGAGTTAAACTCTTGTTTAGTCAGATAATCTTTATGTTTAGAGGTGGGAAATATCTCAAGAAATCATCTAGTCCTACTTTCAGACAGATAATCTATTATTTTTCTAATTTTAAGGGTATGACTTCAAGCTCAGATAACTTGGTCTCAGACTTCCCAGTCATATTAAAAGAAAGAATGAAGGGGCGCCTGGGTGGCTCAGTTGGTTAAGCGGCCAACTTTGGCTCAGGTCATGATCTTACGGTCTGTGAGTTCGAGCCCCGCGTCGGGCTCCGTGCTGATGGCTCATAAGAGCCTGGAGCCTGCTTCAGTTTCTGTATCTCCCTCTCTCTCTGCCCTTCCCCTGCTCACGCTCAGTCTCTATGTCTCTCAAAAATAAATAAACGTTAAAAAAAAGAAGAAAGAAAGAAAGAATGGAAATTGGAATCCTGCCTGGCTTCTTACCTCCTTGAGATAGTAATTTCTACAATACTCTCTTGCTCCAGTACTTAGTTTTATTTTTCCACTTAAAATTTAACTATCTCAAGGAATTTTAAAATTGCTCATGATAATTTTAGGGATCCACATGGCAAAATTTATTTTTTGGTAGTTGGGATTGAAAAATATCTTTCAAAACGGGATGAAGGGGGGGCTCTAGGGGATGGGCAAAATGTGTGAAGGGGAGTGGGCGATGCAGGTTCCAGTCATGGAATGAATAAGTCACAGATATAAAGGGCACAGCTTAGGGGAAATAGTCAATAGCATTGTAATGGTGTTGGATGGTGACAGATGGTAGCCACACTAATGGCGAGCACAGCATAAGGTAGAGACTTGTTGGGGCACCTGGCTGCCTTGGTTGGTAAAATATGTGACTCTTGATCTCGGGGTTGTAAATTCAAGCCCCATGTTAGGTATAAAGATTACTTAAAATCTGAAAAAAAAAAAGTATAGACTTGCTGAATCACTATGTTGTATACCTGAAACTAATGTAACATTGTGTGTCAAACTTAAAAGAAAAGGGACTTACATCATGCAATCTGATACCATATCGCCCTTAGGTCAGCATCAGCAGTCAGCAGAGACCAGGGTAATGGGGTCACAAGGTACAAAATAATGTCTAACATATACCAATACCCTCATGAACAGTTAAATATATAAAGTAAGATTAGATGGCAGAACATTACTTTACACAATAACTAAAATTTTTATCCTGAAAGGCACTTTAGAGATTCTTTATCTAAACTCCCACCTATCCCCCAGCTGTTTCTCTTTATTTTAAAGGTAAGAATATTGAAAGTTAGAAATTATGTAAGTACATGAACATAAAAAGCTTATTCCATTTTCAGTCATCTAATCAATACAAATTTTTCTAACACTAAGCCAGAACTGACTTAGTAGCACTCATCCATTATTAATGATGTACTTCTCCAAGAACAAAAGGCAAATACTTTTTACTTGAAGTTCAGTATCATGTTGATGCTAGTTTTTTCTTCTCCAGGGGTAAGAATCCCCAGTTTCTTTAGTCATTTCTTATAATAAGACAAACTCTTTATCGAGTTAACCGATTTCCATCCAGAGCTCCTGCGAGACAACTATAGTGCCCTAACTGTGATTTAGCCAGTCCACGTTAGTGAAAGATGATTATCTCCTTTATTCTGGAATGTTAAAGACTGAACTTGGTACTTGTATCACATTGTTCCCTTGTGTTGAGCTCACAGTTATAATCATAATTAAAACTATCGAAGTATCTTTCTCACATGCTGCTTTTAAATATTTCTATTTTATACTTGTTACTATTTCAAAATAAAGTATGAAGTTTAAATTTATCTCTGTAAAATTTTATCCACTAGATTTGACCGTATTTCCAGCCTGTTAGGATCATTTTGGATCTTGATTTTGCCAATCAGTGTTTATATTCTGCCTGGCCAGCTTTATGTCACCTACTGATTTCATCATCCATGTGTCCATCTTTGTAATTAATAAAAATATTAAGTAACATTAATCAACTATGTTGCCATGAAGACTATATGTCAGTATACACTAAGATAAGTAAAAAATAAATTCTTTATTGCTACAGTATTTCTCTGGTAACTTGCCAGCTAGGAAGTCAAGTTCAGTACATCATGATTTGTTCTTAATAATCTCAAATCTACATGCTCGATAGATTGGCCTTTGGATAGAAATAGTATGGCAGTGGTTGAGAAAGGTAGAGATTAGAAGAAAAGCATAGAGTTGGTGAACTTCACTCTCATGAACAAAGCAAAGTGAAAAGTCAGATGAGTTTTTTTTTTTTACTTAACATCTCAGCAAGAAACTCAATACTTAAGAGAACTTACAAGATTTTACTCTTAAATTTCTGTGTCCTTATTTTGTTCTTCCCTTGTTCTTCCTCCTTCTTGGAGGACCATTAAAATGAGAAAGCCCTTTAATCTTTTCTTCAGCAACAGGGCTAAAAACAGAAACTGGGGGAGATTTAAAAAGGGAAGAATATAATAGATTGTGGCAGTATCAAAAAGAAAAGAAATATGCAAAGTACTTGAAGCCTGTGGCAAGGTAACAAAGTGAATCACAAGACTCTATCTTCTTTGTTTCTCATAGAAACCCTTTATTTCCCTTTTCTAATTCCTTACAAACTAATTTTTTTAAGTATTTATTTTGAGAGAGAGAGGGAGCACATGGAGGTGTAGGGGAGAGTGGCACAGAGAGAGGAGAGAGAATCTCAAGCAGGCTCTGCACTATCAGCACAGAGCCTGACAAGGGACTAGAACTCACGAACTGTGAGATCGTGACCTGAGCCAAAACCAAGAGTCAGATGCTAAACCAACTAAGCCACCCAGGCGCCCCACAAACTAATTTTTAAAATAATCTTCTAGAATCTTGCCCAGAATTGAAAGGTGTCTAGCCTATTACATGTAGTTTGTTCAGTTTTATAAACTTGCCTTTTTTTTGGAAATTAGAACTATAAGTATTTTTAAAAAGGCTTTTGGCCTGTTTCTTTATGGTAATTGAGATTAGCAATAATTCAGAAGTCCCATTTGCAGGAATTTTTAACAAACTGAGAGTTGATTTATCCAGGAGACACATTCGTTAACAGCATTTAAAATCTCACCTTTGGGGGTACTTGGCTGGTTCAGTCAGTAGAGCATGAGACTCTTGATCTTGGGGTCATGATTGAGTTCCACACTGGGGATAGAGTTTACTTAAAACTCCCCTATTCTGGAATTCAGTTTCTTTTTTAGTACTGAAATTTCTAAACAAATGAGGATTCTTCTTGACCGAAGAGATGGGAAGCATTTATGTATCTGTTTTATAATATACCTGTTATAAGATACTGTGTAAATGTGTATACATTTGTACTTACATTATTTTACTATGATGAAACATGAGGATTCTGAATATATGGATTTATCTTTATCTTCAACATATTAGATACTTAAAATATTTTAATCCTAAATACCTCTTTAAAAATTGTGATGCAACATCTCTATTCTTCAGCAAAGTGACTCTACTTCATTAACTTGGTTTTCTGTCTAGCTACATTTTGATTATATACCACATTGCTGAATTTAAAAGCGGAAGTTCAGGGCATTGGAAGGCTTAAAATAGTTCTTGAACTGTTAGAAAAAGCAGAAAACACTTTTCTTATACCAAAATTACTTGTTAATCATTTAACACAAATACTCCTTGTCCATGGTGTGTTTATCAATGTAGATGTACTTCTAAGAGCTACATCTGCTCACATTTTAAGTCATGGTAATGGTAAGAGGAGTGAAAGGCAGAGAAAATGTTTGAGCAGCTACGGAGCTGATCTCGACAGACAGCTTTTCCTGTTATTTATAGAAATAGAACAAGTAAGTACCACATGTTAAACCTGGTTCTGTGGGAGTAGATTTGCCTCAGATGATCAGGGGTGGAGGGGAATTAAAGAAGGAAGAATTAGTATCTTTTTTTCAACTTGCTTAGGAATTTTCACTGTCTTTCCTTCCAGATAACTTTTTTATATTTTTAGCAAAGAAGAATACCAAGGATGTATACAAAAGATTCAGCATGTTTCGTAGGAAAGTGGGTATATTTATAAAAATTATTTTTGTTTTAAGCTATCAGGGTAGAAATTGGAATAATTTTTAAAAATAAAATTGATTTCAAGGGCACTTATATAGCAAAGAATTGCTTTTGTTGACACTTGGAACCTGTTATACTCCATCGCTTTAATCTGCATGCAGAGAAACCCTTTTAACTCTCATACTTGGTTACTTCCAACTTCCAGAGTCACTGCAAATCTTGCTGTGTTTCATTACATGTAATCAAATATATGTACAGTGCCTCTGTGGCACTTTTGTAGATTAAATATAGCAACAAAAGACAGAGGATTTTTTTTCCATATTTAAACTTGCAAATGCAGAAAAGTATTATATTGTCTGTATTTCTTATTAAAGGTAGCCTGTAGGCATTTTGGAGCTTTGATTTTCAACCAAGAAGGAAATATAAATTTGGAAACTACCCAGAGGTTAAAAACTAGCAACCTAGGTAGGGCTGGGGAAATTAATTTTGACTAACAGAAAGGTTTATTAGCCCTTACAGTATTAAAAAAAAAAAAAAAAGACCTCTCTTCATAAGACAGACAAGACTTCTGCTTCTAAAGTAGAATAACATGGACCAGATTTACCTTCCCACCTGAAAGAGCCAAAAAGCGGACAAAGTATATGAAACAATGGTTTTCAAAAGAATGAATATATAAGGCCACAAAACAGTGATCCCTAAGAAAAAGGAAACAAACAAAACCCCTACAGTTGTCCTAGCTCAGTATCTTCATGTGTCCAGGCAGCTTCACAGGGAAGGGAACCCAGACAGAGTCTCGCAAACTCCTTGTATTGAGGAAATGGAATTGAGAGCCCAAACAAGATAGCTCGAATTTGTAGGAGAGTAGAGGGCTGCAGGGAGAGAAGTCTTCAGAGAACCACAGAGGGGACCACCCCCACGACCACCCCCTGTCAAGTACTCGGCAGAATACCAATCAGCACACGTATGTGCAAAAATGACCTGAGGCTAGAAAAAGAATCACCCCAAAATTTAGAGGGAACAGTGTTTGGGGTTCATACATGGCTGTACAGCACCAGCCAGACTAGAAAATCTTACAATTCATAGGGCATGAGGCAGAGTATACGGAAGTATCTTGCCTCATCAGAGGGTAATAATTAGCGTCAGATCAAACATTACTCCAGTCCCACAAAATAGATCTTAAAAGCAAACCCAAAGAGATCAGTTTCCAAGTAAGTTGATGGAGTTCTAGAACAAATAAAGAATTATTTATAGAGATACAAGAATATCCAACACCTCACCTAAATTTAATTCATAAGGATTATCTGGTATGCAAAATAGCATTGAAATAAAGCTCACAATAAGGAGGAAAGTCAAACCAACTAAGAACCAATACAGATGTTAACATTAACAGACCAGATCATTAGTTATTATAACTGTTTCATATGTTCAAAAGTTGAGACACTACTTAAAATAATTTAATAAAATTTAACAATTTAGTTTGAAGTATCAAGTATGCTTATCTGTTACATATTATAAAATGACCTCCTTGTTATCTGGCTTTAATTTTTTTTACTCGTATTTAGAGAAAACTTTATTTTTTATTTTTATTTTTTAAAAGTTTTATTTAAGTACTCTCTCTGCCCAACGTGGGGCCCAAACCCAAGACCCTATGATCAAGAGTCACGCACTCCTCCAACTGGCAGCCAGGCGCTCATAGAGAAAATTTTAAAAGAATCCATCAGGCATGAAAATAATTTCAAGTGTCATTTCATTTTCAGGTCTGTATTACATTTACTGATTTTGGAAAAATGCAAAATATTTGTAACTTTCTTGTTGAAAAGCTAGATAGCTCGGTGGTCATCAGCCAACCCCAGTTCTATCATACTCCAGGTTCTGTTGAGAATCTTCGGTAAGTTAAGTACATCTTTAACTAAATTATTAATTAATTAAACAAAACTATTCAGTGCTGAAGTTCATTGAATATCATATTAATAATCTCTGCATTTAATTCCTAAGACGGCAAGCCTGTCTTGTTGCTGTTGAAAACGCCTGGCGCAAAGCTCAAGAAGTCTGTAACCTTGTCGGCCAAACTCTAGGAAAACCTTTATTAATCAAAGAAGAAGAAACGAGAGAATGGGAAGGCCAAATAGATGATCTCCAGTCATCCAGACTTTCAAGTTCATTAACTGTACAACAAAAAATCAAAAGTGCGACAATACATGCTGCTTCAAAAGTATTTATAACTTTTGAAGTAAAGGGGAAAGAGAAGAAAAGAAAAAATCTCTGAAATTCCAACTAAAATATATTGTATCTTTTTATTTTTATACTTTTTATGTATGCTTTTGTCCTGAATATATATATTGTATAGTGTATATATAAAGTATTTCTCCCCCAAATCTGTCAGTCCTTGAATCTAGGGACACAGAATACCCAAGCTTTCTTCCTATTTTTAAAAATTTAACTATGAGAAATACTCTGAAAACCATGTGTGGTATGTGCATACTTTTATATTGACAACATAAGTGATGTGTAAGAAATTTTTATATTTCTACTACAGGAATAAATTTGGCAGTTATTAGCGTGATTCTTAACATTAATAGAAAGGATGACGAGGATACCTAATTTTTGATAAAAGCAGAGCGAGGCATACTAGGAAAATATTTCGATGCCAGAAATAAAATATATGGACCAGGTCCTCTTCACCAGGCTCCTGTGACTGATTATACCAGCACTCTCCAATACAAGTACAGGAAAGTCACATATGTAATTTAAAAACTTAGTAGACACATATTAAAAAAAAAAGTAAAAAGTAAAAAATAAAGCAGTTGAAACTAAGTTTAATAATACTTTATTTAATCTAGTATGTCCAAAATATCATTTCAGCATGTAGTCAATGTTTTAAAAATAACTTTTGGATATTTATACAGTGTACATTTTATAACAAATCTTAATTCAGATGCTAAATTTTCATCAGAAATACATGATCTGTATTTATTTCCTAAAATGTAGTTGAAAAAATAGATTCACACACACAGGTTGTTACAAATATGCTTAAAAGATCTAGTAACTTCATTAAGTAGCAATTTCAAGTAGTAATTTTCAAATTAAAATTTAAATTTCTTTAAAAATTTAAAATTCAGTTCTTTGATTGCACTAGCCACATTTTAAGTACTGGAAAGTGGTTAATGGCTACTCTATAGGACAGTGCAGGGTGATACACTGACCTAAGACTGATCTTAAGGCTGGCTGAGATACAGAACAGCAAGTACGTGGCATTACTGTCGCATTGCACAGGATCTACAGGTGATCATAAACCAAGACTGTTAAGTAGCACAGGCTTTCCAATCCCCACCATAGACTATACAGGTCCTAGGGTTCTTCCTTTGATAGATCTTGATTCTCCTATACCAGTATTTCTTTCCTACAGCACACTCCAGAATGTGTATGTCCCCACCCACTTTCTTAAGTGGCACTGAAACAATTTTATCCATCTCCTCTGTAGTGTGTCCTTGGCAGGAGGGAGTGTGAAAGCTAAGAAGAAAGTTTTAGAATTCGACACGCTGTGTTCAAATCTGGACTTTACTACTAGAATGCAAGCTCCTTTAGAATGAAGATCTGTCTTGTTCACAGCTGCATTCTCAGACCCAGCATAGTATCAATGCCAGCACAGAGCAGGCTCTCAAATATCTGCTGTGCAAATTTACCAGAAGTGTCAACTTAGCAAGGCACTTTAATCTCTTTAAGCTTCTCTTTCCTAACTAATGAAATGAGGCCAAAAATCTACGTTGCAGTGTTACTATAGGAATTAAAGCTAATAAATACAAGACCACGAGAATAATACCTAGCACCACAGCTGTCACTCAGTGTATGGTTGCTATTATAGCAACTTCATTCTTTGATTACTATCAACCCAATTAAAAGTTGGCCGACTTCAGCTCAGGTCATGATCTCATGGTCTGTAAGTTTGAGCCCCACGTCGGGCTCTGTGCTGCCGGCTCAGAGCCTGGAGCCTGCTTCGGATTCTGTATCTCCCTCTCTCTCTCTGCCCTTCCCCTGCTCGCGCTCTGTCTCTATGTCTCAAAAATAAATGTTAAAAAAAAAAAAAAGTTGGCTCTTCCAAGTCTTCTATTAAGATGAATTTAAACAGTCTTATTAAAAACAAAATTATCACAAAAACAGTTTAATAATAGGTTTTTATTTCCAAAAAACAAAGCTAAATAAATTCTATTGTAGCTTTTATTTATCCAGTTGGATAAGAAAATACTATTGGGGCTGAATGTCAAGAAAAAAATTATTTATACTCAATAAAATTTAACATTCATAGATTTTTCTTAGCTGTATCTTTATTCTGTTTTGGTTCCATTATATTTGGTAAAGTTTTCTACTTAGCATGAAATACCTAAAAACAAATTTAAGTTACCAAATATTTTCTAGAATTCACATGAATTTTTAAAGCTGTTGCTTAAAAAAAAAAAGCCTAAAAAATGGACAGTCCTAGAAGTCTGTAGAGCAACTAAGAGAAAATCGTTCTTCAAAGATTGGATTGGCTTGTCCATGATATCCTATGTGCTTAAGACTAACAGTATCAAGTTTACTTGTCAGTTGATGGAGTTGAATTTCTGACACACGGCATATACTAGAGTCTCACAATGAATCACTCAGGGGACCTGGACCACAAAGCCTGCTAGAATAATCCTACTCCAAACTTAATCTTGACAAAAATTTTTTTTCTGAACCCCCTTTTTAAAAAATCTGTAACTGCTGTTTTCTGGAAGAAAAAAAATTTCCAATTAGGATATCTGAAACAGACCCACTATATTCCAAGTACTTCTGTAAAAGGAACTATTATGAAATATATAGTTTTCTGAATATTACCAACAAAATTTAGGATTCTATTCAGTTACATGGTAAAGAGTACATTTTTTTGTAGTAGCAATTTACCTTATTTTTAAGTATCAGTGTTCTTGACAGTTAATTTTTAGTTCAGTGTAAATAAATAAGACCTGGAAAAATAGTTTGTAATTTAAGATGGTGTACTTCATATCCCATAATTATTGTTATGTCCTCCTCAGGAATGTAGGTCGAGGATATCCTAATTCTGTCTGACATGTTGATGAGAACTTGATAGCGAGGAATTCTTTTCACTGGCCTAAAAATATAAAGACATGAATTAAGAGGTCAAAAATGAGAGTTAATATATTATTATCTACATTACAAAATTGTGTGGGAGGCAAATGCTTTACTATTCATTTCTCAAAAAACCCACTATATAAATTAGTTTAACTAAAATAACATTTAATACTTTTATTCGTATTGTATTTACAGTCAGATGGCTTCTACTCATAATCCAATGTGGCCTAAATTACTTTAACATGTTTAGTTTTGTTTAAAAGACTAGAATTCACAGTGGCTAGTCCAAGTCAAACACTGTTCTCAGGGTGAGGTAATAGATATTTTTCAAGAGGGATGATTTGTGCTATTTTATTAAAACAATAATACCCTTTTATAACTTGTTTATCAGGAGGGTATTTATGTTTCAGCCACTCTTCTGGAGATCTGGCTGCAACATCCCGACCAACAGTTACCCCCAGATAGCCATGGTGATTGTGGATGCTCACCAATCCCACCTCAAAATAGTGTCCAGCCTATCTTAGTTTCCACACTAAGGGACGAAAGCCCATGTGGCACAAGAAAGTGCTAGCCTAAATGATCCTGAAACTGGTAAGCAATCCCTAAATTAAAAAAGAAACACCCTCCAAATATCATTTTGCTTACCATCAGGTAGGTGGTGGAATGTGTGTGTCTATTTTTTTAAATAAAAAGATTGTATCACTTACCCTCTGCTTCTCTTCTGCAAATAACTTGGGGCCAAGAGTTAAAAACAGACAAATAGTGCCATACATACATCAGGTTTATACTGATCACATTAATTACATAGTAATTATGTTTCATCTGTCTCTACACAAGTCTATGAACTCCTTAAGAGCCGAGCTATGTCTTAAACATTTCTTTTCCCACTATTTGGCTAATAAAAGGCTAAGAAGAGGAAAAGCTGGCAGTCAGATATTTTGTTTTATTCCCTCTCAGAAGGATAGCGTTTATAGCGGAGTACAATGCGGGTACACACAAAAGTAGGAAAGGAAAATACAAAGCACCGGTTCCAGAATGTACGTTCACAATGCCCATTTTCTCTCTAATGGGTATGCTTCTATTTCTCCACAGCTTCGCTTTCTCAGAAAATAAGTCTGTGGCTATGCAATAACATATTTTGTTGTCTAAACTAATCTCTTAAATTATTTCCGAACCTATATTCACTTTCAGCTTACAGATCAGCTCTAAGTGTCCATCTCTCCTCTTTACCTGCCTGCACAACAGAGTCATTATCATTGTGCCACACATGCCTCACCGATAGGAAAAAACACAGTGCTCACGGAAAGTGGCTTTTGAAATTCTGACTGCAACCACTATGAAACTGTATCTAATAAATTAACTTTTAATAAACATGCTTAAATTGAATTTGTTTCCATTAGCATTAATTTTACATTCAAGGCTCATTTTAGAAAACCATATTTGTATTTGATAGCAATAATGCATTTGTAGCTCATACAAAAGTTTTTTTTCCTTTTATTGAATCAGTCACATTTACTGTAATTCCATTTAAAAAAGAATTGGTACAACAATTCAAATATATCAACTCTGGCCCAAGTAAATACATCAAAGAAAAATTTTTCGTAGTTTATGCTAAATTAATCATGGAAAGTCTAAGATATTATATTCTATATTGGAGTGGGGTAAGTTGTAATTAATGCTGAATGTCAACCAAATAAAAT
This sequence comes from Paguma larvata, assembly GCA_030068075.1. Taxonomy (NCBI): domain Eukaryota; kingdom Metazoa; phylum Chordata; class Mammalia; order Carnivora; family Viverridae; genus Paguma; species Paguma larvata. Next base: position 70,149,688 of record CM057829.1, read on the forward strand.
ACAAAATTATTTTTAATATATCAAGTGTTTCACCAGCTCAATACTAAAGCAAGCATAGGGTCTTTTTCATCATCATTGTACCTATTTCTAAAATGATAAAGATGCAGTGATTACAAATTGATGTATCTCTGCAAAGAAGCCACTATGAACATGCAGCAGAAACCTTTAAAATATGTACTTGCAAACCACAGAGGTCAGCAGGTATTTGAGGAATGACTATATCGGTTTCATTCTGTAGGGATGTTGAGATTTCACAGTATCCCAAAATGTTACTACTACTATTACATTCATTTAAAATATTCAATTGGGGGCGCCTGGGTGGCTCAGTCGGTTACGCGTCCGACTTCGGCTCAGGTCATGATCTCCTAGTTCATGAGTTCGAGTCCTACGTTGGGCTCTGTGCTGACAGCTCAGAGCTCGGAGCCTGCTTCCTTCAGATTCTGTGTCTCCCTCTCTCTCTGCCCCTCCCCCATTTCTCTCTCTCTCTCTCTCTCAAAAATAAACATTAAAAAAAATTAAAAAAAAATAAAATATTCAATTTGACTTCATTTGAATAGAGAATTATCTCATGAATATTAAATTCAACACATTGGAAATGTTTTATGTAAATGTTTAGACACTTCATTAACCAATATTAACTAGTGGATTTTCATATTATTTGGGAATAACTCTGGAAACCTAATACTGCAACAACCACACAACTGAATAACTGTGAGAACACGTGCAGCTCTGAGATTTGTAGATTCTAGCCACTTACCCCCCATCCCCCACAGCAGCCCTGATGGCAGGAAGAGTAGAAACCCCAGCACTATCCACACAGCCACCCAACTACTGCTCTGCTATGTGTAAACAAGTATGTTCAGAAAGGGAACATGGGAGCTGGGAGAATAATGAACTTCTTGAAAGACAGCACGGCATGATAGGGGTAAGATCACTTCCAGAGGTAAAAATGGAGGTTGTACTTTCGATCCTTAGTTTTCAGTCTGCTACTTATCAGAACTATTATTCACACTAAAAAAAAAGTTTTTTAATATTGATTCACTTTTGAGAGACAGATCTCGAGACAGAGTGTGAGTAGGGGAAGGGCAAAGAGAGAGGGGAGACAGGATCAGAAGCGGGCTCCAGGCTCTGAGCTGTCAGCACAGAGCCTAACACGGGGCTCGAACCCACGGACTGTGAATCATAAACTGAGCCAAAGTTGGATGCTTAACCAACTAAGCCTGGTGTCCCATATTCATGCTTTTTGAACACCTGTAAATAAATGCAATGCACCTATACCTGAGTATGCAGACCTGAAAGAAAATGTAAATCTAAAGAATTTTTTAAATCATGCTCAGGACTATGGAATGTAGTATCGCTGTAATGCTACACTTGCAACATATTTATGATAAAGGGGAAAAAACTAAAAATGTTGAAAAAAATAAAGAGAACTCACTAAAATTTTAAGTATTTGCTTTAAAAAAAAATTCTGAATACCCTTTTCCCCTTCTTACCCTGTCTCATGAAATGCTATTTCCCATGAACGTTCCCTGTCTAGTCATAGAAAGGATAAACAAAAGCTTGCACATAAGTGCCCTTAACTGAATCAGCCATATCACGAGTAAAGCCAAACATCTTTTAGTTTTTGCCACTGAGAACTCAAATGAATTATGATGGAGAGGTTTTCATGACTGATTTGGAAAAAAGTGGACTATGTGTTTTAAACTGTTTATCAAGTCTTTAATAATAGTGACGGAAACTAAGGAATATTGTTTTACCCACAGCATAGTTCCTTTTTTATAATCTATCCCCCTTTCTAGCCAAGCCTAAAATGTCAAGTTACCTAATTATTTCTTACAGTTTTTCTCATTCCTGTTCTCAGATCAGAATCAAATCAGCACAGAAATGTCAAAAATATTTTTATTTTCAAGGTTTGCAATGGACTTTGGATAATCTTACATTTGTAGTGACTATTAAACTCTTCTGTTTGCTAGATGCCTGTGGTCAGTAATATCTCTTGGCCAATAATTATTTTTAGACCACTTTTCGTTCCCTAGCGGTCGTGATGCTTTTAAATTCGTGAATTTACACTATAATCTGAAAAGTTATATAAACATTTATGTGTATGTAGAGAGCTAGACAGATATATAAATCTTCAAAATAAAAGAGATTACTCCTTTGCCATGTCTCCATTACTACTAACACTAGAGTTTAAAGAAAATGAATCTGCCTCTTTTTTAAAGAGGAAGTAATTATCCTTACTCTTAGCAGAGTAAGATATTCCATATTTATTCAGAAATAATATGGATTTAATAAGTATTAATTAGACTACTAAAAACTAGGTAAATCTTCCAGATGGTCAGAAGAGACCTTTCCTAACTTCCTTTATTTTATACACAATATCTTCATTCAAAATATATCTTGGAAAGAGTATGTGCAAGTCAGATTAGGACTCAAAGGTAAAATGTGAAAGCAGATTTATATCACATAAATGTATACTACCTTGTCTTTAGTAACCAGTCTTTCATATGAGTCATCCATGCTTTCATTCTTTGGTATGGCCATCTAAAACCATTCCAAAAATCAGAAAGCATTAAAAAAATGCTTAAAATATCAAGTGGCATTATGCATATTAATATATAGCAAATGATGCTGCTTGTTAATGTCTAGTTGTCATTTGAGCAAAGGACTTGTCTTTTTTTTTTTTTTTTTTTTTTACCTAGAGCGACAGTGAGCAGGGGAGAGGGACAAAGGGCCAGAGGGGGTGAGAAAATCTTAAGCAGGATCCACACTCAGTGCGGAGCCCAATACAATGGGCTCAATTCCACAACCCTGGGATCAGGACCTGAGCCAAACTCGAGTCAGATGCTCGACTGACTGAGCCACCAGGCGCTCTGAGGAGACTTGCCTTTTATCCGACCACACTGAATTGATCTGTGCAAAAGTAAGAGAAGACAGATCTCTCTTGTAAAAGAAGAGTATTAAAGTACATAAGCACACAAACATTCCATATCGTGACCAGTAAATATACTCTTGTTCATGAAATAAGGTGTCAGAACTTCAGATTATTTTATCACAAGAATATAATCTTTCAATCGGAAACGTATAATCTGGCTACATAACATTTTCCTTCATTTCTATAATAATTTTATTTTTTCCTTAGAGCCAATCTCCTTTTTCTACAGAGGCTCTTTTTCTCGTTTTGTACATGTTTATTTTTGTTTGTTTAAAAGGAATATAAATCAGATAAAATTTATTGTTTAGAAAAAACTTTTTGGATCATATTGTTTTTACAAAGTGAAATAAACCTTAAAGGGCAGTCAGTCACCTCTGGAATACTTTGGAGCTTTTCTCCCTGTGTGGTCAAAATTGGTCTATTCTAATGGTAAAAAGAATTCTAAAGCCCTACATACCAATATTTATCATTGATACCTGATTTTATAATAATATTTTGCTACAGTTCTCTAATGTCCAAAGAACTTATAAAACTATATACAAAATAATGGAGGCTGAGGGTAAACTCCAGATTTGGGGATGCCAAGAAACTTACCACATCCTCTACCTCAGCCCTCAACGACATGACACATGGTGCCTGTCTGAAATAGTAAGAGTAACTTGGGTATTTCTCTCCCCCAAAAGATAAATCTAATATACACCAATAACTGCTGAAAGTAAGATTTCTGTGTATGGCAGAATAAACTACTCTAGGTATATGGAAGGATGAATATTCTTTTTTTCTGAATATGGTTTCTTTTCCAACCATATAGGGAAATGACAGATGAAATAGATAAAGAAAAACTAAGATCACTTTTCCATTATCCTCATAATCTTGTTTCATTTTGCTGGAGATAAAGCTAGAAAGTAAATATTTTTCAGAAATTAACTTTGTCAACTAAGGTTACTAAATGACCTTATTTTTCTCCTTATTCTACTAATCTGGACAAATAGTGTGACAATTTATTAAGCCACCCTCTCCCGCCCCTCATGTAAAAGGAGGGGAAGACTTAATTACAAAGCTTCCACCACAAAAGGACAATGCATACTGATCTTGGATTAGTTTAGTTCACTTCTGTTTTCAAATATTTACAGTAGGATGACTGTATCAATGTGTTAGGAGGTTTCTATTCCTGAACTTTTTCAACATAAATAATAAAATGTGCACTTTTTTAAATTTACTTTGAGAGAGAGAGAGCACAGCGAATGCCCAAGGTGGGGAGGGGCAGAGAGAGAAGGAGAGAGAGAATCCCAAGCAGGCCCTGCATTCTGCACTGAGCCTGACTTGGGGCTTGATCTCACGGACCATGAGATCATGACCTGAGTCAAAATCAAGAGTCAGATGTTTAACCAACCGAGCCACCCAAGCACCTGACATATGCTGTTTTATATACTTTATTTGCCAAAAGCCACTAAGTTGATTAATCATTTTCAATCCCAAAATATTACATTAAATAACATGTAAAGGTCTCCTCTGAAGGATGGCAGCGATTTTTTAAGGACGAAAGAAAATAAAAGAATTACAACGCAACTTTCTTTTTTTCCTTGAAGACCGTGAGCAGAATTGCTGACACACCCCTGAGACAAACACTGTAAGGGGAAAGCTGTCTACAGAAAACAGAGCTACAAAACCCTCAGTACACTACTTGCGACAATTTCCACAGTAATAAGGCTTCCAAGATGTTTCTCTATGTAGTATTATCAAACAAAAAGGAGAAAAACATGTTTATTCACTTTTAATGTGAAAATTCCTTTAGCAAGCAACATTTGCATGTGAAACAATAGATGTTTTTCCAATTACTGCTGCCAAACTCAGTAGGTTACTAATTTTTAGTTTTTGGCATTTTTACTTTTTTTGGATTGAAAGCTATTAAAAGCATTACCAGGTCATTAGGTTTCTTCCCGGCTACTACTCGATTCAAAATAAATGATAAAGAGCATAACTTGGTTCCCCTAATTCAAGCACCCCATTTTCCACAAAACTTGGGTTCACTTAACAGGTGTCTCACATATGTGAGCCCAGATGAAAGCTCACTTCATCTGTGCAGCAAAAACAGTTGAAAGACAAATCTTAGACTGCAAGAAAAGCTTCCTTCACTAGGATTAGAAGATACTTTCTTAAAGAGGGAACTGAATTCCTGAGACCCATTTAATCCATAGTTCCTGTATTAAAACCATAAAAGGTTAGAAGTTGGCACAGAATAAAAAATTGAGAGGGCCTAATGACAGTGGACTTCTCTGCTGCGTCCTCTCGCTCTGGTTGCTGAGATGGCCCTTGTTACTCAGGGTATCATAGCTGCCTACGTTATCCCTGCCGTGTGTACATCCGCCAAAAGAAGTGCTGGTGTTAGACACGTAGCGGGGCAGAAAATCAGCGAGCTGTAACTGTTTAAGCCACCTTCAGCTGACTCTTCACCAACAGTAGCCTGACTGGTTTCTCTCCTGCCTTTCCAACTGCCTTCTCTGCCTGGGTTTGTTTCTTGATTTACATGCAATCCTGGAGTCAACTCTGGGTCCACCTCCTACTTCATCCCAAACCTCTGCTACAGCATCTTTGATGAGTGGTCTTCAGCATTACAGAATTGGTAGAAAACTATAAAGAGGAATAGCATAAAAAGTCAGTCATGGGGCTAGGAAGAAAATATGAAATAAGAGGGGCAAAGTATAGATTGAGGAGGAAGAAAACTACTAACTTGAGAAGGGAAAGCGGACAAATAACAGATTGGCCTGAAAGGCCCACATCCTTCTCTTTCCCTGAATTGTAAAGATTTTAACCTAGCTTCTCTCAGCAAACCCACCGTGTGTACACGTATGAGAGTGCATGTTTTACAAAGTACATCAGGGGTCCCCCTGAATGCGAGCAGAATTTAAGAGACTTGTATTTTAAGCCAAAATGCTGGCTTGAAGTGCATGAAAAATGCACAAGGATCCCACAACTGCACATCTGAACATCACTGGTGAGTTCCACATTTCACTACCTCCCAGAGGGGCCTTAAAAATAGGGGTGCCTGGGTGGCTCAGCCAGGTAAGCACCCTATTCTTCATTTTGACTCAGGTCATGATCTTGCAGCTAGCTCTGTGCTGACAGCAGGGAGCCTGCTGGGATTCTCTCTCTCCCTCTCCCCCACTTATGTGCACATACACCCTCTCCCTCTCTCTCTCTCAAACTAAATAAATAAACTTAAAAAAAAAAACTTACTCGAGTAACAACAAAAAGGTAAAGAGGCTGAGATGAAGTCCAGAGAGAGGGGGGAAGTATGGCTTACTTAAAATATATTAACCAGTTTCAATGTGTGGAGCTTATCTCGGTCCTGATTCAAACAAACTAAAAAAATATTTGCGGCAGGAAATATTTGGAAATTTAAATAGTGACTAGATGTTTTTGTTATTTCTATAGGTTTGCTATTTTTCATAATATGGTTGTTAAAAATGGCATCTTTCCATTATAGTATGCTGTTTCTGACATGAATACAGGGAAAGAAGGGAAGAAAGAGCATGAAAAGACTTGGATGGGTCACAAAGGACAGACATGCAGAGTTTGAAGGGCAGGCTGAAGCCAGACGCCCGAGCCTAGTCATGTGTCTGAGTAAAGAGTAGGCTACGGTGAAGGGAAACTGGGGTCGCTCTTGGATGAAGTGCGACGACCATGACATGGAAGAGGGCAAGAGTGGGGGTGTGATCAGGTCACAAGAACAATGAGAAGAGGATATTGGTTTGTCTTCGCATAAAAACGTGACAGATTATCAAGAATGTATTGAAAGTACTGACCACAGTCCTGGGCATTATGGAATATTCAAGAGATATACATGTTCTAGACCCTTGGCTCAGGAATCAGCATCACTACAAAGTCACCAGCATAGACTCTTCAAAGAAAGTAGTGACCTTGGGGTTAACATTTGACAGAAAAATCTATTTCCGGTAGAGTTCATAGTTACTGTTGGAAGAATTCTACTGATGTAGACCCAGGTTGTTTAAAAGTCGCTAAATAGGAGCACCTGAGTTAAGCAACAGCCTCTTGGTTTGCGCTCAGGTCATGATCTCCCAGCTTCGAGAGTTCCAGCGTCACGTGGAGCTCTGCTCTGGTGATGGGGAGCCTGCTTGGGATTCTCTCCCTCTCCCTCTCTCTCCCCCCACTCACACTGCCTCTGTCTCTCTCAAATAAATTTAATTAATTAAATCAAATGAATAAATTAATTACATAAAACTTTTTTTTTTTTTTTTTTAAGCCACAAAATACCTGAAGAAATTGAGCAGTGGGATATAACAAAGGGAAGACACCGGGCATCATCGGTTAGAGAAAGGTGCGGACCGCAAAGCACAAACCAAACTTTAAGGGACAAACATAAACACCTGTCCGCCGCGAGGCCGACAAAGGAGCACGAAAATATGCACGTCGCCTCTTTCTCCCTCATCCCAAAATACCTGAAATGACGCAACGGAGACAGAGGGCGCCGCCATCGCCCAGGTTCCTCGTCAACCGCGTTCAGGCGTCCGGGAGGCGCCCTCGCCCTGCCGGCCGCGCTCTCAATCTGCACGCGGCCGGGTTCTCTAAGGAAGCAGCGGATGCGGGCCGGGGGCGGGCGGGGCCTCTGCCAGGGTGCCCCCCACCAGCGCCCGAGCGGTCTAGCTCCGGCTCCCGCTCCTCACCTCCAGGGGGCGCGCCGCAGGTGGCTGTGGGGACAACGGGGGCGAAAAACCGCGCTCCCCCCTGGCCGGGCGGCGCGGCTTCGCGGCGGGAGCGCGCTGCGCACGGAACCGCCGCGCGCACGCCTCTGGGGGCTTTAGTGGGGCTAGGGCGCCCCCCGGGGGCCTGAACCGTACCTTCTCCGCCTGCGGACTCGCCCGGCTCTGCACGGAATCTACCCTAGCCAACCCAGAGCTCCGGCTCGCGCGGTGAAGCGCTGTCCTAGGCCCTGGCCCTGCTCTCTTGTGCCCACTGTTCGTGCCAAGAGGCAGGATGGCCTTCGTGTCCCCCACATCACTCACGCTACTTATACCCGCAAGGACTGTGGTTTTGGTCATCAACCACCTGAGAGCAGGCCTTCGGCCCACTGAGCACCCTACTCCAGTCTCAAACTCTGACCCCTTCAAATCCACACCAGAACACAGTGACCTAACTTAAATGCGACTCTCATCGCCCTCTTCTCGATTTAAACCGTTTTGGTGGCTTCTGATGAGCAGCAGCAGGGAGGCCAACCCCCTCTGCGAGGTTTCAAAGGCCCCTCCAGATCTGGCCTCTGGGGGCCCGTGGGTGGCTCAGTCCGTTAAATGGCTGACTTGATCTGGGCTCATCATGATCTCACAGTTTGTGAGTTCCAGCCAGCATTGGGTTCCTGCTCTTTCTGACTCTCCCCTGCTTGTGCTTTCTCTCTCTCTAAATAAATAAATAAACTTTAAAAAAATAAAAAAAGATCTGGCCTCTGTGCTTTCCCCAGTCTCATCCCTCCTTGTATGCTCCAAGAGAAAGGAATAGACTCCCTTTTCTGGAATATGCCTCATCCCAATTGCCTCCCAGGTTTGTCTGGCTATTCTACTCATCTCGGAGTTTAAAAATGGGCTCTGACATCCTATATTCAGGGACGGCCATCTCAGCTGAGTTGGATGACCCTCCTGGGGTCTCCAGAGCACCTGCATGTCTCTCTCCATTGTAGCCACATCATTATCCAGCTATGTAGTCACTTACCTTTCCCACCCCACCTGCAGCAGTTTATTGCCAGCTATCAGGCACCAGGCATAAAGTCAAGCAGATGTTATAAATTACTTAATACTTAGAACTACCCTATGAAGTAGCTTCATCATCCCCATCATACAGGCGGGATATAGACTAAGCAAGCTTAAGGAGTTTGTTCAACGTTACATGACCAGGACACAGGGAACCCAGCCTTCCATATTTTTAAAAATCACGCTCCAGGTGATTCCCATACACAGTCCAGGAACCACCGCTCTAGCCTGGTGAGCCCTTTTAGGACAAGGGGTCTTGTGTTTCATCTGTGGACCTAGTGCAGTGACTGGGACATGGTAGGTGTTGTGGAATAAATGGAGGTTTTATTTGATCTTCTATAACACACTAGAAGGTAGGCCATTCAGGAATCATAACTGCCTTTTTGTTGTTGTGCAAAGAGACTCAGAAGGCCAAGTGAGTTAACAGTTCATAAATAGCAGTACCCTGGTTGAAGACTAGGGACGTCTGACTCTTCCTATGCTCTTTTCACCATAGTAGCCCGTCTCCCAAAGGAAGATTTTTTTTTTTTAATTATTCTTCCTAGAAAATTTTGTTAACAAGAGATTCATTTTTTTTTAATTTAAATCCAAGTTAGTTAACATATAAATGTAATAATGGTTTCAGGAATAGAATTTAGCGCTTCGTCACTTACATAAAACAGCCAGCGTTCATCCCAGCAGGTGGCCTCCTTAGTGCCCATCGCCCATTTAGCCCATCCCCCCACCCAACATCCCTCCAGCAACCCTCACTTTGTTCTCTGTACTTAAGAGTCTCTTATGGTTTGTCTCCCTGTTTGTATCTTATTTTTCCTTCCCTTCCCTATGTTCATCTGTTTTGTTTCTTAAATTCCACATATGAGTGAGATCATATGATATGTATCTTTCTCTCACTGACTTATTTTGCTTTGCATAATGCATTCTAGTTCCATCTGTGTTTTTGCAAATGGCAAGATTTCATTCGTTTTGATTACTGAGTAATATTCCACTGTATCTATATACCACATCTTCTTTGTCCATTCACTAGTCAATGGACATTTGGGCTCTTTCCATAATTTGGCTGTTATTCATAGTGCTGCTGCAATCATTGGGGTGCATGTGCCCCTTCAAATAAGCATTTTTGTATCCTTTGGATAAATACATAGTAGAGCAATTGCTGCCTTGCAGAGGAGCTCTATTTTTAATTTTTTGGAAAACCTCTATACTGTTCTCCAGAGTGGCTGCACCAGTTTGCATTCCCAATGACAGTGCAAAAGTGTTCCCCTTTCTCCACATCCTCACCAACACCTGCTGTTTCCTGAGTGGTTCATTTCAGCCATCTGACAGACGGAGATGGTGTCTTATTGTGGCTTTGATTTGTATTTCCCTGATGGTGAGTGATGTTGAGCATCTTTTTGTGTGTTTATTAGCCATTTAGATGTCTTCTTTGGAAAAGTATTTATGTCTTTTGCCCATTTCTTTGCTGAATTATTTGTTTTTTAGATGTTGGGTTTGGTATGTTCTTTATAGATTTTGATTACTAACCCTTTATCTGATATGTCATTTCCAAATCTCGTCTCCCATGTTGTCAGTTGCCTTTTAGTTTTATTGATTGTTTCTTTCACTGTACAGAAGCATTGTATCTTGATGAACTGCCAGTAGTTCATTTTTGCTTTTGTTTCCCTTGCCTTCAGAGACATATCTAGTAAGAAGTTGCTGTAGCCAAGGTCAAAGAGGTTGTTGCCTGTTTTCTCCTCTAGGATTTTGATGGTCTCCAGTCTTACATTTGGGTCTTTAATTCATTTTGAGTACTGACTTGATGATTACAGCTTTGTAATACAACTTAAAGTCCAGAATTGTGATGCCTCTACGTTTGGTTTTCTTTTTCAACATTACTTTGGCTATTCTGGATCTTTTGTGGTTCCATACAAATTTTAGAATTTTTTTGTTCTAGCTCTGTGAAGAACGCTGGTGTTATCTTGATAGAGATTGCATTGAATGTGTAGATTGCCTTGGGTATCAACATTTTAACGATATTTGTTCTTTCAATCCACGAGCATGGAATGTTTTTCCATTTCTTTTTGTCTTCTTCAATTTCTTTTATAAGCTTTCTATAGTTTTAGGCATACAGATCTTTTACCTCTTTGGTTAGGTTTATTCCTAGGTTTTTATGGGTTTTGGTGCACATGTAAATGGTATCGATTCCTTGATTTCTCTTTTTGCTGCTTCATTATTGGTGTATAGGAATGCAACTCTTCCTTTTGGATTTTCTACGTGAGTATCATGTCTGCAAAGAGTGAAAGTTTGACTTCTTCCTTGCTGATATGGATGCATTTTAATTTCTTTGTGTTGTCTGATTGCTGATGCTGGGCTTCCAGTGCTATATTGAACAATAACGATGAGAGTAGACATCCCTGTTGCGTTCCTGACCTTAGAGGGAAAGCTCTCAGATTTTTCCCCATTGAGGATGATATTAGCTGTGGGTCTTTCTATATGGCCATTGTGATGTTCTGGTATATTTCTTCTATCCCTACTTTCTTAAGGGTCTTTAAGAAATAATGCAGTATTTTGTCAAATGCTTTTTTGCATCTATTGAGAGGATCATGTGGTCCTTATGTCATTTATTAATGTGATGTATCACTTTGGTGGATTTGCAGATATTGAACCATCCTTGCAGCCGAGGAATAAATCTAACTTGATTGTGGTGAATGATTCTTTTAATGTATTTTTGGATTCAATTTGCTAATACCTTGTTGAGAACTTTTGCATCTATGTTCATCAGGGATATTGGCTTAGGTCTCCTTTTTTAGTGGGGTCTTTGGTTTTGGAATCAAGGTGATTGTGGCCTCACAGAATGAGTTTAGAAGTTGTGCTTCCATTTTTATTTTTTGGAACAGCTTCAAAAGAATAGACATTAACTCTTCTTTAAATGTTTGGTAAAATTCTCCTGGGAAGTTATCTGGCTCTGGACTCTTGTTTGTTGGGAGAGTTTTGATTACTAATTCAAATTCTTTATTGGTTGTTGGTCTATTCAAGTTTTCTATTTCTCCCTGTTTCAGTTTTGGTAGTTTATATGTTTCTGGGAATTTATCCATTTCTTCCAGATTGCCCAATTTGTTGGCATATAATTGCTCTTAATATTCTCTCATTGTTTGTATTTCTGTGGTGTTGGTGATCTCTCGTCTTTCATTCATGATTTTATTTATTTGGGTCCTTTTTTTTTTTTTTTTTGGTCAATCTGGATTCGGGTTTATCAGTTTTGTTAATTCTTTCAAAGAACCACCTTCTTTTTTTGTTGATTTCTTCTACTGTTTTTTGATTTTGGTATCATTGATATCTGCTCTAATCTTTATTATTTCCCTACCTCTGATGTTTTGGGGCTTTATCTGCTGTTATTTTTCTAGCTTCTTTAGGTGCAAAGTTAGGTTGTGAATTTGAGACCTTTCTCCCTTCTTTAGGAAGGGCTGGATTGCTATATACTTCCCTCTTATGACCACCTTTGCTGCATCCCAATGGTTTTGGACTGTCCTGTTTTCGTTTTCATTGGCTTCTATGTACTTTTTAAATTTTCTCTTTAATTTCTTTTTTAACCCATTCATTCTTTAGGAACATATTCTTTAATCTCCAAGTATTGGCAGTCTTTCCAAATTTTTTCTTGTGGTTGATTTTAAGTTTCATAGTGTTGTGGTTTGAAAATATGCATGAGATGATATTGATCTTTTTGTACTTGTTGAGGGCTGATTTGTGACCCAGTGTGTGATCTATTCTGGAGAATATTCCATGTGCACTCAAGAAGAATGTGTAGTCTGCTGGTTTGGAATGAAATGTTCTGAATATATCTGTTAAGTCCATCTGGTCCAGTGCGTCATTCAAAGCCATTGTTTCCTTGTTGATTTTCTGCTTAGATGATCTATCCATTGCTGTAAGTGGACTGTTAAAGTCACCTACTATTATTGTATCATTATCAATGTTTCTTTTGTTTGTGATTAATTGATTTATGTGTTTGTGTGCCTCCAAGTTGGGGGAATAAATATTTACAATTGTTAGATCTTTTTGGTGGATAGATCACTTAATTATGATATAATGCGCTTCTTCGTCTCTTGTTACAATCTTTCCTTTAAAATCTAGTTTGTGTGATAGAAATATGGCTACACCAGGTTTCTTTTGATGTCCATTAGCATGATAAATCGTTCTCCATCCCCTTACTTACGATCTACAGGTGTCTTTAGGTCAAAAATGAGTCTCCTCTAGGCATATAGACAGGTCTTGTTTTCTTATCCATTCTGATATCCTATGTCTTTTGATTGGAGAGTTTAGTCCATTTACATTCAGAGTAATTATTGAGAGAAATGAATTTAGTGCCATTGTGTTGCCTGTAGGGTTGGTATTTCTGGCGATGTTCTCTGAACCAGAGTTCTTTCTAGTCATTGTTGCTTTTGGTCTTTTATTGTTTTATTTTGTTGTTGTTGTCTGTCTGTTTGTTTTCCCACTCAAAGAGTCCCCCTTAAATTTTCTTGCAGGGCTGGTTTAGTGGTCACAAACTCCTTAATTTTTGTTTGTCTGGGAAACTTTTTATCTCTCCTTCTATTCTTTTTTTTTTTTTAATGTTTATTTATTTATTTTTGAGAGAGAGACAGACAGACAGAGCATGAGCAGGGGAGAGGCATAGACAGAAAGGGAGACACAGAATCTGAGACAGGCTCCAGGCTCTGAGCTGTCAGCACAGAGCCCGACGCAGGGCTCGAACTCGGGAACGGTGAGATCATGACCTGAGTCGAAGTCGGACGCTCAACCGCCTGAGCCACCCAGGTGCACCAACTCCTTCTATTCTTAATGACAGCCTTGCTGGATAAAGAATTATTGGTTGCTTATGTTTTCAATGATAAGAGATTCACATCTGACTGGAGTTGGAGCATCTGTAGTGCCAGCGTACATAGTAGGGAGGGACAGGGTAGTTTTGTTGTTGAAAACTGTGTTCCAGATCTGAAACATAACACAAAGACAGAGTTTGGAGAAAGGAGACACAATAGTTTTGTTATTTTGTCAGAAAAAGGAGACTGCTGCAGGCTAATGCCTTCAAGCCTGCAGACCCACCCAGGGTAAAAGGCTGAGGAGTTTTATAGGAAAATGCAGGATCGTGGCTGTTTCAACAGTGCTGCCAGCTGTGTTCATCATGTCTTTCAAGGTGACTGCACTAGCAGGGGCCATCCAAGTCTGGTTACATTGAGGTCAGCAAGATATCCATATCAATGCCAAGTTCCTGGAACAAAGGAATCTACAGAAAAACAAGTGAAGGAGAGGGAGAGACTTCAAGAATGAGAAGGAGAAAAAATATTTAGTTTGAAGTCAAGCCTTGCTGAAGCATCAGTATATCCATCTTAATTTGTATCCATTTTTACGTTTCTATAGTGGTTTCAGCTTCTGGTGACAAAAAGAAAGTAGCAAACTCATTGTGCAACATTGCTATTTTGATGTATATCCTCAAAAGGAATGTCTGGAGTTAACTGTAATTATCTTGATATCATTCCAGGCCATCTGAAATATTATTCCAGGTGGTTATGCCAAGCTACCAGGTTGAAGGATTTTTAAATAAAAAAGTAATATGATCAGAATTGGATTTATGGAACACACACATACACAAACACATGCACACACTCACTGCCAGCAAAAATGCAGGGGATGTGGGGCGCCTGGGTGGCTCAGTCAGTTAAGCATCTGATTTCAGCTCAGGTCATGATCTCATGGTCCACGGGTTTGAGTCCCACGTCAGGCTCTTTGCTGACAGCTCTGAGCCTGGAGCCTGGAGCCTGGAGCCTGGAGCCTGCTTTGAATTCTGTCTCTCTCTCTCTCTCTGCCCCTCCCCTACTCATGCTCTGTCTCTCTTTGTCTCTCAAAAATAAACTTTAAAAAAAGAATAAAAAAAAAGAATGCAGGGGATGAGTTGTTGTGGGAAATGATGTCCCAAGAAGTGATGTCACAGGAAATGATGTCCACAGCAGGGTTGTTGAGAATAGCAAAAGTCTGGAAAGAATCATCATGTCTACTGGCAACAGAATGATTAGATTTTGGAAAGTTCACATGATAAGTATTATATACAGCAAGGAAAATAAATTATACCTTGCATAAAAATACAAATAAATTTTGAAAATATTACAAAATTATTGTCATATAAAGGGACAAAGAATATGCCACCAAAAATGTAGGAAAGAGATGTAAGAGGGGCATCTGGCCAGCTCAGTAGGTGGTTCTTACAGCTCTTGATCTTGGGGTTGTGAGTTCAAGCCCCCCCACACTGGGCGTGGAGACTTCTTAATAAAAGAGATCTCAAAGGGTGCGCAGGCCCTTTATTTGTTAAAGAGAAATGTGATAGCCATATTTACACTGACTATATTTGCAACTTATTTCACAAATATTTGAGTGTTTATAATTTACAAGGCATCTACAAGCACACGAAGAACATGTTGTGTAAGCACATAATATTTTTGGTATAAAATGGACTGTGAAAGCATGATCGATGGCACAACTGTTACTGAGGAGATTATCTCGTTTATATGTGGAATCTAAAAAAGTGGAACTCATAGAATGAGACAGTAGAGCAGTGGTTTCCAGGGACTGAGAAGGGGAGAGGGGATTAGAAGAGGCTGGTCAAAAGGTATAAACTTTGTTATGAATACGTTCTGGGGATCCAATTTACACAGCATCGTGATTATAGTTAATAATTTTGTATTGTTTGTGTGAAATTTGCTGAGAGGGTAGATCTTTAGTGTTCTCACTGCCACAACTAAACTACCCATGTGAAGTGATGGATGTATGAATTAACTTGACTGTGGTAATCATTTCACAATGTATATATCAAACCATCACATTACACACCTTAAACATATACAATTTTTGTCAATTATACGTTAATAAGTCTAGAAAAGGGCACGCCTGGGTGTCTCAGTCGGTTGAGCATCTGACTTTGGCTCAGGTCATGATCTCACAGTTCGTGGGTTCGAGCCCCGTGTTGGGCTCTGTGCTGACAGCTCAGAGCCTGGAGCCTGCTTCAGATTCTGTGTCTCCCTCTCTCTCTGCCCCTCCCCTGCTCACACTCTGTCTCTCTTTCTCTCTCAAAAATAAACATTAAAAATAAATTTTTAAAAAAAGTCTAGAAAAAATAGAAGAGTTTAAACCAAAAAGTGATGAGAACAAATTAATTAACACATATTTAAAATGAAATTCCTCCTTTTTTTCTTTAGCAATATTTCAACCATTTTGTCAAAGGAGTTAAAAATGGTTATTTCTTATATTTCTTGGGAAAATACAGATATTAGGTAAAATAGTAAGTAAAATGGGGAGAGGTAAATAGGAGTGAGCATGACACACTCTTACATCTTTACACTTTCTAGCAATGACCAGATGACAGAATGAAGAATCAATATTTGTAATCATTGCCATATTATATTATGACAAATGGCTTGAGTGGTATGCACTGTTCCAAGATAAAATTTCACTTGTAATATAGACCATTTTAACCACTCCTCTAAATTAAAAGAAACTTGCTTTAAGTAGGGATTAAGACATTTGTACACTTATTAGCTAACTCCCAGATGATTTTAATAACTTGTAAGAGAATATTGAAAATTTTTCTCAAAACTCAAGAAAAAGTATCTCTCTCTCTTTTTTTTAATGTTTATTTATTTTTGAGAGAGAGAGACAGAGACAGAGCATGAGCGGGGGAGGGGCACAGACAGAGAGGGAGACACAGAATCTGAAACAGGCTCCAGGCTCTGAGCTGTCAGCACAGAGCCCAAAGTGGGGCTCAAACTCGGAATGGTGAGATCATGACCTGAGCCGAAGTCAGATGCTCAACCGACTGAGCCACCCAGGTGCCCCAAAAGTGTATCTCATAACTTGCCCCTCACCTAACAAGAATTATGAAAAGGTTAACCCAGAGGGTAACTTCTTTTAAAGTCTTGACTGAAATGAATCCTAATTTTGAAGATGAGCCATTTTCTAAATTTTGGCATCATAAAATATACAATTTATGTACAATACTTTCATCTAAAATAGAAAGTCAGCTTTTGCACACCAGGGCTATTGGTAGGTGGGCGTCCAAACTGAGAAAAGAAATTGTCAGGCTGTAAAGGTCTATTTATGCAGTTATAATCTGACTTTTCTGTATTCTGTCTAGTGTGTATTAGGTTGTTTTGCCTAAGTTCCATTTCTGCAAGTGTCCTGGCGATGGCCTCTATCATGTAAAAAGTTCACTCGAGGTTGGGGCGCCTGGGTGCCTCAGTCGGTTGAGCATCCAACTTCAGCTCAGGCCATGATCTTACAGTTGGCTTGTTCGAGCCCCACATTGGGCTCCCTGCTGTCGACGCGGAGCCTCCTTCAGATCCTCTGTCTCCCTCTTTCTCTGCTCCTCCCCCATGTCCACATGCTCTCTCTTTCTCAAAGATAATAAACATTAAAAAAAGTAATTCAAGGCAACACTCTAAACAGTTTCGAAGCTTTCTGTGAAATATGGCACATATAGAATTGCCCTCAAGATTTCTGGTGAATCATCCATTGCCAATATGTAATGATGGAACAACTCCCTTGTTAGGTGATTATGACATCTGGCTTAATAAGCTGAATAAATTTTACCAATACTAATAATATCAACAATTAAGTTATAGTTTTTATATCTTAGGTATTATAGACAGAATTGTCATCATGTTTCACATATGAACTTCTGGCCACATCATATCGGTCATTGGATATGGGTTGCGTATCATGAATTAAATTATAAACAACTGAGATTAGCAGAAAAACATATTGAAGGACTGTGAATCTGCATTCCTAACAATGTAATACATCAAGAGGTTTGGAGTGATGGAAATAATGCAGCAAAAATGTTACACTGACCTTATGACTAAAATAAAGCCAAAGCTCTTCAGGTGCTTAAACATATTGTGCTGGCCTTGAGAATGTGCCTTCAAGAATTCCTACTACAGGGAATTTAATAGGTAAGGGGCCCCCTCAGCCACACTCTGAGCTCCATCGCTGCATTTGTGCCATAGATCTGCCTTCCTGGGGCTGCTTCCAGCCAATATTGGGCATGCAGGGATCCTAAAGCAGGTGCATACATACCTGGGAGATGGGGGGGCTCCTCTGGTGGTCAACTTTGGTTCAAGGACTCCCCACTTGTCCTGCTGAACTTCCTTAGGCTACACAGCAAAGATAATTTCTATTTATTTATTTATTTAGAGAGCGAGGGAGAGAGAGAAAGAGAGTACACACATGTACACACGCATGTGCAAGTGAGAGAGAGGCAGAGAGAGGGAGAGAGAGAGAATCCCAAGCAGGCTCTGTGCTGACAGAGGGACTCAAACTCACAAACCATAAGATTATGACCTAAGCAGAGATAGATCAAGAGTCTGACAACTTAACTTCCTGAGCCACTGAGGCACCATCCAAACTTACTTCCCTCTCTCCTTCATCTGGGGTCACACTTAAATTGCATCTGATTTTCCTAGCTCAGCTTTTCCTAGCTCTCTCCCAATTTTCTTTCAGAGGTTTTCCTTTATTCAAATCTTTTCATGTTTAATCCCATCTTGGTGCATGAGTGTTAGAGGACTTGGACTAACACATGTCTAGAAATATACTGTTGGGGATTCAATTAACAGTAATGTGATCCCTGACAGATTGGTGATATTTTTTAATCCAAGATATCAGAAAATAATTATGAGTAGTACAAGCAAGACCTTTCGGTGGCCTGTATACTGGCCTTTTGTAGTAGGACCCAATCTTGGAAAAAATGGCCTTTAGAGCCAATATTATAAATCATAAATAGAAATCACTCATTAATCCAGTCAACTCATTTGGGAGTAGAGAGCAAGTTACTTAATCTCTGTATGTTTTTGTTTCCTAATGTATCATGGGAATAATAATTGTACCTAACTCATAAAATTATTCTGTAGTCTAAAAGACTATGGGGGCCTCTGGCTGGTTCAGTTGGTAGAGCCAGCAACTCTTTATCTTGAGATTGTGAATTTGAGCCCCACGTTAGGTGTAGAGATTACTTAAAAATAAAATCTTTAAAAAAGGGGGGGCTATATGTAAAGAATGTAGAAGAGTGTTTGGCACATAGTGTTAATTAGTGCGTTAGTGATCATTACTATCACTTGAATTTGGTACTTGAGAACATATAGTTTGCAAAGACAGCTAAGGAAGAAAAATCTACATGTAAGTGAAAAAAAGTCAGAAAATTTCAGATGGTCAGAGTGGTTAGAAAAAAGCTAGTTTGTTCATTCAGCAGCATGTCTGAAAAGGAAAGAGAATTCCCTCATTTGCTCCACGTTTTGCACTGTTTTTATACAGCAAGCTTATTTACTAATTGTAGTTTGATACCTGGTGAAATAATGTCAGTCACTTTATTTTATAAAATATAGCTGCCTAATAGTAATGATAAAGAAATACATTCTAGACCAACCTTTCAAGTGGTCTTAATAAGTGAGGAAGGCTGGCTAAGAAACAGGTCACCATGGGGATGAGCAAAATTTAGTGAATCATGAAAAAACAAAACTGGGACCTCAGAGTCTTTAGGATACAGCTCTAGAAGCCAAGTGGCTATATATGGTTATTATTTCACTGGGATAAATATGGCCTACGCAGGTTTAATAGGGTTGTTCTTATATCACGAGAACAGCAGAAAACTTGATGAAATTATGTTTCATAAGTCTGGATATGCTGTTTTATCTGAGTATATGAAGTCCTTTCCAAAGACTTTTAATATTTTGGTTAAAGGTCCCACCCAGATCAAGTAAAGTTACATGTTAATTTGTAGATTTTGTCTAGTAGAGTTAAAAATCATTTCTTTTATTGGAAAAGACAAAGTTATTGTACTGGTCTGTAAAACATTAACCAGGCTTTTAATCTAATCCAGCAATCTTACCTTCCTGTGAATGAGCCATACTTTCTTCTTTGCATGTAATTTTTTATTAAAAACTGGACATTTAAAATGTCATAATATGGTAACTGGAAACCACATTTGCCCCCTAACCCAGGGTTTTTCCAGTACTTGTAAGAAACATTAAAAGCAGTCTTTCTGGGGGCACCTGGGTGTCTCAGTAAGCCGGGCATCCCAGTCTGATTTCAGCTCAACATGATCTCGCCGTTGGTGAGATTGAGCCCTGTGCTTGGGATTCTCTCTCTCTTTTCTGTCCCTCCCCCAGTCCCACGCATGCCCATAGGTGCACTTGCGCTCTCTCAAAATAAACTTTAAGCATTTTTTTAAAAAAGCATTTTTTTAAAAAGTTTGAGAGAGCACAAGCAGGGAAGGGGGCAGAGAGAGAGAGAGAGAATCGAAGCAGTTTCCAGGCTCTGAGCTGTCAGTACAGCGCCCAACACGGGGCCTGAACCCATGAATCGTGAGATCGTGACCTAAGCGGAAGTTGGACACTCAACCGACTGAACCACCCAGTCTTTCTTACAAACACCACTGGCTCACAAACGTCTTAATAGGAGTCTCAGTTCACATAATTAAGGTGAATCTTTGGGCAAATTAAGCTGATTTAGTATTTTGGTTTAAAATTATTTTTAATATTTATTTATATTTTTTTTGAGAAAGAGAGATAAGAGGGTGAGTGAGCGGAGCTGTCAGTACAGAGCCTGGAAGCAGGGCTCGAACTCACAAACCATGAGATTATGACCTGAGCCGAAGTTGGATGCTTAACTGACTGAGCCACCCAGGTGCCCCAGTAATTTTGGTTTTAAAAGACAAACAATGGCTATATCTTTTCTATGTAAGTATACAGTATACTCCAAGAATACATTTTATTTTTAAAATGAAGATTGGGTTTGCTTTCTCAAGAGACAAGTTAATCTGAAGTCCTTAAATTTATGTTGGTTTACTGACTAGACAAGCTAACATTACCTACATAATATTTGGAAGAAAAACATAAAGTGTGTTCAAATAAATTGAATCATGCTTCTGACAAATGACTTATTTTTTAAGATTTTATTTTTACCTAATCTCTACACCCAACATGGGGCTCGCAAACCCATGATCAAGAGGTGCATGCTCTACCAACTGAGCCAGTCAGGTGCCCCATGACAAATGCTTTAATTAACAGTAATAACGTTTCATATTATGTCAGCTTGAACATAATTTCCAAGATCCTCAGGTAACTTAAAACTTTGGACTAATATTAAATTCATGGGCACTCATTACTTATTCAATTGTAAGATTCAATACTAAAATACTGCTCACTAAGCATCATTTCATTTACATTTGCTTCTTATATACTATGGAGTGGCTATCTTTGAGTCATGTATTAACGAACATGTTCATTTTTGCAATGTTAAGGTTTCAAAGTTGTGCATTCATGAGCTTTGCTATTCTACAAAATGCTTGCATATATGAGTTTTCAATTACTTTTCTTTCAGTTTTCTCAGTGAAATAGTTACTTTGCTTAAAATTTGTAATTCACATATGTAGCTGAGACCAGGAACAAACACTGATGGAAAAATACAATTAAGTATTGGAATAATAGAATGAGTTTGTTTTTCAGAGTTTTGTCCTGCATGGTCTAATTGCTCCAAAATATGAAAATCTTGAGTACCTAGAAGAAAGAGTAAGCGTTTAAAAAGAAACTACAAAATGTACTACAAAATTTAGTAGTATTTCCCCAGCTTTGATCACTTATTCACAAAAGGAAGGGGAGAGGTCAGCATGTGAAAACTTTACTAAGTACTATGTCAATACCGAACTAGAAGTTGAATTTCTTTGTTAAAATAAATTCTTTTTTTTTTTTTTTAATGTTTATTTATTTTTGAGAGACATAGAGACAGAGCATGAACTGGGGAAGGGCAGAGAGAAAGAGGGAGATACAGAATCTGAAGCAGGCTCCAGGCTCTGAGCCGTCAGCACAGAGCCCGACGTGGGGCTCGAACTCACGAACCATGAGATCATGACCTGAGCTGAAGTCGGCCGCTTAACCGACTAAGCCACCCAGGCGCCCCTAAAATAAATTCTTAAAGAGCTAAAAAAAAGAGACTAAATTGCTCTATAACTTCTGTATATTTTGATCAGATATTCCATATCTCATCAGAATAATTTTCCTGGCTTTGTTTTAACTTTATGATGTTCTTTATTGTTAAAACAAGATCAAAATGAAAGAACAAGTTTCCCATTTGGGATAGATGAGCTTCTTTGAAATTGCTATGTCATTTTTATTAAGTGGGACCAATTATCATTCTCAGGCACCCATGATCCTAGCTTAATGAAGTGATTAAATCTCTGAAAACTTTTCATTTTGCTTTCCCAAAATTGAATCCTAAAAATTTCAAGGTATGTTTTATACAGAAACTGTCTTTGAGACTTGCCAGAGGGCC
Source organism: Paguma larvata (assembly GCA_030068075.1). Lineage (NCBI taxonomy): Eukaryota > Metazoa > Chordata > Mammalia > Carnivora > Viverridae > Paguma > Paguma larvata. Next base: position 70,171,717 of record CM057829.1, read on the forward strand.
CTGGGAAAATCACAAACTTTAGTACCCTTTATTAGTACCAAACAAATATTGCAACTTAAAACTCCATTTTCTAAGGGTTCAGAAGATTTTACACTCCCTACATTAGGTCATGGTCACACATATACTTACTACAATCAGCTTGCCTGGAAATTATATATTAAATGGCATATTATATTTATGGACTAAACAGAAAAGCCAAGACTGATCCATGAGTACAGCGGACAATATACAAATGAGAAGTAACCATAGGCTATTTTAAATGAATTCAACCTTGGAAATTATCTAATAAATTTTTTCTTAACTTTACAGATGAAGAAAGTGAAGCTAAATGAGATGACTCAACTCTAAGCCTACTTCATCCCGTTACACTGCTGCCTCCATGTCTAGCTAATTAGGCTAAAAGGTATTTCACTGAATCCTTTCTACTACTCTAGTCCCAAACAAAACCAAAGAGCAATACGTAGTAAATGTGTTAAGTGCATGAAGATTACAAATACAAGGTATTATATTGCAAGGACAGAAGTCTTGTGCTTTGGGTTTTAATCTTACTGTCCTTAATAATAGGGAAATAGCCTCAAACATAAAATTGATGCTATTACAAAAAGAAACCAGTAAAAAGTGGCAGCTGAAAATGAATTTTTCTTGACTGGTTCTTCTAAGTATATACCACGTTAGTATCAGTCTGTTTTAGAAAGAGAAAAAAAAAAAAGGTACCCCAGGAATGTCTAAAGCTTTCCTCAATTTAGAAATTTTATTGCCATTTAAACAAAATTTCTTAGGGAGAAATGACCAATAGCACAAAATCACAAATCATCCCTTTATTTGCTTAATCTGAATTGTCATTTATATTAGCCTTATATATTCTTTACTATAATTGGGATTCTTGGGAAGTCAATAAAAACATGCCAATCTCAATGAATTTCTAGGAAAACAGCAATACTTTCACAAATCTTATCTTGTATGACTGCTTAACAAGTGAAATATTTCCTCATTCCTCTATTTCTTTTGAAGATATTTTACTTATTTTTGAAAAAATACTTACACCAATTGTTCCTTTGAATTCTTACATACCTGAATACTGTATTTATCACCCAGTACAGTAACTTGCACATAGTAACAAATTAAGACATTTTTTAATTAAATATACACATTAAAAGGCAAGTGCCTTATTTTCAACCTTTGGTTATTCTGGAATTAGGGTACCCACAATCCTTTAACTGGCTATTAACATTTTGCAAAATAGGGCAAAACTCTAATGTACCAGCATTTACATAATGGCTTCTTTGGTACGTACAGTGCCTGTTGAAATTATGTACTGAGAACCTTATGTGTTCCCGCCCCCTCCCCCCAAAAAAAATAAAAATAAAAAGAGCAAATAAGAAATCAGGAGGCTCTACAAAATAGCTTAGAAAAACAAGTTTTCTATTTATTTTAAAAATAAGTTTGTAGTTACTACATTGCAGGGACAGGAATTCTTACACATACATTCTAGTTTGTATAAAAGGATTCAAAGAATTATGCATCAAAACTAACATAGAAAGTGTCCACATAACAGTAAAGAAAGGTCCAATCAATATGTACAAAAAGAAAGGGCACTGCTATTCTGGTGTGAGACTGCCGTTTATAACATGATACTTCCAGGTTTCTGGAAGGAAAAAAACAAAACCTCAATAAAGCTAAATAATTTGTCTTTAAACTCTGTTACTTATTACATACAACAGATTTGCTTGTGTTTAACATTGTTTCTGTACAAAATAAGTATAATTTTAATTTGAAAATGTGTCAGTTTCAACTTTTAACCCTCTAGGTCAGTTACTTTTAAAAAATTGAGCTACATTCTACACGTCTAAATATCGTGTGACAGGATTTAACAGTTTTCTAAAAGATCTTTAGTAAGACCTCATCTTCTTGCAGTTTTAATATGGTCCAAAAATGTAACTTTGTATTTTGCCTCAATTTATAGTTTGTCATTGTGATTAATCAACACACACAATCTTAAAAGTCATGAGCAGGTGTGTGCCTCTGCATCCTATCGTGTGTACTATATATCCTCTCAAACCTATTCTCTTAGCTCCTTAAATGGAGAAACTCATAGCCACCCACTATTACGTATTTGGTTTGTGCCATATAAAGGTTAATTTCCTGATGATTTTATCTGCATTAAAAAAGTACTTCAACACAGAGCTATCAAAACTAAAAATAATATATATTTATAGCTCATAATATTTTCTAATTGTTTTACTGCAGTGTGTACAAGATTTATCTCTGGAGCGTCAAAAGTGGTACTTACAGTCTTCTGACTCAATTTGACCTCTTCCTGGTTACTGTACATAGTATAAAACATCATTTGGAGTGCTTAGCTTAGTATAATTAAGAACATAAGTAGTTTCTTAGTAAATGTAACATTTAGTTCAAATCACTTGGAAATTTGGGAACTTTAGGGAAGTGCAAGGAGGAAAGTAAGGAAAAGGTGTATTTTTCTAATTTTAATAGGAAAATAAATTCTCACCGAAATATAACTAAACCACATCACAATCTGTTATGTAAAAAGTACTTTCTTAGTATGGGGGTAATTCATGGAACATAAAGTACTTCCCCTTTTACGACTCTACAACCATGTATTTCCTGCATATAAGAATGCTTATAGCCCTTTAAACATTCAAGTATCTTGGTCCTTTCAACCTACTCAAATATTAACTTCAGGTGAACAAAAATATTCAGAATAAAAATTTGCTTTTAGTTGACATTTGAGAGATACACGGGTATGTTTGTATGCATAAAATGGAATGCTAGAATTAAACACTATTAACTAGAGGAACAAATTTATATTATTACTCATATTTTAAAACATGTACAGGTTGTGAATACATCTGTTAAAATGTCCGACTAATATACTACACTCCACATAGGGTCAGTTCTAGATGTTAACACACATGCTGCCTGAGGATCCTTTTCCAGACCATCTTCCAGTCTATCTTATGTAATTCATTTCCAAGTGATACTAAATTCAGCCAAACTCCTGTTTCAGATGTGACATGATCAACCCCACAATTATTCTATACAGTTACTCTAATTTAAGGAAGAAGATGGTTTCATAATAATGTTAACAAAGAGCCTTCAAATTTGTGAAGCTGTGCCAATAATAAAAACAATGGAAATATTGTACCAACAAATCTTTAGTATATAAATTTATGCAGGAAACAGTCTAATGACAGCATAGATTGCAAAGGATAAAATTTTAAGATATAGGTCTAGATTGCCCAGAGTTGTGAGACTGTAATTAGACTGAATGCTTAAAATTTGCAAGCTTATAATTTTATAAGACTTGATTGGGACTGGAGACTACCAGGGTGGAGGGAGAGATTATTAGGTACTTAAAAATATATAAATTGATTTATATTTCCCATGTATGTATCAAGTTATATTTCTGAAACTTTCAATAAACTTGAGGTTTTTATTGCTCACCTAAGACAACTGCCAACATTTCTTTTGGCCTACAAAGAGTACATACATGGTGTCACTGTCTTAAAGAGGATTATTTTCCCAATATTTTTGATATTTGGTCTAACAGAACAAAAATATGGTGAGGACTTAAATTTCTCAATTCAACTTTTGCAATGTATAGAAACTAAATTATAAAAATATAAAATCTAAATATATGATATTACTAATACATTTTTAAGTGTTTTAATTACAAAGAATCTGGATCAAAGTCATTTTTGCTTTACTAAGAAACCAATGTCTAACAATGTCCAAATAAGGTCGTAAATACACAGTGTCTTTAGAACAGGAATAATACATTTACTTGTTGCATGTAAGATGGTAATTACTCATTTCTTTGCTGAAGAGTTAGAACTAATCCATACATAGTACTAGAGGTATATTCTACTCTAAGACTGTGTACGCTCTTCCGTATTTTGTACACACTTTAAAACTGTACACTTATTTTTTACAAAAATGGATTTATAGACTATTATTCTTTTCCAACACAATGCAGATAACATCAGGAAATTACATGTTTCAAATAGATTGCCTTCAAAAGCAACAAATTACTTTAATGACTTAAATTTCAAACATACACATTATTCTCAATAATGGTGTAACTGAAAGACTCATTTTACTATACAACCAAGCCATCCATTTCTGCATTATGAAGAGTTTAGCTACTGAATTTTAATTATATAGTTAAATATATTTGTTGGAAAAAAATAAATATACAAAAAACCTGAAAAATTTGAAATTATTTTTCAACTGCAAAATCACAGCAATCCAGGTAAGATCTGGAAAATGGTTTACTTAATTTCACAGGAGGTTTTCTGTACAAATTTAGTTACAAATGATCTAAAAAGCCCAAATGCATCACTTTCCATTGTTCTTCAAGACAATTAAATGACAGCTAACATGTATCCCTACCAGAAATAAGTAAAGAAATAATTATGTAATGTATTTTGCCAAGGTTCATTTAAAGACTTTATTTTTCTACATCTGGGTCATGCTGATACATATTTTCCCATCCTCGCTTTTTAAAAATGTAGTATCTGAAAATTTTGGTTACATTTTTGTACCATACCAGTCCTCAGAAAATACTACATTCTTTAAACTTTTTAAAAAATGGACAATAATTTTTAAACAATAGAAATGGTATTTATGTTGGTTTTTAAGGTATAAAATAACTACTGTACCATAAACAAATAAATAACTGCTTTCCTTTTCCATAGCAGTACATATAGCAATACATTCTCCTAAGTCATATAGTTATCATTTACAATAGACAACTCAATTTTACTAATGATGCAAAAAATAATAGAATACAAGGCACAATCATTAAATGGAATTTTTCTTTAGGGTGTATATTGACATACCAGCGTGATAAGGATACCATAAAAAGTGCAGAAAAAACACAATGTGCAATGAGACCACTGTATAAAACATGATTGCATAAAAAGTGATTTGGCCTATTTTAACCTTTAATAATTGAAAATAACCAATCTTCCCCTTAAAATTAAACTATAAAGTATGACATTTTAAAATTATTTTTATTCTACCACTATCTAAAAAATCCTGAAAAAAGAATTTATACCTGGGTAATAGTATATAAGTATGTGTTTGTATATATATTTAATTATACCCATTTATCAATATATACACATACACACACAGACTCATTTCTTTGTAAGTCATTTTAGCCTATTAGGTATGTCTAAAGTTTAGAAACGACATTAATCCAGATCAACAAGTAAACATCAAATCCCATACCTTTTTCCTGTATTTTCCTTGAATCCTTTAACCACTTAAACATTTTCTCTAAAACATCTCTGTCAAAGGACCCACCAGTGCATTATTTTCTACTATTAAGTACCAAAAAAAGATACATCTCAGCATAACTCTTTTTAATAACGTGCTCTTTAGAATAATATATAGCCTTTCCAATATTGAAAAGTGTATGCTGTCCTGACAGTCAAAAACAGGCTTTCCACTGCACTGATTCTCAGTCTTTGGCACAATAAACAGAGATTGAGTGATTGATATAAGAATCAAGGTCTGAAAAATTAGACAGTCAAATGTTTTCCAATGTGGATATGTTTCCTTTCCATCAGTACATTTTCTTCTCTTATGTTTGGCAGAAATGGAATACAGCAAAAGCCTCATCTAGATTCTTTGTAGATGAACATTCTATAATTAAAATTAAACTTTTTAGGGTTATCAAATGGTGGGAATTTTTATAATTATCTTTAGAGGAAACACACTTCTTTAATTTACTGCTACTCTGGTAGCATCTGTCTTCCTAGGGGCACGACTTCTGCATCACTAGAAATGTACGTGGCTTGGTCAAAAATAATTCATTTTAACATGAAATGTTCTATCACTAGGAATACTATGCTCCTTAAGAGTGTAGCAGAACTGTCTTTTCCAGAAATAAACTGGGAATTCATTATAGGTCCTCAATTTCTTTTGTTTCAAACAGTGAATGAAATGAATGTTGAAATGCATAACCTATCTAAAGGCAATAAATAGCAAACATTTAAAATATATATGTATATATTTATATATATATATTCATTTAAAGAAGTGAAGTGTCTTGTAAGTTTGTCTCTTTTTTTTTCTTTTTTGCAAATCGAATCATAACATTCCCTAATCCACCATAGCAGCAAGGAAGCAGAAGCCTTAGTTCTACGTATTCCTTAACTGTACCTGCTTTATGATTTTGAAATAAAATATTTTGGTATAAGTTACCAACCAATTAAATTAGCTTTTGCTTTTTCAGTCAACTTCCGGACTCGTCCTCTACTAGAAGTTCCAAAAGTCAAAGAGGTGTCTTCAAACAACAGCTGCCTTTGCTCCTCTTCAGAATCATCCTCATTATAGAAAGCTGTCCTTCGACCTTGGTTTCTAGTTCTCATGTGGGGTTCAGAGCCTTTAAGTTCCTCAAACTCTTCTTCTTCATCCATAGGATCATCTGTCTTTTTTCGGTTACTTCTCCTTAGCATTTTAACACTTGTAGGAACTATGAGATCCGAATCTAGTTTTTGTGTTTTCATCTTCCTTTTCGGTTTTCTGCCACCACGACTTTTTTTCTGTAACAAATCCTCCTTTACAGTATTAGTTTCAGAAAGAAAACTGCATGTTGAAGAAGGAACTACTTCATCTCTGATTGAATGCACATTATTTTGCTCTGAATTTTCTGGCTTTGCATACTGTAGTTTTTTGGGCTTTCTACCTCTTTTCTTGTGTATAACTTCTCCACTATTGGTATTAACTTCTACCTTAGGCTTCCTTCCAGGTCCTCTCTTCACAAGTTTAGATGGCTGCCCTCCATGGCCATTTACTTGAACGCTTCCTGGTACGAGGGCATTGTTTCTGCATTCTGCTAAAAAAGAACAATAGTACGCTTAACATACGGAATTGCTTTTTTTATTTGACTCTCATACTAGTCAGTAAGGACACTGCTATTAAGCACTAATTCTAATTTTCGTTTTTACTAGAATGAGAAAAGGAACCAACAAAAGGCTAATGGTTTAATGATATTATTTTCTACTTAAAACTCACAGAGGAAGATCCTTAATGAAGTCATTAATGACCTCACATGAGGGAAATGACACTCAGCAAATAAATAACCTTGTTAACATTGTAAATTATGACACAGCTGGGATCAGCCAAGGTTTCTTAGCACTACTACCTTTACCACATGTTCTAATATACGAACATTGTTTCCATTACACAAAAATGACCATATTCACTTGTATGGAGCTTAGCAACCACAAAGAACTTTACTGCTTATTAACAAGTTTTCAGTATTCCTACCTTTAGCAGCTCAATCAGGGAAAATGATCTTAGTATACAATTCATGACCTTTTAACTTGGTAACCTGAGTAAGTAGTAAGCATATCATCCTCTTCTACTTACCTCTAATCACTTTTTCTACCGGGGATGGAAGAAAAAGGGATATCAAGACTGCAAAGATTCTAACTCTTTTTTGATCCGTTTTTGGATGTGGTCATATACCGTCTCTGATACCAGAGAAGAGTTTACAATCTAAATATATGCTTATGTTCCTCATATGTAAGAAAAATCTCCTCTCCTAATCCTACTACAAATGAGGTTTCTGAGTACACCTACTAGAATGATTTATTTCAATTATTGTCCACAAAAACTACCATGCCTTTGACAAATTCTTCATCTATCCTAACTACAATAGTAGAAATAAGTTACTCTTGGTTATGAACCATATTCTCAGAATTGTTTCAAAAGGATGAAGTAAACAACTAAACAGCAGTTTTCTTCACAGGCTCTTTGAAACAGTCCTATATCCTTATGTAACTGAATGGCAAACAATTGATTTATTGTCATAAGCAGTACTGACTGTATGTATTAATCAAATCTATTATGTATGCCACCATTATAACTGTAACAAACTCCAGGATAAAGGCCGTTATGCTTTATAAAAAAAAACAAAATTCTAGAGATTAAATTCGAAATCTACACTGCCTTTCTGTGTTAAAAATAAATGCTATTACCCTTTCAGATAAAGGAAAAATATGAAAAACATGTATTACTACTAACTTTTTTCTTCTGAAGTTCTTACTTTTTTTGTTTGGTTGTGGTGGGTGACATATGCTGCAATATTCTAAAGGAAATCCATAAAGAGATGAAAACTGCTTTTAAAGAGAATGCTTCTTCATAACGGTGTCTGTCATAGGTTTGAATTATACTTCATATATATCATGAAAAATATCAAAAGGGCACAAGAGGTAAGAGCCCGAAGCAGAGGGAAAAGACAAAGCCCTCACTTCCTGACCCCCGCAGTACAAATAATCTTCTTTAGAGGTTTTCCGGCATAATGAGGGAAGCAGGAAGAGGAGAGAAACGTGTGTGTGTGTGTGTGTGAATAAAGTAGTTAAGTATCTTCTAACACACAATTACACTTAACCTGTCTGAGGATTCTGTGTATCTTATTTGTTTTACATTAAGACTAATGACAAGGTTCTAAATAACCAGTCCACATACTCACTATAGAAATTCTACAGCTTGGCTTCAAGGACCCCATGTATTTCTTGAAATGGTCCAAATTTTGTGTGAATATGCCTACGTGCATTTTCTGGGGAAAGGACTACAGGTTTCATCAACTTTGCAAAGCAATACATAAACTAAAAAGGTTAAGAATGAATATAGCACTCTTTATATTCATCCAGTAACATAGTTATTAACCATGTGGCTACTGAGCACTTAAACATGGCTACGCAATTGAGGAACTGAATTTTTGAATTAAATTTAAATGTGAATACCAAAGCACTGTACATTTTGAAATATTGATTACATGTTGAAATAATATTTTTGATATAATGGAATTACTAAAATTAGTAATTTCACCTGTTTATTATTAGATGTAGCAGCTACTAGAAAATTTTAAATTATACATGTGATTTATAGTGGTTTATATTATATTTCCACTGGACAGAATTGCCTCTTGATTCTAATAGTTAATCCAAGTGTCAATGTTTATGTAATAAGTCATCATTAATGACTTATTAGCTAATTGTATTTCTATATTGCATTGGTAACCCATATATTTGTGATACAACTTATAAATCAAATTGGTTATCGGACCCCCTATTGTAAAGCTAGAACCAATTCACTATGTTCATTTGATTTCTGTAGAATTCAAAGTGACAGAAGATCAATATACTAAACAAAAAACTCTGAATTCAGTTCAGAAAGGAAGCAAATAATAAAAATGTAAAACACTGATATACAAAGTCATTTGCTTCTTTATTCACTCATTGTCCGCTATATACTAAGTATAGGAGACTGAAACAGTAATTAAACCCAGAAATTCAGATTCTGCTGGATATAGACACATGTAAAAAAGAATACTCCAAGCCACAAAGAGCAATGAACAGGGTGTTCTGGGAACATCAAAGAAGAAGTGCTTGATTCTGTCTAAAGAACCCAAGAAGAGGCTTCCTGGAGTAGAGATAATATTTCAAAGTGGGACTTGAAAGGTAATAGGAAACTATTAAATTGGGAGGGAAAAAAGGCATTCCAAAGAAGGAATAAAAGGACAATGATATTTCAGAGACTTCAAGTGGTAAAGGATAGCTAGGACATAAAAAGAAAGAGGAAGAGGAAGAGGAAAAGGAAAAGGAAAGAAAACTGGAATATTAGGCAGCAGCCAAGTAATGAAGAGTCTTATATAATAGGCAAAAACATTACAATCTGACTTCCTGGATGATTTGAAAGCAGGGAAGGATTTCAATTGTGTATGTGTACTGGCATGCATGTATGAGATAAATGATCAGAAAGATCACGGTCATGCAATGTGGAAGATGTACTGGGTATGGAAGAGTTGAGAACCAGGGCAGCAAGACCAGTTAGGAAACTAGAACAGTCCAGGTGAGAAATTATGTAGGCCTGAATTAAGAACATGGATGTGAGAGGAACCGATTTTAGAGATATAACGAGGCAGAAATAACAGAAACTAATGACTGTGAAGTAGATCTGGAAGAGAAGGCTAGATGATTCCCTGTATTTAAGCTTACAAAGGGGGGTATATCCCAATGCTATCTTATATATATAATGCTGTTTCAGTAGAAAAATTAAACTGAGAGGTTTCTGAGAAGAACATCGAAGAGGAAAATGTTTAGGCATACACTGGAAGCTATGATACAAAATACTTCTTGAACTACTCACTGCCAATAGGCCGTAATTGTTTTTAACACATTACAGGGTGTACTGTATCAGTCACCTTCTCCATCTTCAAATGTAAAGCCTTTACAATGAAAATCTGCAGATGAAAGAACTTGGAAGCATAACTGTAACGGGTTAAAAGTTGTATGACAGAACAAAGCGGGGGCGGTGGACAACTCTGATAAGTTAACATTTAGTGAAGGGCAGTGTGCTGAATTTTGTGATGTAAGAACAACTTCATTTTTCTAGAAAAGTGAAGACTTCTACATTTGGTTAAGTAAATCCAATTTAATTTAAATTTCTTGAAAATACTCTTTGAGGTTTTGTAATAGTGAAGTTAGGAACTAGTTAACTTACATCAGTAAAATCCTTTGATTCTAGAATTTGTTTTTATTTCCGTATAGCACGTTTTTCGTGGCTCTTAAAATTTAATGACAAGGGCCACCTGGGTGGCTCAGTCAGTGAAGTGTCCGACTTTGGCTCAGGTCATGATCTCGTGGTCCGCGAGTTCAAGCCCCACGTCGGGCTATGCATTGACAGCTCAGAGCCTGGAGCCTGCTTTGAATTCTGTGTCTCCCTCTCTTCCTGCCCCTTCCCTGCTCACACTCTGTCTCTCTCTCTCTCTCTCAAAAATAAATAAATATTAAAAAAAATTAATGACAATACAGTTTGCTTTGGATACAAAGCTGCAAATCAAAAGATGTCTCACTGAATGTATTAACTAATACAGAATGTGACTTTTAAATGATCAACCTAACAAAAAGTAGATATAAATGCTACCTCCAACAAAAAGCATCATTCTTAAGAAATATCTACTTTATCTTGGAAGATACAAATAATGCCATACCTTGCTCAATGATGGGTGATGACTTTGGAAGAGTGGATGTTTTTGAGAGTACAGATGATTTCACTTTACGTTTGACTGGCTTTTCCTTTTCTGTGTTTTCTTTTGCAGAATTATTCCTAGTGCCATGACTAATACTGGATTGACCAGGACTTGAAAGAGTATTCAAGGTTTTGGAATGTTTCACAGAATTCTCTAGAACTGAAACACACGCACACACACAAAATTAAAAGCTAAGTTATTTAACCTAAAAACAAGCAAGGAAGTTCAGATTACTTCTAACTTGAACTGCTTGAATTAGCCAAAAGGATAAAATCTACGAGTTGCTTAATGCTTCTTTAGGAAATCTACTTTCAAACAGGAAAAAGGGATACACAAATAATTTTAACAGTTTCAGACTTTTTTGATGATGTCCAGTCCCTTCAAGATTATGAAGTTAAGCTTTAACAAACTGTTAGCAAGTCTGGGTACCAGGATTTTAATCCAGGCAGTTTGGATCAGAGTTAACCATTTTTAAGTATTATTCTACACCGACATTCCTTACTCTCATTTTTTTCTTATTGAAAGCAGAAACAAGCAAAAAGAGCAGAAACAATCAAGAAAGCAAAACCAACACTTTCTGCTGGAATTTACAAAAACCCAATATATTTCATCTGGCAAAATAAAAGCTAAATTTAAAAGTCATATATACTCCAATTCAGAAACTGTAACTGATTCTTACTTGTTTTCCCTGGCATTGCAGATGTATTAGCTTTTGAAATTAAAGCCTTTGCTGCTGAAGAAGTAGATGGCTGCTCAGTGGTAACTGGATCTACGACCACTCGATTGCTTCTGGTTCGGACTACAGAACTGGATTCTGCTTTACCATTTATCTGAGTGGCATTATGCCTCGGTGGTATTGATCGTGTAGGTGTAGAGAATGGAGAGGTAGAAATATCTGACTTTAGCTGGGGTTTTAAGGTCCTTTTTTTCCTTTCAGGGCTGTAAATAAAGTAATTATCATTAGTCATTCCTACAGCTCTAAGTGGATAAATAAAATAGTTTTATAATACTGTTGGATTCAATATTTGTACTATTATGAAATATGTTAAAATATGAGATTTGTAGTGGATTTCATATGGTTGTGAGCCTTTGAAAGTGAATATTTAGTGAAGGATTGCCATAAATGCTACAGTTATATGACAGAAAGCATGATGCCATCACTATCCTAAAAATGCTGTTTTACTGTATAGATTTAGCAGTTTGAATTTAAGCACTTACACTAGTATAGCTTTAGTTAAAAGATTAAAAATCCTCCACATCATAGGAACTTGCATGTCAAATATATCATTCTGCAATATAGGGAATAGTAAAGGAAGTATTAAAAAACACCGAGTTCTATCATTTAGATGACAAAGTTATAGATGAGTTGATGTTTTTTAAAATAAATCATATACCTTGATGCAGCACTACTGGAAACAGAGCTGCTTCTGTTTCTTTTCTTCCTCCTTTTGGTTATTGTATTTCTTTTATGAAAACGAAGAGCAGATTTATAATCTGATAAAACTGAACTAATGTGTTCTTCAAAGAAAGCAGACAGGCGCAAACTCATGCTGTAAATCTATGATAAGAAAAAAGTGTTTAAACATGGAAAGGAAAATGCCTGCTCAGTAAATATTAATATTTAACTTAAGTATTTTTCTAGCAAAATGTTTCAACAATTTAAACATTATTTTTCTCAATCTCTTTAGATGAAGAGTAAACCTAAAGCCTTTTTACATTTAAACTATATTTTTTAATAAATTTTATTTTTTAATTTTTGAGAGAGAGAGAGAATAAGAATAAGAATCTTAAGTAGGCTTTGCGTTCAGTGCGGAGCCCATCATAGCACTCACTCCCAGTACGCTGGAATCATGATCTGAGTTGAAATCAACTCAACCAACTGAACCACCCTGGTGCCTCGACAATTAAACTACTTTTATATTTAGATTAGGAATCTTCCAAGGTTTCATATTCTTTTTAAAAATTTTTATTTTGTGGGGGTTGAGGAGCAGTGGGAAAGACGGAATCTTAAGCAGGCCCCATGCTCAGCACTGAGCCTAATGCAGGGCTCAATCCTACAAATCTAGGATCATGACCTGACCTGAAATGGAGTTGAACGCTCAACCAAATGGGCCACCCAAGGGCCCCAGATTTCAGATTCTTAAATAAGAGCCCTAGTATCAATTCACATGGCTCATACAGACAAAATTCCTGTGAACTCTATCACACTGAAACTATCCCTGAGGTTTTGAACCTGTTTTCCTTTGCTGCCTAGGACTAACACCTATACTTTTTCTTTTTTTAAATTCTTTTAACATTTATTTATTTGAGAGACAGAGAGACAGAAACGAGTGGGTGAGAGGCAGAGAGAGAGGAAGACACAGAATCTGAAGCAAGCTCCAGGCTCTGAGCCATCAGCACAAAGCCTGATGCAGGGCTCAAACTCATGGATCGTGAGATCATGACCTGAGCCGAAGTTGGACGCCTAACTGACTGAGCCACCCAGGTACCTCTATTCTTTTTCATTTCATTTCCACATATCACCCTTTTGTGATGTCTTGTCTGCACAAAGAAAGGTAAATGATATTTATAATTTTTTCATTTTTATAAATCATTCACAAAAATGCCTTTCCATTAATGCAGAAAATAGCTGGAAAAGTTAAGCACACATAGCCCTAATATATACCAGGACAGTAAGTAATAAGTGTTAAGGAAAAGTAACCATTCCTAAACATTAGTGTCATCACTGTTATTTTATAGAAGGAAAGAAATAGAAAGATGTGAATACTTTTTTCCACTAGGATACCATTAAGAACATAATAGAAAGTAAATTCTGCTCTATATTAAAGGAACTTTAGTTACTTAACATACTTTTCTACTAATTTCATTTAAATTAAACATAAATGAAAACAGTTTAACTATATACCCTTGATCTTTTGCTTGGTGTATAGGCTTTGGAATTGCTAAAAATAAGTCTGACATCTTTACATAATTCCATTGGTGACTCATAATTTCCAGCCTCTAAAGTTTCTCTAACAGTAGCAAAATCCATTGGAGTGTCAATGATGTCTCTGTAGTCCTAAGAGAAGAAAAAACACACGGTATTATTATTAACATCACTACCACAAAGCATTACTACTCAGCACAAGGATTCACATACAATTCCTGTGATGAATACAAGTCCTAGAACTATTAATAATTCCATATTTTCCTCAAGGCTTTTTCCTAATAATTTTTATTTTTTTCATGCCCTCTCTCTCTTATTGCAATCAACACAGGATTCAACTCAGTCAAGAAGCTATTAAGTTCTGCTTCTTTTTTTTGAGGAAGAGGTAAAAGGATAGAGTTGTTCTGGAAAAAGAAGATTAAGAGTACTGAGAAAAACCTCAGATCTATAGTTAATAAATTTGTTTCATGTAATAAAACTCAAAATTTTATACTAGCTATGAACTCTAAAGGCTTTGGCTCACGGAAATATAATTGTGATATTATATATATAATTATATATATAATAATAATAATAACATATAGTAACTTTAAAATAAGGAGGTAAAAAAATAAATAAGAAATAAAATAAGGAGGTAAAACAATGGGAATATGCTAATATCCCATTTGTGTGGAGGCCTGAGTTCTAGTAACCTTAACTTTAGCACTACAATTGGGAACTCTGCATTAATCAGAATTGTGAATGTAAACGGTTGTCACAAAATCTATGCACTTTATTAGATAAAGGAGAAGTGGAATCACCTAAAGTATCCACCTAGTCAATTGTGTATAAAATAAAGCAATTGATTAGAAGCAATAAAAACAAACAAGTGAAAGCTGAAACAGAGGGGTACAAAACTATTTGAATATGGTATCTTTTATTTTTTAAAAAATTTTATGTTTATTTATTTTTGAGAGAGAGAGAGACAGAGTACAAGTGGGGGGAAGGGCAGAGAGAGAGGGAGACACAGAACCTGAAGCAGGCTCCAGGCTCTGAGCTGTCAGCACAGAGCCTGAGACGCGGGGCTTGAACTCACAGGCCGCAAGATCATGACCTGAGTTGAAGTCAGACGCTTAACCGACTGAGCCACCCAGGTGCCCCAGAATATGGTATCTTTTAAAAGAGAAAGAGTAATACATCTTTTCTATAGCCCAGAGGTATGTAACTATATTTTTCAAAATATAGCTTGACTTTGCACCATCAAGTTTAAATTATGATCACATATGTTTGACCGTAAGGCAAATAGTATTACCTTTTACAAAAAGGGACAGTTTCATTTTCTCTGTAACAATCTATATGCCTTTTATTTCTTTTTCTTACCTTATTACATTGGCTACAGTTTGCATTACTATGTTGAAAAGCAACGGTGAGAACAGGCATCTTTGCCTCATTCCCAATCTTAGGGGGAAAGTATTTGGTTTTTCATGATTAAGTATAATTTAGCTGTAGGTTTTTAAAACAGATGTTCTTTATCACATTTTCAAAGTTCCCCTTTATTCCTAGTTTTCTTAAGAGTTTCTTCTTTTTTTAATTATCATTAATGGTGGTGTTTTCTTACATTATGTATTTGTCTATCTGGCATCTTGTATTCTTGATGCTCTGGCGTTTTGGGATCCTTACAGATCTGAGGAGAGACTGCCTCTCCCAGGACTAACCAATTCTTAGAGATAGCAAAGGGCTGCACTGAAAACACATCTTTCATATGTAAACCAACCATCTCCTTATCTAATTCACACACAGCAACCAAGCCAGTATTTCCTCTGCCCTGAATTGTCCTAAGGCCAGGTACCAGACAACTAGAGACCATACCTATGCCCCAAAGTCCACTGGAATTATTCAAATTAGCCAATCCTAAAGTGTGTACCCTGCTCTGCCTTGCCTTTCTCATAAAAACCCCAATAAAGGCTTTGGCTTAAGCATTTCCTTGCTCCTGCGTTCTGCAATCTGACCAAAACCTGATGTTTCCCTTGTGGCTCTAAAGTGGCATTTGGTGACACCATCTCTGGGACTTGAGAGAGTAATCAATTTCCTTTTAAGTCCCGTTCTCGTTTCCTCTTAGGGCAATGCTGATTGTACCATCTAATCCCATATCCAATATGTACACTCTTGGAACAAATGTGTTCTGTATTTAGTCAAATACTTCATATGAATTAATTGATATGATCATCTGACATCTCTCCTTTAATATGATGAATTACATGGACACATTTTTGAATACTGAATGAGCCTTACATCCCTGGATAAAAACTCACTCGGATCATGGTATAAAATCATTTGTATTTATCAATGAATTCTATCTGCTGATATTTTGTTAAGAATTTTTGCATTTTCTTCTTTTGTTATTTTTTTGGTCCAGTTTTAATGTCAGGATAATACTGGTTTCACAGAATGAGTGGAGAAGTAGTCTCTGTCTTGTGAAAGAGACTATGTAGACTTTGTGTTAATTCTTTAAATTTTAGTAGAACAGTCCAGTGAAGACCTCTGGACTTAAGACATTTCTTTTCTGAAAGCTTTTAATTACAAATTAAACTTCCCTACTAGGTATAGGGCTATTCAAATGATCTATTTTCTATTGGGTGAGTTTTGGTAGTCTGTGTTTTGAGAAATGGTTGATTTCAGCTAAGATGTCAAATCTGTATTGTGAAGTTGCCTGTAGTATTCCTTTATTATTTTTAATATCTGCAGGGTCTGTAGTGATATCCTCTATTGCGTTCCTGATATTAGCAATTTGTGTCTTTTTTCTTAATAGAGATTTGTCACTTTCATAGATCTTTTCAAAGAACCAGATTTTTGGTTTTCTGGATTTTCTCTATTGTTTTTCGGTTGCATTGATTTCTTTTTATTATTTCCTTTCTTCTGCTCACTGTGGGTTAATTTTATTTTTTATTTTTCTTGGTTCTTAAGGAGAGGGCTTGGATGACTGATTCAAGACTTGTTCTATTCTGAAGTACTGTTTAGTGCTGTACATTTTCCTGTATTATTTAGCTTCACCCCACAAATTTTAATAGATTTTATTTATTTTCATTTATTAGTTCAATGTGTTTTATTTCCCTTAAGACTTCTCTGATCTCACAGATTATTTAGATGTATATTTATTTAGTCATCAATCGAGTGATTAGAGATTCTCCTTTTATTTCTGGTTTGATCCCACTGTGGCTGGAAAACACTTTGTATGATTTCAATTATGTTTGTTGTTTTATTGTTTTGTTCTGTTGTTTTTTACTGTTCTCCTCAATCTTCCTTTGTCAAACATATTCCATTTGGTTTATGTGCTGTGTTTATGACACTACCTCTATGTATACATATTTAAGTGGTTGCTCAGGTACTTATAATATATACAAAATTATCAAAATATACTGATGTCATATACAAAATAAAGCAACCAATGGAATGGGAGAAGGTATTTGCAAATGACATACCCAATAAAAGGATAGTATCCAAAATATATAAAGAACTTTATAAAACACCCAAAAAAACAATCTGATTTTTAAAATGGGCAAAAGACATAAGCAGACACTCTTCCAAAGACATATAGATGGCCAACGGACACGTGGAAAGATGCTCATCAATGAGATATCACCTCATGCTTATCAGAATGGCTAAAATAAAAAATACAGGAAACAACCGGTGTTGACAAGGATGTGGAGAAACTAACACTCATGTACTGCTGGTGGGAATGCAAGCTGGTACAGCTACTCTAGCAAGCAGTATGAAGGTTCCTTAAAATGTTAATAGAACTGCTCTACAACCAAGCAATCACACTACTGGGTATTTACCCTAAGAATACAAGAACACTAATTCAAAAGGAAACACGCACCTCTATGTTTGTAACAGGATTAGTGATGAATGGATAAAGAAGATGTGGTCTACATATACAGTGGAATATCATTCATCCATAAAGAAGAACGAAATCTTGCCATTTGAAATGACATAAATAGAGCTAGAGAGTATAATGTTAAGTGAAATGAGTCAAAAAAAAAGACAAATACCATTTGATTTTCACTCATATGGAATTTCAGAAATAAAACAAACAAGCAACAGAAAAAAAGAGAGAGAGTCAAAGTAAGAAACAGACTCTTAATTATAGAGAACTTATGGTCATCAGAAGGAATTAAGGACTGTAGTTACGTTGATAAGCACAGGGTGATGTATGGAAGTACTGAATATATTGTACAGCTGAAACTAACTGAATGTTAACTGAAATTAAAATAAAAATAAAATTTAAAAAAAAACAGTAAAATAGAAAAGAATAACATATCCAAAGTGAAAATTGTGATTTCAGATTTTCCTGTGTAATAAAATCATATAAATGACCTTTAAAAAAAAAAAGACATTCCAAAGACTGAAACCCTGACTCTTAAGATAGTTTTTAGGGGCAGGGAGTCAGGGGACAGCACAGTTAAAGGAGTTATAAAACAGCTTTATGCAATGGTAACGTCATTTGAACAGTGTCCGTCCAACCGCTCACTCCTTAAAGGTAACTAACCACTTCAACAGAAACTATTATGGATACTGAATATTATGACATACTGGCTTTATAAACCTTGCAGATTTTAGGAAAATGTTAAATATATTTATATAGAACACTTCTTCTTGGTTCATATCTTGGGTTTCTATTACTCAGTACAGTATATGATCATCATTCAACACGTCTCTGCTGAATAAATAAATGGGGTAGACTATTTAGCATGTTGATTTCCATCAAAAATTTTAATTTTTAAAATCTTGCTTTAAGTATCTGACTAAACTCAAAATGTAACTAACATCTTCACACAAAAGCTGAAATACGAAGAATATGACTGCCATAAATATTCTGCTACAGTTAGACAGGCAGTTAACTTATAGTTAATTCTGACGTATAAACAGCTGATAAACCCAGTTTTCTCTTCTCCTCGGTGATAGTAATAAAAACAGTAAATAGTCCTAAGTCTTCATATACCCCCTCCCATATACTCAAGGAGTTCCATAAGAGATAAATTATCGAATTAAAATTTTTCTTGCTGCTTCTACTTGTCAGCTAATACTTTTGGCTGGTGGAAGGAGAACCTCTAAATACTGTTCACATTATTTGGAATACTTAAGAGAGACTACATTCTTATATACTAGTTATTCTATAAGAACACTGCACATAGCTCTGGTGCACCAGATATAGGAAAGAGGGGCTCCTGTCCTCACTTGGTAACAAATAGCTGTGTATCTTGGAGAACTGCTTAATGTGAGCCTCAGTTCAACAGCGAATCAGCTATACCTGTATCCAGAGTTGAATACATAAGGCAACTTATATATATATATAATATATAAAATACACACACACACACACACTCTTTCTCTCTGCAGGTGTTTGTATTCTGGACTTTTCCCCATTAAGGAAAAGAAAAATATAAGCTTTAATGTTTAGATTCTAGATGCATAAGTGCAACACTATGCAGAGTCATGAGAATAGGTCTCTTCTATATTTTTTGCATGGCTGTTTTAGCATATTTCTTCTGTCCTCGGAATTTTGATTTTTCACTATTATTCCAGATAAAGGTATTTTTTTCCCCTATCTATCCTGCTCAGGAGTCATGCTTTGTCAAATGTTTATCAAACCTAGAATACCTTCAGCCATTAACTCCTCAAAGATTGCCCCTCTCCCATTCTGAAACTCCTATAAGATGTTTTGAATTTTTTCATCCTATCTACCGTATCTCCTAATCTTTCAGAGTTTTAATTTCAATGATTTAACATTTCTTTTCAGAAATTCTATTTAGTTTAGAATTTTTTTAAGTTTATTTATTTTAAGAGAGAGAACATGCAAGTGGGGGAGGGGCAGAAAGTGAGAATCCCAAGCACGCTCCATGCTGTCAACACAGAGCCTGGCACAGGGCTTGAATTCACGAACTGTGAAAGCATGATCTGAGCTGAAATCAAGAGTCAGACGCTCAACTGATTGAGCCACACAGGTGCTCTTATTTAAATTAAAAAAAAATCTGCCTCACTCCTTTTCCCTCTCAAATAACATTTTTCTCCTTATGCTTCTTATCCCTCCATTTATCTATTTAACCAAAACAACAAAACCAAGTTTAATTGGCAGAAATTTTTCCTTTCTTGGTAGTACATAAATCACTGATGTTTTATATCGGACAAGGTACAGTATTTCAGAAGTAATCTATTATGTTAAATTTTGGGGAAGAGAGTACTAACATTTCCATTTGTTGTTTCTGTCGTATTTATGATGGATCACTCCCTCATACAGTTTGTGATTTCTTTTTATCATTAATTCATCTTTGGTTAGGGATTGGTTATTTTCTCCGTCTGATGAATTTCTATACATATGGGTACTGCAAATTTGGGCTCTACATCCATGCAAAGTGCCAGCTAAGAGAGATTTCTCTCCTGACATCAGAACACCACAGATATTTTTCCTTGTGGAGGGAATTATACTACTATTTTCACTGAGGGAAAAGTCTTTCAACAGCGCTAGTGGGGGTCTCAATTCTAATTTCCTTCCTCAACCTGGATTGCATGGCTTTTTCTGCCTCTACATCATGTTATTCTTGTGCCTCTAGAATCTAATCTAAACATTAAAGCTTGTATCTATCTCTTCTTTTCTGCCGAAAGGTCTAGAATACAAAAAATTTACATCTATCTCTTCTTTTCTGGGGGAAAGTCTAGAATATAAACACTGGCAAGCACTTAATAAACTATAATGTTTTCTAACATACAAAGTTGAGCTTGCAAGAAACAAAGGGAAATCCACAGTTTCTAAAAACAAAGAGAATTGAAAACTAGAGTACTATAAGCATGAGCTTAGTTCTTCTAGGAGTTTTTTGGAACATAGGGTTCAAATTAGCCCAGTTTATCACATTGCTGGAATTAAAAGTTTATCATGTAAATTCAAGATTCCAGGTTTCCTGATTTCTACATGACAAAAAAAGGCATTTTATGATACTTATCTACTGATAAAATTTCTCTATTTTCATTCATTTCAAATTAGCACACATTAAAACAGATAATGATCTATTTTACGTCTGGGTCATGATCTCTTATAAAATATTTAATTTTTATTTTCACTTGAAACCTATGAATGAATGTTACCTGAACTGTACAGCCTCTAAAAACTGAATAAAGGAATAAAAAAAAAATCACTTTAAACTAGATTGCTAAGACTGCATGCAAAATAAATACTTGGATCAGGTTTACTCAACCTCCCTACCATAAATTCCATAAATGTAATTATGCCACCTTGCATTTGTATATAGTGCTACAATTGAAAAATTATTTTAATGTGTTCTCGTTTCATCCATAACCCTTTAGGGAAGGTTAGATATTACTCTCGTTACCTAAAAAACTGCCGTTCTTGGAATCAGTGCAAGAAAGAAAATAGTAAAAAATAATATTCAGTTGAAAAAACTAAATGACTTGCTCAAAGCTGCAAAACTAGTAAGTGGGAACGCTGGGAACATAATCTAATACTTTAGAGTCTTACTTTGGGGTTCTTTCTGTTTTAAATACCACGCTACTCAACTTAAATACTCTATTTAACCAAACAGATGAGAATGTGTATTTAATAATGAAGAAATAATAAACTATAACCATAAGAAATAACTTAAATAGCTAATTGTCATGTGTGAGATATATGGCAAGCTGACAGGTAAGGAAAATATTTTCAAAAATACTTACTGGATATTCAAGGAGATCTACAGGTTGGCGGAAAGGCTCAGAATCTTCACATTGAAATATGAGATTTAGTAATTCTTGACATTGTTTCTTCCATGCTTGAATATCGTAAGATTGAGCTCTATTACGTAATCTTCTTCTAGGCTGATGATCCTAAAATGAAAAATTTCAAATATATTAATAAAATAAAATTTACAAAGCTTCAAATATATTAGAATAAAAATTAATAAAATAACATTTATATAGTAAAATTTGTATTTTAATGCAATATCAAATAATTAGGTAATATACAGTAATTCCAATAGAAAATATTATTCACCTAGTTCTGAAAACCATGTATTTTGTAATGGAAACTGATTTGGAAGTAATACTTAATCTGTCTTTAAACATGCTAAGAGTTAAAAAAACTGCTTTTAATACATTTTAATTCATATAAAGTACTTCTGCTGAAACAAAAAATCTTACCTTTCTTTTTCGGGTAGAAGTTCCTGGCACATCAGCATCTTTCTCTTCTTCCTTTGAAATAAGAGTTTATCAGATTCAATAAACATTCTAGACTTCATTATATGTTTTAGAGTTTATAGAATCTACCATAGTTGTTTATATACCAATTATCACTTTTACACTTTGGAAAACCTGTAACATATATGCTGGAATACTTTATGGACTCATTAGAAAGTCCCCCCACCAATATTTTTAATAACTATAACAAGAAAATGCTGAACCCTTTTTAGTAAACTACAACATTAGTCAAAAATAATTTTCATTACAACATTTATCTGAAAACTACTATGTGTAAATTTCTTTTTATATATATATAAAAAGACCAATATCGTGATCATAACGAAATCTAAAATACCTCAGAATCGGACAAAACTTTCTTCTTCATTGAATTGTACAGTGGAATTAAGTTGTAACAAGTCTGATCCCTAAACAGCAAAGAAATGTTAGTATATAAGATTTGAGTCATGAGATTTTTCCCCCCCCCTTAAAATCTGTTACCAAAACCAGATTTTAAGATAAAGCTTGAAGTGAAAGGCTTTTTTCATTGGTTGACTCCAAAACCCGATACCCACACACCTGCCCATGCCCCCCCACCCTATGTGGAGCTTCCATTCTGGCCTATTTCAATACACCAAACCCAATTCTCACTTCCTCGTCTTTTCTCAGGTTGCTGCTGTGTGTGGGATGCCCTTTCTCATTCCTCAATACACAAGGGAAAGCTAAGATACCTCCTGTCTTCTAATTTCTTCTTCTTCTCACTCTTAAGTATTTATAGTCATTCCCTAAAATTTTGTCCTTTAGTCCTCTTTTCTTCACACTACAGCTTTTGACCTGATAACCTTATACATCTGCAGTTTACTTGTGTAAATGAATTCCAAATTCCTATAACTTGGTCTGACTCTTGAAATTCCTATCATCACTTAGAATTCCACATGTCTAAACCTAATTTTCATTCCCCACTCTTCCTCATCCTATTTTTAACAGCATTACCATTCTCACAGTAATGCATGATTTTTCACTATTCCTTCCCTTATCTCCTTATATAAACCCAGTCACTGGCCAAGTTCTGTGATTCTACCTTCAAAATCTCTTGACCTCTGCTTCTTTCTCATTTCCATAAATTAAACCCTCATCACCTCTTAGTTGGTCAGCTGTAGCAAGCAATTTGCTATTTATGTTTTCTGTCTCTTTCCTATCAACTAATACTATAATACATTCAAGGCCCTCCATTATCTGGCTCCAACTCATGTTTATAGCATTGTATCCTTATTACTTCTGCTCATGTACTCTCTAATTCACCTGGTTTAAATTGCTTAAGACCCTTAATAACTCTTTACACTTTCCTATCCCTTAATGCCACTCCTTGTCCCTAGAATGCCTTTCCTTTCATCTAACTTCTGAATCTATCAAAATCTACCTTGTCCATAACATCCTAACTCACCTCTCCCCATACTTAAAACCCTGCTGTCATAAGCTAGCAGTAATCCCCATCTAAACTTTCATACAGATTCTCTTGTTAGCTTTTTCCTTACAGTTACTTAAACTTTATCTATGAAATTGTATTAAGAGAAAAAAATATACATTTCTTTCTATCTCACGTATCTCTTACATCACCTCTTTATATACCCTATTGCATGAAATTTGGCCAAATAAACTCAATTAAAAAGTATAATAATAAAAATTTCAAGATATAACTAACATTTAAAAGATACTGTCAACTAAAATGTATAAATTATATACCTCTAAAAAATTACAGGGATTTATTTTTAGATACACATAACATAAATGCTTTAAACATTACTCTTACAAGGCATTTCAAAGTAACAATTTTTTATTTTATAGACTATTCTAAATATAATTGTTTCATCTAAATTATTTCACTAAAGTGTGAATTTACTGTATGATGAGATTCTATGGATTCCTCTTTGGAAAATAGAAATGTACATACATACACATATAACTAAATTACAGACTATAAACTTTATTGGCAAAATATATAACTAAATATAAACAATCTTCCAGGGATAAGTAATTCTTAATTAGTCTTAATTAGTTTTCCCCAGTAAAATTAGGAAAAAATAAAAAAAGAAAAGGCATAGTAAAACTAGCCCCCAAACCATTTGAAAGGCAACAGATTTCTCTACAGAATAAGGTAGAGGGTAGGGCATAACAATTATCTTACTAATTTTCTTTGGTGTTTTCTTATACTGAAATTACCTACATTTTTCTCGAAAAAAAAAAGACCTAATATTTACCACAAAAAGGGGTCCTATGATTAAGCTGAGTAATGAAAATGAAGTTAGAGAGGTTTTTTTTAAAAAGCCTCAATAATCCCTTCATGTAAAAATGAAAGCTGTCAGCAGCTGAGTGTTTAAACTTAAATTACAAAATATATTCTTTTTTCTTAACCAGAAAAAAATTTCCAATATAAATAACTTCAGTATGAACTCAAAATGGTATGTTAGACAAAACATGAGTCATTCCTCTGGCTTTAGTTTAGAAGACTCAATTCATTCTAAGGCTATATAAAATTCATTAAGATAAGAAAATAAAAGAGCTGCTCCCCTTAAAGAACTATAGTTATCATTCTTGGTATGAGATCAATGAATGAGGAAGTAAGAAGAATCCTGAAAGCTAAATTTAGTTTCCTGCTGGACTACTTAAATACTTGTTTACAAACTTGTCAGGGGCAATATAATGTTAAGATGAAAAATTCTTAGATGGCAGACACTTCGTTACTGTGCATATTAAACATGTAAATCTCTACAATTGTTTCCTTAACTGTTAATTCCAGACAGTGATATCTTCCACATGTATTATTATTATTACTTGGCTTAGAACTATTTTAGGTAAAACATTACACGTTCTATATATGCTTAACCCTTACTATTATTATCTAACAGTTGGATTTAGAGAAAGATCCATATTTTTTAATGTTAACTATAGAATACAACTGTAACACAACTCTTATGACTTCATAATTATTATCAGCCAATGAACTAAATGTTTAGACAGACATTGTATGCTTCCTATTTTGAGTGGAACTAGTTTATAGCATAGCATGTAATATCATATATATATATATATAAAATAATTGCATTTTATTATTTTGACATTTTTAAATCTTAAAATATTGACACTAATTAATTATGATTAAGTGTGGAAAAACTACTCACTTTATAAAATGTAGAAGAAGATCAGTCACGAACTTAGCAGATTTCACAATAGGGCTTCCAGGCTCATTAAATGTTCGTGTATTATGCTCTATATATCGAACTTCCCACATTAGGGAAGAAATTCGCCTTAAACAAACAAAATGCAGAAGTCTTAACCTCATTTTATTTAGAAATATTTCCACACAATTTAAAACCAAGACATTCCAACTGTCCAACTGCAGTCTCAATTCAATTACCAAACTCACCACTTAAAAAGTTATTCTGAAAAAATACATAACCTCATTTAGGTAGGGGAAAAACAAGAGTAGCAGCATTGACTGTGTAATTGCATAGAAAGTGTCACCCTAGATTAGACACACTAGACTATTAACAGTGTCTTCCTTTCTTTCTGAAAGTGAAGAAAAATCTAAAGATGACTTCTAGACTATTATCTAATATGTGGACCACTTAAAATAACAAAGAAGAAAATACTCAGAAAATATTACTGACACTGATGTGTGAACAGAAACACAATTATATGTAATTTTACAAATATTATATACAATCGTGGATACAGAAGCATACAGAAAGCTCTGTGCATTTCATACAGCATTGCAAGACTTATTCTAGTAACAGAATCACAGGCATCTTCAGGATACTCTATAGAAAGCTATGTGTAAAATAAGGTATTAGATTAATTCCCAGCAGGGCAAGCTGACAGTAGTAGTTTAACAAGTGACTGAACCAGAAGTATCAGAGAGGAAAACCATAAACTTCAAGAAATCTGAAGCCAATGAGTAAAGGGAAAATAAAAAACTTGAAGCAATGAATGAAAAAGCACATGAAAGCATCATTTTATTAAATAACATGACTCAGGTCTATATTATCAGGTTCAAAAACAGGTATTTTGTTTACAATTCATGTAAGGACTGTGTTCCAAGATTTTTTCTTAAAGTAACTACTAAGCTAAGTTAATGCCAAAAAAGCCTATTTAAGCTATAATGTACCCTGAAAACCACTACACGTTAGCAAGTACCATATTGAGCAGTATTTCTATGAGAAAATACATTTACAACAATAGAGATCAGGAGCTTATCTTTCTAGCTGTAGTCCAACAATTAGTGTACTTTTCTTTCTCCTGTTTTCCTCCCCTATCTTGTTCCATCTCTGAAGCACTAAGTGCAATTCCTAAGGCTTAGCAATTTTAGGGGTCTAGGGACAAGGAAGGATATAGTTAAAAATTTCTTCTCGTCTTCTCTTGAACCTCTAACATGTGGTGTTAAAAAAGGATCTAAAGAAGTGTACTTTGAAAGTAGATCGCTGGGAGGCACACATCGCTGGTATTTCCTCCTCATCCCTATGCTTTTGACAAATATCAATAATGCAACAGCAGAAGCACCTAACAAGATCAGAAAAATCTTTAGAACCTGAAGTCTTAACATCTTAGTTGGCAATGTTTAAAGGCATTTTTCCTTTTTACAACTCGGGATTACTATTAGCACCCAAAGGGTAGAGGTATGGACAGTCCCTCACAACAAAAAACTTTCTAGCTCCCAAATGTCAATAATGCTTTTGTTGAAAAACCTTGCTTTAGTAAGTTAAGGAATAATAAATGGTGTTTTCAGTGCAGGTACAAAGTACCAAATCAGAATTATAATTTAAGGAATAAAAAGAAACAAAGGCACATTTTATGTTAAAATATACAAGATATGAATAAAAATTCCCCTAAGTTAAAAATGAATAGCAATGTAAAATATAAAAGTGCTCACAAAAAAAAAATTTTTTTTTATTAAAGCAGGCTTCATGCCTAGAGTGGAGCCCAATGTGGGGATGTAAGCTGAGATCAAAAGTCGGATGCTTAACCGACTGAGCCACCCTGGGACCCCAAAAAGAAATTTTTTAATGCAATGATTTAAATTAAAATGTTGTTTGTCTTTTAAGCAGACATCATGAAAACTGGAAATATGATTTCATTATGTGAAAACTATAGAGTTAAATTCACTTTTCTGTAAAGGTATTCTAGGCAATAAACCTACAATGCCTGTCTCAGATTAGAACTCAATGTTTACTGAAACTACTAACTAGAAGATGCAAATTAATTGAAATCAGACATATTTTTTTAACTCTGTATTTCAAAGTAAATTACAACCTGAAAATAACCCTGAATTTTCCTAACTTTGTTTTTCTTAGGTATTTATAAGAAAGAAAAAAAAAAAACTCCACAACTTTTTAATATTGTTAAAATCCATGAACAAATATTTCAGGGTGATGTCTAAGGGAAATGAAACACTCTGGCTTGCACTAGAAAATATAGTGTGAAGACAGTGAGGACCAACTCATTAGCAACTAGTAAAAACCGTATCTCTGAATCATATTCCAAGTCTATAGACCAGGAGTGTCGGCATCCCAGGGAACTGAGAAATGCAGAATCTCACGTTCTACTAAAACTACTGAATCAGATTCTGCATTTTAACAAAATCCCTCAGTGATATGTATGCACATTAAAGTCTGAGAAACACCCAAGGATCACTTAGTCTTCTTTTTGTAGTAACTACAGCAAATGGGTTCTAACCTGTAAAACCTGTTTTCCAGTCTTTGTTTAATTGTACTTAAATCTGTTGGATACGCCACTACAGTGCAATACATGGGATAGGCTTGCAGATCCACGGGGGCCACAAATGCTGAAGCAATATCTAGAATAAAAAAATCAGTTTATGTTTATTTTGCATGGTTTAACAAGACTTCACAATTCTGCTTGAATTAAGACAAATTCTGACTTATATAACCATTAGACTGCCACTGTCTTTTCATAGAAAATGCATACAGTTTAGCTAGCGTAAAAGAGTCTCACTTCTTATGTCTACATTTACACTGCAAAATTCTAGGGATATTTGTGACTCAGATTTCTTATAAGAAAAGAGATGACAGATAATATATAAATCTGACCTATTAAGTACACATATTATTTCTATACTTAAAACTTGGCCAGTTGTAAATCTGTAAGTTTTTGACAATCATTGTGTAACACTATAATAACACATTCCATTCAAATGTAACCTGACTTTCTCAAAACTTACCTTATTTTAACGACATAATTCTGTGAAATATCAGGCAAGTATGGAGGAGGAAACAGATCCCGAAGTCTCTGACTCAATGTCAGTGACCAAATGGCACACCGTAAACTGGTAAAACCTAAAACCTGACAAAGATCCCTTCCCACTTTTTGCTCATCCACAATAGTGGAAGACAACTTCTTATGCTAAAATACTATTAAAATTATTTAAGATTATATTTATAGACTCTTTAAATGAAGTGTTGCCATATTTAAAAAGACTTCAAATGAAAATATCATCCAATATGTGTCTCCAGAGTATTTTCCTTTTCTTATTCATCAATTTTCCCTCTTTTAAGTTTGATTCCTTACTGACTGAGGGGGCTGCTGCCAACCACCACACCAGTCAGAGTTGTTCTGGAAGCCTTCAATTCAGATAACCAAATGTTCTGCGGTCACTGTTTCTTCTTTCTTTCTTTTTTTCAAATGAGACAAAGCATTTCAGTATTCTCTCCTATCACCTTGCAGGTATTCCTTTGCATATGTATTCATAAAGTTAGGGGAAAACTGACACAGCTATCCATATAATTATAATTCAGCATTCAGTCCTACTCTCCCAATTCACATCATGTCAGCTCAAATATGTCAAGGGATTTCAAGTTGGGTTCTGGATGATCCAGATTTTTCAGAGGTACCCCTGGCATTTCTGGGGAGCCCTCACTCTAAAATTCACCTAGAGCGACTCCTTTCTTACCTGTTCTAGATACCTGAGTTTATGTAAGACCTCATTAAAAAAACATTCCACTTAATAATATTTGAAAATCACTGATATGACACTGAAAAAAAATTTTATTCAAATAATAACACTTTTCCTTTCCTTTGCTTTTTGCCAGCTTTTTCTACATTGCTGTGTTACTATTATTATTTACCTAGTGTCATCAACTGGTTTATTCCTGCAACTATTCTTTCACATTCTTCATCCCTGGGATTGGAACCCCATTCTCCATCAAGAGGTTTATAGATCAATGATCTGCATTCAACATCAGTTAAAGGAACACTGGTACCTAGTTCTTCAGGAAATACAGCTGAAATACACAGAAAGAAAAGTAGATTTAGTGAAAATATGTCTTTTTGCTAATATTTAGATTATCTTTAGAAAGAGCTGATGTTGTCAAAAAAACCTGAAGTATAATTTTCTAAAGATCTGGTAAGTATATTCCTGATTTTCATTAAACAAAAGTATGTTTCAAGAGTCATTAAATTTTTTTAAACACTAATTTTATAAATAATTCTCTAGATGGACATATAATTACTTTTCCAAAATTATAACTGACAACTTGCTCTACTATCAGTTTCAGGTAAAGGACAAGTATTTCTATAAAATGACAGAAAATAAAAGTTTTCTGAATTATTTTATAATATAATCCTCATATTTATTTTGATAAAACATACATAAGATGAAACTGAACTAAAGTGGTGTTTTTCATGAATGCTGCAATAAAAGACTTAACTTTTTAAAATGTAGAAACAGAGAGAATTATTAATAGTAACAGATGATTCTTATGCTTCTTGCCTTTTTTTTTTTTTTTTTTGACCCAGACAAATATTTTTGAGAGAGAGACAGAGTGCGGGCAGGGGAGGAGCAGAGAGAGAGGGGGACACAGAATCCGAAGCAGGCTCCAGGCTCTGAGCTGTCAGCACAGAGCATGACGTGGGGCTCGAACCTACAAGGGTGAGATCATGACCTGAGCCGAAGTCGAACGCTTAACCAATTGAGCCACCCAGGTGTCCCGCTTCTTGCTTTTATTTTTTTAATGTTTTTATTTATTTTTGAGAGAGAGAGACACACACACAGAGCATGAGAGGGGGAGGGGCAGAGAGAGATGGAGACACAGAATCTGAAGCAGGCTCCAGGCTCTGAGCTGTCAGCACAGGGCATGATGCAGGGCTCGAACTCACTGACTGCAAGATCATGACCTGAGCTGAAGTCGGATACTTAACCGACTGAGCCACCCAGGCCGCCCCAGCCACTTCTTGCTTTTAACTGATGAAGGTACGCCTTCTGCTACCTGGATCTTTAACAGAATCGTTAGGGGGTGATAGCGACATACAATTAATTTACAAATCTGCCAAATACCTTTTCCTTTGAACTAGACTTCATTAGAGAACACTAGGAAATATGCTACTATTTGTATATAAAATTCTTCCTCTTACAAAATGTAATTAAACTCCATAGGTACATGGGTGTATATCTATCAGGACAGAACCAAACCAACAAAAATCACCCCCTTCATCTACAGATAAATTTAGGTAGAAAACAAATACTGTGTTAATGCCACTAATTCATTTCAAGAAATACCCCAACTATTACAACACTGACTAGCTTCACTTCTCTCATAGTAGTCCAATGTGACTTTAAACTCAAGCTTTCAAAAAAAAGATAAATAAAATCAGAAGATAAGCCATGTATATTTTATAGTTTCAAAGAGTTCTAATTTAGCAGGGAGATGAAAAATATGCTATTGGTACTAAATTTTCAAAATGATAATTTCTAGAAAGAACTAGTTTTAGGTAATTATGAGCATGGCTTTTTTTCTCATTTCTAAGATTTACCAGCTGGATTTAAATTTCCAAGTTATCTTTTCTCTGACTTTTGAGAATACAATAACTAGTGAATGACCCCACTATAAATGATTATTTCTATTATGTCACAAGATCTTTTTCCTTTTTGTTTTTTAAAGTTTTTCCTTATTAATACCTGATAGGAAAAGTGATACATTGTGAAAAATTCCCAATCTTTATAAATATTCATTCTTAATATTCTGGAATATACAGCTTTTTAAATCCTTTTATGCATATACACTTATGTGTGCTGTATTTTTTTAAAAATAGAAATGAAAATGGGCAGTGAGGTAGAAGGAAAATGCTATCTGTAGAAAGAGATTCTGCTTACTGCCCAAGTCTGATTCCCAAATCCTAAGGCAACGTATATCGGGCCATATGCAAGCAGACAGTTATTATTAGTAGTGAACTACCTACTCCTGGAGGCCCTTACATGTGTCAGGCTCTATAATAAGCTCTTTACACACACGATGGCATTTAATTCTCACAACAGCCCTGGAAGGTATTAGTTTACATAATTTCAAAGGTTGAAGTCCTAAAAATCTGAAGTTTTGAGTCTTTTAAGGAGCTTGCCAAGGGGCGCCTGGGTGGCTCAGTTAAGCATCTGAAGTTGGCTCAGGTCATGATCTCGTGGTCTGTGGGTTCCAGCCCCGTGTCAGGCTTTGTGCTGACAGTGCAGAACCTGGAGCCTGCTTTGGATTCTGTCTCCCCCTCTTTCTGCCCCTCCTCTGCTCATGCTCTGTCTCTTTCTCTTTCTCAAAAATAAATAAATATTAAAAGGAAAAAAAAAAAAGGAACTTGCCAAGATGACACCAGACAGAAGATGGCAGAGACGGGGCATGAATCTATGGCTTACTCAAAAGCCTGAATCTTAATATTACGTTATACTCTTAAGTGTTCTGGAGTTACAAAAAAAAAAAAAAAAAAAAAAAAAAAAAAAAAAAAAAATCTTTGCTCCCAAACGCAAAGGAGTAAACAATAATTAGCAAAACATTTTCATAGTTTGCTGTAATTAACTAATTTCAATCTTCACTGTAAGATTATAAATTCCAAGTGGACAAAGATTACGTCTCTCATGTTCAATGCTATGCCATCCCTTCCTTCAATCCAAGGTCAGCAAGTGTGCAATAAATAAATGCTGAATGAATATTTTGTCTGATCTTCATAACAACCCTATGCAGTAGCAAGTCAGCAAATCAGATTCCTTATTTAAGAAATTAATTTTGTAACACAGGCACAAAAAGCCTGACATACACTTACCATTATTAGGAATAAGCTCCATATCCCAAGGACTCATCTTTTCTGTATCTCCATTGTCCCAGCTTAAAGGAAGGAAAATGCTTACATTAAAAAATCTAAATATTGTGTTGTTAAGTTTTACAAAATTACATTATAAAAGTAATTGCTTTAAGTGTTTAAAAGAAGTGTCTTTGTCACTTTATTAACAGATGGGGGAAAACATTAAAAGTAACTCAAGTCAAACTAAAATACAACACTCCCTTACCAAACGTTATAGCACTGAAACAAACTATCAGGGTACTCAGGCTGAAGAGGTTCCTGGCTTTCAATTGTTCCAAACCACCAGGCATCATCTATGACTGATCTGAAACGGTCACCTGGACAAGAATAAAAGCCATCTCATTACTATGAAATGTACTGCTGCCGTTCTGACTCCTTTTCCCCCAAATCTAAACTCCCTGTATAATTTCAGAAAACATATAAAAAGTGACCTACACACTCCGAAATAAATAATAAATAAAAGTAGTAATACTGAAGAAAAATTATTTAATAAACACACCAGTATGACTTACCAGTTTCTAGTACCATTTCTTACATTTTGTTAGCATCAGGAGAAATTCACTCTTAAGCATTTTTACCAGTCTAGAATTTTAAATCCCATCATTAGGACTATGCCCAAACTTTTCTTTCAAATAAAAGCACAGTTTAGATAATTTCTACCCAACAAGTATTTAGAGTCTATCTGTAATTTCTTGTTTCCTATAGGCAATTTCCTCCAACAATCAAGACTCCAGTCTAGAAACAAAAATAAAACCTTTCATGTCCATCACCCTTGAAGTTGTAACATTCATATATATATACTCACTTTCCCTTTCCTATAAAAACAAGTAACAAAAAGAAAAACAACTAATCTTTGTAAAATAGACAGCACTCCTTGTGTCTCTTTCCTTATCCAACTGCATTCAGCAACTGTTATGTGACTAAGATTGCTTTCCCCAAGGACCCAATAAGCTACCTTCTCAGTTTCCTTCTGTGTCATATGAAAACTGTAAATCACTCTTCCCACTCTTTACTCTTCCTTGGCTTTCACGGTACAGAGTGGTTTTCTCCTGGTAAGCATAGGTTAGGGTCTGAAGGACTTGAGTTCAAATAACTTATCTGTGTGGCTTTCAACAAAGTAGTTATTTTAGAACTCATCTGAATAAGTTTCATTTTCAAACCCATAAAGTATTTGTTTATATTCTCATTTCTTACCAAAAAAAGATTTACAAGTTTATAGAGAAATATAGCATAAAATGAATCAAAAATTAAACAAAACACAGGATAAAAGAAACTTAATGACAAAAAGGGAAGTTGGAGCCAGGAGTTAAGTAAATACAACACAAGTGCATGCTGCTGAACTGTATCTAACTTTGAATGGGTATGCACTGAGACCCAAATGCAGATTCAAGCATTCTAACAGCCTATGTGAAGCAGGAAACAGGATCTACTACCAGATCAAGTCTCTAATTGCTCTTCGGATGCATCTTAGTGACACTGAGATTAGTGAGAAGCTACCACTTTCACTAGAATAAACAGCATTCTTGATATGACTACAATCTTATAGTAAACATAAGGATGAGTTTCAAAGAGCTATTTTTTATTATCTTACATACACTGAGGACCTTAGCTAAAGAAGAGGAAGTGGATAATGTATGCCTAACCACAACAAACAATACTACAGAATAAAAACGAAATTAAGCAAGGAACAGAGTACACCATTCAGAGTAAACTTTAAACATTTCTGAAGACACGGGTTGTTACCGGCTCATTTTGGGAATATTCCTGAATTCTGACTGTTAATATTTGTTCTGCCATTTATTGGCAGATGCATGTCTTAAATTTAGGGGTGCTTGGGCGGCTCAGTAGGCTGAGTGTCTGAATCTTGATTTTGGTTCAGGTCATGATCCCAGTGTCATGGGATCAAGCCCCATGTTGGGCTCCATGCTGAGTGTGAAGCCTGCTTAAGATTCTACTCTTTCTCCCTCTGCCTCTCTCCTCTGCTCATGCTCTCTCTCTAAAGTAAAAAAATATATAAAATAAAATTTATCAGTAACACATGCAAATAACTTAAAAAACCAAGTGTACCAAAGGCATATAACCAAAACCAAGAAAAACACCTTTAACTCTTGCAGTATTTCTTCTTGAATTCATTCAGATTGCTAAATGAGTACAGAGTGAAGTCATAGCTTCACTCATTTTAGACATAAGTATTGACCTTTCCATATAATTGTATAAAAAATTTGTGTATTTTATTTAATCTATTTTATCATGACTATGTAAATATCGTTTGCTATAGCACTAAACAGAATATAATTCCCTTCTTCTATAATAACTGCTTCACTGTTTTTGTGGTTGGTTTTCTCTAAATTTACAATTAAGTCTTTCCACATCTCTAAAAGCTTAAATTATAAAACATTCAATTTAATTTCCAACAAAGTCAAACACGTTAGAGAATTCATCAGTTCTATTTTCTTTTTTCCCTAAAGATTGCTCTTAGAGGACAACATCTTCTGAACTGGTCATTTTATAGACTTGCTAGACAGATGCTATTCTGAGACTTCTATTGACTATTCTGGGAATTCATTCTGGCTCTTTCCTGTTCTGGATTTCCTGTTTCCTGGTGGGGGGGGGGGGAGGGGATTCCATGTCTTTCTCTTCCTTGGTTCATTTCCTTTTTGATGGAACATAACTTTCAAAGCTTCCAGAAAATGATGTAATGGAATTTACATGGAATGTGAAGTTTTTGATAGGTCCCATGTCTCTGATGTTGATAACCTGTATTTCTCTAATTTTTCTTTTTAGAGCACACATATGTAAATTTCTAAGTTTACCATGACCAAAGAAGAAAAATCATCATGCCAATGCCTTCCAACAACACTGGAAGAGAGATGGATTGGCCTATCAACTAACGTGGTTTTTCAAACCAAATATGCCATATATGTACTAATCCAAAGACTGCCCCTGTTTGAAAATTAAAAACAAAAAAAACAAAAAAACCAAAAAACAAAAAAACCCCAAAAACTCTTAAATAATTAATTGCACATCCATGTGTACATAAATGAATGAATCTTAAATGTCTGGAATCTTTTATGAATTTTAAAGTTTCTCTGAGTCTTGATTACAATATTAAGTTTAAAGATGATAACAGATTAAAAATATAAAAGGAAAATGTCAGTTTAGCTTTGGCCTCAGTCCAAATTATTAAACATTTTGAATTGGAAGACATCTTTTGCTTCAACTTTAAAAGAAAATTCAACACATAAAACAGCTAAAGAAATAGCTATAAACAATCTAATCTGAGAGAGAAAATATTTAGAATTTCAGCATGAACTAGATTAAAAAGAGAATCAAGCCCTGAACATTATAGGTTTGAACTATATAGGTCCAATCACATGGATTGTTTTTCCTGATATATACAGTACAGTACTATATATGCATTTTTTCTTCCTTACAATTTCCTCATAACATTTTTTTCTCTAGCTTCCTCTATTTTAAGAATACAGTATATAATACATATACAAAATATGTATTAATTGTTTATGTTATCAGTAAGGCTTCTGGTCAATAGTAAGCTATTAGTAGTTAACTCTTTGGAGAATTAAAAGTTATACACAGATTTTTGATTACGCAGGGGTTAGTACGCCTAATCCTTGCGTTGAAGGGGCACTGTATTTTAAATACTTGACACCGTAACTTACTTTGCTATCAACACTCCCACAAATGGCGAGAGATTTCTCTGATTATTTTTTTCTAAATTATTAAAAATAGTAAATACCTTATTAGATGAAAAAAATTACAAACACGTATGGCTTCTAAATAAATTACCCACCTATGTTCCACCGCCTATATTTTGCGTCATCAAATTGTTGTCTCAAGACTAGGAAATCTATAACATCAGGCATATCATGGTATCTAATTACAAATAGAAACAAATTGATTAGGTCACATACCTAAAAATATCTAAATGTTCAAATTTATCTGAATCTTTAAAAACAATCTACAAGACTAAGAAACCACTGGCTCTTTCAATAGTCCTTACTTCATGGTAAATGATCCACCAGTCAGTTTACCGGTATCAGGATCGAGAAAAGCAAGTTTAAGGCAGCAAAGGGTAGGCAATCCCACTTCATACTTTATGCCAACTATTTTCATCAATTCTTGTTCCTGAAAAAGATTAATAAAAAAAAAAAAAGAAACTATCTTCACAAAAAAATCACAAAATAAACTGATAAACATAATTAAAACATTTCTTCATTTCAATCTTGATCTAGGTGGTGATTACCCCAGGCATGTAAAAATCTGTTGACCTGTGTACTGAAGATCTGTGCATTTTATAGTACACAAGTTATATCTCAATAAAAAATTTAAAAAAAAAAGAGGAGAGGCGCCTGAGTGGCTCAGTAGGTTGAGTGTCTGACTTCAGCTCAGTCATGATGTCACGGTTT
Source organism: Paguma larvata (assembly GCA_030068075.1). NCBI lineage: Eukaryota > Metazoa > Chordata > Mammalia > Carnivora > Viverridae > Paguma > Paguma larvata. The sequence continues at coordinate 70,208,471 of CM057829.1, forward strand.
GTGGGTTTGATCCCTACATTGGGTTCACTGCAGTCAGTGCACAGTGGGCTCCAGATCCTCTGTGTTTCCCCTACCCCTCCCCCCCTTTCAAAACTCTCTTTCAAAACTAAACATTAAAAATAACAAATAAATAATTTAAAAAAGGGGAAAAACTTTATTGAAATAAAAGTTTTCCAATATAGTTCCAAAGACCTCTACATAATTTTGAACTCTGGCTGATAAATCTAGAAATACTTATTCACAAATATGAAGTTTATCTTAGACGTCAGTACTAATTTTGTCTATAATTACACTTTGTACCCAACTTATCAACTATTGGAGTATATAAATTCAATCATGTGTCTCTCTGAAAATTAAATACCTTCTACTCTCCAGGACAGCTTCAACTAAAAAAGATACCTTCATGAGACAGTCTCTTACAGTGGAAAGAGTACCATTCAATACAATTTTCTACATAATCTAGAACTACACTTTTTAAATAATAAACACCATACCCGTAGTTCCATTTTATGCCATGGCTGTTTTTTGGGATTGATACTATAAATCTTATTTTTCCGGGCCATTTCAACATATGCTTCATGTCCTTGTCGGAAATAATAAACCTAAAAAATAAATAAAGTCACAATTTTAAAACTTGAATATTTCCTTTAACCGAAGATGCAAGGTATCGGCTAAAACTGTAAAGAGAAAATTTAATGTTCTTTGAACAGAAAGAAATTTTAGTATTTTGTTATTTTTTCCCCTTCTTTTCCTAAAGTTGTCCTAATTTCACCTAATCATAAACAAAGTGTTCTAAATAACATTACTTTGGTTACACATTAAGAGGATAAAATGAGCACTTTGTTTGTTTCACTGTTTTACTTTTGAATTTGAAATAAGTTACCCTACGCTGTATACCAAAGTAAGTACTAAGGAGTCCTGATCAGTTTATTATTCACTTATTTTGGTAGCAAGTGATAAGTACATATGCAGACAACCTTAAAATGAAAAGTGCACTTATATAAATATATTTTATTGTTAAAAAGAGTGCAAGGCACATATTTATTCCCGTTTTATGATGGTCAAATTTGACACTTGACTACCATCCTGTAGAACTGGTACTTGACATAGGAGTCTGAGACCACCTATTCTTTCCACTACAAAAAAATATAATAGAGATTGTTAAGCAACACTATTAAAAATTTTAAAAATGTTAAGTTCTTAGTAACATTTTGAGATATCCATTATTCTACATACTTTTATTCTAATCATTAATATCACTATTGCTCCAGTTGTTTGAAATTTCATATGAAGGAACAGTGCTTGCTGAATAATGAGAACTTACCTGTTTAACCATCAATAATTAAAAAGACAAACATTTCAAAAGAAAATTATTCAACAAGGATTTACACACTTTCTAGTAATAGTAAATATAATTTACTGGAACTAAATATATAACTTAAGCATCATCTGATGCTCAAAGATACATGAGGATCTATCACTGGCGATAATAATAAAATTTAACCAAGCATCTTCTTGATGCTCAAGGATCTGTTAGGATCTATCATTGCACAATTACAACATGAGAATGCTCTGTGCACTTCAAGTCTTCTTAAGTAGGGTCTCTAAATGAATTTTTTCAGGCTGCTCTTTACAGTTACTCTTACATTATATGTTTTGGTTTTTTTTAGTTTCTTTTTTTAATATTTATTTTTGAGATAGAGAGACAGAGTGAGCGTGAGCCTGAGCAGGGGAGGGGCAGAGAGAGAGGGAGACACAGAATCCAAAGCAGGCTCCACACACGGAGCTGTCAGCACAGGACTCAACGCGGGGCTCCAATTCATAAACACAAGATCATGAGCTGGGCCGAAGTCGGACACTTAACGACTGAGCCAACCAGGTGCCCCTTGTTGTTTTTGTTGTTTTGTTTTGTTACTGTCAACCGTCACTTGCCACTCTCTATTGCTCGTTACTGTGGTTTGCAAAAGAAGCTCATATTTTACTTCCTAAGTTATTACTGCCAATCTATTGAATACCAGATGACTCTGCTTCTTAACATTTATGCATAAAATAAGACGACATGAACTCTGGAGTGGGAAATTTTGATCTAAGATCTTACATTTTCATTTCAAATTCATAAGTGCATAGTCTAAAATGATGGCCAATTACATTTTATTAAAAATGAAATATTTCTTATTCTAAGATAATATTTTAAAAGATCTAATAAATTATAAACATTGCATTTAAATGAGAACTTACGAAATAAAATGAAATAGAAATAAAATGCTGAATTTCATTTTTCCTTTAACTAGCTCTATATACTGAAGCCTTAATCTAAGATAAAACAAACTTTAGAAGAAAAAGAAAATTGGCAAGAGAATCCTTTTATTAAAAATACTAGTTTTTAAAATGCTAATAAAATTCCCATTCTCTTAACAATATTTAGTATTTGCTATTGTGGTATTTAAAGTGAAGTGGCCTCAAAAAAGATAAGAGCTTTCCTCCTAATTATAGTTTTTCCATACATAGCTTACAAGCATCTAAAAATGAGATACTTCATGAGCCTGCTGCAGTTTTTACAGTTCTGTTTCAAGAGCTATAAAAAAAGTGTAAAAATAAGATTGTTTTTAAAAATTTCAAAGTACCTCATCACCCATCTGTGGCACAAACGGACATCTTCGGGGAAGAGTATCTGTAATCCACGTTGAAGGTAACCATTCTTCTAATGTCAAGCCATTTTCCGTTAGTTCTCCTACAGCCAATCTCTAAGAGTTCAGAACATTATAAAGTAATATTATCACAAAAGCATTCTTCTCTCAATCTGCCCTTTAAAATAACTATTAAGGTAGTTAAATAAAAGGGGGAAGAGATCTTTGAACAAAAATATATATTCAGCATTAAAAAGCCTTATTCTGGGAAGATGGCAGCACTGGCAGTTAGTTATTCAATCTCTCCAAATCAACACGTAAAAAAAGAACCATTAAACGAACCTACAGACAACATTCAGAACAAAAGGAGGTGAACAACTGGTGCAGCCACTCTGGAAAAGACTACGAAAGTTCCTCAAAAGTTAAAAACAGAACTACCCTACGACTAGCAATTGCACTACTAGGTATTTATCCTGATGATACAAAACTACTGACTCGAAGAGGCCGATGCACCCCAATGTTTACAGCAGCATTATCAACGATAATCAAACTACGGAAAGAGCTCAAGTGTCCACTGCTTGAGGAATAAAGAAGATGTGGTATATATATACAATGGAGTATTAGCCACCAAAAAGAATGAGATCTTGGCATTTGCAACAACATGGATGGAGCTAGAATGTACTATGCTAAGTGAAATACAGAAAGACAAATACCATATGATTTCACTCATGTGGAATTTAAGAAACAAAAGAGATGAACACAGGGGAGGGGGAAAAAAAGAAAGGGAAGCAAACCATCAGAGACTTAACTATTGAGAACAAACTGAAGGTTGCTGGAGGGGCAGTGGGTGGGGTATGGGCTAAATGGGTAATAGGTATAAAGGAGGGCATTTGTTGTGATAAGCACCATGGGTGTTAAATGTAAGTGATAAATCACTAAATTCTACTCCTAAAACCATAAACTATATGTTAACTAACTAGAATTTAAATAAAAACTTGAAAATGAAAAAAAATTCAAGCCACAGATTTCAGTTTTATACATTGAGGTTTTGAGTTAAAGTATGTATGAAAAAAGTTTCCTTTGACTTAATAAAAAGAAAAAAAAGTAGGAAAAGTCTGAAATTGTTATTTCTAGCCTCAATATGGGCTATTAATTGTAGCAAATATTTCTCCCTATAAGGAATATACCTATATCAACTGAAATAGTGAATGACGCTTACATGAAACCAGGTTAAGTTAGCTATTAAATAGAAATAATGATACTTATAACTGTTAAGACTTTGGTATGGCACAGTTAAGAATCATTATGATGATACATCTTATTTCCCCGTAGTTCTTGGGAAACCTAGAATTTTTAAAGTAGGTTTCTATCACTTAGTACTTAAAAACACTTAGGAAATAAAATGCGCTGAATATTCTTCAAAATTTCATTCTTCATCATTTGAATTTTTTTTTAATTTTGGATACAGGTAGTTGTTATCTTTCCTTTCTATTCATGGAAATTCTAGGTCCATCTCACATCTTACTTCTGGAAGCTTTACCTGAAACTCTAAGAAAAGATATCCTTATTTGATTCAAGCTATCATCTTTAAAATTAATTTGGCAATTAAACATAGTAGACAATGTGATATTCTATTTTTATCTTGGGGGATTCAAGCAACTTGTTAATCACAAATGGTTTTCAGAGTAAGCACTATGTCTCATACTTCTTTTTATCTACTGTATTACTTTATACTCTATAAGCCTTCAATAAAAATTTATTGATCTGGTTTCAGGAGTTCCTGACAGTGTAAGGGACATATATCAGATACATCTGAGATAACTTTACTGCAACTCTGGAGAATTCTACTTTATTAATAAGCATTTTCTTTATCTGCCTTACTGGTTTTTGCTTAATTAATTTGAATATAATTAGTCATATGGAAAGTTTCTTCATCTGTTCAAACTTGCAGTAAATATTACTTACTGATCTGTTACTTTCTAGCTTTACGACTCTATGCAGAAGAAGGGAAATACTGTGTTTATTTGGGATAACAAGGAGACTAAAGAATAAGAACGATTCTATCTATTGTTAGATCCATGGGCAGTCTAATACCAAACCATGTGGACAAAAACCAAATTGAAGGGAACAGTCTGTAATATCCTTAACCTCACGATATTTAAAGTCTGTCCCACATAAATTTAGGGGCACACAGATCCTGTTGTAATACTTCAAGAAAAATGGTGAAATTAAAATATGCCAAATAGTAACAGTGGATCCAAATGTGGCATTGCATGAAAAAGCCCAAGGTATTAGTTTACGCACAATTATCAAATCAAAAGGAACCAGGTGAGGTAAACTGCACTCTTAGGACAAAAAAATTATGTTCTCACAGTGACTTAACACTGTAAACCTCAAAAGTTAATCAAAACTGTCTTGAGGTAAGAAAAAAAAATGTTTATTAGTCAGAAGGCTAAATCAGTTTTCTCCAACCAATCTGTGTACCACATAAAATAATGGGTCAGCCTACATATCATCACTGACAACACAGAAGAGAAAATTGAGCACACATATGTATGATACTCTCTTTGGTAAATCATCCCCAGACAAAAACAAAGTAAGTAATAAGAATAGTAGGCTGTGGAATCCAAATTAGTAATTATAAAGCTGCAACAAGAGCTTATGTGATACAGATAAAATAAACACTAAAAACAGAAGTATTCTTAAAATTTTCAAAGCTCTCCGGAGATAAAGGCAGTCTCCCTAGTATTTAATTTTAAAATTAACAACTTATATTTAATTCTAAAAATGAAAGAGGTTAAAAAAAATCTTCCTTGTGTTTATTTAACCAAATATACCTTCTATTTATACTCTTATGGGGAATAGAAAACATGTCCCTTGTATTTCATTTACTTTAGAGTAAAAGTTAAACAGCTCTTATTTTTCTTAAAAGAATTCCATTTCCGTAAAAGCTGACAGATCTTATTTCCATAACAATTATCTCTTCCATTCTCTGATTTGTCTCGAATTACACAGACTAAAGATGAAGCAATCAAATCAATACTGCTACTGACCTACAGATCATCTACTTATGGCTCATATTCTCTGTAAATTAATGAAAGCTTGTTAACAATAGTAGTATCCTAGTTTAGATTCATATTTGCCTTGTGATCAACTCTGCAAGTTCTGCCATTACTATTCAAGGTCATGTGTGCTCTATGCTTTCTAGTTATTTTCAGCAATAACTATTAATAAGGATGGTGAAAAAGCAAAGACAATTAAGACTAATAAAACTGTATGTTTCTAAACTTTTTTTTACATACACAAATGAATAAATCCTAAGAGATTACCATAAAAAAATCTGCACCTAAGATTAAATGCTCAATATTGATAATATGTTAATTCTACAATACTCACACGTGCTAATCATTTAAAACTTGAGAAAATTAAATATGTTTTGACATACTCTATTTTACTACTATATACTTCTGAATTTTTTCCACTACTACTTGCTGGTACACCTCAACAATGTTTATGTTTATCAATGGCACTTTTAAAATATGTTCTTTGTTTTCATAGAAAACATTAATTTATATTTTAAAAAAACACCTTTTGTTTTCTTTCTTTGGGTTTCTTTTTCTTTGGTGATATTTGTCCATCTTTTTCTTCATTTACTTTTTTCCTTTCCTTTTTAATCTGTTTTTGCTTCTGTTTTTCAGATTCTTCTTCTTCATCTGAACTACTTTCTGCTTTCTTGGTTTTATGCTTAGGAAGTTTCTTTGGTGGCTGCAGATTAATTCCTGCATCTGCTGTCCAGTCAGAATAATCACTAGAGTAGTCACTAGAAGGCAAAAACAAACAGAAGATATACCTGTAAGACTGTTTTATAAATATACAGAGAGCATAATAAAGAATGACAGAATAATGTACTAAATAAACTAAAAATATTTTATTGTTCAACTCATGTTCTAAACAGTTTCTTAAAATTCTGTAGGCTTAACTTACTTAAACATCTCAAAAATTTTTTTAAGATAAATAAGGCTATAGTTTTAATTGAAGCAATGAATTTAAGTGCCTTCTATGATGTTAACAAAAATATTAATTTCTGGAGCACTTGGGTGGCTCTGCCAGTTGAGCGTTCAACTCATGATTTCAGCTCAGGTCACGACCTCAGTTTGTGAGTTTGAGCCCTGTGTTGGCTCCTCGCTTTACATAGGAAGCCTGCTTGGGATTCTCTCTTCCTCTCTCAAAATAAATAAATAAACTTAAAAATTAATTCCTGAGGAGTGCTGCGTATGTTCAAAATATTGTGAGGCATACGAAAAAAAAAGGAGCAGAGAGTCAGCTTCCTCAATTCTAGCAATAGCAGAAAGGTAGTTTTTGGATACCACAGAGGTATCAACATTGAGATGGAGGCATAGGGATTACTTTTTTGATAGAAGCAGGGAACTCTTCACCATGGGAATTTCGATGGTAGAGCATTGGTGTCTTCATGACAGCTGGATATTAAATGGGGGTGATGTGGGGTTTGTCCGAAGTGTCCGGCCTAATAGGAAGGTTGTGCTTGCAAATTTTACTCGTCATCTACATATATTTTGGAAATACCTTATGCTTCAAAGAATGCCATAATTCTGAAAACTAAAGGCTTTAGTGTTTTATGTATCACTACTAAGCATGTTTACCATTTCTTTTCAGTGTACCTTCAAAAGACTCAAGTTGTGCAAAATAAAGAATGCAGTTATGTTATCTTTTGTTCTAATTTTAGTACATGAGATTATTACTTGAGTTTGTACAATTTTAAAACTATAAATGCCTTAAAGAAGTCTAAGTTATACTATGTTAAAATCAGTAATTAGTTTTCCTATATTTAGTGATGATGTATAACCTTACTTCTCTAAAAAGATTAACATGGAAAGGAAAGATTTTTCTGGAGTTTTATTCTACTACCACCACTTCTTACTTCTGTCCGTAATATCTGTAACAGGCATCTACCTATATATCCCCAAGAATAATCATCACAGATAAGAATCCAATAATTAAGGTGCCTTCTAATATGATGTCATGACTTTGTTTTAACTTGAAAATGATTTTAAAGGATTTATAAAATATCTTCAGATTCTATGCTGGATGCATGGGAATGCATCTGCAGAGCAAACATCTATCCAAGAATAAGCTGTCCTCAACTTATGAGCATTTATTTATATTAAATCCAGTCCATGGTCACTATAAATGGCGCCTGCCAAATACGCACAGCTGCTACTCTCTGGAGCACTCAGCACTTACAGAAAATCTGATGCCAGCAAGATTTAACTACAAACCACAGAGCCCACGATCTTTACGACTGCCCCTAACTGCTGAAGCCATTACTGGTTTTTCAATATATGAAATTCTATGTTGTCTCATAGTTTGAGATACTCTATTTTCCATTGGTGAGCCAAAAGAAAGTGAGTTTGTCTTTTATTGCCCTGTTTCAAATATAGAATCTCCCAGACACAACCACGGGCATGTGCATATCATTACTAGGAGTCACTGTTGTAGAAATAGGAAAGTCCTTGAATCTAACACTGATACAAGGAATTCTTATAACCTTCACCTCTTGGTTTCTTTGGCAATTTTAAGAGCTGCTGACAGGGATTAAGCGTAAGGAGCTAAATATAATCAAAGGCTACACTTTCTTGGTACTAAGACCTTATAAGGTCAGCAAAGATTAGCCCTGTTAACAATATAGATCAACAGTATAAGGAGATAAAGGAATCCTCAGTTACATGGTCAAATGGGATAGGAATAACAGGAAGAGGAAAGCTTATTCTCATTGCTGGAAGAAATAATTATCATTCAACAAATTATCCTATATAAAATAGACAATTCTACAAGATCTCATTATTTTAATAATTTAATGCTTAAATATTTCTCAAAACAGTAATGAAACAAATTTGTACTTTAGTATTACAAATAATAGGATTTAGAAGATGAAAGATCAACTAAGAAGATAAATTAAAAGCATCATTTTGCAAACCCAAATTTTCTTCTGCTAAGGTAAAACATATCACAAGGAAAATCTCCTAGAATTTACACAACTACAAAAAGATCTCTGAAGAAAAGTCAACTTTATTTTTTTTTAAGTTTATTTATTTATTTGGGGTGGGGGGGTGGGCAGAGAGAATGGAAGAGAGAGGATCCCAAGCAGGCTCCACACTCAGGCTGGAGCCTGACACAGGGCTTGATCTTACAACAGTGAGATCATGACCTGAGTCAGTATCAAGAGTTGGACGCTTAACCAACTGAGCCACCCAGGTACCCCAAAAACCAACTTTAAACCCAAAGAAATTATGAAATGTGTAGCTGATAAAAAAGAATCTTCAGCTTTCAAAAGATTTTATATTACATGTGGAGAAATAGAAATCCGAGGAATTACCTAGAACTGCCATCACTGTGCCATGCTCTCTCATCCTCTTCAGACGTTCCACCACTGACAGCAACAACTTCACCTTCCTAAGAAATATTTAACATATACTTTATTGTGTAATTTTACAGTAACATTCTATGATTATAGAAAATATCAGTCACTAAATTCTACTACTGAAATTATTACACTATATGTTAACTAACTTGGATTTAAAATAAAAATAATAATAAATAATTTTTTAAAATGCATGCTAAAGTAGATAAGGTAGTTTGTTTGAAGGGAATATACCTAACAAATACCTGCCTTATGTATCCTGCTAAACAGTTATGCATGTATGATTATAGAGAACAGACCTAATGGGAAATAACATATTTTAAAACATCTTCAATGTCAAAAATTTTTTTTAATTTCATTCGTTCTATGTTCTTATACATAACAATTAAAAAAAAGAAATATCAGTGATATCTAATAGCACCAATTATATAGTGTATTTATGACCATTAAAATGTGATTTTGATTAGCTGTAAAAGACAAGTCTTATATTTTTATCCAACAAAATTATTAAATATAGCCAACAAAATAATACCTATTAATATTGGATTCAGAGAAATCTCTCAGGTGATTAACACAGAATTGGATGTTAACAAATTTTATAGATAACAATGGGAATCAACTTTTTGGGGCTTCTTAAAAACTTAAGGTTTTCCTACAGATGTTTTGAGAAGCTAAAACTAGGAGTTTACATTTTACTTATTGTTACACTCTGATATTCTATACAAATAGAAGAAGATTAAAAACTACCCAAACACTATTTCTCTTCAGTAAATAGACTCTGCTCAACATAGGATATTCCAGTGAAGCCATTTTCTTCATAAAAATTGTTTCTCAGGGTCACAAAATCTTATACGATTTCTCCCTTACTCAAATAAACCTTTATGCTCCAATAAAAATAGCAGCTCACGTTAATTAAGCTTTTATTATTATTTCAGAAATTATTCAAAGCATGTTGTATACATTGTCCCATTTGATCTAGACAAAACACTGCTGGTGATAGAGAGCAGTTACTTAAATAAAAGAAGTTAAAGTTTAAAAAGGTTAAGAAATTTACCCTAGGCAGCACAATTAATAAGCAACTAAGCTACTCCAAAGCTTAGAATACTCTCCACAAGAATGGTTCAGTATTATTACCTGGGCATATTCACAGAATTTTTCAAGATGATAATGGGATGTACTCCTATTGAATGAAATAGCATATTTGGGGAGGAAATTTTTTTTGATGTCTTAATAATGAAGAATGTGTATTATACGACTATTCCGCAAAGTTTTGAGAACTAAGCAAATATGAAAAGATCAAATCCAATAGTAAAATTTAACCTCTGCTCAATATAACTGAAAAAAATAATCTAAACAAATGATCTGATTATTCCCGTCCTTACTATATATATTACTTCTTTAAAGGGAGAGAAAAGATATGTACTTCTATATTCTTAGTAAAAAATTAAGAAGGACTATACAGAAGTACAAAATATTTGAACTAAAAACACCATGATTCTTTCCACTATTATACCCAAAGTGATATTCTGTTCTCAATGTATTCCTCTAGAAATTTATTCAGTTGTTCTGAATGGATGTTAAGTATGAGCAAATTAGTTTTGAAGACAAATGAAGGATTTAGTCAACTTTTTCCTATGTAACAAAGGAAATATGTGGAAATAAGTTTTTTTTTTTTTTAAATTTTAATGAAAACATAACACTCAAAAGAGGAAAAAAATGTAGGGAAACATACATACCAAAGTTTTATTACTTGAGGTTCTTTGAACTGCTGAATAGCATAAATCCCCATGTAATTTATATGTATCAGAAGCTCTCAACACATTTTTTGTTTATTTCTAATATTGTTTACACTTTTAAAAATGTTTGCAGGCATAAACATGTCTATATGGTTTGCATGAATTGGTATTTACCATTATTACAAATTAAATTGCTACATATCTAAATATATGTTTAATTTATTAAAATAAGAGCTTTTAATTAACAAAGGAAATATGTGGAAATGTTTCCAATAAGCTGAATCATATTTATAATATTTTATAGAAACGTATTACTAAAAGAATCATACTAAATCTTTCAAAAAATATATTTATAGATTTATAAATATTATAAAGGCAAATAACTAGCTCACATATATTTTTTTATGTGTATATCTAAATTGTCATGTATCAAAATTATGTTATTAATATATTTGGTCTTTTTACTAGACTGGACATATTATTCTGACCTGGCCATACTAGGACCTGAAGCCACTGAAGATTAAGTTGCGATTAGCATACTCTCACAGTTGGACTTTTACTGCCTTGTCTACAAAGCAGAATATACTCAGAGAATTCCCATGTATGTCTAACATTGCTTCATAAATGTATAGGAGTCAATAGGATGACAGAGTCTTTGACCTAACTGGGAGAAGGGACGATTGGGATAGTGGGGAGGGGAAGGGAAAAGTTACATATACTTAAAGATTAATTTATAATCGTAAATTGATTGCCTTTGTTGAAAGAATATATAATTTAGTAGGGAAAATGATATTTATAGAAATAATTATACATAAGGAAAATTTGAAAGATTAAATTGAGAAAGTCATGAACTGGTACAGTGATAAAAAACTAACCAAAATTGCCAAATGTCTATTAATTAGTTACTATAATTACAGACTAAAGCTTCATGGTACTAGTTTAAAAGGTTGGCATTAGTGTAAAAAGGTAATTGGCACTGGGTGTTATATGTAAACCAATTTGAAAATAAACTATTATAAAATTAAAAAAAAAAGGTAATTGGGTTTAATTCCTGCTGTACTGTTTAATAAGTACATACATAATATAAACATCTTTGAATTTCAGATCCCTCATACGTAAAATAGGAATAATTCATTCATATGCATTTGTTTTGTGGATTTGGAATTATGAATATGTGTCCCATGCCTGCAACATACATAATAAGTCCTTGGTAAATGGAAGCTATCATTATCATTGTGAGACCCAGAAAACATGATCTTTGAGCTACATCTATTGATGTATCAATGAATACAAAGAATGAAAGTCATATTAAAAAAAAAAGTAAGACTGGTAACAAATTTATGAATGTGCTGAGATCTTACATCTGAAGAACTAGTGCCATTTTCTATTTCTTCTGAAGGTCTAGGAGTCTCCTCCAATGCAGATCTTGTACGATAATTGTGTTGATTTGTCTGCTGCCGTCTGGATTCTCCAAGATCCAAGAAATGCTCATGAGCATGATTCTGGAGAAAATCAAATTATTTATTTAAAGTGTGATTAAAGAGCATGCTTTTTCCTTTAAAACTTATATATTTTTTAATTACTAAAAAAATCCATTCATATTTAAGATATCACATACATGGACTACAGTACCAGTTCAAGTATTTTAATATTAAATCATTATTAAATATTTAAGTTAAATCACAGGTTTGAGAAATGCTGAAATTCATTTGCTCATAAACTAGCTTAGAAAAATTTTTTCCTGATTAAGTGATACAAACGAAAGGGTTCATAATAACAGACTAACAAATTATCCTATACCTACATTAAACCTATAGAACAGATATAAAAAAGGACCATCGGCTGTGAGACATATGTTATTAGGCAAGGGCAAACTGGAAACCAAAATGGTGATCAAAAACTACCCTGCCACTGTGAGGCTAGGACATCAGGTGTCTGGCTATCTCTTTTCTGGTGCAGACTGAATGCAGCAGATGAGAACACAATTAACAATTATCAAAAAAACTGAGAAAATCCAACATGGTGACAAACCCAACAAACCTAAGAATTCACACCTGAAGAAAAAAAAAAGGCTACTTGTGAATATAAATGAAAAAAGAGAAAAAATTACTTTAAAAAAAAAAAGACTGACATCAGATTTATGCATACAATATATCATAAATGAATACACGTCATACAATAAGAAAAATCTTTAAAGTGACAGAGAATAACTTTGAAACTATATCTTTTTTATTTTCCCCCTTCTCATTAAACTTTGTTTTAATGGGTCTCAAAGTTCTGTGACAGATTTCTGGCTAAGCTGTTTCCATTAAAAGTACTGATTTAAAAACTAACTACCTTAAAATTGCCACACACACACACCCCCAAAATGATCCACAAAAGGTTCTTTCAAGAGTTTACAATGAATTACTATCATTAAACAGTTTCTTAAACTTCAAATGGCCAACTGAGGCAAACAGTTCTGAGATCACTCTTCCACTACTAATTAAGACAAGGTGGCCAATATTAGGGATAATATTCATTTAACTTTCTGGGCAGACTTAGTGACTTTGCCAACTCCAGCAGCCTTCTTGTCCACTGCTTTGATTACACCCACAGCAATTGTCTGTCTTATGTCACAAAAAGCCAAACTGACCCCAAGGAGGATAGTCAGAGAAGCTGTCAACACACACAGGCCTGCCAGGAACTGTATCAACTATGGCAACATCAACAGATTTCAAGAATTCAGATTCATCTTTCAGCTTCCCTCCCAGAACACCAATCAATCTTCTCCTCTGGCTCAGCAAACTTGTAAGCAATGTGAGCTGTGTAACAATCACCACAGGTGTAGAGCCAGCACTGATCTGGCCTGGATGACTCAAGATAGTAATCTGCACTGTGAAGCCAGCTGCTTGCACTGGTGGGTTGTTTTTGCTATCAGCAGCCATAGTGCCATGGCGAGCATCTTTTTTAAACATGTTCTTGACACTAAGGCCCATATTAGCCCCAGGGAGAGCTTCACTCAAAGCTTCATGGCACACGCATTTCAACAAACTTTACTACAATTGTAATGGTGACTGAAGCAAAGGTGACCACCATGCCACGTTTGAGAATACCAGTCTCCACTGGGCCCGCGGGGACAGCACCAGTACCAACCAATTTTGTAGACAACACCCAGAGAGGCAGGCAAAAAAGTCTGTCAGTTGGAGGAGTTGGTGGCAGGATGTCAAAACTGTCCAAAACTACAAGTAGCCTGGTTCCATAGGCACTGTCATCTTTACAGGTGATTTTCCATCCCTTGACCAACGTACATTAGCACTTGGTTCTATTATGTACCAGTCTACCAGAAATTTGCACAAATGCTATGGTGTAGAGGTTACAGCCAATTTTTTAATTTTTTAATGTTTATTTGAGAGAGAGAGAGTGTGAGCGGGGGTGGAGAAGAGAGAGAGGGAGACACAGAATCTGAAGCCAGCCTAGGCTATGAGCTGTCAGCACAGAGCCAGGTGTGGGGCTCAAACTTATGGTGAGACTATGACCTGAGCCGAAGTTGGATGCTTAACTAAGCCGCCCAGGTGCCCGAGCCAATTTTCTTAAGGTAGGTGCTAGTTCCTTAACAATTTCTTCATATCTCTTCTATGAGGTGCTCAACGGAATTCATATTGTTAACACCAAATAAGAAGTTACGTAACATTAATCAAGTTCATGTTCATTTTGAGGTGATTGTCTCTCAGGAAACTTTCAGAATGTTGTTTTACATGCTTTCAAATTTATAATGTGCTTAGTTGAGGTGTTACATTTTTTAATTCTATATCATTTTTTCCTGGTTTATCCTGTTTGGCACACCAGTCAGGGTTAATTTTAAGAAAATTCAGGTTCATTATTTTTTCAACTCTTTCCTTTCTCTGTTGTCTCTTCTTCAGAGACTCATTAAATAATACTTATAACACTATTTCTTTTTTTTTTAACGTTTATTTATTTTTGAGACATAGAGACAGCGTGAGCAGGAGGAGGGCACAGAGAGAGAGACACAGAATCCGAAGCAGGCTCCAGGCTCTGAGCCATCAGCACAGAGCCCGACACGGGGCTTGAACCCACAGACCGCGAGATCATGACCTGAGCCAAAGTCGGCCGCTTAACCGACTGAGCCACCCAGGTGCTCCCTTATAACACTACTTCTAATCTTGCATGCTCTCTCTCTTTATATATACCTACGTATATATTACATAAATACATACGTTTGCTTTTTACACTTCCCTCATTCTTCCCATTATTTCATTCCCTGTTAATACATTCTGGGAGAGTCTTCAGTTTGACTTTCCGGTTTACTAATTCATTTTTCACTGTCTTACATTCTTTTAGTCAGGTCATCCACTGAGTTCTCGGTTTCAATAATGATGTGTTTCATCCCAATATACCTAACAGGATCATCTCCAAAACTGCTTATGGTTACATGTTTCCAATATCCTCTCCTAGCTCTCTGAGAATATGCTACTTCAAACATCTGTTCTGTGCATCCCATTAGTTACCCTATGTAAGTCATGTAAGTCCATCTGTAGTGTGGTTTTGTTCTCCCCATCATGCTTTGGCTTCACAAGCATGTTGGGGTGCTAGTACCTGCACTGAGGAAGAGGAGAGCAAAAATCTAGATCTTGTATTATATTCCTAAAAAAGGTTCTGGATGTGTACAGGTGAAGGGGATTGCAATTCAAGACCCATCATTCTGCAATCTGAGTTCAACTATTCCCTGTTCCTTCATCCACTTCCACTCTCCAGTTCCTTCTCTGCAACCACTCATCACTAGAACCCTGCCCTGCACTTCGGCCCCACTCTTGTCCAAAGGGCTACTAGTAATAGCCATGTGAAATAAAAGACATCTTCACATTCAAGGACACAAGATTCACTATACCTGGATTCTCTCTAAAAGGATTACTGAAGGGTTCTGTAATTCTGTAGAAATTCTGAGAAATTCAAGGGTATAAAAAGGAAATCGTGGTCAACTAAAATCATAAATTGTGAGTAATGCATGAAGAATGTTAATATACCCCACTTCTTTCATTTAACATTTTCACCTTTCAAATTCATTTAAAAATTGCTATTTATTCCATTTTCTAAAACTTTCTCCACAAATTTGTATTTCTCTAGGATAAATTCCGAATCGAAGAATATTAACATTTTTAATGCCATAATAAATAACGCAGTGGAAGGGAAAGCTGGTTGTCAACCAAGACGTGTTCTCCATTTTTTGCACACAAAAAATTTTCTTTGTCAGAATCTCATATGACTAAATTCTGGCCAACTGAATATTTGACACAGTGCTGCAGAGCAACTTCAAAGAACATTCTTCAGGAGAGCAGATGTGCCCTCTGCACGTTCCTCATTGACCTGATCCTCCATCCTGCAACCTTAAATGCGAATGCTGGAATCTAAAGGCATGAGTTCAAATTCACACATGAGAACCAGAAAAATGAAAGAGCTTCAGTTCTCAACACCAAGGTCATCATACTTAGGCCAGGACCACCGACTGAGGCTTTTGCATCAGAGAAAAATGTTGTTTCCATTTATTTAAGCCACCTAATATTTTGGAATGAAACCTACTGCTAAAAATCCTTTATTATTGTTATTATTATTATCTTATTATTGCTTTCTAAACAGTTTTTTGTATTAATTTATACTTCCTACCTGCATACTAAGGATCTTTTATTATTAGAAGAAAAAAGCATTGCCAACTCTGAGATGAAAGATGGCCATCTCATAATTTGTACAACTGTAGGTAAGCTTTCAAGCCTTTATTTTCATAAAATTTGAAAAATAAAACACGAGGTCATAAACATTATTGTTGTACTTGTTTTGTTTTTTTTTCCACTTAGAAACACATCATAAACATTCCTCCAAGGCAACAGAGTCCTAACTCATTTTGTTAAAAAGCTGTATAATATTCCATGGATATATAGATATAATGACTCCTCTCTCTTCCAACAATGGACACTAAAGTGATTCTAGTTGTTGCCACCAGAGAAACCATAAATATCTGAGCACACAGACACACACATATATATGTACATACATTTACATCAGTACTCTTTTATTAAAAAAAACCTGTCTTTAAAAATTTTTTTAATGTTTATTTTTGAGAGAGAGAGGGAGGGAGAGAGACAGCACAAGTGGGGGAAGGAAAGAGAAAAAGGGAGACACAGATCTGACGCAGGCTCCAGGCTGTCAGCACAGAGCCGGACACAGAGTTTGAACTCACAAAACGTGATCATGACCTGAGCGGAAGATGGATGCTTAACTGGCTGAAACACCCAGGTGCTGCCCTAAAAACCCATCTTTAAAGTAATCCAAGTACCACTGGATTAAAAGTAAGCATGTTCTTTTAATTTTACTTGATATTACCATATCCCATCCAAAAAAGTGGTAGCAATACAAATTCTCACCATCATTACATGAGTTTATATCCCCACATTCTTGGATTCTGAACAAACGATCCAGAAAAGGGTATGCTTTTTGGGCACCATGAAAACAACCAACCAACCAATAAGACTCCCAGAAAACAAGAGATTACCTCAGATTACACTAACATGAATCTTTGTGGGATCCTACTGATCCTAGAGTATGATACCTCTAAATAAAGGAAAATATAAAATAGCAAAGGACCACTTAAGACCTTTAAAAAGAAGAGTCACAAAATTAAAAAAAAGAGAGTTGTTGTAAGAGACTAATATACAATACTTTTAAGGAACTTAGAGCTAGGAGAACAAAGTAAGGTCAAGAAACCAGTTTTTTTTTTTTTTGTTTAGATCGCTGCTTAGATGGTGACTTGTAAGTGAAAAGAAGCACTATAGTTTACTTCAATTTTGTATTCTAAAGGCTCTGAAGCAGCCAAGCTAAGATGGTTTGGAAAAAAAAAAAAAAAAATGGAAGAATAGGTCATTGTGATTCTTTGACAGTCAAGAAGGTTAAGTACACATCTTTCTCAAATAAGGTCATGACAAAGTGAAATCTACTGGATCCAAAAGCTTTTTCAGAGTAGGAAGACAGAGAAACCAACAAGGCAAACCAATAGAAACAATTTATTTCTTTTAACGGAGATAATAAGAACTATTATTTATAGTAGCACAGCTGACTTACCTTTAAGAACAGGTACAAAACAGAAAAAAAAAAAGCGTAACAAGACCAAAAAACTTTTAGAGCGTGCAATCAATGGCAGAACTAAAAAAAGATATTGCTTATTAGGCTTATGATATAATTTCTTACATTTAATGGGCAAGTAATAATTGGTATTTGGGGAAAAGGTATGCTTGAAGGCAGTAATAAAAATTAAAGCAGTAACTGATCATCCAAAGAGATTCAAGATTTAACTATATTAACTTTATTTCAACAATAAAGTATTGAAATATTCTTTTAAAAATGTTAACATTTTTAATTACAAAAGGGCCTTAAAATAGTCATTATACTTATGAAACAAAGTATTAAACATCAATTATTATTTACCTTTGCAACAGTGGGTATTTTATTTTCTTTTGGAACAGTGAAGTGTTTTCTTTTCTCTTCTGACCTATAAGTTTTTATTTCTTCTTCTCCCTTTGCAGTTCTCCATTCTTCCTGCCTACTGAAAGAGAATTAAAAGCCACACATATTAATCTACATTTTTACATCTGATTTCATTCCGAAAGGCATGTTCAGTGTCAGAGAAGGAATACTATCCCTGATGTTTTCTTTTCAGGCAGAGGATGTGATAACTTTAATTTCATGGAACCTAACTTACATGGGCAAGAGAATTTTATTTTTTATTTTAATTCCTTACAACTTTTAAAGTTTTTGACCCGAAGGGCTATTTATTATTTGAACTTTAATTTTCCCTGATGATTTCAGTTGGAAGGGAGTTAATATTCAAACTTGGAATAGCTCTATAATGTGATATTTTATTACTACAGTATATTAATGTTGTCTTTCCACATAACTGCAGAATCACTAATGCAGCTGGTCATAATTCTAAGTGGAAAATAGAGAGAAAATTTAAATCTTGTGAAAAGAATGGCCTTGATTTAATTTTTTGTTTGATCTTAATTTCTTATTTTTTAAAAAATTCATTTATTTTAAGAGAGAGAGCGAGCGAGCGCATGCACACCGAAGCACGCAAGCACATGCCCAAGTTGGGGAGAGGCAGAGAGAATCCCAGGCAGGGTCTGCATTGTCAGCACAGAGCCTGACACAGGGCCTGAACCCACGAACCAAGAGATCATGACCTTTGCTGAAGTCAGATGTTTAACCCACTGAACCACCCAGGCGCCCCTTTATTGATTTTTTTAAAATTAAATTTATTGGAATAACCATAGATTCACATATAGTTTTAAGAAATAATACAGATGGGGCACCTGGGTGGCTCAGTCGGTTGAGCGTCCGACTTCCACTCAGGTCACGATCTCGTGGTCTGTGGGTTCGAGCCCTGCATCGGGCTCTGTGCTGACATCTCAGAGCCTGGAGTCTGCTTCACATTCTGTGTCTCCCTCTTTCTCTGCTCCTCCCCAACTCATGCTCTGTCTCTCTCTCTCTCGAAAATAAATAAACCTTAAAAAAAAAAAAAAAAAAGAAAGAATACAGAAACTCCTTGTCTCCTTTACTTGGTTTCCCCTAATAGGAGTATCTCGCAAAACTATAATACACTATCACAACCTGGATGTTGACATTACTACAACCCACCAGTACCATTCTGAATTTCCCAGGGGTGCCTGGGTGGCTCAGTCTGTTAGTTGTCCGACTTCAGCTCAGGTCATGATCTTGCGGTTCGTGAGTTCGAGCCCCACGTAGGGCTCTGTGCCAAGAGCTCGGAGCCTCAGACATGCTTTGGATTCTGTCTCCCTCTCCCTCTGTCCCTCACCGACTCACGCTCTGTCTCTCTCTCTCTCAAAAATAAACATTAAAAAATAAAAACAAAAAAAAACAGAATTCCCCAGTTTTACTTCTACTCGTGTGTATGTATATTCAGTTCTATTCAAGTTTATCAACGTGTGAGTTGTGTATCCATTACCCCAGTCATGATATAGAACATTTCCATCACTACAAAGATCACTTGTGGTATACTTTTAATTATCATACCCACACCTTTCTCTTCCCTCTCAGCACCTCCTCTCCACAAAGTCTAGCAACCACTCATCTGTTCTCCACCTCTATACTTCTGTCATTTTAAGAACCGTCCATAAATAATAAAGTATGTAACCTTTGAGACTGGTTTCCCACTCAGCATAATTTCTTCAAGATTCATTCCACTTTTTTATCAATGGGTCATTCCTTTTTATTGAAAAGTAGTATTCCACGGTGTGGATACAGCTAATATGTTTAACTGTGCACTCACTAAAGGATATCTGAATTGTTTCTAGGTTTTGGCTATTACAAATAAAGCTGCTATACACTTGTCTACAGTTTTTTGTGTGAACATAAGTTATCATTTCTTTGGGATAAACCCAAGAGTGCAATTACTGGATAACATGGTAGTTAGACATTTACGTTTTTTTTTAAAAAATGCCAAACTGCTTTCCAGAGTGGCTGCAATATTTTACATTCCCATCTATAATGCATGAATAATCCAGTTTCTCCACACCCTCCTTAGCACTCAGTGCTTTTATCATATTTTAGCTATTCTGATGGGTATAGAGAGATTATTTCCTTGCGGTTTTAATTTGTATCTTGCTAATGGCTAATGCTGAGTATCTTTTCATGTGCTTACTTGCCATCTGTATATCCTCTTTGACAAAATGTCTGCTCATGTCTGTTGCCCATTTTCTGACTACCCTGTTTTATTTACTGTTGAATTTCAAGAGATCTTTATATAGTATAGATAATAATCTGTTAGAATCCAATCAGTGCATCTGCATTTAATTTTAATTAATGTAATATGTCTGACCCACTTAAGAGGCTTCTAGGGGCAAACTGTAAACTACCTACCTGGGTGGCATACGCCAGGAAAATTCTCAAAGTATGAGTACTAAGTACTAGGGGCAAAGCTCCAGGAAGTTAAGTATTCTTTGAAGTCATGGTCACAGCCTTGCTTGACCATCAGCTCAACAGTTAAGCACAATGAAAAAGGAATAAAAAGATAAAGAACATATAAAGAGAAACATATCTTCCCCACTCCTTTTGTTTCCTTCCACATACAGGGACCTTCACCACCAACTAGCAACCTACTCGTGGCCTCTTGTAACCTCCTTATTCATTGTTCTCCAGGGGAAGAAGTGAACTAATTAACTGGTGTGCTCTGGAAGGAAAAACCAGCTTAGCATGACCCAATCTTATGCCCTTAATTGCAATGTATACATTCTGTTCTGCATTTTAAAGAATCAAATCTGCTTGCCTCACATGGGGAGAAATACTGTGATCCACTGCTACCTCTGTTTGGGGTTCAGGACTAGGAACACACCTTCATGCTGATAAAAGCCACAACCTTCAGAGTTGTAGCAATAAAGAGTAACATTCTGATTTCATATCCTATTCTTTTTTGTTTTCAGTTACTATAGAACTATTGTTAAAAAGATGGGGGTTACTTAATTGTACCCCCTTCAAACCTTAACATTAGAATTAAAAGGCAGACAAAAATCCAACTAAAAATATACAACGAGAGTTAATTTTTTATTAACATCTCGATATACTTGTCATAAGATAAAGTTATTGTTCAAATTTATACTTTATTTCTATAATTAATCTTAAATCCTGACACAAATTTCAAGTACTGTCCAATCAAAAAGCATAATGTATATAAACACTCCGGTTAGAAGTGTTTTTTATTTTATCTCTTTTTTTAAGTTTATTTGTTTATTTGAGAGGCAGAGAGAGAAAGACTGTGCATGAGAAGAGGAGGGGCAGAGAGAGAAGGGAAGGAGAGAGAATCCCAAGCAGGCCCCATGCTGCCAGTGCAAAGCCTGATGCAATGTGGGGCTCGATCTCAGGAACTGTAAGATCATGACTTGAGTGAAATCAAGGGTCAGACGCTTAACCAACTGAGCTACCCAGGAACCCCTAAAAGTGTTTTTTAAATTATATAATTACTATCTTTTAAGAACTGGGAAATCCTAAAATCAAATTTACATTTTTATCTTTAAGTTTTTTTATTATAATATAGTATTATACTATGTACAGTTGACCCTTGAATGAGTTAGAACTATGTGGGTCCACTTACGTGTGGATTTTTTTTTAGAAGACTAAAAAAAATTTTTTTAGATGTTTATTTGTTTTTGAGACACAGACAGAGCGTTGAGTAGGGGAGGAACAAAGAGAGAGGAAGACACAGAATACGAAGCAGGTTCCAGGTCTGAACTGTCAGCACAGAGCCCGACGTGGGCTCGAACTCGGGAACAGTGAGATGATGACTTAGGCTGAAGTCGGATGCTCAACCAACTGAGCAATCCAGGTACTCCACGTGTGGACTTTTTATAATAAAGTAGTAGAAGTGCATTTTCTATTCCTTTTGATTTTCTTAATAACATCTCTTTTCTCTAGCTTACTTTATTATAAGAATACTATATACAATATGTATAATACACAAAATAGTATTAGCTAACTGTTTATGTTTATGTTATCAGTAAGGCTTCCAGTCAATAAGAGGCTATTAATAGTTGAGTTTCTGGGTAGTCAAAAGTTATATGCAAATTTTCAATTGTACAGGGGTCATCCAACTCCCTTGTTGTTTGGGGTCAGCTGTAGTCAGTATTAGTTGGGTTCATATGAACCACATTCATGAATAATCCATTACTAAATCAAAAGAAATCAAAAGGAACTGGATATAAATTACTTCACAACATGGATTCTGAGAACAGAATTATATGAAATCAAAATTTATACATGTATCCATTCAAATATAAAAAATAATCATTAAAGAACCATTTTAATATGTAAAAAGTTTCTATAATGTATTACTAATAAATACCATGTAATGTCACTACAACAATTATCTGCATATGGTGTGCACAGCGAAATCCATAAAAAACTCTAACTTCATGAAATATGTTTTAAAATATAGTTAAACAAGATAAACTAAGATTTAAATAAGCTACTCACCTTAATTCATCCTCCCCCCCCCATATCTTTCATGTAAATCATTCAAATGAATCATTCTAGAAAAGGAAATAACTAAAACTTAACTTTCCTTCAGAATCATGACTCGTTTAAAACACTAGCTCTTCAGATCAATTTAAAATAAATTAGAAACTTGAAAAGGTACTTAGAAGGGTATAATTCAAAATGAATAGAAACAACTGCAGTACATAAAATGTCACAACTCCCCTTACCTGGCTACACCAGCTGATAGCTCAGGTACCACAACCCTTCGACTCCAAGCTACCAGATCCCGCTCTGTGGCTATTTCACTTCTTGGTGCATTGCTGTGCATCTGCCGTACACCTTCAATTTGTCCACTACGTCTTAGTCCAACATTTGGTGGTGAATGAACCTCTGAGGTAGAACTTACAGAGCCTAAGTGAAAAAGTTAATAAAGTAAGTTCTATTTAGAAACATAAACTTATAACACAAAACAAAATCTCTACTATCTTCCACGTGAAACTTCATATTAAAGCAAACAATTAAATTACCAAATCAGGAACCAAACCACAGGCAAAAGTTTAATGAAAGCAAAACAAAGTTATTCAGTTAATTAGATAATCATAACTACTGAATGTAAACATGTAAAATCATTCATTTTTAAAATATGCTTTGTACTCTGGGAAAACTATATAAGAAGCAAAAATAAACCCAAGAATATTTATGGTTCAGAAATTTGCTTTAACTTTTCTCTTAAAATAATGTTACAATAAGGGTGATGAAATATTTGAGAATGTGGCATGTATTTCATACGTTAGTGAATTAATTTATTTAAAAATTTTTCTAGGTTCTATATGCTTACTATAGGAAATTTGGAAGAATGTATCTATTTAAAGACTCATTATCTACAGTTTGAAACCTTATATTATGAACATTTTCTTAGTTATTATAGGTTTCTAAAAACATGATCATTCTGGCAGCCTAATATTACATTTTATGGATGTGCCATAAATTTGTTTAATCGCCTCTTTACCTTTATTTAAACTATGACAATTTTTAAAATCTCATGCTTAAAGCAATCACTGCTTACCTCTACTTAAACGGCTGGTATTACTGATACCTGCTTCACTAGAACGTCTCAGGTCTTGCTCCTGTTGTAGTCTTTGAATCATGCTGTCCAGTGGACTGATCTCCTGGTTTGCTTGTTGACTTAAAACTTGATTCAGTCCTATTTAATACCACACAAAATCCCAAGGACACTTTAGTCCACTAGTCAAACCATTTCACTATTTGAACTCACTCTGAGTCCTGAATTAAACATAAATTTTTCTTGAGTAAAAGACTTAAAATGATTAACTTGAAATAATGGCAGTAAAATACACATACACACACAACCAGGAACATGCCAACACAAACCTAATTTACTACAAATAACAATGAAATGGATAACTTACTGCTTACCATGATTTAGGCACTGGTATAATCCTCATGATAATTCAGTAAGATATGTATTATTAACTCCACTTACAGATGAGAAAACCAAAATAATTACTCAAAGTCACATATCTGGTAAATGGCAAAGACCAGTTTCTTTTTAAAAAGGCAAATCTGATTACCCAATCTTCTCAAAAAAAACTTTATTGCTTCATTTATTCACCAAATCCTTGAGTGTCTATTATGTGTTTGGAACTATACCAAAGAAGTGAGGATGTAGTGGTTGATTAGGATTCAATCAAGGTCCTTGACTTTAAGCAGCTAACATGGGAAAACTAGAACGATAAATCCACATATAAATGCAGACTATGAAAAATGTTAAAGATGATAATAAGAAAAAGAAAATGGGGAAGAGACATGGGAACTACTTATGGTGAGTCAGAAAAGTCAAAGAAGCCCTCTTTGAGAAGGCAGCATTTGAGCTAAGACTTAGAAAGAAAAAGAATTATTCACTCAGGTGAAGAAAAAGAAAAAGAAAACGAACACTCCAGACAGAAAGGAAGAGTTGGAACAAAGCCTCTGAGGTAGGTAGGAATTCGGTGTGTATTAACCCACCAAAATTTTTCGGCATCAACTTTCACCTGTATCCCTCATCTGGGACCACGTGACTCTTCTGCTCTCCTAACAGGATAAACACCTTTATGCTTTGGAGATTTTAACCACAATACTCCCAATTCAAGTATAAACCTGATAAACACTAACTTATCCTTCAAGCACCAACTAAAATGGTAACTCTATGATATTTCCTCTGTAAAATCTTTCCAGACTACCCCTGAAAGAATTAGCTGCTATCCTCTTTCATTTCCTCAAACCCAATATAAAAAGGAAGCCCACTAGTTAGTTCCTCAAAAGCATGGATTGCCTTATTTACCTTAATATTCTAATTCTAAATCTAGTACAATGCTAGGCATGTAAGAATGTTCAATCCTCTTGAATATATTAAAAAAAGTGTGTTGAGACATGAAAGCATTACCATGAGAGAAGGGAGCAATTAGTATTGGGTGTGGGTATATAAGAGATGGGGTATATAAGAGATGATGTAATGAGATCAGATTTCTAGAGTGGGCTGGGAAGAGAAGATATAAAGGAACTCTGAAATGAAGAATTAGTAAGGAAGGTATTAGGAAAGGGAAAATTACATGTATTAATAAGCACATGATGTTATTTCATTTTATCAGAGAAAACTAAAATTCAATGGGATAAAACGAACTTGGCCATGGTCACAAAGCTAGAAAGTGGTAAAAGTAGAGGTAAAAGTTAAAATGCCTGTAGATGTTCCTTTCCTGTTATGCTGCTGGGAAAATACCTCAGGTCTGAACATAAATGACTAACCTGCTAGCTCAAGTTATAACTGAAGAAGCATATTTAAAGTGTACTGTTCAAACATAAATGTAACAATATAAACCACACTGAAGTCAACATATTATAATAGCCATCTATTTTTACCTAATTCTAAGGGATTTCCCATAATAAATTTTATGCAAATCTAGATTTACAAATAAAAATATAGTTACAAATGATACTAAAGACTTTTTCCTTCTGTCCTATATTACACTAGGTTAAGTCTAAAATAATGAAAAAAAAATGAAGTTTACCTTGAATTCTGTGACCTAAAACACAACAATTCTATGACTCATATTGAAGCTATAATTATTGCACTGAGTTCTCTTGCGGTCCTGTACTAATAACTGGCATCTAATTTACTGTCAAGATCAGGTACGCTCTTACTGTAAGGGCAGCTTAGTATGGAAGAAAGAATAAACTAAGAGTCAGAGCTAGATTGGAGTCCCAGTGGTTCCATATACTTTAACTTAAACAAGACATATGTTATAAAATTTTCATTTTCTCAACTTTTAGAGTAATGATGCCATTGAAATATTATTTAATAAAGTCCTATACAAACTATTAAATGGAAGAAAAAAGTAATAATCATGATAATTAAGTAGCACTGATATTTTAATACTTCTCTGTGCCTGAAATCCCAGCTTAGGTACCTATTTTGGGACCTGGGCAAGATCTGATTCTTGCCAGTTTCCTTCCAAGAGAGATTTTTTTTAAATATTTTTTTAATTTTTTTTTTTTTTTAACGTTTATTTATTTTTGAGACAGAGCATGAGCAGGAGAAGGGCAGAGAGAGAGGGAGACACAGAATCTGAAACAGGCTCCAGGCTCTGAGCTGTCAGCACAGAGCCCGACGCGAGGGTTGAACTCACAGACTGCGAGATCATGACCTGAGCGAAGTCGGCCGCTTAACCGACTGAGCCACCCAGGCGCCCCATTTTTTTAAATATTTTTTTAAATGTTTTTATTTTATTTTTGAGAGACATAGAGACAGAGCGTGAGCAAGGGAAGGGCAGAGAGAGAAGGAGTTACAGAATCTGAAGCAGGCTCCAGGCTTTGAGCCGTCAGCACAGAGCTCGATGCGGGGCTGGAACTCACAGACCGTGAGATCATGACCTGAGCTGAATTCAGCCGCTCAACCGACTGAACCACCTGAAGACATTTATCTTAATTTCAGTCCCATGATCAAGACTTCTCTAATAATTGAGACTTCTCTAATCTGAATACTTGCCTAGATTTCTTGAATACTACCTGTTCTTAGATTCTTTGAATTCATGCTATGTCCATGTATGAAACATTTT
Source organism: Paguma larvata (assembly GCA_030068075.1). Classification (NCBI taxonomy): domain Eukaryota; kingdom Metazoa; phylum Chordata; class Mammalia; order Carnivora; family Viverridae; genus Paguma; species Paguma larvata. The sequence goes on from CM057829.1 coordinate 70,235,418, forward strand.
AGTTTCACATATTCCAGACATTCAGATCTGCTGGACTGTACTACTCTCTACAAGCAGCAGGAGGGACTGTTTTTCTAATGCTTCCCTCACCCTCCATCCTGAGTGAGCATAACTACTTTCAAAAGTAGCCCTTCCTATCCAACATGTTCACCTTCATTTCAATTTCATGCCCAGTTCTTAGAGGAAAATAAGAGGTATGCTCTCTGTAATACAGTGAGATTGGTTTCTTGATGCAGCTTTAACAGAATCTAAATTCATTATTTCAAAGTTAACTCATTACATACTACATCCCGTATGTGTCCTTTTCATCTACTTATAAGTTTTGCCCATTATGCTAGCATTTAGAACTTAAAATATTTTCATAAACATTTTTCTAATCTAAAATATAACAGAATCATGTATTACAAAACTGTTTTAATCATCTTTATGGGGTCTCTCCATTACTTTCACTTAATTCATTAGTCCTACATTTTTTGTCAAAAGGGAAGGAAGTCTGCAGACCTTGTTTCCATTTCAACTCCCTTTCAATTCTTCAACTAATTTGACTTTCACTCTCCATTACTTCCGTAAAAAGCTTCAACACTTTCGTTCCTATCTTACTAAAAATTTTTAAAACTTGATCACTCCTTAAAACAGTCTTTGATATGAATGGGCTATCTAGTCCTAATCTCTCTCTCCCCACATACTACTATTCCCTTCAGTAACATTCATCACAAGTTTTAACTATTTGTTTATAACTGTGCTTATTATTTTTACTCCATGAGAATAAGGATTGGGTCTGTTTAATTCACTACTGAATACCAGTTTAGAGGTGTCACAGAGATTCTCAATATATGCTGCTGAACGAATAAATAAATGACCAAGATTATTGCTCCCTAATGTACCTTAATTATCTTATAGTACATACTTAAGCATTAGTCAGAGGACTTTACAGAAATTTTTAAAAACCACTTTACTTCTCATTTATTTGAAACAGGAACAAAATTTTACCCAGTTAGCAGTTTTATAAGACATCAGTAAAAATGGGTTTGGCAGTCCGTGAAAATGAGCATTTACCTGAGGAAGTTACTCCCATTTGAGGGATGAGTTGCTCCTCCCTACAATTTTCACGACCAGGAACTAATCTCTGATATCTTGATGGATGAGGGTTACCATCAACATCAACCAAAAAAGGGGGAGGCATGAGATGAGGGGCTTGCTGAGTCTGTTCATCTAATACAAAGTTGTTGGCATCACGAATAAGGGGCCGATAATCACTATGAAAGAACATCTGATCTGCTATCTGTAAAAAGAAAGGCCCATAAAAGATCGGAAAATAAAAATTTATCATCTATAAATTTCTAATGGAAGTCAATGTTTAAATGTAAATCATGGTGTTAAGCAACAATATAAAAGAATATTTTTGAGTTGATGGTAAAGAAATCTTTATTTTACATTAAATTTTATGATCAGAAAAGCAGTTGCTCTGAATTTTCTCTGGAACAAGGTAAAGACTGTACACATAAAACACTACCAAAATTAAAGTTGTGTAATTTCAAATTAAATGGCAAAATAAAAGGTATAAATCATTCAAGGGTATTATTAGCTCTGTCACAGAGCTACCATGCATTATCTTATTTTTTTAATTATTAATCAGTAATTCTTTTATTAAGATTTTGCAACGGGAAATCACGCAATGAATATATTCTTTGAATTAAACTCTAATGCAACCACTTACACAATTTAAGAAAATTCTTAAGTATGCTGTACATGTGACTTATATTGCCCTAAGAATCAACATGACATGCATGCTTTCCCAAGAATTAATAAGCATTTTTGCTAAAGTTTTTTTTGAAATTAGCACAAAATTATTAACATGAACACATGCCTGATGCATCTGTAACATCAAAATTTTATTGGTTTATTTGGTACTTCTTAAATATGAACTATTCAATTTTTAAGTTTTAATCACTGATCTTAGACAAGTTCTTTAAATTTAAAGATAGGCTCTTTTATTTAAAAATATTAGCTACATCAGTAGGCCATCCATACATTTTGGGGAATCATATGAAGGCCACAAATTTTTATCCTAGGTAAATGCATTTTATCCATAAAATAATATATTTTACATAATTTCAGAGTCTCTCCATAGACAACCTCTCCCGTGCCCAGCTTTAGATTTATAAGCTAGACTGCACTGGCAGCATAAGTAAAAAGTTATTCTTTCTGAAGTATAAAGATGACTAACTAAAATTTTATTATTATCTAATGTCTATTACAGAGAAGAGGAATTTAACAACTCCTATGTTCACTGAAACTTAAGTCTCTAGAATACTTAAAATATGATTCTTCAAGCTTTAGGCTGAAAGCATAAATGATGCTTACCCATTCCTGAAGAAGAAATACAACTCTCCTAAGCATCCATGGATTTAAAACAAAACAACGAAGAAAGAAAAAAAAAAGAAGATACAAAGTCATCATACCCTACCTTGTCATATTTGCTACTGGAACCAAAACCAAAAATTAGAAGATGTCCATGAGAGTCTGTGCATGCGAAATGCTGACCATCGGGAGAGCATTTGCAGTCAAATACTGCACCATGTCCTTGGCCTTCAATCTGAAATACATTTAACCAACAATCAGAAAGTTGCCATAAAATATAAAGAACTGGCCATTACTGTTACTAAAATTTTATGATAAAAGATATGTGAAAGTATACATCCCAATGAAGATTAAGTATAACACAGTACAATAACAAAATTTGTGAATATTCATGAAAAGTGCCAGATTAATAGCCTTGAAAAACAAAGTGTTCCTTTATGCACACACAGATCAGACACAATTCAGGAAATAAAACATCAATCTCCCCCACCCATAGAATTCTGCTTCATGTCTTTAAGCCACATTTAAGATGTAATTGCACCTTACATTCCATCTTATCTGCATTTAATCAAGCCCTTTCAGCAAAGGCTGACAAAGTGTAGTAACTGTAGCGATTTTTTGTTAACTCTTGGAAGTAGTAGCCAGAGATTATTGCTCACAAGATACTAATTTTTTTCTTTTTCGTAATAAATTCCCTTGATGGTCTGACTCATCTTTTAAATGGTGAATTTCAAAGGTTAAAGAAAAGGGTTTTTTTTACCTGATAATTGTTTTCTGCTTTCCAGTTCCATTAATCCAGAACGAATGGGTTTCTCCCTGCAACCTGTCAATCAAACAGAGGTGGCCAATCACCACTCTGAATTTTTTTTGCTCTCAGTGCTTCTTCAGACTATGTTCCAGTTGAAAACTTCTTTAGCAGTGTTCTGAAAGAGGTAAAAGTTCTACCCTATCTAAAGCACATCTAGGGACTGAATTTCAGAAAACAACTAAAATAGGGAGCCGACTCCCTAACAAATAACAACTAAGGATGATTTTCAACAAATGCGACTGGATTTCTGGATTAGCAGAATCGGAACACACACACATTATCAGGTAAGAAATACCGCCTCTCTGTTCCGGTATCCACTGATCTAGAACAACTGAATTGTACGAGTATTATCCCACTATTCCAGGCAATGCTGAGAAAAGAGAAGTGGTAATTTTCTTTCTTTAGTGTTAAAAATAAAGCATAGTGATGGATGTGTAGTTCACCAAAAATGGAAATGAAATTAAAATTCAGAAGAATAATTTCTCAAGGAAAGTCTGCATTGTGGTCAAAAGAGAAACTATTACCCTAAAAGAAAGGACTCTGCCAAAGAAGTTAATATAATATTACAAATGGACTGACTCAAAAAGAAAACTAGCTTTTATTCGGCTTTTTGAAAAGGAGGAAAGAGAGCACTGGTGTTTATTAATGTGTTTTGGATAGTGATAATAATGGGAAAGAAGTAAGAATAATTTTCTTAAAAGGAATCATATGAAAGAAAATTGGTAAACTTACCTAATGACTAATACACTTAAAGATTTACCGTACAAGCAAGAAAATGGTTGTGAAGAAAGTTGGAGGATTAGACAGTAGATAAAGGGAAGTGATTCCAAGTCTAGCTTAAAACTATTCAAGAATAAAATGTTTCTCTAAAGTAACATACAGGCATTAGTAGATCTGTATCCTAGCACATGCCAAAAATGAAAGACTACGAAAAGAGAAAGGTCAGGATGCAGGTCTTTTTCAATGTTTTCTGGGCAAATAAAAAGTTACTAATAAAAGTAATCACTTGAAAAAGTTTACCTCTAGATAGAATTTCGTGTCAAAAATTCAAGACTTAATTCAATTGCCTTGGCAATATGTTGTTTTATCTCAGTTCATTCCATATCTCACAAAAAATGAAAGAGAAAACAAAAAACCAACTACTTTAAAATCTACTCTATTATAATAAATACTCCCAAAAATGTAATAACTCTATTATTATGTCTAAGTTTCAATTCTAGGTATACAGAGCAGAGGAAGAGATCTGAAAGAAGTCTGATCAGCAATGACAAAGGATAATGTTCATAAGCATGGTACCCATGTACTATGGTACACATGATGTTTAGGCAACCTTGCTCTACACTTTCTTTCTTCCTTTTCTCTCTCTCTCTCTTTTTTTTGTGGAGTGTGCTGTATGACAGTTAATCAACCCTATTTCCATTTAAAATCTACCAATGCTGCCACATTTACAGTTAGTAAACTTCTAAAAGAATAGTTGGGAGATGTGGAACTTATAAAATTCTAAAAAAAAAGCAAAGAAAAAAATATCAGTCATTGTCTTGCCTATATAACAAATGACACATGTGACTATGTCAGGACAATACCAGTTTTCTTGGTATAAGGCATCTATATGATTTTTATATGGACAAAATAAAAGTATATTTCCAGAACATCAGAAAAAAGTAAAAGCTCATTATTTGGCTTAACCATTATTCATTAAAGAAGACACTGAAAGAATCTACTCATGAATCAATTAGAAAAGGTGTCCATAACCTTGTTAATTAAAATGCCAAATTTATTTTTAGTAACTGCTCCTCAGATAATAAACATCACATAACTATAAAATGCAGACTAGGCTTTCCAGCTGATACAAAGTAGAAAAATATATTACTTTTCCTATATAACTAAATACACTATACCTGTTTTTATGCTATGATTAAGCCAACCAAAAAAGAAAGTGAAGTATTTCTCTCTGAAAAATGATTTCACCTTCTTAAATTAGGCTGAAAGTATTTCTAAGAATTCCCAAAGAAAAAACATTAATAATGAAGGCACTATTTGAATATTCATGTGTAACTAGAAAACAATGAAGCTTATATTAAAAAACCAAAAGGATGAAAATATCTTCTCTATCCATATTAAAGTTATATGGGCCTATCATAAAACTGAATGTACTGACCAAGGATAATATAACTTAAGCTAGTATTCAATGCATGTTGTAGAAAATTTAAAAACAGAAAGGTACTAATAAGGACAAATTTTCAAAGTGAATTTTGGATGAATTACTCCTAATAAAATCAAGCATGCTTAAGAAACATTTGGAACATATGTAAATACAGACCACATAATACAACTCATACACATTAAATCACAATAAGGAGAGGTAAGAAAATCCAGGCAATGGTATTTACCAGTTAAGTGCAAAAATTTCAAAAGAACAAGAGTTAAGAAAAAAAATTTATTATGCAATTATGATACAGAGGTTATTCCATTTTATTTTTAAAGCAAGAGATAAAAGGATTAGATGAGTTAAAATAATAAATCCTTTGTAGGGAAACTGTCATATTGACTAAGGAATTCTAGAAATACTTCCAAGAAATGAGTGGTACTATTTAGGTTTACACTGAATTTGAAATAATACAAAAACTTATGAGTGAAGAGCTTTGATGATGACAGAACTGTCATATTTAATGACGAATATAAGTATCTTTTTCAAGGCAGAATACTATCCACAACTACCATTGTAATTTTTGTGAAGTAGAAAGATGAATAATTAAAGGAGACAGTGAAATGAGGCCTAAGACCTAAGAGACTTCTCTGGTTATTGGCAAATCACTTAATTTCTAAAATGATAGAGATAATTTAAATGTCACCAGAATCCTACCCAGTTCTAAAATTCTAACATCTGATATTCAGAAGACCTTTTGGAAGAATTAGACAAATCTGGAAATGAAGTATAGTAAAAGCACTACAATGCAGACTAAAATTATAGAGTCTAAATTACATCAATCATGAAGAACATACATAAAGGTGAATATAAGAAGTATGCAGTCGTAGAGAAACTCAACATGATTCAAGAAGTTTAAAAATATGGGCTATCTTAAGCAGAATTGTCCTGTTAAGGAATTATTCCAAGTTTATGACCCAGGTCAGTTTTGTTTTGTTTTTGTCTCATTCATTTTTAAGACTATACCACTGTTTAGGAGGGAGCATCCTACCTAGAAATACTCCATAATTTAAAATTATGAATCTTTAAACACCCTAACAATTCTGTGATACAGACTCAACCCAGGAAGAAAATAGCAGAGAAACGGAACTTATGCTGAGAATTATCCTTAGAAAGTCTTTATGTATAAAGAACTTTTAACATTTATCTACTGGGGGAGAAATACACTTAATTAAGAAAGTACACTAAATACTGAAGACAGATACTGTCATACAAATGATTAAAATATGCTGTGGCCACTTTAATCATTATGATAGTTACAGGGCAAAGAAAAAACGGATCTTCAAGAAGGTCACCCACACTCTGATAGTCTGGGTGTCATAAATTACTTTAAAGATCATTAGAAAATGAATACTTCCTTTAATATTGAAAATTCTTTAATGTATACACATTATTAAATATGAATTAAAGATAATTGTTTAGGTAGGGCCAAGATAAATAAATTTATATAAAAAAAGAAACTGCTGTAACTGGCTTGAGAGAACCAGTAGATACATGAAACTAATTTTGAAGAATGAGCTCTAATTTTTATCAAAAGAACATTTCTTATCAAAATAAGTAACTAATCTTCAAATTTAACGGCATTCTGTTTATCCATATTCTGATTTCATTGAGGGCTGAAGAATTATCCATCAGTCTTCCTTGTAATCTGTTCTCCTCCTTAAGCCTCTGACATAGTATTAGCACAGTATCTTTCTAACACACTCTTTAGAGATTGTGATCTCTTCTCCATTTGCTTTAGGATTGTATTTTAAAAGTTTAGCTCTAAGTCCTCTACACTGCTCTATCTCTACGAGGTGAAGAGCATTCTATATAGAAGACTTCAATATCTTTCTACTCCTAGTCCTTCTAAGTACTCTACATCCAATTGCTGGCTGGCCGTTTCCACTAGGTCTCCAACACTACATCACAATAAACCTATAAAAATGAGCTAAAAAAAAAATCAGTTTTTCTTCACATCATTCATATTTTCATCAATATCATTTTTTTCAATGTAATCTAGGGTTAATACTCCCAAGGTATTTATTTAATTTTCTGTCACTCTCCAGGCCCAATTCTTCTATCAGTCACAAAACCCCAAGTTCTTTACACATATATTTTTCTTTCACAAATTTACTACTATCTAACCCCCGTAAATTTTCATTATGATTTCACTGATAAAAGTAGTTATTCCCCAACCTATTCAACTTCACACATGAAATACTACTACTGGCAATCAAACCTTGTTTCTAAAGTATAATTTATCAAAATTCCACTATGTTAACTATTCTTTTTATGCTTACAAGGTAATATGAGACCATCAACAATCCACCTCAACTTACACTTTTCAGCTTATCATCCATGTTTCAAAAGCTATTCCAGACATTCTACATTACACACATCTTAACATAACTTACTTGGTTACCTGTAATATTCCTTTATTTATAAAATTAAGTTTCTTTCTTAATGACTCAATTTTTATTTTTCAAGACATAATTACAATTCTTCCTGCTCAAAAAACCTGTTACTGACCATCCACCCTGAAGTGATCCTTACACGTCTTTAGAGACAGCAATTCTCTTTACTCACATGCCATGGCTAAAATTCACTGCTGGCTAAAAACAAGGACAATATCTTACTCTTCTGTGTGGTCCCCATATTTTGTGCTAATGCACAAACACTCAAATGTTTGCTAATCAAAGTGTCTTTCATGTGTATGTTTACATGCTATGTAACTTTAGGTACATCCCTGTATAACTATCAAATCTCCAAAACCCTTGTGACAGTAACTCATAGACCAAATCGAAGAATTACATAAAAGTAATTCACTAAATATAATACAGTATGAAGCTAGAGAGACAAACTCACTTTCATGGCAACAAATTTTAAGATATGTTTTTGATACCAAAGAGGATAAAAAGACAGAATCTATAAAGAACCAGAGAAACCTGAAAAAAAAGTCACAATAAAGTTTATACTCAGAAGATTGAAGGTAATTCCTTACCCAGGGAGGCTGAAACAAGTACTGGAAGCATCAAAGAATCCTTTTAACATAGAGTGCAGATATATGGCATCTTGTTAGATGATGATAGATAGTAATGAAAGAGATGGAAGGATGAAAGCAGAATAGGAAGGAGAAGAGAGAAGGACAAAAAGAGAGAAAGATTTATCTTGAAATCTTGATTCACAAGAGAACACAATTTGAGATTACCTATTTTGAGCTTCTCTTTCTGCCTTTCCTAGATATATGCAGCTACAACCATCTAAAATTATATTAGAGGTCACACTGAGAACATATTGTCAGAAGTATGCATGTGCAAAAATTCTGAGTGGTGGATTGGCAGCCTCTGCTTGTTTGGAACGTTGCAAGGAGAAATATATTGTTCTGGATTAGTGGACACTGGAACATTTTTTAAAAATCTCAAGTAAAAGAAAGGTTAATTATAAAAATAAGGAAAATTTTAATTAAATAAATAAAAATTGTTAATTGGAATTTACTCATGAAACAACAAAAGTAAAGCAAAACTCAAATTCAGTAAACTGCTTTCTAGAAAGAGACATTGTACTCTTCAATTAAAACCAGAACCAGACAAGAGGCAACAAACTACAGCTTTGAGTAACATGACAGAAACAGAAAGATACGAAAAGAGAGAGTCACAGACACAGCTAGAATAACACAGAGAAAAGGAAGGTAACAGGAAAGATAAAAGCACCAGAAACATGAGAAAAGCTACTAATGTGGAGTCTACAATCCCACTTCAAACATCTTTTATTTACTATCTAATAATCAAATCAAACTAAGAAATTTAAAAGTCTCTTTTCAAATCAATTTATTATTCATTTAAACTTGTAGTTAAAACATAGTTATACTGTGTTAATTTAAGGGGGAAAAGGGCTATAAAACAACTTTGTATTTAGGACCATCTATGGTTACATTAAACTCTCAAACCTGCCTAACTCTTTCAGGAAATGGGAATATAAAAAATCCTTGAGAAATTCAGAGAGTTTGCACGCATTTTTCAAGTTATTTCCGGGAATAATTTATCTGCCTTGTAACATTTAATTGAAGTTTCAGAGCCTTTAAACTAGAGTTTAGAACAACTACCATCAAAACAAACCTATACTAGGCTTGCTAAACAACGCCTGAATAATTTGGAATATTCTTAATATATACTAACTGCCTTCAACAAAATATCCAAATACACTTTTATTCTGAATATAAATATACATATGGATATTATATAAGCATATAACGACCATTCAACTATAACATGAATAATAATTGACACAGTTTTTAGAGGAATGTAGAGAAGTGAAGCTTAAGAGCTAAAATTTATATGTATTTTTAAAGAGAATAAAATTGTCATCATAATCTCCACAATATTCTCTACTTTTATTCTGTGGTTCATTAAAAAAAAAGGGGGGTGCCTAGTGGCTGTCAGTTGAGCATCCAACATCTGACTCTTGATTTCAGCTCAGGTCATGACCCCAGGGTCGTGGGATTGAGCCCTGTGTCAGGCTCTGTGCTAAGGGTGGAGTCTGCTTAAGATTCTCTCTCTCTCTCTTTCTCTCTCTGCCCTTCTCCCCCACTTACATGCACTCTAAATTAAAAAAATAATAATGAAAAAAAGAAAAAGAAAAAAAGGTTCCAGGTTTCTACCTTATATACTTCTCCAACTAATGCTATTAAAAGTTTAAGATTATTTTATTTTTAAAGATGAGACAACGGTGGTGGGGGATGCAAGGAACATGTATTGTCTATTCCACCTCATGCCCTGTTGTACCTTCTCACTTGCCATATACTTCTTGTATGTAACAAAAGCAAACCCAACACCTTACCCCCCAACTGCTTTTCCCTTCAGATCTTCCATTAAGAGGAAAGCCAACAGTAAAAATAAGCAAAGTAACTCCATCACTTTGTCTAGACAATACCACTAGCAAGTTGAGAACTTTTTTATTAGATTTTTGAAATGAAATAAATTAGGGGATTTTATGGGCAAACAAGGAATTAAATTTTTATTTCAATTCTTAATCTCAAACCTTGTTTACAAATTTAAGTGGCCCTAAAATAAAGTGTTAGACTTTTAAAAGTATAAGTCAAGACTTGATATAGGGGAAAAAAAAGTAATTAGAATATTTAACAGAATGAGGAGATCAGTGCAATATTAATACATCCATGCCTCGTATTTCAAATTAAATATATATTTTTTATTAAAATGAAATTACTCCAGGCTGAACATAAGCATTGACAAAACTCAACTCTTCACCTGGGAAAGGCATTTTTGATGATATAGAATTTTTGACTATTTCTAAAATTTCAAAGAAAGTTTAATTTTTGTAATAGGTAAGAAAGGGATAGCAAAATGCTGATTAACACAAAAAATTATTTGTTACATGATTTTGAAACTTCTTACAAAGGTATTATTAATTTCAAGTAGAAAATCCAATTATTATAAAAAAGAAAAACCAGTATTAAAGCAATATTCTCAAAATGTAATTGATAAAAATCTGCATCTTAAAGAATTTACATACACATTTTTTGTTCTTTTAAAGGCTGTTTACATGCCTTATTTTCTGGCTGTATATCTGTTTAGTGGTGAATTTTTTCTTCATGTTATAAAGCTTTGATATTAAAACTCACATGAAATATTACTAAGTCCTAATTATACTTCCTATAAACTTTTACCCTTTCTAGTTTAAACAGTGAGTAATCCACTAGAATTATTCATTCTTAAATCTTCAAGGGCACTATAATTGGTTCCTCTAGAAAGCACTCAAAAATTATTTACTAAGTTGAACTTATGATTACTAGAGTAAAATTTAATATTAGGGTTTGAATTTGTACTTCTTTGACTTTTATGGAATTTTAGTAACTGAAAAAATGACTGACTTGCTACACAGGGCTAAACAGTTACAACTACTATAACTAAAATGCTACATTCATGATAGTGGACAGTGAACACAAGCTTCTACTTCCCCCTTAAATTGTTTTTATTTTCTTAATAGCAATGCTGGATGCTTTATCTTCCATCTGTCCATAGATAAAACAATGAAATGAACAAAAAAGCAAAGAGCGAAAAGTAGGGCACTTACAGAACTTTTAAATGAAAAGACAGAAAAAAATCATCAAGCCAAATTATAAAATCTCAAAAGATCTACTCAGAGTTAATCCCATTATAAAAACATTTTCTCTTGGTGACATATCACTAACTAGGTAGAGTTAGAAGTCAGCTGTGCAACGGCCAACCATTAACTAGAGAGTTAGCATTAAAAAAACAGTAACAATGGACAAAAAAATATGGGTTTTTTGGGAACCCCAAGTTCCCCTGTAACAGCTGTGTAACCTAGATAAACCTGGGCAAAGCAATTCATCTCTGAACAGTTTCTCCATTCAAAAAACCAATAATAATAAAATCTACCCTTGGTTGTATTACAAAGTTTTCATGAAAATCAAATGAGGGAATATATAGAAATATTTTGGAAATCATTAAAAATCATGCAAAATATTAAAAGGAGTATCCTTATTTTAAGTGTAGTTCATTTTCTAGTTTTTTAAGTGCAGGATATATTTATATCCTTTTTAGTCTATGTTTTGTCTTTCTCAGTCTGAGTATTCTATGGATACCATCCAGTCTATTTATTACATAAAGTTGTTTCTTCTGCCCTTTAGAGGCTTTTCTCTCTCTTATTCTTGGAACGGGAAAAAAATATCCTTATCTAAAACTCTTATTAAAACGATTTTTAAGGCAGTAATATTAACTAAATCCTTTAGTTTATTTCAAAGACTATGAAATATAATATGTTTGACTTCAATTCCCAGCTATGTCACTAGTTTGTAATGGTCTAAAAGCAAATCACCTTCAGTCTCAAGGTATTCCAATTTTTATCGCGTAAGGTGGAACTTTATAACATACATGTGATCAACTTACCTGAACAGGAAAAATTCACCTTTGTAGCTTAAAGGTGAAAGCAGTATTCAAGTATGAGATAAAACTTTCCCTCCATATACTTTACTAACCCACCAATGCCTTTTGAAAATATGAAATTACTAAAAAAAAGTCACTATAATGTATGTATAGGCCACAAATTTTCTTTTGAAAAGTTATAAAGACAAATTGAGAAACTAATATTTTTATTTAAACAGACATGCCTCAAAAAGGAGCAAACCAGAAACACAGGATAGAAAAGAATTCTTTACCAGCATATTTAAGGATTTGCTTTAAAAAAATCTCTCTATACACATATCACTAAGGAAATCCATCTGTCACTAAAAATTGTACTCCAAATAATTAGCAGTCTTTTTAGAAAAATAAGAATTTGACAAATCTTAAGTTCTTACCTTATGTACACTAAGGCATATCCATAAAGACAGTTAACTGAATTCCTTCACTAATAATTCTTTTATCTTCTTATTCCTCTGACTTTATTACTTCTTACTATGTAGAACCTTACTATGATTATCAATGAAGTATAGTTTCACCTTCATGAAATTTTTTCACAAACCATGGCATTTACTGGCAATAACTGACTACACACATTATTAATTATACCTTTTCAGGACTCATTATAAGAGGCTTCCATAATTGATTTAAAAAAAAAAAACCTAAAGATGCTGAAATAATAGAAATGAATGTTTTTCTTCTTTCTTTTGTTGAAAGGTATCCCTAATATATACGAAGTAGATTTTTTAAAAAGTGACTGATAAACAGCAGTATTTGAGGAAACCTTCACACAGTGGTTAGAGACAAGTGGGAAACACTGCACAGTATGCTATATGTGACATTAAACCATTTGGTTTAACATCAAAACTCAGCAAAATATACTAAAAATTTATATAAGAAGCAAAATTTGGAGGGGAAAGGGGCTTAAACACAATAAATATCTAACATACTACAATTTGATGATAAAAGACAAAAAAGTCTTTAATTTGGCTTTGTATTGGGACCGTGCCTGGCTGACTCAGTTGGAAGAGCATGAGACTCTTGACATCAGGGTCATGAGTCTGAGCCCCATGTGGAGTGCAGAGATTACCTAAATAAAACTTTATAAAACAAATAAAATGGGTGTATTGGAATAAAATTCTGTTGCACAGGAGGTCTACCGAAGTACAATAACAATATTTTAAATTTCTTCACATGGTTTTCCAAACTTTTTCCTTATCTATATTATTTTGTATCTTTGTTTTTGTGAATTTCTCAAAAGTATTACTGTTAAAACTATTTTAGAAACCAAATTAGTTATCACTAGTATACATGTACTGTTAATACGCACAATTTTCTTTTAAATTTAACATCTAAATATAAGTGTAAACACAGACCTCTTTTTTGAAACTTAAATGTCTAAACAAACTCCTAAAGGGATTTCCTTTGTGATATGCAGAGTACCTGCATGAAGTCCCCAAATCTTTAAGTTATAAAATGAAGAGACTGATAATTACCATATTGAAGTAAGATCGAATTTTGACTCCTCTTGCCAGATCCCACACTATCACATTTCCATCATGACCAGCAGAAAACAGAACTCTTGGATCGAATGGGTGTGGCTCAAGGACAAATACCTCATCTTCGTGACCCTGAAATATTTTTGAAGTTGCAAAGAATTATAAATTTAAAAAAGAAAATTCAATCAAACATCAATATGGCAACATTTCTAGAATCTGAATTCTAAGAATTATTAAAGTAGCAAAAATCTTCAAATTTATCAATGTATAATAATGAAAGTGAGCTAACAGCACTGTTCAGGGCTTTGCTATCATTTGGTGAAACCTGACAATACTACTGATGCAGCCCTACATATTAAAGAACAGCAAGGATCTAGATTTCCAAGTCAAACCTGTTTAACTGCATTTTAAAATTATTTCTAATCTCCCACAAAGACCTGTTATCCATCTAGCAAGATTTTTGGCTAACTTTGTAAGACTTTATTCCTCAATGAAAATATTCCATTCTATAATCAGCTTCACTATACCAAACAAAAATGAGTATTTGTTTTCCTCACCATCAGGACATGAATTAGTTGACCGGTGTAAGAATTCCAAACTTTCAGAGTCATGTTATTAACTGCAGTTATAACTGTATTGTCATGTCGATCCCATGCTACCATAGTTACTTTCATTTTTGTGATTTTATCTTCTATTCCTTGAAGGTTTTGGCTGAAAGCGATGGAGGCAGTACTTGTTTACACCAATTTTATTTATTAAAATACTAGTATGACAAAAACCTAAATGTGCTTTCTTAAAAACTACATTTATATTCATTACATGGATAACTATCATTTAACAGTAATTAAGAATAATCTGAATCAACAAAGAATGAGGGTAAAAACACTGCACTGAGTCAGCAAACACCCAGGATTTCAGCACTCCTAAGCCCTTAGTAATAGATGACCTTGAGCATGTTATCAATGCTTTAATACTATCTGGATTCAAGAATTCTGTGCCATGTTGTTCACTCCATCTTCTATTGCTGCTGTCATGCCCCACTAATTGTTTTGCTCTCCCATCCACCTGAGACCACTAGATACAAATACAGAGTTATTTATTAAATACTAAAACTAAAATAACAGTTACAAGGTGTAATATAATTTCTTTTGGCTAAAGAAAACCATTAGATACTGTCTATGACAGATAAACACTATAATATGTTCCACATTTTAAAGAAAACTAGTATTCCTATAGTACTATCATCATCTTAATAAACTGAAAAAAGTCATTAACGCAAATCTATATATATATATACGGCAACAAATAATTTCAGAAATACCATCCCCTTTCCAAGTCCAGTAACACGTCTAGTTATTAAAGAAAAGCAATCATTTTAACCTGGATTATGACATATGTTTCTATAGGCTGAGAATCATACCAACTTACAATACAGAATACTTTAAATGATCTACCTATTATTTATGTACTATTTCGAATCTGATCTCTTACCCTGCTGGACGAGTAGCCATATCCAACAAAATGCTCTTCCATTCTCTTCGTTTAAATTGCCAAATACGCGCTGTCCCATCACGACTGCCACTCACAAACCTGAATTAAAGGAAGCCCACCCCCCAAAAATAATAACACATGTGCTTCACCAAAATGCATTTTTCCAGAGCTGTTTTTCAAAATACTAAGACAGGACTTATCTTTACTGACACAGCATTCTAATACAATAGAGATTATTCTCTGTCAGATATTCTCTACAAAATTAACAGCTTCGGCAACATTATGGACTTCTAAAACTTCATGCACATATTCTAATGTGTATGGCTAGGTCTCAAAAGAACATTCAAAAGTGATTCAAGGCCACTACTTACTACCTTACAAATAAAATGAATTATTTTCCAATGGAAAAATACTGACTTTCCTCTCAATGTTAAAGAACTTGACTTCTTTTACTCAAGCTAAAAGGTACTTAGAAATAGCTTTCTTTCATTGTGAATAAGAACCTGGGAAAATTTACAAAACATCATGTAAGTTTATCATCAATATATAGGTCTGCCTGAAATATTACATTATAATACATTTCCAAGCCCTAGTAAGTTTCCCTACACTTTGGTATGTATAGAAAATATACAGGGTGGATAAAAGCCCCTATTATTAAAAGTGATCAAGTAAACTAACATTAATAGAAAAAAAACATAAGACAGATGTTCACATGCATGACTATAGTCACTCTCTAGTGTAACTGCTCGAGATCCTTATTTTAGGTAGTTAATTTGTATACAGTTCTAATTAAAATCTGACTACAAGAAATGTTGGTATTTGATAACTTTAAAATTGGAATTAAATTTACAAACATTTATAATTATTTTACCTGTTACTAGTGTTGGAAAACTGGATACTGTCAACCTTGTCCTATGTATAAACATAAAAAAAAGAATCCTGAATATAAACTGTAAAAATCATTTAAATTATACCTATCTTATTCTTTTTATCATTACTTACAGTATGGAACTCCAATTCTGATATTTTCTCTGGCTGACCTGATCCAAAAAAATAAACCCGAATAATATGATCCGTGCTTCCTGTGGCCAGAAACATGCCACCTGAGGAGTAAGAGCAAACATTTTTGAGTAAAAACACAATTTCAAAATCTCTGTAAATAAAATGCAAGCAACATTACCATAATATATATAGATGATTAATATTTTACTCTAAAACTTGCATATTTATCCTAAGCATATAATATTACATCTAAAACTGAACTTAATGAACTTAAAATACATTTAATACAGCTTTAACTAGGATGCATTTTCAAAATTTACAGAAGTAAAGATTTCCACTACAAATCAATTCACTAAGTGATTACACAATGTTATGTTAAAATTTGTCACCTTCCCTAGAAAACTCTACTGAAGTCCCTCTCCTGCCACATTTCCTATCTGTTAAAATCTATCAAACCTTTAGGGCCCAATTTCTTCAAAATGCTGTCTTTGCCACCCTGCAATCAAATGAGCCTATCCTCTGAACTCTTATTAAGACAATGTCTTATAGCACATACATTCTACTTTGCATTACAGTTATCTATACATGCAATTTACCCTCTCCACTTGGAATCAATATTCTCCTACAGTGCTGAAAACAGTGCTGTATATAACTCCTTACAGAGTATTCTGAAATCATGTATAATGCCTATAATTGTGTTATTACTTAAAGGAAAACTGTCTTCATGGCAACAAAAGTGGAAATCTAGAAGTTAGAAATTAAATGTTTGTATATTAATATGGAAAAAACAGATAATGTGATTAGTGTGCTATTACTTATCTGAGGAACTACTGCTATTCACAATTATGAATTGAAAAGATAGGTAAAACTCAAAGGAAATGGTACGAGGAACATTTAACAGGTATTAAATCTATTAATATTTCATTTCATTTTCTCATCAATTCATTTCAAATCTTCAAATTATAGTTTGTTTAAGAAGACATCCTTTCAAAATGCTACTGCATAAACTCAAAACATAATTGGGGTTATCGGCATTGCTATATAGCTCCTTTTTATACAGCAAAGAAGAAGAATTTGGAGTGAAGTAATTAATATTTACAAATAGCAATCAAATTTATTTTACTTAGCTACAGGATACTTTCCAAATGCCATGAAAATATAAAACATATTTAAAATACCTTTCTTCCAATGAGATAACTATTCAAAGATCTATTCTTTAATAGAATCAATTCTTAAACTCTTGTACTCCAGAGAAGAGCATTATGGTCTCAAAGAAAATTCTTAGTCATGTGAATACATAAAAAACTCTAGCAAAATTCAAATATTTCTAAATTAATTTAGGACCATCCCCTGGTATATGTATGTGAGTATGATTTATATTACAATAGTAAATATTTTCCAAAATTGTACGTGTTCCACTAGAAGCTTTCTAATGTACAACTTTAAGTGAAAAATTAGGGAGAAAAAAATCTTACCAGCACTAAAAGAAGAACAGATCATTTGAACTCCAGGTCGAGGGCGTTCTGTAAATTTAGCAGGTCTTGGACTATAATATAAAAAAATAAACAATTAAAAATATACACAAAGGGAACAGCAACACCAGAAATCAGCTGTTTCAAAAACTAAATACAGAAAGACAAAATTAAATAAGAAGCAACAGATGGCTCCCTTCCTAAAACAAGTTGGAAATCATTATGTGTCGTGATCAGCAGGTCTTATGGAAATTCTACAGATTTTGTAGGAGCCCCAGATTCTACAACAATCCACACATGAAACACTCTCAAAGTCACTGTCACACCAGACGTGTAGTTATTAGTTACGCTTACTTCTAATCAAATTTAACAGGCTTCAGTTTTTCATACAATACCACAGCAATGCACAAATACATTAGAAAATTTAAGTCATCTGAAAACATGAACACACTGGCAAAATAGGTACTGACTGCTTCTTGTGGCATATATATACCATCAGTAAACAATTTTTTCAATATCAGACACTGTTAATTAAACATTTCCCTCTGTTTATCTTCTGATGTGACAAAATATGACTTTTAAGACTCCAAAAAGAATCTTCAACACTCATCCTAGTGAAAATCTGAAGACTGAATCTCAACTATAATGTTCATTCAAAATAGTCATCTATAGAAAAATCATCTTCCTTTAAATATATGTACATTAACTGTATAATTTTATATTATGGATTACAATTTATATTTACACTACTGACATTACATGTTTGTTACAATCAACAGTACTGAAGAAATATTATAGATTTTATACCATACCAGTTCCAATAAATATATATTTGTAATGCTCTAATAGAGAGATTTTTATTTAAGCCCTACTAAACATACATTTTGATCTAGTTTTTCTCAAGATATCAGGGAAGAAATTCAAAATAATTAGAGCTAGAGCCTTCGATCAAAGTGCACTGCATAACTTCCATAATCCATAGCACTGAATATATAGTAGTTTTAGTTTTGTGCTCATACAGGGGAAAAAAAGGATGAAATGTTTATGATCTATCAATTATATATTCAGAAAAAAGAATCTTTATCACTGACACAGAACAAAAAAGTATCTGTTAAAATTTTAGTTAATAAGTTTATAAATAAATTTTTAAAGTGATATTGATAACAATTTTTCCTAATAGCCACAAGTCCTGACATAACTGAGCATAGTTTAGAGAAACAGAAAGTTATTATAACATTCTTAAAACCTAAACAATTATTCAGAGTAGAATTAAAGTAACCCTAATTTAGTGAGTTAATCTGAAATTATAAAGACAACTAAATGCACTACTTTCAATATCTTATGGATTCCAGCTCTCCACTTTTGTTAATTTTTGGACAATCATTCACAAGTGTTAAGCAATCATTTAGCTGGAACTTATACAATCAGAATACACAAATAATCATATAGATTGCCATTTTATTTTTTTATTTTTTTTTTAAAACGTTTATTTATTTTTGAGAGACATAGAGATAGAGCGTGAGCAGGGGAGGGGCAGAAAGAGAGGGAGACACAGAATCCGAAGCAGGCTCCAGGCTCTGATGAGCCATCACCACAGAGCCCGATGCGGGGCTCGAACTCACAGACGGCGAGATCATGACCTGAGCCGAAGTCGGCCGCTTAACCGACTGAGCCACCCAGGCACCCCTAGATTGCCATTTTAAATGGACTTTAATAAAGGGAAAAAAACAGATAAACAAGTATAAATAATTTATTATTTTTTAAATGTTTGTTTATTTTGGGGGCGGGGAGACAAAGAGAAAGGAAGAGAGAATCCCAAGTAGGTTCCATGCTGTCAGCAGTGGGGCTTGATCTTAAAAACTGTGAGATCATGACCAGAGCCGAAATCAAGAGTCAGACACTTAACCAACTAAGCCACCCAGGAAATGCCCATTTGATGAAATATTTTAAGATAAGGCTTTGGTATCAGACTCTCTGAGTTCAGTTTCCAGTTCTGCCACTTATCAGGTGTTATGACCTTAGGCAATTTAACATTTCTGTACCTCAGTCTCATCTAAAAACTGGGAGTAAAAACAAAGCATATCTTAAGAGTTACTGAGATAATTAAATAAATTTAACCCACGTAAAGTGCTTAGTATTGCACATTCAATGAGTATTAGTATTATTAGTAGTAGTATTTTAATTAATTTCATTCAACCAGTTCTAGATTGTATCAGTGAATAACTGCTTTTAGTTTGGCACTGTGCTTGAGAAGGGGTTGATGGTATACTTCCAGTATCTGCCTCTATTTTCTCTCCTATCTGTCCTAAAGACAGTAATTGTATCTTCGTCAGACGACTGTCATAAAGATTAATGAGATGACAAAGGTAAAGTGCTTATTAGTACAAGCTTGGCAAACTAAGTGCTTAATAAAAATTCGTAATCATTATTATTATCTATATATTTTAGTATTCCCACTCTCCTCTTACATCTAAATACGCCTGGAAAGCCTTTCTCCTACTCAGAGATCTCTTCAGCCAGCTTCTGAGTCACCCAGCCACTCCTATTTCTCATCTAAGCAGCAGCATCTCTATTAGTGGGAGTTGTTACCATATACATAAACTCTCTAAGAGAAAATTTATCAAGACGTTTCGGTTTTCAAAATAGGTTTCATTTACTAAAAGAATTGATTTTTCTCAATTAATGCAGATTGGGCTGCTGAAGGCACCTCCTCATCAGATTATACAAAAGTATTACAGTTCAATACAATTCTGCCTTTGATCGGTAATTAAAACCCACATGACAGTAACAATCTACATCCTGCCAAAATCTTTGGCAATTATTAGCCATGAGTAAATATGGAAAAGAAACTCAGTGTCCCCAAGTCTATAACTAAGAAAAAATTACTCCTTTATGCCTGACTATAGGTTAAAAGCTCTTAAGTGACAATTATAAGAATAGAAAAGACTACTACCTATAATAACTAGAAAAAAATTTGTATGTCCAAAAATAGGAAAATCACAAAGTATAGCATAACAACTCAGTGGAACATAATGCAGCTATTAAAATTATTATAAATACTTATGATAAAATGTTAAGAAAAACCAGCAGAAAATTAACATACATTTCTCTACTTAGATCTACATTAAAAATACACATTTACATGAAAAAGTTGTTAGGGTAGTTTGTTAATGGGTGAATCTCTGTAAAGGTTCTGAAAAAAATATCATTTATGTGGAATAACCCACTTTTCAAGAATCCAGGTGAATATTATCATACTTAGCAATGTAATCCTCAAAGCATAAAGTGAGAGTTTAATTTTGTGAAAACATTTTTGTTCCTATGCTAATTTGAAGACTGTTAGTCATATTTTTCTTCTCTATAAAAACAAAACAATGGTATCCTGATCTGGTCCGTAAGAGGGTAAAAAATACTCAAAGGAAAACAACAATTAACTATTGCTATTGTCCATACACATGAGTATAATATTTAAACTTTTATCTAAATGTTTACAGAAAATCTTTAATATTCTAAATATTAAGAATGTAACTAAAATGAAATCAGTTTGCTTTCTCCAAAGAACCGTGTCTTTAATCAGAATCGTATTTTTCAAATGCAGTACATTTTATTATGGTATTCTACCTGTCATGGCCTCCTAATGCCTTGCTATAAGCAGCACTCTCCAGGAATGTTAATATACATGAAGCTTATCTAAATGCCACTGTTTTAAAATTATAAAGACATTCTCAAATTACTCAACTTGAGTTGATATTTATAAACAAAAGTCAGACTAAATTATTTAGATATACCTTCTAATCTGAATGATGTTCTAATCTGCCCAATGAGAGCACAGAGATGACCAGTTCGACACTGCAGAACCACTGGATGCACCAATTCTCCATTCACAGACTGTCTACCGGGCAAAATGCAGCACTTCCTCTCCCTACTATCCCGACTCAAGAGAGGGCAAGGCAAAGACAGCATGAGACCAAAGGGCAGAGAAGTGCTGTTCTAAGTCTAAGAATTGGCCATGCCGATTCTTAAAAACTGTTTTGCCTCATTGTCCTTAATCAAAAGATAACACTGTCTAGCCAACCTGTTTTAGTAAAGCAAGATATCAGAACAAGAGAAAGCACAAAGGCACAATGCTATTATGGGATGAGCTGAGGATGCATTTATCCACCTTGCTGTAGTTTAGTAAAAATGTAATCAATCTGTTTTCCTATGTTTCCTCAGATCTTCAACAAAATCTACAGTTTGTAGATGCAGTGACACAAATAAACTCCAATTCTTCTAAAGAACAGCCTTAGGAATTCATAAGATTATGTTCTCAACACAGGAAGGAACTACTGAGATGAAATTATGCTGTATACAGAAAAGAGTGGTAATGAAACAGGTATGTTCTGAAGGAAATGGCTAAGGCTAGGAAAAAGAAAAAACACACAAACATGTTAACATGAGAAACTTTCTTTGAAGCAGGAAAAAAAAAGGGGGGGACATGAAAATCAAAGACGTCAGTGAATGCATTTCTATTATTTACTCAAGGAGAATAAATTTATACTTATTGTTGACTACTTTGTATTACTCCATTTTAACCATTAAATTAAATAATTTATTCTAAAAAACAAAAAAGCAACTGACTTTATTTTAAGGGTTCCAGCATCCCACAGCCAAAAACAAATAGTGCCATCTGCCCCTGTAGAAGATAGATATCTCTTTGAGCCACTGCACAATGGTGAGAACTGAAAAACAATTGAAGAAAAAAATATGTAAGAGTGACACAATTCAAATAACCCAATTTTTACCAAAATAATAGGAGCTAATAAACCGAGTGAGAAAGCATCCACAATGGATGGAGGTCATGACTACCACGTATTTGAAGTCCATTTATTTATAAAGAAAAAAGAAATATTCCTTTCTTCATTTCGGTTGGCTTTATAAAATGGATTATAACAGTGACTTAAAATTTAAATTATAATCAAAAGGATTTTACAGGGATTAAAATAGTTACCTGTAGTGATGTTATAGATGCACTGTGGCCCTGAAGAACAGCCAAAGGTGCACACGTTCTAAGACACCAGACTCGGATCATTTTATCACAACTTCCAGCTGCTATCATGGTATTCTCATAGTTTACAGCCATGTCTGATATTTCAGCAGCATGTCCTCTTAAAGTAGCTAATAATCTTCCATCATCTGTTGCCCAGATTTTCACAAGACAGTCATCAGAACCCTTAAAACAAAAATGAGTTTAATGGAATTAACTCTATAAATTTTAATTCAAATTCTGAACAGAGATAAAAAAATTGTATCTGTTATGTTCACTTCCCAACAATTATATTCTTAAGTACTAAAGTGTTAAATACTTGTTTTAGGAATTTTCCTATATACAAGGGTACTTTTATTAAATTTTTCACTTATAAGCAATACCTGTATGCCTACCAATCTACCAGGAGAGGTAAGATGTTAATAATAACTTTTACCTACGATCCCCTACCCACCACCCCTGATAACCTCCAACCAGAATCTTGTGAAAGAATCTGAACTTCTGAAGTAACAAAACAAAATTGTAATAGTACAATAGAACAAATGTAACACACAATAGTGACTAATCCTGTCTATGTTATTATGTTATATAGAAATGAAAAAAAAAAATAAGCTTATTTGGGGCTTTTTCTCCTAAGAAGCTAAAAATGTAATACATAAATAAGTTTCCCATCAGGGGTCTTCAGCTAAATACGTTACATATAAAATCACTAAAGCTAGTTACCAAAAAAAAAAAAGAAATTCATTTTATTTCTATGAACTCAATAAAAATACATAAATTACACATTTATTCTATTATACTAGCATAAGCTCAGAAAGAAATTGTAAAAAATACAGACATTTTCCAGGAATACCTATGTTTACAAATAAACATTTCAATTTCACATAATCGAAAATAGAGATTAGAACTTCTAGGCTTTATTATTTTTTTCTTTTCTAAGTTTCCTTATCCATTTTATAGCTGTAAATTTTATACTTTACCAACCTCTCCCTATTTCCTATTTTTCACTATTTGAACGTTTTAAATACACAAAAAGGTAGAGAATATTGTCTTAGCCTTATATATCCATTTCCCAAATTCAAACTTATAAATAAGTTTCAAAGGTGGCATGTTACAACCATCCATTCTTAAATCTTAAAAACAAAAACACCCCCCCTTATCTGACATTAGAAAGTAGTTAGAAGATCCACAAAAATCAAACATACAGATGTATTATCACCTTCATACTGATATGATACATAAATGACCACAAAAACAGTATTAACAGAACATTTTTTTATGTTTTATGAGAGAAAGAGAATGAGCAGGGGTTGGGGGGGAGAGAAAGAGGGAGGGAGAAGGGGAGGGGTAGGGAGGGAGAGATGGAGAGGGGGAGAGGGAGGGAGGGGGGAGGGAGGGGGAGAGGGGAGAGGGGAGAGGAAAGGGTGGGGGAGAGAATGAGAATCTCAAACAGACTCCCCACTGCTGGTGCTGATCTCACAAACAATGAGATCATGACCTGAGCTGAAATCAAGAGTCTGACACTCAACGGACTGAGCCACCCAGGTGCCCTAACAGAACATTTTAAGTGCTGTATCCTAAACCAGAGTCTTCCAACAACTACCTAGAATACTCTCAATTAACTCACATTCTTCCAACTGAGCTTTGAAGCAAATTAAGTGGGTAACCAACCACTAAAGACTAGTGATAAAACTTAACTCTGGTAAATTATCTACATTAAAATCTGGTATTTTTATCCCATTCACTTATCTCAGGCTCTTTATAAAACAAGATGGTTAAATTGGATGATTCCTAAGGTTCCTTCTACTTTTAAAATTCAGTGATTCATGCACTCATTTATTCATTTGCCTGGAGATTAAGTATGTGCCAACCACTAGAGATACAAAGACACAGCATTCCTGTCCTTAAGAAGCAAGGCAAAAGAGTGTAAATGCAGTAACATATCCGAGGTGCTATACTGTTGAACAGAAGAGATTCAAACAAGGGAACAGGGTGGTTTTCCTGAGGTGAAGAAATAGGATCTGGAAAAGAATCCAGAAGCAATGATGCCTGGACAGAGCCTTCTACATGAAGATGCAATGTAATGTAGTAGCTTTGAGCACAGACTCCAGGGTCAAACGTCTCAGTTCATGATGTTTGCTTTACATTCTACTACAGAGGGTGATTCACATATCTTCATGTTAATGAACAGGGAAAAACAAAAACCAAACACCTTTTTGGCCAAAATGCCAGCTTTTACTGAAAATAGTACCAACCTGTGATCTAACATCAGCATTCAGTGACTGTTCACCAATTAAAAGAAAAAGTCCCATTATATTCATATTGACTTTATTAGTGGTAATATCACCAATTTAATATTTTAATAATTTTGCTCTATGTAGACAGGTACTAAAATAAAATATTATGCACATTTTCTCCAAGTGTGTATTATTCTAATTGACCTGTCTTTTCTTCTCTTCAGTTGCAGGACAGAAATCTTTGACTTTTAGGGAATCTCTTCTTACTATCCTCTTCCATGACCTAAACAATACTGTGCTGTCCCCATCCTCCCCCCTACTCCCCTGAACTGGCAGAATTTCAAACAGAACTCTAAAGCATCCTTAAACAATTTCTATTTCATGCATCATAACTTGTGATCATTAATTTATTTTTATGGGAATGTAAAACTAAAGATGATCTAACCAATTCACCTAAGTTCTTTTAAAATGACTATCAGAAACATAAATACACATAAACTGACTGAAAGGACTGTCCAAGAAAAATTAAACTTAGTGGGAAAATATTTTAATTTTTAAATGTTTATTCTTGAGAGGGGGAGAGGGGCAGAAAGACAGGGGGTAATGGAGGATCCAAAGCAGGCTCTGTACTGACAGCAGAATGTCCAATGCAGGGCTCAAACCTACAAATCATGAGATCATGACCTGAGCCGAAGTCAGATGCTTAACTGACTGAGCCACTCAGCAGCCCCTGGGAAAACATTTTTAAAAGCACCATATATGTGTTTAAATTGAATGTGGAAGGATAAAGTAAAAACCGATTAAACTATTTGTAAAAAAAACATGTAGATGTTGGGATGAACACTGGGTGTTATATGTAAACCAATTTAAAAATAAACTATTTAAAAAAACAAAAACATGTAGAGCAGAATTAGAATAGAACTTTCGTTCCCCAAGCCTACCTCAAATGTTAGTTGGGTCAATAATAGACCAAAAAGTAGGACATCACAGTCTTTAAATCAAAATGTTAAAAAAATGTTATGGATATTAAAATAAGACCAATGCTATGTAATGGTGAAAGGAACAAGATGAACAACACAGTCATCGTGGTTGGCCTTGGCTAGGAGGAATACATAGGTTTCTAAGATGTATGAAGGAGAAAGAAATATGGTAGAAATAGCAAATTTAAAGTAAACTGGAAAGAAATTAGATGATTCCTAATCTCGGCAACAAAACAATTATCTGAGGATTATTTCCTAAAATGGGAGAAAGGAGAAACAAAAGAAGGAACCAAACAAAACAAAACAAAACAACAAAAAGAGAACACAGCTTGGAAATAAAGTGGAAGAAGAGCAATAAGAAAAAAGGAAAAAATCTGTAAGCAAAAGTGGAAAGTCCTGCTAAAATTAGATAGTATGATTTTAGAAAAACTTAAACTGACAGTTTTTTTTAGCAAAGCTCCAATGCCTAGGGGAAAACAAAGTAGTCATTTCTTTTCAATAACATCTAGATGTTGCTCTTAGGGCAGGGGATTGGCAAAGTGAGAAAAGCTGGGAGTACAAAGTAGAAGTGGAAATAACAAGAAACCAAGCTGGAAAGATAATAGAAGATAATAAAAGATTTTAAACACCCGTTAAGGAGTTGGGATTTAACCCAGTGAGGTAGCTACTAAAGAATTTTAAACAGACAAGACTTGGTTACCATAGTATTTTTAGCCACAATAAGTTTTAAGAAATCTATGAGCTAGGTGCAAAACAGAAAATGCTTTTTTTGGAATTCATTTTTAAATCAAATTTAATATTAAGCTAGTGTTTAACACCAAGCAAACACAAGACAGCAGTGTATCACTAGTTTCACTCTTCGATAATGTAAAATTGCCATACTTATTGTGAAAGTGTGCTCATTAATATGTTATCATTTGTCTGTTTATGTCAAACCTAGCATTAAAAAAATCTGAAAAAAATTACAATGAAAAGAATGGGCAGCTTCACCTTATTTAAATTCTCAAATAAGATGTGACACCAAATTTTCAGTTATTTTTTTAAGACTTCATTGTCAATGCAAAGATAAAGCCAAAGAAGCAAAACTAAAACAAAACAAAACACAAAAATCCTTATTCTAAAAAACAGCCGTGTGTGGATATTATTTATGAAAAGGCCTGGTAAGAGAGAATGGGACCTAAATAAAACTTAGATTTACCTGAACACAGGATTTAGCTCGAAGTACCCTATTTGTATATTTCAATGCCACACCCCAAGAAGCCATACTCACAATAAAACCGTGTGCCTTTAAAATAATCAATATGCTCTGTAGCTTGGGATAGAGGAAGAAAACTGAGTCAGACTTTACTTAGGAATCATTGTTTCTTTCTTTCTCTCTCTGTTTCTTTCTTTAACTTTTATGTAGACTATGGAGATAGTGGCAGCAAAGATCTTTCCTTCCAGCATGCAACTGGATCTCTTATACTGTGGGTAATTCCTATCTTTTTTTATTCTATAACAACAACAAATTCTATTTTGTGAATCCCTCTTGGAAACTTCAAAGTTTCATGAAAAACAAAAAGTTTGAGAGGTAAAATTCAGATAAATAAAAACAAATACTGACATTCTCCATAAATGAAGCCTAGGCAATGTCTGGTACACATCTGACTTTGGTATTGTGGTAAAGAAAAATTCCACAAGTCTCTGTGACATGGCTTTCCACTTCGTCATGGACATAGGTATTAAAATTCTCCTTAAAATCTAAAAAAAAAGTCTTACCTAAAGTTATGAAAACTTTATGAAACAATTTCAGTAACAGGGCTTTGAATCGCTAAAATTCTATGCAGAAACTAAAGCACTCCCAAAATTTAAATTTCTGGAAGGCAAGTTTTAAAGGTTTAATTGAATTTGTATCTATGTATTTACTTAAACTAAAAGCTAGAAGATTAGAAGTGTCAATTATGTGAACTAGTCAGTGATGAAGAAAGTACTTTACAGGATGGAACAGTAAATGCCAAAGAATAGTTGACTTCTGCAAGCAGAAAACCACATACGTTCGGATACAGTCCAGCAGGTTACTTCTACACAGATGATCTTAAAAGGAAAAGGTAGATCTATAAACTTTTCCCTGTTAAGAGAGCATCAACTGTGCAGGCCAACCAAAGATTACGACTTTGAAATAATTAAAAGAAAATTATGTGATATTTAAACCTATAATATCCTGGAGAATCTAGCATTCCCTGGCAGAAATCAAGAGAAATCTAATTTTTCTTGCTACTACTACACAGAATTGAATCGGATTTCACTCTTGATGTCTTTAGAACAAACAGAATTAAGTGTTAAAAACATCGCATATATTGTCATGTATACTACAGTGTCATTTTCTTATTCAAGCTAAAGAGTACCTTGCTCTTCAGGCAGCTGAAATTTGCTTGTAATTTAAATGTAGTTCAATGTTTTTTCAAAAAGACGCCACTCGTAGATATATATATATATAGAAATATTATAAAGAGGTTTATTTCTTAGAAAGTGCACTGAATAATGTATTTCTTTTACAGTGTAATATGGGGGTGGGGAAATGCAAAAGGAACGTGTATTTTTGCTAGTTGCCTATCTTCTAAGATAAATAAGCACAATACGGCAATGGATCCAATAATCCAGTTAGGTGTTCTAGGTTAGTACTTCAGTTCGCTGTAGATGGTGTGTGTGCTACGTAAAAGTTCCATGATTCACAATTTCGGTATTAACCCATGTTGTGAAAGCTGTGTTACTAGTCACCAGATTATAATGGATGTGCAACCCATAACACAAGCATTAACTAAATCATCATTTGTAAAGCCAAATGTACCATGCGGAAGTCATCCATTTTTATAGCAGACTACATTAAAACAAGTTAAATCAAAAAAAAAAAAAAAAAAAAGACGCCACTGATTTTCTTTCTTACCAATCTATCAGACCTGTTTCATTTCCCTTACAAATTATTCCAAACTTCAGGGTCAATCACTTCAACACATGCCCAATTTTCTCACTCTCTTATCCACCTAAACCACCAATGACTAACCTGCATCAATGTAATTATCACTTGCTCTGACACTGCTCCCAGGATACTAAGTATTATTATGGAAAAAGAAGATATGCATACTAAATGTGCAACACTGCAAATATTATGAACCGTCTATTTATTTGGGAGATTAAAGCTAACTCGTCCCTATTTGTCACTTTTTTTCTATTACGAGGCTTTATCATGCATCTCTAGGACCCAGTTCTGTTTCCTAACAAAAAATATTTCACAATGATAAGTAGAACCTGTTCATGGTGAACCTAATTAACTATCTTTTGAAATAGGCCGAAATAAAGTGCTCTTTATATATCCCATCTTCATCTATTTATTCTATCTATCCTCCTTAAAGACTTTGTGTATCAAAAGTCTACTGTTCTAGTTCCATACCCGTGACCAACGGTTTTTCACAAATTTATCTCCTATAAATTAATATGCTCTTGCTTTCCTTTCCATTACTACCAAACTTAACTGAATACTCACTATACTTACTTCTCATGTGCTTTAAAAAAATTAATTCTTAATTTCAAGCTTACAGAGTTTCAAGAATAGTACCGATGTCTTCAATATCTCTGTAACCCAGATTGATCAACACAACCATTACCCTTAGGTTTTTTTGTTTGTTTGTTTGCTTGTTTTGCACCATTTAAGAGCAGGCTGCAGACTTGATGCCCCATCACTTCTAAATATCCCAATCTGTATTTCTCCAAACAGGCATACTCATTTACATAAGTTGGTAAATTCATATTTATATAACTGCCATCCAATCCACAGACCCCATTCAAATTTTGTCAACCACTGTGAAAATGTTTCCTTTTCCTTTTTGGTCCAGGATTCCTTACAACAACACATGTTACATTTTAGCTATACTGTCTCTGTAATTTCCTTCAATGTAGAATATTTCCTCAGGATTTCTCTGTTTTATGTCCTCAGAAATTTATAAAGAATACAGACCTTAAGTTCTGTAGAATGACCCCAGCCTCAAGTCTATTTAATGTTTCTTCACTATCAGACCTAGGTAATAGTGTCTTGATAGAAATCCCACAAACAATATGCTGTAATTTTCAGTGTACCACTTGAGAGAACACACCATGTCAATTCATCTTACCACCAGTGAAGTCAAATTTATGATGTTTTCAAGGTTTCTCCCTTATAAAGTTGCAATTTCCCCCTTTTAATTAATATGTTGTGGGAACATATTGCAAGATTAAGCTAAGATCTTCAAACCAAGATCCTCTACTAGTCTTAGTTAGCTTCCATTGATGACACACAAATGAATCAACTACCTCTATGACAGCAGCCAAATCATCCTTCTTTCTACAATTATCAGTTGACATTTGACCGTAAATAAGAGTTTTTCCTCCTTTCCTATTTACCCATTTACTTACTTACATCAGTACAGACTCATGGGTTCCTATTTTAGTCAATGCTAATAAGATAGTCAAGGTCTCGGACTATCCTAATGGAGCTTACTAAGAAAAGAGAACAGAACCCCAATTCTATTTACTTTTTTTTACATTAAAAACATTACATTTACCTAGAAGCACTCACAATGTCAAGAAAACAGCTGTAATTTTTTTTTTTTGCAATTAGAGTGGTATTCCATTAACAAAACAATTATTCACAATGTCAACAGACAGCTGTAACTTCTTTTTTTTTTTGCAATTAGAGTGGTATTCCATTAACAAAACAATTATTTCTTATAAGCTGCAGCAGAGAAAACTAAAGATGAAAAAAGCTACCATTCTCATGCATAACTAGTTTCTGCTGTGTACCAACAAGAACCTGCTTTAAATTTCTTTCTTTTTTAAGTTTACTTATTTTGAGAGAGTAAGAGCATGAGTGGGGAGGGGTAGAGAGAGAGAGAGAGAAAATCCCAAGCAGGCTCTGCACTGTCAGCGCAAAGCCCGGTGCGGGGCTTGAACATGAAACACGAGATCATGACCTGAGTTGAAACCAAGAGTCGGATACTTAACTGAGCCAACCAGGTGCCCCGAACCTGCTAGAAATTTCTATGTTAATTTACAACCCCTATACTGTACCAGGCAAGGTTAAGTCAAAATACCACCAGGATAAGGCTATCTAAAGACACATTTGGTATTGTGTTAACTATATAAAAAAAGACAACTTATAGTTTAAAAACAAATGTTTGTGCAATCTTACACTTCTATTTTCTTCTTTAAAAGAAGTTGTGTACAGGAGGCATTAAATGCTTTACAGATCAGGAAAAACAAACTGCCCTACTCCTTCTCATTCTTTTCATCTTCCTCCTCTTCCCTGCTCTTCTCAGCCTTGACTCTCCCCCCACATCCCTCCTCAGAAAGCATCAGGCTTTCCTTTAGCTCAGTATGTAGCAATATCCTCTTTATATTTTTCCTTCAGTGTAACGGCCTTCTTTTCATGAGGTTGCTCATCACTTGCAGCAGTGTTATTCCACATCTCTTCCAGTTTTCTGCAACATCATCGATGGATAGGCTGGGATGTTCTCCTTTGATTTTGGGGTGATACTCAAAGCAAATAAGAAAAAGGCTGAAGGAGGCCTCTCAGGTGTACTGAGATCCTTGAACTTCTTTGTTTCTCCTTGAGGAGAGATATAAGTTTTCATTTCTCTTTCATAATGGGCCTTGTCCACCTTTCCCATGTCTTTTAATTTTTCTTTCTGTTTAGCAGACATAGTCTTCACCTCTCTGAGCACTTTTAGAAACTCTGAGAAGTGACTGAAGCATCTGGGTGCTTCTACTTGTGCTCCTCCCAGCGAGTTTGCACAGAGAATGCACATGATGACATTTGCCTCTTGGATCTAAGGATCTCCTCTGTCCATTTTTAATTATTTCCTCAGCGAGGCAGAGTCACCCAGTGCCTGTCTAGCTCTCACTTGCCCCAACGTGGTCTCTCATAAACCCAAATTTTAAAAGTAAGAATTTCAGACAGTGATACATATTTTAAGAAAGATAGTATAAAGTGTCTAAATGGAATAGACAATGGTGAAGTATGGGGAAGGAAGATAGGAAAAAGTCTGTAAGAAAGTGGTATTTAAACATAGAACTGCTAATAAAGGAGTCAGCCATGGGAATATTTTGGAAAAGACAATTCAGTGCAAAGGGAATAGCTACTACAAAGGCTCTAAGTCATAAATGGGCTTCGCAAGTGTGAAGTACAGAAAAAGACCAGTGTAAAAGAAGTATACAAGAAAGGAATCTGTCTTACAGACATCTGTCTGTATCTCCCCTAACAGATTCTAAGTTTCTTGCAAGAAAGAACATTATTCACTTTTATATCTCTAACTGACTGGTTGATTCATCATTTGTTCTACCCCTAATGTATGCACTAGACACTCTGAGGCATTACAGATCTAAAAAGGTTCAAGAAAAAAGCACTTGTTATTAAGTTCACAACTTGAGAGTCATCTAAACAAATTCATTGCAACATAATAGAAAAATACAATAGAAGTATGCAGTTCATGATAGTACTCCACATTCAGAAAAAAAGACTCTTTTTTTTTTTTTAAACTGTCAAGCTTCTGGAAAGAGTAGTCTGCATAAGTCTCTTCCATTCTTCGATTCCCAATCCCTCCTCAGTGTATTGCAATCTCACTTCTATTCCTAATACTAAAATAAAACTGTTTTTTGTCAAGGTCGTTAACGGCCTTGACAACCAAAAAATGCCATTTAGTTCTAATTTACTTTAGGTTTCCATCTTTCATAAAATACTAATCCTTTAGCTTTTACGACACCACTTCTTTTATTTTTTTCTGGCCTCTTAAGTAGCTCTCAGTCTCAATTATTGACTCCTCTCCTTTTCTTTCACCTGTTTTAAAAGTTAAAGTTTCAGCCTGAGGTTATACACATACAAGGTAATATAATCAATTTCCAAATTCAATGATTCCCAAGCTGAATCTTCTAGTCTTAATCTTTTTCCTGAGCTCCCAATGCCTCTTGAACATTTCTATTTGGCTATATGGATAAGTATCTCAAATTCAACATGTCCACCTTCACAAACTTCTCCACCACTTCTTCCCTACCACAGTGAAAGACAGGATTTTTCCAACCTAAGTCAGAAAGTTAGTTAACAACATGTGATCTCATACTATTCCCACTCAATTCTTCACTACATTCAAATGAAGCTCTTAAATCCTACAGATTATATTTTTAATCTGTTAATTCCATTCCTACTTTCACTGTGACTCTATTCAAAAGCTTGATGATTTCTTTCATGGTTCAATGTCAGAACCTTTTCACCAATTTCTCTATATACAGACTCTGTTTCTTTCAATCCATCCTTACGATGCCCAAGAGATTGTTGAAAAGAGAAATTATATACACTCTCTGTCTAAACTGTCATTTTCTCCCCATTGCCTTCAGGAAAGAAACCCACTCCCCTTCGTACATCATCAAAATGATCTTGATGATTTTATCCCCCATTAATACCTCTAGCTCTTGCTTAAATGATTATCTGTATTTATTCTTTGCCATATCTAATAATACACAACTGCATGTTACATTCTTCTAAGGTTTATAAATGCCTTTCCCTAAGTCTGCAATATCCAGCTAAACTCAGTTGTTACTCCTAGTGCTTCCCTTACCATCTCCCACAACACACTGCGTTAGGTATCTCTCCTCCTATGACACTTCGGTATCTTATATAGCCTTTCTTTCAAGTTTCTTATCAATTGTTATCAATATTGTCTGTTGACTACTGATGAACTTTCAAGGGACAAATACTCTTTCATTTCTAGATCCTAAGCGTCTAGATGAGTGTCTGGCTGTAACTTAAAGCATGTATGGAAATATTTTATGCTCTTCTGCCGTAATTTGAAAAGAGAGGTATATTTTTCTTCTGTAAGGGGGAAGGGGAAAATAATTTTATATGGTTCTCAACATACTTTGTGTATTATGAGTGAATAGCTTACTCCTGAGAAAATTCATTAGCTCTGCTTTTCTTTGGTAAATATTATTTCAGGAAATGATTCTAAAACTAAGTAAAATAATTTAAAAATGAAGAGAGAGAATTAGGAAGCAAGTCTGACTTAATGCTGTCTCATTCCCTGGGTTCTTCTCACTGTTCTACTGGGAAATACCCATTACAATATTCTAGTACAAAATATTTGTGAATTGTCCTATTACAGAATTTCTCTTATCAATTACAGTGATTTCATTTTGGATCTTGTACAGAATTTACAAATAAGATTTCAGTAAGAAAATGAAATGGATAAAATTTACTTAAATCTATAAAATCAACAGCAGTAGGTAAAACTTAATGACTGCTTACTGTAAATCTTGTTCTACACTGATTATACGATTTCATGCAATCATACAAAAATCTTATGGGGCTGGTATTTATTGTCTATTTCTCCTCCCTCCTTTTTTTAGAGATGAGAAAACTAGAGATTAAAATGATGAGGTAATCTGTCCAAATTACACTGCTAGGAAGTGGTAAAGCTGTGAGCTAAACTAAGCACCCCCTAATGCCAAAGTTGATGCTCTGAAACACAGTGCTATCTATTTTGTCTCTAGCTATGTCTACTCAGAAAGGACTCAAGAGAATTTGTTCCTTGGACAAAAACTTTCAAATACATCTACACAAGAACTTTAGGAATGAATATGTAAGTTCTTAAGATACTAAATACATAAAAAGAAAAATCTGAATTGCTCTATTACTGAACTTTTGCGCCAATAAATAATAACAATGTGTTATTCCTCTCACAGGAATCTCTCATTGGTCAATCCTGATCTACTATCCTAAAGCTTTATCCCATCAGTTTTCAAGACTGATTTTCAAAAGTTAGTCAGTGGCTAGTGTGTTTCTACACTAGCCACTGGGAACACCCAGCAGCCATCCTACTTTATAAAGTTAATATGAACAGTGAACACGTGTGTACCATATTGCCACTCAGGGTGGTAATTATAAAAATACAAGGAAATTTTAAATAAGAGTACCCTCATATCTTTGTATTTCTTATCACATGGTAACATTTTGCACTCTATAACTGCAAATCACTAAGTACAAAACGACAATACTATGAGTTTGGCCCAATGAGCAAATTATATCACATACATAAAACACCAACAATTTCAGGCTCTGGTAAAACCATATAAAATTAGAGAGATTATTTCCTTCCCTTTAAGTATGTGTCTTCAGCTAAAGAAAAATAATCAAAAAATGGCTTCTTTTTTTAATGTTTATTTATTTTTGAGAGGGAGAGAGACAAATCGTGAGCAGGGAAGAGCAGAGAGAGAGGGAGACAGAATCCGAAGCAGATTCCAGGCTATGGCTGTCAGCACAGAGCCCAACGCAGGGCTCGAATTCACCATCTGTGAGATCATGACCTGAGCCGAAGTCAGAAGCGTTACTGACTGAGCCACTCAGGAGCCCCACAAAACAGCTTCTTCTTCACTTATCATTCCTTCTCCCCAAATCTAGAACAGGGATCACATGCAGATTTTTTCCATACAGGACCGCTAATTATCTTAGGCTTTGCAACCATATATACTCAAACATGCCAGTCTCTGTCATTTGGTAGTACAAAAGCAACCACAGGCAACATGTAAACAACTAAGCATGCTTGTGTTGGAATAAAATTTTATTTACAAAAACAGGTAGAAGGCTGGATTTGACCCACAAGAGTAATTTGTTACCCCTTAGTTCAAAGAGCTGCTTTTCCAAACTCCTTCTCTACCCCTCTACCAGACTCATGAGTTAACATCGGCACATTATTTCCCTGCATTTTCCCACAAAAAAAAATCTAGATCATGTATCTAATTCAGATTAAAATACATATAATGTGTCCTGAACTACAACAAACAAATGCTTACCACTCTATCATTTTTAAAGAACAAATCCCCACGAGGTATTTTACTAACATTAAAAATTAAGTTATATATTTTTATAACCTCAATGAAACGTCATCAACTTCATACTTACCAAAATGAAGTACAAATACAATGTAATGTGTTTCTCATTATTTCGGTTTATTATTAATTTTGAAAGAATCCTTTTAAACATTACAAATGTGAAATTTACTTTGTTTTAAGAACTGAATTTAAGTATTTCATATACTGAACCTGAAAAGGCTAAATGTGACTTTCCGTTACCATTTGAAAGCAAATTACTGTTGTAGGTATATAAGCACTTTGGCAAATTTATAGATAATCTGTTCTTGACTTTGAAAATAATAACCTGTCAGAAAATTTAGAATTATTTATTCATAGAGAACAATGGGGAAAGGTGAAAAAGAAGGTGACAGAGAATACTAATCTAGGAAATGATCTGCAAATGCCTGAGTAGATGAGAACCAGGAAAAAGATAAATATGGAAATCCTTTCCCACAGCCTGCTGTTTAACCAAACATTCTACAGGTGACTGGGTATATGGATAAAGAAGCAGATATAAATAAATCTTAGTTTACAAGCACATTTACTTAAAAGAGGAAACTGGGGGTACCTGGGTGGCTCAGTTAGTAAGTGTCTGACTTCGGCTCAGGTCATGATCTCATGGTCCTTGAGTTTGAGCCCCTTGTCGGGCTCCATGTTGACAGTTCAGAGCCTGGAGCCTGCTTCGGATTCTGTGTCTCCCTCTCTCTCTGCCCCCTACCCCTGCCTGTGCTCTCTCTCTGTCTCTATCAAAACTAAGTAAACATTAAAAAGAGAAGAATCTGTAATTGTCCCAAACTGTGTAAAATTTGCAGCTGTTCTCCAAAGACAGAGATAGGAATTTCCATTTTAACGTCCATTTCCCATTTCCTTATTTCAAAGAAAATTAAAGACTTTGTGAATGAATGCATACCTTTAGCCCACAGGGTAATATTTAATTAAAAGAACAGTGTAATAACTATTGCCCTTAGTGGGTGTAATAGTTAAAGCAACTAAAAATAAATAAAAATATTTCCAAAAGTAATTTTCTCAGTTAAAGCTGAAAAGCTGCTTTTCTCCATGTAAAAAACTAAAAGAACAGCAGTAAATAAACCCAAAGAGCCTCTTTAAACACATCAGATATACTGAAGAATGAGGTCCTAAGGATAATATAAAAAGATACATTTAATAGTCTCCTCTAATTTGCATAACACACTTAAAAACGCCCTTGGTAGAGAATTTAGATTATTATATGACATTTTATAAAATGTCGCACTGCATATTTGATATAATGCTCAGATATACACTTATCCCATAATGTAGCACTATCATATAGCTGTGCCTATATTACAACATGTCCTTTAGGAACTTTCCAAGCCTGAAAATCTACTATAGTAAGCTCAATTACCTGAATATCCAGTTTTTCATTAAAAGAAAAAAACAAAAGTTCTATTTCAAGTTCAACTAAAAGCAGTGTTTCTTCAATGCCATATATGAATTAAAATAATACTTCAAAAACTACTTACAGTAAATATCCGTCTGCCAGTTCTATCAAAAGTTACACAGTATACAGATGACAAGTGTCCAAGAATTCGTTTATGCATTTTCATGTGCTGATAGACTGCCGTTGGAACAAGTCGCTCAAGCCTGTATTTCCCATTCAGCTTCCGTGAAAACAAAGTATCCGCTACCAAAAAAAATGGGAAATAGGAGTGTAATTCAGAAATTAATTTTCTCAGTTGCCATCTTTTAAGAATTCACATACTCCAACTTCTCATATGTTGGTAAAAACAAAGATGCTTTCTAATGTATATGGTTCCTAGTTAAAAGTTCCCCAAATAGTCAATAAAAACACATTATTTCACCAGACGTAAGCCAGACACTATTGTCCTCATTTTACAAACAAGCAAAGTCCGTTTATGACTGTCTGAAGTCACGAAATAAGAAAGACATGAAGCTAGGATTAAAATTTAGACTTCTCTATTCTCTGGCTAGTACTCAAAAACTTTGCACAAATGAAGAGTAAGGAATAATTTATTGCATTATTTAAAAAAATAAACTGGGGATCTTGGCAAACATCTGCATAATGATTTCTTCTCTAGAACTTACTAGCTCTATTTTTTCAACTCATCCATTTTAACCATCTTTCATATGTCCAAAATTTATCTTCTGCTCAGAGCCTGATGTGCTGACTCCTGTCCAAAATGTTCTCTTCTTTCTAAATCACTACAGTATGTATTTTCTATTCTGATCATTATGGACATACAAGGTGCTCAATAAACATATTCTGACTGATATGCAGGGACACTATTCATCGATAGATTCCTTTTAATACACTTTTGAAAATTACTTTAATATATGGCTTTTTTTCTGACTATGACTGCCATCTACTTTGAATACTTAAGCACTGCAGCTTCTCACTTGAATTTGGTCTCAAAGAAAATTTAAATATATATACAAAATACCATTTAACCTAGATTCAGTGCCCAGCAATTATGTTCTGAAGCTGATGAAATATAAGTATATTGGTGTATCATAAAAAAAATTACTATTTTATTCTTGTACAATAAATATTTGGCTCACACTCCATTCAAAAGCAAAAATAAATCTTGGGGATTCAAGAAGAGAAATGTAGAAAAATGCTTTGTATTATATTTCAAGGAATAATTACATATTTACATGTTCTCTTACTAAATCAATTACTCTATATTCTAAAAGTATACCTCGTGCTATTGGCACATAAGCTCTGTGCTACAATCTATCTTAACATCTGGGATACCTGAGATAAGCTTTGACAGTTGTGAATTAGCATATACAATAACAGTAATTCATTAATTTTCTAATAAACCTGATACATTTTTCCTTATACACAGAAATAGCCTGGTAAAAGACACCCTCTAGTGCTTTGGTTCCAAACTGATCTACAGCAAAACACAGACATCAACCGATCATTTGAGAACTCACTGATCTTACCCACTTAAGAATGAATGATATTCCAAACTCACCTGTCTATCCTATAACAAAGTAAGTGATGACAAAAAACACAAATGTTGACAGTGTTATCAAGATGTAGTTTAATTCCCTCCAATCAAAATTTATGAAATTTTCAAAATGACGATTTTATTAAAATATTTAATACTGTTCAGGTATAAAAATATGATTATTGGAGATAATTACAATATTAAAACTATTATTCTAATAATGATCAAGCACATGCATATGTCAAAATTTTTAAAAATAAATTTATTATAAAGACCATTTAAAGATCGGGGGCTTAATGAAGTATTTTCTGAGCAAAAAATCCATGCCCTAAGTAAAGAGAAACAAAAAATGTTGTTGCTCTCTTAAACACAGTTTACTGAATCTTTCTAAATTGGGATTAAATCTTTATTTTCATTTTAGGAGGCAAAATGAATATTCTGAAATTCTATAAATTCTGAAAAAAAGAATATCCCTTTCAAAAAGCTACTTTATAGTTAACTTTTCAAGTAAAACTTATCAGAAACAATATACTTAAGTAAAATATATTTACAGTTAAAACTATATTCTACACTACTTTTTGTTACGCTTGGCTACCAAGTAACTATTGTAGCCAAGTCCTTAGATTTCAAATTACAAGCTTGTGCAATAGTAACTAAAAGATAACATACAGAGAACAGTCTGTAGAATTTGCAGGTAGTAAGATGATGGTTCAAACTTGATACAGGGAGTTAAGGGAAGAAAATGTAAGTATGGTTCAATTGTTGAAGTTAACCTGAGGAGGTTGAATTTGAAGGCCTGACCAAATTAAATAGGCAGGAAACTTTTACAAAAGTAAAGAGAAGGATGGTTCTAGGACTCCCGGTCAATGAATTCAACATTGTCTTTTACTATACCATTTGCATAATGTCTATCTCCCTTATCTGATCTTAAGTATCTGAAGGAAAGAAATTGTCTTACTCATATTTCCCACAACTGAGTATTGAGCCTTTAAATAAAAAAGTATATAAATGAATCTTAGTTAATAACATACACAAGATGGTCAATTTAATCTATAGTTTTATGACAGAAAGGCAAATGCAATTATTCGCTTTCTAAAGAAACTGTTAATAGACTAATTGGATTTCTAGTAAAAAGGAAATGTCTCTTGGATTATAGAAACTCCTTAAATTTTATTAAACTAGAACATCAATTTTTAAAATGAGCATGGTTAAACAGATATAAGGGGTCACAAAGGAGTAAGTTCCTTATATGAAATTATTATAAATCAGCTAACATATCAGACTTGGTTTGAAAGTACATTTTTTTCCTAAGTATGGTGATGGGA
This sequence comes from Paguma larvata, assembly GCA_030068075.1. Taxonomy (NCBI): domain Eukaryota; kingdom Metazoa; phylum Chordata; class Mammalia; order Carnivora; family Viverridae; genus Paguma; species Paguma larvata. Next base: position 70,275,611 of record CM057829.1, read on the forward strand.
AATATTCTTAAATTAAGCCTGCCAAAGCAAATTTCTATCTTCCTTCAAATTTCTTACTCTCTAAGGCAAATTAAAGACTGTAGTGAATTTCAAAAGCAATCTAACTGGTCACCTTATAATATCATTCCTGTTCAAAACAACAATGATGCTCATTTCCTTCAAAATAAACATCAAATTCCTACACAACAAGCCCATCAAGACCATGCATGATCTTGTCTCTCAGTACCTCTCAGACTTCGCTTGCTATTTGCAACCCTTTACTTGATCTACTCCAGTCACTCTATTCTCCCCCATTCTCTCAACACAGAAGGCATGCCCTTAATGTAGGGTTTCTGCACTGGCTGTTCCCTTTGGCTAGAATACTCTCCCCACATATGGCTAACTCCTTGACCTTCTCCAAGTCTTTTCTCAGATTTCTGTCACTTCTCAATGAAGCCTAACCTGACCAGTCCATTGAAAATTGCAATTCTTTTCCTATCACCACCCATAACTCCTGGTCCTCCTTTATGTAGCTCTGTATTTCTTCTTTTGCCATCACTTATCACCTGATGGCATACATTTCTTTGCTCATTATGTTCAATGTTTATTTTTTGCCTCCTCAAACTACAACTTATGTAATAAGCTCTGTATGTGTCAGATTTTTGTCTTTTTTGTCCTTGTATTACCTAAAAGCTGACAATGATGGTTGTCACTTAATAGATGATCAGGATATATTTGGTAAAATCAATGAATAAATTACACATTTAATAAGACAATTAGGTTTAAGGAATGAAACAAAAATGGAGAATTTCTTTGTCAAACTGATTACATACTCAAAATATCTCTAAATAGTTCTTCATTTCAACTGCTCTGAAAAATGGAATTTGGAGGGAAAGAGAAAAGTAAACATACATTACTCGAATTCCTAAGTAAACAGACCAGTAAATAAAATAAACATTGCAGAAATCACTGTTAAACATTTGAAGTATCAGTTGCTTAAAGTTGAAGACAGAAAAGAAACAAAATGGTGAAAACCACCACCTGTACAAAATCATTCAGAACAATCTTTGAAACAAAGTCTATGTACACAACCCTACAGAACTATTAGAGACAAACAAAAGGCCCACAAATTTTTGATGTTAGATATAAATACATACGTATCTAACCTGTGGGCTCATGTTCATTACTTCTGTAAGTATAAGGATGATAAGTCAAATCTCCCCACAGGTCACTTTTCCCCTAGTTTATACCTAGCTAATTTTCAAAAACTGATTCATTTCTCTAATCATAGTGCTATATGTACTCAGTGCAGAAAATAAGAACATAAATGAAAGATGAAAAATCCATAATTCTAACACTTAAGACACTCACTTTAAAAATTTTGCAAAGATTTCCCTCATAAACAGCATTTTAACAGCTATGCTATATTCCTTAATGAAGATTAGCCTTTAATTTCGACAGAATTGTGTTCAAACTTCATACTGTGCGCACTTTAAGTGATTTTATCTCAATTTCAATTCCTCCAGTTACATTTCTAGAAACATTTTCCACAATATCCTTCACTTTCATGTTATGTTTTTCTTTGACATCTCACAATTTCACCATCAATTTTATCAGCATATTTTCCTTTTTAAAATAATTTCTTCTACTGATTTAATATGAAGAGTCCTCCTAACCAGCCAATAATACAATTTTCTTTTACTTCTCTGTGGTTTAAATTTCTCACTTAACTCCTTAAATTTATCTGAAGTTTTAGTATATATTGAAGTGAGTCTCTAAAGACATTTTTTTCTCTCCCAAATAATCATTTGTTCCAGACTTTTCATTTACGAATCTTCCTCTATTCAATTAAAAACTGTGATTAAATTATCTCACATATGTATTTCTGTGTCAGATCACTGACCACCTGTCTATTTATATGCCAGTACCAAAAATGTAATTTTGTAACCAATGATATTTTAGTATTTATCTGGCTATTCATCATTATGCATCCATTTTTAAATGTCTTAGTCTTGATTATTATCCAATTTGAGGATCACTGATAAATTAAAAAGAAAATCCGTTTGTTGGAAATATAAGGATAATTTCATCCACGTATAAACAACTGACACCTTTCTATCTAGGAACATGATGCCTTCTTACCTGGGACCAAGTTTTCAATACAGATGATTTTAAGAAAAGAGAAACATAATCAAAGTTACCTTATAATTTTCCTCACTACACAAATCTGGACCATCTGAACCAACTTTATGGGAAATCTATTTACAAATCTGTACTATTTTAACCAAGTTTTGTAAGGAAACACTGGGTAGCTGCCAGGAAAGAGCATCTACAATAACCTTAGAAGCTATGATTTTGAGGACATTGGAAAATACAGGATAAAATCTCTGCAAACAAAAGAACAGAAACACAAATACTATCATTTCCCTCCAAAATGTTCAGAATATTTTCTCCTTCTGCTAAGTACTTTTAAAATGGCCAAGAACACATGGTAGAATTGCAATAAATTATCCAAGATCAAAAGTAACCATTGCTGGGTGCCTCAGTCAGTTAAGTGTCCAACTCTTGATTTTGGCTCACGTCATGATTCCAGTTTGCGAGATGGAGCCCTGCCACATCAGGCTCTGCACTGCCAGCATGGAGTCTGCTTGGGATTCTCTCTCTCCCTCTCTTTCTGCACCTCCACCACTTGTGCTCATTCTCCCTCTCCCTCCCTCTCTCAAAATAAATGATAAAAAACTTTTTTTTAATAGTAAAACTGCAAAAAAAATTGAGTTGGGGAAAAAATTTTAATACTATGAATTAACAAAAACACAGAGGTTAGTTTTTCTGGGTTTTGTTTTCTAACAAAGAACAATGTAACATGCTATACGATGTCTACTCCAGTGAAGGAAAGCTATTTTCCCTTAACAACCTAAACTAGTATAACTAGTGTTTGCAACTGCTGCCAACTCATGAAAGCAGAGCCCTGTTGGTGCCATAATGAATGCAAAGAGAAGCATGTGGCTATAGATTCCAAAACCCAGCGAATTTTTATAACAATAGAAAAAGTAGATGAAAAAGCAAAGGAAAGACAGAATTATGAAATTCAGCAGGTATCTCAGTATAACTTGGGTTCTTTTCTTATACAAAGGGGTACGCATATAAAAAACCTCAGAGTACTCTATAGAAGACTATTTTAACTGATTTTTATTAAATTTATTGTTGTACTATATTTTGACTAATTTTATTCTCTGATTCTGGTTAAAAAAAAACACTTAGGGACACCGGAGTGGCTCAGTTGGTTGAGCATCCAACTCTTGCCTTCAGCTCAGGTTGTTATCTTGCAGTTTGTGGAATTGAGCCCCATGTTGGAATCCGTGCTGACAGCACAATGCTTGCTTGGGACTCTCTCTCCCTCTCTCTCTCTCTGCCCCCCTTTCTCTCTCAAAATAAATAAACTTAAAAACAACAACAACAACAAAAACCCTTGGAAGGCTCCCAGAGTTTCCGTAAGTAAAACACAAAATAGTTATAATTTATAATTAATAACCACATAAACAATTCCTAAATTAGAGAAGAGTGAATTCTGGATAATCACTAACACAAGGTTTGCATTTTAACCTCCATGTTCTTTGTTAATAAAGGTTTTCTAAATGTAAAATTAGTTAACTCATAACTATAAAACACGAGTTTGGAAACCTCTAAAACTAAACTTCAGTGAACTACAAAACTGGTAATAAACATGTAAACAAGACCACATGAAAACAAATTCCAAACTGCTTTATTGCTAGATGATAACTAGTTTTCCCAACAAATAATGCTATAACCATGACCAGGCACTTACAGATAATTACTATAGAAATGACCTTGCAAGTCCAAAAGTTGCCTATGTGTAGTATTGGTGATTTCAAACTTTCCATTAGATAGATGTACTGTGTGGTATAAGGCATTTGATAAGGCATAAAATTACATAAAATTTCATTCATTTTAAAGAACCTCAAAAATGTTCTAATGAAAAGGAGATATGACTATGGGGTCAACAAAAAAATAGCTATCTGAATCTCTAAAAGAGAAATCATGCTAAAGCCAGGAATCAAATACCTTGAGAAAATAGCTATATGAAGAGGAAAAAGTCACCAAGGCTTAGAGCTAGAGAGGTTTTTACTAGAAAGACTTCAAGAATCTAATGATAGGAGCGTCTGGGCGGCTCAGTCGGTTAAGCATCCGACTTCGGCTCAGGTCATGATCTCATGGCTCAAGAGTTCAAGCCCCACATCTGACAGCTCAGAGCCTGAAGCCTGCTTCAGATTCTGTGTGTCCCTCTCTCTCTGCTCCTCCCTCAGTTGTGCTCTGTCTCACTCTCTCAAAAATAAGCAGTAAAAAAAAAAAGGAATCTAATGATAGAAAAAGTCTTATCTCCTTCAAATAACAATGTGAGGTAAATGTCAAAATACAATAAATCACTTATGTGAGGAGAAAAAAACTGTTATTATAAAATAACAGTTTGGAAAATAATGGCTAATATTTACTGAGTGCTTTAGTACACGCCAGGCATTTTACATTTATTCTCATTCAATCTCACTCATCTTTTAAGGCAGGTACTACTACTATCCCCAATAAGGGGATATTCCTTACCAGCACAGAAATGGAAAGACAAAATTTAACTTTCCCAGAGGTGAAGCCCAGGATGGAATTCAGGCATCTACTCCCAAAAGCACACTCTTACCATGGTGGTTAGGCAGACAAATATGAGAAAAAAAAAGACTGAAAGGAAATATGCCAAAGCAGTATTAGCAGTTAACCACTGAGACCGACTGCTTTTTGAGCTGTTCTCTGTTGTCCAAGTTTTCTCTACTGATCATCTATTCATTCTGATTAATCTTTAATTAAATAAAGTATAGCTCAGTCTACCTGAAGGAACTCAAAAGAGCAATACGAAAAATCTAAACTGTCTAAAGAGATTAACTTAAATTCAAAAACTGAGAAAAAACAGGCCCAAGGATAAAGATGCAAAGAATTAAAACTTATTTAATCATAAAAAAAAACCCTCAAGACTAAGTATACTGAAGCATCAGAATTGTAAACTATAAAACAGACGGTAACCACTGCCTATATGACAAGAGACTGAATGACAAGACTACAAAGAATTTACATCTGGTTTGATTCAAAAGTCATAAAATACAAAGCACCATTAATTTTGTTTATAAGTTTTGTTTCTAAAATCTTTCCCATTAAAATTTTAAAGTAAAAGAGAAATATCTCAAAGACAGTGTAGGTTCAATTTTATTTGGGAAAGAATCATATTAGAGGAATTTTTAACACTTAATTCACTGTAGAGCCACAACTGACCAGCTTGCCACAATTCTCCTGAGGTTACTAACATAGACATTAGTAGGGAATAACAACAAAATATTCATTATTTAAGGGCCAGAGATAATCTGGGAAATAATTCAACACAGATTGGCTTATTTCTACATCACTGTCTGATCTTTGTATTATCATGCACCAGTTAACTAGCAACTAACCAACACAAGAACAAGACAAAAATATCACCGTTAACTATAATGAACAAAATTCCCAACTTTAGTTTTACAGTAAAAGGGGTTTGCAACATTAGAAGGATATTCCTGTAAACAACTTTTTGTCCACAAAAAAAGGCAAGAGAGAATAGAAAAGGAAAATAATCACCTGGGCAACACAGCACCCAGGAGATCTTCTCTCTTTATTTTACTACTGTAATTAAAATAATTAGTATGCACAGTAGCTATCCTCCAAATCGCTACAGAGTCAATTTGGTGTTTAGTTGTACCTCCTATATGAAAGATAGCACGTTTTTAAGATTTAGCAGACACCACAAAGATAAATAAGCTCTAAAAAGTAGACTACAAATACTAAAATAAAATACAAAAAGTAAAGAGATGATTCCAAGCAAAAAAATCTTATGAACCAAGTACATAATAAGCACAAATAAAACAAACCCCAAAAACAGATATTACAATTACAAGGATTCAAATTTACTAGGATTGTAAAATTACTTGATTTATACTACTCTTCCTTCTCTTTTCTTTCTCGGAAACTAGTCTGATGCTACTTCAATCATAAAACTTTTAAATGTTTTTATTGTAATTTTAAAAAAATTCATTTTTTAAAAGCTATATAGTTTTATGCTAACATTTTAATCACTTAATTTTAAACTAACAAACATTTATCCAGCACCTATATGGGCCAAGTATGGACTAAGGGATGTAACATAGAAAGAAAAGGCACAGTACTTACCCTCATGAAGGTCTAGCAGGGAAGACAGACATGAAACTAGGACTTACAACAAGAAGAGTCAGCAAAAAAAAAAAAAAAGGTAGAGAAAAACCTTAAAATATACAGCAGAGGACCCTAAATATATGGCAGGGGAAAGAAGGGTTGGATATCAGTCAGGCTTTTCTGAAAAATGGACATTTAAACTAAGACCTAAAAAATGGAACAAAGAACGCTGGTGGGAAGGGAGCATATTCTAGGTGGAGGCAAAGGCATGTGCAATGGTCTGAGGCTGGAAACAAGAACATGGCTCTCAAGCTACATAAGGAAGTAGGTATGGCTAGCACACAGAGCACAGAGGTGCAAGTGTCAAGAGAAGAGATGGGAAAGGAGGGGGCAGACTCCAGAATGCTCTGTAAGCTATGGTAAGGCATTCTGGACTATTGCCTGGAAACAGTAAACTGAAGGCTTTTAAGAAGAAAGAAGTGGGAATAACATAAGATTTGTTTTGGGATAAGCAATTGCAGTTTTATCTCTTGACCACAATGAGAATAGATCAGAAGGAATATGGCTAAAAGCAAAAGTTGATTTTGCAAAAGAAATCAAAGGGTTCAAAAAACAAAATTTCATTTTAGAATAAAAATTAATTAGTTTGCCAAGAAAACTGTTAAGGCTTTCTCAAGAAATTGAATTATTTTCTCTCAAGTTAAGTATTTATATGGTAAGAGATAAACTTTATAGAACATACCATGTTTTAATCTTTCTAAAGTTCACATTCTGAGGCATAATTCAAAGGCTCCCATACCCAAATCAATAAATGGACACAAGTGGTACAAGGCTAATGCATAAAGAATTTCAGAGAGAAGGTGAAAAGGTGCTATATAAATGTGACATAAAGTTAAATGCCTAAGATCAAAAATAACACAACCAGGGATAATGGAGTTGGTCACTACCTGTTCTTAAGTTTCAGTTTCTTCAATAAAGTTGGGATGTCTTGCAATGTTGTTATGAAAAGAAAAAAAAAGAGACAACTTGTTCTGTAAACTCAAAGGTATTAATTATATACTAACACAATACTGACTATCCTTGAACAAATCTTCATGTTATAAAATTAAATCTTACTAAACACAATTTTTCTTTTACTTTTAAAAAAAGACTTTTGTGGGACATCATTTTTTCCCCCTTCATCTTCCTTAAGAAGCTGAACAAACTGCTGCTCTCTTCGTATAAATCTCTATTCAGCCTGATCATGGACTTCCTAATTTCAAGATGTCTAGGAAGATGTTCAATTCTTTTTTTTGTTTTGTTTTAAAATTTTAATTTTTTAAATGTTTATTTTTGAGAGAGAGAGAGAGAGAGAGAGAGAGTGCATAGGGAGGGGCAGAGAGAGAGGGAGACACAGAATCCGAAGCAGCCTCCAGGTTCTGAACTGTCAGCACAGAGCCTGACATGGGGTTCAAACTCATGAGCTGTAGAGATAATGACCTGAGCTGAAGTCAGACACTTAACTGACTGAGCCACCCAGGAGCCCATAAAAAAATTTTTTTTTAATGTTTGTTTATTTCTGTGAGAGAAAGAGACAGAGTGCTAGCGGGGAAAGGTTAGGGGTTGTGGAGGAAGACACAGAATCCAAAGCAGGCTCCGAGCTATCAGCACAGAGTTCGACATGGGGTTCAAACTCACAGACCCCAAGACCTTAGTCAAAGTCAGACACTTAACTGAGTAAGCCACCCAGGCACCCCAGAAGATGTTCAATTCTTAACTTCAAAATTCAAAATAAAAAGTCAGAGACTTTTTGAAGAAAATAAGATAATTTGCTTCACTTAAACGGATATGAAATTTAACACCAATAAGCAATCTGGAGAAATATGGGACACAAACTAAAAGGGGTAATGAATGGCTAGTGCTTCCTACTTCCTACTGAAACTGCTTGCCAGACAGTACAACAAGAGGGCAAGGGGCAAAGATGATACCTCTCATCACATCTATGACCTTAAAAAATATTTCTTCTCATTATTTACAAAAGAAAATAAAACACAGCTACGAGAGCAACAATTTGAACTCACCTAAGTAAACTGTCATTCTTCAAAGCGTTTTCCCTTTTTTGGTCAATCATAAATTTGAAAAGAAATTTAAGCAAAAGAAAAAAATAATGTCTATTTTATATATGTGACACTTTGGCATAATGAACATTAGCTTTCCTTCCCTTAAAACAAAAATGCAATATATCTTAGGAGTCTCTCGGTTACCTATTCTTAGAAGGTAAAACAAGGAAGTATGGAGGCTGAGGGAAGGAGAGCAAGAAAGAAAATTATAAAACAAAAACCTGTGCTAAATGGAAATGAGTATCATTCTGACTTTTGTTGTCGTACCTCATTCATTAATTACGTCAATTATCTACTGCCTCTTCATTTAATATTTACTAATGCTGAGGAGTTGGGTCTATATAAGGAGCAAAAATATATAATCTTTATCCTCCAGGCCCTAACAGTAGGGTAGAAAAAAACAAAGGTAACATTGAAAGATTTTAAGGGACAAATTAAAACATAAAAACCAAGACTAAAAAATAAAAATCCAAAAATACAGCTGTCAGAAATGACTAAACAACACAAATTATAAAACTAGTAAGATTAGAAACATAGAAGAAAATGAGTTCTAAGAGAGAACATGGTTACTGAGAAAATAAGTAAAATGAATGTATTTAAATAAGTGATGAATAAATGCCTAACCAAAGATAAAGTGTGGACTGAGGGAAAAATGGTACAAGATCTAACAGAGTATGAGGCAAAGAATAAATGAACACGGAAGAAACTACAGATTATTATTATAATCTTATAAATGACTGAATTATATGTCAAATGTTAAATAATATGTTAATTCTTATTAGGTTTATAATATATATTACTAATACTTACGTAAAAAATACAGTTATAAGAAGAAAAAATTAACTCTAACTTCCAAATCTCAGCCTAGTGTCAAATTAAGTTAAAAAACTATCAATTGCAGAATAAATCAAATATTGGAAATGTGGCAAAACATATGAGTAAAAATAAAAGGGGAAAAGACTCTTTTCTTTAAAAGTACTCAAGATTTACTAGCAAAATAATGTATTAAATGAGAATTATAGGAAGAAAGGTCAAAAAGTAACAGTATAGTCTAAATTGTGCCTCGCTATGCTAAGTTTCCAAATTGCCATATACAGTAAGTTTTACCCCTATTTTACAAATGAGGAAGCTGAGAGGCTAAAAAATTAAATAATCTGCCTAAGGCCACACATCTAGACTAAAGCCAAGTCAAGATTTATAATCTAATGTTAAGTAAATCTTTGCTGTCTTTGTTCAAACTAGTTTTCTCAGAAAAAACTATAAACATAGATGAGATCTAAACTTCTTTTCATACAAAAGCTTCTTAGTGTTAACTGGATGTTTGTGTAGTAAGGCTATTTTTCAAGGTAAACCTTTCCTTACACTCACACAATTTTAAGAATCAGCTTTCCCAATACTCCTTATCCACATCCACCAAAACTGCAACCTTGCAGCAGAAGCAACAAGTAAAACAGAGCTATGAACTACATAGGCAAAACAACAAACAAGATGAGTTACGGGAAACCTAAACATACAAAGTTTACTTTGCTAATATGGTAAATGTCAAAAAATTTAAACAGGCAATAAGAAAAAGACTGCTTTAATTTATTATAACCTTTTTCACAAGATAAATATGCATTAAGTGAATCTCCAAATTTATCTTTAAAAACAGCTTTAATGTACTTGTATCTCTTCTTTCCTGGTCTCCCTCCACCAATGTCATTTATTATTGAATTATGCCTATTGAACATAGGCAAATACAGAATAAATTATACCTGAAAACAGGCATAATATGGGTAAGGAGATTGGAGAAAGCACTATACCTGAGATCATTAGTATTTTTGAAAGTAAATCTGTTATGCCTAATACACGTTTATGAATCTCTTCCATACAAAATTAGATAGAAGCTAGTCATAACAGATTAGTAGGATCTTTTATTTCTCCCCCATTTCTAGAGATCTAGAAAGCAGCTGACTGCTTTGGTACTCTTGCCCTGAAAATCAATTCCAGTTCAATTTTCACAATTTACATCAAGGGCTAGGAGATACAAGGTAGTTGGGATTTATAAAATAGAAAAGGGTAAGGACATACTGAGATAAGTTCAATACCTGGTTCTTAAATTATACGGGTATGGGTTTTGACATCCCAAATGTAATGAAGTGATAACTCAGTTCATTAATAAACCTTAATTTCTTAATAACCAGCTTCTGAGGTTTTTCCTAAATTCAATGCTATCCTTAGACCAAGCGTCTCTTCTTCCAACAATCTCATCCAATTTTTACCCCCTATACACTGCCGAACTTTCTGAGTCCCACTCCAGTTCATCAAGTACTGACTGCCTCTTCACTTAATGTTTACTAACGCTGAGGAGGTGGGTCTATAAAGAGCAATTAAACATAATCTCTATCCTCCATGTCCTAACAGTATAGTAGAAAAAGAAAAGGAAAAAACCAGACACAACTATGTGACAAAAGCTATAGGAGAGGTAAGTACAGGCAGACATTTAAAGTTTAAAGGATGACACTGGGTGTTATATGTAAACCAATTTGAAAATAAACTATTATAATAAAAAAAATAAAAAAAAGTTTAAAAGATGAGTAGATAGATATTCATAGAACTGACAAAAAGGAGAGACATTGCAGACAGAAATAAAACATGTGCAGAGACAAAGGGATGAGAGTTTAGCTGACTGTTAAGAACTGCCAAGGAGCTGTACAAAGCTAGAGTACAGGTAGAGGTGAAGAAAAGGCGGGAAGATGGGAAAAGGTCAATTTTGTGAGCTATATTACACAGTTAAGACTATTCAAAGTCAATGAGGGAAAGGAGGCATGACAGAATCGCACATGCCTTTTAGAACTTTTAGAGTTCTCAACTGGAGACAATTTTGCCCCAGGGACATTTGGGAACATCTGGAGATATTTTTTGGTTGTCACAATTCCAGGGGGCAAGAGGTGGGAAAAGCTACTAGCATTTACTGGGCACAGGCAGGGATGCTGATAAAACACCCTATAATGCACAGGACAGTAGCTACGACAAACAATTTTCTGGTCCAAAATGAAAACAGTGCCAAAGTTACAAAAGCCTGATTTAGAGCTAAATCCTAGGGCGCAGGAGTAAGACTAGAGGCAAGGGATGAAGTAGTCTGTAAGTTCAAGGAGAGCAGAGTCAAGCACGTTCTTTATCCTACAACTCCAGATCCTCGCCCAAGGCCAGATATGATGCAGAGAGATTCAGTAATTACTTAGTAGTTGAATGAAAGATGTTAGAGCCCCAGGCAAGAAGTACCAAGGCCTCATATGTGGCTGTTGGCAATGGTAATGAAAAACAGATTCAAGAGACTAGAATAAAATACATATGCCTTATTTACTAAATGAATGTAAGAAATGAATTAAGTCTAATTCCCAGGCTTGGAATAACAAGTTTCTCAGGGTCAGAAGTTCTATTTTACACATTTTAAAGTTTCACACAAATGTGAAATACTCAAATTGAGAAGTAGAACAGTCTGCATATAGTCTGCAAAAATCTAAGAAGGGAAAATCCAGTTTATCACCACACTCCTCTTACATGATCCAAGAGAAAGTTCATCTAAAAAAAAAAAACACAACAAATCTTAAATGCAGTATGGTAACCTAGAACAAGAAAACATAATTAGCAGAAAAACTTGGTAAGATATGAATAAGGTCTGGTGTTTAGATAATAACATTGTCCCAATGCTGGTTCTGTATTTTTGAGAAATGTACCAGGTAATAAGATTATACAACATTAGGAAAAACTGCACAGAGTGTATAAAGGAACTGTGAACTATCTATGCAACTTTTCGGTAAATTACTTCTTATTCCAGGGATGCCTGGGTGGCTCAGTCGGTTGGGTGTCTGACTTCAGCTCAAGTCATGATCTTACAGTTTGTGAGTTCGAGCCCCGCGTCGGACTCTGTGCTGACAGCTCAGAGCCTGGAGCCTGCTTCGGATTCTGTCTCTCTCTCTCTCTCTCTGCCCCTTCCCTGCTCATGCTTTGTCTCTCCTGCTCTCAAAAATAAATAAAACATTTAAAAAAATTGAAGAAAAAAGAAAAAAATAACTTCTTATTCCAAAGTTAAAAGTATTTTTAAAAATTTTGTATCTCAAATGTTTCAAAATTTAAATATCTGGATCTATATAAACATTTAAATTTATAGTTTATGAAAAGCTAAAATGTTAAGGTTTTTTTCTTAGGTCCATTTGTACTTGGTAGTACTACACTGATCAAGGAAAAAGCAGAGAAAATCTTTAAAGGTAGCTAGACGGAAAATAGCAAAGAGGAATCAACAAAAGAATTAAGTCAGCACTACAAACTTTCATATAAAAAAAAAGCTTCCAACTCATACTCTGTGATAATGTAAAATGATACACTGTATCACCATGCAGGCCAAAAGCTTGGTGAACTTTTCTTTCCATTACCTTCCCATTTCCAATTTTGTAGCAGTCACAAAACATTCAGGACTGTCGCCAAGGTGAACCGATAAGACATGATACTAAACTATGACTATAATAAGTAGATTCATTTTTAGTCTAGCTGTTTTTCTTTAGTAACTTAAGATCTATGCAAATATGAAAAAGCAGGTAAAATTGACCTTATGATACAATTATTTTTTCAAATACAAAGAACTACTATTTTCCTGAAAATACGAATGGAAGAAAAAAACATCTTAAACTCTAAAAATGAAATTAAGTCTTTCAAAAACATACAAAAATTACCTATTTGGTAATTAATTCTGATACCTGAAAATACCAGTTGCATTTCTCTGTTGTGACAAAAAACTCAAGACATTTTGGTCATATTCTCTATATCCATGTAAAGCAATATTAGTGATTTGACCATGAGAGTTAATATTAATTTTCTTGAGGAGCCAAATGCTACTATTTGAAAGTTTGCTTACTGAAAATAAGACACAGCGTAATGGAGTCAGGCTGGTTTTCCAAAACCATGGAATCAGGCTGGTTTTATGACTCACTAAATATGTAATCTTGATCAAGATGCCAAAGTTTTCCATGCCTCAATTTCCTTCTCTCTGAAGTAAGAATAGTTCCCCCTATAGACCGTTTAGGTTTTAAAAGAGAAAATAAATGAAAAATGCTTTGAGTACTGCCTGGCAGTACTCAAATAGTAATTACTCACAAAGGAAATGTTAAGAGGAAAGTTATTTACTGTCGATCATTCTTGCACTTGCATTGCCTACCACAGGGCTACATGACAATGTGTTGAAAGGATAACATAACACATTCTCCTTACTATACAGACCTGCAGTTTTTCAAAGAGAGGATAAACTTCTCCCTATCAATGAAACTCCTTTAATATTTTACCTTCCCCTTCTTTCAAGAAAACCATTCTGTCTCCAGCAAAATTTTCTAAGTGCAAATATATTCTAGTGTCTCAAGTCTTTTCTTGTTTTAATAGCGGTTCTTTATATATAGATTATATATAAATATCATTATGTAAAGATTATATATAAATATCATTATGTAACCAAGACAATCATATGCTGAAAAAAAAATCATGACTGCCCACCATACAAATATCACATAGGATATCTTTGGAAAATAGGTCAGTGAAAACAAACCAGAATACATCATAGAGACAAAAAGATACAAATCATAAAAAAGAGAGGGTGATAGAGAAGATAAAGTAAGGGAGTCTAGCATGTGTTCAACTGGAGTCCCAAAGGACAGAGAATGGAGCAAAGATGATATTTTAAAAGATAGTATCTGAGAATTTTCCAATGCCAGTAAAAGACATTACAGCTTCAAGAAACCTAATGGATCTCAAACAAGATAAATAAACCCCATAGTCACCAAAGCATATCACAGACACACGGCAGATAACCAGCAAGAGATCACCTTCTAAGTAGCAACAGTTAGGATTTTAAACCGACATTTATCAATAATTATACATAAGAACAAAATGCTCTACATAAAACATAAAGATTGCCATACTGTATTTTCAAAAAGCCACTTCTTTGCTACTTTTAAGAGACATGGGAAATAAAAGGACACAAAAAGATTAAGAGTAAAACGATGAAAAAAGATATATTATATATATATATTAGGCAAAAGGCAGAACTGCAATGTTGATGATCAGTATAATAAGTACCCAGAAAAGGAAGAAATAAGTACGACTTGGATAGGCGGAAGAGGGAGAATAACACTCCTGGATAGGCAAAAGGGTGTGAGAAAAGGCTATGACTAAAATATGAGAGTCTCTGAAAATTAGAAGTTAAGATTGGTGCTAGAGAAGTATGACACCATTAAAATATCTTAACAACCTGCTTATACTACCTTGAGCAGAAGGACAACAAGGCACAGGTAGGATTAAATAAGATTAATATTACAGTATTCTAAGTATGACCTGGAAGGGAAAGAAGCAAAAGACACTGAAAGCAAGATTAGTTTGGAAGATGTTACAGTAACGCAGGTAAGACAAGGGCCTGGTAGTAAAGAGATAAAGGGATGAATCTAAGAGGCATTTCAAAAGGAAAACCTATCTGCATCAGTTTTCCTTATTTGAAATTTTAAAGGCAAAAAAATGCACTATGCTTTGTAAAAACAATAACCAAACTATTTTTGTTTTCCACCATCATAACTAATCTGTATTGTGATACAGTCGCCCACAAAAATCAATCTAATACATTTTAGGAAAACATTTTTTCTGTAAAAATAGAGTATCAATAAGCTAGTTAGCCTACATTAGGTACAATACATACAATCCATAATTACATATTATGACTTCACTATTAAGATTACTGACACAGTAAAAAAAATCTGCTAGCTTTTTTCTCTTTGAATGCTATACACATAATATAAAATTCTCTTGAAGTAACTGAAACATTTTTATTTTCAAAAGCTCTTTACCAAGAGGATATCAACTTGGTAATGAACTCAAACAACTCACCAATGCTGGGTGGGCTACCATAGTTAATCGGTGACTCAGGTGGTCTTCCACAATGCAATGCAGCCAGAGCAGATCCTTTCCACACAACATGCTTGCAACCTATTAAACACACATAGTTTTATGGATCCAAAGATAGGACACATACACAAAAAAGAATGTCTAAATCCTATTAGAAATTGTTCATACTTTTATTTGTGCGTAGCAAGGACTGTCTTCCAGCTCCTAGTAAAGTTTGTACTCCAGGAACGCTTTGTGGAATTTCTTGTTCAAGAAGAGGTCCTAGCCGATGACATATTTGCAGCAAGTGATCAGGTGCTAAATGTCTGTAATACTTCACCTATTATGTGAAAGACATATAAAATACTTGCTAAATAAAGTGATATAGTTCTTTATAGTAAATAAAATACTTTAAAAATACAATAATTTGTTCTGGCTAGTCCACATTTCATTTTACTTGGGGCAAAAGTTCATATTTGTTCTGTTCAGTCACTTGACTCACAGAATAAAATAGTTACCCTAACCATCACTTAATTCACCGAGGAGAAAAACTGCTAAAGAATTAATGTAACCTAAATATAGCAAGTTATAAATTAGCAGATTCTAGTCAATGCAAATACTGAATGAAGAAAAAATATATAGCATTGTAACCTAAAATGTTTCAGTTTCACATTTTAATTTTCAAAAACTTCAAACAAATCATCCAACTATAAAATATAATAAATGTTTTGGATCTTTTATATCCTAAGGAATATCTCCAGAATAATTAAGGGTAAAGCAAAGACAACTTGATAGTTCATGTACTCACCACAAAATTTAAAATCACTTATATAGCCTCTATGATGAATTGTGTAATTTACAAAAAACCTTAGAGAGAAAGGCCAAATTCCAACTACTGATTTAACTAAGCTCCGACTATAAAATAAATCTATCTACCACAAAAAGTTTGGCCACTTTTGGAACAACTTCAAAACATTGCTTAATTTATGCTAGCATTTGAAATCAAGACATGAAATTCTAATATTCTTATTATCCATCCTGAAAGTCTTTCAGAAGAATCCGAAGAGAATTACAGAAAAAAAGTATACTATTTTATCACTTCATAGTTAGGCTATCACATTATAAAAAATTTGGCAATGTACCACCTAAATATTATAGTTTGGCTGTTTTCGAAGTGAGTTCTGGGAACGCCTGAGGGTTCCTGAAGCAAAAAATCACAAATAACACTAATACATTATTTTGCTTTTTCAGTTTCTCATGAGTGTATGGTGGATTTTTCTAAAGACCAAGTGGCATGTGATATTGCAACCGACTAAATGAAGCAGCAGATATAAGAGATCTATTAAACCAGACGTTAAACATTCGTGAAAATGTAAAACAATGCCACTCTTCAAAAATTTGTTTTAGAAAACTGTTATAAAAAATGCTACTTATATTAACATGAAATGAGTTTATTATATTTAAATGAATAAAATATTTTATAATTTATCTTAATTTTTAAATCATATGAACAGACAATTCCATGAAAATAAAGAAAATTCAGTAATTTTTATTAATATAAAGGGGTTCTAAAGGCAAGTATTTGAGAAATGCTACTCGAGTACACATGATAATGGAAAGTTTAATACGAATTCCTTATAAGATTGATTTGGGGAGGGAACTGAAGGGTTAAATCATTTCATTCCGTCTTGCAGTATCTGTTATACCCAAACTACAGAAGAACATGAATTGTATTTTTAAAAAGTTAGCTACTATTCATCCTTCTAAGCTGAAGCCAATTAAGAGAAACCAACCTACTTTTTATCATAATACATTCCTGTCATGGAGACAACATGCAGCCATACTGTTACACTGACCATTGACAATAATACAAAGTGTGGCATACAGTAGATGGCCAGTAAGTACTAGTGGAATGACGACTTGCAGAAAACAGGTTCTAATACAAATCATATATACTGTATTATGTACCTCTGAAAAATCCTGAGATAAATCTGTTTGATTTAATATAATTTTCTAAACTTATTAAGCTATGATTCTCTTTATCCCTAATATCACCATCTTGACTCAAAACATACTTTTTCAAACACTAGTGTGATTAAGCAGAAAAAAATTAGAATTATCAAAATATAAATTTTAAAAATTATATTTACACTTTTCCCTAATCTTCCCTAATTTACTTAAAAATAAAATTTAAAGGAAAAAAACCTATAATATTTAGAGTCCCTTCGAGTTCTAAATTGTTTATAATTATTCTCATGTGCTTTCTTTAAACTTATCAAAATTTCTTTTAAAAATTTTATTTTAATCATAAAGTTCATTACTTATTAACTTTAGTTTTGTGATATCGTGTTTTAGAGTCATTTTGCAAGACACATTTCGGGTAGTGAACCTGAAAATACTTTTGGCAGAATTGTGTCTTTGAATAAAACATTATGAATCCACTTTCTCGGACTTAGTCTTTCCGTGGTGATTTAGTACATTTCAATTTTCCAAAATCAACTTTGACTTTAAAAGTTAGATACTTCCAGTTCTTAAAATCTTCAGGGGCTTTCTGGCTTTTGAAACTTTATACAAGCTGATCCTTCTTGCTGGAAATCTTCTCTCTGTCCATCCACCTTCCCCATCTCATGCTCTTTCATGTCTCAGTCTATGCCTCACTGCCTTCTATGACCTACTAAAACCTCTGGCCCCTTCTTTTTGACATTCTATCTTTGTGTTTCCATAGCACATTATACTTCTTCCAAAATGTTCTTTTACCCCACTCACCAGAACTCTGTAGTACTTTTATCATATTAATTGTTCTTCATATATATTATCTAGATCTCAATGGGAATCTAATCATAGTTATGATCCTCTTCTCCCCAAAACAACAACTCTATCCTGTTTTGAAGGATCCTATGACCCCTGCAGTATCCAAAGATTGCCAATTTACTTGTCCATGACCTATATAAGTAAACATGGGCTGAGATCTCGTTTACCTGTCTACCTAGTACCTAACATTGTACTTGTATTTAAGTGCTTGTTAGGTAAATGAACACTTGACAATATGTAATAACTACTGACTTTTCCTATTCTAAGGTCCAGGATCCCAGAGCTCAGTTCCAGACCCTATTTCTTCTCACTCAATACTCTCTACTTGGACAATTACTATACCAATGATTCCCAAATTTTTATATATAACCTAGGCTAACATATCGAACTTCTGAAAAAGACATCTCTCTTTAGAGTCCCAAACCCTCCTCAGCTCAACATATGCAAAAATGAATTCACAATCCTCACGTCAACACTCACCTCCCAAAATGTTCCCTACCCTGACAAATGGCAGTACTATCCATCCAGCCTCAAGCGAACAAGTTGTATTTTTCACATTGCCCATTCCTCCATCTCATTCCCAATATCCAAGTAGTCACCACGTCCAAATGATTGTCTCTTCCTATTCCCCACAATAGTCCAAAATCATCTTTGCAATAAACCCCTATCTCTCCCAAAACCCCTATCTCCCACATCCACTCACGGCTCCTACTTCATTTGAATCTATAATCTCTTCTATTCCAGAGGTACTCTGTATATTGCAATCATAATGATCTTTCCAAAAGCTTTATCTGGTCAAGTCGCCCTTACTTAAAACACTTCAGAGGGACACCCAGGTGGCTCAGTCAGTTGAGTGTCAGGCTTTAGCTCAGGTCATAATCTTGCCATCCATGGGTTCAAGCCCCACATGGGGCTCTGTGCTGACAACTCAGAGCCTGGAGCCTGCTTCAGATTCTGTTGTCTCCCTCTTTCCCTCCCCTTCCCCAGCTCATGCTCGCTCACTCTCTCTCAAAAATAAACTTTAAAAAAAATTTTAAAAGCACTTCAGAGACAGGGCGCCTGAGTGGCTCAGTTGGTTGAGGGTCTGACTTTGGCTCAGGTCATGATCTTGCGGTTCGTGAGTTCAAGCCCCACATGGGGTTCTTTATCGACAGCCCAGAGACTGAAGCCTGCTTCGGATTCTGTGTCTCCCTCTCTCTATGCCCCTCCCCCACTTGTGCTTGGTCTCTCAAAAATGAATACACATTTAAAAAAAATTAAAAAACAAAAAAACACTTCAGAGACTTTCCTTGCTCTTTAGACATCCAACTCCTTAAACATGGTCTACAAATCCTGAAAGGCATCTACTTCATCTGGCACATTCCTAGTCCTACACACTCCAGCCCCCACTTACCACATTTAGATATACTGGCCTTTTTTCAGGTTCTTTACCTGCACTGTCTGCTGTCAGGCTTTTCCATGTGGCACACTCTGTACATTTCCCCACATTTCCTTGCCCAAACCACTCTTCAGTGTGCTTTAAATCTTCTCTCCAATGTAACCTCTCTTTTGCTTTCCTTTACCTTACCATTCTAAATGTGTTATCTTGGGTGCATACTCTTGGTGGCTTTTTCTTAACTCACGTACCAGTTTATGATCATACATTTAAAAGTTTAATAATTCAAAGTTTTTCTTCTCAACTTCACCATTAACTACAGGAGACTAAGAATGGAGTCTCTTTTTGATCCTAACTGCATCACACACACTTACATACACACACACATATACACCCAATACATACTATTAAAAATAAATGAAAACTTTATTTTGCTACCTTCTTAAATCAATGTTCTTAATGAATATTAATCCATGTATGCTCAATAAAATGTAAAGACAAACACAAATTTAAAGAAATGAAAATGATTCAAAAAAATTAAAATGGCTCTATATGGCTACACATGATTTTTAATTTTCGAATTAGTAATACACCATATCTTTGATATTAACTTAAGCTTTTTAGTTTGAATAAGTTATTTTATTTATTTAAACTAGTAGATAACTAAAAGTAAATTAAAATCAAAAAGGAAACCGAAAATGATAATCGTAATAAAATCCCTTATACAAAAAGTATATATTTAGATTCTCGGTAATAGTTTGTACACTATTATTTGGAAAAAACAAAGTAACATCCTCAATTCTAATATACTGATTCCTTTCCATGACTCGTGCTTTCAATTTCTTAAAATATTCAACGTATAAAAAACATGACCAAATTATAAAGTTAATGATGATAAATATTAACACTATCATAGCTAGCTAACACATACTGACTGCACTCTAAATGCTAGGCCTTGTGGTAAGTGTGGTAAATTTTACATGTAAAAGCTCAGTTAATTATTTTAACAACCCTAAGAAATATGAACTATTATTTCCGTTAACGAAAAAATAAGACAATAATATAAAACAAGGTTCCTAAGATCACACACGTTTAGTGGACAGCAGAGATGAGACTCAAACCAAAGCAGTGTAACTCCAGGCCTCATTTACATTGCCTATAGTACCTACTGCCTCAAATACATATATATCAATATAGAAGAAAGCTTAAAAATAGACATTTTGAATAGTTTTCAACAGACATTAAACTGTGCCAGAAAAAGAAACATTCTAAAGTTCACTTTCAGTACTAAACCAACTAGCACAAAAGCATAAATTCCTATAGGTAAAGGATGACAAAACAACTAAGGATAGAGGGGCGCCTGACTGGCTGAGTCGAAAGAGTACGTGACTCTTATCTCAGGTTTGTGAGTTCAAGCCCCACGCTGGGTGTAAAGATTACTTAAATAAATAAAACTCTTTAAAAAAGATAAACAACTAAGGATAGAAAATAAAATTACCAAGATAAAGTGACAACCCTAAATACTCTCTCCTACTCTGACTAAAAAATCAATGTGATCAAACCTATTTTTCTCAATATTTCTAAGATTAAAACTTTGCACTTTATCTTAAAGTTAGAAGATACAGATTAAACAATTTATGATTACTATCCTTAAAAGAAAATAAGAAAAATGCATATTTATCAGCTGTGCTCCCCTTTTAAATTTTCATAAGCATCTCATCTTCTCTCCTACCCAGATGCAAGTGCCCGCTTTATGGATGCAAACTCTGGCATCATCCTACTGAGATTCACTCCTACGCCAGGGGGCTAGGGCTAGTCGGAGCTTTTTCAAACTTCTCATAACCCCACCCTCATCTCCAATCCAACAGAGAATCATAATACAGTAACAACAATCTTTGGGTTAAGGGTCCATACTAATGGTTAAAACCTGAATTTAAAGTATCTCTTTGTAAATAAGTTATGATATCTAGAGCAGAGGTCAGCAGACATTTTCTGTGAAGGGTCGGATTGTAAATATTTTAGGCTTTGGAGGCAACTATCTGTTGTACGTACATATTTTTACCAACTCTAAAAATGTAGTAATTTTAGCTTCGAGGCCTTATAGAAACATGTTTCCTACACAATTTACCTGCAACAAACATAGCTTACCACCCCATATCTAAACAATTCTTGGCTCTATCAATGTTTCCACTAGCAGTGATAGCAGAATTCTGTAAAAGAGACAACTCTGCTCAAGCCTCAGCCCAAATCATAAACCTTTATCACTCATTTTTCCTATATATATATATATATATATATATACATATATACCTTAACCTTTATCACTCATTTTTCCTATATATATAAACATTTTATAAACCTTTATCACTCATTTTTCCTATATATATATACAAATATATAAACATTTTCTGATAAATATATACAAAACTTTTCTACAATTGTCTATCACAATTTGAAAAGGATCCTCTCCTGAAAATGTGAACTGTAGCAAGGAAGGAGCAAGAAAAGACTGAGCTCTCTGGCTAAAACTATCTGCTTCTGCTTGCTATGCTACTTCATGTAAACAGCCATTCTTCTCAGCCAAGAAAATTTTACCATTGTCAATAGAAATTATCATTAAAAGGTAAATTTTATCAGTGGGAAGAAAATATAAAAAAACCTGGAAGCCACTGCATTCCACCAGACATACTGTCATTTAGAATTCTACTAAATTTTTAAATTTTTAAAGAAAAGGTCAGTAGTTTGATTGAAAGCTCTAAAGTCCAACAGTCTAGGTTTAAACTTGCTGAGTGCGGGGAAAACATTTACTCCATGTCTCAATGACCTCATCTACAAGACTGAGGCTGCCTTAGGAGGTAGTCATGGTAGCTGACATAGAGGTGACTGTCATTTTAATTATCCTCCACATTACATGTTCCATACTGATCTTTCATGTTGAGAATCTTTCATAGACCTACATGGGGAAAAAACATTTTTGAAATCTTTTTAAGGACAATGAGGCAGATCAATATAATTAACTAAATTACCTGATTTACCTGTGAGATCTAGAAATGCCAGTCTTTCCTCTAGCATATAATTTAAGAAGTCCCTATGAAAATTAAGATCCACAAATATTTAGCACGATTATGTCCTGAACACCTGATTTGTTCTAAAAATGTCAGGTTTTCACATTTGTTTTCTCAAATTTTCTCAAATCTGGAAGGCTGGCACTTCTGCTCTCCACAATAATTCTAAGCTTTAAAAGGTCAGCTTAATTAAATACAACTCCTATTTTTACAAATATTCTAACATATAAACAAAATCATAAATTTAAAAAGGCTATTTGCTATTAATCATTCTCTAAAGCTTATTTTTAAAACCAAATTTCAATTTCTCAAAACTTTAAATGTATAATTATAAATCTATCACCATCTTTACAAACTCTAGGCTAAAATTACATCTACAATCTTTAAAGCGAGTTTACATTTTCTGAGCCTTTTTTTAAAAAACCGATAGCCTTCCACATAGAAAAATACATGGAATACTTACTTTGTATCAAGTAAGTATTTATCTTCACAAGCAAATAAAATTAAGTTTTTTCCCCATTTCACAGATATAGAAAACTGAAGTCCAAAGGTTACAGCTTCTTCAAAGTTATGTATTTAGAAAACAGGAGAAATTAGTAATCAAACCCAAGGTCTCCTGATTCCAAGATTATTTTCATTACATTACAGTTTCCTTCTCAAAACTTTAGTCCCTGCTTCACTGTCACACAGCTCTTAGGATTACACACTTAATAGAACCTACATAAACATTTTTCAAGTCAAATCCTCTAATCTGGGTAACTATTCTCAGAAGGACTCTTTACATGCCTACGATTTCTTTATAATTAGAAGTATAATAAAATTAATACAGAATCTTATTAAGTGTCAAAATTAATCTTGGTGGTCTATTTACTCTTAATTAACTGTCAATAAACATGCTTGAAAGACTGTCTTCTATTCACAATTTAATCAGGCACCTAAGAATTCATTTAGATAATTTGGCTAGTATTATCAATATAAATCTGTCTTTTAAATATGCATAGTGCTCTTCCAAATTTTATTCATCACGACCTGACTATATTTTGCTAAAAAAAAAACTTTATCCAGAATTTAGGTTTCCAAAAACCACAAAGAATATTCTATAAAAATTAAAACATGACAAAATTTAACTTTTTGAAATAATACATTCTTAAGTTTTGTTTTTAAATCAAGTTTTCTAAGCAAAATTTGTGCAGTTAAGAAATCCTCTTTAAAACATTATTTACTAAACTAGAATATAAATTTCAAATTTGAGATTCTGTTGGAAAAGTTACCGTCTATTAATTTAAAGATGGAAAACTCTTAAACTGTTTATTCTTAAAATGCCAATATAAATACTTCTAAGAGAACAACCAGTTTCATTTTTAGTAATGTTTCAGTTTCAAACAGTATACTCGAAATAACACCACACATACAATGGCAGTGAGGTTATTTTTAAAAAACTGCATGTTTCTCCCAAGTTCCCCAGAATTTAGTATTTTCTCACCCAATATCTAAACCAGAATCAAATGACACAAGGTAAGTATTTCTTAGAAATCAAATGGGTCATGTCACCATGGTCATAGGCCACCTGGAGTCCAGAATACGTGGATTCCTTATGTGCCTCACTGGCAGCAGGCTGCCATGATCCATGCTACCACGAATAGCCTAAGCTTTATATTACAAATCTCATTCCATTTACAATTTAGTTTTAACTTAAGCAGAAGGTGTGTCAGATCCTGTTGTTAACTACATTTCCTTACTATGAAAAACTTCTCATTCAACCAACCATCCTTTTCCTTATCTGTCATCCCTGAGCTCAAATAGGCTGCTTCTGTGTGTATAAGGCAAATAAAGGTGGACGAACTTCACATCTGAAGACTGTCTTCTCACTTACATATTTCACTCTTCTATATCATAATTTTGATTTTTTTAGTACACTGAATTCTCAAATTCCATACAGAAAAAAACTATCATTTTCTCCAATCTGTTCTAAAATAATCTCTTCTATATTCCATACGCTCAGTAACATATATTTACCCATTCTAAAATAATTTATTAGTTTTCACAAATTACTCATAAATGTACCCATAACAAAGCTTCTAAAAAACAAATTAGAAATTGATCATCTTTACACATTTTAAATTTATTTCACAAATTTTAAATCTGGTGTGTATTATATAATAGCTTTTATTTCTTCTAGATGTAATTACAAAAGCAACTTAAATATCCTAAAAGAAAAATACACTCATTTAATGCCTGACTTTCTTAAATTTAATTAAAAGTCTACTGAAATGGATATACTCAGTACTGTACATACTGTATATACACTTTGTACTGACTATATTTTGCTAAATATAGCAAATTTTAGTCCACTTTGCTTGTTAGTATTACATATACTTTCCTGTGAATTCAGAAACTTAAATAGGGAAACTACAAGAATGAAATTAACCTGTCTAGAATTATTTGTCCAAAACAAGTTGCATAGGATACAATTTTATCTATTACAATTCTGCAGTAAAAATAACAGGTAACTATAAAATTTGGGAAAAAGAAAAATGCGGTAGACTAGAAAAGGTGCTTCTACATAAAATAAACAAGAACTTGTGGTCTGATCAAGAAATTTTGAGTGGATTAAAAAATTGGCATTCGTAGGACTTATTTAACCTAGTGTTCACTTTAAGATTAATTCAGAAAGTCTGTATTAAGCTCTATTTAAAACATGTATCTTTAAACAAGAGTGACAAAACATGTCCTCTCTGACAATTTCAAAAATACAAACTATTACAAGGAGTTTAAATTATACAAGTCATTGAAAAGGAGACAGAAGCAAGAGCCAAGTTCCCTTCACATATACGTAAACGTCATCTGACTACCAAAAGAAAAACAGCTTCATATATTCTCTAATCAATTTTGGAAACTTCAATTACCCAAACATTTCTTAGTGTTAATTAGTCCACAAAAAACAGTCACAGAATCACTATATAGACCACCAAAATTTTTCTAGAATTCTAGGCACAATGCTTTAAAAATTATTTACTTTTGGTATTTATTATACTTTTTTCTTTATATCTTAGACTTAATTATTTCATCCTGGATACAACATAATTATACCAACAGTATCTTCTGAAGATTTAAAGCGGTCTTACACTGCAGCTACTATGTTCAGAAATTATGCATACTTCTGAAATAAAGATGTTTTTCTTAAACTTTAATGCATTATAAAGCTATAACTGGAACCTTTACTACCACAACAAAAGTTCTGATAATAGCAAACACAAACCTTTACACGGTACTTGATTTGTGCCAGTCAGTTCTCACTCACTGAATCCTACAAAATAGGGCTATTTTTAGTCCCTTTTACAGACTGGAAACAAACTCCTGCAGTACTATTCTGCCTCATTACAGTCATGTAAAACACCATTATGTAGTTGGGGATGGATAATCCAACTTCTCCTAATGCTCAGGCTTCTTCACAATCATTCAGAAATATGAAGAACTTAACAGGTACTTTATTTCATTTAAAAATATTTGTAAATGCCTCAAACTTCTTAAAATAATGGTACATATACCAACAGAATTAACTGTGTAGGTAAGAATGGATGAATTTTTCCCCATTTCAGCCCTTCAGCATGTTCTATTTCCCTAACATGTAACTTTATAATCTTCATTAAAAGGATTAGATTTTTTTAAAAGTATATTTACTTATTTTGAGAGACAGCGAGCGAGACAGAGAATCCCAAGCAGGCTCTATGCCATAAGCACAGAGCCGGATGAGGAGCTCACACCCATGAACCGTGAGATCGTGATCTGAGACAAAATCAAGAATCAGACACTTAGTCAACTGGGGCCCCAGGATTATGACATAAAAGCTGTGTTTTAGAGACTATCAAGCAAAGCTTACTGTTTCACTGATAGTCTACCAAAAAAAGGAAATGTAACTCTACTCTGCACATTCACTTCATTACTTGTCATCCCCCAGCCCCAAAATTCTACCGGTTAAATTTTAAAAGCACCATATTATCTTTAATATAGAACAGAAATACCTCATTCAAAAACATGTTATTTCTTTTTCCTAAAACCTGTCTCCTAGGTTTTGTATCTTAACTTTCACAATAATCAGCATACTCTAAATACATTGCACACTTAAGATCTACACTTAAGTATATCTTATTCATGGTTCTTATTCTTCTCTGAATTTAAGACCAGCAATAATTTATGAAAACTAGTACTTAAACCATGGAGAGAAACATACCAATTACAGACTAAAGAGGCCGTCTACAATGTGGTTAGGGTATGAAAAATATTCACCTATCTCTAAGGAGAAATATACTACAACCTAAGAACCGCACTATAAAAAGCATGTAATCTACAGGTTTTCTCTGTATCTATTTTTTTGTGTTTTGGATAGCTATCAACAAAATGAAAGAGTTGAGCTTTTAGAAACAATGTATTACTATTTCTAGTTCAAAATCAATTTTCGGATTACAGAAATTTCAATTCACTTATTTTACAAATGAGCTTACTGGGACCCAGAGAAATTCCATGACTTACTTCAGTTAACCTGCGGACTAGCTGTTGACAGGACTAAAATCACAATCCATATCTAACTCCCAATCCTTTCGCTTGAATAGGAAGATTTCTAATGAGTGGAATGATTTTAAGAAAAGTAAATACCACTACATAAAATAAGAATTACATCATCTTAACAGAGTAACAAAACATGAACCCAATTATATATATAAAACAAAAAACAAAACAAACAAAAAAACAGCCTTGTAAGCAAGAAATGTAATCAGAATCCCAAATTTGGTAAAAAAATGTTTAAAGATTCTGCCTCAAGATCTCGTAAGTATGCCATCACCACTAATTAAAGTAACAACTAAACAGCAAAACTTAATAAATCTTTCACTATTCAAAATAAGAAATAAAGACAAAGTCTTCTCTTTGTCCCAAAATTAGCTGAATTTTCCTGTTCTAAAAAAGGTGCCATCTATGCTTGCCTCCATTTAGAAAATAACAATTCTGATGAAAACTGGTAACATGCCCTTTTAAGATCAACCTATTTTTAAAAATATAAACTCTGATTAAACACATATGAGAAAAAAATTTCACTTTCTATCAAATTCCATTCAATGTTAAAAACGTTTAAATCTTAAGGTAGACAATAGTACAATCAGGTTTTATAAAAACTTTATCAACCACACTTGCACTAATTTATTTTTTTTTTAACCTGTAAACCTTTAAAAGTACCCTTAAAACTCCACTTTCCTCTTGGTCAAAACTCAATCACTGGGATTTATTTATATGTAGGTTGACTACAGATGCTGATCAATGCTCATTTTTAAAATTCCCAAAATAAATATACACCATCCTAAACAGCTGTAATTTGAGGTATTCTATAAATTTCACTATGACATATAAATTCTTCCATTTAATATATTAATGATCAGTTAACACAGCAACAAATTTTCAGTTAGAGATACACACTACTGAAACCACAAACAATAGTTATTATTTTGGTTTCACTCATCAAAATAAATTTAACTAATGTTAAGTAAATTCAACTAAAAGGCAACAAAGTCACAGTTTTTTTTAAGTCATAAGAATAAATTAAGGCAATAGAGAACATTATTCAAGAGATTTTGCATGTGCTCACCTACACATATGGTGTTCCAAAACGTGTTAGAGCTAACCGAATCTCAAAAAGCCAAATAAAGTTAAACCAAATACCCACATGCCTAGTTATATAGTTTGATGGATATAAAAGCACTTTGAAAGGTGTCTTGTATCCAGTAGATATAGAGTGAACAATATTCTGAATGAATAAAAAGAAAATGAACCAGAGAACTCTGAAATTTTAACAAGAATTCTTAACTGCCTCATAAGTATGCCAACATGACTGTTCTGGTAAAAAGGTGAAAACGTACCAAGCAAAAAACCCCACTTCCACGAAAAATAGATAGATTTTGAAAAATAACACACTAATGAAGACACCACTTACTATCCTAAGTCTGATAAAGAGACAAGGAATGTAAATTCATTTTATTAATATCTGAGATGAGAAACCCTCTCAAGGAACTAAAAATTAACATTAGTACCCCTGTTTTTACTGGAGAAAACAAGATGACATTCCTGTATTAGACACTCCCATAATTTAGCAAGATACCATCAGCTGCTTCATTTTAAAAAAGTATTATTACGTTATAATATCACAAGAAAACAGAGCAATCTTCAGTGACTGAGGTTTTTACGAGATGCAAGGATGAGTTTTGTAAAATCTGCCAATTCTTAAAAACAGTACATTATAAGCTCTGTAATTTTTTCAAATAACAAGACAAGGAATCCACTTAGGATTTTGTCAAATATTCACACCCTCCCATCCCAAATTAAAATATTGCAGGCACTGAATCTTAAGAGTTTGCTTCAAACTCTATTCCACTGTAGCAAAGTACTGAATGAAAGAAAGTAGCGTCGATCACTACTTGAAATGAGCGTGGAAATAAACATACTGTTAAGGTTCCATTAAATTTCCTGAACCTAATGAACACATAACAATATATATTAAATCATAAGAGATTCAGATTCAAAAGTTAGATAGACGTTCTATACCCAAACGAGACAAATGCCATCGAAGTCTTGTCATGCTTTCACCTCGCAGAAGACATTCAATTCTAAGGTAGGTGAAACTTCCTAATCGTTTCAGAAGCCCTCATGAGATAAGGTTAGTCGTTAGAACTACCTCGGAACATCACTTCCAAATCAGTTGCACTGCACGCATTAAGCGCCCCATCACCCCGCCGTGTGACTGCTTTGACTGCCCAGACACACACATTCACACCAACAGCCTAACTCGGTTTAGGAGACAATACGAAAAAATAAAACTGCCGACAGCCACAACAGGTCCACTTTCAGAAGACCATTTTTAGAAATTACTAACAGGCTCACTTTGAAACCCCACAAAATTAAAAAAAAATAGCTGTTTTTTCAAGCTATTAAACAAAATACACCCCAATATAAACTGAAAAACTTTTACTTGCCAAGTTCCATACCACAATAATGTTAAGCGTAAAAATCAAAACTCTTCAGTGACCTCCAATACCAGTTTTTTAACTGAAGTTGCGGAACAGCACGAGAATTAGCAAAATTAGAAAACGCCTGTTAAACGCCTGGCTTTCAGAGCGTTACAGGCTTTTACACGTCTGCGAACGGTTTTTGGTAAAAGCTCGATGAGCCTCTGGCCGACTATCATTATACATCTGAACCCCTCAAACAAAAAACCTAGCTCTGAATCTAAGGAAAGCAAAAAGAATCGAGAGGAAAAAAAAAAAAATAACGCCTCGCTACGGTTCCGCTGCGGCTGAATAGCCTGCTTGTGAAATGCTAATGCCACTTCGGAGCAGTTAGTCACCAGCTATTGTGTGGGGCAGGAGAAAGCCGAGCCGACCGCGCGTGCAGAGAGCGAGCGAGCGAGCGCGCCCTCCTTCCTCGCGCCGCTCCCGCCGCCGCCTCGCGCGCGCCCCCGCGCCCGCACGGACGCGCGCGCCGGCCCCTCCTCCTCCGGCCTTGCACTGCACAACACTCATGACGTATCTTTATTTCTAGTACATTAACAAAATATCACAAATAAATTGTTGGCAGCCCCTGCGGCCTCGGGGTGCGGGTCCCCCCGACCACTGCCCCCCGAAGCCCCCGCGCCGGCCTTCCAACCCTCCCCGTGGCCTTTGGAGCTTTCGCGTTCTGGGGCCAAGTTTTTGTCTCTGTAAAAAATTGCGGGAAATTCAATTTTTATTCGACTCGGGGAAAAGTTTCTTTGCTCCGCGACGTGAATGTCTCACCAGATTCTGGTAGGTCCTGGGATGCTCCTTCCCGGTCCAGTCGGTGCGACGGGGCAGCAGCTGCGGGGAGAGGACGCCCCGTGAGCCCGGCCCCCAGCCCCGGCCCGCCAGCTCCCCTCCCCCGCCCGCCCCGTGCCCCGGCGGGGACCCCGAGCCCCGCGCCCCGCGCCCCAGCCGCGGCGGTGGCGGCGGCACGGCCCAGGGAGGGCCGTGCGGCGGCGAGACGCGCCGGGCCGCCGCCGCCCTTACCTCCTTCTCGGCCACCTCGCGGATCAGCACCTGCAACAACAAAGCGGGGAGAGCTGAGCCCCGCGCCCCGGGCCGCAGCCCCGCCGCCGCCGCCGCCGCCCTCCCCCACGCCCGCGAGCGGCGAGCGCCGGCTCGGCCCGCGCCGCGCGCCGCGCGCCGCCGTACCTGAGCCGCCTGCTGACAGGGTCCATCTTCCAGGAACCGGGCGATGAGGAAGTAGAGCTCTGCGCGGGAGAGGGGGACGGGGAGACACAGAGGCTTAGCGGCCGGGCGGCGGGGGGCGGGGGACCGCGGGCGGAATCGCCCGGTGCCAGCGGCCCCAGCAGCCCCCCGACTTACCCGATCGCAGCTCCGAGAGGCCTTTCCTCTCACACGACATGTTTATGGGTCACTTCAGGGCCGCCGGCGGGACACCCCGCCGCCGAGGGGAAGCGGGGATGGTGCCGCCGCCTGCCCTATAGCTGTCAGTGTGTGTTCACGAGCCCAGCCTCGGCTCCACCATTCAAGCAACGGCGGCGGAGGCGGAGGAGGAGGAGGAGGAAACAACAACTCTCAGGCAGCGGCTACGGCCGCCGCCGCCTCCGCCGCGGATCCCTCCGCCGCAGAAAGGAGTCCGCCGCCTTCGCGGCCCGGGCTTGGCCCCGTCCACGGCCCGCGCCCCCGCCCCCCGGCGCAAAAAAAGGAGTGCCTCCGACCTCGCGCCCTAGCGCCCCCACACCCAGTGTGGCGACACCCCTGCCCCCTCCTCCCCGGCCAAAGGTGCGATTTATTTATTTATTTCCAGTCGGAGAAGATGTCGGAGCCGGAGCCGCCGGTTGGCTGAAAGGCGCTTTCTCTGTGGAGGCCGACCGCGGGAGGGAGGGGGCCGGGGACGGCTCCGCGGAGGGATCTGACGCACACGAAGCCGCAGCACAGGCTCTATTCAGCGGCGCTGGCTGGGGCTGAGATGGAAGTTAGTTTCTATGTAGCAGAAATGGGAAACAAATGAAGCAAAACTGCCCAAAGAGGGGAAATGCCCCGAGGATGGGTCTCACTCTCACGCGCGCACACAGACACACACGCAAGAGAGCCCTCTCGCGCTGGGCAAACTCGGGATCGCGCTACCCGGCCCGAGTTGAATGATAGTGTTTGGTTTCTGTCTCTTGCCATGTGCATGTGTATAAATGCTGCGGATTGGCATCTGTGTAAGTCTTGTCCTGCGTTATTTCTGCAGCCTATGCAAAGTGTTGTGTAATTTATTGGAGTGCTGTATATTGCAATAGAGGTTCGGCTTTTTTTGTTAAACACTTGGCGTTTGCAAGCCCGTTATTTGCTGAAGCCACCTCTGCATATATCTTTTATTATTGCCATTGCCTTAAGCATTTTACATTTTAAAAAATGTTTTATTTTATCGTTTACGGGCAAAGCGAACTCCTGATCTGTACTTCAGATACTCTTTTTCCTGGTTACAAAAAGACTAGTGATGGCTAATTAGGGACTTGGGATTAAAGAACCTTAAAGCTTTTTTAAGTATTTACAAGAAGGAATAATGTAAAGCTGAGAGAAAGGAAAGAACGCTAATATTTATGTCTAACTGCTCTGGAGGTAATTTACTGACAGATCAATAACCTACCGAAGGGTATTGAAAGAGTATACTACAGTTTAACCAAGGTGATTAGTGATTAAATAATTTAAATTATCTGTGTATCTTTGCAGTTGACTTCGTCATACTAATTAATGGCTTCTAATTTGAGGTGTAAACCATTCCTGTTTACAGTTAATCACGGGAAGACTTCTTGGACGAAAAAAGAAAAAATTAATCTTTCGTAAATTAGTATGTAATTACCGGTTTTATATGCTAAATCATACATCTGTGTTTTGCTGATGAGGGTAAGGGCCTTGTTTTTTAAAAAACGAATATGGGTGAAATTAATGGAAACAATGGAAAAAGCCATTTGTTAGAAAACAAGGACACCAAGTGATATTTATCTCCAGATGATTTAAGCACTTTTCAAAAAGACTTGATAGTTGATTTTTTAAGGGTTGCGTTTTAAAGGGAATTAGGACAGTCGTCCTTTGTTAACATTTAACAAAAGATTCTCCTTTAAAATTTTAGATAATAAACTGCATTTTATGTATCTGATCCAAAAAGATTATTTGTGGGTAAAGGACCAACAAGCTGTATTATGGTTTTCTAGATTGTTTCCTCAAGCCTTGTTCCCTCCTAGCTCCTTACATTACTAGTAGGCAATACTTGCGGCAACTGCCTTGTGTTGCACTGCAAGACTGCACCGGTGTGATGCCCTATACTAAATATCCAGAAATCATACTACATGTGAGAAAGAAGAAAAACACCCTCAACCTCTGTGGAATGATAGAATGTAAAAATTGCCTTTTAGAACAATCTTAATCGAATAAAAAGAGAAGTTACCTACGACTCTTCCTACTGCAGCCTGGTTATCAGAGCTACTGTATTTATTGAAATGGCTATCCTTCAAATACTGAAAGTATTTGCATTTTTATAGACATTAATTTCATTCTATCTATTATAGGTAAGTGGCTTGCTTCTAGAGAGTTACGTTTGAAAAGGCAGACATTTAATATGCCTTTTCGCAATTCTATTTATTTCTATGACTGACGCTTTCTAGTTTAACTTTTTTAAAAGTCTTATATTCTTCGAATAATTGTGATATTTTACATCATCATGATATTCATACAAACAGATTTTAGGAACTAAAAATTATAGTCATAATCTTGTGGTTTTGAAATATTTGTATTAGTCTGATTCTTACTAATAGATGTTTTATCCTTCCAAGGGAAAATAAACCAAATTATGGCATGGAATATAAAATTACTCTGGGTAAGGTTTTCCATATATGTCTTGCAAGTGTTATGTAAACAAGGAAAGCTAGTATGATTATCTCATGTATGCTTTTCATTTAGAAGCCATGAAAACTTTTCCTAAGCTTGCTACCAGTACGTAGCTGCTAAAAAATTGTTAAGGAAAATTTCCCTTTTAAGTTTTCTGAATATGATGCTCTTGTCATTTTGACTAACCTTTGACAATGTTTACGGTTTCTTTTTCAAATACCTAATTTGAAGACATTTGTAACCTTGCCTTTGAATTAATGTATTACTATCAGTCTGCTATAAGAAAATACAGATTGCCAGCTAAAAACTAAAACTTTTTTACAACTAAATAAACTGTTTTTAACAATAGATGTTAAAATGGATTTTTCTAAGTTCTTCAAATGTAACAAATACTCCCTTATGATTTTTTAATTTCTTTAAACATGAAACACATTTCTGGATTCTGGCATCATCAATTAACAATAAGGTTTACATTAAGTCACTTATCGTGCATATGTACGCAGAAAGTCTGTACATAGCGAGTAGAAAGAAAGTCTGACCTTGAAGTCCTATACTTTAGTTCCCAAGGCCATGGACCTTGCAGTTCCTCTTCCAGTATTAACTCTTTTGCATGTGAGGATGGCTCTGATTCTATCTATATCGCTTTTTGTTTGATTATTTTAACTTTTTCATGGCTTCAAAAATAAAATGCCAACTTAAAAAGACTTCCATGCCTTTTATATTATTAAGAAGGCTAACAAACATAGTAAAAGTTTTAAAAGCTAACAACAAATATATTTATATAATACACTCTAGGAGAATTATAAACGTTTCTTGAAATGTCAAAGTTTCTGTAAAATTCACTTGCTTTCATTTGGCATCACATGAAACAAGATAAACACTTAACAAAAAGTTTGTCTTGATCATGATAAGCTATTATTCTACTGAACTGATCAAATGCTGCCATTTAAGTCCTTCCTAGAACAAGATGGGATAATATTTATAAATGAAAAGATCCTACTACATTTATGTAATTTGGTTTGTCTCCACTAGGATGATGAAATAATACATAATTCCAAAAAGAGTCTGCAAACACAACTTTTAAAATTATATATTAAGTCTTGTTTTTATTTTGATGTTATGCGTTTATTTTTTTTATTGCAAAAGCTTTATCTTATAAAGTGTAGAAATGGAAAAGTAGAAAGCATTCTTCCTCAAAAAATACTTTCTTTTTTAATACTCATCTGCCCTAACAACGATATACAACTATCAACAGAGTCTTATTTAACACACCTCATTCCTTCTCCTGGCTTGCTCCCCAATATTGTATGTTTCTGTCCACGTCTGTTTGACTTTCTCTCTACACAGACATTCTTCTTCCTTCACAAAAGCTTGGATGTATATCAAATTTGAAACATACAAGCAGATATACTCTTTGGCTGCTCCAGAAAGAATGAAGATAACCAGCTTTAATAAGCCAATCCATTATTTAACAATTTGTCTTGCCTCCCTTGTATCTCACTGAAAAACCTTTTTACTTATGTTAAAGCACTATTCCTTTTAAACAGTAACAAATATTAGCTGCTTATCAATAATTGTATAATTCCTTACTTATTTGAATGTTATTAGTAATTCACCATTCAACTTTTTTTCCCTCCAAATTGAATAATCCTAGTAGCTTACATATTTTATTTATAAGTCTTGATTTACACAAAAAATACACGTCTTCATGGACTTATTTATTTTTTTAACAACAATTCATGAGTTAACAGTACAATTACAAAGATTAAAGAAGAAAAGCAATTTTAGAACATATTCCCACAAGATTTGGAGCAGCACAGTGGATGAAGTAGGAAAAGCTGTTCCAGATGGGAGGAAACTTAAAGGAGAAGTCTGTAGGCATGTTCTATCATATGCAGATGTCTTACAGATCAAGAGTGGGCTGGACTGAACACAGAACAGTGGAAACAGGAAGGTAGACTCTGGGGAAGAGATGCAGAGGCTTTGAAAGTTGCTAGTGGTGGTGTCTTAGATAAAGCATACTATTATGAATGTGATTTAAAGATAGGATTTGAGAACAAGAGGTAAGTAGTCACTTGCCTTGTCACATATGCCTGAATTCATAAACTTTGAAAACCCCACAGAAGAAAAAGTATTTATTTATGGGAAGAAAAGGGGGGGGGATTTATATGACAGGGAGGAATCTCTAATGGTTAAAAAACACTCAGAATCAAGGACACGAAGTAGATACTGTTGGTGAAGAAGGAGAATGGTTGTTTTAAAGAGTAAGATCTGACTGACAGAATGCCCTAAAGTCTGACTTGAGACTCGAATATGAGAGTAAGACATTTATGAAAGTAAGATCCAACTCAAAATTGAGAATGAAGCTAATTTAGATTTAAACTGACTTTGTAATAAAAAATAGTGTTTCCGTGTTCTGAATTCCTATGGAAAGGCCTGTCAAGTTATACCACCTTACTTGTAAATTGCTTTTATTTTTCTTCTTATGTATATATACTTGGCAAAGATCTTCTTAACTTATGGTTCTGTTACTTTAGTCCCATTGATAGATTAATTAAATTTTTTGAAATAGTGATTAGCTAACTAGTTAAAACAAAGGATGCATTCTATTATACAGTCGTAAAATTTAAAATAATACTGATAACAAGTAGATCTTTCAACTGAGATGTGTGTGTGCAAATTTACGAAAAGCTTATAATTTGATTTTGAGATTACAGCTACAAATTCCATTGTGTTCATAGTTTGTTTTCATGCTTGCATTTAAGCACATAAAAATACAGGTGCAGATGAAATGGGTACAGTAAGTTTTTTTAATGGATTATCAAAACTTACCCGATAACAATGATTTATAGAAAAACTAATATAGCCTTTACATGGAATCTCCTCGTAAGCATATACGTGTTATTTTCTGTCAATAGTTATCAGAAGTGATGTTACTGAACCTCACTAGGGAACATCTTTCTTAAGAATATTGAGTAAATGGTATCATGCGGGAAAGAAGAAATATATTGCCTCGTTAAGTGTCTTGCCATCCTTACCTCTCCAGTTTGCACACATTACACCTTCCACTTATTTTTGTCATTCAGTGTTTGGGGTCTTTTGGTAAATATAAGATTTCCATCTTTCCCCGATATCCCCATATTTTCAGTTTTTTCAGTGTCTCTATAAAATTTTCATTCTCTTCCTATCACTGAAACTTTGGTTTCCAATGGTAAACCGAGTATAGAAATTAAGATATGTAACTAATGTGGATATATCCTAAGAGCTCGAAAAATATAAAGAGGATCTATTATTTACCTCTTAGAGTTGAGAGTGTTACACATTAAAATCTTCAATATCTCTTATTTTCAGCTTTCCTGGTTACTTACACAAAAGACTAGAGAAATAATTTACACAACTGGTGTGAAAAGGAAGAAAAAAAGCCTTTCGTTCTCTACTTTTCCTTAAGAAAAGAAATGAGGTGTTCAACAGCAAGCATTTTCTGTTTGTGAAATATATATATGCATTTTTGTGTTACTAAATTTTTATTTCAACATTTTTGCCAAAATCAAGAGAAATGTAGCCTCTTTAGATATTAAATTGTGCTGAGTTAGAGGAATTACTGATTTTTTAGAGATAATCTTTGGAGTGATTACTGCAGCTTTCAGACTCTTGTTTGTAAAGTTTCCAATCTAATAGTGGCTGAAGAAAACTTACATTGACTCAAAACCCATCGTGATCACTATTGCTTAGCTTAACCTCTTTGAGATATTTAGTATGAGAAACTTACTTCATTTCCAGAGCAAGATCCCATCATGCCTAAAACAATTTTTTAAAGGCATCCTTGATGAACACATAGGGGCAAATTTCCATGGCACAAAATAAGACATTTCCCCCAACACCTATTAACATCTCGTTCTTCTATTGATTAATAATTAATTACAAAGGTCATTTTCCCTTTCAATTAACCAGTTTCTCATGTGGCTTCTTATTTTTTCCTTTTTATTATTAAGAGAATATTTTGGTAGAAACTTATTTTGTTAAGTGTTAAAAAGAAAAATAGGAACTTCTCTCACAAGTTGTGACCTGTACCACTTCTGTAAAGCTGTGTTTCTTTTTCTTGGGCAAAACTATTTGAGTTGATATAAAGACTAAAAGTCAACTTTTAAGATCTGTCTCTTGTCTCCATATGTCATTCCTACTTCTATGCTATCCTCTTTGTCACATGCTTACTTTCTCTCCATGCATCAACTGAAGAACCATCATTTAAACCCTAGCTTGCAGTTTGACCCTCCTTGTGTACTTTCGTACAACACATGGAGATGCCCAGCTCACCAGACGCTGATTATAGATGTTATGGCTAATCTATAAGTAGCTAAGACCCTCCCCCCACCCCAAAATGGCTGCATCTGGAAAGAAAAGGTTTCAGTGGTAGTCTGGTCAGTCCCCAGAAATTATCAATT
Source organism: Paguma larvata (assembly GCA_030068075.1). Taxonomy (NCBI): domain Eukaryota; kingdom Metazoa; phylum Chordata; class Mammalia; order Carnivora; family Viverridae; genus Paguma; species Paguma larvata. The sequence goes on from CM057829.1 coordinate 70,313,435, forward strand.
ATTAAAATCTGATTTTATTCAGCAGCAATATCTCAATTTATTGATTGCACTGCAAGAGATAGAATCAATAGCTATACATACCATTCAAATTTAACTATGATGAATGCACATTCCTGAAATAGAAACAATGATACACTTATACATGTAGACTATGTTTTTCTGTGTCCTAACCTAATTGCTTTTGGTACTAAATGTATATATTTTACAAATACTAGCAGGAATAAATTCCACAAAGTTATTTTTAGTAACTGCAAAATTAACAACATAAAATTTTATAAAGTCAATAGCATATGATACAGATTAATGTGAAAGCATTTCTTTCACAACTTGTTTTGGAATAAGGGTATGATTTCCATATTAAAGAAATATGAAATTCTTAATTAAGATTATGTTGCAATTCTAGAATATAAACTATAAAGAGGTTTGAGTCAAGAAGTTTTCTAGCCATAATTAGTTTGAAAGCTTAAAAACCTAGAGTCAAGAATTTCATTAAAACTCCAAACATTTTTATAGTATTTGAGGTTTTGTTTTAGTTGTTTTTTTTTGAGTTACAAACGTATTATCATTCTTTAAAAGTTTAGTTCTTTTTAACAGATATTTATGCTTCAAAACATTAACACTTGGAGTCTAGAAATCAAGGCACCTTACTAACTCAGGAGCAATTTTTAAAAACTTCTTTATCACGGAAAAAAATCAAACATACAAAAAAGTAAAGGACCGAGATATGATCCTCTGGATGCTAGATTTCCGGTATTCATGATTATTTACATTTAGACAATCTTATTTTATCTATCCTCCCCTACCACTCCCTTTCTTCCTTAAATGTTTTAAAGAAAATCTCATCATTACTCCTGTAAATAATTTGATATGTAGTCCCGAAGCAAATTCTAAATAGCTTAGTTCTTTCATTGATGGATCAATCCATTTATTTAGTACTTCATAGACATTTGTAGAGAATCTACCATATTTTAGACACTATGAATTAGTGTCTAAATTTTAGTCCTGGAAATTGGCCAGCCAGACAAGGTCATTAGGACCCTTTCTAAGCAGTTCTCTTATGATGGGAAATGCACACTGTTAAAAAATCAGATCATCCCATTCAACTGCTTAAATACTTTCTGAACTCCTGGACAATCCTTAGTAGGACACGTTAAATCCCTCATAATCTGTCTCCCTCAACCTCTGCACACTCAACTTTACCCACTGGACCATAAGCATTCTAAACACCCCCTGTATGGAATTAGTTTTCCAAATATATCTTCCTTTCATTTTTTTTTCATGCTGCTCTCTCTTTCTGGAACCTTCATCTCAAAACCAGACCAATTCTCATGTAGTTTTCAAGACACCATCCAGTTATCCATTGCTTCTTTGAGAAACTGTGTATGCATCTCCTCCTAGCAAACGAACCAGGTGTTCATCCTCTGTGCTTCCAGAACAGTTTTCTGTACGTCTCTTGTAGCACAGCTTTGAGGCATATTATTGTTTTATATTGTTTTTGACTCACTAAATTTTTTTAGGAAAGTCTCTGAATTTCGGATTTCTGTATCCCCAATATATGCAACAATTCAGAATATACAACAAATATTTAATAAATGCAGTGTTTTGTTTTTCTTATTATGTGCTTATTAGATGAACTATGGTCATTTCTGGAGGTGTAGTAGGATGATTCCTAATAATGATCCCAGTTTGCCTAATTTGACAGGACTAAAATGAGCACATGTTTTCCCATTAAAGGGAAAGAAACAAAGTATGCGTTGTATTTAAAAGAAACACCAGAATGTTCTGCAAATTTGGATATCAGCCCTGCCTTCTCGGAAATTCAGTTACAGTATTATTTGAATATAAAGTGAAGGAATGATATGGTCAATAAAGGAAGGTCACAGAATACCAAAATAATAACAACAAAAAAGAAGTCTAGTGAATGATATCAAATCCCTCCTTTTCCCTCCGAAATTCCCTTTGCTACTTAACTTTAACGTGTCTTTTTTAGTACATTTTTCTTACATGTCTTTTGTCTCTATCTTTTGTTTTATGCCCTAAAGAATTAGAAGAGAAACAAATATACACATAAGCAGAGTATCAAATAAATGGAATAGCACCTCAGCAGGGCCACTATAGTAAGTGGAAAAGAGGGTCTCAGTCATTACGTCCATAATCATGGATCATAGAATTTTAGAGCTGGAAAGAGCCCTACAGCTTATCTAGTCAAATACCTTTCCAAATTGCAGTCAGCCTTGCAATTTTTCTGAGGTATTGATGAAAGGGTAGGATAGCAGAATAGCCAAAAGAGAATAACTTAGCACGGAATGAGTCAACATAACTTCTGCATGAGAAATGACGTTTGTTTGTTTCATTAGAGTTGTTTGATGGAATAAATAAGTATGACTAAGGAGATTTGGAGAGAAAATCTATATTTAAACTTCCAAAACGCTTTTTGACAAGTTCCTATATCAGACTGTTTAAACAATCCCCATAAGAAATTGGATTGGAGAGAATTAAGGAGAAATTTGAGTAGACAATAACAGACAAGAATCAAGTCCTAATTCTGTTTTTTACTGAGTGTCCTGGTTCAAATTTTTTCACCTTGCTTATGATAAGTTTCTCACGAATAATATGACTAGTAATTTTATCTAACCCACCTGGCTTCTAAGAGGATTGAATGAGATAATAACACTTTATAATAAAAGCTACTATATGTTCACTACTTATTATATGTCAGACACTGCTCTAAGTGTTTAACAAATATTATCTCATTTAATCCTCACAAGACCCCAGTAAGGAAAATACTGTGTTTATCACCCCACATTAAAGGTAAGAGAACTGAGGCACAGAGTGGTGAGGTAACTTGTCCTGAATCATGAAGCTGGTTTTTGGTAAAGTCAGGAATTGAACCCAGGAAGGCTAGTTCTAGAGCCCCTACTCTTACCCAGTCAACCTCCTCACTATGTGCTATCAATATGTGCAAACCCCTTTTCATGCACAGCCTAAAGTACATAATAAGGACCTAATAAATGTCAGTTACTAATATTTTTACACTTTCTCAAGTGGAAAAAGAAAGTCTTAATATTGACTGAAGGTTTCTTTTAAGCACAAAGCATTCTCTTTAAAACCAGTCTAGAAGGCCATAGACACAAGTTTCCATGGTTCTACCATGGTCAGAAGCCAATATAGGTCAGAAGAGAAATTAAGGGGACAATAGTCTTGTTCTAAAGCCCATGTTGTTTTTACTACATTTCAGCCTGTACTCTTACTTGAATTCACACTTTTGTTATTCCTCTTACCACACTTAGATGTATAAAGAGATAGGTACAGAACACATAAGCACGTATATACATAATATCAATATTTTATTTGACCTACAGGTAAGCAATATTTAGTAAAGAGGATTTGAACAATAGCAAGGGAAAAATTTACTAAGTTTCTGAAGAACAGAAGCTGATGGCTGATGTCCCCAGAATCAATGCTGGAGCCAGTTGAGTTTCATGTTTTAGAACAGGAAGGGGCATACAAACGCACACTAAAATTGACTAATTTTCAGTTGACACTGAGCTTTTCTGGGGAGAAAAGGGCCAAGCCAATGATATCAAATGGTAGGATTCCCAGATAAACTGCTAGACAAAGGATCTATAGTAATTTTATATTATTCCCTGTAAAACATTGTCCTAAAAAGCTTTTGTACCGAAAATGAATGCAAGTGTCACAAGAAAGAGCACTGGAAATATACAGCATTATCCCATAGTACTGTACATCACCATTAGAAACAGTGTTTGCTTCTAGTCCCCACACCTCAAGGGAAACATAAGGCCATAAAGCTAACCCATCTAGAGAAAGGTAATTAAAACGACATAAAGATATGGAAAGTTGTCTGCCAGAAAATGGACTAAAAATATTAATACTATGAAAACTGAAAACTTTTAGGGTGAAAATGAGTAGGACGAACACAAACTTATTCATCGAGATCTAGAGTTCCAGAGCCCAACAAGTTGTTCTTGTTATTGTTCTTATTAACCTCTGAATGCTTCAGAATATCTCTCTCAAGAGATAGTGTATCTCCTACAGCATCACCATATCACACATATTATCGCATATATTATCGCAGTTAGGAAATTTAACATTAATGGTATTATCTAGTATATAATCAGATCCAAATTTCTCCAATTGTCCGAATAAAGTCCTCTATACTTTGCCATTCTTCCCTTCCTTCCTTCCTTCTTTCCCTGCATTCTTTTTTTGATTCAGAATCCAGTCAGATAGCTTTTACTGCATTTATTTGGCACAACTCTCTACTTAGCCTTAATATGGAAAAGTCAGCCAGCCTTTTTCATCTTTCTCATCACTGATTGTTTTTTAAGAGTCTAGGGAAATTATTTTGCAGAAAGTTTCTCAATTTGAATTTCCCTGATTGTTTCCTCATGATTCGATTAAAGTTTTTGGCATGAATACTACATAAGTGATGTTGTGTCCTGTGAGCACTTCTTAAAGCTTGAAAGAGGAGAAATTTAGGACCAGTGAATTCTTACTGTACCCCCAAATTGTATTTGTTACTTTCAGGAGAAGACAAAGGAAGTAATATTATTGGTTCAAAATGTTTAAAATAAAAATTCTTAATATATAAAAGTCAGATCCATTAAGAAGTAAAGAGATGTTTCAGAAAACCTCTTTAACTTTTCGCAGGTAACATTGCAGAGTGTAGTATGCCTATGTCTCTTGACATCACTCTCAAGGACAGAATGCTGACTATGCTATATACCAGCTTGACTCAAAATGGCGTTTTCTAAAATCGCCCTCTTTTTTCACAAAGCCAAATCCCAGTCTGTTAGGCATTTGCAAGATTTATTCTAAATGCTCCTTTCAGAATATATTTGAAGAGATTTTAAAATTTTTGAGAAAAGAGGATTTATATATCAAGACTGGCTAACTCTAAGTTACCTATATCCACAGTGTCCTCAAGTGTATATTTCTTTTTTTAAGTTTGTTTGTTTGTTTGTTGTTTCTAAGTAATCTCTACATCCGATGTGAGGCTTGAACTCATGACCCCGAGATCAAAAGTTGCATACTCTATCGACTGAGCCAGCCAGGTGCCCAGAGTATATATTTCTTTAACAATTCTAGGTCCCCTAAACTTGAACAAGGTGTAAGATGCACGTAATTGACAAGAGATACAGGCCATCACTAAAATTTTTCAGAATTTACAAAGTGAAATTTACCTATATTATTGTTTCATGACAATATTGAATAAAATTAACACTGATTTTGAATGCAGAAAGAATTTAAACCTAAACACTGTTACTCTTCAGCTTCTTAGCTACATATAAATCATTTAACCTCTTTAAGTTGTATCTTCCACATCTGTAACATGGGAGTAATAGCAACTACCTTTCAGTATTGTTGTAGGAATTAAACCTGATATCACATGGAAAAGTGTCAGTTTTATATAATTATTGTTATATTGTCTAGAAAAAAAATCTTTGATGTGATCCAAGAACAGAATGGCCCATCTGAACCATCTCTCTTTTATGAACTAACCAGTTGCTTGATCATGCTTACTATTTACTAAATTTTCCTCCATGTGAAAGGTGCTAGATCAGATGTTGTCTAAATCCCTTCTTTTACTTGATACCAAGTTCCCATCCTTCGGTTGGATGAGAAAATCCTATATCTGTAAAAATTCTCCTGTTTACTTAATATAGATCACATTTGATTTCTGTCACCTGTAAGCAAAATGAATATAATACCATCACTTAATAGCTGGTTAGATGAATCAGTTTAATTAAAGCTGGTTAAATGTGACACAAAAAATGGTCAACTAATGCTAATAACTGCTCAAAAATTGTCTGCATTTTTTCATTACACTTATCACACCAGAAGTTATGATACACATAGGATTTTACATAATCCAATATAGTTTTTGTTCTTTAAAAAAAAAACTTTCTAAGAGCAGTTTTAGGCTCACAGCAAAATTAAGAGGATGGTACAGAGAATTCATAGATAGCCTCTACCCTCATTATGCAGACCCTCCCTCATTATCAACATCCCCACTGGAATAGTACATTTCTTATAATTAGTTAACCTAATCATAATCACCTGAAGTCCATAGTGTCTATCAGGGTTCAATCTTGGTGTCATATATTCTATAGGTTCAGACAAATGTATGATAACATATATCCATTATTATGATAGATAGAGTACTTTCACCTTCCTAAAAATCCTCTGTGCTCTGCTTATGCATCCCAAACCCAACCACCCCCAATCCCTAGCAACCACTGATCTTATTATTGTCTGCATAATTTTGCCTTTTCTAGAATGTCACATATTTGGAATCATATAGTACATAACCTTTACAGATTGGCTTCTTTCACTAATATGCATCTAAGTTTCTTCTCTCTTTTCAGAACTTGATAATTCATTTTTTTTAGTACTGATGAATATTCCATTACCTGGATGTACCAGTTTATTTATCTATTCATCTACTGACGGGTGTCTTGTTTGCTTCCAAGTTTTGACAATTATGAGTAAAGCTGCTATAAATATCTGTGTGCAGGTTTTTGTGTGGATATAAGTTTTCAACTCCTTTGGGTAAATACTAAGGAGCATGATTACTGGATCAAAAATAAGAGTATGTTTAGTTTGTAAGAAACCTTCAAACTGTGTTCCAAAGTGGCTGTGCCATTTTGCATTTCCATCAGCAATGAATGAGACTTTTTGTTTTCTCACATCCTCGCCAGCATTCGGTACGTCGGTGTTCTGAATTTTGGCCATAAGTACTAATAGATGTGCAGTGTATCTCACTGTTCGCATTTCCTTGATGACTTATGATGTCGAGCATCCTTTCATATAGTTATTTGCCATCTGTATATCTTCTTTGGTTAGGTGCCTACTAAGCTTTCTGGCCCATTTTAAAAATTGGATTGTTTGTTTTCTTATTAAGTTTTAAGAATTCATTGTATATTTTGGGTAACAATCTTTAATCAGATGTATATTTTGTAAATATTTTCTCCAGTCCATGACTTGTCTTTTCATATTCTTGACATTGCTTTGGACAAAGAAGTTTTGAATTGTAATGAAGTCCAGCTTATCAATTATTTCTTTTATGGACTGTGACTTTGGTGTCGAATCTAAACAGTCATTGTCATACTGAGTCATCTAGATTTTCTTCTATGTTATCTTCTAAGAGTTTTATAGTTTTGCATAATACATTTAGGTCTGCGATCCATTTTGAGTTAATTTTTGTGAAGGGCGTAAAGTCTGTGTCTAGATTCATCTGGCTGGACTCTCTATTCTGGTCCATTGTCTATTCTTTCACCAATACCACACTGTCTTGATTACTGTGGCTTCATAATAAGTAGTAAAGGTCAGTAGTTTTAATTCTCCAACTTCATTCTTGTTCCTCGGTATTGTGTTGGCTATTCTGGATCTTTTGCCTCTGTATATAATCTTTAGAATCAGTTTGTTAGTATTCACAAAATAATTGCTGAGATTTCAATTGGAATTGCATCACATCTATAGATCAAATTGGAAGAAAAGAAATCTTGACAATATTGAATCTTTTTATCCATGAACATGGAATATCTCTCCATTTCTTTAGTTCTTTGATTTTGTTCATCAGTTTGGTAGTTTTCCTCACACAGATTTTGTACATAATTTGTTATATTTATACCTATATACTTCATGTTTTTTTGGTGCTGTGAAAATACTATTGTATTTTTTATCTCAAATTCCACTTGTTGATTGGTGATATATAGGAAATCATATTTGTCGAAGATCTTTGCATCTATATTCATGAGAGATATTGGTCTATAGTTTTATTTTCTTTAATGTCTTTGTCTGGTTTTGGTATGTGGGCTCATGAAATGAGTTAGGAGGTATTCTCTGTGCTTCTATTCTCTGAAAGAGATTGTAAAGAATTATAATTGCTTCCTTAAATATTTGGTATAGTCACCCAGTGAACCCATCTGAGCTTGGTGTTTCCTGTTTTGGAAGGTTATTAATTATGGATTCAATTTCTTTACTATATAGATACAGATCTATTCAGATTTTGTGTTTCTTCTTGTGTGGGTTTTGGAAAATTGTGTCTTCGAAAGAATTGGTCCATTTCATCTAATTTGTCAAATTTGTGGGAATAGTGTTGTTCATAGTATTCCTCTATTATCCTTTTAATGTCCATAGGATCTGTAGTAATGTTCCCTCTTTCATTTCTGATATTAGTAACTGTGTCTCATTAATAACTTTTTCTTTGTTAGTCTGGCTAGAAGCTTATTGATCTCATTGATCTCTTCAGAGATCTAGCTTTTGATTTTGTTGATTTTTCTCCCATTGATATCTCTTATTTTCCTGTTTCAATTTCTGCTATTATTCTTTTTTTATGTAATTTGTGACAATTTTTATATTGCATTTTCATTGTAATTCGAATATAGTTAACATGCAGTATTATATTAGTTTCAGGTGTACAATATAATGAAAAAATATGGAACACTTCAGAAATTTGTGTGTCATTCTTGCACAAGGACCGTGCTAATCTCTGTGCTGCTGAAGTCAGTATTCTGGTCTAATTCTTATTATTTCTTTTCTTCTGCTTAGTTTATATTTTTTTTATTATAATAGTTTATTTTCAAATTGGTTTACATATAACACCCAGTGTTCATCCCAACACGTGCCCTCTTTAATGTCCGTCACCCCCCTCCCCCCTCCCTGACCTCCCTTACCCTCAGATTTAGTTTAGATTTAATTTGCTTATCTTTTTCTAGTTTCCTCAGTGTAAATTTGGATTGTTGATTTTAGCTCTTTTACTTTGTTAAATATAAAAGATATTTACTGCATCTCACAAGTTTTGATAAATTGTGCTTTCATTTTCATTTAATTCAATATATTAAAAAATTTCTCTTGATATTTCTCCTCTGATCCCTCTGTTGTTTAGAAGTGTGTTGTTTAATCTCCATATATTTTGGGACTTTACAATTATTTTTCTGTTACTGATTTCTAGTTTAGTTCCATTGTGGCCTGAGAGCAGACATTGTTTGATTTCTATTGTTTTAATTTAAGGTGTGTTTATAGACCAGAATGTGGTCTACCTTGGTGAATGGTCCATGTGAACTTGAGAAGAACGTATATTCTGTTGTCATTGGATGAAGTAGGATATAGCTGTCAATTATGTCATTGATCTTTGGTGTTATTGAGTCCACCTGTATCTTTCCGATTTTCTGCCTGTTGAATATCATGTTCATTTCTGGTAGAAGTGTATTGAAGTCTCCAACTTTGATAGTGGGTCCATCTATTTCTCTTCTCAGTTCTATTGATTTTGCCTCATGTAGTTTGACACTCTGTTTTAGGTGAACACATTAAAGACTGTTATGTCTTCTTGAAGAATTAACCCCTTTGTCATTATGTAATGACTATCTTTATCTCTGATAACTTTCTTTGCTATGATGCCTGCTCTGTTTGAAATTAATATAGCTACCCTTGTTCTTTTTAATTAGTACTCATACTGTATATATTTCTCCATCCACTAAGTTTTAATCTATATTTGTCTCTCTATATTTTTTAATTTATATTTGATTCCCAATTATCTTTTAATTTATATTTGTCTTTCCATCTGTTAATTGGTGCATTTAGACCACTGACATTCAAAATTATTATTGATACAGTTGGGTCAATATCTACCATATTTGTTATTTTCTTCTACTTGTCCTTATTCTTTGTTCCTATTTTTGTCTTCCACTCTTTTTCTGCCTTTTTAGATTTTAATTGAACATTTTATATGGCACTATTTTCTCTCCTTTCTTAAAATTTAATCTTATAAACTTTAATATAAATTTTTTTTTTACTTTTCTCAGTTGTTGCCCTAGAGTTTGCCATATACATTTACAACTAAACCAAGTCCACTTTCAAATAACTCTATACCACTTCACAGGTAGTGTGAATACCTTATAATAACAAAATAATCTTAATTCCTCTGTCTTGTCCCTTGTATCATTGCTATCACACATTTCACTTATATATAAATATACCCAAACATATGTATGCATAACATAGGCATACATGCATAGGAATACATAATCAAATACATTGTTGGTATTGTTATTTTGAACAAACTCTTATCTATTTGATCATTTAAGAATAAGATAAATGAAAGTTTTTATTGTATATTCACTTATTCCTTCTTCAGTGCTCTTCTTTTCTTTACATAGATTTAAGTTTCTAACCTATATTGTTTTCTTTCTCACTAAAGAACTTCTTTTAACATTTATTACAGGCACATTTACCAACAACGAATTCCCGCAATATCCATTTGTCTGAGGAAGTCTTTGTTTCTCCTTCATTTTTGGAGGATAGTTTCACAGGATACAAAATTCCAGTTCGATTTTTTTTCTCTTAATACTTTAAGTATTTCACTCTACTCTCTTACTTGCATAGTTTCTTAGGAGAAGTTGGATAGAATTATTATCTTTCTTCCTTATAGCTAATGTGTTTTTTCTCTCTGACGTTTTGTAGAATTTTTCTTTATCTTTGGTTTTCTGTAGTTTGACAATGATATGTTTAGGTGTAAGGTTTTTGGGTTTATCATTCTTGGTGTTCTCTTAGATTCCTGGATTTGTGGATTAGTGTCTGATATTAATTTGAGAAAAATTCTCAATCATTATTCTTTCAAATTTTTCTCCTGTTCTATTCTCTCTTTCTTCTCCTTCTGGTATTCCCATTATACTTTGCCATACCTTTTGTAGTTGTCCTTTGATATTCTATTATGTTTTTCTCAGTCTTTATTCTCTTTGCTTTTCAGTTTTTGAGATTTCTATGAATATGTCATCAAGCTCAGAGATTCTTTTCTCAGCCATATCCAGTGTACTAATAAGCCTGTCAAAAGTATTCTTTATTTGTTATGGTATTTTTTTTTATCCCTAGCATTTCTTTTTGATTCTTTCTTAGAACGAAATTTCTGTGTCTCTGCTCATATTATTTATCTGTTCCTGCATTCTGTTTATTTTATCTATTTGAGTCCTTCGCATATTAAATCCTTGTTTAAAATTCCTGGTCTGATAATTCCAACATACCTGTCATGTCTGGTTCTAATGCCCATTCTGTTTCTTCAGATTGTGTTTTTTTGGTTTTAAGGGGTGGGACAGTTTAGCCTTTTTAGTATGCTTTGTATTGTTTTAAGTTTATTTATTTTGAGAGAGAAAGAGAGCATGAGCAGGGGAGGGGCAGAGAGAGAGAGAGAGAGACAGAGAATCCCCAGCAGGTCCTGTGCTGTCAGCATAGAGCTCAATGCGGGGCTTGAACTCAAGCATCCAAGAGTTGGATGCTTAACCGACTGAGCCACCCACCTGCCCCTGTACTTTTTTATTGATAGCCAGACTTGATGTCTGTTTATAGGCAATAAGCTGGGGGCAATCTTGGTGCTCATCTCATTTGTGTTCTGTTCCATCGGATCTTTGTCACTCATTTCCTGATGTCTAATTACTTGAAAACCAATGATTCATATATTTATTCAGTTTTTAAATTTATTTTAGGCAGGAGAGTAAATCCAGTCCCTACTATTCCATCTTGGTTGGAAGCAGAAGTACCTTCTTCCACTTTTAAAATATTTATCTCACCCAATTTTGACTAACTTATCTCTCTTACATTATGCTTATTTTTTAGTAATATTTTAAAACTTTGACACTAAAAAAATCTGACTTTTCCCCGAGAGGAGAAAAAAGCTTTTCATTGTTGTATTCATCTTGGAGGTTGACTCATATAATTTTTACCCATCAGTTTCATAAAAGGTCTTCAGTGTAAGCTATTGGGATCAATTTGACAGTAAGACTTTGTATGATGAATGCATTCCCTAATTGTGAAAAAAAAAAAAAAAAGGAAAAGGAAAAGAAAAAACCTAAGCAAAAGATTTAACTGCTGTGCCTAATTCTTCTTTGCCACTGCACTGTTCTTTGCAAAAAAGGTTGGAAACCAGCCATGTTTTCTTTTGTGTCCATTTCTGTTCCCATGATGATTAGTTGAGAAGTCATAAAGACATATTTTTTAACCAGTTAGAGAAGGAAAGATATAAATTCTTCTACAATTATTTATGGAAAGTATACATTCTTCTATCAAATCTACCATAAAATCAAGAGCTAAAATTTGAACATTATACAAATTTAAGTTTGACTTCTTTGGGGCTGTCGGTGAGGCCAGACTGTAATATTTAGGGCTTGTTCATTCCTTTCGTGTGCTGGCGTGTACCCTTCTGGGGGTTTACTACTGGCAGGCAAAGCTGCTCTCCTTTGCTGTTCTATCTTCCAGCAAGCATTATACCTACTGGCAGGTGAGAATATCACATTATGAAAGTTATATAGACTTCTGTGGCAGGGAAAAGGCTGTTTCATGAAAAGGCAAGTTCATGGCATATGTATCATTGCAAAATAGTTTCTTAACCTGGGACCAGATACACAGGTGTCTTGAAATCTAAGAACATTTTAAAATTGTATGCAAATGTTGTGTATGTGTTTATACTTTCTGTATATAGAATCCATAACTTTTATTTATACTCAAGGAGAGTTTTAAATGATGAGTCCTTCATATAGTCTGACTGCAGAGTGGAGCAACAGAACAACCAGACATATTGTCAAAGTAATATAGAATGACACTCCCATAAAATTATCCACTGAGAATAAATTAAGAATCTGTATCACTCAGTCCTCAGAGTGGACATTTTTGGCCCAGTGATCTCCTTCCACAACCCAAATTATAGCTGGTAATTTAACACCAAGATAATCAGCTCTTCTTGTGCCTTAAAAATACAACTTTTGTATTTGGTTTTTATTTTTTTCCATCATGTTAAAGCCATGTAAATAAATATATATTCAGGTGAAACTTTTGCTTAAAGCCACAAAATATTTCTAGGAAACTGACATTAAAAAAAAAGAAAAGATTGCTTATCCACATGGTTAACTTTTCAGGTGAAAGCGAAGGGGTGTTAGTTTACCAATGTATATGCTAATCATAAAGCAAGTTTGATAAGATTAATTGCAGTATATATCAAGACTTCAATAATTTTTTAAAATTGCGTTATCCTTTCTCACAGCCAACCATGTCTTTGCTACTTTTCCCTGTCCAGGTAAGCAACACTAAACCTCGGAATGTAGGCTAGTCGTTTTCATCACTCTATAATAAATCGATCTATCATTATTTATATAGGGGAAGTATTATTATTTCTATGTCATTTCTAACAAAGTAGAACCTTCAAGAAAGCTTGGGGTTCATAAGAGAAGTCCGTCTCGGTGTGTGTGTGTGTGTGTGTGTGTGTGTGTGTGTGTGTGTGTTTTAATGTTTTTATTTAGTTTTGAGAGAGAGAGTGTGAGCGAGGGAGGAGCAGAAAGAGAGGGAGGCAGAGAATCCAAAGCGGGCTCTGCACTGACAGCAGAGAGCCCCATATGGCGCTTGACTAACAAACCGTGAAATCATCACCTGAGCCAAAGTTGGACTGACTGAGCCACCCAGGCACCCCCTACCTCCTTATTTTTGAATGTGTTTATTAAGCATTACCTTTTGATCTAAAGCTCCCTTTAGCTTTATTTTTGATGCTTGGGGATAGTTCTTTGGTAAAGAAGATAACAATGAAGTCATCCTTCAAAAAAATTTTTCTTCATCCACTCACATTCCTTGTTTCTCACGCCATGTCTCAGACTCAACTTATACTCACTCGGTTCTCCCTTTGGCGGTTTCCCATTTTGATTTCAACTCCAGAATTAAGCAGTATATATCAAAAAAGCAGTTCACTCATAACAATAGAGTCAATAATATACCAAGCTAAAATATATTTCAAGATACTTCCTTTCATCACTGAAGTGTTTACTACATTATTCATATTTGAAGAATATCTTATTTGCCAATTTTCCCATACAACAAAAAGAGCTAGAGATTCCAAATTTTTCTACCAAATCCCTCTTTCTTTTTTTGTTTTGGTAAGAAGTACAGATCTTTTAAATTTTATAAGTGGATAAATATTGATTTCTAAAAATGCCAAGTCTTTAAATGAAAGTTCATCCTTTACATATATTCTTTCTGAAGTTATTACTTAAATCATTATTTAATTGTGTCCATTGTATTGATTGTGTTGGGTGAAGTATTTTTTTTCATCCTAAAAGAAAATTATCATTTATCTATGCAAAATTTATATAAAATGTTAAAGTTTTTTTTAAAAAAAGCTAAATTTAATACCAGCAATTATAATCTCAAAAACAGTATATGATTGTAGGAAGTGCTTTTAATGTGTTCTCTGAATTTTATGGACCATGATAACGATAAAGATAATCAAGTCTGGTTGCTCTTGCATGTGATTCCCTTGAACATGGTGGGCAGTTGGTGGCACAGGTGGCAAAAGTGACAAGTTGCAATATCTTAGCACGATATGGGGACTATTTTAAGATCCATCCCTGTGGAAACTTAGGCAGATCAAAGGAACTGAATCTGATCTGCTAGTATCAAGCTACAATACTCCATGCTGCTTTTTACTAAGGTCTTGATAAACAAAGGTATTTTATTACTTTAAAAAATTAAACATCTTTACATAATGAAATTTTTATTTACAGAAGGTCATACTGACGTTAACATATCATGACACAATTATTCATAAAATAGCAATATGCAAGATCTAAGAAAGCTATGTGTTCTTGACATAGAAACAAATTCTAGATAGGCTGTGGAATTCAGTTAAATAGGAGATCATAAAATAAAATGTCCCAATACTGCTGCAACTCTGAGCAAAAGATCACCTAAATATTGCTGGTTGGGCTAAGTGATACTGGAAGAAAAACGGGGATATAAAAGGACCAGTAATGGCTGGCTCTATTTACTGTTTGCCTTACTAATAATCCTATCATCTCAATTATCACAGTTTTCAATTTTTCCAGAGCCAGGACATTCAAATATTTTAAAGTTGGAGATTTCTTCTTGTTTCAATCCCGGTTAATTTCCAATCTCTATGACAGTTTTTTTTTTTTTTTAAGTCATTTCTATGCCCAATATGCTTGAACTCACAACTCCAAGATCAAGATTTACATGTTCTATCTGCTGAGCCAGCCAGGCACCCCTCTATGACAGTTCTTAAAAAGTGGCAGTGGAACCCATTTAATGATCACCAATTGTTTTCAATAGACTTTCTGGTGGAAACCTCTAATAAAAACTTTTAAAACATTTTTTAAAAGATAATTTGTTTAAATGCGGTAGGAGAAACTGACAGAACTGTCAATCTACAATGTGTATTAACTAATCATGTCCTAGAAGTTTTAGAGGATGAAGAGAATAAAATTATTTGTTAAGCAATTCAATTGGACCTGGGTATATTTAATTCAACCACATTTTTTTTTAGAACCATATATTTGAAAAACAGATACTCAAGTCACAACTAGCAATCTGTTAGAAGCACAGAAAAAATACATGAATCCCTCAATTATAAGTTGCCAGCAATTTTGAGACACCTCATCCATTTTACAGTAGCTTTCAAGAGGGGAAAAACTATATTAAATGAAGATATTTTTTTAACTTGCCAATATCTTTTATCCATGTAATTAGGTTTTTTTTCTTTCAGTAGCAAATCAGAATTTGAGAGTAAATTTTCTGCATTTCTGACATCTAAGAAGTCTGCACTATGTTAGGTTATTTTCAATTATGGATAATACCATAGTGACCCACTGCATTTCATAGTTCCTGCTCAAACCTTGACCTGTTTAACATCTTAAGGCTTGATAGAAGTTCTAGGCACATTGAGGAATATGTGTTTTTCCTGCATTTTCTGTTTGAGTAAAATCGTAGGTTTTTTTTTTTTGTAAATTAAAAATTACTTTTCTTAAGCCAACTGGGAGCTTTTGACAGATAGATGTTCAATGCTTTAGTTAATGGCTTTCACTTCACATAAACAAGATCCCCATTTAACTTAAAATTCAACAGCAAATAACAAGATTGAACAGATTCCTTCTATATACAGGTTGGCACATGAACAGACAATGACAGTGTACTGTGTTTTTTTTTTTTTCTTTCTTTCTTTTTTCCCTGATGGCTGGCAGGGTTTTAAGAAAATATCACTGTAAAATATAACCCAACTCTAGGCACATTAAGTGTGAAGATAGAAAACTAGAATTGAGAAAATATATCATGTTTCAACTTTTTCTTCGTCATTTTGTATATCAGTCTGAGTTCTCAGATCTTTTTTTTTAATGTTTATTTATTTTTGAGAGAGAGAGAGAGACAGAGACAGTGTGAACAGGGGAGGGACAGAGAGAGAGAGAGAGAGGGATACACAGAATCTGAACCACTGACAAATACCATCTTAACCATGTAAACCATAATTGTAACAGGTGTTGGTTGGATGATGAAAGAGATATCAATTTTACCATATTAAGGCAAAAGAAAAATTAAATTGGCTTATGTAATCTAAGGAAATACTGAACAACCAAATAATAAGCCAGGAATCACTGAGTCTGAGAAATCTCTGGAAACATGGGCAGAGGCCCTGGACCAATTTAATTATGTGGGTGAAAAGGGGGCATATTCTAGAAGAGGACTATTAATTGGACACTTCCAGATGTCCCCTGCAAAGCAAAAAATAAAGTTTACACCTGGCTTATAATTTGTGAAGACATTGTGACACTTCAGATGGGAAAATTTGGTGTATAAGTATTATAATTAGTTCCAATAAAATAAAGTATTACAATAGTGAATCACTGACACATTCTGAAATTTTGCTCACCAATACTAACATTTAAAACTCTAAAAAGTCATTAGACATGGCAAAAGTTAGACTGATATAAAAATATTTCTTCTCAATTCCTGTGATCTTTCTCTCCATCTTTTACTGCTTCATAAGCCACAAATGTATGGGAGCACAAATATCTAATGCTTTCCTTTCCTTTTCTTTTTTTGGGGTACAGTCCATAGTCTATAAATATTTTGAGACTACTTTGCTTTATAATCTAAGGGAGGACAAAATTGTCATTAATTTCTTAATGTTCTTAGTAAATATCTTAAAAACAAGAGGAGCAAGGGAATGTTGCTCCTGGTGGACCAGGAAGGAAACCAAACAACTATTAACAACAAAAAGAAACATATTTTCAAGATGAATGAACTGGTGATATGGGAGCAGAGAAGCAAAGGAAAATTATTTGGGAATAATTTTTTTTAATGTTTTATTATATTTCTGAGAGAGAGACAGGGAATAAATGGAGGGCAGAAAGAAAGGGAGACACAGAATCCAAAGCAGGCTCCAGGCTCCCAGCTGTCTGCACAGAGCCTGACGCGGGGTTCGAACTCATGAACTCTGAGATCATGACCTGAGCCAAAGTCGGACGCTCAACTGACTGAGCCACCCAGGCACCCCTAGGAATAACTGTTAAAAGTCAGATGTATTCAAATCATCAAAACAAAGAAAACATGAAAACCAAAGTGTATGGAGCTCATTACTCCTTAACCAACAACCCTATTATTTATCCCTGTTTGGTCACATGGCTGCCAGTGCCAGAAATAGGGTATGAATCCACATCCTCTGGCAACAAATTAATGTACCTTTTCTTACTCTATGCTGTCTCCTCTCAAGTTCTTTACATGTTTGAGATCAAGCATGCTTTCTATGTACTGAGAATCAGAAGTCCTACCCCCAGAACCTATTAGCTCAGTGCATCAAGCAAGCTACTCTAACCGCCTTACACTTCACATGACTCATCTATGCAATGAGAAGGAGGAGATCTTTCCTGTCACTACCGAGTTGTTGGAAGGCAAAGTAAGAGAGTGCTTTTTGACAATAACATGTATACATACAAGGGATTGTTATCATTGAAATGCATAAAGGAAATAGTTGATGAGATTTACCAGCCACTAGTTATTATCTTTAAAGACTCGTGATAGCAATATTTGGAAGTAATTTCTCTCTCAATTAGGCACCCATTGGGCCATTGTGGAGTTCGTATTGCATCCAGTTTATGCCTCCTCACCTTGAGGATGCTGTGAAGTGGGGAAGTTCAGAATAGCTTAATAATATGATTAAAGTGGTGAATAAATAAGACCCATGAGAACAGGTAGAAGGAGTTGGAATTAATTAGTTTGGAGACAATAATTGCCTCCTAATACATGAGACATCATCATAAGAAAAATATAGAGTGACTTTTATCCAACATCTTTGATAAATGACTTGAAAGTAACTGAAAATATAATACGGACATAAGAAAGAATTGACTGATAGGATTTTTTGTTAAATATTAAAATAGGCGATAAAAGGAAGATGTGGAGTCTCCTTTGTTGATGACTTTTCCAAAGAAAAACAGACAACACATCAATTTGGTTTTGTCAGGGAACAGATATACTTGCAATCAGGGAACTAAAAATCTAAACTATTGAGATGTTCTCTCAACTCTCAAGAATTCTACAGTTCTCTGGCTAACACCCTTTAATAATCATAACATAGGTAGATAGCAAATTTTTGTAATTATCCTTGTCCAAATGTACAAACTACATGAATCTGTTACTACCCTAATATATGTATCTAGTTTGTTTGGTTGTTTGCTTTAGACGGTGTGATAGGTGCAGAGATTGAGTGAATCTAACTCTCTGGTTTGTGGCACAGTATCATTAATCTGAGCAAGGCATTAAGTGGATTTCTTCCCATGATCGCATTCCTCACTCCCATCTTCCCCTCCCCAACAGATAACTGTTCTAATGTGTTCAATGTATATTCTTAAGTTTAAGTGTATCTTTGGAAATAAGTAGTGTGGACTTTTTTGGTGTGGTTTTTAAAGGGTATGCAAATAAATGTCATGTATTTTCTTCTGTTTTCACTGACCATTATGTTTTAAGAGTGATGTTTTTAACTGCGGGGTCATATTCAGTAGTGTGCATCCACAGCCTTCTCCTTCCTCGAGTGGTAGGCAACACAGTTGTTTCCAATTCCCTGCTTCCATGGTGTTGTGATAAACATACTCTCTTACATGTTTCTTATTGTAAGGTTTCTCTCTCTCCCTTTTACTTTAGAAATATGATTGGATAATCAAACATCATTGGTATGTATGCAACTGCTTTGCCGGATTGTTCTCCAAAATGGCAGTGTTCAAGTATGAAGGAGTTGTTACCCCAGCCATGCTTAGCATCATAGAACAGGCCAATTTTTCCCAATGCAGGGCTTCAACTCAGGACCCAGGGGTCAAGACCTGAGCTGAGACCAAGAGTCAGATTCTTAACCGACTGAGCCACCCAGGCACCCCCAGATCTTCTAAATGAGTTCTAATATCACTTAGTAGAATTTTAAATTTTCTCTCTAAAGAACTGAAGCATTAGTGATATCTCTTCTAAAATGTAATTATCCCTCCACAAATTTGACATTATTAACCAACTTATTGTATATGTTCAATATCAGCCCTATTTATGCCCTTTATATCTGTAGTGTTTATAAACTCCTTTTTAAAAAGGTCTGTTTATTTATTTTTATTTTTTTTTAACATTTATTCATTTTGGGAGAGAGAGAGCAAGCAGGGGAGGGGCAGAGAGAGGAGAGAGAGAATCTCAAGCAGACTTTGGAGCACAGAGCCTGACTCGGGGCTCAATCCCATGAATCAAGAAATCATGCCCCAAGTCGAAACCAAGAGTTCGATGCTGAACTGACTGAGCCACCCGGGTGCCCCCAAACAAGATATGTTTATCTCCATCTGTGCGTGAAGTTCAGTGCCTACACAGCCCTATGTAAAGATAGATATTGATATGTAGCCTCAAAGAAAATGATATTCCTTATTATTTATTATTTTTATAATAAAGACTTATTTTTATAGTAAAAAGTTTTTGATTCAAAAATAATAGACTCAAGTACTAGAGTAATCTAGTCCCTCATTTATATTATAAAATATTTACTGACTTCCTACCATGGGGCAGGCTATCATGTATTCTAGGATGATCTGTAGATCCCTATGATCCTGAGACCCCTTCGGGAGGTCTGTAAGAGAAGAATTCTATTTATACCAATTTAAAAACGTTATTTGCTTTTGCAACTCCATTAACACTGATGGTGCAAAAGCAATTTGAGAGAGTGAAACCTCCCAGTATCTTAGCATGAATCCAGACAGTGGCACCAAACTGTACCAAGAGTCACTGTATTCTTCACCGACATGCACTCATAGTGAAACAACAAAAAACAAAAAAAACACCAGTTTTATTTATTAAGATCTCCTTGCGGAGCCAATAAAGTTATTATTTTATGAAATCTCACACTTGGATATGACTTTTTAATATTTTGCGATAGAATGCAAAGTATACATACTGAAGTACAATGGTCTTCTTGAAGAAAAGCACTTTTGCCAAAAAAACTGAATCGATTTTTTCATGGAAGATCATTATATATTAAAAGAACAACTGGATGACAAACTGATTTTCAGACTTGGATATCTAGCAAATAGTTTCTCAAAGATGAAAAAAGCAAGTACTTCATTTCAAAAGAAGCAATAGGTAATGTCAGTAAAAGACTAAAGCTTCCAAATGAAAATTAGAATTTTGGAGAATTTTTATTCACTACCATGAGCTTGATGGCTCCTTAATACTTAAACACTTTTCTGATGAGATCAGAATGATGCGATTTTTTCTGATATTTTATAATAAAATGTGTCAACATTTGAAAAATCTGCATAAATGATCAAATGACCAATGCATAAAGTTACAAAAGAATGCATAGGCAAACAATCCATTCAAATTTTAGTATAGACCAATAAATTTTAATGCACATTGAAAAAATTAATTGAGGGATGCCTGGGTGGCTCGGTTGGTGAAGCGTCACACTTCAGATCAGGTCATGATCTCATGGTTTGTGAGTTTGAGCCCCACATTGGGCTCTGTTCTGTCAGCATGGAGCCCACTTTGGATCCTCTGTCCCCCTCTCTCTCTGCCCCTCCTCTGCTTATTCTCTCTTTCTCAGAATGAATAAACTTAAAAAAAATAAAAAGTTAATTGATATGATTTCAAATTCCATGTTGCAATTGGCCTTTAAGGAACTACCGCTTGCTGAGTTTAAGTGTAGTATCAAAGAAAATATACACAAATGTCTGAAAAGCCTATAAAATATTCTTCCCTTTCCGACTATAAGCCAGTACGAGGACAGATTTCTTTTTACATTTTATTTATGTATTCGGGGGAATGGAGGAGAAAACATGAGCAGGGGAGGGGCAGAGAGGGAGAGAGAATCCCAAGCAGGTCTGCGCTGGCAGCAGGGAGCCTGATGTTGGGGGCGGAGGGGCTTGATCTCACAAAACCACGAGTTCATGACCTGAGCTGAAATCAAGAGTCAGATGCTTAACCAATTGAGCCACCCAGACGCCCTGAGGGCAGATTTTAATGGACATATAACAACAGATATTGCAGAAACAGATATAAGAATTCAGAAGTCTTTTATTATACCAGAAATTAAAGTTACTTGCAAAAATAAAGAATAATATCACTGTTTTCACTAATACTTTGTTTTAGAAAATAGAATTACTTTTCATAAAAATGTTACTTGTGTTAACATGTAATAGATTTATTATTGTTTAAAAATAAAGGAATACTTAAAAATTTTCTAAATTTCTCAGTTTTCATTTGTAATGGTAGATTAATAATAGATATAACTCACATATGCAAAAGTTATTTGGGGTCCTGAATAGTTTCTAAGAGTGTAAATTTCCTGAGATAAAGAAGTTCGAGATCTACTGCTCTAAGACTAGAGAGGAGAATGAAAGAGACAAAGTCCCTGCCCTCATTCTAGTTGCAGTATACGGGTGAACAAATATGTAAAGATAACTTCACATTGTGTAAAGCTTAAAACAAATGAAGCGATGTGATATAGAGTACATAGGTAAGACTACTTTAAGTATTAAGTTCAAGGAAGGTTCCTTTGAGGAAGTTACAATTTGATCTAAGGCTTGGAAAATAAGTAAAAGTGACCAATTGGAGAGCTAGAGTTAGAGCATTCCAGATAGAAAGAGAAAGAATTTCATTAGTCTGAGACAAAAAGAGTTTCCATGTTTGGGAACCAAAGATGAGGCCAGAGTGGCTGAGATAGAACAATCATCAGAGAAAACAGTGCTAGAGGAGTTGGTTGAGTACGCAGAGGAACAGGGACCTTCGTGGCAATGATTTGGATTAAAACGGAAGTCCAATAGGAAGCCACTAAAGGCTGAAGGGAAGGAAGTTGACTCTGGATGTTGTGCCAAGGATGGGTTGCATGGTAGTAAGTTGGTAGTAAGAGTTGAGACAAGGAGACCAGTTAGGCAAGACACTGGCACCAAGACAGTTGGCAAGTGGCTAGGCCAAGGCAGTGGCCATGGAGATGGAGAAAAGGTGATAGATTCCAATGTGTATTGGAGATAACAGTAGAGTCTGCTGATGGAATGGTTGTGGAGAATGAAAAAGGGAGGAATCAAAATTGATTCTTGGGTCTTCGAGTACAGCAACCAAATGATTGAGAGTGCATTTGCTGAGATGCTCACCACACTGACACACCTTCAGCTCCCTTGCACCTCTCTATCACTCCTGCCTGGCAAAAACCAAACCTGCTCAAATCTAAATCTCCATTGAGTCCTCATCTGCATCTGAACAATGAAACATAGATAGAGAAAAATCACAAGCTCAGGCTAACTGATTCTCTTCATGACCCCAAAATTTGAGTGGACCTTTGCCCTGCCACGCAATCCTACTGTAATTTCCTAGCTAATTAACCTTCCTGCTCTCCCAGATAACTATTATACATTTTCTTTCTCTCTTTTAACCTCCAATACCTCTCCATTCCCCATTTTCTCAGCTGATAATGACCTGCTTTCTATTTCAATAAAAATTGAACTTCCACACTTCTGATCACACCTGCCAGTCCACTGCAAACTGAGTCTTCTGCCTTACCTCTCATTGCAATGGATGAATTACAGAGACAACCACCTGTACCTAAACTCTGGATCCTGTGTTTCTTGCCTAACTGTGAGCACTGCTTCAATGGATAATGCCTGTCTTACCTGAGTCATTGGTTGGCATTCACAGTACTCCAGCTTTTTACTCCCTCCATTCCATGAAAATAACCTTGTCAAAGGTTATTACCTTTGCACTGTTTATGTAATGATCATTTCTCAGTCTTATCTTACTCACCTTCTCAGCAGCATTTAAGAGAGTCAACCACTCCCTTCTCCTTGAGACACTTTTTAGTTTTCTTCCAGAGACCATCCTCTCTTGGCTCTCCTTTTTCACTGGTCACTCTTTCTTGAGTCTGCTCAGCAGTTTCTTCCTCATCTTCCCAATCAGCAAATGTTGGAAACTCCCAGTCTTACTCATTGGAACTCTTCTGTCTACACTCACTTGTTTGTTGATCTAATCAGTCTCTGTGGCTTTAAATACTCTTTATACACTGATAAGCCCCAATTAGTATCTTCTTCCTTCCTGCTCCCTGAAGCCCCAGACATATACATCCAGCAATCATTTGACATCACCATTTAGTTGTTTAACAGTTATCTCAAATTTAACAAGTCTAACTGGGCTCCTGTCCCCTGCACCCTTCCCATATCTGTTCCACATACAACCATCATCATCAGTAACATCATAATCCTATGTGTTTAAGTCAAAAACCTTGGAATATGGCTGGCACTCTATTGCCCAACCTATCAGTAAAACTCTGCTGGCTCTAAAGTCAAAGCATATCCAAAATCCTGCTACTTCTCACCACATTTATTGCCACCACTCTAGCTCAGGTCATCATCATCTCTTGCTTATCCATTCTAACTGGTGTTTCTGCTTCTGCCTTCATCTCCCTACAAGATATTATGCAGCATCCAGAGTGATTTACTTAAAAAGTAAGTTTAATAATGTCTGCTTAAAACCTTCCAAGGCCTTTCCATTTCATTTTGAATAAAAATCAAAATCTTTAGCAAGGCCTCCAATAAAGGATCTGGTCCCTTGCCACCTCTCCAACCTCGTTTCCTAATAGTCTTCTCTCTCTATCCCACCTCTCAACTCCACTTCAGCAACACGACTCCTTGCTGTTCCTTGAGCACATTAAGCACACTCCCACTTTAGGACCTTTCTCACTTGCTGCTCCCTCCATCTGGACTGCTCTTCTTTTAGATATCTACATGGCTTACTTCCTCACTTCTTTTGGGTTTCTGCTTGAATATCATCTTCTCTTAAAGATATTCCCTTAACACTCTTCAACTTCTAGGTGAAGATGGAAGATTGAACACATGCATTTCCTTCAGCACTCTCCCCAAACTCCATGAAATGGTGGTTAATGAATACCTTTAAACCCATAAAGTCACAAAGACAAAGACAACAAAAGGAGAGATGCTAATGACAACATTTTGGAAACTGGAAAGGAGACATAACAGAGAACACATCACACACATAAACCCCTCTTCATTCCTTTTACTTTATTTTTCTTAATAGCACCCAACCTAGATAAATGTAGATACGTATAAACACAAGACATCTATTTACTTTTCAATTTTTTGTTGTCCTCCCAACCTCCTGGCCAAGAATGTAAGCTGCATGACAGCAGTCTTTTCAGTTGAGTTCAGTGTTGTATTCTCAGATTTTGAAATCATACAGATATTCAATATACAGTTTTGACCAAATAACCAGGTGGCTTGGGCAAGGTGCAGTTTGAGGAAGGTGTGGGATTGTGGCAATCAAGAATTCTGATTTGGATATTAAATCTGAAGTACCTACTAGACATCCAGGTGAAGATATCAAGTGGGAATCTGGATATCTGGGACTGAGTGCAGAATGCAGAGATCAAGGCTAAATGCATACATTTTATTTATTTATTTATTTATTTATTTATTTATTTATTTATTTTAATGTCTATTTATTTTTGAGAGAGAGAGAGGCAGAGGATGAGCGGAGGAGGGACAGAGAGAGAAGGAGACACAGAATCCGAAGCAGACTCCAGGCTCTGAGCTGTCAGCACACAGTCCAACTTGGGGCTCAACCTCGCCAGCCATAGATCTTGACCTGAGCCAAAGTCAGATGCTTAACCAACTGAAGCACCCAGGGGCTCCTAAATATATGCATTTTTTTAATGTTTATTTTTGAGAGAGAGAGAGAGAGAGAGACAGACAGAGCTTGAGCGGGGGAGGGGCAGAGAGAGAAGGAGACATAGAACTCAAAGCAGGCTCCACGCTGTCAGCACAAAGCCTGACGCGGCCCAAACTCACGAACTGTGAGATCATGACCTGAGCCGAAGTCGGATGCTCAACCAACTGAGCCACGCAGGCGCCCAAATATATGCATTGTAGAGTCATTAACATCAGGACTAGGTGAAATCACCTGAGGGAGTATGAACATTAAAAAGGGAACAATGCCAAGCTCTGAGTCCTGGCGGACTCTATCATTTAGAGGCCAGGAAACTCGTGGTCTCCAAACCTTTAGAATCACATAGCATTATCTGTAAGAAGAAGAAAAAAATAATTTAAATTGAGCAATGTGAAAGAAGGTACTTATTTATTTATAAATTATATGTATTATTGTACAAATATATTATATACATTATAAAATACAAAGACACAGATATTAAAAAAGAATGAACTGAAGGACTTCCAGTTAAAGAGGAAGTATTGAGCACATACATTTTTCAGCTCCCTTCTGAAGACCACTCTAGTGATAGTAAATGGATTTTTAAAAATAAAGTATAAACCCACAAGGACAAAGAGAACAAGAGTAAAACAAAAGCATCAGAATACAGGAAGCTGGAAAAAAGAAAGATGAATGGCAGCTAACTTCGACTCAGAAAGCTGTAGCTGTGGTGGTGAAAAGCCAAGCAGTAGCCTGATTTACAATGCAGAATCCTGTCCCCACCCCCACCCCAAAGGTTCAGGAATGGGTGTCTGGCACCTCTCGTAGAGAAGGTAAATGTCAGGCGATAGCAGACTTGGTGAAAGTCTATTTAAGAAGCAGCTACACCCACAGAAACCTCCCCCACTTTGCATTGCAGGTGGCAACAGACTGGAGCTCTATTTTCTGGAGAGGATTAAGTAGAGAGTCTTGCTTGACAGGAGAACCACGGAAGCACTTGAGGATGGGAATTCCAAAAGAAAAACAGGTAGACTGAGTCAAAATTAACATCCGAATGCTTAAAATTGAAATATCAAGAAGGAGCTCTATATGTTTCTTAGGAATACAGGCAAATAACAAAAAGAACACTATATTGATGCGTAGCAATGATTCCCAATGAATTCACCAGTGTAAAGGGACCTTAAAAAATGAACGCTATATAGACTGTTCTTTATTTCTTAGAGCCATTTAAAATATTTATTTCTATTTATTTTCAAGTGCATGGATTGTTTGAACACTATCTCAGTACATGAATGCAGACATTTTAAGTAATTGCATTTGCTGTATCCTGGATTGGGAGTAGGCATAAATATTGATTTCTTCTGTTCTATGTACTAACAACACGGACTCTGCTTTGAGTGCCATGGCATCACCAAAACTTAGCTGGTCATACATTTCACATGATATATGTATATGTGTAGAGAAACAATCCGTAGAGATGAAATAATAACATCTTGCTTTTATAATATTACCTTTTGATATTTATATACCTTGATTATCCAACAGATTCTATACTTCATTCACTGGGAAACTGTCTTTGTTATTGGAAATTGCAATGCTTTTATTATTCTTTGCCTGCAATGTCCTTTTCCTCCTCATCTGCCTGAAGAGCTCCCACTTACCTTTCAAGAACTATCTCAAGTATGACCTCTTCTTTAAGGGCTTCTTTGATTTCCCTCAGCTGTTATTGTTCCATATTTATGCAACATAGTACCTTGTTTACACTCCAATCATATCAGTCCCTGCATTTTTTTTAAATTATATTTATATGTCTGCTAATTCTCTTAGTCCCGGAACTATGTATTATTTACATATGTAGTCTGTTAACCTACCATGGTGCTGGGCACACAGTTGTTATTTAATAAAAGTTTAAATGGATGTTTGGAAATGGTTTTGTGTTCATTATCTCATTTGGTTTTCCTAGATTCAATCAGTCACTAGATCCTAGTGCTCTAAATATTTATTATATCTATTATTTCTTGGATATAACATACCATGCCAGTATCTACTGCCAAGAATTCATGTTCTTGCTGTATGTTGTTGGGACTATTGGCATCTTAACCCGACTTTGGTCCCTAATCTCACTCTCTTACAAGTATTACTATATTTGCCCATCAGAATGACTTAAACACAAATTTAACATGCTCTATATACCTTAAAACCTTTCAGTTGGCTATGCGACAGATATGATAAAGTAAAAACGACTATATTTTTCCTCCTGCTTTAAACCATTAGAAACAAGACAAAACAATTTTTAGACACTTAGACAATAGGTGGTACAAGACACTGAACCTAGAGAGAAGGGAAACTAATAAAGTGAGCCCTTTTATTGCTCTAGCTTATTGCCTGGAAAAAATTTTCAGCCATAGCAAAGTAAGAGAGAACCAAGACAAAGCTTGGCAGTCTTGCTCAGTTGAAGAGACAGAGTTTGGAGTTCAGAGAGATGAAAGAAACTAGATTTGTGAATCAAAATGCTGAAGAGGTGAGAGCTTCAGCTTGATGGGGGAGACTTGCTCCAGGAAGCTTCTGAGGCTTCCTTGAAGGTCTGGAGACTGAGTATTGATCTGTGAATGTATGGAAGAAACTGCCTGGGGCTAAAGAAAAACTGTCAGGAAGGAATAGGCTGAATAATCCTTGAGCTCACATAGGCAGGTAGTAGTTTGTGTTCTAAATAACTAGAGTGGAACAACACCTTAATACAAGACGTTAAATAAATCCTCAGAACGACAATGTCTCAGTAATGGGGACACATTAGCTTACACTAAAGATTATTCTAGATCTGCTTCACAAAGTTTAAAAGCAAACCACAAACGGATCAAACTGATTCCATGTCACAAACCCCAACAATACTTAAGTGAATACAACATCCAGTGTCTAACAATGTAAAAATTAATTACATTAGAATTCAATAAAATATTTCCAAGCATGCAAAGGGGTAAAAAAAAAAGAAAAAAGCAACTCATAAGCAAGAGAAAAAAATCAATCAATAGACACAAGACCGAGAGATGAGAGAGATAATACAATTAACTGACAAGGATTTAAAATAGCTATTATAAATACATTCCATATGTTCAAGACAATAGAGGAAAACATGAACACGAGAATGAGAGAAATGGAAGGTATTAAAAAACAAATTAAGGTTCATATTTGAAACAGACATGATCTGAAATGAAGAGTAACTGAAGGAGATTAATAGCATATTACACACTGTAGAAAAAGATTAGTGAACTTGATAATGCAGTAATGGAAACTATCGAGAATGAAATAAAGAGAAATAATATGTACGTCCGTATGTATGTATGTATGTATGTATTTAGATCGCAAGTGGTGAAGGGGCAGAGAGAGAAGGAGAGGGAAAATCCCAAACAGGCTCTGAACTGTCAGCACTGAGCCTGACACGAACCATGTCACAATGAGTTACAAGCTCATAAATTTTCTTGAGCCCACCAGAGAGCTAAGATTACCATGCAACCGTGAGCTCTGCAATCAAAAGCAGACGGACCTCTCCAAAGAGATAGAGAATGTGAGAATTGGCTCATCTGTGGCATAACATGGGAAAAAGAGATGATATATACACCATATAAATTTGTGAGAAGAGTTTAGCTAAAAATTTAAGAAATTGATAAAAAGTCTAAGTGTGGGCTAGCATGAGAGCATACCTACTTGAGAGCCACAAACACAAGGTTAGTATGTACCAACCTGCAAACCCTTTTTCATGAATTCCAGTGGGAGATTAGACAAAAAAAGCTTATGGGCAGGACTAGAGACCAGAAAGAGCTTCCTTCAGTGGTGCAGGATCACTGAAGGGGATTGAGTGCTCCAGGGCAAAAGACATGAAGCTTCTCCTGGATCTTTTACTTCTCTGAAATAAAAGCCTTAAATCATAGAGGTAGAAGCAGTAAACCCTCATACTCTCAGGACACATTTAAAGTACCACAGGTGGCTGGATATTGGGTAAAAGAAAAATACCCTGTACTTATAAGAGAGAGTCAGGAAATAGTTCTATTCCACAGATCCTTTATCAACCAATACCATTAAAGTTCTCCTATTACTGGGGTGAAGGCGAGGGTGCAGGGAAGCAGAGTCTGGAAACTCCTGAACGAGATGCACTAAGGATACAAGGCATAGTTTGACTGTCATGGGGAAAAGGGACAAGATCATGAGAAAGCCCTGTCACAAAGGCTGAGTCACAGAGAGTATAACTAAGACTGAGCTGGACTAGGACAGCAGAGACACTTCCTGCCTCCTCCCCAGATAGCCAGCCCTGAATAATAATCAATAGCAGGCTGCCACTGGGGAGGAGGCAAGATTGTGCGGAAAGATCTCCAACGTGCCATAGTTGCACAAAGGCTGAAAGCTGAGCCTGATGCTGGGTATACCACGATCATTGGAAAAAAACATTCAGCACAGAGTCCCCAACCCTAACCACAAGGTAAGCCTAATGGACACTGAAACTGGTAGAAAACTGTAATCATAGAAACAACAAAACCAAAACCAGTTCAACATCTGACAAGGTTGAATCAACATTAAAAACTCACAGTCGAGTAGAAGAAGAGGTGTGCCTATTTTCAAATATAAGTAACATCTACTTCAATTTCTTTTCCTTTTTCTTTTTTTTTGAGAGAGAAAAAGAGAGATAGAGAGGGCACAAGTGAGCAAGGGGCAGAGAGAAAGGGAGAGAGAGAGAGAGAAAATTCCATGAGAGGCAGAGAGAGAGAAGTGGGGCTCACCCAAAGCTGGGCTCATGCTCACCCAAAGCAGGGCTCGAGCTCACCTGGTGTGGGACTAGAACTTGCAAACCATGAGACCATGACCTGAGCCGAAGTCAGATGCTTCACCTACTAAGCCATCCAGATGCCTTCTACTTCAGTTTTTTCTGTTCTACATTTAATGTCTAGTATTAATAAAAATTATCAGACACATAAAAAGCTAAGAAAAGGCAACCCCTTGTTAAAGCAACTAAGAATCAGAATCAGAGATGACCTAGAAGTCAAAAATCATGAAGTTAACTTAAAATAACCATTATTAAAATGCTAGAGGTTGTACTTGAAAAGGTGGGCAACATACATGAGCACATAAGAAATTTTAGCAGAGAAGTGAAAACTACAAGAAAGAGTCTAATAAAATGCTAAAAGTAAAAAACAAACAAACAAACAGAAACCTCCAAAGCAACAGAGATATATAATGCCTTCAATGTGTTCCTCACTTGACTTAATACAGGAAATAATTGGTGAACTTGAAAATAGCTGAATAAAAATTGTCCTCACTAAAACACAGAAAAAAAGAACCCGGGTGGCTCTGTCCGTTAAGCAATGGACTTCAGCTCAGGTCATGATCACATGGTTCATGAGTTGGAGCCCCACACCAGGCTCTCTGCTGTTGGCACAGAGTCTGCTTTAGATCTTCTGTCCCCCTCTTTCTCTGTCCCTATGCCACTCATGCTCTTTCTTATTCTAAAAAAAAATAATAATAATTTAAAAAGTCCCATTAAAAAAGTAGAACACACAGTGGGAAAAATTTAACAAGAGTATCCAAGAATTGTGGCAATATAACAGTGGTTTAACATACATGTAACTGGACTTGTAGAAGGAGAGAGTGATAATAGAAGACAAATTAGATCCAAAAATCTCGCAGTATACCAAAAATCCCAAAATATACAAAAAAAATGAACCCCTAAATATGTCATCTTCAAAGTGTGTAAAACTTAAAACAAAGAAACAACTTTAAAGGTATCTAGAGAAAACACACACACACACAAAGGAATAGAGATGACTATTAAAGCAGATTTTACATCAGAAACTATGCAAGCCAGAAGAATGAAGTAACATTTTTAAAGTATTGAAGAAAAAAAACTGTCAGCCTGGGATATTTTACCCAGAAAAACTATCTTTCAAATATAAAAGCAAAATAAATGTTTTTTTTTCATAAAAATGAAAGCTGAATGGAATTATTACCAATGAACTTGTGATATAAGAAATGTTAAAGGAAATTCTTCATGCAGAGGGAAAATGGTATCATGCAGAAACCTAGAGCTATCCAGAGAAATGAGGAGCGCCAGAAATAGTGAAAATAAAGGTAAATATGAAAGGCATTTCCCCATTTTAAATTGCTTTAAGGAAAAATTGACCTTTAAAGCAAAAATAGAAGCAATGCATTGTGAGTTTATAGTACATGTAAAGGTATAATATATAGCAAAAATAACATGAATAAAAGGAAGAAGATTGGAAGTATGTTGCTATAAGATTCTTGCACTATATAAAAAGAAGTAAAATATAGTTTAAAAGTAGGCTGTGGCAAACTAAAAAATATATTGTAAACTCTAGGGAAAACACTAAAAAGTTTAAAAATTATAAGTAACAAGTCAGCAATGGAGAAAAATGAAATAGTAAATTAATTCAAAAGCAAGCAGAGAAAGAGAAACAAATGGGAAAAGTAACAAATAGAAACCAATCAGCAATATAGTAGGTTTTGATTAAATCATATTAACAACGAAATTGAATGAAAATGGTCTAAACCAGTGTTGTCCAATAGAATATAATGGGAGTAATGTAGGTAATTTAAAGTTTCTTAGTAGCCACATTAAAGAAAACTAAAAGAAACAGATGAAGTTAATTTTAATAATATATGTAACAGAATCTATGCATAATATTGTTATTTTAACATATAGTCATCATAAAAGGTATTAATAGATATTTTACATTGTTTAAATTTTAAAATTCTATGGGTATTTTACACTTACAATACATCTCAATTCAGACCAGCCATATTTCAAGTTGTCAAAAGGCATATGTGGCTAGTTGCTATCTTACTGGAAAATGAAGATCTAACTAACTATGCAAGTTGAAAGACAGAAATTGTCCAATTAGATTTAAATGTAAAAACATAGGTAGGTTAAAAGTAGAAAGATGAAAAAAAGCAAAAGAATGGAAGAACATATACTATGAAAAAATTAATCAAAAGAAAGCTGAATTCACTACATTAATATCAAACAAAGAATTCATAACAAGAAAAAGAAACCTTACATAATGATAAGGAGCCAGTTAACTACAAAGACATAACATAATGTATATGCACCTAATAACAGCTTCAAAATACATAAAGAAAAAAGTAGTAGAACTGGAAGGAGAAACAGACAAAAACACAACTATATTTAGATAATTCAACACTTTTTTCTCAGTGATTGATAGAAAAATTGAGAGTGAATTATTGAGAATTATAGAAGTCCTGGACAACACTAATAACCAACTTGTTTTAACTGACATTTATAGAGTGCTCCACCTGAAAACAGGAAAACATGTATTCTTTTCAGGTGCACATGGAACATCACCAAGATAGAGCATATTCTAGGCTCAGAATAAACGTTAGTAAATTTATTTATTTATTGTATAAAAATGTACATTATTTTTAATGTATATTCATTTTTTGAGACAGAAAGAGGATGAGTGGGGGAGGGGCAGAGAGAGCCGGAGACAGAGTCTGAAGCAGGCTCCAGGCTCTGAGCTGTCAGCACAGAGCCCCACATATGGCTCGAATTCATGAAAAAATCATGACCCATGCCAAAACTGGACCCTTAACTGACTGAACCACCCAGGCGCCCCAAACTTAAGTAAATTTAAACGAATTGAAATAATGAAAAATATGGTCTCTAACTATAATGGAATTAAGCTAGAAACTGATAACAGAAGGATATCTGTAAAATTCTCAAATACTTGGAAGTTATACAACATACTTATGAATACCAGTTAAAGAGGAAGTCGCAAAGGGAATTAGTAAATATTTTGAACTGAATGAAAGTGACTAGACAGCATATCAAGATTTGTGGTACACAAGGGCGCCTGGGTGTCTCCATCAGTTAAGCGAATTCGGCTCAGGGCATGATCTCATGGTTTGTGGGTTCGAGGCCCGCGTGGGGCTCTGTGCTGACAGCTCAGAGCCTGGAGCCTCCTTCGGATTCTGTGTATCTCCCTCTCTCTCTGCTCCTCCCCTGCTCCTGCTCTCTCTATCTCTCTCAAAAATAAATATCCATTAAAAAAATATTTGTGGGACACAGCAAAGGTAGTATTTACAAATTTTACAAATTTATAGCATTAAATATTCACATCAAAAATGAGGAAATTTCTTAACTCAATGATCTAAGCTTTTACCTTAAGAAACCAGCAAGAGAAGAGCAAATTAAACCCAAAGCAAGTAGAAGAAAGGAAATAATAACTATAATAAAGCAATAAAATAGAAAATAGAAAAATAATTTTAAAAATCAATGAAACCAAAAACTGATTCTTAGAAAAATGAGTAAAACTGATTAACCTCTAGCCACACTGATAAAGAAGAAAAAAGAAAAGACAAACTAACAATATCAGAACCATGAAAATTGACATCACTGCAGATCATATATTAAAGGTATAGTAAGTACTTATGAAAATTTTAACTTAGATGAAACGAACAAATTCCTTGAAAGTAAAATATCAAAGTTTACTCGAGAAGAAGTAGGTAACTGAAATAGCTAGTGTTTATCAAAGAAAATGAATTTATAGTTAAAAATCTATACATAAAGAAGACTCCAGGCCCAGGTGACTTCACTGGCAAATTACATCAAGTATTTTCAATAAAATAATACAAATTCTGTATCAACTCTTCTCCCCCGCAAAAAAAAAAATAGGAGAGGAGGGAATGCTTCCAACTGATTTTATAAGGCTAGCATTACCCTAGTAATAAAATGTGACAAAGGCATAAGAAGGTGGAAAAATATCTCTCAAGAATATAGATGCAAAATCATCATGATAATATTAGCAAATCAAATACAGGAAAAAAATACAATGCATCAGTACCAAGGGTAGCTTTTCTTGGGAATACAAGGATGGTTCAACATTAGAAAATCCATCAATGTGGGGCACCTCGGTGGTGCAGTTGGTTAAACATCTAACTCTTGATCTCGGCTTAGGTCATGATCTCCCAGTTTGTGAGTTTGAGTCCAGCATTGGGCTGTGTGCTGACAGCACAGAGCCTATTTGGGATTCTGTCTCTCATTCTCTCTGTCCCTCCCCAGCTTGTGCTCTCTTTTTCCCTCTCAAAATAAATAAATAAATAACCCTAAAGATAAAAATAAAATTAATTAATGTAATTCACCATACTAAGAAACAAAAAAGAAAAATGGTATGATCGTCTTAATAGTGGAAGACAAAAGCATTTAACAAAATTAAACAGCCAGTCATTATGAAAATTTCCAACAAATTAGGAATTAAAGGAAACTTTCTTAATCTGATAACAAGTGACTACGAAAAAACCTGTGGCTAACATAATACCTCATGGTGGAAAATTACATGCTTTTCCTCTAAGTTTGTGAACATGGCAAGGATACCTACTTTTACTACTTTTATTAAACATCCAATAGACTCAGCAGTTTCACTTCTAGAGATCTGCCCAAGAGAAATGAATACATATCTTTGTAAAAACTTGTGCAGGAATATTTATCGAAACTTTATTCATAATAGCCTCAGACTGGAAATGCTCAAAATACTGTCAACTTGTGCATGAACAAACAGATTATGGAATATCCATATTATGGACTACTACTAATCATAAAGGTGAACAAAGTACTGACACACACAATAATGTTGAGGATTCTATAAAGCATATGGTAAGTAAGACAAGTTACACATAAAATACTACATATTGTATTATTCCATCATACAAAGTTCTAGAAAAGGCAAAACTATAGTGTTGGCAAAATGATCAACATTTTCCAAGGGTGAGGGTCAGGAATTAACTGCAAAGGAAGCATGTGGTAACTTTTCATGGTGATGGAAATCATGGAAACCATATCATGATTGTGTTGTCTTTATACTACTATATCCAATTGTCCAAATTCACTGAAGTACATATTTAAATTTGGTTAATTTTATTTGTATAAACTCTACTTCAATAAAACTAACAAAAATGTTTAATAGGAAAAAAAGAGTTGGAGAAAATCGACCTTTCTTTCAGTGACTTTCCTTTGTTCATGAGTGAAGTTTGTTGAGTATTAACAGTAGTCATATGAGTGGGGGTAAGAGAAAGGTTGCCTCAAGACATGGATGTGGAACAAGGAAGGAATAAGAGGAGTTTCTGAAATGCACATAGAGGAGTGGCAAAAGGAATAAGTTAGTTTGGGTAATAGAGAAGGAGTGACTAAGAAAATGTTAAGGAAGAGCCATTTTGCCTACAGAACCGTGAAAGAAGAACCAAATCTTGTATTATTTACATATATTGAGCTGAAGTTTGCCTACCTCTCCATCTAACTTACCTACTCTTTCTCTTACTCTCTGTTCTCACTCTTACTTCTCTGTTAACTCTTTCACATATTCCTTTATGTGCTTCTCATAGCTCTCTGCTTGGCACTGCCCTTTATTCACTTTATACCCTTTGTTCTCGTTAGGTCAATCATCCAGTTCCATGGTTTTAATTATTACACCAATGATGGCAAAGCTGGGAAAAGCCACAGATGTTATTCCTTTCCTTCTTATTGTCAAGAGTTCTTAGGCAATAAGACTAGCTACCTGAATTGGGTTTGGGAATGGAGAAAGGAAAAAGAAGCATTTATGGAAGAAGGCAAGAATGGGCAAACATGAAGGAGAGGAAAACGTTTGTTGGTATTTCAAAATTATTATCCTTTCAGACTAAGTAGTATTCTCTCTTAGGATCCTACATTTCTCTTTGAAGAACATAACACACTTGAAATAATTTGTTTAATATCTATCTTCTGGGCTAGCCTATAATCTCTTTAGGGGTCTATCTTATTCCCTTCTGGATTCTCCCAAACCAAGCAGGATACCTGGCACTTAGTAACCACCTAATAGCTGTGGCCTAACTAACTACTCTACCTCTCAAACTTGTTGCTTCATCCAAGCTGAACTTGTGCATTGTATTGTTTCATGCCCCCGTATATTTTTCTGTGTGGATTGTCCAATATTCCCAATTTCTTCCTAACCACCCTCCAACCCTAAGCCAACAGAAAAATTCTTATTTTTACTTCAATCCCCAGCTTAAACATCATCTCTAGAAACCCTTCCTGACTTCCCTTAACTGGAGGATTGTGCTACCCTTATACCTTGTACAGGCTTCCCTTGTAGCTAGCTCTGCATTGATATGATGTTTTCATGCCTGTTTTCTCCCCTTAGTTGATTCTGACCCTTCCATACCACCATAATGGTTGTCACATAGTAGACTCTTACTACATATTTGTTAAATGTTTCTTTTCCCATCTATCATGTGATATGTACAGAGAGCGTTATGCCTAGATTATTATTAGGTTTGTGAAGAGAATGAGCCCCAAATTCTTTACATGGAAACTAGTTAAAAACAGAACGAATCAACTTCTACAAAGATGAATGTCAAACTTCAAATCCTCTGAGAGAGCTGTTATTGGAATTTCTAACCACTGCTATAATGACATTTAAATAAATAATAAAGCAACCCAATTTTTTCTAGTTCTCCAAAGAGCAAATAATAAATTCGTGCCTACGATTTCTTTTAGATTGGAGGATAGCTACGTTAGTTTGGAAATAGCACAGTGCAAAGTTACGAAGAAATTTATGCAAAAGAACTTTTCATGTGACTGAATTCAATGTTGTGTGAGGCGAGTGCCTGAGTTAACTGGCTTTTTGTTTGTTTGTTTGTTTGTTTGTTTTGTTTTGTTTTTTACCTACTTACTTCCAGAATTGGAGTTAAAATGTCATTATTGGGAAATTTCTAACCATGCAAACAAAACAATTTAGTTAGTGTGTAGGACAAGCAATGTGTGACTGGGTATAGTTTATAAGTGTGTTAGATCTGTTAAATAATGGTTTCGTTGAAATGTAAGGACTTTAAGACAGGTATACAGAGGCCTCAACTTCTACAACTCTTACCAACATGCTAGAGAAAGGATGTATAAGTACAGAATTGGATCTGAAGTTAACGTATTCAATTCTCCCCAAAGACACCAAGATTTTAAAGCAGGTGATCTTACTGATGGAAATGAATATAGTAATGATTGTTTGTTTATTTTTTAAACATGAACGATATGGAAGCAAAAACCTCATGCCCTTCTTCCTGATTATATATAAGACACCCTGTTAGAAATACCTGAAAATCATTTTAGCTTGAGATGATAAATATGAGAAAAGCCATAGGTAAATGTGTGTGAATTGTCTATGATTTCCTAGTCTCAGGTTTCGAGGTGGGAGTGGGGCTCCTAGTCAGAAAGAACTAGAAGGAGATCTGAGTTCTAGGTTCCAGTCAGCTATACTACTTGAGTCACATAATGAAAATTTTAATTCCCTTCTCATATAAAATAAGTCCTGCTTACCTGAAGCTCCTTGCACAGAGCCAAGACCACCTTTATACCTTGTACATTCAGAAGGAACAAAATATTAGTCACATAGGATCTTCCTCTTTCCTTTCATTTCATTGAACTCAGTGAAGAGAATTCTCCTGGAAACATACAACTTACCAAGCTAGATTATTTCACTTCAACTGAAGATCTTACTGCAAATTCTATTCCACTCTGATCAAACCTCTCTTAGAATATATATCTAGAATTTGTACTAAACTCTCATACATGTGTGTAAATGTTACCCTGCAATTATTTCCAAAACAAATTAGTCATTTTTTCAGTAGTCGTTCTTCAACAAAATTTATTGAACACATACTACAGACCAGGTATTGCACTGCCTTTGCCCTCATGGAATATATAATCTAGTGGGAGAAACATACCATGATAAATGAACAAGCATATACAACACTAAGAGTGAACCAGAACATCAACTATGGACTTTGGGCAATTATGTGTCAAAGTAGGTTCATCAATTGTAAAAATGTACCACTTTGGTGGGGGATGTTGGTAATGGTAGAAGATGTGCATGTGTGAGGGTGGGGGCTTATGGGAAATCTCTATAGCTCCCTCCCGTTTTTGTTTTTTTTTCTGTGAACTTAAAACTGCTCTAAAAATAAAGCCTTAAAATATAAGTATAATAAAAAGAAACATACATAAAAATAAACAAGTAAATGATAATGATTACAAATCACAGTAAGTACAATGAAGGAAATAGTAGGGAATAAAAGAAAGCATGTGAAGTGATTTATTTTACATTTGGGTTTCAGGGAAAGTCTCTCCAGGGGGTGATATTTAAGTTGCAATCTGAAGAATCAGAAGGAACTAGCTAGGGTGTGTGTGTGTGTGTGTGTGTGTGAGAGAGAGAGAGAGAGAGAGAGAGAGAGAGAGAGAGAGAGAGAGAATGTTCTAGATAGAGGAGAGACATGTGTAAAGCTCTGGGATGGGAAGAAGCAAAGCAAAATGAGAGGCTGAAAGAAGGGTAGTGAGTGACACCGGCAAGAGCTGAAATTTAAGAGGAAGGGGCATGATCATGCAGGACTGTATACAACAAAGTAATTGGTGTGGATTTTATTCTACCGACACGGGAAACCACTGAAGGATTTTTCAGCAGGGACGTAATATGATTCTCTGTGTCCTGAAACGATTAGAGAACACAAGACTAAAAGCAGCCAGGTTAGGTCTGTCTTCTCGCCTGCAGCTAGATTTTATTTTATTTATTTATTATTTATTTATTTATTTATTTTACAATATGATATCTATTTACTTTTAAATGTTGGCTCCCAAGTGGAAATACAGCGCTGGCAAAATAAAACAAGGTTGCAACTAGATTTTAATAGTGAAGAGAACAGATGCTGCCCCTTAGGGCCTAGCCCTAGGCACACAGAAGGCGTTCAATGCAGGCTTACTCAATGGTAAACGTAGTTTTTACATTTTATGATCTGGCGCACTCTTTTACTTTTTAACATTTATAATAGTAACTAAACAAAAGGTAAGTGCACTAAAAGACCTTTCCTTATGAGACTAACAACACCTGTTTTATTTTTACACCTAAAATTGGGTATCAAAAGAAAACCACGTTCAGCCAGGCAAAGAAGACGAAGAGCAGAAGGATGAGAGATGACAATTTTTTCCCTCTTGCCCATGATCCTATTTCCTCCAACTCATTTCTCTGTGAATGTCTTTGGCTAATTTAAGGAACCTATTCTTGCTACAGGAACCATATGTTGTTTCTAAATGTTATGCCCTTAGAAACAGCTTAAGTTTTTTTTTTTTTTTTTTTTTGGAGGGGGGTTACTCATACTTGATGTTTATAAAAAGCATCATCATCATAATAAATAGTCTC
Organism: Paguma larvata; assembly: GCA_030068075.1. NCBI lineage: Eukaryota > Metazoa > Chordata > Mammalia > Carnivora > Viverridae > Paguma > Paguma larvata. Next base: position 70,352,683 of record CM057829.1, read on the forward strand.
AGTAGGAGTATGGTCTTTTGAATGTTTGATGGAGATAGTAAAATATTTCACTTTTGCTTATTCATTAAAGCCATGAAATTCTGCTATTAGTTGTGCATGTGCAATATGATTTAGATTTTCACGCCACGATCATATAATTATGAATAATATGTTATTTGATTCAGCAAGTATCTGATTTACATATGGAGGTCCATAGCACTGGAAAGATCAGATACATATTTCATGCAGTATTTTACATTTCTATTTTGGGTATATACGCCTAGTCTAAAATTTAAAAATAAAGCCTAAATTGATTCCTGATACATTACGACCAAATTATTTGCCTATTATTTCTATTTAATTTGCTTTCTTAAAAAAAGCTCTTCATTAGATGAAATGGCTCTATGGCCAAAATTATGCACAAATCAAAGATGTCGGCCCTTGGGCTCTCTGTGAATATAGCCAGTTTGAAGATGGTTAAGAGGGAGAGTAGGAGCCAACTATCACATCCTTGAGTCCCATGCTCAGCCTCCACAGACGCCTACTCCTTCAAACACGTGCTGAAGCCCCCAAAACTGGCCAATCATGTTTTCAGAATCAGTTTTCAGAACTGGCCAATCACGTTCCAGACTTGGGCACAAGTCTTTGAGAACCAGTTTCCATCTGGTGTGGCCTTTACTTACAAAGGGGCCTCCTACAAAGCAAAATTCTTCAAGAAATTAGGTATATGAAAACGGTGGTTTTTAAAAGTAACTTATAATTAGTTAGGAGTTTTATATTTTTCAATCTGTTAGCAGCATACTCTTCTGGAAATTTTAATCCAAGATTGTATAGCTTTTTTATGATGATGATAATGATAATAATAATTATGTTGATAATTTATAGTATGTTTTGAATGACTACTATTTGCGAGCTCTGATAATTCCTTTGTATCATCTTATTTACCCTTTACAACAACCCTATAAGCCAGATATTACCCTTCGCACCTTACTGACGAGGAAATGGAGACTTTGTGCTTCTAATCACTACCTTTTAATGTCTCTTACAAAAGTAGTTCTTCCTTAGGGAGGAAATTGGCTGGAGTATATACTGTTCTCCCCAGTCCTGGAAGAGGCCGTTCAGTTTCTTTGTCATCTTTATGCTCACTTCAAAGTTTTCATCTCCAGAAAACCTGAAATTGTATGCTAGGGTCTATGTTAGACCAAAACAAGGTATCTCTATTTTTCTTAACGGTTGAAGAAATTGAGGCTCAGAGTCAATATGTAACTTGTCTAAAGTGAGAATCACAATTTTGCAGCCAGAGCCAGGTTTAACTTAGGATTCTACTGTTCATGAGTGTTGCTACTTTCACTAAACTTTTAAACCTCTCTGAGCCTCTGCATTTAAACAAGGCTGATAAAAAAATGCCTTTATAATAGGCTCCTAATTGTCAGGATCTTATTGTGAATATTTAAACAAGAGCCCATGTTAGTGCCTGCTACAGAGTAGCTGCCCAATGAAGGCAGTTATCATTGTGACTTAGATTTGTGAGTCTCACACAAAAGAAAGGATGATGCCCACTTCTCTCCAGGCTTTCATAGACATCACCCGGGATGTGCTTTCCTTGCTATCTAAGGAGGGAATGTTCCATAAAGCCTATCTCATCATGAAAGAACTCTTGGCCCCAGCTTCCTCCTGGAAATGAATCTGAAATTTAATCTTGCCAAGGTGATAGTAACTGGAAGATATGACCATTAGTCGTGTAGATTTTTATGTCCTTTTCTTAATGCACCATAATTATATATTTTTAAATCGGCAGGTAATGAGTTTCCTTAGAAAGTAATACCATTAATAACGTGTAATAATATTATTATAAATAAATTAGTATGAGTAAAACAAAATAGGCCATGCACAGACCAATGATGAGACTATCTCATGAGGCAAGGATTACGATTTAATCTAATTCTATGCAGCTAGAGTCCATCAAAAATAAAGCAAAACAAGAAACTTCACCGCTTTAAAAAAAACCTTCAGTGGTTCCCCATTGTATTAGGCCTCTCGTGGGCTTTAAGGTGTGATGTCTAGATGTTCCCTAGTTCTTTATTATTTTAACATAATGGAAAGGAAGGGAAGGAGGAAGGGTGGAAAGGAAGAAGGAAAGAAAAACAGAAGAGGAAAAGGCCGCAGGACTGAGTGTATTCTTAAGTTTAGTGAAGCTCGTCTGACAGCAACAAGTCAAACAAGTGTTTTTTCTTCATAATCCTTCATAAGAAAACAAAATAACAAAAAGTTGACTTGAATACTCTCCATTTGTCCCAATTATTAGGAGGTGAATAAATCAATGAGACAGAATAGAGCATACAGATGATTGACAAGTATTTGGTTACTGTCTTTGGGGGGAAAAGTATATATATAAAAGAAGAATATATATATATATGTATATATTTTATATATAAATATATGAACAAAAAAGAGAAACATACGTATAGTCCACTTGCAGGATGAAACCTGAAACAACATAGAGAAAAAATAAGACTTCTATGAATTTTAAAGAATTCTTTAGTGTTAAGAAAAATCTTGATTGCATGCTTTTACCTTTGGATTTTGAGATGTGAAGACCTCTGCTCTTTTTCTTGGAGAGAAAGAAAATGTTTGTAGGAGTTGAAATGTCAGAAGTCATTCTTTGTACCTTCAGGGCCTGGGATCAAAAGCCCTGGGCTGGGGGGATGAAGAATAAACAGAAGTAGAAGCAGAAGGAGATGTGTAGCAGAATTCTGAACAGACCTTCTTGCTCTTTGAACATTCCTTCTGACATTAATTCATTTCTAGCTAATTACTCTGCCCTCTCCTTGATTCTTTCTCTTGGTATATTTTTGGCTCACCACCTGGTTACTTAGACTCCTCTTGTTTGCTCCTTTTTATTTTTTTTTTTTCTTTTCAGTAATTCTGTTAGGGCTCAATTTGCCTTTGTCCTTGGCTCCAGCTTCTGGATTTGCTCTGCACCTGTGTTCAGCCAGACTCACCTTGACTCCTTTTGGTTTCTGATTCCCATTTCAGGGAAAACCCTTGCTAAATGTTTGCATGCGTAGCTACCCCTCCTGACTGTCTCCTGCCTGAGTCCTCCTCAACTACCTCCAGCCAGTCTTAAAGTATAGACCAGTGTGTACATATATAAAAATATATACATAACATATATAAAAACGTATAACACATATATATATATCTCAAACTTAATAATCAATAGTTTCCATTTTGGGGATTGGTGATGAACTTAATATATGAAATAATCCTGGTTTTTAAAAAGCATTTTCTAACAAAAGCATGGTCCACATTGGCTAAATTCTGTATGGTATGGCTTATGATAACTGAACAAATAAAACACTATTTAATTTGGCCAAGATTCTCTTAGCTATATGCTTCTATTTTAGGACAAAAAAAAGATTCAGAAGATAATTTTTATCCTACACTTCAGTACAAATGGTAGAATGTCATAATTAAGTGAATAAGCATTATAGAAGTGCCCAAAATTAATGGTTGAAATTATATCCTAATATTTCAGCTTTATATATAGCCCAAGCCTTCATGCCTATTTCAAATTTAAATTTAAAGGACTCTGACCTATAATTATAAGCTTCCTCAGCATATTGAAGAAGATCTTTTCTTAAACATTTGTTTAGCTTTATTATTATTATTATTATCAATTAGTCCATTCTTTTCCAGAATTAGCATTTTCATTTCATGTTCATTTATAACATATATAAGCAAAATTCGTAGGTAAACAAATTTCACTTATATATTCCTCATGTTCTAAACATTATCACCAGTCATGGGAGACATACCGAGCACCCCAGCCTTTATTGCAAGGCATCGTATCATAAATATTGAGACATACTTTAAGTCCTTTAAATGGACAGTTGGTTTAGTATGTATTTTGTGTCGTGCTATGTTTATTTAAAGTTGCATAAGTAATATATTATAATGCTATCAGTAATTCTTTATCTCATGCTACTTCTGCTACCAACTAATTTTTAAAATAAATACTTATTGTATTATCTTTTTAAAAATAAAACATAACCGTAACATAAATAATACTTCGAAAATTGCAACATATACCCTCCACCATTGGTTTTCAGAAATTTTACTATTCATGGGTTTATTCAGCCATTTATGCACGAAACATTTACTGAAAGTCTTCTATGTGCCAGGCACTACTATGTAAGGTGCTGAATATATGGCTCAGTAAAATGCGATGATTCCCTCAGAGACCCCATTGTTTATACGGAAAGTCAAGAAACCACACAGATAATTTTAACATACTGTGAGACAGGTTAAAATGGAGTTATTTGTAAATTGCAGATACAAGAGCCTTCTTTCTGTCTATAGGTCTTACGGAAAACTACAGAAAAGAGATAAAATTTGGGCTGGCTTTGAAGAATGAGCAGGAATGCTGCAGAGGCAAGGAATATAGATGCATCCCAGGGAGAAGCATCTATCTACATGGAAGCTGGAACCTCATGAGGAGAGAGAATAAGGCACACGGCATGAGGCATGAGGGTAACATCAACCGGTACAGTGTGGCCGGAGTGTGGGGAATGTATCAGAGAGGTACATAGATGAAATGATGGGTGGGCATTTTTCAAGATGGTTTAGATTTGGCACTATTTGTGATAGAGGCAAAAGATTCAGTAAAATGAGAGAGATGACTGATACAAACATGGAAGAAACAATTCTACATGGCCCTCAGACCTGTTTCAAATTTCTCTAAGAACTCCATTTCCAGCTCCCTTGCTGTTAGGCAAGGTCATATGAGTAGCTCAGGTGAATAAATTGTGAGTAAAAGTTCAATGTGTTACTTGTGAGCTGAGGCAGGGAAAAGCCCCTGTGTTATTTCTCAGTGTCTCATTTCCCCTGCCATGGGAACCAATGGGGCCTCATGTTGATGTGGGGAACTACATGATTATAGCTACCTAAATTCATGAGTCACCATATATCAAAGACAATTGCACTGGAGAGTTGCCTATGTTCACAACAGTTTGGATGGAAGGAATAAATAAAAACATTTTTTTATTAAGCCACTTGATTTTGGGATTTTTGTTATTGCACTATAGCATAAATGATCCTGACCAAAACACAACTCTAAAAGTCAATACTTAGTGTGCATGCAATTTAAAGGAGACAGAAGAAGATGGATTCAAGATTGTAAGTTAGGGGGTCTGGAGAGAAATGGGACTACTTTTTCCTCTCACAAATGTTGAAAAGTTTAGGGAGGGACAAAATTACAGAAAAATATGGAAGCAAAAAAGGGGAAGTTAAAGGAGTTTATTCACGATGGACACAGCATTCTTGTGATATTAGAAATTAAATCATCTGCTGAGAAGGTGAGTAGCAAGATTGAGGGAAACAAAATTATTGAGCAGTTGAGGGGACTGTTACTATACAGAATGGGAAAGACAGCCAGGTAGATGGAAGGAAAAGAACCACAGAGCAGTGGTAGGCAGATGCCCAGCTGGGTCATACGCGATAGTGGAGTCAGTCAACACTAGTTCATCATTTTCTATAGCTGTGATTGCCAGTCTGAGAGAGGGAACAGAAAAATCAAATAATTATACCCATAGTAGGGGGTAGAAAATAAGTTATTGTACGCACAGGATATCTCTAAATAATTAAGAAGGCTTGGGAAGGTATAGTGATTTACAGTAGTGTTAAATCCAAATAGGAAGAAAGTGAAGTCAAGAGAGTCTGATAGAGCAAAAGACTCTACAGGAAACCGTAGGTTTAATATGGTTAAAGAAAAAGTTTAGCAGGACCAGTGGTGTAGAAATAGTTAGAAGACAGGAGGTTGGTTATGCTTACAGACAGTAGTATAATGTAGTAGTGGTTAAAAGCAAGCTGCCTGGGTTTCGATACCTACTCTGCCCCTTACTACCTATAGTAATACCTTACTACCTTACTAGGCAAGTTAGTCACATTTTTTTTTCTGTGCCTCAGTCTGCTCATAGGACATTTTAAGCTACACTGAAGGATTTTTGTGAGGACTGAATGAGTTAATACACATAAAGCTTTTAGAGTTATGCTTGGCAAAAAGTGTTCTGTAAATGTAAGCTGTTATAATGGTAGTTTTTACGTAGCTATGGAAGTGGGTGTTGAGGAATAAGGAGATGAGCACTGTAGATGGAAAAAATATTAGGGAATTGGAAGATGGGGATTTGGTGAATCATCGATGTGGATGTTGTGTATTCTCAAGATGCCGAAGATAAACAAAGAAAATAAAATTGTGAGATAACATGATGTCATAAGGTAATGACTGTGAGGATGGGAGAGAGGAGAGTGGTACAGCTGTGGCATTGTTCGCGATTGGGAATTCAGTAGTGTGGGAAGGTTGTCCACTCCTAAAACTATTCACAGAGGCACAGAGGGTTTTGAGAACATGAACAGCCTCTTCTTTCAAGAGTTTTCAGAAGCAGGGGCATCTGGGTGGCTCAGTTGGTTGTGATCTCGTGATTTGTGAGTTCGAGCCCTGAATCATGCTTGCGGCTGTCAACCTGTCCGTGCAGAGCCTGCTTCAGGTCCTCTGTCCACCTCTCTCTCTGCCCCTCCTCCACTCATGCTTGTGCTCGCGAGCGCGCTCTCTCTCTGTCTCTCTGTCTCAAAAATAAATAAACAAACAAATAAATAAATAAAAAATTAAAAAAAAGTTTTCAGGAACTTTTGTTTCATTGAATGAGGAGTCCCAAAGCCACTCTGGACCAGATTTGTTTTTAATTTTGTTTTTAAGTTTATTTATTTATTTTGAGAGAGTGTGAGTGGGGAAGGGGCAGAGAGGAGAGAATCCCAAAAAGGCTCAGAGCAGCCAGCACAGGGCCTGATATGGGGCTTGAACTCACCAACCATGAGATCATGACCTGAGCTGAAATCAAGAGTTGAATACTCAACCAACTGAGCCACCCAGGTACTCTGAAATTTTTTTTAAGTTTATTTATTTTTAAGAGAGAGAGAAAGAGAGAGAGCATGTGGGCATGCAGGAGCAGGGGAGGGACAGAGAGAGGGAGAGACGGAATCCTAAGCAGACACTGCGCTGTCCACTGTCAGCACAGAGCTCAACATAAGGCTCAAACTCATGAACCCTGGGATCATGACCTGAGCTGAGATCAAGAGTTGAACGCTTAACCGACTGAGCCACCCAGGTGCCTGCCCCTTAAATACAAAATTATTAATAAAAATTTTAGCAAATAAAGTCTACTGTGTGTCAGTAGTGACCAAGTATAATTCATTGCCAAGATACAAAGATGGTTTCATGGCAGGAACTTTTTCAATAACATAATTTATTACATCATTATTTTAGTGAATTAAAACAGTATTAATAGATGCTGAAAAGGCATTTGGTTAAATCCAGCAGCCATTTCTATTAAAACTGCAATCAAAATAGAAGTAAAGGGAAACTACCTAAACATGATAAATACTACTTATGCAAAACCAAAAGCAAATATCATTCTAGACATTAATCCAAAGACTCTATTTTAAAACTGTTATAAGGGAATTTGGTAACATGCTTATATATGCCATACTTATTTTAAAAGCAATAGTATGGCTCTATACTAGGAATAATCAGAATTAGAAATGTAAGAGATAATCCACAGACAATAATACAAAAACTTTAAATATTTTGAAATAAATTTTATAAGAAAAGTTCAGGGCCTATAGGAAGAGAACCAGAAAACCTTACTGAAGAGCTATATCAACAGCTGAACACGTGCGAACATATACCCCATTCTTGCAATGTCACTTCTGCCCCTGTTATTATATACATTTAATGAATTGTAATTTATATCTCTTTGTTTTTAAAAAATTGAAATATTTTACATTTTATATGGAAGAATAAGTGTTCAAGGGAAGCTAAGAAATGTGTAATATGGAAAATAATGATGAGATTCCTTCCCGGATATTAAAATGTTATAAAGTTAGTGTAATCAAAATGGTTGGGTATTAGCATATGGATAGATTGAATAGACTAATAGATTCGTAGATCAAATCGAAAATTATAGAATACATAGGAACTCCATATAGGATAATGGTAGTATTGCACTTCAAAAGGGAGAGAATGGTTTAGTAAATTAGTACATTTTATTTTCATATTAGAAATTGCATAATTAGCTATTCATTTGAAAAAAATTAATATTGTACCCTTACCTCATATATGAAAGCATTCTATTAGTCTTAAAAACTAAAAAGTAAAATAATAAAATGTTTAAAAGATAAAATTTAGGAGATCATGTGTATAACTATATGTTGAGGATATTGTGAAAAGCAGTATCTTTTTGCTATTAGTAAGTACATACTATTATTAAGTTAGGAACCATATTATTAAGAAAATGCACGATTGACCCTATATAAGTATTCAGCTTTTTCTTAGGGTAAAAAATACCTGTGTTAGTTAAAACGCATTCAGCTTGAAGTACCAAGAAATCCAAGTCATACAGGCTTTAATAAGAAGGGAATTTATGGGCTCACATGCCTAAAAGTCCAGAAGCAGGGTAGCCATTAAGAATGGCCTAACTCAGGGGCACCTGGGTGGCTCAGTTGGTTAAGCGTCCGACTTTGGCTCAGGTCATTATCTCATGGTTTGTGAGTTGGAGCCCCATGTCAGGCTCTGTGCTGACAGCTCAGAGTCTGGAGCCTGCTTTGGATTCTGCGTCTCCCTCTCTCTCTGCCCCTCCTCTGCTTGTGTTCTGTCTCTCTCTCTCTCTCTCTCTCTCTCATAAATAAACATTAAAAAAAAAAAAAAAAAGAATGGCCAAACTCAGTGTCTTTATCCAAATCTTTTTTCTGTGATTCTCTCATCTTTTCCCAGTTTTTTTGAATTGGCTTCCTACTGGGTGGCTCAGTCAGCTGCGCATCTGACTTTGGCTAAGGTCATGATCTCGTGGTTCATGAGATCAAGTCCCATGTTGGGCTCCGTGCTGACAGCAGGGAGCCAGGAGTCTGCTTCAGATTCTGTGTCTCCCTCTCTCTGCCCTTCCCTGCTTTCTCTCTCTCTCAAAAATAAATAAACATTGAATTGGCTTCCTCCTAAAGCTGGTATAAAGAAAGCTATAGCAGTTTTTCTAGAAGTGACATCTATACTTGACAATGGCTAGAATAAAAAGAGCCATTTTTTCCCCCATGACCTATTCTTAAGAGTGAGGAAAAAAACTTTTCAGCAAGTTTCTTCTCACATCTCATTGGCCCCAACAGGCTGCATTTCTGAATCCCTGTGGCTAGGGAAATGAACTGATGGACTTAGGCCTAAATGTGTATGCAGAAAGGATCGTCACAAAACTTGTTTTTCTCAGTGTGGGGGATTTTGTGTAACTTTTACTTTCTTCTCTAATGTCAGATTAAGTTTTAGAAGTTTACAGGGATTGTTACTTAATAAAAAGTGATAAAGTTATTTTTTTTGTGGAAAAATGTTACTTAATAACAGACTGCTGAGGAGAGTATGGATTTATATATATTTTCTCTTTATCATTTCATTTCTATTTTTATCCTGGCAGGGAGTCATTTTTAATGTCATCTCCTTTAAAAAATGGCCTCCCAAATATTATGTATGTACTAAGAAAGGTTTTCCTCCTACAATTTGCTATGAGTTTAATTATGTTTTGTTAAACATTAGCAGTACAATTAACATCTACTTCTTATCAAGTCTCTCTGCTTAGTTGGAACAACGGTATGGTTGACAGCCTTGTATTATATTTGTACCTCAAAGATTATACTTGTGTTATGTCCTTGAAACCATGATAAGTTATGCCACTCTCATCCGAGAGAGGAAACACACCAGTTCCTTTTGATCTGATCTGTCCAAGAGTGACTATGAGCAAATTCCGGCGGAAGTCTGAGCCTGTGGCAGAGGGTGCAGGGGCGAGGGATAGGGTGACCCCGCACTCACTGGACTAGTTGTCCTTACTGGAGCCCTTATTTCCCAGGAAATGGTACTCGTTCTACCACATACAGTGGGCTATTTTTAGCCCTGTGGAAACTGGAGAACTTGAACACTCACCAACAAGGAAGTTGAAGAGAGGGAAGGCTTAAGAGAGAAAGACGAGATGCTTTATCTTTTCCTCCTGTGATTTTATTTGGCAGCTAGTCATCCAGTTAGCAAGGTCTAGGCGATAACAAACAGATAAAATACTGAGTAGTGAGAGATGGTTGGGTGAAGCGAAGATAGCTGGCAGAGCGAAGGAGTGTGGGACATTTTCATGTGTAGGGGAGGAGCAGCTATGGAATTGAGTTACTTAGGAGAGGTGAGGGCAAAGAGGCTGTTTCTGGAAGTCAGTCAAGACCTGAAGTGAAAATCTTTAAGAGTTTTGGAAAAGTGGCTTAAAAAAAAAAAAACAGATATAACTTATGGTAACTTTCCAGCTTTGTTAATTTAGGCAAATAACTTAAACCTCTCTGAGCCTCAGGTTTTTATTTATAAAATGTAGGTTTTAAATACTTACCTCATAAGGTTATGAGGCTTAAATGGGCCAAATATATGTAAAACACTCAGCATGGTGCCCAGAACATAGGAAGCACTTATAAAGAGTGGCTATTATTATTACTCTGTTTTAATTTCTGTGTTCTGAATAGAATTGCTCTCGTGTTCATAAAGAGGCAAAAATAATAATAAACTGTTTGGCAAGGGGGACATTCTGGCTCTTGTTCCTCATACACATACACTCACACACAGGAAAACAAATTAGAGGTGTCTTCTTGGTAGCATAATCCATTCACAATGAGGCAATGGTCAGGGGAGTTATTCTACTACGTTACTCCGCCACTGTCCACCTCTGTTTTGTAGTTGCTCGGCAAAGAGGGAAAACTTCTGGATTCTCATGAACATGGGTTAAGTGTAGTATAAGTGTGAGGGCAAACCAAGGCAAATCAACGTATATCCTAGAGACACTTGTTGCTAACTAAATGTAATAGTTCCCGGGGTAAAATTAAACAAAGGAAACATAAATGTGCTAATATTAAGACAATCAAAGAATGGTATAAAGCAATGTAGTGCACAGGGCCTCGAGTTGATATTTGCAAAGATTATTAATTGAACTTCAAAACTAGAAAATATAAATTAATATTAGAAACATATTTATGTGTTCTAAGCAAAAATAAAACAATTCACAGAAGGTATTTTTGCACTGGCCACGACTTGACTCTATATGACTTGTAAGATCTTCCAACTTTCAGAAAAAAGTAATATTATCATTCCTTTGCATGAAACACACAATGAATGTTGTCTTTTTAAATCTTACCTTCTCTTCAACTTGATTTTCTTCAGTTTTCCAGTGAGAAGCAATTAACACTAAAAGTCTTGGCAAATGGTATTTCATAATCTGCATAACAAACATCAGCTCTACTCTTCAAGATGACTTGAGTTATTTTGGCTTTTAGAGAGGTTTATAAAATTTTATAATTCGTATTTAAAAAATTACCAGCGACTTTCATTTACATTTCTTTCTTATTTATAATTCTACAAGTTCTCTCTTTCTTTCTTTCTCTCTCTATATATATACACACACACACACACATAAATCCTATCCAATGCAATCTAGAAAGAGATAAATGTGCAGAATTTTTGTCTCTCCTATCTTTTCTCTCTCCTTGCAAAAAACGCCTGTTGACTGTATTTGAAATTTAAAGTGAACAGAAATAAACTAGAATTGTTTTTCCATGTGACTTATATATACATAACAATCAATGTATATATATGAGAATGTATTAAATTTTCACATGTATACATTAAAAAAAGAGGGAAGACTCTAAGTGTCCTGAAGTTCCCTCCGTATTCTTTAATTTCTAGAACTGACAGATAGATAGGTGGGAAAAATGTATATATATGTATATACATATATATAATCAGAGACAAACGGAGTCTAAAGGTGGCTGTTGCCGGACAAGCCTTCTAGAAAGAAGACCCTAAGATAGAGATCTCCGTGCACAAAATTTACTGGACTGCTCTTGGGACTGACACTTCCAGGGGAAGGGAAGGAGGCAGGACGGACTCAAGAAGATGGGCTGTAATAAAGTCACAACAAGACTTCAGCCAACTCCTGGGACTGGGTTAGGGAAAGGGGCCCACCTTTATACTGGATGTGAGATGGCTGAAGGAAGGGACTCCGCTCCAGGAAAGGAGGCTGACTCCGGCCGAGGGAAATTCCCAGAGAGAGCTGAAAGCTGATGGCTGTCAGCAGGCAAAATTTCTAGCTTCCAGGAGCATAAGATCTTTAGTCATGGAGGGAGAATCTAAGCAGTGTGGCACTGGATGCAGAAGTCATGGAGGATAGATGTCATTCTTGGGTAAGGTGCTAGCTGCGAATGTGAGGTGGACTGACAGTAGAGATAACATTTGATTGCCTTTCCCGCCCTCACATAGATATTCCTATACCCCATACTTGTCTGCCATTCCATCTGCTATTATCTTGGCAGAGGGATGAAACGGCAGAATACAGAGAACACAAAGATCAATTCTTTGCTTTTGAGTTTCAAAAGGTTTGGCCTTGGCAAAGACAAAATATTTGAAAGAAAGCACGCTGTGTAAGAAGAGAAGGTTGCTCAACTTTTCCCAGACTAGATAAAGATTTCATGGGCTTTGGCAAGGAGAAAAGCAGGAAGAAAAATAGAGACCTCCGGACTGTGAATTCCTGGGGTGGAACTCTGGAGCTCAGAGCACAGGAATGAAAGAGACCACACTGTCCCTGACCTCAAGGAATTTACAGACCAGCAGGGAAGACACATTCAACAAATAAATGCCGTAAAGCAAATTGACGATTATGATAGAACATACAGGAAGGGAACCGAGCTAGGTGTACACGTCTGGGAATGATTTGCTAAAAAAGAGATTTCGCTGGAAACTTGCAGCATAAGTAAAGGCAGTCTAAATGGAGAGTAGAGAGGAAAAGTGTTTTAGGAAATGGGAACACACGTAGAAAATTGTGGAGGAAGAGCATGTGGCATGTTTTAGAAGTTAAGAGAAGTCCAAGATGATTACTGGACGGGAGAAAGAAGAGGGCAAGGAGGAAAGGTAGGAGAATTCATTAGGAATTTAGTGCTGTAATCGATAGGGCAGGGATAGTGGTCAGAACTCCAGAGGAGATCTGGGAATCTATGAAATAAATGGATTGGAAAGGTAGCACCGATGAGACTTGGTGACTGATTGCTGTGGGAATGAGAAGGAGCTTGTGGAAAATATGAAAGATCTAGTAGGATTGTCAGGAAATATCAAGTACCAGGTTTAGGATGATGACCAAGAACTTTATAGTAACATGAATTCTCTGGAAATATAGTGTAAATAATAGCTCTGTATTCATACATGCCTATAAATCATGTTATTTCAGAAGACCTCTTTGCTTTTGGTCTTTCCACTCCTATGGAGTTATTTATGCATCTTCATAGACCCAGAGAGAAAAACTATGACTATGAACTTACTTAGGGATTCCATTCATGTGTGGTGACTTCCTAGAGGGAAGGGATTTGCTAAAGGGAGGTGGAAATATGAGGCTAGAGGGAAGGAAAGGTTTAGGATCCTAAGGTAGTTTACTTTTCTGGCAGCTCAAGGTTATACTTTCTGGTGAGCTTCACTTATTGATTGATTCCTTCAAACTCCTACTGAGTACCTATGCTGTTAAAGGCACATTGCATGCAAGGCCTTGTGAAAGATCTAAGGATGACTAGCAACTAGAGGGCACAGACTCCCCTGGCAGCTCTTTCACGTCTGCCTTGGAATCGCTAGTCCTAAAGGATCACCCCACCCTTAGTGTTGGACTGAAAATATGCAACTCCTCAAACTAGATGGGAAATCATTCAATATACCTTCCTTCCATCATTTGGGAGATCTCCTGATCTCCTCCAAATGCGAACTTCCTGCTTCTTGTGGAAACTATTCATCAGCTATTGCATTTCTTTTCTGCTCAAAGTCCTCAAACAACACTACTCGGGACTCCTTTGGACTTTTATGTCCTTTAGCCTGATGTTAATGCCATTAGCTAACACGGCCATCTCCCATTCTGTCCTACCCCTGTACATCATTATGAGATGTTCAAACAAGAACACCCTTGCTGCTTCAGACCTGCAGAACCCTTGACTCATGCCTCCCCCGGCCTTTTTCAGCAAGCCAATGAAAGCTTACAGACAATCATTAAAGCACGTGCTCATGCATTTGGGCATTGTTTGTTTTCTCTAACCTTCCTTCTCTCAATGGCCCAACTTCTGGTCACTCCTGTTCCATTCCCTACTCTCTCCTGCTTTCCTCCAGTTTCCCCTCCTTCTCCTCTGCTCTTCTTACTGAGTAAATCATTAAGGGAAGCAGAGATCTGTAGGAATGAGACCTGGGCAGAAGCAGAACACTCATTCCAACTCTCCCCTGGAAATACTTCAGGTCATAGATTACTGAGATACAGAGAATTGTATTAAAATAATAAAATACTGCAATTAGCTTGTTTGGCCATTTGCTCGGTGTATAACTTTAGGTCAGTTATCTCTCCAGCTTCAGTTTCTTGTATGTATAATGAAACTAGTATGTGATTGATGAGTAGAGGTGGATTTGTTAGGAAGTCTATGAAGCTCAGCTAGAACTGCACAGATCCCTTTCCCGAGACCTGTCAAGGGCCATGCTAATTTTTTTATTATTTTCTTAAAGACCCATCTTTCCCCAAGCCCTATCCACTTCAAGCCCTTTTGAACTTGGCTCTGCCTCTACTGGTAGGGTTTTTGTAAGAATGGAGGAGACAATGTATAGGAAACACTTAGCACAGCCCTTGAAGCTATTGCTGTCACCATTATCATTATTAATACTACTATTAATTATAATACTACTATTACTTATCTATACAAAGGTTGTAAAAGCTTAATCAAAAGTAAAAATCAACACCCGAAACTAATGTAACATAGTGTGTCAACTATATTCAAATCAAAAAACTTAAAATATTTAGTGTCAAACTTTAAAAGCTACAAGAACAAATGAAAAACATACATTTTTTCCAGTTTTCATAGGGCTTCTTTTAAAAAAAAATTTTTTTTAGTGTTTATTTATTTTTGAGAGAGAGAGAGACAGAGCACAAACAGGGGAGGGGCAGAGAGAAGGACAGATAGGGAGACACAGAATCTGAAGCAGCTCCAGGCTCCGAGCCATCAGCACGGAGCCCAATGTGAGGCTTGAACTCACAAACCGGGAGATCATGACCTGAGCCGAAGTTGGACGCTTAACCGACTGAGCCACCCAGGTGCCCCAGGGCTTTTTTATAGTATATAGGAACAATATTTTTCAAACATTTAAATTTAATTTTAATTATAAAAGGTAGTATACGATTGTTATAAAAATCCAAACAGTATAGATAAATAAAAAATCTTGAGTTAAAAATAAAAATCTCCTTTCTTTTTCTCCCCTCCAGGCTGTTGTTCCTCCCTCCCCAGAAACATTCCTCTCCCAGGGTAATCATGAATTAAGACTTTGTGTATGTTTTTCCAAATCTTCAAATATACTTTCCACTTAAATGTAAAAATTCCTGGGGCACCTGGGCGGCTCAGTTGGTTAAGCATCTGACTTGGGGTCGAGTCATCATCTCACGGTTTGTTGAGTTCAAGCTCCGTTTAGGGCTCTGTGCTGACAACTCAGAGCCTGGGACCTGCTTCAGATTCTGTCTCCCTCTCTCTCTGTCCCTCCCCAACTCATGGTCTGTCTCTCTCTCTCTGTCTCAAAAATAAACTTAAGGGGCGCCTGGGTGGCTCAGTCAGTTAAGCGACCGACTTCGTCTCAGGTCAGGATCTTGTGGTCTGTGAGTCTGAGCCCCGCGTCAGGCTCTGTGATTACAGCTCAGAGCCTGGAGCCTGCTTCGGATTCTGCGTCTCCCTCTCTCTCTGCCCCTCTCCCACTCATGCTCTGTCTCTCTCTGTCTCAAAAATAAATAAACATTAAAAAAAATTAAAAAAATAAACTTAAAAAAATTTTAATGTAAAAATTCCTATCTCGCGAACAATACAAAAGTAATTTTTTTTAAAAAGTCCCCCCCTCTGTTGAAAATTAGCACAGAAGAGCAGTACCAAACAGATAACTAAAGAGAACACACACACACACACACGTACCTATAGTCCTAACAGTTTCCACAAATCAAAATATCCAGAATTTGAGGAAACCAGGACTGTCTTCTTACGAATTTTGCCAAGTCACGAAAGGCCATTGTATTAAGTTATCAGAGAACACTTGCTAAACGACAATGCACACATTACGTCGGTGTCAACCCATGGTGAAGACCAGTGCTTCAGCCTTTGTTCTCCACAGGTCAGGGTGTGAAAGGCAATGAAAAGTAACCCCAGATAAGGCAGGGCAGATGGTATGGCTTTGTGTCTCTTTTATCTTTCTGCTTCTTAGTTGTAAATATTATGTATTAAGCTCTTGTACTGAGGAAGAAATAAAAATTAGTGTTGCTTTTGTATGCATTTTTTAATTGAAGTGTATGCTATGCATAGAAAGAGACTGACACATTAGCTATTAGAAAATTCCTTCAAATATATGTACATGTACTATAAAATTGTGTATTATGGACATTGTGAAGATCTCTTCGTAAATATTTTTAAGTACTTTTTTTCTATGATAAATACTCCCTTGGATTTATTTCCAGTGCTTGATGTAACATTCAGCCTACAAAACACATTCACCTGAGAAAGAGTTAAATAGATTACACGTTTAAAAACCTCATAATCTAAAAAAGAGATGGGAAAAAATCCCCAAATATTATTTATTCAAGACCTTTGTCTCATGTTCTTCCAAAAAATAATTATTTTTCAGAGAGAACATAGATGGTTGTTCTTATAATTTAATTCTTAAGGACTTTTCATAAATACTTTTTAAAATGAACATGTTTTATGTACTTTCTAGTTTAACCTATTAAGTGCAATTTATTTATTTATTTATTTTTTTTCCTTTTCAAAATTGTATTTAAATTCTCAGTGAGATAACATTGGTTTCAGGAGTAGAATTCAGTGATTAATCACTTACATACAACTTGCCCTCCTCAATACAAATCACCCATTCAGCCCATCCCCTCCCCACCACCCATCAACCCCAAGTTTGTTCTCTAATTTTAAAAGTTTCTTATCATTCAGTTCCCTCTCTCTGTCTTTCCCCTCTCCCATATGTTCATCTATTTTGTTTCTTAAATTCCACATATGAGTGAAATCATATGGTATTTCTCTTTCACTGATTGATTTATTTCAATTAGCATAATACCCTCTAGCTCCACCCACATCCTTGCAAATGGTAAGATTTCACTGTTTTGAATGGTTGAGTAATATTCTGTTGTATATATATATATACTACTTTTTTATCCATTCATCAGTCGGTGGGCGTTTGGGGTCTCTCCATAGTTTGGTTATTGTTGAGAATGCTGCTATTCACATCAGGGTGTATGTACCCCTTTGAATCTGTATTTTTGTATCCTTTGGGTAAATAACAGTAATGCAATTGCTGGATCATAGGGTAGTTCTATTTTTAACTTTTTGAGGAAGCCACATACTGTTTTCCAAAGTGCCTGCACCGGTTTGCATTCCCACCAGCAGTGGAAGAGGTTCCCCTTTCTCCACATCCTCGCCAACACCTGTTGTTTCTTGTGTTGTAAAATTTAGCCATTCTGACAGGTGTGAGGTGGTATCTCATGGTGGTTTTCATTTGTATTTCCCTGATGATGAGTGGTGTCGAGTATCTTTTCATGTGTCTGTTAGCCACCTGGATGTCTTCTTTGGAAGTGTCTATTCATGTCTTCTGTCTTTTTCATAACTGGATTATTTTTTTTTTTTGTGCGTTGATTTTGATAGGTTCTTTGTAGATTTGGATACTAACCCTTTATCATATATGTCATTTGCAAACATCTTTTCCCATTCCACAGGCTACCTTTTAGTTTTTTCAATTCTTTCCATCACTGTGCAGAAGCTTTTTATCTTGATGAGGTCCCAATAGTTCATGTTTGCTTTTGTTTCCCTTGCCTTTGGCAACACATCTAGTAAAAAGTTGCTATGGCTGGGGTCAAAGGTGTTGCTGCCTATATTCTCCTCTAGAATTCTGATGGTTTCCTGTGTCACACTTAGTTCGTTTATCCATTTTGAATTTATTTTTGTGCACGGTGTAAGAAAGGGGTCCAGTTTCATTTTTCTGTATGTCTCCATCCAGGTTTCCCAACACCGTTTGTTGAAAAGACTGTCTTTTTTCCATTGGATATTCTTTCCTGCTTTGTTGAAGATTAGTTGACCATATAGTTGTGGGTCCATTTCTGGGTTTTCTGTTCTGTTCCATTGATCTATGTGTCTGTTTTTGTGCCAGTACCATACTGTCTTGATGGCTGCAGCTTTGTAACATAGCCAGAAATCCAGAATCGTGATGTCTCCAGTTTGTTTTTCTTTTTCAGGACTTCTTTGGCTATTCAGGGTCTTTTGTGGTTCAATACCAATTTTAGGACTGTTTGTTCTAGTTCTGTGAAAAACGCTGGTGGTATTTTGATGGGGATTACATTAAATATGTAGATTGCTTTGGGTAGTATAGACATTTTAACAATGCTTGTTCTTCCGTCCATGAGTATGGATGGATTTCCATTTCTTTTTTTTAAGGCTTATTTATTTGCAGAATGAGAGAAGCAGAGAAAGGAGAGAGAATCCCAAGCAGGCTCCACGCTTACAGCACAGATGCAGGGCTTGATCCCGCAAACCATGAGATCATGACCTGAGCCAAAATCAAGAGTCAGATCCCAGTCGACTGAGCCACACAGGTATCCTTGCTTTTCAATTTCTTTGTGTCCTCTTCAATTTCTTTCCTAAGCGTTCTATAGTTTTATGAGTACAGATCTTTTACTTCTTCAGTTAGGTTATTCTGAGGTATCTAACTGTTTTCAGTGCAATTGGGAATGTCATTGATTCTTTGTTTTCTTTTTCTGTTACTTTGTTATTGGTGTATAGAAATGCAACATATTTACTTATACTGATTTTCTATTCTGAGACTTTGCTGAATTTGTGAATTAATTCTAACAACTTTTTTTAAATTTAAAATAGTTTATTTTCAAATTGGTTTACATAAAACACCCAGTGTTCATCCCAACATGTGCCCTTTTTAATGCCCGTCACCCCCTCTCCCCCCGCCATCTCCCTCACCCTCAGTTTGTTCTTAGTCTTTGAGAGTCTCTTATGTTTTATCTCCCTCCCTCTCTGTGTCTTTTTTTTCTTTCCCCTCTTCCCCTCCCCCTGGTTTTTGCTTAGTCTCACAAAGTCCACCTATTCGTGGAAACATATGGTATCTGTCTTTTTCTGACTGACTTATTTCACTTAACATAATACCCTCCAGTTCCATCCATGTTGCTACGCATGGCCAGATTTCATTTTTTCTCATTGCCACATAGTAGTCCATTGTATATATGTACCACATCTTCTTTATCCACTCGTCAATTGATGGGCACTTAGTTTCTTTCCATGTTTTGGCTATTGTCGAAAGTGCTGCTATGAACATTGGGGTACACGTGCTCCTATGCATCAGCAATCCTGTGTCTCTTGGGTAGATTCCTAGCAGGGCTATTGCTGGATCATAGGGTAGCTCTATTTTCATTTTTTTGAGGAACCTCCACACCGTTTTCCAGAGTGGCTGCACCAGTTTGCATTCCCACCAACAATGTAGGAGGGTACCTACTTCTCCACATCCTCGCCAGCATCTATAGTTTCCTGATTTGTTTATTTTAGCCACTCTGACTGGTGTGAGGTGGTATCGCAGTGTGGTTTTGATTTGTATTTCCCTGATGATGAGTGACATTGAACATCGTTTCAAGTGTCTATTTGCCATCTGAATGTCCTCTTTGGAGAAGTGTCTATTCATATCTTCCGCCCATTTCTTCACTGGGTTGTTTGTTTTTCAGGTGTGGAGTTTGGTAAGTTCTTTATAGATTTTAGATATTAGTCCTTTATCCGATATGTCATTTGCGATGATCTTTTCCCATTCCGTTGGTTGCCTATTCGTTTTGTTGGTTGTTTCTTTTGCTGTGCAGAAGCTTTTTATCTTGATGAAGTCTCAATAGTTCATCTTTGCTTTTAATTCCCTTGCCTTTGGAGACGTGTCAAGTAAGAAATTGGTGTGTCTTAGGTCAAAGAGGCTTTTCCCTGCTTTTTCCTCTAGGATTTTGACGGTTTCCTGTCTCACATTCAGATCTTTTATCCATTTAGAATTTATTTTTGTGAGTGGTGTAAGAAAGTGGTCTAGTTTCATTCTTTTGCAAGTTGCTGTCCAATTCTCCCAGCACCATTTATTAAAGAGGCTGTCTTTTTTCCATTGAATACATTTTCCCGCTTTATCAAAGATTAGTTGGCCATATACTTGCGGGTCCATTTCTGAGTTTTCTATTCTATTCCATTGGTCTATGTGTCTGTTTTTGTGCCAATACCACACAGTCTTGATGACCACCGCTTTGTAGTAGAGGTTAAAGTCTGGGATTGTGATGCCTCCCGCCTTGGTTTTATTCTTCAGTGTTATTTTGGCTATTCGAGGTCTTTTGTGGTTCCATACAAATTTTAGGATTGTTTGCTCTAGCTTTGAGAAGAATGCTGGTGCAATTTTGATTGGGATTGCATTGAATGTGTAGATTGCTTTGGGTAGTATTGCCATTTTGACGATATTTATTCTTCCAATCCATGAGCATGGGATGTTTTTCCATTTCCTTGTGTCTTCTTCAATTTCCTTCATAAGTTTTTTATAGTTTTCAGTGTAGAGGTCTTTCACATCTTTGGTTAGGTTTATTCCTAGGTATTTTATGGTTTTTGGTGCAATTGTGAAAGGGATTAGCTTCTTTATTTCTCTTTCTGCTGCTTCATTGTTGGTGTATAGAAATGCCACCGATTTCTGTACATTGATTTTGTATCCTGCAACTTTGCTGAAATCGCGGATCAGTTCTAGTAGGCTTTTGGTAGATTCTGTCGGGTTTTCCATGTAAAGTATCATGTCATCTGCAAAAAGTGAAAGTTTGACTTCCTCCTTGCCAATCTTGATGCCTTTTATTTTGTTTTGTTGTCTGATTGCTGATGCTAAGACTTCCAACACTATGTTAAATAGCAGTGGCAAGAGCGGACACCCCTGTCGTGTTCCTGATCTCAGGGGGAAGGCTTTCAGTTTTTCCCCATTGAGGATGATATTAGCTGTGAGCTTTTCATATATGGCTTTTATGATGTTTAAGTATGTTCCTTCTATCCCGACTTTCTCGAGAGTTTTTATTAAGAAAGGGTGCTGTATTTTGTCAAATGCTTTTTCTGCATCTATTGACAGGATCATATGGTTCTTATCTTTTCTTTTGTTGATGTGATGTATCACGTTGATTGATTTGCAAATATTGAACCAGCCCTGCAACCCAGGGATGAATCCTACTTGATCATGGTGGATAATTCTCTTTATGTGTTGTTGGATTCGATTTGCTAGTATCTTATTGAAAATTTTTGCATCCATATTCATCAGGGATATTGGCCTGTAATTCTCCTTCTTTGCTGGATCTCTATCTGGTTTGGGAACCAAGGTGATGCTGGCTTCATAGAATGAGTCCGGGAGTTTTCCTTCCGTTTCAATTTTTTGGAACAGCTTGAGGAGGATAGGAATTAACTCTGTTTTAAATGTCTGGTAAAATTCCGCAGGAAAGCCGTCTGGTCCAGGGCTTTTATTTGCTGGGAGATTTTTGATAACTGATTCTATTTCTTCACTAGTTATGGGTCTGTTCAATTTTTCTATTTCTTCCCGTTTGAGTTTTGGTAGCGTGTGGCTATTTAGGAAGCTGTCCATTTCTTCCAGACTGCCAAGTTTGGTGGCATATAATTTTTCATAGTATTCTCTGATGATTGTATCTCTGAGGGATTGGTTGTAATTTCTCCCTTTTCATTCACGATTTTATCTATTTGAGTTCTCTCTCTTTTCTTTTTGAGAAGCCTGGCTAGAGGTTTGTCTATTTTGTTTATTTTTTCAAAGAACCAGCTTTTGGTTTCACTGATCTGTTCCACTACCTTTTCTGTCTCCATATGGTTAATTTGTGCTCTGATCTTAGTTATTTCTCTCTTTCTGCTGGGCTTGGGTTGTTTTATTTGTTCTGCTTCTAGTTCCTTTAGGCGCGCTGTTAGAATTTGTGTTATTGATTTTTCTTGTTTCTTGAGATGGGCCTGGATTGCAATATATTTCCCTCTCAGGACTGCTTTTGCTGCGTCCCAGAGCGTTTGGATTGTTGTATTTTCATTTTCATTTGTTTCCATGTATTTTTTAATTTCTTCTCTGATGGCTTGGTTGACCCAGTCATCTTTTAGTAGGTTATTTCTTAGCCGCCATGTTCTTGGATATTTTCCAGGCTTTCTCCTGTGGTTGATTTCAAGTTTCAAAGCATTGTGGTCTGACAGTGTACACGGTATGATCTCAATTCTTTTATATTTATTCAGAGCTTCCCTGTGCCCCAGAATGTGATCTATCTTGGAAAATGTACCGTGTGCAGTTGAGAAGAACGTAAATTCCTTTGCTTCTGGATGAAGGACCCTAAAGATGTCTGTGAGGCCCATCTGTTCTAATGTGTCGTTCAGGGCTATTGTTTCTGCGGAGATTTTCTGATTTGTGGATCTATCCAATGCTGAGAGTGGAGTGTTGAGATCCCCTACTATTAGGACATTTTTATCGATGAGGTTGCTAATGTTTGTAATTAGTTGTTTTACAAATTTGGGTGCCCCCAAATTCGGTGCGTAGATATTTACAATTGTTAGCTCTTCCTGCTGGATGGTCCCTGAGACTATTATATAATGTCCTTCTTCATCTCTTATTACATCGTTCATTTTAAAGTCTAATTTGTCTGATATAAGTGTGGCTACTCCGGCTTTCTTCTGCCTTCCAGTAGCATGGTAGATAGTTTTCCATCCCCTCACTTTCAATCTGAAGGTGTCTTCAGGTTTAAGATGAGTTTCTTGAAGACAGCAAATAGATGGGTCTTGTTTTTTAATCCATTCTGTTATCCTGTGTCTTTTGATTGGCGCATTTAGTCCATTTACATTCAGTGTTAATATTGAAAAATATGGGCTTACAGTCACTGTATTATCTGTAGGTTTCATGATTGTAAGTCTGTCCCTGGCAGTTTGTGTTCTTTGCAGGTTTGCCTTCATAGAATGCCCCTCAGGATCTCTTGCAGTGCTGGCTTATTTGTGATAAATTCTTTCAGTTTTTGTTTGTTGGGAAAAACCTTGATCTCTCCTTCTATTCTGAATGACAGGCTAGCCGGATACAGAATTCTTGGTTGCAGGTCCTTCTTGCTCATCACATTGAAGATATCCTGCCATTCCTTTCTGGCTTGCCAAGTTTCTGTAGATAAGTCTGCTACTACCCTTATAGGTCTCCCTTTGTATGTTAGGGTTCTTTTGTCCCTAGCTGCTTTCAGGATTTTCTCCCTATCTTTGTATTTTGCCATCTTCACTATGATGTGCCGTGCAGAAGGTCTATTCAAGTTACGTCTGAAGGGAGTTCTCTGTGCCTCTTGGATTTCCATGCCCTTTTCCTTCCTCATGTTGGTGAAGTTCTCAGCAATGATTTGTTCAAGAACCCCTTCGACTCCTTTCTCTCTCTCTCCTTCCTCTGGGACTCCTATGATACGGATATTGTTTCTTTTGAGTTCATCGCTCAGCTCTCGAATTCTCCTTTCCTGTTCCTGGATCAGCTTCTCTCTCTTTTTATCTGCTTCCTCTTTTTCAATGATTTTGTCTTCTAAGGCACTAACTCTTTCCTCTACCTCTTCAATCCGTGCTGTGGCTGCTTCCAGTTTCCCCTGTATTTCTTCTAATTTCTTCTTTAATTCTTCCTGCCCGTTTTTAAGGTCCTTGAACTCTGCCGCGCGGGACCCCTTGCATTCTTCTAAGCTTTTTTCAAGGCCAGCGATTAGTTTTATGATTGTCATTCTATATTCATGTTCTGTTATGTTGCTTCTATCTGTTTTCATTAATTCTTGAGCTGTCACTGCTTCTTGTGGATTCTTTTGAGGAGAATTCTTCCGTCTCGTCATTTTGGCTGGATGTGTTTTGGGTTGTTTCTTGAAGTTGCCCTGGAAAGGAAAACAGACTGACAGACAAACAGAAAACAGAAATACTCAAACGTACTAACAAATGATACAGACAAGCGGTTCACAACAGCAAAAAGAATAACAAATGACATTCTGAGGACAATGTCCTGAAATACCAGCTACACGGTAAGGACAGGGTGTGTACTGTGCTGGTGGCAGAGTGTCTACGGAGAGAATAATGACAGTTCCGGGGGAAAGAAGGAAATGGTCTTTGCCCGGGTAGAGTGGCTAAAGAGCTTAATCCAGACTGAGAGAAATCAGAATAAGGATGGTTACAAGGAAAAAGGAATGAAGACAGAAATTGCTCAGGTGAGATTATGTGGCCTGGTTATTCCAGAGAGAGAATAAGGGAAGTACAGAAGGAGATGAAAAACATGCCTTTAGAGAGTGGAATAAGATTTTAAGTCAGCCAGGCCCCTGGATAGTCAGCTCAGGAGTGGGGATCAGAAAGAAGAATAACGGGGAGTGTATATTTTAAAAAAAAATGACCTGGAGTTACTCCAGGCAGCGGTCTGGACTTGGCCTCTGTAGCTCTCGTGGGGAAGTGTCACTCCTGCGCAGGTGGGCGTGGTTTAGTGTAGGCGGGAGTTCTCCACTGAGGCAGGGATGGCTCTGGGAGTGACTTCCTGGGGCTGGTGCTTGTGGGCCCGTAAGACAACAATGGCGTCCCTTCCGTCCTTTGTTCCCAGTCCCAGGGCTTCCACTCGCCCCCTTGTTTGTGTCCTTACTCCTCTTTG
Source organism: Paguma larvata (assembly GCA_030068075.1). Classification (NCBI taxonomy): domain Eukaryota; kingdom Metazoa; phylum Chordata; class Mammalia; order Carnivora; family Viverridae; genus Paguma; species Paguma larvata. Next base: position 70,377,473 of record CM057829.1, read on the forward strand.
GGCACTGGCGCAGTGCGGTCCACTGGAAGGTGGGCGCCTGCCTGCTTGCCACCCCCCAACCTTCTGCAAATGTGTCAGGGTTAGAGGTGCTCCACAGGCGACTGAGGGCACCCCTGGCAGCCGGTCGCACTGAGGGCTCCCCGCTCGCCTGGCCGGGGCGACTTGTGCGCACTCCCCACTCAGGCGACTGCGGTAGCGGCAGTCCCAGCGTTTGATCACACCCCACAGGGCCCTCCGCGGTGACTAGCGCCTGATCTGGGCTCCGGCAGGCAGCGGCAATGGTCCCAGGTCGCCGGCTCTCCAGGGGATGGTGGCGCGACTGGCGCACAATCCCTGTTGAGGTGGTCCCAGCGATGCAGCGGTCCCAGCAGTTTTTCACTTTCCACCGGGCGCCCCAGCGGCGACTAGCGCGCACTCCCCGTTCCGCCAGCAGGAGCGTGGCGGTCCAGCGGTGTTTTGCTCCCCACCGAGTGCGGCAGCGACTAGCGCGCACTCCCCGCTCCGCCAGCAGCCGCGTGTCTGTCCCAGCGGTTTTTCGCTCTCCACGGGGCGCAGCAGTGACTAGCGCGCACTCCCCGTTCCGCCGGCAGCAGCCCGCGATCCCGCGGTTGTTCGCTCAGGGGGCCGGAGGCAGCAGCGGTGCCTGGCAAGCACTCCCCGCTCCAGCGATAGCAGCGGCAGAGGTCCCGCTATTGCTCCCTCCTCACGCTGCTGGCGGCTAAGCAACTCTGGGCCGGGCGGGCTGACTGTGCCTCCTCTGCGGTCCAGCACAAGGAGAGTTCTGCTGGGTTCTGCTGTTAGACACAGAGCTTCTCCTCCTAAGCCCTGTCTTTAGGGCCTGGATGTTGGTGGACTCCCCCTCTCTGTAGTTCTCCTTCGGATGTTGGGGACTTTCCCCGCTGTCCCCGGCTCACCCTCCCCCCAGCTCAGTTTCCCGAGTTCGTTTTGTCCGTTCTCGGTTAGACTCACGGTCTTAGGGCGTTGTCTATGTTTCTTGCGTTCCTTGTAAGCTGCTACACCTTTTCTGCCAGGTTCTTGGAGTTGAGAATCTCTCTGTTTCGGTCCCTCTCAATTCAAAAAAACAAGGGAAACTTTGGTCCTCCCTACTCCTCCGCCATCTTGGTCCCCCCCCCCCCAAGTGCAATTTAAAGTTAAAAAAACAACTACAGTTCATAGTGAAATCGTCAACATTGGATTTACACAGAATTTTGCATATGTCTAGGTATTTATAAAATGTATGTATCTATAGCTTAATGTAATAAATATGAATAAATTAAGCTACAATTACATACTATTTTCTCTAATTTATGACCTTGATTTGTTTTATTGTTTTACTATTACCTACATAAGTAAACCAGTTTAATTTAAATATTAAATTGTAAGGGAAATGTATGTCAGGTCAGGTAACAAAGAACCTAAACTTAAAAATGTACACTGTAGACAGAAACCTACAATACTGTACAATATGTTTTTATAAAAGTTATGACAACTTTTAATATTCAAGGAAAGCTCTCACTTGAATAATTAAAATTCCAGACCATCTTAAGACATATACAAATTCCATGGTAAAATCATGGTTGGCTTGTTTTCCCTTTGAATATATTGTAGCTCAAAATCTGTTTTTTCTTAAGCAGTAACATGCTTAGCAGATTCCGTGCATGCGCGCACACATCCACACACATATCTTTTACTAGTTGTTTCTTTTTCTGCTAGTTTGGTTTGTACCCACAAACCATAGCTAAAGTGGAACTTACAAGTCCAAGTTCAACCAGTACTAGAACTTAATTGCAAGCAATGAAAACAAACTTCCTAATTAAACAGAAAAGAAATTTTTTGGAAGAATACAGTTAGCTTACAGAATCAGAAGGAAAGCTGCTGAGCAGCCCCAGGAAGGGCAGACCTAGAACAGTTCCAAGGATTAGGTAAAAAGGATCAGTGGACAATGTCTTCAGAAAGCTCGCCGGAATGAATCTGCACCCTGTCTCAGCATCATTCTGCTCAGGGTCCAGATTCCCAGAACTAGAGTTCACAAGGTCATACCCAGACTGGGGCAATCTGAACATCTTCATTGAAATTATGATGAAGAAGGCAGGGAGTTGGAAAGACATAGGTCTCCAGAGGTAAATCAAGGTGTGGTTACCAAAAATAGGCTCCTTGCTGTCAGTGCAGAGCCCAATGAGGGGCTTGAACTCACAAACTATGAGATCATAACCTGAGCCAAAATCAAGAGTTGGTTGCTCAACTGACTAAGTCACCCAGGTGCCCCTATTTATTTATTTTTGAGAGAAAGAAAGAGTGAGTGAGAGAGAGAGAGAGAGAGAGAGAGAGAGCATATGAGCAGAGGAGGTGTAGAGGGACAGAAAGAGAGAGACAAAGAGAGAGAATCCTAAGCAGTTTCCACACCATCAGTGTGAAGCCTGATTCGAGGCTTGAGGCTTAATCTTACAACTGTGAAATCACGACCTTAGCCGAAATCAAGAGTCGGATGCTTAACTGATTGAGCCACCCAGGCATCCCAAGGACATTTCTTATTTATCCTATCTCCCTCTTCCATCCACTTGTTACTAGTAAGCTTTCAATGGAATATGCAAACCTTAAATGAAAACTTTCTTTGTGCTTGAATAAGTACAGGCAACAAGCCAGGAAACCTAAATCACATTCCCAGTTGTTTCTCTAATATGCTAGATCTTGGCTAATTGGACTTTTTTTTTAGGGTTTAGCGTCTTCATTTGTAAAATGAAGGTGTTAGAATACAATTTTAGCATTCATTTTTGTGGTTAGACGACAGCAGGCAGAGCTCTTTGCTGTTGGTATCTGCCACCCTTTCCCAGGGTCAGGCCACTTGACAGAGGACCCCTCGGCCTGTGCTTACATTCCCGGAGGTTGACTAGTGGTGGGAGAATGTCCAGCCCCTGCTGAGGAGTTAGGATGAGTCCATTCATTCAATCAATCATTTGCCAGGCCTACAGGGTGCCAAACATTAGGGGATGAAGGTGAGAGCCACTACCCTCAAGAAGTTCAGAGATATTGGTTCATAGTAATTCCTAAGTAAGACACAAGATCTCGTGAATTTGAACAAAACCGAAGGAAAAAGAGAAAGAGTCATATACAGATCAACCTAATGTCTAGTGCTAACTATAGTGACGGGGTATACATAAAGGCTTATGGGAGCGAGAAAGAAATCACCCTCTCCACTACAGAACAGGGTTGTAGGGCCAGGGATGTTTCTGAGGGGACATAAAAGATAAACAGGAGTTTGGTTCATTCACTCATTAGTTAGTGAGCACCTTTGTGAAGACATTGTGCTGGACGATGGAAAGCGGCCGAGAAATGAAAGACAGTCTAGGAGATGAGAGGGAGGGAGGAAAGAAAAGATGTTTTAGACAGAAAAGAAACAACACACCTGCAGTTATCACTACATAAAAACAGAATAATGTTAACGGCTAACGCTTTGTGCTTGTTTTTTGCTAGCCACAATTTTAATTGCTTTCTGTGCATCAATTTATTTTGGGGACATGCCCTGCTATTATTCCTGTTTTACGGTTGAGAAAACAATAGAGAGTTTATTTAAGCAACCTGCCCAAGGAAATGTGGAGAGAATGAGGCAGGTTTGGGATTTGAACCCAGACAAGTCAGGCTCTGAAGTCGGGGCATATAACCACCATGCTATACCACCTCTGCACATACATAACAGCTGAACAATCATCCAATATAAATTTAGTAGGATTGGTCTATTTTAGACCAATTCAAAACACAGAGCCATTTTAAAAGAATAAATTAGTACCCACAGCTATAAATACTCTCCTTAAAATTACACTATCATTTCCTTTATATAGCTTCTTTTTTTTTTTTAACCTTGGGCTAAACCTCCCTCCAAATCAGCCTTTATGACATTATATTTGCCCAGAAACTAACACTTAACCAGAACAGGGAAATTCTGATCCACTTGGGTCTTCCTAGGTCAGAAAAAGAAAACTTCTTTTGAAAATTGAAATGTGTGGTTATTTTGTTTGTATGAAGAAGAGTAATTCTGACTCATAATAATTCCTAAGTGAGGAATGAGGTCTTATGAATTTGAAGAAAACCTGACAGACAATATATTAATGTTTCTTGTAGGACAATCTGGACACATTCCCTCCCCCCTCATATTTAAGTAGTAACATCATTAAGAGTTATGAAATTTCTTTTTTTATAGCGTTTTTATTTTATTTTTGAGAGACATAGAGACAGAGAGTGAGCAAAGGAAGGGCAGAGAGAGAGGGAGATACAGAATCTGAATCAGTCTCCAGGCTCTGAGCCGTCAGCACAGAGCCCGACGCGGGGCTCAAACTCACAGACCGTGAGATCATGACCTGAGCTGAAGTCGGTCGCTTAACTGACTGAGCCACCCAGGTGCCCCTAAGATTTCTTATTTGCTTATAGGGTTTTTTGTTTTCTTAGTACGACTCATTTTTATAACTACGAATCTATATAAGTACATTATCTGGAGATACACAGTCATGCAACTAATTTTGGTCCTATTGTTGGGCTTTAATTGGTAACTGAAAGAATTTAGGGACTAAAACATTAAAAAATAAACAGCATGACATACCCAATCTCATAATGGAGTTTCACAGCACAAACATGTTTGAGGGCAGACATAAGAGATAACTTTTTTGTCACTATGGAATTATCTTTCATTAAATAATGAGAATCTTAAGTCTAAAGCCTGAACTTTTTCTCTCAGAATTCTCTCTAGACCCTCAAACCTAAGGACATCTTTCCTTCCTCTGAACTTCCATGACATTCACTGTCTCTCATATCATTGGTCCTTATCACGCCCTGCCTAAAGGATGAATGGTTGTTGTTTGTGTATACATTGTTATTATCTTGCTGGAGTATAAGGTCTTCAAGATGAGGACAGTGATTACATTTCTCTGCATCTTCTAATACAAACTACTGAGGTAGACCTCAGTAAATATGTATTAATGAGGTATTTATCAACTAGATACCACAGTGGGTAATTCAAGCTAAAAATTTCCCTTAAGAGGACATTATTTAAACAGTCTGTTAGGGCACCTACCTGGGTGGCTCAGTTGGTTAAGCATCCAACTTCGGCTCAGGTCATGATCTCACAGTTTGTGGATTTGAGCCCCGTATCGAGCTCTATGCCGACAGCTCAGAGCCTGGAGCCTGCTTCGGATTCTGTGTCTCCCTCTCTCTCTGCCCCTCCTCCCCTCAAAAATAAATAAACATTAAAAAAAAATTAAACAGTCTGTCTGTCTACATTGGATCAAATGGGTGATTTCAAAGTTCCATTTCATATTAACTGTTCACATGAAAATATATCTGATTGAATGTATCAGGGAAGTCGGATTTAAATCAAACAATTGTCTAGGGCTCACTTTCAATATGCCATTAACTTCTGCTTGTCTTTCTTTTGGGATTTTCTCCTGGTTTTTAGAGAGTCATATGAATATAGCTGGTGGATCTAAAGCTAAGGTTTGCCAATTATACAATGGTAACAATTTCAAATCTTCTCTGGCATCTGGAATTAGCATAGAAACTCCAACTAGTATTTTCATACCGATTTCATACCACTTCCATACTAATAGTTTCCCAGACTCACCTTTCACAAGTGACAAACACACGGGCCTTGATAGAGAGTTTTCACTCTCTGGGACTTTGCCAAAGCTATGAATGCCTCTGGTAAACAGCAACGTTGGGTGGATTTTATCCGTTAAGCAGATTTCAAATACATAATTTATGTCACAATTCCCTTGGAAGTTTTGTAACATTATGATAAAACAAAAACTCATGCATGGAAAGACAATTGTCTTTCCATTGGACAATTGTCTTTCCATTTCCATTGTCTGTCTACCTCTTCCATTCACCATGGTGAAGACTTGGGCATGTTGGGCAGTGTTTTAGTAAGAGATTGACCTAACGGTTACTAGGTTCACAGTCAAGCAGTGCCAGCCTTAGGCAAAGGCAGGGATTGCTTTGGGCCTCGTGATCAGTTGGGCTCAAGGCTTGGAGCCCTCTCTCCAACCCAACTAGTTCTGTTGAGAGAAGGATAATGATTAACCTTTGCAAATCGAAGACATTTCAAGTGTCTCGCAGTTTGCTGGGTTTAAGTCACAGCTTACTGCAAAGCTATAAATTAGGCCCAGCCACACCAACATGGGTGCAGCAGCTAGTATGTTCCAAATTCACTGACAACAAAACACTGTCAAAATTTTAGTGCTCATGTGTGTTTGGATAAAGGTACACAGTAAAGAAATGATTTCATATACACCTTAAACTTACACAATGTTTTATATGTGAATTATATATCAGTGAAAATTAAAAAATTTGAAACAGAAATGACCTCACAGATGAATGGAATTCTGCATGAAATGATTAAAATTTGACCTGTGACTTTAAAAAACTATAGTTAGACTCTAATTAAATAACAATAAGAAATTCAAAAAAATAAAATATTTCAATTGGGAAAGTAAAAAGAACAATTTTAACTTTATATAAAGTTAAACATACATTTTACAATTTTGTTAGAAAATATGTCATACAGAATCCCCCAACATTTTAAATTAGCAAACTGATTTCTTTTTACATCACCAAGTACTTATTTGATATTAGAAATAATATTCTCGATTGATACTTCAAATACATTTCGAAACTTTGTTTCATGGTATGCAGTTCGAAAAATAAAAATCACTTACACAACACTATTGAAGAAAAGACAAGAATATGGGCATTATTTTTTAATAGTTACCCATTTTGAATTATTCTGCTTTGCATCTCCAGTCCAGATATCACTTTAGAATCTTAGATCCAAACAGCCAATTGGTTCTCCAGGATGCCATTTGGATTTCTCACGGCAGTCCCCTTTCAGGAAGCCTCTTTTGGCATCCCATATTCATTCTATATCCTCTAGTACAACCTTCCACATAGTAGGCCCTCAATAAATATGCTCTGGGACGTTTGATCAATTAGGTGCCACCCTGGAAAATGCCATTTTCCCTCTGTTCCTCCTTTGTTCTCCCATTATTGTGCATTTGCTTTAAAGGTCTGTTGACTTATCTGTTCCTACTGGATTGTTAGCAAGGACCCCTTCATTACCTATCAAAGAATCTGGCACTTAATAGGCAGCATAAATACGAGTGAATTAACATACGGTCCATCAGAATCCCTGAATCTGTTTTCTCCCCTTACTCTTGCAAAGACTTTCTTTCCTCAAATAGAAGGTTTGAGACAATTTTCCACGAATTAATGATCCTGATTTCATTTAGTTTTTTTTTTTTTAACATTTATTTATTTTTGAGAGACATAGACACAGAGCGTGAGCAGGGGAGGGGTAGAGAGAGAGGGAGACACAGAATCGGAAGCAGGCTCCAGGCTCTGAGCTGTCAGCACAGAGCCCGACGCGGGGCTCGAACTCACAGACCGTGAGATCATGACCTGAGCCGAAGTCGGACGCAGTCGACTGAGCCACCCAGGCGCCCCCTGATTTCACTTAGTTTTATGACTTAACCTTCTCATATTTCTCTACCCTAAGAAGATGATTCTCAGTTTTAATTCAAGAATCTCTCTGTGGGACTAGGAGCCACACTCTGTTGAAGATCTTTAACAAATCTACTGTTAGATATTCAATCTTTTTCAACGTATTACATATATTAATTAATTCAATGTATTAAATTAATACATTTAATTAAGGGACGTATCAGATAGGGATGACTGGGTGGCTCAGCTGCTTAAGGATCTGACTTCGGCTCAGGTAATGATCTCGCGGTTCATGAATTCTAACCCATTGGGCTCTGTGCTGACGGCTCAGAGCCTGGAGCCTGCTTCAGATTTGGTGTCTCCCTCTCTCTGCCCCTCCCTGCCTCACACTCTGTCTCTCTCTGTCCCTCAAAAAATTAATATATGCTTAAAAAAATTTTTTTAAAAAGAAACATATCAGATAGCTGTATGTCATTCCTGGAGAATGTGCCTCATATTGCTTCCCCGTGTAAGGAGGTTGTACTCAGACCTGGTTCTTTGCTGCCTTTTGGCTCTCCTCCCACAGCTCTCAGCTAAATCTGCAGCTCTTGACTTCTGGTCTCTTTTCCCTGATACCATGTAATTGGCTTGAACTTGGCTTCTTGTCTATGCCCTTGCCTTGTCATCCAGACCTGGGATGTACCTGCTGCTTTGTCTGGTCCCAATGCCGTCACGCTCAAGGCAGTATGTGCAGCCACCATTATCATTGTCTGCGTTTAGTGCTCTCACTTTCCAATGTTGCTTCCCATCAACTGACCCGTCTGATCCTCATAGCTTCCAGGGAACGGAAGGCATTTGTCACAGCGAAAACTTTTCTATTTGCAATGGGGTTGCAAACTTAATAACTACTTTTTTCATAATTGATTTATTATTCTCACCTACTAGATAGTGAATGTGTTTTAAATTTACAGAGTCACTATAATGGAGTCTCTGGTGGTTTAATCGGTCTCTTTTGGGCATGCCGATCTCTTTTAGGCAAATGCTAATTATATAAGATTTTCTCTTCCCTTACTCAACTCTAAGATACTGTCATGATGTCATGTGAAGGGATGGAGGTGAGGAGAGTTGTGATGAGAAGGGGCTTTGGATTCAGATGGTGACCTCAACTGACCCTCACTGATCAGGCATTTGAATGCCTGATCTGGTCCCTGGAAATTGTGACTGCTGGTTGCCGACAGTCCCATTTGCCTTGTGTGTCATTGTGTAGGCACCCACCACTGGACTATTTCCCTCTTGGCCTTGCCCTTGGATCTTGTTAGTTCACTGGGTTTTTCTAGATCTTTGCTTTCTTCACTGGGACACACAGAAACTTCTGGATCCCTTGCTCACTGCACACAGGCCAGGAAAGTCAGCAGATCAGACTTTTTGGTCTAGACAAATTCTCTCCACCAAATGCCATTGGCTGGGCATCACACATGTCTTCTCCCAAGGTTCCCCAGAAGGAGCAAAGCAAAGGCCTTCTGCCTTCATACTTAAGGCACTGCCTCCAACATATTTAAGGCACTGCCCTTTTGGAAGGGCTTCTGCCTAGGTCTTACTTTCTATCCCTGTCTCTCTTCTCTTTGCTGCAAATCTCCCCTAAGCCAAAAGAGATAGCCTGATCTTTCCTTCCCTTCTTTATGATATTCCCAAGTTACAAGGTCCTCCCTCAGGTCTTATCTTGAATTCTGTCTATTCCTGTCACTTGATAACTTCCAAAGACAAAGTCAATATGGAGTTAAAAAAAAATGTAGAAAATTGTGTAGTCTTTTGACAAAGACCAAAATTCAGGATTATTTTCTTGCTGCAAACTTAAAACCCCTGCTTTGGATATTAAAAGTTGAATATTGAAACCCTCTTTATTTTTGCATTCCAGCTATAATATAATCTTAATGCCTTGGGCAGAATGAACAAAGGTCACACATTAAGAAATGCAAAGGAGAAAAATTCATTAATATATACCAAAATATTCCCATTACAGTATTGATTCAGAGAAAATATATTAACTATAGCAAAATTCCACTAATTTGAACTGAATGGTGAGGTCAGTCTGAATAAGTAAAATGTTTAAGTTATTAACTATTAATAAAATGAGGAAAAGTAATATTCAAATATGTAGAAAAATACTATTAAAGATAAGAAAAGCACAGCTCTCCTTGAACATTTGGAAGGGCTGGGTGCTAGGTATTTTTTGTGTGTATACATATACATGTATGTCAATATATGTAGATATGCATATATTTTATAATATATGCAGTGTATGTATTAGATTCTATACATATATGAGCCAATTTATCTTAATAACTGGTTTTACAGAGAAGGAAACAACACAGAAAGATCTACTTGCCTGATAGTTGGTAAGCTGTTTTGGTAGGTTTGCCTGGCTTTGGAATCCCAATGGATAACTTTCATAAACCTATTTTCAAAAATAGGTCTCTATGAAGAGACAACAAATGAAAAAAATGTAATAATATACTTGTATAGAAATGACAATTCTCAAAAATGTTTTATTCTTCTAAGTATTTTATGGTGACACATGGTAGCTACACTTGTGGTGAGCATAGCATAATGTATAAAGAAGTTGGATCACTATGTTGTACGCCAGAAACTAATGTAACATTGTGTTTCGACTATGCTCAAAAATTTTTTTTGATGTTTTATTTTTCTAGTATTAGATTAAAATTTTTGATTGTTTATTTTTTTAACAAACATTTAACAAACACTTCATAAACTTTACAAGGAAATTTTAGTGACTCGTTTACCTAGGTATTCAGAAAGTCCATGTTAAAAGGATTTACTTTAATGAATTTTTACTGTATGAATCCCACAGAATTAACATAATCTTTCTTTATGACATTTGCCATTTTATCCACTTTCTCTAGCTACTTTATAATGAGAAGATATCAAAATATTTAGTCAATTCATTAAAAAAGTCAAAGATCACAGACACTTAACATTACTTAACCAAATAGATACTTGAACTAATTGAATTGGCACGATATAGAAGAATTCAAAATCTCAGACTCTAGATTTAATAGTAAGATATAAAAAACAAAATATATGTGTAAACTACTTGCCTGAAAAAAAGACTTACTGTTTAATATAGGCAGAGGTCTTAGACTAAAAGTGACTTTTGGAGCAGCTAGATGGCTTAGTTGGTTAAGCATCTGACTCTTGATTTCAGCTCAGGTCATGGTCGCAGGGTCATAAGACCGAGCCCTGCACTGGGCTCCACACTGAGCAAGGAGCCTGCTTGAGATTCTTTCTCTCTCTCTCCCTCTCTCCCTCTCCTCTGCTCACGCTTTCTCTATATATAATAAAAATTTAAAAATTAAGAAAACTAAAAGTGATTTCTGGAAATTGGAAGGTAGCTATGCTCACCATTATGCTACCAACATCCACTGATTTTTGAATATTGGAACTAGAAAAAAATAAAAATTTTATAACAAACTATAACAAAATAATTTAAAACTTTTTGAAATAGACAAAAGTAAAAGAATGATTTAAAATTATTTTATTAAACTTAGTGCTCAGATCTTGGTTTCTAATACCATTCTCTAATAAAAGGCACCTTTTATTAGAGGGATCCTTGGAGAAATCTCGATTTGAGGATGAAGGTGGGGAACATATGTGATGAACGTGGAGTATTTTATATGCCAGAAAATAGGAAATTACTTAAAAATCAACATACACACACTCACAATGATGGGGTATGAGAAAGGGACACAGGAGCCAACTGAAAGAGCTCCTAATGGCCAAATGTGGAACAATATGAGCAACAAAATAAAGTAGTATAGGATCGTATCCAAAGTATAAAATAGATATCTATGAATCATACCAATATAAATAAGTAAATAATAAATAAATAAAAGAGTAGAAAAAAATGCCCATGCAGAAGAATTCAAAATAATTTGTATACTATTCCACCTATACGGGATGGAGCATAATTTCCTGCTTCATGAACAGGGATTTCACGTAGAGCTATCCTTCCAAAGGGGACTGTATGGAGAGAGTAGCTGTATATTGGAGAAGCCTGACAAATACTATCTCAGTCAGGTGATCAAGGTTAACATCGACAGTGATAAGTCATCTGTGTAGTATGTACCTTTGCTGTGGTAGGATGAAAATGACACTTCACCTCTGTGGTCTTCCTTCCTAAAGCCCTTAATCTCAGATCAATTGTGAGAAAGACATCAAACAAATCCCAAATGGGGGACATTCTACAAAATAACCCACCGGTACTCATCAAAACTATAAAGGTCATCAAAAACAAGGAAAGTCTGAAAAATTGTCACAGCCAAGAGGAGCCTGAGAAGATATGACCACTAAATGCAATCTAGTATCCTGGATGGGATCCTGGAACAAAGAACATTAGGTAAGAACTGAGAGCATCTAAATAAAGTATGGGTATTAGTTAATAATGCTGAATCCATATTTGTTTATTAATTGAAACAAATGAATCACCTTAATTTAAGAGATTGATGATAGGAGGGATGGGTGAAATAGGTGATGGGGTATTAGAGAGTCCACTTACCATGATGAGCACTGAGTAACATATGGAATTGTTGAATCACTATGTGGTACACCTTAAACTAATATAACAGTGGATGTTAACTATACTGGAATTTAAAAACACTTAATAACAAAAAAAGATATTAATAATAGGGGAACTGGGGGTTAACTCTGGGCAATCTTCACATTTTTCTGTAAGTCAAACTATTCTGAAAAATGTTTATTTTATAAAAGAAGCTACACATGGAAATAGAGGACAGCATAGTTCTATACTCATATTCAGGAAACAGATAAGACTGGAAAACATTAAACTACACTACAGGATGCTCTCAGTAAAATCTAATCTGTTGAAAAGACCACAGGAAAAATGACCCAGCTTGTTTAACAAATAAATTGGAAGGAGGACAATAGAGAAAGCTGAAGTTTAAATTGAATTAAGAGACACAGCCAATCACAAGAAATGGATTTATTTGAAAACGATTGAAACAAACTGCAAAAAATGACAATATTATAAAACAGCTGGAATATTGAACACACACTGAATATTTGATGATATTAAGGAATTACTGTTAATTTTATTTTGAGTGTGATTATGCTATTACAGTTATTTTCTCAATATCCTTATGTTTAGAGGTACATATTGAAATACTTGAGGATTAAATTATATAAACTCTGATATTCATGCCAAAATAATATGGGAAAAGGGACCATTGTGTGGGGGTCCAGGTGAAGCCATATTGACCATGAATTGTTAATTGTCGAAGCTAGGTTAGGTACAGGAATTCCTCATATTATCCCAATTGCTTGTGTACATGTTTAAAATTTTCTAAATAAAAAGTTAAATGAAATAAAAAGTACAAAGTGAAAATAACTGTCTAATAAGCCTTACTGTATAGTACTCTATTTCTAAATAGTAAAGTGTTTTCCACCTACACATCACCAATTCTCAAAATAGCAGCTTCAAGATAGAAAGTGACATTTAAGCTGTGTCTACAGGAAGCCAAAAACGTACTGGTTGATTTGATTAATTCAGACAAAGAGCTAGTCAGTTTTGCAGAGGAAAAAAAAATCAAACTGTTCATTTCATTGAGTTTACTGAATAACGTCTTGTATAGTGTTATGTACATAAGTGATTAATATTTGCTGGTCAATAAGTCAGTGAATTTAACATTTGTTCTGGCACCTTAATGGAGACACAATCTGGCTGTGAACAGCAGTTGTCAGAGAACTCAGAAACAAAGGTAAAAGGCTAGCTCTCGGCAAAACTATGGAGAGTTCAACATTTATTTATCAAATACTCATGTGCAAAGGACATCAGCGCACGCACACACAGCCAAAGTTCATGGCAAGAGTGAGAGCCAGTTATAAAACTATTAGTAGATTAAGTTTTGATGAAATTCTACCAAAAGTTGTTACCATGTATATGTGTACTAAATTAGTATTTCAATGACTTATACACTATATATGTTTTTTTAAGCGTCATGTGAGGACCCTAATGTATGAACCCTGTACAGTTTACAAAACACTTTCATATTGTGGTATATCATGTTACCTTATTTTGTGAATCAGACAAAAAATAGGTAACATTATCTCTGTTTTTCAGGTAGAGGATTGGCTCTGGGAGGACTCCCGGCATTGTCCGTGCCAGAAGCAGAGGAATGGGGACTGGAACCCAGGTGTCCTGGCACCAAGTCCAGTGCTCTTTGTTACACTTAGCTGTCTCTCAAGGGGAAATACATAATATACTCTTGTTGCTTCTACTTGGATTATACTGGAAAGAAAGTTGGCAAGAATAAATATCTCTACTTTATGAACACAAATAACCTTCTCTATTGGCAATCGCTAGTATTTAAATAGTGTCAGTGTACTGGTGCTTCTTCTTAATAGCTGTATATTATAAATAGCGAATATTTTGGGCAATGTAATGCTCCATTAATATTACATTCTGTTTGTTCAGTGATGCACAGCTGAAAACCAGAAACTAAGCTCTGTGAGGATGGTAAATATTCTTTTCAACATTAAATCCTTTGATGTTGAAAAAGAATAGGTATTAAAGTATTATAAATATTATATAATAACTTATCAATTAACACAATGCTCATCATTCTGGCCCATTATTTGGCAAATGGCTTTACTCTTTCATAGTTTCTTCCTTCTGTTCGTCCTCAGTAGATGTAGTCTATTTATTTATCATGACTTCGCTGCTGCTTGATTTTCATTTTCTAGCCTATTTTATGTGCAAGGAAAATCATTCATAATAGCTTATGTGTGACTGTTTTTCACCTCCAGTCAATGACCATTTCTATTCAAACTATTTTAAACAATGTTTTGGAATCGGTCCAACCCTTGCTTTTGCGTATATTCTATATCTTTTTCTAACTTTCCCAAATGACTCACTTTTTGCTTTTGTTTTTAATTAGAGGTTCTTCTTATGGTTTCTTCCTGAGTATCCCCTTTGGAGCGAGGCAGATATTGTTTTGCAAGGCAGAATGTCCAGCTGAGGACAAAAATACAGACCTGCGTTTGTTGCAACAATGTTTAAGTGGATTTAATCAGAATGGAGTTTTACAGTTCAAATATGTCTACGTTTCAAAGACCACAGAAGACCTTAACATTATATGCTCTCTTTTCAGCAATATGAACAAACTCAATTGTCGAACACTGAACCAGTGGAAAAAGAATGTACTTCCAAAATCATTTCCCTGATTCACTGCAAACAGCTTGATCACACGGGAGAATGTGACCCATGCGGTCGCTGAAGTGTATTTTCCCACTTTACCTCATGCAGAATAATCAAACTAAGAGTAATCCGAAATGTCACTTCACAAACAAACTGAAACTGGGAGAGATAAACTAGGATTTCTGGGTTGGAAATAATTCCTGGTGGGCCATGGCAGAGTAGCAGTGTGTGTACCGGGGAGAGCCCTAGAAACTTGGGAGAGGGTCAAAGACCAGGACCTGGTGCTGAGCTTCGGGGAATAGATCTTCCTAGAGCATTTCCACTGAAGAATCAGGATACCATCTGCATACGTCATCAGGTGGCTCACTTCCCGGCTTTGCCAAGTTTTTTATCGCCACACACTGAGTGGATTAAAGCAACACAAACTTATTATCCTACAGTTCTGTAGGTCAAAAGTCCAGGGAGCGTCTCACCAGGTTAGCATCGATGTGTCAGCAGCGCTGTGTCTGCTTTTGGAGGTTAGCATAGCAGGCGAGTCTCATAACAAAGTTTCGCTTTGTCTGTTTTGTCACCATACCTTTTCTCTGACTGCCTTTGGAAAAGGTCTCTGCTTTTAAGGATTCCTGAGATTAGATGGGGCCCACCTGGATACTGCAGGGTAACTTCCCCATCTCAAGGTCTGTAACCTTAATCATATCCACAAAGTAACTTTGTCATGTCACGTAACGTATTCACAGGTTTTGGGGAATGAGAAACAGGTTTCTTAGGGGACCATTACCCTGCCTACCACACTAAGTGGAGTAGAATAATCCTTCTTTTTCTGGCCTCCACCTTTCAGTTCATCCCGAAATTAACCCTATCCTAATTGGATCTGGGCCTACTTCCATACACCCCGACACATTCTACCTCTACATCCTTCTCATTGCTTACTTTTATTTAGCTCGCTGACTTGAAAACCATACTATCTATAATTTCCCTTATCATCCTCAACCGTATCTAGGATGTGGAAAATGTAGAAGAAATAATGTGCTTTTTATGTTAACTAAAAATATGTGTTAATTCTCAGTAACAATCTTGCATCTACACATCAGCTGTCTCTTGGGGTAGAGGGCCAAGATTTTTTCCCCAAAATTAAGCATACTTATTGAAGCAGCACTAGGAGAGGGTCATAATATATTTAACAATGACAACCAATTTGGATTCTTTGAATAAATAAAACTTTAAATAGATGGGGTTTTTTAGATGAGGACCTTCAGAGAACTTCCACCTTCCTTTTAGTCTGTGCCCTATTTAGCTTCAGGAGGACAGAAGATTATTATTAAACGTTATTTGCCTATTAAAAATTACGGTATTTTATTTTTAAAGAACTGTGCTGGGGGTGCCTGGCTGGCTTAGTCAGAAGAGCATTTAATTCTTGATGCTGGGGCTGTAAATTCAAGCCCCATGTTGGATGTAGAGATAAATAAATAAATAAATAATAACTTAAAACCATACAATTGTTTAAAATTTTTCAGCTTTTCTGTACTGACAGCTCAGAGCCTGGAGCCTGCTTTGGATTCTGTGTTTCTGCCTCTCTCTGCCCCTCCCCCACCAACACTCTTTTTCTCTCTCAAAAGTAAGTTAAAGATAAAATTTAAAAAATTCAGCTTAAAGAAAAGCACTATGCTAATACAAGTTTTGAAGTAGAGGATCTATATCTTGGTTACAATTTTATTGATGAATGAAATTAAGGTTTTTTACATAATATAAATTGAAGACAAAATTGAATTTACCTTGATGTTAATTAAGCTTAAACTTCAAGTCCCCTAATTTTGTAATAGTAGTATTTGATCATATTTTTCTAAAGAGGATCAAAAAATGCATAGGTTTAGGACCCCATAAAACTTGGGTCCACCACTGACTAGAGGAGTTTCTTGTTTGAATTACCTAAGTGTTTAATAATCATAACATTTCTCTAAAATAAATATATTTGACCATATTATTTTGCTATTTTCGAAATCTTAGGTGTGATAGACTATTTTATTTGTTCACAATTGTTTATTCCTCTCCACTTTTGCCGTATTTCCTTTTTAAAAAATTTTTTTAAGTTTATTTATTTTTGAGAGAGAGAGAGAGAGAGACAGAGTGTGAGTGGGGGAGGGACAGAGAGAGAGGAAGACACACAATAGGAAGCAGGCTCCAGACCCTGAGCTATTAGCACAGAGCCAGACACGGGGCTCGAACCCACGAACCATGAGATCATGACTTGAGCTAAAGTCGGACACTTAACTGACTGAGCCCCTTGGGCGCCCCATCATATTTCCTTTTAATGCAACATATTTTCTCATCCTACTGACTATGGACTTGCTTAGCCAATGGAATGTGAGCAGATGAGTATGCTCTGTCCCAAACAATGGTCTTGTGTAATTTGGCTCTGTGTCTTAACTTCTGCTCTCTACTATGAGTATTACCTGGGTCCCAGAATGAGAAGACACGTAGACCCAGCCAAATTCAGCACAAGCCCTGTGGACCTACAGCCTTCATGTAATGTGAGTGAGAAATAAATATTTGTAGGTGCATTGAGATTTGGCCATTGTTATTGTAGCCAAGGCCAAGAGTGATTGTCATTCTGTTTACTCTTTCACTTCACAGTAAAGTATCTGTTCATCTGTCTATCTATCTGTCCACTCTAGTATCTTCCTGGATTTGCAGTATACATATTACACTCTTTGGTTGCCTTTCGCTAGCATACTTATTGATGGTTGCCAAGGACTGAGTCATTAAACACATGCCTTTTTCTTCCCTGGAGAGCCGTATGTGTGTGTGTGTGTGTGTGTGTGTGTGTGTGTGTGTGTTCCTTTTCTTCTTTTTCTTCTTTTTTTTTAAAAGTAAATTGGCAGGTACACAGGGAAGGAAGATTGTATCACTGGGGACTTCAGATCCCAAGACTGTGCAACATGCTCACCATTTTCTGAAAATGCAAAATCCATCTCTGTCTGTTTTCTTGAAGTTATTTCATAAAGTATGTGGGTTTTTTCCTAATTATTTTTAATTATGCCCCTATAGAATTAGTGCAAATTTCCCCTACTTGTTTATCTGAAAACCCATTATGTGAAGTGAGGCTACATTCCCTGATGGGTACTATTTACATTTTAAAGCATCTAAGGAGTCTCTTTTGTGGATGCTCTCCAGTGTAGCCAAATTAATGTCATTTCATTTTTTTACATTTCCACTATATTTACTCAATCAGTAATAACAGATGTCATATTTGTGTGAATTCACTAAAGATATTATTTCCTTAAACATACAAGGTTATCAGGAAATCTATCCCTTCCTAAACGGTGTTATGATTCTAAAGTATCAACTTTTTTGACTATGTGAGATGAGATACCTTAATATGTATCTGTCGAAAAACTTATTCTTGGTAGAAAAATCAACTGTTTTTGAAACGCAGCATGACATTCTCTTTATTTTACAATTGCTTTGATGGGCCTGACCGAATGTGCACTCCTTGGCCCTGTTTCAAAACACTCTTAAATTTGAATTGTGAAAAAAATCTTTATTTAAAAAAATATTTTTTAGAAATAACCACTTGCAGTTATGTAAAATCTTAAAGCTACTTAAAATATCCCAAATTTAAGGAAAAGCAACAAAAAGTTAATATTCAATAAATTAGGTTAAAAATAACCCAGGATGTAGAGAATGCTAGAATTATCTTTATGCCTTTTTGTTTTTTTTTATGGTTTTTCTTTTATATATTTATTATTGAGAGGCAGAGAGAGACAGAGCATGAGCACGGGAGTGGCAGAGAGAGGGTGAGACACAGAATCCGAAGCAGGCTCCAGGCTCCGAGCCATCAGCACAGAGCCCGACGCGGGGCTCGAACTCACAAACTGAGAGATCATGACCTGAGCCGAAGTCGGACTCTCAACCGACTGAGCCACCCAGGCGCCCCTTTACGCCTTTTTGTATGTGTGTGTGAGTTCCAATGTATTCTTACTCTAAAATAAAAGTGTCCAAGAAAGATTTCAAGGGAGGTTCTGTCATAAATTATAGTAGGTATTCAACAAATGTTGAGAGAATAAGTTGGACTGAGCTAGAGAAATGTGTCTTTCTTTCAAGGGATAAGAAAATGGAAAAAGGCACTTTTGGAACATTGCATAGATATCTAAATTTAGGTTACATTGATACATACTCAGAATGGATTGTGGAAAGAACACCTTTAATGGCTTGACTATATTTTTTCTTATATTAGACTGAATGTTCTTTTGGCAAAAAAAAAAAAAAAAAAAAATTTCTTTCATGTCAAGACCAGTGGTGTGTACATGGCCATCTGTGAACTCTGTTGTGTGAGACTCACGTTTCCATTAGTGAAGACAGTGCCATGTAACTGACCAGGCATGAGGCAGAGCCTATCGCACTGGATCCAAGCATCAAGGAGCCACGGTTGAGTCTTAGCTCTTCAAATGCCAGAACGCTTTCATCAGATACTGATTCTTTCTATGTCTTCACTTGTAAACAAGAAATAAAACACCCCATCATACAATTGCTGTAAAATTTAAGATTCTGGAAGTAAAGAGTAGTAGTGGGCTAAATGGTGGTCCCTCAATAAAGATACCTATATCATAATCCCTGGAGTCTGTGAACATCACCTTATTTGATGAAAGGTCTTAGGTATTTAATTAAGTTAAGGATCTTGACATGAGGTATCATCTTGCCTTGGCCAAATGGGCCCTAAATCCAAGACAAATGTCCTTATAAATGTGAGACAGAGGGACATAAGACAGACAGAAGAGGAGAAGGTTATTGAAGGCAGAGATTGGATGTAAGTTGACACAAGTCAAGGAATACCTACAGACACCAAAAGCTGGAAGAGGCAAAGAATGTTTTATTCCCTAGAGCCTTTGAGGCCTTTGAGGGAATGCAGCCCCTCTAAATGCTGGCATCTTGATTTCAGATGTCTGGCTTCTAGAAATGTGAGAGAATAAATTTTTGTTTTAAGCTACTCAGAGTGTGGTAATTTGTTACAGCAGCCATAAGAGACTAACACATAAAGTTTGTGGTTTATAAAAGGTTTTTAAATAAATATAAAATTTATGCTTTTATTCCAAACCCATCTTTACTGGAGAGTACATTTTAAAAAGGTACCCAACATTCAATGGTCCATGTAGGGACTTTGAAGTTATTCACCTACTGAATTCACTGAATGTGAGTTTCCACATTTCTATGGTCCATAATGGTTAAAGGAACAAATACAGGGTAGCCCTTGGAGTCTCGATGCATCAGACTAGTCCAGTGTGTGCCAGTGGGAGAGATACTGACATTAGGGGCTAGAAAAATTATTTTAGGAAATAGTCTCAAGGCAAGCAATACCTCTAGCATTTCTCTCCCCTGCCCATTAAATGCCAGTAGTACCCTCCCAATCATTGTGGCAGTCCCAAATCTCTGACCTTTCCAATTCGCCCAGAGCCATGATACCTGCCTCATTTGGAGCACAGGTCTGCACTAGGTCTGCACTGTCCAATCTAGTTAGGCCTCTCAGGCTTGTTCTATATCTCCTCAGAAAAATGACTCTAAGCCTCACCATCTGTTCCCCCAAAACTTTGTCTAAAACTGGCCCCATAGTTGCTTCCTACTCTGTACATCCTCAAGTGGGCTACCCCTCCCCATTCCGGCCCACAGAACTCACTCTTCAGTACTGGCTGCCCAGCACCTCAACAAGGAGGGGAAGGATTTGGGGAGGAAAAAAAGAGTTCAATGTTCTGAAAAATATAATTCACATATTTGTGTATTTGAAGCTACCTATATGATGTATTTCATGCCATCTAAAAATATAAAGATATAATGTAAATTCTCAAAAGATGGATATAATGTACCCAAATGTTGTATGTTCAATTATGTTTTTTAAGGTTATGCTTTCCCAAATTAGAAAACTGTGTCAAAATTCTTAATATTCACAAACTTTAACTCAGTGGTACCACTTCTAGGAATCTTTCATAAAGAAAAAAGATCTTAAATGTGATCAAAGAACTATACATAAAGACATGCTTTCAAATATTGCTCCTTATAATACAAGTTCAAAACAACCTAAACTCCAACAATAGAACATGAAGAATGGTAAATTATGGCACACCTAGATGAGGGACTCATGTAGCAATTAAAACCCATGTTTACAAAGATTTTTAATGATGTGGAAATACTTTTGATAGTGAAAGGATGGTATATAGAGTTTATTCTGGGAGAAGAACTGAGTAGATATTTTTCCAAATAAGAAAATTGGACCTATTTCCAGTAAGACAAATCATACAATAGATATATGAAAAGGTACTGAACATCACTAATCATCAGGAAGACATAAGTCAAAACCACAATGAGATGTCACCTTACACTCGTTGGAAAAGCTATTATCAAAAAGATAAGAGATAATAAGTATTGGTGAGCATGTAGAGAAAAGGGAACCTTTGTGCACTGTTGGTGGGAATGTAAATTGGGTGTGTAGCTACTGTGGAAAACAGTATAAAGGCTCTTCAAAATATTAAAAATAGAACTACCATATGATTCAGTAATGCAACTTCCAGATATATGACTGAAGGGAATGAAGTCATTATCTTGAAAAGATATCTGCATCCACGTACTCATTGCAGCATAATTTACAATAGCCAAGACATGGAAATAACCCAAGTGTTCATTGACAGATGAATGGATAAAGAAAATGTGGTATAGGAATGCCTGGGTGGCTCAGTCAGCTGCACATCCGACTCTTAATTTTGGCTCAGGTCATGATCTCATGGTTCGTGGGATTGAGCCCCACATCAGGCTCTACACTGACAGCGCAGAGCCTGCTTGGGATTCCCTCTTACTCTCTGCCCCTCTCATGAGCTCTCTCTCTCTCTCTCTCTCTCAAATAGATAATAAATAAATAAATAAACACTAAAAAGTGATTAAGAAAAAAGAAAATATGGTATAAATACATAATGAAACATTATTCAGTCACAAAAAAAGGGAATCCTGCCATTTGCAACAACGTGGGTGCTTTAAGGACATTATGCTGTAATAAATAAGTTAGACAGAGAAAGGCAAATACTGTATGATACATTTGTATGTGGAATCTCAAAAAAAAAAAACAACCAAAAACCAAAACAAACAAACAAACAAAACACCCTTGAACCACAGAGACCAGATTGGTAACTGCCAGAGGTGGGGGAGTGGGGGAAATGGTTAAGGGTGGTCAAAAGGTACAAACATCCAGTCATAAGATAAAGAAGTTCTGACTGTGTAATGTATAATGTGATAACTATAGTTAATGAAACTGTATTATATACTTGAAAGTTGCTAAGCAGAGTAAATCTTCAAAGTTCTCATCACAAGAAAAAAATGTGTAACTATGTGAGGTGATGGCTGTTAACTAAACTGATTGTGGGAATCATTTTTCAAAAATACATATATCATTATACTGTACACCTAAAGTGAATAAAATGTTACATGTCAGTCATATCTCAGTAACACAGGAAATACATGTATTCTATTCAAAAAATTGTTTATTGCATCTAAATCAAAAGAGAAGAAATAAAATTATCTGTTGTATATGACTTAATTTTATATGTAGAAAACCCTGAATATTCTACAAGAAACTATTAAAAACAATAAGCAAATTCAGTAAAGTTTTAGGACACAAAATCAACACACAAAAATCAGTTTCATTTCTATACACTAATAATGAATGATCTGAAAAGGAATAAAGAAAACGATCCCATTTATAATAGCACCAAAAAGAATAAACTACTTAGGAACAGACCTAATCAAGGAGGTAAAAAAAGGTGTTTTCACTGAAAACTACAAAACACTGCTGAAAGAAATTTTAAAAAGAGAAAAACAAATGGAAAGATATCCTGTGTTCATGGATTTATTACTAAGACATCAACTACCCAAAGCAATGTATAGATTCAATGCGATTTCTATCAAAATCCCAATGGCACTTTTTTTAGAAATAGAAAAAAAATCATTCTAAAATTTATGTGGAATCTGAAGGAACTTCAAAAAGTCAAAAAATTTTTGAAAAAAAAATAGGTGGAGACCTCACACTTTGTGATTTCAAAACATATTACAAAGCTATAGTAATCGGGGCACCTGGGTGGCTCAGTTTGTTAAGCGGCTGACTTCGGCTCAGGTCATGATCTCACCGTCTGTGAGTTCGAGCCCCGCGTCGGGCTCTGTGCTGACGGCTCAGAGCCTGGAGCCTGCTTCAAGTTCTGTATCTCCCTCTCTCTCTGCCCTTCCCCTGCTCATACTCTGTCTCTATGTCTCTCAAAAATAAATAAACGTTAAAAAAAATTTAAAAAAAAAGCTATAGTAATCAAAATAGTGTGGTACTGGCATAAAGACAGACATATAGATAAGTGGAATAGGATAAAGAGCCCAGAAATAAACCCTCGTGTCTATGGTCAAATAAAAGGTCTTTTGACAAGCATGCCAAGACCATTCAATGCGAAGAGGACAGTCTCTTCAACAAATGCTTCTGGGAAAACTGGAAATCCACATTCAAAAGAATGAAGTTAAATCCTTATCTTATACCACATGTGAAAATTAATGCAAAACAGATTGAAGACTTAAACATAAGACCCCCCCAAACTATACAACTCCTAGAAAAAAAAAAACATAGGGGAAACTGGATGACTTTGGATTTGGCAATGATTCCTCGGATATGACACCAAAAGCACAGGCAACAAAGGCAAAAAGAGACAAATGGGACTACATCAAACTTAAAAACTTGTGTGCATCGAAGGACACATCAGTGAGTGGGATGTGAGTGAAAAGGCAGCCTATGGAATGGGAGAAATTATTTACAAATCCTATCTCTGGTAAAGGGTTAATATCCAGAATATACAAAGAACTCCTACACCTCAACAACAAAAAAACAATTTGATCAAAAATGGGCAAAGGATATGAACAGTCATTAAAAAAAATGATAGACAAATCACCAACAACGTATAAGAAGGTGTTCAACATCACTAATCATTAGAGGCATGCAAATCAAAAGGACAATGAGATATCACCTCACACTCATTAGGATGACTGCTATCAAAAAACCAAAAGCCAAAAACAAAAGCAGAAAATAACAAGCGTTGGTGAGGCAGTGGGGAAATCTTAAATCCCTTCTTGCACTGCTGGTGAGATTGTATAATAACGCAGTCATGTTGGAAGACAGTATGGTGGTTCCTCAAAATTAAAAATAGAACTTCCATATGACTGAGCAATCCCACTTCTGGCTGTATATCCAAAAGAATTAAAAGTGGAGTCTCAAAGAGATATTTGTACATCCATGTTCATAGCAGCTTTATTCCCAATAGACAAGAATACTGGAAATAAAAGCCAAATGTCCATTAATAAATCAATGGACAAAAAATATAATATGTACATATGATGGAATGTTCAGTTTTAAAAAGGAAGTAAATTCTGCAATATGCTACAATATGGATGAACTTTGAGGTCATTGTGCTGAGTGAAATATACCAGTCACGGAAAGACAAATACAGTATGATTCCACTTATATGAGGTATCTAAAGTAGTCAAATTCATAGAAACAGAAAGTAGAATCATGATTACCAGGGCCTAGAGGGAGGGAGAAATGGGAGTTGTTTTTCAATGGGTATAGAGTTTCAGTTTTGTAAGATTATGATGTGAATATATAATGTGAGTACACTACTGAACTGTACACTTAAGAATGATTATGATGGACAAAAGTATTTATTTTGGAAAGCTTTTAGCATTGTCTATAGAGATACATATAATAAAAGATCAAATGTAGAAATAAGAGAACATGGAAAGTAGGACAAAACAAATCTAAATAGAAAATCATAAAATTAAGCTAGGAGAGAGTTTTATCCAGAACATGAATGTTGTAAGATTTTGCACTTAAAAAAATTTTTTTTAATGTTTTATTTGTTTTTGAGAGAGAGAGAGAGAGAGAGAGAGAGAGAGAGACAGATAATGAGTGGGGGATGGGCAGAGAGAGAGGGAGACACAGAATCCAAAGCTGACTCCAGGCTCTGAGCTGTCAGCACAGAGCCCTATGTGGGGCTCGAACTCACAGGCTGCGAGATCATGACCCAAGTCGAAGTCAGGTGCTTAACCGCCTGAGCCACTTGGGTGCCCCAAGGTTTTGCACTTTTGACTCTAGGCTTTTTAGCAGCTACTGACAAGGAGACTAGTTACGTGATTCCTATAATCTACAAAAATAAATTTCTAGTATGATCTCAACTGGGAAAAAAAAAGTAAAAATATATATGAAACCATAGAAGGAAATATGCCAGACGTTAACAAAGGTTATTACTGGCCAGTGGTCATATTTACTTTTTTATACTTTTATACATTTTCTGAAATTCTTACAACTGACTTCCAAGTTGTAATTAGGAGAATGCTGTTGTGCCTCTTGATGCCTTCAGTAGGAATTTGTTCCACGCCCCAACGGGGTGAAAGGAAAAGTGTCATGTGTGCAGATCTCGCGCCCAGTGAAACCAGCTATAGAGGGAAAAGGGAAAACTGCCAAGGAGGAGGCCCGACTTTGCTGTGGTTGAAGGGTCACAGATTGTATTCTCTGCATAGAAGTGAAAACGTGTAAAGCCCCGGGTCATTTATGGAGACGATGCAGTGAGAGAAACAGCTTCTCTTGGGCCACAGTCTTATCTCATGACTTCCTGCCCTGAGTAAGGAACAGGGTGCGGGAGGAGAACCAGGTGAAGTGGGGAGAGAGGGCTGTGAGAAGATACTGTATACAGTTATTGTTGGTTTTTGTGTTGTTTCTCCAGAGCCCAACTTTACCCACAGGCTGTAAGATTCCATTAATTCAGGCAAATTTTGGTCAAATGGAAACTTATGGAGTTCAATTAATGATTCTGAAAAAGTTTAACTGCTTTATTGAGATATAATTTCTATACCATAAAATTCACCCATTTAAGTCTATAGTGGCTTTTAGAATATATACAGAGCTGTGCAATCACCATAATCTAATTGTCATCACTGCCCCCCCAATCATATCTATTAATAGTCACTTTCCATTCTTCTTCGACCCGGCCTTAAGTAACCACTAATCTACTTTCCGTCTCTATAGATTTGCATCTGATGGACATTGCATATAAATGGAGTCATATAATAAATGGTCTTTTGCGATGAGTTTCTTTTACTAAGCATGTTTTTTGAGGTTCATCCACGTTGTAGTACATATCAGTATTTCATTCTTTTTATTGTTGAGTAATATTCCATTGTATTGCTATACCATATTTTCCTTATTCACTCACCATTGATGGAAATTTGAGCTGTTTCCACTTTTGGGCTAGACTCTTAAACTGCTAATAATTTTTCCTACCTGGAGCCCATTTATTAAAGGTTGCTCTTTATGAAAGTCTTACTGGGTGATTAACCCATTTATATTAATCGAAGACATTAAATGACTGCTATTCAGCATGGCCACATTGTAGGAGGTGATCAACGATCAATTATCTTCTGAGATGATCAATTATTATACTAAGCTGATATACTCTCAGTCAAAAATTAGAAACTTGACATTTTACTTAGTTCATACAGCTTTACGTTGAATATTCAATTTCTGTAAAATTTTCTGATATAATGAAAATAATGGACAGATTCCCATCATTACCTCTGAGGCCATCGAGGAGCCTGGAGATAGGACCTGAGGTTGGGAGACCCTGTTTCGAATTACAGAAGAGTATAACGGGCACTTAGCTTTATTGTTTTTAATTACATAAAGTAACAAGGACTAATTTCCAAAGCATTGACATAAAATGTCCCCAGGGAATTTGGTTTAATGAACAGCTAAAGTGATCTACAATGAATGTATTTGCTCTTGTATATAAACGGTGCTTATAAGGAGCTTTAAGGGTTTTCTTCTTAGGGGGTGTGAAATCTGCTTTACCCTATTCATATGTTTTTGGTGTACCGAAGGGGACCCGCAGCAGTGCAGTCTTATCCTGTGATCAGTGGTCCCCAGAGAAGGGAGCTCAAGTCCTCTGTCTTCCTACTGTCCTCCCATGCTGCTTGCTCCCATCCCAGGCAGAAGAGGTGCCTTTCAGCACATGGAAAGGGCCACTTTTTCCAGGGATGACACTACTGAAGGACTTTAAAGGTCCAGCGATTTCAGGTACAGTCTTTTTTCTCTGATTCCAATTTAGCTCTTTTATTTCTCTCTAACACTGTGTCCAGCTTCGCTACCCTGATATGAGAAGCAGAAGCAAAGCAAAAGGTATGGAAATACTTGAATGAATTTTTGAAAAAAGAGTCCGATGTTGATGAGGAGAAAGCAGGTAAAATGCCATGAAATTGAGCCTATCCAGAGAGTAATGCCTTTTTGGGTACTCCCCTACAAATCCAATATGGTGTGCCCTTGCTCACAGGCTAAGTCTTCTTGACCTGGTCTTGCCTTTGTTAAGAAGATCTGTAGCAGAAGGTCCAGGTCAACTGGATTAGTCAGTCTAACTGCTGTAACAAACATCTCCAGACCTAATACTAATACGATACTATACTATACTATAAAATACTATAAAATATACTATACGAATACTATAAAAATGTATTATTTGTTCACATCACGGTCTAGTGTGGTGAGGAGTTCCAGCTCCTTCTGTCTTGTGATCCCACCATCATCAACACATGGACTGGTCATCACAGAAAGGGTGGCCAGGCCCATAAGTAACATACATCATTACTTCCCAATGTCCGTTGTCCAGAACTTACATGCCCCCGCCTAATGCAAAGGAGCCCAAGAAGAAATTAAAATGGGCTTGGTAAACACTTGGAAACGTCTCACCCACACCAGCTCTGGGTTAGGGGATAAAAGATATTTTCTTTTGCTGGAGGTCTGATTCCATTGTCTCTGGAAGAGGTTACTCATCACATTGTAGTAGTAAATTCTGAGATTTTGGGTTGCATTTAGTGATGAAAAGGATTCAGCTGTGGTTGGATTCCTCTTTATTCCTGGTTCTCCAAGCTGAAACACTATTTCAATAGCATCTAATAGTACCTAAGTCAATAGTTGGAGGATCTGAAAAAAATCAAATTCAAGAGTTTTGTTCGATCTATCTGATTAAATGGATTTTGTTTAGTATTATTAAAGTAGAAATAGGACCCGTAGTATAGACCCTTAGTATGGATTGTGTTTAGTATTATTAAAGGATCCAATAGGACCCTTACCATAGCTTTGGCTCTTTCCTGATTTATCTTGTGGGAACCTTTTCATCATTAAAAATGATAAAGTTTCAATTTGGTGAGCAATGCTGCTGGAATTTTCATTTAGCCTCTGTGCACAAAGGACTGTAACTGAACTAGAAAGAGGCGGCAAAGGCCCATGGTTAGGAACACGGGTTCTAGAACAGACTGCCTTGGTATTGAAAGGTCCCGGACCAATTAATCAGGTTCCACCCTTCACCAGACCAGCTTGGACCAATCCTTAGAGCACCCTTACCCCCAAATAGAGACACCTGTTTCCCACCTTGGAAACTAGAGACACCTGTTTCCCGCCTTGGAAATGTGCTTAAAAGGAGCCTGTGCGCTCCTCTCGTGGTCGCCATTTTATGGAGTGGCTGACCTCAGCATGCTGGAATCTCAATAAATGCTCTTGCCTTTGCATACGTGTCTCACGCTCTTTGGGGGACGATCCGACGACCCAACATTTGGTGCATTGGCCGGGAATCTCGCCCTCAAAGCCCCAGACTGTGTTGAGCGTTGGACAGGCCGGCTGGTAAGCGAGCGCTCTCTGTGTTTTTGTTGTGTTCTTTTGTAGTGTTTGTGTGTAGTGTCTCTGTCCTTTTGTAGTGTCTGTGTGGCTTGAGCTTAACGGGAAGCCCGGGAGCCAGGCGGACGTGCTAGTGTCTCCTGCACCAGGGTGAGGCAAGAAATGTCTTGACCTCACTTCAGGTTCAGGGAGATCAGTGATTTTTCTCCATCTCGATTGTTCGGTAACTCTGGCAGAGCAGAGCACATCGCTTCTGCCTGACGGAGCCTGTGGAAAACGGGATAGGCCGTCATCCCATTTTCAGGTTTTGTGTTTTGTTTTGTTTCAGTACCGGTACATTGTATTGTTGTTTTTGTTGTCTATGTTGTCTTTGTAATTGGTGTGTGGATTACCATGGGCCAGGCAGAGTCAACGCCTCTAACCATTGTTTTAAAGCTACAAAACCCCAAATTTTCTGAGAAACCTGGTAAACTGATTGATTTGCTAGATTCTGTCTCGTTTACCCATCAGCCCACCTGGGACGATTATCACCAGTTGTTACAAGTCCTCTTTACTACAGAAGAAGGGGAGAGGATCCTGGCCGAGGCCGGGAAATTGGTTCCGGGCCCGGATGGGAGACCCATGGCCAACCCGGACCTCATCAACTTAGGATCGCCAGAGTGTGACTTTAACAGGGAGGAAGGTAGGGAGAGGTTAAAGGTCTACCGCCAGACTAACGGGGGGGGGGGGGGGGGTGCTCTGAGTGGCTGCTAGGCAGCCCACAAATTTGTCTAAGATGAGTCAGGTAAAGCAGGGACAGGAAGAGTCTCCAGGGGCCTTCCTGGAGAGATTAATGGAGGCATATCGGACCTACACTCCCCTGGACCCAGAGGCTCCGGAGAATCGGTTGGCTGTAAGTCTGGTCTTCTTCAATCAGTTGGCCCCTGATATATGCTGGAAGCTGCAGCGGCTGGAAGGATTTGAAGGTAAGAGGCTGGCTGAGCTCTTGGCCATGGCTGAGAAGGTTTACAACAACTGGGAAACCCTGGAAGAAAGACAAACTCGGGCTTAGCAAGGATACTGCTGGCAGCATCAGCTGACCCTGAAACTAAAAGGCGGGAACTCAGGCACCTGGCTAAGGGGGGAAAAAGGACAGCTCTGCAGGCTTCAGAAAGACCAGTGCGCCTACTGTAAGGAAAAGGGCCACTGGAAGAACGAGTGCCCTAAGCGCCAGGGTGATGGAACAAAAATTTTAGAACTAAGCGAATTGGATGATTGAAGGGGACGGGGTTCGGAGCCTTTCCCCGAGCCTTGGATAACCCTAAAAGTGGAGGGAAAACCAATATGCTTTATGCTCGATAAAGGCCCAGCTCTGTCAGGAAAAGGTTGTTTTGAAACAACCTCTAGGCAAAATCTCTCAAACAATCGTGGGTGCAGGGAGCCACGGGGATGAACCGATATTCATGGACTACCCGAAGAACGGTGGACCTGGGAAAAGGCCGGTAACCCACACCTTCATGGTCATCCCTGAGTGCCCCTACCCCTTACTGGGGAGAGGTTTGCTCAGCAAAGTGGGGGCCCACATTCACTTCAACTCATCTGGAGTCTAGGTGACGGATGATGCCGGTGAGGCCATAAATGTCTTAACCTTGGCCTTGGAAGAGGAGTGCAGGTTATTTAAAGAACCCCAAATGTCGATAGGGGGCACTAGTGAGCTGTTGTCCCGCTGGATGCGGGAGATCCCGGAAGCTTGGGTGGAAATGGGAGGAGCTGGGTGGGCTAAGCACTGGCCTTCTATAATTATCCAGCTCAAGATGAATGCCACTCTGGACCGGGTAAGACAATACGCGATGCCTGAAAAAGCCAAACAAGGGATTGTGCCCCATAGTAGGCGCCTTAGAAACCTGGGCATCCTGATCCCCTGCCAATCCGCATGGAATACTCCCTTGGTGCCAGTTAAAAAGCTGAACTCCTCAGATTACCACCCAGTACAAGACTTAAGGGAGGTAAACAAGAGGGTGGAAGATCTACACCGTACCGTGCCAAATCCATACACTCTCTTGAGCTCTTTGCCTCCGGAACGAGCAGTTTATACTGTGTAGGACTTAAAGGATGCTATCTTCAGTCTACCTCTTGCCCCTGCCAGTCAACCCATATTTGCCTTCGAGTGGACAGACCTGGAAAATGGATTCAATGGACAGCTAACTTAGACACGGCTTCCCCAGGGTTTTAAAAACTCCCCCACCATGTTTGATGAGGCACTCCATGAGGACCTGGGTAAGTATAGGCAAGCCCACCCTAACATCAGTCTGTTACAGTACGTGGATGACCTCCTGATTGCCGCAGAAACCGCTGCAGCTTGTGAAGCTGCAACTGGAAAATTACTCAAGACCCTGAGGACCCTGGGATATCGTGTGTCCACTAAAAAGGCCCAGCTCTGTCAGGAAAAAGTGACGAGTATCTGGGGTACATACTCAAAGGGGAAGGAGATGGCTGTCTCAGGCAAGAAAAGAAACTATCTTACACATTCCTCGACCTGCCACTCGCCGAGAGGTAAGAGAATTCCTGGGGTCCGCAGGATTTTGTAGGCTATGGATCCCAGGATCTGCTGAAATGGCAAAACCACTTTATGAAGCCACGAGGGGAGGGAATGCCCTGTTGGATTGGACTGAGCCTATGGAGCCCATTAGGTACTAGTGAAGGGGGGAATGAAAGGGCATTCCACCAGGTCAAAACGGAGGCCCTGGCCCTGGCCTTGCCAGACATCAAACCGTTCCACCTGTTTGTGGATGAAAAGCAAGGGGAATCCTTACCCAAACACTGGGGCCATGGTGGTGGCCGGTGGCATGCCTATCCAAAAGATTTGACCTGGTGGCAAGTGGGTGGCCCCCATTCTTCCGAATAATCGAAGCCACGACATTGCTAGTAAAGAATGCCGACAAATTGACTCTGGGGCAGCTGCTCCAAGTGACCGAACCCCTCCCCCCATCCTTTTATCAGAAGGAGTCTTAAAATGCCCTCCTGATAAATGGCTGACCAATGCCAGGTTGAAGCATTATCAAGCTTTGCTGCTAAACCCCCCATGGGTCCACTTCACAGCCAGTAGTGCCTTATGATTGTTCTGAGATTCTGAGCCACCTACAGAGAACTAGACCAGACCTAAGAGACCACTTGGTATACAAATGGCAGCAGCTTCATTAAGGATGGCACCAGGTATGCAGGGGCGGCAGTCATGATGGACAAGACCTCCTCCCCGGTATGGTCTCCCACTGTCAATAGGGTCGGATAATGGACCTGCCTTCATCTCTCAGGTAACCCAGAAACTGGTAAAGATGTTGGGGACAGATTGGGGACGATATACGCAATGTAATTTCCAGAGTTCAGGGCAGATAGAAAGAATGAATCGGACTTTTAAGGAGACCTTAACTAAATTAACCCATGAGACTGGCAGTGACTGGGTATCTCTCCTCCCCTTTGCTCTTGTTAGAGTACTCCTTATGAAATTATGCATGCTCAGCCTCCACTTCTGTTGCCTAACCTGAAGGCTGAGTTACTAGCTGAGCTCGATGATCAAAAATTTCTTTCCTCCCTACAAGCCCTATTCCAGGTACAAAAAGCTCTCTGGCAGGACACCAAACCAATCCAGAGAGAGGGCCACACTTACAGGACCTGTTCCAGGCAGGGCGGTTGTAACCCCCTGAAAGTTTCTTTTACTCCGGCTGGCAAGCAAGTAAAAGATATGGGGACTACACCTATACAAGGGACCCATGCTTGGGCCCCATTAGGTACTAGTGAAGGGGGGAATGAAAGGTCCTGGACCAATTAATCAGTTTCTACCCCTCACCAGACCAGCTTGGACCAATCCTTAGAGCACCCGTACCCCCCATATAGAGACACCTGTTTCCTGCCTTGGAAATGTGCTTAAGAGGAGTCTGCGTGCTCCTCTCAGGGTCGCCATTTTACGGAGTGGCTGACCCCAGCATGCTGGAATCTCAAACGCTCTTGCCTTTGCATACGTGTCTTGTGCTCTTTGGGGGACGATCCGAGGACCCAACCGTATTACCTTAACCCATTTACTTAATTCTCCGTTCCTCAGTTCCCTTATTATTAAAAGGGAGCATGAGGATGGTAATAGAGTTCCCCCGGAATAATTGAATTACCTTGTTTATCATATATTCCGCCTCCCTTCTCGGTCCTACCTCTCTTGCAGAGGTTGAAAAGCTAAAATTCTGCATTTTCAAACTCTTTTGCAACTGGGAGTTTGACTGTGATTTAGTTCCTGTCATTTAGATAAATCTGTCTGAAATTTGGAAGGCAGACATGAGGAGGCCATCCTCGCATTTCACTTGGCCATCTTACTGCTGGCACGAAAAATCCCGGAGGCGTGAGGTTTCATCTGAGCAGTGCTCCGGGATTCTTTTTCCAGCTGCCTGGGTGTCAAAAGCTGTGGCAGTGGTAGCGGCTTGTCGAATCTGGATTCCTGTTCCGGGATATGGCTTGTAAATCTATTAGCTTCGGTGACCTGGAAGGTAACTGCTCTCCGAGTAGGCCAGTTCTGTTATTTCTCTGGGAATCCGTTCTGGAGGCCCCATCTAGAATCTGCTCCTCTGGCCCTTCTAATAATTTTTGTAGACCCCCAATTCCCTGTCTTAAATCCTACCTTGCTTCAACTACTTAGAGGGTTTCCTTTGGTTTTTTTGTACTGAATCCTGATGGAATCGAGATCTCCTAGGGTTATTGTGAGAATGAAATAATGTAAAGCATGAAGGCCCAGTGTATGTGAGCGCTAAATACCTGTGAGTTTTATTATCATGCAGACTAATGACCAAGAACGTGAAATGAACTCTTACAGGAACCCTGAAGAGTTCCATTTTTAGAGATGAATCTGGCTTCAGCAATGTGTCACCAGCAGCAACTAAAGTGGAGTTTAGTCATACACAGTTAATTTGCCCACACTCCCTTCACATGCTAATTCAGGAAAAGCTATTTGGCCCTCTGCTGACCCCATTACGCTGATAATTGCCATTTCACCTGGTCCTGGAAGGGCACAGCCCCAAGTGACTCTTTAGTTGTTGGACTCTCAACGAGGACCTTGTGGACGGAGACACAGATGCATCAGGAACAGAGGTATTAAAACTCTCTTTTTAAATCAATTTATTTAGTTTCAGAAGCCAGCTAAAGATAAATAACTGGCTATTCTAAAACAAATGCTAATATAAAAAGAGAAAGTGTGAAACAAAATTATACTTGGTCACTCTGAAACTTTTAAGATTTAAAAAGCCTAATTTAACATTCATTATTTCAACCCGAAATTCATTCAGTCTGCCTTTCTTATAAATTACCTTTTTAATGCATGCTTCGCATTGGAGCCACAAGAATGATCTTCCTTCGCTGTTCCTTTTATTGAGCCCCTGTTTTGAATCTAAAGTGGCCATTAACTTGCTGTGTATGAGGAATTTTCACAACTCAATACCATTAATGAAAAGCGAGTGGCTTTTTTGACAATGGCAGATGTTTGTCATCAGTGATGACGTTGATAATGATAATGATTTTTTGAGAAAATAGAATTTATTTAACTAGCTTTTCCTGGAAATTAGAATTCATTTTGACATCGACACCCTTGCACAACTGATAATCCATCGTATCATCAAAGAGGAATTGCTAGATGCCACGCAGAAGAGAGGAACCAGGTGGGCTTTCCAGAGATTCTTCCTACAACTATTATTATGAACTCTGGGCAAGAATTATTCCTGACTTCCTGTGTTTTCATCCATGGAATGAGAATAATAGTTTCTCCTTAGATTATAAAGATGAAAGATCATTCTGTATATGAAATGCTTAGCACAGTGCCTGGCACACAGCAGATCTTTTGAGCTGTTCTATGTGACCAAAGGCGAGTCACTTTAATTTTCTCACTAAAACTTTTTTGCAGAAGATTAGGGCAAGTTTGTGTCAAGGCCTAGCACATGTATGTATCTACTATTATGCATATTCTTCTTCTCCTTCTTTTAGTTTATTTATTTATTTTTGAAAGAGCAAGGGGTGCCTGGGTGGCTCAGTCGGTTAAGCGGCCGACTTCAGCTCAGGTCATGATCTCACGGTCTGTGAGTTCAAGCCCTGCGTCGGGCTCTGTGCTGACGGCTCAGAGCCTGAAGCCTGCCTCAGATTCTGTACCTCCCTTTCTCTGCCCTTCCCCTGCTCACGTTCTGTCACTATGTCTCTCAAAAATAAATAACGTTAAAAAAATTTTTAAAAAAAGAGAGGGCTCGAGCAAGGGTGGGTCAGAGAGAGGGAGAGAATCCCAAGCATACTCTGCTGTCAGGGCAGAGCTCGACGTGAAGTCGATCTCATGAACCATGACATCATGATCAGATCCGAAATCAAGGGTCGGAAACTTAACCAACTCAGTCACCCAGGCACCCCTATTATATTATTCTTTACAAATAGTCAATGCTTTCTTTGAAAGTATTTGGCTAACACAGTATTTCCCCAATACGTTTATTTACAACTGTGTTTATTTACCAAAGGTAAAGGAGGGTATTTTCCTTCTTCGGCTAAAAAAGAAAAATGTATGACTGGCAATTCAAATGCCTTTTGATAGCATTTATGGATAAAACCTGTTCATTATATATTGTAATTTCTACTAGGTGTTCATTACTCTTCACTTATTACTCAACTGGACAATGAAAAAATTACTCAACCCCCTACAAAACCTCCTCTCTTTTCCTTCATAATTTCTCAATACTACTTAATTTGATAACTTCATAAACTCCCTTCAATTTCATATCCTTTACTAGCTTATTGGTAAATCTTACTCCTTCTCTTATATTGCCACTGAAGGCTTATCTCTTTTATTATTTAGTGTTTATCTTTTAAGAGAAAGACAGAGACAGAGTGCGAGCGCGGAAGGAGCAGAGACAAATGGAGACACAGAATCCGAAGCAGGCTCCAGGCTCTGAGCTGTCAGCACAGAGCGTGACGCGGAGCTCAAACTCACACAACATGAGATTATGACCTGAGCTGAAGTCAGGTGCTTAACTGACCGTGCCACCCAGGTGCCCCAAGGTTTATCTCTTTAAATTGTTCCCCTCCCTCTTCCTCCTTGACCACCTCAAAAGCCAAAGATATTTTCTCCATCGTTAAAGTTACTCAAAATTTTTTCAGATAAAATATCAATCCACGCATTCATAATTTCCCACCTCGATTAATGTAAGCTTCTCCTATTGGCCTTACTTATAGCTCACTTCTGTTCACAAAAAATCATTTTTCATCCTTATTCTTGTAAGAATATATCTTTACTGACCTCTTTTGTTAACTCCATTCCTCTCTCAAGATCTTCATTACCTTATGAATCCAGTTCATCCTCCCTGAGTATCTCTTACAATCTGTTTTGGTTAATCTTTTAAGTTTTTAAGGTGCAAAGCAAGCCAAATCTGAGTGGACCTCAGTCTGTGTGGATATCCTCTTGAAATCTTTGCTCCTCTATCCGTTTCAGAAAGTAGCACTCAAGCATTCACATATTTACCAACGGGGAGGGTTGGGAGCCAGGGAGCGTGTTGTGTTCTGGTCATCTGTGTACCCCCAGCACATAGCACAAGTCCTGACACACAGATGCCTCTTCACATTCCCGGACAACTAGCACCTTCCATGTGCCCTATAACCTGCTGGGCTCTGAGGACAAAATGAGGAAGTAGAAGCTGCCTCGGGCTTTGATGAGCTCATGATCCAACTTCAGGCAGCGTGAAAAGGGCAAGTCATGATTCATTGCGATGAGTGCTAAGATGGAAGTATGGATGAAGTGCTGGGGACTCAGAGAAAAAATCTGCCTGGGGAGGGTCGGCAAAGTTTCAGGAAGAAAGTGGCATGGAACAAGGCCTTGAAGGAGTTTTTGCCAGAAGGGAATCTAAGCAGAATAGGTCCAGAGACAAACGAGCTGTTGAAGCAAGGTGGAAAACAAATATTAAGAGAAACATTCTGGGCTCTAGTCTTGTCTTTGCTACGCTATAAGTCAAGATCTTGGATCTGTCACTTAGCTGTGTTCCAATTTCTTATCTTTTATTTTTTATTTGTTTTTAAAAATTTTTTTTACATTTATTTATTTTCGAGAGACAGAGACAGAGCACAAGTCGGGGAGGGGGAGCAGAGAAAGAATGAGACACAGAATCCGAAGCAGGCTCCAAGCTGTGAGCACAGAGCCTGCCCCCCACAACTTCCTATCTTTTAAATGAGAATGACACTGACAATATCCTTCTTAAAACTTCTGTGAGGATCACAGGAGATGATGTGTGTGCAAATGATGCGTGTGCTTGTAAATTCTAAAACATTATGTGAAAGTAGCTTAATTTTAGTATATGCTGTACATATGGCATAAACGTTTATATTTGAAAGCCAATAGATAACATTTATGATTATAAATTGTTTTAATAGATAATGTATATTATATAGATTTAGTAATATAATTTAATCTTTAAATCATATATAATATATAGTTCTATTTAATTATATATAAAATATAAAATTATACATAATTATATAATTATATATAAATTTTAAAGGATTATACTTTAAGACACCAATCCCTAAGGGAGAGAAAAACACATTATTTAGAATCACAGATGCATACTACCAGAGGAAAATATCTGAAAGTATATGCCTTTGGGGAAAGGGTTTGATGGAAGCGTATAGCAGGTAACTGTTATGTAGTACTTGATGTTTAAAACATTGGATTAAAAAAAATAATGTACAGGGGAATCTGGGCTCAGTTGGTTAAGCCTTCAACTTTGGCTCAGGTCATGATCTCATTGGGCCCCACATCGTGCTCTACACTGACAGTGCAGAGCCTGCTTGGAATTCTCTCCCCCTCTCTCTTTCTGCCTCTCCTCTGCTTACATGCAGGTCTGCTCTCTCTCTCGCTCTCAAAAAAAAAAAAACCTAAAGAAATAAAAAATAAAGTACACTGAAATTAAAAAGGTAGAATGGAGAAACACAGAAAAGGAAGTGATGTCAATGCCATCGGCCCCCAAACAACAGCAGAGGCTCCATCACTTGGGACGTGACCTCACACCCAGATTCATTCCCATTCTGAGTTCACCAAGAGGATACTAAGGTTCTAGAGTGGTGTTCCTTAATGGAGGCCACCTATGCTCTCAGATGCCATTCTGGTCTTTTGCGGCATCATTATTAGTTGTCACAGTGATCAGAAGCAGGGAGGTGGGTGAGAGGTCTCTGGAGGAAATTACTGGTGTTTCCTGGGCAGAGACCAAGGATGCTGGACATCCTGTAGTGTGTGGCCAGTCCCACAGAGTGCAGCCTTCTTACATCTCTCTCATGATGTGCTCATGTCCCCTCTGGATATTCATATAGATCTTTTAAATGTATGTTTATTTTTGAGAGAGGGAGAGACAGAGCACAAGTGGGGCAGGGGTAGAGAGAGATGGGAGACACAGAATCTGAAGCAGGTTCCGAACTGTCAGCACAGAGCCTGTCAGGCTCGAACCCACGAGCTGTGAGATCATGACCTGAGCCGAAGTCGGAAGCTTAACCGACTGAGCCACCCAGGCGCCCCAGATACTCATGTAGATTAAAAATGAGATCATGCTCATAAGTTTCTAAGCCTAGAACCTAACTCTGTTTTAACATAGACACACCGAATATTCTGAATGCCTTTGGCAGTTTTAAACATTGTGCTCAGTTTGGAGCTTTAACAAGGATTTCAGAACACCACATCACCAGTTGCAGCACCCTTGGAGTATCTGAGTCTCCGATATGACTGCAGCTCTTGTGTTGCAGTGATTCCATGCATCCTATAAACGTATTTAACTATGATTTCAAAGTTTCCAGTATAAAGGAAGTATGTCGATAATTCACTGAATTTGTGTTTTTCTTTTTTAAAAAAAATTTTTTTTTTAACATTTATTTTATTTTTGAGAGACATAGAGACAGAGTATAAGCAGGGGAAGGGCAGAGAGAGAGGGAGACACCGAATCTGAAGAAGCAGCCTCCAGGCTCTGAGCCGTCAGCACAGAGCCCGACACGGGGTTCGAACTCACAGACCGTGAGATCATGACCTGAGCCGAAGTCGGCTGCTTAACCAACTGAGCCACCCAGGTGCCCCAATTTGTGTTTTTCTTAAATCTAAACTTATTTGTGCACCTGTCTACTCCCTGTGTCTTCCTGTTAAATGATGATCAAACATTTACATATAGAAATAGTTTATTATAAATTACTTTTAAATTCTTCTGCATTTTGCAATTAGAGTAGTATATTGAGTTTTTAAAATTATGCCTATGGGTATATTATGTGTAAGCATTAGTATACTATAACAGAGAGGACGTTAACAAATATTTGTTATGCAAAGTCGACGGGGTCCAGTACCACTGTACTAAGAAGCCCTGGAAGTTCCCTGCATTTGCCCTGGGTCCTTTCTGTCCCTACTTAATGCTGCTTCCCATTGGCAGTCATTCCCCCTCCCTTTGGGGATGGAAATGAGCTATTCAGAACCACCTTAACATTTTCCTTCTTTTTTTTTTTTCAAGTCCAAAAGTATAAATGATGTAATATCTTAAGCTCACCGGGTTCGGCATTACAAAGCCTTTTTGTGGGTATAAATTTGCGTAGCTCACGGTTCAAAATCCATGTTCCTGTGCAATCAGCCAAAAGACGGCAGCAGCTTTTCTGCAGTGTTTTCCGGGCGGCCTTTCTTGAGTGTCCCCCATGGGCCACAGGACTGGTCCTGCTTCGTGATCTGTGGGGCCTCGTATGTGTCCACCCCCAGTGCTGGGGCCTGCTGCACTCTGCATTCTGGCCTTCCTACTGCTAATTCACCAAGCTAATTAGGCTAGTTAAGGATCCATAAAGGCAGAAATCTGTTGGAGTTTAGTTTCATTCATTTCTTTTAGAAAAACTTGCAAGGAAGCTCCTGTCAGCTTTTGGAACGGGAACAGAATCTCAAAGGCTTGGCATGAGAAACAGTCGGAGGTGCCAACCTTCCAGGCCAAAGATTCTAGTCACAAAGAGTCCCAATTCAACTTTTTCCCTTGAGGCAAACTTCAAAGTATGCAGAATCAAAAAACTCCTATAATGAAAATAAACCAAGGGATAACACACTTAGCTAAGACTTGCTAGAAGCACATTTCTTCCACTGTACCTCAATTCTCTCTGCTCCACAACAGCCTCCTGGTAGTAAATTACTTACAAGGAGGACAAAGACAGGTTTCTGATGATCACTCACTCCATTCCACTTGTGCCCGAGAAGTTTCTTTCGCTTGTGTTAAAAAACCGTATTAAATAGTATAGCTTACTATGTGCAAAGTGTTGTCCTAAGCACTCTAAAAATATTAATTCATTTAATCCTCACAACACTTCTATGAGATAAGCACTTTTAGTATTCTGGGTTTTTTTAAGTGTTTTTTTAAAGTTTATTGTAAAAAATTTAAATACAAGTTAGTTAACATATAGTGTAATAATAATTTCAGGTACTTTTAGTATTCTTATTTTATAGAGACACTGCTTCCTGTTTTCCGTTTGTGGTGTGTTTTTTTTTTTCTTTGTTTTGTTTCTGTTTTTCCTACGTGAGGTTTTGGAACAGTGTGTAAATTATGTTTTAGAATTGATTTTTTTTTTTAATGATTGCAAAAAATCAGAGAACGATGATAGTAGAGATCAGAGCAAAGCATAACGTCAAGACACAGTGTTTGGACTTGTGGGTTTTACGTTTTAGGTGAAATATAAGACACTTAAGGAATTCCATAGAGAGGCACAAAGTAAAACCTCTTAAGAGATTCGTTTGACTATTAGGCTCAAGTTAGCAGAATAAAGCAGCACCAGCGGTTTAATCTCTTGGATCTCTCTTGTTTTTATGTACTCTTGGCATTGCTTAATTTTTTCCCCCACTAGTGAATTGCTTACCTCCAGGCTTTTTGGGGGCGGCAAGAGAAGAATAGCATCGCACAACCTGTGTAAGGGCACTGTTCACACACCGATGCACACATTCAAAGAGCAAATGCCCAACTTTGGTGACTACTGCAGAGAGTCATTCACACTTTTTGCTTGCACCTATATAGTACCATTTGTCTGGAAGCTTTTGTGACAATTTGATTAAAATTGAACACATATTCCAGCGAGTTGATTTACAAAATTACCAAAGTGCTTGCAAAGTCTTGGAATGTGTGGTTTGTTAAAAATCAGACCTTTCCTATTGGAACATTTTGAATTTTGCAAAAGAGGAGTCTACAGGAGCTCCACTCGTTAGACAGGTCTTCTTTCCTCATCTTATTTCTTTAGGGTAGTGAAGTTTTTACCATTTCTATTTTTGAATTCTGAAGCACATGTCATTTAGATTTGGATTACTGTCAACTATCAATTAGTGGAGAGGTGTGGGACTGCTCTCGCCTTTAAAGCAATTTTTCCATGCCACTGAAATTTTACAGCAGGCTTCCTATTAACTAGAATGGTCAGAGAATGTGGAGGTCTTGTTACGTGGTTAAGGGGAACGTTTATGAGAAAGCCCGTTCTGTTAGAATTCTTGGACTTCTTTATAAAATTAATTAGTCCACTTAATGGCCTTACAAAACAAAGCGTGTAGTATTAAACATCACTGAATCTGTCCTTCAGGGCAGCGTCTTGCTGTGCCTCAGGGTGTTCATTCTGAAGGTGCATTATTATGATTATTATTATTATTATTATTATTATACATTTCTGCAGTTAGAGAATGGATAACACAGAACTCAACCTGCAGTGCTCCCTGGATCTACATACTCTGGAATTCTTTTTACTTGTATTCCTGCCAGAGATTAGTTTCCTTACCAACGAGATGCACTCTGGAGCAGCCTGCCAGTTTACATTCTAGTTCCACCACGTACTCACTGTATAACCTTGGGCAAATTAGTTCTTTGTTCTAAGTTTCCTTATCTGTGAAAATAGGACAAAGAGTAGGTCCTACTGCAATTCATTAAGCTTAGGTTATGAGTATTAAACATTCGTACAAAAATACTAAGGAGAATGTCTGAGCCCAGTGTTCGCCAAATTGCAAAGTCTAAGGTCACAATCTCCAAGACTGTAGTCACTCCTGAGACCAACTGCAAGTTCAAGGAGTTTTCAAAACCACTCCTGAGGTTGATAATGTGATAAAACTGGAAGGATTTACAGAACTCACTGAAAGTAAGTTATGGTCATGGTTATGATTCGTTAAGGGAAAGAATACAAATTAGAACAGGCTATGGGAAGGGACACACAGAATGGAGTCTAGCAGAGTTTCGAAGGCAAAGATTCTGT
This sequence comes from Paguma larvata, assembly GCA_030068075.1. Lineage (NCBI taxonomy): Eukaryota > Metazoa > Chordata > Mammalia > Carnivora > Viverridae > Paguma > Paguma larvata. Next base: position 70,419,139 of record CM057829.1, read on the forward strand.
TTTTCTCAGGATGTGTTACCTTCCTGGTGTCCATGTGTGACAATACACGTGCGATACTGCCAAGCTGGGATGTTTACCAGAGCTTTGGTGTCCAGAGATTTTATTGGGGCTTTATTACATAGGCGTGATTGATTGACTGCCCATTGACTGATTGCCCATCAGTCTCCAGTCTTCCAACTCACCCCTTCTACCCCAGTTTGGGCTGATGCTCATGGCCCCAGGTGCCTACCAGGAATAACAGAAACACTCCTATCACTTGGGAAATTCCAAGAGTTTAAAGGTTGGTTTACTTCTCAGGAGCTTTGGGTTAGGTCAATTTTTTTACTCTTTCTTACTCCACAGCCTGTTACAGAGTAAGTACTCTACTAATGTGTATGAGTATCTTTAGTGATTCTCTTTCTCCTATAAGAAGACCAAAATAAAACATTTCCCCCACTTCTTTTCCAACCCCTTTTTATGAAAATATGTAAGCATACAGAACAGAACAATATAAGGAGTTCTTATAAACCACTAGATCCAACAATTAATATTTTGCCATATTTGCTATATCTATGTAAATGGATATTTGTATATATGTACACGTGTGTGTACATATATGAATTATTTGAAAATGGTGCAGCTATCACAATGCTTCATCCCTAAAAGACTTCAGCTTATATTTCCTAAGAATAACTATAATACCATTTTATACCTTAGAAAACCAATAATAATTCTGTAAAATGCAGTATTCAGACTATATTCTAATTAAAGGGAAAATATGGGCTAATTGAGGGATCCAGTTAATTGCTAGACTCCTCTTCCTTGAACACCAGGCTCATCCTGTCTCTTCTCAAGGGAAGCATCCAGAGAGGCTCCATGTTTCTTCCTGAATCAAATCCGTACACTGGTGACTGCCATCCAGTGCTTCCGTGACCACGTCGATCTCCAATTCCTAGCCCACAATATCACATTCCCACATACATCTACACTGCATTTCCTGAATTGCTACTGTGTGATAGGCACAGTACTGAGTGATTTATGTCCATAGTCTCAGTGCTTTCTGCTTCCGCCATCAATGCTCTCCTCCGGTCATCATGTATCCCTGTCTTTCTGCATAAACTGTGCAAGTTGATAGTTGGGAAAAGTCATCCTGTCACCCAGGACTTCAGACATCCCTTGGTCCAACAGTCTTCAAATCGTGTTCTGTGGGTTCAGCCAATGAACGTCAGGGATGAGGTGATGTCAAGACGGGGAGTCATACACCCCCTGCAGTATTCCCACCACTATCAAGAGAGAATTATTGGTATCTTACTGCTTTGAAAATGGTTTTACAAGCCATTAATCAAATACAACCCAGTCATTTTACAGAAGAAATGTAAGCAGGGAATGATGAATCAGTTTGCTCAAGTACCCAAGACATAGTTTTGGGAGATGAACCTACTCTAGATATATTTGATTCTACATACTTCCCTCCAGCCTTTATAAAGACTGTTCCTTTGTCTGACAGGTCCTCCTGCTCCTCTCTGACTCATCCATGCCTTCTTACGAAATCGGGAGCCCCCATGCTTTCCCCACCATTGAATCTTTCCACAGTTGCTCAAGATAGTTCTGAACTGAATACACTTAACACTTAATATTGTATGCTAGGGTCTTTTTTACTCTTTTATGAAGTATTGTAGTTTTGCTTTCCTTTGAGGTTAGTAGGACTTTGAAAGTGGAGAGAACAGTTTGACTTTTAATTTAGTACACCTAAACATTTCAATAAACACTCATTAAGTAACTACTATGTACTGAGCACCAGGTAGGTGCCATGGAGACTGTAAGGATGAAAGGCTCCCTGCCTCTCTGTTTCTACTTAAGAGAAACAGACAAGGGAACATTGTTTTGCGGTACCAGACAAAATAAAAATTAAGTACAAAATATAGGTCAAGAAAAGCGCTATGAAAATGCAAGGAAAAAGCAACTCATTTTGACAGAAAAGGTCAGTAAAGTTTCCTTTTGTTGCTATCCACCATGGGGCACATTGTAGACATTTAACAGTCGCTGACTTAAGGAGGATTTTACTGTATGTCAGTTTTGAAGAATGAGTATTCAACTTCTTGTAAAAGAAAAAATCTAGAAATGCATATAGCCAAGGCCTGTCTTATCTCGTAAGACCGAAGTCAAAACTCACATCTCTTTTTGGGTTTGTTAGTACTTCTGTAGCAAAGTGCTTGGAACACGGTAGCTGCGTAACAGTTGTTAGTTCAGTGCAGCTCCTGGGACTTTGTATGTGCTCAGTAAACCAGTTTATAAGTGTATCATTCATTACCAATTTCTTAAACTGAATTCCATCAAAAAAAGTACATATATTTTTTTAAATCGCCTTATCCTGATTTGGAGCCTACTATTAAAAGGCCTCAAAAATTGTGCAGGAAAAAAAAAAAGCCCCTTTTTTTTTTTTTTTTTTTTTTTAGAATTCAAAAGAGACTTGGCTCTGAGAGCAAAGCTACATCTGATGCCCACAAACGTCAGTTCAGTTTTGTGATTTCCAACTCCTAGGCCACTTTCCTCTCATCCTCTGTTCCCTCAAAAATCCGTTTCACCTGTCAAGTTATTTAACTTTCAGGAGTCACTTGTGGGATTGAAGTCTTTTAAGTCAAAAACACATCACTGGAAGAGCCATGAAAGGTACAGGACCAATTATTTCCTGGAAGAACAACTAAACATTTATTATGCCAAGCCCAAACCGTCATTTTTCACAGGTACTTTATAGCAACCATGTGAATAATACTTTAAAAACTCTCTTCAGTAAGTTATCTTAGTTTCTTGTGGGCTTGTTTGTGGCTAATATCTTTCTCAAAATGGGGTCCATTAGAGGAACTACATGAAGGGTTTACCACGGAAGAAATTAGAATTTTGTAATGGCTCTTGTAAATGTGTATTTATTTGTGCTACTAAGTAATTAATGTTAGTTTCCCCCACTAAACTCTAAGCTTCTTAAGAGGTAGGGACACTGATCTTCTCACCACTGAATCCCTAATGCCTTGCATAATGCCCAGCATTTAGATGTTCGGATATTTTTGATGAATGGACAAATCTGGAAGCCAGACTTTGGTGCAGTCCTGAAGTGCTCTTTGCCTTATAAACATACTTATTAGAGACCAGGATGAACTCACTAATCAAGTTTTTAAAAGGGGGAAAAACTGAAGAAAAGAATAGATTGAACCATATGAAATCACCGTTTTCCAAGGTCCATAAGAGAAGCTAGGTATTTCATAGAGTTCAACCTCATGTTACTGTTTTGAAATTTCGTTTCCATTTCTCCACCATCTGAATTTATGAGACTAATTTCAATGCATTGTGTATTTTTTAAAAAGATCTATGTCCAATGACCATAATCCAAAAGAATGAGAGAAACCAAAGTGTTTCTGAGGCACTCTGACAGGTGTTTTCAGATGTTTGAGGGACCGCTGGGGGAAGAATCAGTTACTTCTATGTGTCCCTGGTCCTGGTGGAACTGGGATCATTGGGGAGAGCTATGAGGAGACTGCTCTTGGCTCAACAATAAGAAAGTACGTCCTAACTCTCAGAGCTGTTTGAGGGATAACTCCTTTATGACCAGAAGTAAGTCTGAGAAACTCCTTGCTGGTCCTGTTGTAAAGGGGAGTCTAAATCATATCAGAGAGGAACTAGATGATCTCAGGGATTCTTCCCATCTTCGGAGGCGATGATTTGGCTTTAAGGAACTCAATGAGGCCCAGTGCCTTAGGTGCAGGTGTATTTATCTCTAAAGGAATTCTCCGTTTAATTGTTAAGTACTTTGTGATCTAGAAATAAAGGCATTACAGATCATGGCATATTTTTCTAGAAAAGTAAAGTTGGCTCTAAATTAAAGTATGTGAGTACACAGGTTAAACAAGTATTATTATAAGAATAATACCACACCCATCAGAAAAATATTCTTAAAGTTATGGTATTGGTGTTTTAAAAGGCCTTAAATACAAACTAAAATGGTTTAATTTTTATGTTAATTTTGAGGAAGACTGGCCAGAATCATAGTTTATATGTTGGATTTACACCATCCAATTAGCTTAATTTGGAGATGGAAATAGCAATGGTAACAACCCTGAACTTAGTTCTTCTCTGTCTCTGGAAGACCACATTCAGTTCAACAAATACTAGTTTGGCCTCTACTGTGTGTTACAAAGGAGAATGAGACAGTGCTCCCTTCCTTCAAGGACTTAACATCTCATCTGCTCCAAAATACTTCCTGAACACTTACTTCGTACCGTTAACATTTGTGACACCCTACAGAGTAGGAACTGTTTTTCTTTCCATTTACAGATGGAACTCTAAGTTATGCAGAGGCTAGACAGACAGACTGAGCAATCCGTCCATGTCACACAGACAGTATTTAACAAAGAGGATCTGAACCCAGACAGTCTGGTTTCAGAGTTCATGAGCTTAACCATTACACTATATTGGCTTCTAGGTGGAACACAATTCTTCCTTCTGTACTGTTCAAAGGAGACTGACTGGAGGCTGACAGCCTACGACGATCATACATGATATACACTCATCAAAGCCTACACGGCTCATTTGTATTCATCCAATTTCAATTCAGTTGGCATCTATGGAAAACCTACTGTATTTTAGGCACTGTGCTAAGTGATTTCACAGTGACTATCTCTTTCGATCCTAAGAGCTTTGTCAAACAGATATTAATTCTATTTTAAGGATGAGAAATTGAGAGGTAGAAGTTAAATGACCTGTGTGGGCTCACACACTTAGGGAGATAGCACTGAGATTTAAAATCAGACCTCCTGAATCTAAGTTCTGTGCTTTCAGTAGCCTTGCAAATCTCATTTTTTAAGTGTACACATCTGTGGCTTTTAGTATATTTACAAGGTTGTACAACCATTACCACTATTCCAGAACATTTTCATCACTCCAAAAAAGAAACTTTGTACCCGTTATCAGCCATTCCTCACTCCTCTCTCCCTCCAGTTCCTGGCAACCACGTATCTACTTTCAACCACTATAAAATGTGCCCATTTTGGACATTTCATATACTCGAAATCATATAACCAGTGATTTTTGGTGACTGCCTTCTTTCACTTAGCATGATGTTTTCAAGGTTCATCCAGGTGGTAGCACGTATCAGTACTTCATCCCTTTTCATGACCAAATAATTTTCCATTGTGTGGATATACTATATTTTGTTTATCCATTCATCAGTTAATGGATATCAGGATTGTTTCCAGTGTTTGGCTATTATAAATAACACTGCTGTAAGCATTCATGTACTAGTTTTTGTGTGAACCTATGTTCAGTTCTTTAGGGTACATGCCTAGGAGTGGAATTGCTGGGTCGTAACGTTTTGTTACAACAAACTGTCGTTTGTAGAGACTGCATCATCTTACGTTCCCTCCAGCAATAAAAAGAGGCTCCAATTTCTCCACTTCCTCTCCGACACTTGCTATTTTTTAAGTCATCCTAGTGCGTGTAAAATGATATCGTATAATGATTCTGATTTGCATTTTCCTAATTGCTGACTGTTGAGCATCCTTTCATTTGCACATTGGCTATCGATGTATGTTTTTGGAGAAACATCTATTTAAAAGTCCTCGGCCCATTTTAAATTTATTTTTTAAAAGTGTTTGTTTTTGAATAGTAAGGAGAGTTTCTTATATATTCTTGATATTAGACCCTTATCAGATATATGATTTGGAAATAGTTTCTCCCATTCTGTGGCTGTTCTCTCTCCTGAAACTTTTGTGATACTGTCCACTTTTTTATTTGCTTACTTGTACTTTTGGTGTTATACCTAATAAACCATTGCTTAATTCAAAGTCATGACTTTTATATATAAATATCATTTTAAAACTGGAATTTCAAAGATTTTCTCTTCTCTCATGAAGAAGCGATATATAATCACTAAGTTCCCTTTGCAAGTTTAAATAAGCCTGAACTCTATTTGGCATTGGAAAATTGGGTTCATTTTTTACTAGGAGATGGAAACATTAAAATAATACAGAATTAACAAGTTTTCTCCCAAATTAATTTATGCAAAGTGTTTGTCACAGGGCATTGAATAAACTGTAACTATTTATTATTATCTTTTTTAAAAAATTTTAACATTTATTTTTGAAGGACAGAGTAGCGGAGGGGCAGAGAGATGGGAAGACAGAATCTGAAGAAGGCTCCAGGCTCTGAGCTGTCAGCACGAGCCCAATGCAAGGCTCGAACCAATGAACCATGAGATCATGACCTGAGTTGAAGTTGGACGCTTAACCAACTGAGCCGCCCAGGTGCTCCACTCTTTATTATTATCATAATCATTAAAGTTATTCTGAGAGATTTTAAATCAATGTTCTGAATAAAATAATAAATAGAGTATAATAATACAAGTTTGGAATGACTAAGTGAAAAGCATTCAGAAGACATGTTAGCATATGTGATAGCTAAAAGTTGAGATGACTTCCCTGTGCCTGCTAGGATTAGGAAAAGGGATAGCATTTGTACCTCGAGCCAAGAGTGAAGTACTGTAAAATTTGGGGACAGAAAAAAAAGTCTTCATTTCATAACTTTGTTTCAAATTCTTAAATTACGTATGTGTACATTCAAGATTTTATGGGACAGTTCACCTATTGTTAGACTTTCAGATCTTGACTTTCAGATTATCTTTTCATAGAACTTAAAAATGGGAATTTCAGGGACACCTGTCTCTCAAACCCCACTCTTATACTGCAATCCCGGGGACCATCTCCGGGGAGAATATTAGAACTAGAATACAAGCAGTGTACTGCTTAACTACAGGGGATGCCAATGACTCAAAGTCATTGAGGATTCGTAGGGTTTTCCATCAGATTAGCAGACACAGGTTTTGGAGAGGCGGCCACTTTGTAACAAGTATAAATTCACTGCTGGGGTAAGCAGTGTGGCAGTCATGGGTAGGACCAAAACCTCCATCTGTCTGCAGGCAGTGTATCCGGACTCACAGCAGTATAACCATCAGATCGAATTTTGAGGAACCAAACTGGGGCTCTTCTGTTATTTTGGTAGTTGTCTGCTCTACAGTATTCCCTTGCTTTGCTAATGTGGCAATGAAAATACCCATACATTTTAATAGACACATACCAGTGACCTACAGAATCCCTGATATTTGTGTTTGCACAAAAGTAATAGCATCGATGATCATTGCGAAAAAGGATATTTTTGTGTGAATGACTAAAACACACTGATCCCCAACAGAAAAGCAGAAAAACATCATCATTCACAGAATTCAAATGACCATTAAATATATTAAAAACTCTATTTTACTAGTAATAAAATAAAACTAAAATTTGGGGCACCTGGGTGGCTCAGTCAGTTAAATCTCCAACTCTTGATTTCAGCTCAGGTCATGATCTCATGGTTTGTGAGATCGAGCTCTGTGTCGGGCTCCATGCTAACAGCGCAGAGTCTCTTAGGATTCTCTCTCCCTTTCTGTAGGTCCCTCCCCTGCTCTCTCAAAATAAATAAATAAACTTAAAAACAAAACAAAACAATTAAAATTAAGAGTGAGGCGTTAGTTTTCGTGTACTAGACTGGCCAAAATAAGAGTGCTGGCAAAGGTAAGAAAAGACATCACTTGTATGCTGTTGATGGAAGTGGATGGGTACAACTCTTTTGGCAATAGTCAAAATGTCAAATGTACATTCCCTTTGATTCAGACAATCCACTTCTAGACAATAATTTAGGTGAGTAAAAATATCTAAGTAGGCAAAAGCTTTGTGTACAAGAAGGCTTACTGTAGTAGTATCACTGGCAGCACTGCAGTGTTAGAAATAATCTTTACCTACAACTATAATTTATTGGTTGAATAAGTTCATAATAGAATGTATAGAATATTCTCCTTTAAAAATTATATGTGCACGTACATGTGTGTGCATGTATGTTCATAGATATACACACAGCCATCGAGACTATGGTGTGCAGTGTTACCTCTAGGACACAGGAGTGGGGGAAAGGAGGGCTTTGGCTTTTCTCTTTATGTACTATTGTTATGTCTATTTAAAAAAATCACCGGTAGCACTTCTGTTAGCGTTTAAAAAGTAGACCCGTGGAGATTACACTGCATTTGTGAACTGGAAGCAAGCCAGGAACATAGTCCAACTGTGTACTGACTGCGAATTGAAAATATTTTCAGAGGCGCCGGGGTGGCTCAGTCGGTTAAGTGGCTGACTTCAGCTCAGGTCATGATCTCACGGTCTGTGAATTCGAGCCCCGAATCGGGCTCTGGGCTCACGGCTCAGAGTCTAGAGCCTGCTTCAGATTCTGTGTCTCCCCCTCTCTCTGCCCCTCCCATGCTCATGCTCTGTCTCTCTCTGTCTCTCAATAATAAATAAACGTTAAAAAAATTTAAAAAGAAAATATTTTCGTATTCACTGGATACCAGCTATTTTTCTTTGGGTAAAGGTGGTGTTCAGCATGTCCAACACAAATTAAGGTCCTTTTATAATCAGAAGCCAAAAAAAAAAAAAAAAAAAAAAACTATGAACAAGATGAACAAGATCCTTCTGTATACAGTATGGTCGGTAAATGCAGTTGATTTAACGACAGACTTGGGACACTGACACAAGTTCTGAGCCCCACAGTATATGATAAGGCCCTGAGGAATGACAGCCTCCTTACAAGAGCCTCTGAGCAATACAGATGCTACTTTCCATCTTCAAAGATTCAAGTCCTCATCTAAGAGGAATCCCCAGAATTCAACTTTCTGAGGGTGCTCATGCAGTCTCCAAACTTCTCAGGAATGCAAAGCAACACCAAAAAAGTTACATTTGTAAAGTAGTTCCTCTGGGGGGTGGGGCGCCTGTGTGGCTCAGTAGGTTGAGTGTCTGACTTTGGCTCATGTCACGATCTCATGGTTCGCGGTTCAAATCCCGTGCCTGCCTCTGCGCTGACAGCAGGGAGCCTGCTTCAGATTCTCTGTCTCCCTTTCTCTCTCTGCCCTTCCCCAGCTCACCTTTCTCTCAAAAATAAATAAGCATTAAAAAAAAAAAGTCCTGTTCCTGGCAGACCTATGTCCTTACAGAAAGAGGACCGTGTTATGGTCTGAATGTTTGTGATCCCCCCAACTTCCTCTGTTGAAGTCCTACCCACCAGAGATGACGGTATCAGGAAGTGGGGCCTTTGGGAGGTGCTTAAATCACAAGGGTGGAGCCCTCATGAATGGGATTACTACTCTTGTGAAAGAGGTCTCAGAGAGCCCCCTGCCCTGTCCACAGTGTGAGGACAGTGTGAGAAGTCTACAACCCAGAAGACGGCTCTCACCAAACCACACTGATACCTTGATCTCAGACTTCCAGCAGCCAAAACAGTGAGAAATAAGTTTCTCCTGTTTATAAGACACCCGAACTGTAGGCTTTTGTTACAGCAGCCTGAACAGACCGAGACAGGCTATGTTTAAAACTCGAAAGACCAGGTTCACATCCTGGTTCTTCTCTTTCCTGAAGTAAGGCATGAACATCCAAGTCCCTATTTCCTAGCCTAGAAAGGAGCTCTACAATTACCTATGCTTCCTCCATTCTTCGGTTGATGCGACGCTAACATGCGGTCATGCTGGGTGAGGAGCTTTCAAGGCTGGGAAGTCCTCAACAAATGGGAAAGTACTTTAGTAAAATGTGATTTAGTGTATTTGGAAAGGGAGAGGTTTTCAAGGATCAGCACGAGTTCACGGTTTTTCTCTGGTTTAACAGAACTCTACGCTGTTCATAAAGAACTTTTAAATTTTTTTTTTTAACGTTTATTTAGTTTTGAGAGACATACAGACAGAGCGTGAGCAGGGGAAGGGCAGAGAGAGAGGGAGATACAGAAACTGAAGCAGGCTCCAGGCTCTGATGAGCCATCAGCACAGAGCCCGACGTGGGGCTCGAACTCACAGACTGGGAGATCATGACCTGAGCTGAAGTCGGCCGCTTAACCAACTGAGCCACCCAGGCGCCCCCATAAAGAACTTTTAAAAAGTAGTGTTTTGTAAAAGTTTATTATATGGTGATCATTGCTGACTACTTCTGGTATAAAGTGTGTTCGATGTAACTCTTCCACACTAGCACTCATCGGCGGTTTTACTAAAGTAATAACATTTTTCAAGGCCCAAGAATTAACAAATAATCCTCTTTGACTTATTAGGGATACCATTATGGCACGAGCTGGAAATATTTTTCACGTCTTCTGCAACCAACAAAATGAAACACTGCCCAAGTTTATAGTAAAGACACTACTAAGAGGCAGGTATTTCACAGGCAAGAAAACCTTTTATTTTAAACCACAAATAGTCAGCAGGTGGCCACAACTATCCATGTTTCATTAAAACCACATAAAACCTAGGTACAAAAGCACCACTGATTATTGCTCTAGAAAAACTGCGTGAAAAATTTAAATACGCACAGTAAAAACACCACAGTATCCACAGGACCCAATTTTTAAAGCAAGTGCATGGAATGCTCAATCAATCTTACACATGGCTTTCAATAATAAACTGATATTTATTTTACTGGAGGATGATGGAAGTTTCCAAAAAGCATGACTATGAGAAGATAAAATGTCCATCCTTATATATTTTTGTATGCCAACTAGTAGAATCCTAAAAAATTAGCATTTACAAAATACTTGGTAAAAATAGCTTTTAAAAGTTGCCCCGAGAGGTACATAAAATCAACCCCAATTTTTCATGGCAATTCATTCTCCCTTGTTATCTACAGATTCAGTTTTCTGTGCCTGTGAAAAAGAAAGGGGGGGGAGATATAGTTATTATTAAAGCTACTATCAGCCAAAAGAAAGTCCACCCGACCAACACACACACTCTGAACATCTGGTTTTTAGCAGCTTGATTGCAAAACCTATTTCAACTCTGGGTATGAAACAGACAAGGCAGGAATATAGTAGGCAAACACTTGGCTGCATTTATTGCTTTCTGCGTTTCAAACGACCACAGAAGCTTTACCTGCAAGCTCCCACTGTTCATAATAAAAGAAAACACCACACTACTATCTGATTCTAGTCACTGCAAACATGCAGAATTTTCTACTGTACCCTTAACTCTCACTGTTTCAATCTGCCCCTTTACTGACAGTGTGCTGGGTGGGGTACCTCTGGAGGTTGAGACATTAACAGTTGAGCGAGAGATGTGGATCTGTAATAACATTACGGGCAATAAAAAGAGTCATTATGAACGTGCTATCACGGCTGAAGGATTGAGCAATTTCTTTTAAGACACTGGTTCAATCAGTGGGGGGTATTTATGGAAAGTACCTCTTCAGCTTTAGTTTCACCTTTTTCAGATGGTGCAGTACCTTCCTTTCCAGCTTCTTGCTTTTCCTCCTTCTTCCCTTTAGCACCTTTGTTAATCTTTGTTCCAGGTTCTTTCTACCACAGAGAAACAAGGCACGTTAGAATGTGTGTGATGCCAGTGAAAACCAGTCAGCCTCGTCCAAACACAAGGTGAAGCAAAACCAGGGCCAACATGGTGGCTTTCCGACGGGAGGAGAAACCGATTTCGCAGCGCCTCGAGTGAGTTATGCCGAGTTTCTGTGAAAATGTAATGGGCTGCTTAGAATATCCACTGACTTTCTCCTCTGGGAAAAAAGGTGGTGAGTCTCCTCATGTATTTGTTCAGTGGGCCTCCTCTCTCACTACAGAGAAGTGGATCTGCCAGGGAGGGCCCCAGCAGTGGGAAGTCATGGAGGACGCAGAAGCCAGGAAAGAAGCCAGCAAGAGAAACACCTCATGTGGGGACATGGGGCTTGAGTGACTAGAAGGCTGAGAAAATGCTTGAAAATGAAAAGAAAAGTTCTGGATTGTTAAAAAGAAATGTTTATTTATTTCAAGAGAGAAAGCATGCACACGAGTGGGGGAGGGGGAGAGAGAGAATTCCAAGCAGGCTCTGCACTGTCAGTGCAGAGTCTGATGGGGGGCTCGAACTCACGAATTGTGAGATCATGATCTAAGCCAAAACCAAGAGTCAGGTGCCCAAATGACTGAGCCACCTGGAGGGCCTTAAAAGTTCCTGAGCCACAGGGGCGAGTTCTGCTTCAGAATCACCTACTTATGCCGCAAATGCACATTGTTTCAAACAATTCATAACAATGCTCTGAAGGGCAGAGTACAGGAAAGCTATTTGGGACAAGTTTCTTCATACTTCTGTGCTTGTTTCCTCATCTGCAACACCGATAGGTGTACCTACCTCACAGGGCTGATGCGAGGGTTTTATAAGAAAAGCAAGTAGAATAGGGTCTGGCATAGTATAAGGGCCATATAAATGTTTGCTGATATTAATTATTGGCTAGTGTTATTATATGATCAGTCATCAGACTAAGCCACTAAGACCAGTTGTATGAAGGAAGATCCCCTCCCCCAAGCCCCTGAGCTACAGGTAGTTGCGTTAAGGAGGCCCAGCCTCCTGCCTTCCCCGCCGCCATGGGAACTGCGCGCTGCTACCAACCCCTCCTGGACAGGCGGCTTCTCTGAGCACCACGCTCTGACTTCCTTCGCCTTTACTGACCCAATGGGAAACACGTTCCCGGGAAAGCATAAAACTGTGCTTTCTGCCTTTTATAACAAGGGTGACAGTTTCCTAGTCAGTACATTTAGCCAGAATCATTAATGTGATTTTTCCTTGCGGAATTTTTCGATATAGAATTATAACCTACTCGTTGCTTAAAAGGCCAAAGTCGGGGACGGAGCACCTCTTACCTTAGCAGATGTTTTTCTTGGTTTGGGTTCAGGTTTGGGTGGAGCAGGTTTCTGCAAAGATAAATTACACAAATACTGAAAACGACCACCCTTGAGACCAAAAGGAACGCAACAAGACTGCAGAAGACACCAGTTCATTTTGACTACGATTTTGTTCATTTAAAAAAAAATATTTCGTTCTATTTTCGGCATCAGGTAACAGCATAAAGATCTGTGCCTTTCGTGACTATTTTCATCCTGGGTTCTCAAGTGAACAGCAGGTGAGATTTAAAAGCCGACTCATTATTCCGTAGTCCAGAGTAGCTCTCCAGGAACAGGTTTAAGCTCCTAGCTCTGATGTCTCTGTACTTCCTTTGATCACAGCACAGCAGCAAGAGGAATGACTCAGGCCCTCAGCCAAATGACTCAATGAATTCAGTCACACTGGCCTTCCCAACAGTCTAGAAATCACAGCACGATCGCAGGCACAGCCCGTCCGGTAATGAAGACCGTGGCCTGTGAAGTATTTCAAAATCATTTCCACACCCTTCCACCTCTGATGTCGATTTCAAGTTGTGGAGCCTGGCTTCGGCTTCTTCCTGTTCGCATCCTCTCCAATGCCAGCTCAAGGTGAGAAGAATCTCTCATCCACCCACACGCTAGGCTCATCTGTCCCTAGAGCTTTTTATCAAGAACATGATTGTAATAATAGAATGTCCACTGGTAGCTCCCAAAGTTTGAGATTTTTCTTAAACCAAGGAGTCCACTCAGCAACTATTTTTCTCTCGCTTCATGTGCTTCTCTTCCCTGCTGCCATGAGCACAGCCTGCCCTGTGGCCGTGGTCTCCTCTACAGGGCCACAGTCCTCACCTGCTTTCCAGGGCACTGAGACAGGGGCGGGTCGGGGGGGGGTGGTGAGGGAACATGGGGACAAAGGGGAAGATAACCAGTTAAAGCCTCTGCTTTTCTACAGCTATTTGAGGACAAATATTTGTCTCACCAAGCTAGAACAAAATAAGTGTGCATCTCTCTCAATACTAGGGAGAATGGCTTTTAAACAGAAAACACTGCCCGGGTCTCCCCTTCTGGAGAAAAATACATGTTTGTCCCTAGTGCCTGTAGGTGGTTCCGGTTCATACTGAATCTCACCCTGTTCATCAGGGGCATAAAGTAAAATTGTAGACAGTTCAATTCCAGAAGATTGGCTGTTGGGACTTTCAAATAAAGCAGGACAACTGGGTTTGAAAAGTAAGGGATGTTTTGGTTAAGCTTCTAACCACTCTGAATCTGTAGTCTGTTCCCCAAACACATCAGCTTGCATGGCCCCTAAGTTTCAGAATTTTAAAAATTTTGTAATGTCAGGCTTTGATATACTGTATTAACATGTATTTGTTGTCACAATCTACAGCAAATAATTTCCTTTTATATTTTCTGTAAAGACAGACCTCTCCTCTATTCAGCACTCAAGTGTTTGATGGGACAGGAAAAAATGAAATTTTGCAGGCTGTAATCCCACTGGCCACCGAGAAGGCTCTGTGTCAGCACCACGGGCAATGATCGCAGTGGAAGGTGCTTATACTATGGGTTCATGGTGCTCAGGAAAAGTTTTGTTCTAAATTTTGATTTTTATTTGACTTACAAGGTCTACTCCTTTAACGGGACAGAGATCCACAGGATACGGCGGCTTGTAGTACAATCTACAGTTAAGCCTAATGAAAGTTAAGATATAATTACTGAACCGTGATGACAGTTAATATTGGACAAAGCGCACCATCTTGAGGGGCTTCGGCAGAATCTATATTAACTGAGTACGCACACAATTGCATCTCCTGACTCTTCATCTTTCCAGCGGCTCTGATATTGCTTCCTTCATTTGGGACTTAGGTGAAACACTGCCTCACCCAACCCCAAACTGGCTATATTCCAGAACTTGTGAGTGTCCTCATAGCCCTTTCTGCATTGATTGCCTATTCTGTGCCAGGCACAGGTGTTGAGATGAAATCCATGCTTCCCCGAAGAGCAAAGTAGCTTAGCCGTTCCAGGCAGCCAAGAAGCCAATGTCTCTCCCCCTACATCTCAGGGCTCAGCAAGGGCTGCAGCTATTTCAACCAACATCCTCCACCAGAGAGCCAGGCTGACTTTTCGTGGCAGAGTAACGGCTGGTCTATCCGCAGGGCGGCAAGGAGGAGCACAAGAGCAGCAAGGAGCACAGCCTGGTGAGAAAGGTTGAAGCACATTCATCGCCACAGTGTGGTCACAGCCGCCCATCCCAGCTTTAGTGACCTTAACCTTGGTCTCTCCCTCCTACAGAGGGAGACTCTGAGTGGCAAAGTGGAATCATTATTTTTCAGATTCTCTAGTTCTGAAATAAGCCTAAAGCACATGACTTCCAATAACTTTCAGCACGTTTCTGAGTAAAGTATAAGCCGTGGAGAGAGGATCAGAATTCGTCTCCACTTTAGCACATCGTATGTAGAATCAGAAGGGTAGGACTTTGCTCATGTGCTTCTTTTGTTTCAGAGATCTAGAAATATCAAACAGCTTCGTGGGCTTTGTACGCCTGGCAACGGGGCTGGCTGCTACTTTTCACTGACATATCTGATCGAGTGAATTGCTTGGCAACACTGGTCACATTTGCTAGAGACTGTGACCCAGGTTAATTTCCAAAAAGGAAATAAAAAAAAACTCAAGGGAAATAACACCTTAATCTTCCTTCTGCTGCTCTGTCCTGAACAGAGGGAATATGTACTCATCAGAACTAACAACAAGGGGGTTCTGAAGTACTCACCGCTGACAATCTGGCAGACCGTCTGGTGGGCTACAAAGGAAACGGAAAAGTATATAGTTTTATTATACACAACCCAGCTGATTTTTAAAAATTCATTCTTGATATCTTACTTTGTTCAAAGAGTATAATGTATGACTCCCTTTACCCTCTCCAGGTGAGCACAGTAAAACATACTTCAAGTGCCCTGAGGACCATAATACTCAACAAAGTTTTCTAAAAAGGTGTAGACACACTATTCAAAGAAATGGCCTCTCCTAATTAAGGGTGTTATGGGTAAGAAAAAGAAAGGATTAATTTAGGTTCTGATCCATAATCTACTTGTGTGATAAAAATGACAATAGGAGTGAGTTCCAGCCTGACTCTTGTTCCTTACAAATAGAACTAAAACTTATAAATCAATACAAAAGAAGACTTACATAATTGTGTAGAAACCAAAAGAGGAGTTCCCTGACTTGTTACTATGTTAGGAAGGAGAATGACTACAAATCTTAGGCAGTTCACAAGAAATATTTCCTCTGACCTGTAACAAAATAAGCACATTAATTTATCTGCTAAATGCATATGTTTAATGAAAGATTTAGACAGAGTAAAAAGTTCACTAATCTCTCCCTTTCATTTGGAAGTTGAGAAAATTTAGAAAAACTGGGTTGAGATTAGTATCTTTCAGGAAATCTTTTTCTCTTCAAGGATGCAAATTAAGCAAATGAGGCCGCAAAGAAAATTTAAAATCGCAAAAAATGGTTCTAGGCGGTTCAGAAATAAGCATACAGAACTGATATGCTACTTACCATCAGCAAAAGATGGCTCCCCAAGGGATTTCACATTCTGAAAGTATAACTGCCTTTCTTGAAAAGCGTTCCATAAATAAATACTCCATACTCTGCCTGTTTTACTCACTGCTCTGTCTCTGGTAGAACTGTATATGTACCACCTAGCATGTAGATTCTCAAAAATACGTGCTGAAATAATGAACTCAAATCTTTTCCCTAATTCCTGCTGCCTTATGCAGCCTTTGCTGCCTTACAATAGCTTAAATGTTTCAAATAGTTTCTTTAAGGGGGTCAGCAAAAACGGGCAGTAGGAACCCGTGCCACAATTGCAAGGAATTATGGAATCTTGAGGCCGTGCTGAGGTCAGCATAGGTCAGCTGGTCAGGCCAAACTGGAAGAAATATTTCTGGCCATCTTCACATCTAAGAACTTTCTTGCTGAAAATTGCCAGAGGAAGCTAAACTCATCTGTTTTTAAACTACAGAAGGAAATGAAGGGCCAGAGCCTCCGTGAATAATTTTAACCCGGGGTCCTGAGGTAAAATCGGAACTGGACTTAAGGCCAGCTACCAGAATGTGGAGAGACTAGGAGACTGTGTCGGTGAAGTGAAGTGGTGGCTGTGATATATTCGCCGCACTGGGTGAGAGAGTGTACAGCTCCACGTGTAGTACGGGAAGCCTGTATCACATGCTCCACAGGAAATACCATGGTGTCCGCTAGGATTATCATGAGTGCACTCTTCTGCTGGCAGAAGAGTCCTCACGGAATGTACCCTCTGCGGGAAAAAAATGGCAGCCTCTATGCTCAAGAGGGGTGAAAGGACCTTATCTGAACCCCTTTCTACTTGGTGTTGACTTATGTGTACCGCCTTGGCCTTGCCTCACTGTTCACCTCATCCATCTCACGTCTGTACCCCTACTGTACTTCTCACCAAGACGAGACCATCTTCTCTTGCATTTCTGTAGCTCCAGTGCCTAGCAGGGCCTTCGATAAATGCTGAGGTGAACAGAATGGGTAAGCACCAGGAATGTGTAGTAGTGTGAACTTGAGGTGAGGTGTGCTAAGGCCACTATTCGGTTACTATCTAGTTTAGGGCCTGAAAAGAGGCCAATATATTATCTATTACTCATAACTGCCTTCTTATCTACCAGCCATTGTCCTGAGGAAAATCTCATCGAAGTAAAGCCAAATCACGTGACAGATTTTCCAGCTCTGGTGCTGTTGCTCCTTTCTTCTCCATGGGAACACCTGGATACACTGAAGAGGCAGATGTCAGAGAGCGCCTCTGGGATTTCCAGAAACATTCCAACCCAAGCCAGCCCTGCTCTGCAGGGCCCGAAAGCTGCTCTGGTCCGAAGGGCTCCCTATCTTTTTATAATTCAGGCCCAGTACAAGAGTTTCAAAATGAAAAGCCTAGGAAATTAATGCAAAAACAAGGCCTGCCTCTCCAGGCTGTCTAAACCGACCGTCTCTAAGAAGCACATCTTTTACTGTAAAATCATTTTATGACTTTCTGTCTAAAATTTACCAGCTCTTCTTTCTATGCTATAAAAAAAGGACTTTTCTTAAATTTTCCTTTCCAGTAACCATCGTAAGAGATTTTCTTTTTCACTGCAAACAGTGGAGGCTGAGATGAACCTTTCACTCACAGTCAGCAGCATGGTTATGCATGCAAGCACGTACACCTTCCTCGAAAGTTTCATCAGCTTTCACAGCCTTAAAATCTATAAATGATTGGGCTATATTTATTGGATATAAAACAGACTAGACTGCTATTTTTTCCTCCTTAGAGCACTAGAATTTTAAGTATTCATTTGAGACTCAGACTGTTGGGCAGGGCTACTACGGAAAAAGAGCGAAGAATTTCTCCCGATTTGTTGACTGTGAATCTTCAGGAGAAGTGGTCAAAAGTGGTTCTCAGAGGAGGAAAGAAGACTTTCAGAATGACATGGCACCAAGAGAAGGAGGGTTTGTCAATGTGGTGTATAGGTGCTGGGCACAATAAAATTTTTCAAAAAGGATTTGATTAATTCATCATTCCCAGGGTTGGAGCAAATTCTGGTGAAGGCTACTCCAAAAGACACAGAACCTTTTACTTTAACGTCCTGGTTGCAAAAGAACGTGGAAGTCTAATCTCTCTATGGGAAAGTTCACTGGGGTAGCTGGATTGAAGTAGAATCACGGGACTTTGCTGAATATTGCTTGAAACATATGTGTCATTCCAGTGGAGTCTGGAAGTATGTTCATTTTTATAAGATTTCTTAATGCTTCTAAGCCTGACTCTGTACAGATCTTCCTCAACTTGCAATGGAGTTACATCCTGATAAACCCATTGTAAGCTGAAAATACCTTAAGCTGAAAATGCGTTTAATATACCTAAGCTACGAAACATCAGAGCTCAACCTCCCTTAAATGTGCCCAGAACATGTATATTAGCCTACAATTGGGCAAGGCCATCTCACATAAAACCTATTTTGTAATAAAGTGTTGAATCTCTCATGTAATTTATTGGGACTGAAAGTGCAAAGCAGAATGGTCGTGTGGGTCTGGAAGGGTGGTTAGTGTGTCGCTCGTTCGCCCTCATGATCAGGACTGACTGGAGGCTGTGGCTCACTGCCAGTGCCCAGCATCATACGGGCGCATTGTGCCATGAAGCTAGTCTGGGAAAAGAGCAAAACTGGAAGCATGGTTTCTACTGAATGAGTATTGCTTTTGCACCACGGTAAAGCCAAAAATCGTAAGTCAAACCATCACAAGTCAGGGACCACGTGTACTTGCAAACAAAAGCCAAAAGTCAAGTTGCTTTTAATTTTCAAAGATAAATGAGGACTCAAAAAGAAATTAACTTTTTTGCAAAACTGGGTAAGAGCCTTGGCTGGGGAACGGAGAGGACAGAGAAAACGCACGGAAAACCATGTTTTTATGATCGGTGACCACAAAAGCAGCATGAGGACAGAGGATTTTGATTCGAGACTCAGATATCTTTCCTGGTTCTGCAATATACAATTTGTGACACCTGCGGAAAATAATGTATTTCTCTCGGGACCTTGTTCCCTCTAGTAAAGCTGGAAACAATATCTGCCTGTCTGTTGCCAAAAATAGCAATTATCTGATATTCATTATTCCTTTCCCTGGCTTTTTCTTCATAGCAAATATCCAATGATTTTATTTTACTCACTTTCTCCCCTCTCCGTCCCCCACTAAAATGGAAGCTCTATGAAGGAAGAGATTTTCCTTCTTCGGTTCACTGTGCATTCTGCAGAGCCCAGAACAGAGCTTGGCGCATTATCGGGACACAATACACTGCTGTTGAGGAATGAATGTGCACTGCCCTCGCTGCAGGGCTATCGTATGGATCAGATAAAATAAACGTGAAAGGGCTCTGTAAACTGCCAAGGGTAACGCTTTTAACGTATTGTTTCGGTCATTTATTGTCCAAAAACTAGACTCTGCACTTGCCCTTCAAATATCGTGGCAGTGGAAGAGGATTTTCCAAACAGGATCGCGCTTTGTGACTGGTATCTATTCACTACAGTCAAGGCTGTGCATACACAATGACATAACTAGAAAATTCAGTCAATTGAGTGGGGGGCTGGGGGGAGGAAATCAATCAATATACTGTTTGAGAGTTCTTACCCTAAACCACCAGCTGGCTGACCTTTTCGCTTTTCAAACAATTGTGTTGATGTCCTGACGACAAATCATGAGTTTTAATCTGGTGTTAGCTTAAACGACGGGGAAGGAGTGTTTTCTAGGAAAGGTTTCTGTTGGCGACGATGTAATACATATAATAACATAAAGTGAAATATTAAAAATAATAAAATACATAAATAACATAAATAACTAAAATTCTGGGCCTAAAATAAGATGTATAAGACAGCTGTATAAGCAGGAATCTTTTACATATATTCTAACCAGCTTGGCTGCTCTGTGTAGAAGGCCAGAAAAGGCTGTTTACGCTATCCAAGATCTATTGTGTGTAATGGTTTCTAGGTTTTCTGACTGACAGATCAATTTAAATAGCAGTTCCTAAAGGAAAAATCCAAATGCATTTCGTGTCCAAATCTAAAAACATTAAGATCTGTTATACTTAGCCAACTGTCCTACACACTACATTTTTGCCATTTTTGAGAAAATCCAAGCACTTATCATTTTCTGGTTGGTTCTAGCATGTGTTGAGTAACTTGACCTGCGATCAGAAACTTCCCCTCCCAAACTCCGCGAGACACTGAATGCTGGGTCAATGGACGGTGGGGCCTTGGTGACAGGCAGCTTTGTTTGTTTGGCTTTTACATTGATTTAGTTACAGATTCTGTTAAAGGTTTTCCATTTGGCAGAACAAATTCCCTTGTACGAATCTGTGGAGGGGTTCCGCTATGCGTGACAAACTCCTCTGAATTATTAAACCACAACATTATGAATCCCTCAATCAAAGAATCTGTAACTAGATACTGTTTCTGTCTCTCACGTGACCTCTCTTCTAGTTTATAAGTTCAAAGGTAAGGGGTGCAGTTTTCCACGCTGTAAAGCTCTGTGCAAAAGTGAATGGCTGTCATCAGACTTAGCCTCTGATTTGTTACTTTTCCATCCATCTCCTTTTAGAAGTTCGTGATATTACCACAGTGGGTAAATGCAACCATCTCTCTCAGGTCCTGAGTTTTTTGGAGGTTTCCGTATTTTAACACAGAGTTTCTTTGAATTGTTGCCTAATTAATTACCCCAAGCCCTAAGAATTTTCCTGATGAAAAAAAGTTCGGTATTTCGACATTTTATGTGTCCTTCCACAGTTTTTGACTTTAGAGATGACTCCTTTTAGGCAAATATTCAGAACTAAAAAAGAAATGTATCATTCACTCACTGGAGCAGAGAATTTATTAAATCAACAATCTTTCATTTCCTTGCTGTGAAAGGCAGACTTTGTTCTCCTTGATGAATTTACCTATTATCTCGCTCTCTGCCCAGAAGGAATTTTCAGTGTCTACTTTAACAGACAGCAGGACAGACAGGTAGAAGCATACACAACACAGTAAGTGGAAAATGTCTCCTCAGTGATTTCAACTGAAATTTACCTAGGCCAAGCGATACTACACAGTGACACTTTTATCTCTGGGTTATGTAGTCTCAACAACCTTGTTCCAAATTGCGTTCATTCAGATGCACACAAACCTAACAACATTAAAAAAAATTCCAGTTAAAACTTAAATACAGGAAGCCAAAGACACACTTACCTCCTGTTTAGTTACTTTGGATCCATCCTTGCCCTCTGTGTTCTCCGGAGACTAGAAAGAAAATATTTCAGTGAATTGTATTTAAATTGGAAAGCACACAGTAGAGACAGATTTGAAAAAAATAGCTCTTTCAATTCTCCAAACCACATAAGTCAACAGATATTTTGTGGGGAAAAAAGTTAAGTTTGTAAGAGGATATATTTTACACACACACACACACACACACACACACACACACACACACACACAGCATTTATCTGCATAACTGGCATAATTTTAAAACAGGAGTGGTACAAGAACAGATATGAGCCCCTGTTTTTAATATGCATTCACCCTAAGCAATTTTCATTGACTGTTGATGATTCCACCACGAGTTAAGGAGAAGACACTCGACAGTCAGTGGCGGCGGTGCCAGGAAGCCACCACATGCTCCAGTGACTTTGTTTCTCTAAGATGAGAGCAGGATCCTAAGAAACCCCAGCCTGAGCACATATGTTGGTCCCGTACTTGCCTAGCTTTGATGTCTAGCCCACTTCTTGATATGACTTGACAAATGTGTCATGGATTATTATTCTTCCATTATCAACTCCAGCACCTCGACCAAATTCCCAGCCTTGGCAGGAGAGCCAAACGCCCTGCCACCCCAGCTAATTTGTTTCCTAATTTTGATCCACCCCCCTGGGGCAGCACCTGCCCACTCTGGTGACAGCTCAAACCTGACTGCTTTATAGGGGGCATACAACTCTGGGAAAAATATGCTTAGATTTATGTGACATACGCTGAGATCCCAATGTATTTTTATTGGTTAAAGACAGGAAACAAGGTGAAAATGATTAAACTAAGTAGAATATTAAACTATTTCACACATTTTAAAACCATACAAAGATAGAAAGTGAATACCCAATCTCTATGACACGAACGGGCAGAAGATATGCATAACAGAGTTTCCAAGAGAAAACAGCAAAATGACATCTGCCACAATGTTTGGCTTTAGCAAAATGAAATAGCTATGCGTAATGCCTCAGCTGATAAAAGGAAAAAAAATTTTAAAGATCATCAAACCCACTGTTTGGTGGGCTGGTGACACAGTAAATTAATACGATATTTTCAAAAAACAAACTGCCAATATGAGAAAGACACACCGGACTAATCAAGTAAAGATCGAGTAATTCCAATTTTGGAACGAGGACACAAAGAAAGACTGTAAAAAATCCCATTTTATGTGTACTGTTTCTAATATGGACTAATTCTACACAACTCACATGATCAGTAAATAACAGAGAAATATTTAAGCAAACTATGTAATTATTAATGCAATGGGATTAAAATAAGTTAGGCTATGTGAATACACAGAAAGTCCGCATAAAATAATGCTAAGTTAAAAAGTTTAGATTATAAAATAACATGTAAAACATAGGCCAGAAGTATATAAAGTCTTTTAGAAAGTCAAAAGCTTTTCTCCAAGGCAGAGGACACAGTAAACCTTCAACCCAGAGTCTGTCTGGTCACCTCCCTCCAGAATCTCCCACATTCATGCAGTTCTTTCTTGTTTCTCAAACAGCCATTTTCCCCTCTTCCCTGGAACTTTCTCGATCATGAAGGAAAACACCGCTTCTCATCTTGCTATATTAGCCAGCCAAGTTGGAGACAGCAAAATCTTAGAAAGTGTGAGCATATGAAGATAGTCCCTACGTGGGCTATTAGCCTTTGCTCGACTCCAGGCTGCAAACTTGACTTTCTGGCCACAGACCAGACCCTCCAGTGTCAAGAAGTATTGGGGGCTCTCTCACTCATACCCGTTAGGCCACTTGGTAGATTTCAATTTACCTGTAACTGGTGGGCATTTAAAGAAGCAGCCCACAACTATTCTGATGTTCATGGACATTTAAAAAAGTTAAAAACAGATGTTAGTGACAAAATTTTCAAGATTCTTCTATGCAGCTGATTAATGATAGCAATATGATTGAGAGATCACTTTCTAAACACTGACCTAATAACATCCGTGTCAGATGCGAATTACTGAAAAAAAAAAAAAAAAAACCTGGAAAGATGCCACATAAAAAAAGCAGGTATAACCGGAAACGTTAACGGCTTCAGATGAATGAACGTAAGGCTGGAAACGTGAAGAGCTACAGCTTAAGGCAAAGCTGGTTTCTCTGGCCATCTCTCCATAAGGCCTTTCTATTAACAAGCACATAACAAATTTAGTCAAGACAAACCAACTGCTCTTTATCCTGGGATCGGTGTGGTACTGTAGCATGCATGCAGGTCAAGACCCGGGGCTGAGTGTTGGCTCTCTACCTAGGAACTGTTGTGATCTGGGCCGGTGACCCAATCAGTGGCTCAGTCTCTTCATTCACAAATGACAGAGGGCGATGACATTGAACTCCACGCGTCACGCTTACGATCAAACGAGATGTTAGAGCATTTCAGAGACGGTGAATTGTTATACAGATGTCATGCAATGAAACATATATCTTAATGAGTCTTCCAAATGACTAAATATCAAATTACATTCAACACAACCTTAAAGGTGAGCACATAAAGACTCCCTGTAACCCTGTTACCTGTTTTTGTTGCACAGAGTAACAGATACACTATTTCAGAAGGACTTATCATTTCAGGCTGTGTTATCACATGCCCAGTCGACCATTAGCAATTAGCCATGAGGCCGGAGACAGGAAGTAGGGCATGATATGAAGGGGCTGAAGCAGAAGGCCAAAGTTTTTGTCCCAAGTGATCGTGAGGAATAAAGACAAAGAAAAGGGGTTAATGGGGGCTGGGGTTGTATGGCGATGATCTTAGATGTACTTCAACCTTGGAGTTGGCTGATGGGAAGGATGAGGCGAGTTAGATGGGATCTGAAGAGTTCCAAGACAGAGGAGTTCTCAACTCACTTCCCAGGACAGAGCAAACGTATGCTAATCCAGTTCGAACCCAGAATGGTCAAGAGAGTAGAGAAACATGGTCAAACAAAAAGGTCTCATTTACATATCTGAGGGTCCTCTAGCACCCGAGAGGCAACAGTACTGAACTGAGAGCCAGCAAGGGGGCGGCAGACATATATGGTGGCCAGATGGAAGGCCCAGCAGGGATTCTAGTAAGTTTGGAGTACCAGTGAGTGCTGATTGGAGGGCAAGGCAGCAGGAAGGTGGATCACTGAACACCTGGTGACCAGAAGGGGACAGAGAGTCGGCATTAGAAGGCATGAACTTTGGCAAAAATCATCAAGTAGCTGAACTTCTTTAAAATCCAAATTCTGAAAATAAAGGTAGACTCGTTGAAATAAAAAAGAAAAACATCCTTGAAACAAACTCGTGAGACAAGCGACAGAAGAAATAGTAAACTGTCAGAGACTGCTGAGGAATTAGCCCAGAATGCAACGAAGAGCAATAAAGGAATGAACAATACGCAAGAGAGGTTAGCAGCCATGGTGGTTAATTGAGTAGCTCCACATACACTTCAGAAGCCGGGAACAGAGGTACGAGGAGGAAGGCAAGGACATGGAGGCTGAGAATTTTCCCAAATTAAAGTCATGAGTCTCCAGATTGAAAGCTTACGCCAAGGAACAAAATGGAAACAAAACAAATGAATACCATGAAACATGCTGTAGTAAAACTGTAGTAAAGTGAGAAAAATCTTAGAAGTTATCGAAGTTAGGGGTCCCTGGGTGGCTGTCGGTCAAGCATCTGACTCTTGGTTTTGGCTCAGGTCATGATCTCGTGTTTCATGAGACTGAGCTCTGTGTTGGGCTCTGTACTGACAGCACGGAGCCTGCTTGGGATTCTCTCTCTCCTCTGCTCTCTCTACCTCTTCCCTGTATGCATGCTCTTTCTCTCAAAATAAATAAACAAACATTTAAAGAACAGAAGTTATCGGAGTTTAAAAGATGATTATCTACAAAGAATTACTTCTCACCAGCAAATACAAATTTAAGAAAATATGAAGTAATGTTCAAGTAGTTAAGAATAACTGTCAACCTAGAACTTTGTATCCAGCTATCATTTAAGAAGGAAGGAAAATAGGGTGCTCCGGGTGGCTCAGTCAGTTAAGCATCTGACTCTTAATTCTGGCTCAGGTCAAGATCTACAATTCTTGAGTTTGAGCCCTGCATCAGGCTTTGCACTGCTTGAGATTCTCTCTTTCTACCCCTCCCCCATCACATTTTCTCTCTCTCTCTCAATCTGTCTCAAAACAAATTAACTTTAAAAAAAAAAAAGAATGAAGGAAAAATAAAGACATCTCAGAATACAAATACTTAAGAGACTTTGCCATCAGCAGAGCCTTTCAATAAGGAGTTGCTGGTAAAGAATCAAATTCAGCAATTAGAAAAACGAATTCAGAGAAAAGCAAAGTATATAAGAAGTAACGTATAAAATATTGGCAAATCTAATGAACTATTACTTGTAAATAATAATACCTGTTTTTTGGTGTTAAAAAAGTTTCAACAGAAATCCTAGACCAGTGCTGTCCTATGGAAATATAACACGTAATTCCAGATCTTCTGATAGCCACATTAAAAAAGTAAAAAGAAATAGATGAAATCAATTTTAATATTTTATTTAACTGAATCTAACTAAAATTTTTATCACCTCAACGTGTAATCAATTTACAAATTATTAATGAGCTATTTCACAAAGCTTTAACACGAAGTCTTCAAAATACAGCACGTACTTAACACTTAACAGCACGTCCCCATGCAGATGCTAGGTTCTCACCTGGTCTATATTTGGAGTTCATCAAGTTTACAGTAGTTTCACACATCTGGGTTGTTCCAAACATACTTAAATTGTTCTAATAACTGTATCTAATACAAATTTTGAATTTAAGTTGATTAAAATTGAAATTTAAAAGATTTCGGCTTCTTCTTTTTAAAGAGTGCAATTAATTGCCTTACAAAAGCTAGTGCCTTCCATACTGAGTGCCATGGTTCTAGACCGTAACAGCCACACACACACAAAACATGAGAGGCGGATGAACAGATGGGAAGGTAAAGCACGCTAGGGTCCTGGTTTTGTTCTGGAGGACGATACAGTTACAGAATCATTTTAGACTTTGTTAAAAATCAAATTTAAAGATAGCCATTAACATTTTAAATGTAAGAAACAGTATCTATAAACTTCCAAATCAAGAGGAGTGGAATTAAGCAAATTTTAATACGGAAGGAGAGAAAAGAACAAATGACAAATAAAAAAAACCACAAAGTAAGTCATTAGAAAAAGTTCAAATATGTTAGTAATCACAATATACCTAAACAAATTATACTTATCCATTATGTCAAGTGACAGAAGGAAAAAACAGAATAATATACGATTATACTTTTACACATTTTAAAATGTTCACCCATCAGTATGAACATAAAAGTATAAAATCATGGACTGGAAGGATACACAACAAATTCACGATAATGGTTACCTCTAGGGAGGCTGACAAGGGAAGGGGACCAAGAGGATGTTTCTAAGGAAACTTGAATTTTACCTGCAATATTTTATTAAAAAGAAACCTGAAGCAAAACGATAACATTAAAATTTGTGAATCTGAGAGGTGGGTAAGTGAGTATGTTAGATTATTTTCCGGATTTTTCTGTATTTAAAACTTTCTCAAATGAAATTATTACCAATAATGAGGGAAAAAAAGACCAGAAGCAAACTTGTTCCATGAAGTCTAGTTTAATAGGGCCCTACACAAATTCCATGACTAGGTTTACTCAGCTTTTTCTGTACTTAAATGGCTTATAAATCTGGTTTATATACTGCCTCTTCCTTTTCTATTCAAGACATATTCAGGGGTGCCTGGGCTCAGTTGGTTAAGGGTCCAACTTCGGCTCAGGTCATGATCTTGTGGTCTGTGAGTTCAAGTCCCGTGTTGGGCTCTGTGCTGACAGCTCAGAGCCTGGAGCCTGCTTCAGATTCTGTGTCTCTCTTTTTCTCTGTTCCTTTCCTGCTCGAACTCTCTCTCTCCCCCTCAAAAATAGATAAATATTAAAAAATTAAAAAAGAGACATCATTCATAACTGCTTCATCTGATCTGAAGGCGCTGGAGTGGGGCAAGATGGGAAGCCAAGAGCACCGCCACACAGACACAGACGCAGAGCTCTCCTTGGGCTAGTGTAGGAGGAGCGCTGACGGGGAGCACACATTCCTTCAGCAGCTGACCGACTGTTCCGTCCCCATTCTTTCTTTACACGGACATGCCTCAGCCCCGCCCCTGAGGACACGAAAATGCACTGAGGGGACACAACTGCATTCTCCTGAAGACTAAACAGGACCAGCAGTCCTTTCGGGAAACCAAGAAAAGAAACGTGGAATTTTTATTCCACGGACAATCCATAAGGAATCAACAGGAAAAATTCCCCAACTGCCAAATTTCTCTTTCAATAAATAGCAGTTACCAGTGGACTGAGGGGCACCGGTGGTGGTGGCAGTGGGGGCAGGGGTCAGAGGCCAAATTTTCTCTCTTCGATCTCAGGAAGATATCAGAGAAGATGGGAAATCCCTTATACCCTTCAAACAGCTCCTTGGGAACAGTTGAAAAGGCATGAGCCTGTGGACTTCTCACAGCAGAGAGATACTGAGGGTGTGGCAGATGGCTGGCTGCGTGAGGCTAGCACCCCATTTGCGCCATGCTTCTAAGCTACACAGAGAAGAAAGGGGAGGGCTCAGGATTCTCAGCAGCAAGTGCTGGGCCTTATACCAAAGTTCCATAATGTCTTAATGATTGGTAAGTGTCGGCTCTTAGAGATTTGCTTCTAAGACTCTGAGTGACAAGGGCGATTGCTTTGTAAGTGAAGTGCACTACCTGAGAGCCCACAGTATGGATGCAATCCAAGTAACCATTTTCCAGCAGCCATCGGACACAACCATTAAAAACACTGTATGTTGAAAGGCACATAAATGTACTAGTCTGGGTTTCTAAATGGTTACATATACAGACCGAAGTATTTTTAAAAAAATTTTTTAAATGTTTTTATTTTATTTCTGAGACAGAGAGAGACAGAGCATGAGTGGGGGAGGGGCAGAGAGAGGGGGAGACACAGAATCTGAAGGAGGCTCCAGGCTCTGAGCTGTCAGCACAGAGCCCGACGCGGGGCTCGAGTTCACAGACCGCGAGATCATGACCTGAGCCGAAGTCGGACGCTCAACCGACTGAGCCAACCCAGGCGCCCCTGAAGTATTTTTATCTATTAAAACAAGATAAAATGCCAAATAATTTCCATCAATTTTTGTAGCACTTTACATTGTTCAATGTACTTTTACATTGTTGTTGTATTTGGTCCTCCCAATACCGTGGGAAGACACAGGGGCCACCGTAACATTCCCATTTTACAGGCTAAAAGAGTTCAAAGAGTCAAGCGACTTTCCCCTGGTAAAGAGTGGTGGAGTCCACACAAGACCCAAGTCTTCCAACTTTTATGCCGGGGATCTTTCCTGCTGGTTACTTTATTTTCGTATTTGCCCAGGTATGAATTAATTTCTAGCGAATGGTAAGCACAGTTACAATGTTCCTTGTATTTTTGCAAAACTAATCAGCTAACTCTGATGTGACGACCTGTGGCCATAAAAAGGGGGGTAATAAAATTAAAAATTATAATTAAGAGGTAAAGGAAAGCAACGAGAAGTAGAAAGAATATAGCTTTAAAAAATGTATTATATGGAATGTAGCACTTCAGAAGGAGTCTTCAAAGTCTCACATTTTGATCACCTCAAATCTTTGGTACGTTTATCGTCCACACACACCATGCTTAATACTCATGACTTCCTACAAAATAGAAATCTGTTCAGTATTGTAAAAAACCACAGCTTATATCCACAAAAAAAAAAAAAAAGGAGAGAGAGAGAAAAAAGGAAAAATAAATAAGGAACCCAGGGTACTTTATCTTTGTGTACATAATCAAAATATAATTTTAAAGTAATATTACTTGACAGTATACCCTTTAAAAATAAATTTTGTGGGGCACCTGGGTGGCTCAATCAGTTGAGCCTCCAACTTTGACTCAAGTCATGATCTCACAGTTTGAGCCCCATGTTGGCCTCTGTGCTGACAGCTTGGAGCCTTGAGCCTGCTTCGGGTTCTGTATCTTCCTCTCTCTCTGCCCCTCCCCCCACTCACACTCTGTCTCTGTCACGCTCTCTTAAAAATAAACATTAAAAATTAAAAAAATAAATTTTGTAATTAAACATTAATTGGTAATCTGGAACTCTGAAACAAAAATCCACTCAGTCCTAGGTTGAACAGATTTTCCAAATTCTGAAGCTTTTATTCTATTCAAAGAGTTCCAAAAACAAAAGCACCTGCTCATTTTTTAAATCCAATGCTTAAGTAATGGTAACGTAATATTTACGTTCAATCTCCCAATATATTTTATAATATGCCAGTGTACTTATGTGTTTCTGATCACAGGGGAACATCTCTATTTTCCTATGTCGAGCAAATTAATGAAGACAATATATCTTGGAAATAGTAAATCCAGCAGTTTATTGTAATTTGAGGAAATACTGAGTCTTAGACTCTCAACACTCAAAGATATTAATACTTGGGTGAGGAAATTGTGCATATATACATATATATCTTGAATACGACTCTATAGTCTATTAGTTACTGGCATACTGGCTTCATGATAATGTATATGCCTCTCTCAGAAGCAGAGGCCTGGACTCTGAGGCCAACTTCAGGGCATGATCATAAATAACAAATACTCCTTGGGTAACTTGTACTGGCACCTAGAAAAAATGGCCAGCAGCCTATGTCTTAATAAAGACAACATTTTAATCAACGGAAGTGATTACTCTTACTATTTATATAACTCTTGATTCTTCCTATTTCATTCATCGGGCATTTTAGTTTAAGTAAAACTATATGAGGTTCCTAGAAATAAACATTTATGGGACATATTGTGGCGTAATGGTTAAGAAAAATTCTTGGGTAAAGAGGGTTGGGTTAGAATTCCTGTATTTATTACCTCCTAGCTGTGTGACCTGGGGGGAATTCCTTAATCTTACTAAATGCCAATATTCTCTTCTGTGTATGAGAAAGGCCGCAGGGCTCAGCGGTTAAAAGCACAGGCTTTGGAGCCAGACGGCCAGGACTGCAATTCCAGCTGGGCCATTTCTTATCATGGGGCCTCCTGTAAGGCCGCAGTTTGAACAGGACATACCTTACTGGGTGGTTGGGAGGATTCTGTCCATTAATGCAAAGTGTTCAGAACAGTGCCTGGGTTCTAGAAAGCCATCTAAATGTTATTTATCGTGGCTGTCATTATACTGTCTGTGAGATGAGAATGGCCTCACATAACTGTTGTGAGAATAACACGAAATAATAGGAAATTACACCGTAATACTTCCCATATATGCTTGTTTCTAGTAGCTTCACATACTTTGGTTTAAACTAAGGTGCCTAATGAATATAAAGCATATAATAGCTAAGGTCTGGTACATCCAGGCATTTAATAAATAGTAGCTATTTAAATTTTAATAGTAATAAATATATTTATATGTTGTTACTGCTATGACTCCCTTAAAATATTAAATTTGCAACTGATTTTGAAATTTAAAATTATTTTTCTGTTTCCTACTTCTGAATATATGTATCGTTTACTTTACGTGTGATCAAATATGCATTTGCCTTAGGCATGTCTAAATGGCCCTGTTTATGAATGTGTCCACAAGATATAATAACACTGGACCCGATAAATACCATGACCAGGAACCAATACTAGATTTGACTGAACTCTTCTAAGAAGACAGTGAAAGGTACAAAAAATAAGCAGCCAGTGAAAAAGGAATTCAACATTTTGGTTTGGTTTGTTATCTTCAACACTGATTTTTAAATTACTCAGGAGACTAACACCATATTTCAACATACTAGGTACTGAGAAAGCAGACAGCTTAAATGGTGTTTATTTCAGTCACCATTTCCAAATTGTACCCTGCAGGAAAGTGGAATATATTTAACTTTGGTGTAAACAAAAGCAGTTTTTTAGGTGGAAAATATAGGAAAAGAGGATTACTTGATAACTGATTTGCCAAGGGAATTTTAATGTTCTATGGAGATATTTTTACACATATTTTGTGTTTGAGAAAACCCAGCCCTGTAAAAATGCACCAGATTAAAGCTTATGTTCCTTCAAAAACACTACATTTGTCATTCCGTTGTCGAACATCTATTTCTGTAACTGCAGTTAATTAAACCGTGTGCTCTACCTGTTCCCGAACCACCGTGTGTGCCATTTTATCCTCCTACAAAATGGAAGCATGGTGCTTATTATAAGTCAATTATTTCGCTGAGGTTCCCTGAATAACTGAAAATATCATCATCACAATAATGAACACCCTATGTGTTTTACACATGGCAAGTGCTATCCGAAGTACTCTGCATTCACCATCTCATTTAATTCCTCCAACAACCCAGTGAGGTACAGCATACCTGTATCCCAGTTTGACAGACAAGAAAACCGAGTCTTAGAGAATTACGAACTTAGAAGTTTAGAGGGAAGGGAAGTAATGTGCCCTAAATCACACAGCTAGTAAACAGTCCCTGTCAGAACCATACTGGACAACTCCTCAACAAGCATATGAAATAATTAAACGTACTACTTTCTTCCCTTGGATATGATATACTCATGCGCTTGTTCAACAAATAGTTATACTACCTGCCCCAGGTGCATGGGATACAAGAAACATGAGAGCCATCAAATATTTCATGGTCAAGGCAAATTAGGAAGATTACAGAGTTCACTCTGAATCAGGTAATTAAATAATGTGCCCCAATTTAGAAACATGGTGCTTGTCAGACAACCACCTTTAAACAGAAGAGAGTAAACAAATAAAAATTAAAATACAAGAGAGTGGTTAAAAGAAAAGCACTAAGGAGAGAGGGTAGTTATTGCATACAATCTAATCTCAACTGCTCACAGCCCTCGAATTTAACTTCCTCATATTTCAAAGAGAGCAAGACTTCACAGAAAAACCAACGACAGATCACCTTTAATAACAAACCAGCACTGATCTTCTTGAGATTAAAAAAAAAAAAAAAAGCTATAACCTCTGATCCTTGTAACCAAACAACTTCTTGTCAATATTTTTTCTCTGGACACGTGGTCTGGCCAAACCTTTGAATGCTTATATCTTTTCTTACGGCTCATTATCACTTCTTGCCATGAATTACAAATATTTACATATGTAAACTACCTACCCTATCAGACTAAAAGATCCTTAAAAATAAGGGCATATACTCATTCACTTCAAAAAGGATTGGGGAAAAAACCCAATTCACTTATTCTCGCAACATGGTGATACTTTGCATAAAGGTGATACTCAGTGAATGTTTATTTAACATGGTATGAGTGAATGGATGAGTAAGTGTGCAACCCAACATTCTGGAGCTGTCACTCAAACAGAGGCACCATATCAATATTAACTCAATTAAACCCAGTGAGCTTTTCTGGATGGCACGCTACATGCAGTTCGGCCTTTTCATAGTCATACTGGGAAACTGAGTATGTCAAAAAGCCTATCTACCCCAAAATGATTCACAGATTCAATTCAATCCCTATTAAAGGCAAGAGAGGTATTTTTTGTAGAAGTTTATAAGCTGATTCTAAAATTTATATGGAAATGCAAAGAATGTAATAGACAAAACAATTCTGAAAAAGAACAACAAAGTTGGAGGGCTGACGTTACCAGATTTCAAATCTTTTCTATAAAACCATAGTGAGCAAGATAGTGCGGTACTACTGGCATGAGGACAGGCGTAGAGACAATGGAACATCACGGACGGCCCAGAAAGAAACCTTTACATTTATTTACATTTATGATGAACCAGTTTTCCACAAGAGTGCCTAAGCGATTTAGTGGCAAATGGATGGTCTTTTCAACGATTGGTGCTGGGAAAACTGGCTGCCAACATGCCAAAAATTTTAAAAAAGAGAAAGAGAGTTGGAAGAAAGTATCTATAAATCACATAACTGATAAAGGCCTTGTATCTAGAATATTTAAAGAACTCCTAACAACTCAATAAAACAACCCAATTAAAAAAATGGGCAAAAATATCTGAATAGACATTTCACCTAAGGTAGACGAATGTCTAGTGTGCTAGTAGGCACACCAAAAGATGCCCAATGGCATTAGTTATTATGGAGATAAAAATTAAATTTATTAGAACGGCTACAGCATAAAAAAATGGCAATATCAGGGGCGTCTGGGTAGCTCAGTCAGTTGAGTGTCCAACTTCGGCTCAAGTCATGATCTCACAGTTCGTGAGTCTAAGCTCTGCATCAGGCTCACGGCTGTCACCGTGGAACCTCCTTTGGATCCTCTGTCCCCTTGCCTCTCTGCGCCTCCCCAGCCTGTACTCTCTTGAAAATAAATGAAAACCGTAAAAACAAAACAAAACTAAAACTGACAATACCAAGCATCTTGAGACACTGGAACCCTCATCCACTGATGGTATGTAAAATCAGTTTGGAAGACAGTTTGGAAGTTACCTAAAATGTAAAAAATAGACTTTCATACCACCTGCCAGTTCTACAGTTAGGAAACTTCCCAAGAGAAATGAAAATGGGCCCATGAAAGACTTACATACAAATATCCACGGCAGCGCTACTCATAATAACTAAAAAACTGGAACAAACCAAATGTCCATCCATTTGTGGAAGGCTGAACAATGGAAAATCACTGGGCAACAGGAAAGAATGAAGTACTGATTCATGCTACAACACATATGGCCTTCAGGGACATTGTGCTGAAAGAAACCAGACACAAAAGACTACATATTGTTCGATTCCTTTTATACAAAATTTCCAAAAAGCCAAATCTCAGTAGATTCGTGGTTGCCTGGGACTGGGGTGGGAGCAGGGACTGGCTGCAAACAACTTGAGAAACCTTTCTCCAGTGATGGAAATGGTTCAAAACTGGATTATGGTAATGTTATACAACTCTATAAATGCATGTCAAATTACTGATTTGCATAGATGAAGGGACATTATGGGAAGCAGATCATGCCTCAAAATAAAGCTTTTTTTTTTTTTTTTTAAAGGAAATTATATTCCCGTCCACATTGCTTGACTGCTGCTAGAGCGTCATTGTCACTCAGCACTTAGCAATGATACTTCCAACCTTTTTTACCAGACTGGTTTTTCAAAAAATCACATCTCCTTATTCTTAAGAGTATACACTTCTTTGATTTCTAGCAAATCTAAACATTTCATCTCTTTGGGTCTGCTCTTTTCTCATAAGGATACAACATCTTTTCCATAAGGACATATGAGACTCTTTTATATTTTTAAACTAGCAAACTTTTTTTCAGTGATATGCGGTACAAATATTTTTTCCCAGTTTTTCTCAAGTTTTTTAGATTTTGTGAACAATAGGTTTTTCTTTTTGTCATACTGAAATATTCATTTTCATACAATCACATTCATCATTTCCAGTGTCTGTCTCTGGTGTTTTGACACGTGATATTCTTCTGAAACATTAATCAGAAACCTTGAATATTTTTAGTTAAGCATCATCTGTGCCAAACCTAGCACTATTGGGCCTTTCCACTTTAAGAAAAGAGATAAATCCTAATTTCAAATTTCAAGGCTAAAGGCAGTTTTTTCTTCCTTAAGCCTTTAAGTGTGTAAAGAAACACTAATGTTTACACTCCGAATTCATGGACAACTGCCTTATTAAGGAACTTCTGATGTGACACACCAGATATTTCCAATAGTTCTAGTGACGAGACACTGGGAAAATAAAAAGAAGGGTGTGAAAATGTGTTTGCTATTGCGGATCATGCCAGGCTATGACTCTAGGCCTCACCGGCTGAGGCCTCTTTGTAGAACATCATATCATCACATAACAACGTGACTGCTGTAGGCATTCATGGACGTCTGACCAGAACACTCTAGAACTCAGTCACTCATTATCTCACCACCACTGCATTCATGCATCTTATCGTTTTCCCTGCTATGCCACTCACTATTAATAGGTGGTAGGTGACCCATCACCCATGAGGTAGTAGATACAGGAAACTGAACTTCATTCATATTTTACAAACTCAAAAAGAGATTTAATGCTAACTAAAGAACTCCTTATTGTTGAGTGCTTCAAAAAATTCTACAGCAGTTATAAAAAAAAAACCATTTGGTTTAATATAGCTGTAACTATAACACACAAAGAGATAAAGATATGATTAAGAAATAAAAGAACATTTTATATTAATGTGGCTATTATGGCTTTTAGGTTGTATGGCTGAGGCCTGGTTGAGATACAATCAGAAGAGGCATTGAAATGCCTAATAACAGAAAATGACTGTTTTTCTCTGTATATATTGAGTCCTACCCACACTTGCAAGACCAGCCCAAATTCAATCTTCTTTCCCTGACAATCCTACGGCTTTTAGAATCTATACCTATACCATATATTCTGGCACAGATATACGGTCTTAACGTTATTCAAGTGTTCTTATCACCTTCGATGAATTAAATATAAGCTCCATGAGAGCAAACTGTGTACCCCTACAACATTAAGGCCGTGCTAGGATTCCAGATCCTACTCTAAGAACAGCCTAAACAGGTGTTCATTAAATAACTTTTCTTGATTTCTGGGAAAAGTTGGAAATAAAGGGCTAAGATGGCAAAAAAAAAAAAAAGTATTGTGGGACACTTTCTTAAAATGTATTATAACATAGAACAGGCAGTCCCTTTAGTCAAGAACAATAACGTGGAGTAGTATGTAAACACTTTAGCAGTCGCCGCAGCTTTACATATCTCGAAGAGCTAGGCACGGATTGTTTTCAGTTCTTCTCTTTGCATCCAGGCAGGCTTCACCTAAAGAGAGTGGTTTCCAATGTAAGTTCCAAGCAAACTCCAGGATTCTATGAGGCAGCGCTAAGGTCTGACTGATAGATGGGACGGCCATGTTAGCTATGTTTAATTCGTGGCTTCTTCTTTTCAGGTATCAACTTTGGGCTCCAGGTATAAATGAAGAGCCTTCTTATTAATCAAGGACAGGTTTTCCATCTGTGAAGAATACACTGATGTCCGGAGGGATGACATTCAGGTACTAGTACACAGGTCTGCCTCTAGTCCCAGGATGGCTGGCTAGGGGCGCTGCCTGCCTTCCAGGGAAATAAAACAATAACCAAAACACAGTTCCTCTACTGTTCTTTTCTTTCCTCTGTTTCCTTAAGAGAGGTGGACAGCAAGGGAAGGTAAGAGTAATGATTTCACCAATTCTGGCCCTTCAACAAGGATTCCAGCACATCAGAGTCCATTGTAATAACAGGTTTGTGCATATCTAAGTTACTGTTCATTTAAATTTGTGAATAATTCTCAAGAAAGGGGATGGCACCAATTCACTCTGTAACGATTTGACTCTACTAGAATTCCCAACCCTGTCATTAAACCTCAGATAAAATGCTGAAAATGGTGGCATCATTTTAAATATCCTAGTTCTAGTAAAATAGGGCTAGAGAAATGATACTTTCATAAACATTAAATTTAAATAATGAATCTCAAGTATTAGTACTCGTAATATGTCATCCATTTTCTAGGGCTGGGAATCTCTGCATTTCCTAAATTCCTCTTGACCTACCACCACTAAATGAAAAGAATGAGTGAATAATGTTTGAAAGTAAGGACTCTGAACCTACAGTATCTAATTAAACCTTCGTTGCTAGCTCCTGGTTGGTGAAATGTTGGGTAAACTCAAGTCTCTAAACCATAGTTCAATGGAGTGTACTGAGAAGTAAATAAAAGAATGCAAGTCAATTTTTCCCACAATACGAAGGACATAGTATGTGCACGATAAACTCTAAGGGAAAAAAAAACACTTGTGTTAGATTTGTTAAAAAGTGGAGGAGACAAGTTACCACCAAATTCATAGTAATGGTAGGTAAGAAAGCAAGACCTTCTGTATTTTTAAAACTTCAATATTTTAAAATAACGCATTCACTTAACACCAGTGAGTCCACAGTCTTTAATTGATAAAGCAGAATATGATTTGTAACTTTGCCTCAAATTTAATACACTCATTGGCAAACACTGCTGGCAGGCAGTGGGAGGGTGCAAAGCATTTTCTCAGGAACAGCCGCCACACACCGGTTTTCTCAGGGTGGAGGCAAGCCTTTCCTTCCCTTCCCGGGACAATGACAGGGTCTGAGCCGGGCACTGACGGAAACGTGCGTCGCGATGTGCGATACTTGGTGTCCGGGACCCACGCGGAAGGGGACGTAATAGTCCAAAAGGAACCGAAGCTGAGACGAAAATGATCCCAGTTCCCGGTGAGCACCGAGGGACGCGGGAGTTCGCGCACCCCGCCTTTCCCGACTGAGTGTGGGCTTGGGTCGCCAGAGTGGGCCTGGTGGCCACTGCCCTTGGCAGCCAGAGTGGGCGCCACTGGCGCCGTCCCGTCCGGCGCGTGGCTAACTCCGCCGCTCCCGCCGCGAACTGCGGGCAGGTCCCGGCAGCCCGGCCCCGCCTGCGCCGTCCCCAGCCCTGATTGACACTGGAGTTGGTACATACGGGTCTGCAGCGGAGGCGAGCAGGGGGGTGAGTGCTATTTTAAACATGGCTTTCCCTCTCTCTTGGCCTGAGAGCCAACGCGGCGCGCCCAGCCGTGGGCTAGGCCCACCTGGGAATAACCCCAACATCTGCCCGACTTATTTATTTTTTCGATCTCTCTATGCATGGACTTGTTTTCCCCCAATCACTGCTTTTCCGCAACCCGGCAGTTTCAAAGAGGAAACTCCCCTGTTGGAAGAGGGAATGGAAAGCGCTTTTGCTTCTTGTTGTTGGAGGTGGAAACCATTCCAGCTACCAGGAGTTCAAAAAAGAAGGGAAGCCGCGTCGCTGAAGAGAAAGTAACATTCTGAAATCCATGGGGACGGAGGGAGGGGGGAGGGAAGGAGGAATGTCTGCAACAGGCATCTGAAAACAAGCGTGGAGAAGCAAAAAGGTTCGCAAAGCCGAGTTACTACCTAGCGCATTCCGCGCGATCCATTGCAATGACAAGATCTGCTGTAAGCACAATTTGAAGGCCTTTGAAATCTTTTTTGGTAAGACTTACCTTTCTCTTCGGCATAATGACTACGTTCGTGCAGCTAAAAAGTAAAGCAACGGGGTGGAACTGCAGACACCGCTGCTGGATGCTGGCGCTGCCCCTGCAGCTGCTCACGCGCAGGGCACGGCGTAGCCCGGCCTCTCCGACCTGCACCTCCGCGGCTCCCTCCAGGGGCCCTCTACTCGCTCGCCTCCTCGCTCCTCCAATGAGGAGCCCCGGCAGCCGGCTGCGAGGCCCCATTGGCTGCGGCAACATTCTAAATTCCACGAGGGCACGCCCACCTCCGCGCACACGGTAAGCGCTGTTGTAGTTTCCACTTCATCGAAAAAATCTGCCTGGTGACTGGGCATGCCCAGTTCAACTAGTAACCTCCAAGCCACAGGGTCCTGGAGTTTCATTGTTTTGCTGCTCCCTCTTCGGATTGTGTCACTAGGAACAGTGTGAGCCTTTAGAGGCAGGAAAAAGATGGACACATTAACTTTATAGTGTAAGTATATGAACAGCAGGCTCCTTATTGGTTTCCTACCCGTAGAGGCTTGTAATGATTGTTACGTGATGGAGACCTGTAAGAGTGGGGAGATACCCTGTTCTGGAAAAGTGGGGCAATTTCTGAGGGTCTCAGTTTCCCATTCTAGATATCTAGTGACAATAATCTCTAAAATTACTTAGCTTTACTATCTTAAAGTCTGTGATTACAGATCACTCACGAATTCAGCCAACTTCAAAAAAATTGTTTAATGTTTATTTATATTTCAGAGACAGAGACAGATAGAACGTGAGCGGGGGAGGGGCAGAGAGATGGAGACAATCTGAAACAGCTCCAGGCTCTGAGCTGTCAACACAGAGCACTACTGGGGACTTGAACTCATGAATGCTGACATCATGACCTCACCGGAAGTCTGGGCTTAACCAACTGAGCCACCCAGGCACACTTTAAAAAAATTTTTGTTTAAGTGTTTATTTTAATTAAACCAACTTCAAACTAGCCTCAAAGATGAATAGAATATATTTGTTATTAAAATTAGAAAAAGAATGAACAAGGTCAGAACAGATTATTTTACATTTGAAACATTTAAGTAAGCATATTTAAAATATACGTAATTTAGTGTTTCTCAGAGTTCCGTAAGGCATTAAACAGACTTTGCAGAAACACTTCCGGATTTATATTATATGATCAGTTTTACCCTGATACCAAAACTGGTGTAATACCTCAGAAGAAAAGAGAGTTAGAGACTAATATCATAGACACAAAAATCTTGAACAAAATTTTAGTAAATCAAACCCAACAACATTTGAAATGATAAGACTTCATAACCAGTGAGGTTTATCCTAGAAATTCAAAGTTGGTTCAACATCTGAAAACCAATCAGTGTAAGTCACCATAATAATAGAATAAAGGAAAAAACTAATTGATCATTTCAGCAGATACAGGAAAAGCACTAGTGAATGGGTAAGCAAATCATAGTAACCATATACAATAGAATATTACTCAGCAATAAAAAAGAATAAAATATTCCTTCATGAATGAATGCCAGAAACAAAATGCCACATGAAAGAAGTCAAATACAAAAGACCATATTGAATAATTTCATTCTTTTGAAGTTATAAAAAAGCAAAATTAGGCAAGCTTAGTTTCATAATCATATTTAAAGGCAAAAATTCACATCATAGGAAACTGTATTGACGTCTTACACCACAAACATGGCCAAATTCACTTTGGTCATGCAGAGGTTGCAAATATGCATTAAACAATGTCATTTTGTAATTAATTTTAATGCTGGGTTTTTTTCTTTATTAATTTTCAGAATAACAAATTGGCATCCTAGCAAACTCCAGAAGTGGTCAATGACTTTCTTTTTGTAATATCTATAGGAACTCATGGATTTTTATGTATTTAGTATACTTCAGTCTGTTGCCGCTAATACTATTTTTTAAACTCATATTGCCTAGTTTTTCAAATTGGTCATGTTGACATGATCTCAATTGTCTTAGATAGATTTCTTGCTTTCAGGCATTCGGTGGATCACAATATACTAAAAATAATTCGAATAAAACCAGTTCTTTCCTTGAGAATTGGATAAACTTTGAGGTTAATAATTTTACCATAAAAAATATTTGTAATGGAGATGTCTTGGAAGAGTTAATTTGCAAAATGCTTGGCGGTTTAGAAAAAAGCCAGTGAAGGGGCGCCTGGGTGGCTCAGTTGGTTAAGCGGCCAACTTCAGCTCAGGTCATGATCTCACGCTCAGAGCCTGGAGCCTGCTTCGGATTCTGTATCTCCCACTCTCCCCGTCCCTCCCCCCCCCACACACACTCTGTCTCTATGTCTCTCAAAAATAAATAAACGTTAAAAAAATATTAAATGAATGAATTTTTCCCTCTGTGATGGTAAGTGCGAAGTTGGCTTCTTTATGTTTTTCAAGGCTAAACAGTCAACAACAACAACCAAAATTGTGAATGTTTTTACTACACATAATAAAATAGCTGCAGTGAAAAGGAAACTTGTTAGTTGGATAAAGAAAGTTGATTGTGGGAGCCTTGGGTCATTTGAGCCTCTTAGTTCATTTATAAGTGACAAAAATAACAGATTAGTTGTGAAATGAATAACAGCATCAATTCTCTTTCCTTGGAAGTGGATTGCACCCGCTTGAGCAGAACACTAGGGAAGAGCGGGTTCTTCCTATACCTTCAATAGCTTCTGGGGTCTGAGAAAATAAGCACAGACCTCTGGAGGAAAGAGGAGTAGGCAAAGAGAATGATTTAGTGGGTAGCCAGAATTCCAGATTAGGAGATAAAGACACCTGAGCAGAAACTAGCATGCCACGTGCAAGACAGTGAGCAGGCAAGGGCTACGTGGTAAGAAGTAGATTCATTTGTTTGGCGGTATATTCTACTGAGTGTTTCTCTTGCTTTGAAACATCAAGCTCTAAGCCAGTAAAGTCTTCTCTAGAGCATGAGACTATTTTAGCGAAGACAGACAATGGGATAAATGAAGGGAGTTACTGCCTGAGGAAGAAAGAAGGAAAAATTAGTGAACAAATTTCTTTTCCAATTCCAATTCCTCTCCACTTCTTTCCTACTCAAAACAGTTGGAATCCTAAACCTACCTCAGCATTTTTCAAACAGCAGGACAAAGCCATTGGTGGTATCATGACTATCACTAAGAAAGAGAAGGAAGGAGAGGGGAAAAGAAAAGAGGGCAGAGCATGGAAAATATCAGAGTGTTTCACATAGTAAAGGTAAGTAGTGTTTTATAAAATGTTTCCATTTTTCCTACATTCCCACATAAACATACACACCACACATGTACATATATAGTTGTGCGCATGTGTGTGTTTGTGTGTATCTATGTGTGCGTGTTCTAGGTTGTAACTTGAAATGTAATTTTAGGATGGGTGTTACTGAAAAACCCTTAAAGCTCCTTCATAGCCCTAAAGAATCTTGTGGCTCTCTGGGTTTCCAGCAATTTCTTCCTCTGGAAGAAGGGTGCTTAATTGTTAAATCTTGAAAGGAAATTTTGAAGGGAAAGGATCACCTCCCTCTTAATCTGTCACTTCTTCCCTCTTTCAAGCAGGCAGAGGCAGGATTTTGCTGTAATTAATGGCAAATTGCAGGAGAATTAATATCTAGAACCTATATACTCTTGCTTCTGATTGCTCTAATTCCGGAATAAATTGTTCTTCAGTAAATCGGCCAAAGAATTCCAGAAGTGAATGACTTCAGGGGTATAGAACAAAACAACATCAAAAACAACCAACAAGAGGTAGCAAAGGAATAACTCTATTTTGTTTGTATTTTT
This sequence comes from Paguma larvata, assembly GCA_030068075.1. Classification (NCBI taxonomy): domain Eukaryota; kingdom Metazoa; phylum Chordata; class Mammalia; order Carnivora; family Viverridae; genus Paguma; species Paguma larvata. The sequence goes on from CM057829.1 coordinate 70,461,444, forward strand.
AATCAGTCATCTCTAACTTGATTGGATGCTAACTTTTAAAAAGACTGTGTTTAATTTTACAAAGTAACCAGGACAGTCTAAGAGCCACGAATCCCAAATCATAGGAGCTGCCTGATGATAATGCAGGTTCCCAGACCCTAACCCCAACTTACCGAATCAGAATTTTTCATGACTGGACCTGGGAATCTGCTCTTCGAACAAGTTTCTCCTATGATTCTTATACTAGAATTTGAGAATTTTATTTTATTTTATTTTATTTTATTATTTATTTTTAGAATTTGAGAATTTTAGACTTGACCTTAGTTCTCAACAACTATTTGTTGACCGCCGGTACTTAGATTCGAACAATATAAAAGGCTGCTGCCTCTTTAACACCTTTCCAGAGAAGGAGCATAACTCTGGGTGAAATTTCCCTACCATGAGCCTCGCCTTGTGCTTCTGCTTCATCTCTCCTCATTCCAGCTGTGCCTGACACTACATGCTCACTCCACATTCTTCTCCCTCCTCTTCTCGACTTGCAAAGAGCCCCAAGGGTCATTGAAAACTGTATACCCTGAGGTCCCTAGAATGGCACCTCCTCCTATCTTCCCAGGCGGTGCTCCAGGCACTCCTTGAGCCTCTGACAAGATTAAATTCCCTGAGCCCACCTCCTCAAAGGGAACCTAACCTGCCCAAAGCTCCACGAACCACACCCTTTCCGTATTTTGTTATTTCAGTGGCTCTACAAGCTACCTTGTAATTGCATTCACAGCAAGGGGGCCAGGGCATTCTGTGATCTTCCAACAGGAACCAACGTGTTGTTTTTCCAGCCTTCAATCAAATTTAATCTGTGTGCACATTCTTTACCCTATGTGTGTTCGGCACAGTTCTCCCACTCCCAGTCCTTTTCAGGTTCAATTTCTGTGTTATCTACCTCTCCTTCTTCTTGTCGCTGCCACTTAAACTCATCAGAGTGTAATTAATTTGCTCTTTGTAGCTCCCAAATGACTATTTGGGGATGAATTAGCCAAGCTCAGTAGCTAGAACCAGGGATTGGGCTACATTCGTTCAGCCATCCCTTTCTGCCAGATTGGTAGCATGTCCGGTGCCAAGATCCAGCCATGTTCAAGGAGGTGAAAGTTAAGGGAAGGGACACTCGAAGCCTCCTGGTGAGGACACAGCGAATACACATCTCTTCTCCTTTGGAGAAAAGCCTCAGGCTGCAAACTGCCAGAGACTGGTTAGGGGTTGTTGCAGATCTGTCCGATGGAGTCCTAGGTTCTTGTAGACTCCTCCCATTGCCGGGACTCTCTCAGTCAAGACCGCGCCCTGCCTTCTAAGCTGGGGAGCTTGGCTCTCCATGTCCAGTGTCTTCTGCATTTCCTTCAAACCTCAGAATCCTTGGAATCTTGCAAGAAGCAGCCCACAGCTCCATTCCTGTCACTCTCCGCCGTGATCCTGCCTTTCAGGGCAGATCAGACCCCTTCCTTTTCTCAGTGAAAACAAATACACAAAATCCAGGCTTAGAGAAATGAGAATCATTCTGGAAAACACCATATGGCAATTGGAGATGACTTTTCAGGTTAGCTTGGTTAATAACTATCATAATTCTCAAGGCAATACATTTTTTTTAAGTGTTTATTTATTTTTGAGACAGAGAGAGACAGAGCATGAGTGGGGGAGGGGCAGAGAGAGAAGGAGACACAGAATCCCAAGCAGGCTCCAGGCTCTGAGCTGTCAGCACAGAGCCCGACGTGGGGCTTGAACTCACAGACCTCGAGATCATGACCTGAGCCGAAGTCAGACGCTCAACCGACTGAGCCACGCAGGCGCCCCAAGGCAATACATTTTTACCCAGCTGTGGAAAGCTAGCCTGAAACATGCTGTAATCTTTAAGGCTGCTTTTAAGCACAGAGTTGTTGCTGTTTTTGTTGTTGTTTTTAAAACACGGAATCGTGTTTTTCCCACAGAAAATGTCATCCTTTCCCCCTTTCTCATTCCTACTCCCACTTCTGCTCTTCGGAACCTTTAACAAATTACAAAAAAATTTTTTTCTGAAAAATCCAGTACCTCTTTATATATGTTCTACGTCAAAAATTTTCTGAAGACTTAACTCTTTTTCACGTAAATGCTTATTTCAAAACCTTGAATTTAGAGTCATAAGACTTGAACTCAAACTCCCAACTGATTAAGCTGCAATCAGATTATTTAACCTCTTTGAACTCTGTTTTGTTGTTGTTGTTGTAAAATGATAGTGTTTATCTAAGGCAGACACTGCTAGTCACTGACCCAGTATTCACACTCGTCTTCTGTCTTATTGACAGAATTCTGATTTTGGCAATGGCCTGGCCAAAACGAAGCAAAAACTTTAGTTCTACAGTTCCCCAGCAGCGAGAGCTTGCTCTGTGACACCGTTTTGGTGAATGAGATGTGTGCCGAAGTCATAAGGCAGTGCTGTAAACACCACCTCTAACGGGGACAGTGGCAGACCCCGCCCCACAGCTGCCTTCTGCCTTTGTTCTTCCCTTTCTCCCGTCCTGGAAGTTGATAATAATGTCCAGAAGTAGCACATCTATCTTATGTCCAACGGAAATGAGAGCCACAAGTCAAGGATGAAAGAGAAAGACGGGTATCCCGGGCCCTATACTGGCCCTGGGTTGTATCACTCTACTACTTTTTAATGCATGGAAAATAAACACCATGCTTGCTCTAGCCACTGTTGGGGGATGCCCGTGACATGCAGCTGAATGTAATCCCTAACTGATACACTACCTCGGAGAACCGGTGTGAAAATTGGAGACAGTAAACTATGAGAATGCACATATGCCTGTAGTATTACTTAGCATATTTTGTTTGAAGAAAGTATATTATAACCCCCATAGATTATGAAAGCGAACACAGAAAAATTTTAACTTTCCTTGAATCCCTAAGGGCCTGATTATGAACATTTGGTGTAAACCTCTTAAAATTACTTTAAAATAGGCAGAGATAAACATTATAAACAAGTTTTTTTGTTGCTGTAGAATGTGCTGCCCTAAACTATGGCCTAATGCCAGGATATTTTGGCTTGGTGTTCAACTTCATCTTTGTTGTAGTAGGCCTCCTTGTACTGTAGATGCTAGAATCTAAAAAACGTATCCCAGAGCCCACTGCAGCTCGGGTTTTGGGTGTGATTCGGATTTGGCCAATTAGATGCACTAGCGTGAAATTTGGCAAGTGGAGATTAGGAGGCGGCCACGCTAGGCTACGTCTGCTGTGTCTGCTGCTTTCTGTTTTTCTGCAACAATATCAGCAGAGATCTCAGGCACTGGTTTTGTGGGGCTTGATAGGCAGGGCTCCCTGCATCCACTCTGTACACGTAGACTGTAGCAGGTGTGGTGTGGTCTGGAATGGGGAGCAATCGTGGCTTCCTGATGGAGAAAGTATTTTTGTTACCACGGAGGCTGGACACTAGTGGAGTCCCGACTGCAGAAAGAGCACAGCTTTGATGACCTGGTTCTGGGGTGTGACTTTGGGGGGGATTCCTGAAAGTTCAATGTCAAGTCTATTTCTTTAGTCCTCCGTACTGTCCATGAGCCATTGACTCCTTGAATGCATCTCTTCCTCCTTAAGTGAGGTACAGTGGGTTCTGTTCCCTGATCTGAAATCACAGCTATAGAACTTCTCTTGGTGTTGTTTATGAAATAGTTCCAGCTTTAAGGGGCGCCCTCTTCCATCCGAATCAGGGATTATAGAAGCAGATGTTGAGATGCAGACTGTCTGTGTGTGTCCCTGAGTGACCACTGAGAACAGAGCCTTTTGAAGTCTCCTCCAACGGATATGGGACACAGGTGAAAATAAACCTTTAATTTAAGCTGTTGATATTTGGGGGCGGGGGGTGAGATTTGTTACCATAGGATTATCTATCTTGTTCCAAAATGACATAGAACTTAGAACCTAAGAGCTTGGGGTGCTGTTTTAATAATAGAGTAAAGCCTAAAATATGTGGCTTTGACATAGCAGTTGGTCAGAGAGAATCAAAGAAACCATTGCTGAAGACTGGAGGAATGGATTTTTTAGTGGTGAAACATTTGATAAAAGCATTGCCTGCAGTAAATTCGAAGATATTACTTAACTTACCTAACTTTAGGGAAGAGAGTGAAAACATTATTATTCCCATTTAACTGGCTGCTACCAACCGCATTTGGCTAAATACAAGAGAGAGATAGGTTTGGAGAAGAATTGGCCCATTTGTAAGGATAAAAAGGAGAGACTAGAGAGTCTACAAATTCAGGGATTCACACCTGCTTCTCAACCCAAACATTTAAGGATAAAACTGATACTTCGAGCCACAGGGGACTATTAAACTCAGCTTTGTAGCAAGGATCAATTCACTGAACATGGGTTAGGATGTGCTGGCTTGAAATTCCTTTCCATTGGACCAAATGGCTCAAAATAACATGAAATGGTTCGGGGGAAAGGTGTTCTCACTACTAGGCTCAAGGAACCTACGATTAGGAAGGGAAGGAAGGAGAAAGAGGGATAGAGACAGAGACAGAGAGGGAAAGGAGGAGGGAGAGGAAGACAGGCATTGGGGCAAAAGAACACAGAAATATGACAAAGGCATATGTCTAGAAATGAAACATGGGAGTAGATAAGAAGTCAGACAAGTTTAAATTTGGTTTTACTGCTAAAGAGGCACCCAGCTGGATTAAATGCCACTGTAGGTGTATGAAACTTAAAATGACCCTTACAGTCCCTACCTTTGATGGGCGAGAAGTATGCTGAGAAAACTGCTCAATCTCTAAGGCAGGTATACTCTTCAGTGCCTACTTCAGACAAGGTCCAGAAGGGTAATGGAAAAGGAGGACACTCCCAAAGGGAAAATCCAAGTACCGTGGAGTTGACTAGACAGGGGAGCCCCTCCTAGGAAACCTACATGAAGCCTATTCAAGGGAAAATTCCTCACCTTTGGGGTAGGAGGCCTAAAACTTCTGCTCAGTCTAATACCAGAACTGTAATAGGCCAGTGACTGCCATGTGTTTCCCGTTCTTCCTATTTTTATACGAGTATTTATTAACGTCATCCCGGTCCTGCTCCCCCACCACAGGGAAGGCCAGGTCCCGGGAGGTGCACACAGACCTGTGGCAGAGGCCATTATTCTCTGATATGAAGACTACTACACGTCACCCAGAGATCCTGGGACTTTCGAGTTCTCTTCACTGGAAAGGGATTGAATAAGTGCATTTTGTTTGCAGGAAGGAGAGTGAAAGAAATATTTCATGCCCAGAAGAGGAGACTGTGGTAATAATCAATACTGTTCATCAACCGTGTTGCCTTTACTTCTAATAGATTATCCTTCTCCCCTTCCCACCTTTATTTTATTTTATTTCATTTCATTTCATTTATTTATTTTTTAAAAATGTTTATTTTGTTTTGAGAGAGACAGAGCACGAGAGCAGGGGAGGGGCAGAGAGAGAGGGAGACACAGAATCCGAAGCAGGCTCCAGGCTCTGAGCTGTCAACACAGAGCCTGAAGTGGGGCTCAAACCCATGAACCACGAGATCATGATGGCAGCTGAAGTGGGACGCTCAAGCGACTGAGCCGCCCAGGGGCCCTTCACTCCCTCCCACTTTTAAAGTTAGGCATCGCTATGTAACTTACTTAGGCTAATTAAATGTGAACATAAGTGTCATTCGTCTTTTCTGAACGCCATTTTTTTTTATTATGGTAAAGACCAATAACAAAATTTACTATCATAACCACTTTTAAGTGTCATATTCTGTAGTGTTAAGCATGTTCACGTGAACATGCTTATGAAACAGATCTCTATAGTTTTTTCATCTTGCAGAACTTAAGTTCTGTACTCATTAAACAACAACTTCTCTTTCTCGCCCCCCACCCCGTTCCCAGCCTCAGCCCCTGGTGACCACCATTGTACTTTCTGTCTCTAGAAATTTGACTACTTTAGGTACCTCATATAAATGAAATCAATTGTGCAGCATTTGTCTGTCTGGACTGTCTGTTTTACTTAGTATAATGTCCTTAAGATTCACCCATGTTATGGTATGTGACAGGATTTTCTTCCTTTTTCTAAAAAAAAAATTTTTTTTTCTTTAAATATAATTACTGTCAAATCGGCTAACATACAGCGTGTAAAGTGTGCTCTTGGTTTTTGGGGAGGATTCCTGTGGTTCATGGCTTACATACAACACCCAGTGCTCATCCCAACAAGTGCCCTCCTCAATGCCCATCACCCATTTTCCCCTCTCCCCCAACCACATCAACCCTCAGTTTGTTCTCTGTATTTTAAGAGTCTCTTATGGTCTGCCTCCCTCCCTCTCTGTTTGTAACTATTCTTTTTCCCCTTCCCTTCCCCCATGGTCTTCTGTTAAGTTTCTCAAGAGCCACATATGAGTGAAAACATACGGTATCTATCTTTCTCTGACTGACTTACTTCACTCAGCACGATATCTTGTAGGTCCATCCATGTTGCTACAAATGGCATGATTTCATTCTTTCTCATTGCCAAGTAGTATTCCATTATAGAAAGGGAGAGAGACAGAGTGTGAGTGGGGGTGGGGCAGAGAGAGAGAGGGAGACACAGAATCGGAACCAGGCTCCTCCAGGCTCCGAGCTGTCAGCACAGAGCCCCATGTGGGGCTCGAACTCACAAGCAGTGAGATCATGACCTGAGGCGAAGTCAGACACTCAACCTACTGAGCCACCCAGGCGCCCTGGATTTTCTTCCTTTTTAAGGTTGAATATTATTCCATTGTGTGAGTATACTACATTTTATTTATTAATTCATCTGCCAGTGGACATTTGGGTTGCTTCCACCTCCTAGCTATTGTGAATAGTGTGCTATGCTGAGCACTATTCTTAAGAGTCAGTGCATGATTCCCCATACTCTTTTTTTCCTGCTGCCGTGAACAAAGAGGCACACATTAAGATGAGCTTCCCTCAGCCTGGATCCCTGAATTATTGAAAGGAGCAGTGCTCCCTGCTGACCTGCGTAGAACATGTACAGTGAGTGAGAAATAAGCCTTTGTTATTTTAAGCCACTGAGATTTTGGGGTCCTTTTCTCCCCCTAGGGAAAATTGATAAGGTTTTTAACTTTGAAAATTAAAATTTGACTCGAAGTTTGCAGAGAAAAATAGTGAACAGGCTCTCACAGCTTTGGAAAAGGCTGCTGTGTTTGAACCTTATACCTCCATTGTGTCTCTTTGGTTACACCTTCATCTTGAGGATTTTGTTTTGTTTTGTTTTGTTTGCTCTTGTTTTGTATTCTATGGCCACGCCCATGACCTTTTTTTCTGTAGCCTGGAGAAATCCCAGGACCCCCTTTCTCTTTCCTTATCTGTTTATCTTGTTCCGTATACTTGGAATGGTCAAAGTCATTGCACCCTGTATTTGATATGAGTATGTGGGACTGAGCATTAAAATCCCCTACTAGCAGAGGCTAGGAAGATAGAAATTAATTTTTGTCACATTAAAAATCACAGGGTTGATATGGGGACTGCATGGCCAACTGGGATTCGGCCTCTCATCTCATTACTCTGTCATCCTCACTATGTAGCTCCTATGTCCTCTTCCAAGATGGCTGATCCAGCTTTAGTCCTTATGTGTACATTCTGGCGAGCAGGAAGGATAAAAGAGAAAGAGAGAGAATTGCTCTCTTTCTTTAAGGCAGCTTCCAGAAGCCGCATATAGCACTTCCACTTATATCCTATGGTAGAATTTAGTCACATCAGACATAGTAAAGGCAGCTGGGTACATGGTCTTCATTCTGAGCAGTGATGTTCCCTGCTTTCAGTAAATAACATAAAGGTTCTACTTTTGAAGAAGAGGAAAATAGAGATTGAGGTTTAACTAGCTATGGCAGGCAGAATAATTGTCCCCCAGAGATAGCCACATCCTAATTCCCAGAATATTCCTGTGAATATGTTACTTTTCATGGAAAAAAAATGACTTTGCAGTACAGACCTCGAGATGGGGAGATTATCCTTGATTATCTAGGTGGGCCCAATTAAAAACTTAAAAGCAGAGAACTTTTCTTGGCTATGGTTAGAAGGCAGATGTGGCCAGAAGAAGGGTCAGAGGAGTTCCATGTGAAGAAGACCCAACCCACCACTTCTGGGTTTGAAGAAAGGGGAGCATGAGCCAAGGAATGCAGGTGGCCTTGAGAAGCTGGAAAAGGCAGGAGAACAGATTATCCCCTGAAGTCTTTAGAAAGGAGGCCAGCCAACCTTAATCTTAGCCCAGGGAGACATGCTGACCTATAGAACCGTAAGATAATAACTGTTCGTTGTCTTAAGTCACTGTTTATGATAATTTGTTACAGAAGCAATAGAAAACGAGTACACTAGCATCTTTGGCCACCCAAATATCTGTGCACACTTTTTTTCTTCACATAGAATAGACTCCCTCTTTGTCCAAGGGAGAAATCCCTTAAATCTCTTCCCTTTACTAGAACCCCTCTGTAGATCTTTGTTATAGTCTGGCATTTTATACCATTTTAACTAACATCTCCTACTGGACCAAAGAAAAAAGACTCTAATGAGGCTTCATTTTTGCTTTTGATCCTGAAAGGAAATCATGAGAGATTTTAGTTACAAGGTGAGGAGCAACTGACTTCACATAGGAAGAATCTGAACAGTTCTTGTCCCACAGTCTGAGAATTAGCATTGCCCCCAGCACTGTAGCCCATTTCTAAGAATTTCATTTTGGCTACCTCCCTGTACTGAGACCCCCTTCAGGGGTAAATGACCTAGTATGTCAGTCTTCTTTAGACTGGAGAAGTAATCTTCATTTCAGCTGTTGACATGCCCCTCCTTCCTTAAAGGTTTAAATCTAACATATAAAATCCCTGTATACTATCGATTTTTCCCTTTATGAAAAATGACAAAATTAAAACAAATGGCACTCTTTTCCAGTTAGGATATAGAAAGTATGACAATCACTTCCATCCTTAAATAGGAAAAAATCACATTAACTAAGAAAATTATATTTTAAAATTATATTAAATGAACAACAACAACAACAAAAAAAGAAAGCCAAAAGAAACTAAATTACAGACAGGAGACACATCCTAGTAATATACATAAATATATAATAATGTAGCTTAATTTTTTTTTAATTTTTTTTAATGTTTATTTATTTTTGAGAGACATAGAGGCACAATGTGAACAGGGGAAGGGCAGAGAGAGAGGGAGACACAGAATCGGAAGCAGGCTCCAGGCTCTGAGCCGTCAGCACAGAGCCCGACGCGGGGCTCGAACTCACAGACCGCGAGATCATGACCTGAGCTAAAGTTGGCCGCCCAACCGACTGAGCCACCCAGGCGCCCCTGTAGCTTAATTTTTTAATAAATCACTCAAAAGTGTTATTTTCCAGCAAAAGTAAAGCTGTTGAAAAACTTAAAATAATTTTTTAATTGTGTTTAGTATACTTTAGTCTTTTTCTATGAAAATATAACTTCTCATTTAGCTGATAATTTATCATGCAGATATTGTTGAAATTTTTCTTTTTAGCACTTGACATAACTAATAATATATCAAATAATTTTTATCAAATTAAGCAGTAAAATATGAACTATTTTTATTTAATTTTCTAACTCCAACTGTACCCAAAAGCATGAGGAACAAATGTAGCCACCAGGCCAACAGCATCCCAGAGTCACGCAAAGGTCACCTCTTGTGATGCGATTTTGACATCAAACAACTGAGCAAGAGAAAGTCTTTGATTCGCCTTCTATTAGCCATAGTTTTGTAGAACTAACCTGGAATAAATTTGGTACCCTCCGTGAATTCAATGTCAATGCTGCTTGTGTGGTACGTCTGAGGACCCAAAACCCAATGAAATACTAAGGAATACTATTTTATAAGGTAGAGTTGCACTTTGGAGAGCCATATACATATTAAGTTTTTTTTAACACTCCCCAAGGAACAATTTTTGTTCTGTTTGGTGCAACAGTGCCCCACTGAGAATTCATAATGTAAATGAATTTAAAACAGTAAGAGAAAGGCCACCTGAGTGGCTCAGTGGATTAAGCGTCCGACTTCAGCTCAGGTCATGATCTTGGGGTCTGTGAGTTCGAGCCGCACAGCAGGCTCTGTGCTGCCTACACTCCCTTGCTCTTTGCCCCGTGCTCGCTCGCTCTCTCAAAAATAAATAAACATTAAAAAAAAATTAAAACGCTGATAGAAAATATTTATAAAGTGAATGTTTTCAAGGAAAATATATTTTCCCTTCAATAACTTAACTTTTTTGACATGGATGAGGGGTGGCTGCCCCCCTCCTAAAAAATTTCCCTAACTTGATTACAGAAGTCATTTAATTCATTTAATGAATTCATTAAATTCATTAAATAGAAATTCATTCTGGAGTGCACTTTTTCTGGGGACTTGGGGGAATCATCTTGTGCAGTGTGTCCTGTCTGAGATCTTTGAATAATTACAAAGGTAATGGGATGTCATGAGCTATTTTCGGTATTTCAAAATGCCTTGACAAATCGTACTCTTGCTGGGCTTTTTTCCCCCTAATGTGCTCAGTTTTATGAGTCTTTGTTCTATAAAAACAGGACATCAAATTGTTGCTTAATTACCTGATGAAAGTGACATCTCCTTCGAGCCCAGTCACCTACACTGCCCTCTGTCTCCCACAGCTTCCCTGGTCTGTGTGGTCGCCATTCCTAATCCCCCTTGGAGAGTTGTCAGAAGTTTTGGCAAAACAAAAAAATGAAACAATTATTGCTCGCTAAGTGACTTATTCTAGACCTAATATTTTGAAATACAAGGTCCGTGGTTAAAAATTATTAGCAGGAGAGTTTAGTAGCGACGATGTTTCAACTACTTATCCGGTTTAACGTTCTACAGAGATATAATGGGGTCAAGTGCATTTTCCAAGCCCTTGCAACTTGTTAATGATGGGGATGGCACTACGTCCCAAATTTCTGACTAAAACCTGTCATTCTTTTCACTATATTAATGCTGTCCTCAGCACCGACAGTATTAAAGGCTGTTCCATAAATGGCATTAAGGCCATTTTTTTTTTTTTTTTTTTTTTTTTGCAGATAGAGGTTAGTAGCTGCCATCAGACCCTAAGGCGTGTAAGAGCTACTTCTGCATGCCTGCTTGTGTGCCAGGGCATTGTCGGCTCAGACACAGCAGAAGGCTGGGAGGCAGAACACTAGTGCAGCGTTTTTGACAGATCGCTGAAAGCAAGCTCGTGTTGTCTCTGACTGCTGAGTTGTGCTGTGATAATTGTGGCTTGCAACAATGTCCCTAAGGCACTGCAGGTTCTCAGGATGTGATTTGAAGTTTCAAAGACTTATTATATTTGGAACAGTTTTACATTTACTACCTTCAATAGCATTGTAAGGTGACAATATGGCAACTCTCAGCCAAACACGATTTGCTTAATTGGACTTCAAAATAAGATTTCTGGAATACAATATAAGACTCAAGGTCTAGACTCATATTGCTTGTTTTTATAGTTTATACCTGATATTACAGTTTTACTTTTGCTTCATCAAGGCTTTGCTTACAATTATGGTATGTATTTCAGTGTTTTTGAGTTTTTTTTTTTTACTTGCTCAAACTAGTTAATCTTTTGAGTTCTTTAAAACACAATTCATCAATTATGGATTCATTCAGTACATTATTGAGCACTTACTTTGTGCCAGATTTATGCTAGTTACCGGGGAGATACTGGTAGAAAAAAGAGACATAAAACTTAGGGACTATAGAACTTACAGAACAAATAATATAAATTACACCTGTGATGAGTGTCAATAAAGGGAAGGTATAGCGATGTTACTGTTTATTAAAGTAGGATTTGATAACATTGGGGATAACAGAAAAGGATCCCTTGAAGAAGGAATGATTAAGCAAAAGTCTGAAGAAATAGCCTTTAAATAAGCAAAGAAGGCAGAGAAGAGTCTTCCAGGCAGAACATCATGTGCAAAGTCCCTGCGGCAAGAGAGCGGTTCAATGAAATAATGGGCAGTGTTGCTGGAATGCAGAGAAGGTTGGAGGTTACGTGAAGTAGGACCAGATTATGAATAATTTGTAGGCAATATTATGCCTTTTTGCTCTACTTGGAGAGCTGCTGAAAGCATTGAAGGAGGTGAGGGGATCAAAATTTGTTTTGCAAAATCATTCTGACAGCTTTGCAAATAACAGTTCGGAGAGGCAAGAAGGAGGTATTGAGAACTATTAGGAGATTATTTTAGGAATGCCAGTGATAAATGCTAACTGTTTAGACCATGAACCCTTCACAGGGGTGATATCACTCCCAACAGGACAAAAATTGCTTCATTGGGGGGAAAAATTCTTAGGTATTATTATTTTAGTTTGTGACCCTCCATGGCTCAGCTCTAATTGATAAAAATCTTATTCCTCAGTATTTAATATCTCTCATTGGGTTTTAGTGTTGTTTTGAGGTATCACATGAGCAACGTTGGCATTGGATTTATGGATGATACACAAAATGTATGCAAGATCAGTACTACATAACTATGGGGATGCTTGCTGTAATCAGGGACTTTCTCTTGCAGGATCACTTGATCTTGAATTCATTATTGCAAGAGGTTGTCTGAGCATGGGTATGGGCAGCTTTTGGCTACCTTGCAGATATTGTTTATGTTTAATCTTAATGCTCTTGTGTGTGAGTTGGGCTTTGAGAATTAAATAAAATCAGTTTATATTTTGTTATTTAATCTGACAGAAGTTAATCAACTCATCATTCATCTTGTCAAATGCTGAAAAGAAAAATTTTAACAATATTTGAACAGATATCTAGTGGCTAATGAAGTTAAATTTTATTTTCCAATATCAAATAAGAATCAAAAATTAATTTTTATGAAATTAATTTTTTAAAGTTATATGTTTGCTGGAAAATACAATTTAGTGATTAAAAGAGAACTTGATCCCATGTCTATTAATAGTATGTGTTTATATGAATCACTCATTTGCATTTATGCATATATTTGATACATTATGATTTACATAAGCATATAAATTACATTAAAATTTACCTAGTGTAAATTGGGAAAGGGAAAGGATAAACGTAGAGGATTGCTATTTTCCATAGTAAGCTTCATTTAACATTTAAAACAATGTACATTATACAACTTTGATAAAATTAAATATTGTAAAAAAAGATTAAATGACAAGTTTCAAAAGCATCTATCAGACTACCTGGTTTGTAATGAATAGCTAATAAATTTTCTTATTTGTTAAAAAAGAGTTATTCAGCAAATATAGTTTTAAAGTTAAGTTAAATGTTGATAGCTTTCCAAATTATCTCTTACCTTGAAAAGTTTACTCAGCCATTCTTAATCCTGTAGTAAATAAAAAACTCTTGTATTTAATATACTTACTGTTTTTATATATAAATTACAGCTATACACTATATTTCTTGTGCTTACATTTTGTGGATGGGATGATTACGAAAGAATGCCTAAAAAGGCTTCTTAGAGCATAATAATAAGGAAAAGATTACTAAAATGATTTAGATTAGGGTGATGGAAGTAGAAATGCAGAAATGCAGAAAATTTGGGGAAGGTAAGGTACGATTTGATGATGAATGGGATCTGGAGAATGAGAGAAAGGAAGGTGTGAAAGATAATTCCTAGGTCTAGTTTACACAATAACAAATGATTCAGCCAGACACTGAGATACAGTAAGCACTGGAAGAGTACCAGGAGTTTGTCATTCACTTGTTTATTTTGTAGAATCTATTAGTGTGTGTGTGCGATTGTGTATTTGTGGGCAACATTTAATGAGAAGGTTTGGACATAGTGACTTCTAGGTGCCTGTAGTAGGCAGAATAATGGTTCCCTCAAACTTTCCACATCCTAATCTCTAGAACCTGTGAATAAATTATGTTATATGGCAAAAAGGAATTAAAGTTACAGATGGAATTAAGGTTAGTGAGCTGACCTTAAGATATTAATGGTAATCCCGAAGGAAACCACTGAGAAAAATAACTATGATGTATCGTAAAAGATAAATTTTATAAGGGAATTAAAATAGTACACTACAAAGTATCTGTTTAACACAAAGGAAAGCAGTAACTGAGGAACTGAAGACATAAAACATATATAAAAGAAACTGCAAAAGAGATTAGAATAAAATTTATTACCTATAGACTAATACACACCTATAGATAGTAAATCCTGTCTTATCAATAATTACATTAAATGTAAATGGATTAAATTCTTGAGTTAAAAGACAGAGCTTGGAAAAAAAAAAAGGACAGAGATTGGCAGATAGATTTAAAAACAAAATAACAACCACAAAAATGATCCAATAGTATGCTGCCCAAGAGACTCACTTTAGATCTAAAGACAAAAATATGTGAAAAGTGCAAGGATAGAGGGGTAACTGGGGGGCTCAGCCAGTTAAGTGTCTGACTCTTGATTTTGGCTCAGGTCATAATCTCATGGTTTATGAGTTTGAGTCCTGTGTTGGGCTCTGTGCTGACATCGTGAAGCCTGCTTGAGATTCTATGTGTCCCTCCCTCTCCCCCTTCTCTGCTTATCCTCTCTTTCTCTTTCTCTCTCTCTCTCTCAAAAATAAATAAACTTAGAATACAGTGAAAGGATAGAAATGAGATACTTGTAAACAGTAACCAAAAGAGAGCTGTAGTGGCTATAGTAATATCAGACAAAATAAATTTAAAAATAAAAATTATTTTTATAATTTATAATACTAGAGACAAAGGTGGACATATTATAGTGATGAAGAGTCAATATACCAGAAAGATACAATAAATATAGACGTACATACCTAACAGAGACTCAATATATATGAAGCAAAAGCTGACAAAATTTAACAGGGAAATGGTCAATGCAATAGAAATACTTGAAGACTTTGATATCTCACTGGCCATAATGAATAGGGAAGTAGACAGAAGATCAACAAGGAAATAAATCTGAATAACACTGTAAACCAACTAGACCTAACACATCTATAGAACACTCCATCCAACAATAGCAGAATACATGTTCTTCTCAAGTGCTCATGGAATGTTTACCAGGGTAGAGCATTATGTTAGGCAATCATGTTAAACACATTTCAATAAATTTAAAAGGATTGAAATCATACAAAATATGTTCTTTCAACTACAACAGAAGGAAATTAAAAATAAAAAGCAAAAGGAATTTTTGAAAATACATGCGTATGTGAGAATTAAACAAAACATCTGAAGAACCAGTGATTCCAAGAAGAAATCACAACAAAATTTAGAAAGTATTTGGAGATGAAAGAAAGTGAAAGCACAAGATACCAAAACTTATGGGAAATAGGAAAAGAAAAAAACAGTAAACAGAGGGAAATTTATAGCTGTAAGTTGTGAGGAAAAGAAGGAATATTTCAGATCAATAATCTAAACTTCTACCTTAAGATATAAGAAAAAGAAGAACAAATCAAACCCAAAGAAAGCAGAAGGGTGGAATAAAGATTACAGCTGAAATAAACAAGTTAGAAGATAGAAAAATAACACAGGAAATCAAAGAAACTAAAAGTTATTTTTTGAAGAGATCAGCTAAACTGACATTTAACCAGACTGACCATGATAATAAAGAAAATAGAAGATTTAATTATTAAATTAAATAATTTAATTTATTTAATAAGTAAATAAATTAAAGTCAATTGGTTGAGGTCCAACTTCGGCTCAGGTCATGATCTCATGGTTCGTGGGTTTGGGCCCGGCATTGGGTTCTGTGCTGACAGCTCAGAACCTGGAGCCTACTTCGGATTCTGTGTCTCCTTCTCTATCTGCCCCTCTCCCACTCATGCACTGTTTTACTCTGTCTCTCAAAAATAAATAAATGTTAAAAAAAACTGTTTAAAAAAGGAATGAAAGAGGGAACATTTAACCAACCATATAGAAATAAGAAAGCTTAAAATGAAATGCTCTGAATAATGATACGCAAACAAATTAGATTACCTAGTAAAAATGGACAAATTCTTATGAAGATACAAATTACCAACACTGCCTCAAGGAGAAATAGAAAACGTGTATTGCTCTATAACAAGTAAGAAGATTGAATCAATAATCAAAAACCTTACATCAGAGAAAAACCCAGGACCATTTGGCTCCACTATCAAATATTTATAGAACAATTCGCACCAGTCATTCACAAATTCTTTCAAAAACTGGAGAGAAAGGAGCCCTTCCTAACCCATTCTATGAGGCCACTATTACCCTCATACAAAAGCCAGATAAGGACATCATCACATGAAAAGAAAACTACAGACCAATATCCCTGTGAATCTCTAGTAAAATACCAGTAAACCAAATCCAGCAACATGTAAAAAGAATTATACAACATGACCAAGTGGAATTTGTTCCAGGAATCCATGGTTGTTTCAACATAAAAAATAAATCAATGAAATACACCATATTATAGAATAAAAGAAAAAAACCTTCACATGATCATTTCAATAGAAGCAGAAAAAGCATTTGACCAAATCTAGTTCTCTTTCATGATAAAAATATTCAATAAACTAGAGGCAGACGGGAATATCCTCAAACTAACAAACATCTATGAAAAACCCACAGCTGATATCAGATTTAATGGCAAAAGGCCAAAAGCTTTCCCCCTAAGGTTAGGAACAAGCAAAGAATGTCTGCTTTTATGACTTCTATTCAGTGGGGGGAAGGGAAGAATCCAGATTGGAGTGGAAGAAGTAAAACCATCTCTGATTGCAGAAAAGCCATTACAGTTAATAGGTTTGGCAAGTTTGCAGGATACAAGATCAATATACAAAAGTGTGTTGTGTTTTATACATTAGAATGAATAATCCAAAAGTGAAATTAAGAAAATTATTTCACTTGTAATAGCATAAACAAGAATAAAATACCTTGGAATTAAGCTAAGCCAAAGAGGCACAAAATCCGTACACTTAAAACTATGACATTACTGAAAGAAATCAAAGAATGCCTAAGTAAATGGAAAGACATCCAGTGCTCATGGATTGGAAGACTTAATATTGTTAAGATGGCAATACCACCCAATATTTGGGTGTCAGATACAGATATAAAATTTGCACTGTCAGCATGGAGCCCCATACGGGACTCAATCTCACAAACTGTGGGATCGTGACCTCAGCTGAAATTACGAGTCGGATGCTTAACTGAGCAACCCAGGCATCCCCCCCTTTTTTTTATTTCTTTAGCCGTCCTAATGGGCTGTGAAGTAGTATCTCATTATCCTAAAGATAAAAATTTCTAAATTTTTAGGATAATAAAATATTATTTTAATAAAAATTATCCCAGATAAAAATTTAAACTGCCACTTATTTATTTATTTATTTATTTATTTATTTATTTATTAACAGAAATGGACAAGCTGATCCTAAGTACATATTGAATTACAAGGAACTCCAACTAGTCAAAATAATCCTAAAAAAGAAGAGCAAAGTTAAAGGACTCACGCTGCCTTATTTCAAACCCTACGTCAAAAAAACAGTAATCAAAGCAGTATGGTACTGGCATAAATATATAGATCAGTGGCATAGAAATTAGATACACACCTGTGGTCAATTGATTTTGGATGAGCGTGCCAAAACCTTTCAAATGGGGAAAGAAGTAGTGTTTTCAACAAATAGTGCTGGGACAACTTGAGATCCACACACAAAAGAATGAATTTGGACTCCTTTCTCACACAATATGCAAAAATTATTTCAAAATGTATCAAAGACCTAAATGTAAGATCTGAAACTATAAAACTCTTAAAGGAAAACAGAGCTGTAAATATTTATGACTTTTGATGAGGTAATGCCTTCTTATGATGACACCAAAATACAAGCAACCGAAGATAAAATAGCTATATTCACATTCATCACAATTAGAAACTTTTTGGGGTGCCTGGCTGACTCATTCAGTAGAGCATGCAGCTCTTGATCACAGGGTTGTAGATTTGAGCCCTAGGTGAAAAGATTACTTAAAAATAAAATCTTTTTTTTTTTTAATGCTTTATTTATTTTTGAGAGCACAAGCAGGGGAGGAGCAAAGAGAGGGGGAGAGGGGATCCAAAGCGGGCTCACCTTGATGTGGGGCTCAAACCCACGAACTGTGAGATCATGACTGAGCTGAAGTCAGATGCTCAACCGACTAAGCCACCCAGGTGCCCCCAAAATCTTTAAAAAAATTAGAAACTTTTTCTGCATTAAAGCACACTATCAAAAAAGTAAAAAGATGCACTCACAGTATGGGAGAAAAAAATTTTTTTATTATAAATCTGACATGGATCTAGCATCTGGAATATAAAAAACTTTTTACAAGTCAACAATAAAAACAGTGAAAAAGGGGCAAAAGATTTGAGTGGACATTTCTCCAAAGTACATATATAAATGGCCAAAAATCATATGAAAAGATACTCAACACCATTAATCATTAGGAAAATGCAAATCAAAACCACAATGAGATACTACTTCACAGCCATTAGGATGGCTATAGAAATTTAAAAAATGGGGGTGCCTGGGTGGCTTGGTCAGTTAAGCATCATCTGACTCTTGGTTTCAGCTCAGGTCATGATTTCACAGTTTGTGAGATTGAGCCCCACAAGAGGCTTTGTGCTGACAATGCAGAGCCTGCGTGGGACTCTCCCCCTCCTCTCTCTCTGCCCCTCGCATGCTCTCTCTCTCAAAATTAATTAATAAAAAAAGGGAGAGAGAGTGAGAGAGAATAAGTGGTAGAGAAGATTTGGAGAAATTGGCACTTACGCTGCTGGGGGGAATGTAAAATGGCTCAGCCATTTTGGAAAACTGCAGTTCCCAAAAAGGTTAAATATAGTGCTACGATAGGATTTTACCTCTGGATCTATACCCAAGAGGACTGAAAACACATGTTCATACAAAAACTTGTACATGAATGTTCGTACGGCATTATTCATAGTAGCCAAAAGGTGCAAATGTCCCAAATATTCATCAGTGGATAAACAATGTGTGGTATATCCATACAATGGAATATTTTTCGGCCATTAAGAGGATGAAGTGCTGATACATGCCACCACAGGGGTGAACCACGTGAGAGAAACCAGACATGGAAGGCTATAATTTGCATGTTTCTATTTATATTTCCGTAATAGGCAAATCTGTCTAGAGACATAAAGTAAATTCGTGGTTGCCAGGAGCTGAGGGAAGGAGGAATGAAGAATGACCGCTAAGGAGTATAAGATGTCTTTTCGGAGTGATGGAAAAGTTCTGGGATTAGCAGTGACACACAACTTTGTAAATATATTAACTACTGAATTCTATGCTTTAAAATAGTGAATTTTGTGGTGTGTGAATGACATCTGAATTTAAAGGAAAGGGAGACAGAAGAGAGTCGAAGGAAAGATGCAGGGTTGCTAGTGTTGATAGGGAGAAGAGTCCATGAGGCAAGGAATGCAGGTGGAAGCTGGAAAAGGCAAGGAAACAAGACTCCCCTCTTGAGCATCCAGAAAGGAAATCAGACCCACCAACACCTGGATTTTAGCCCGCTGAGACCCATGTCAAATTTCTAACCTTCAGAACTGTGAACTAGTAAGTCTAAGTTGTTTTAAAAGCACAAAGTTTGGGATTCTTTGTGACAGCAACCACAGAGAATGAATACAGTGCCTCTAAGACATCTGAGTGGCAATATGTCCAGTATGCAGTTCAATATATGAGTTGGGGTTCAAAAGAAAAATTAGGGCAGGGAATATAATAATGATTTCTAGGCTCTGCTGCAATTTATATATGTGTATGAGAGAATTAATGAATTTGACATCTATAGGTCTTTGAGGTTATTTATTCTTATTTATATTTTTTATATGAGGAAATCACAGTTTAGAAAGGTTCAATCAATTCTCTGAGGCATAGAAGTATTAAGTGGTAGAGATATGACTCAGACGTGGGGAGTCTGTTGCAGAGTATGTGAGCAAATAGACCTTTGAATTTTATCATCAATGACAGTTAAAGCCATCTGAAGGCACCTATTGAATTTGGCTACATGGAGCACATCGGTCACATTGGCTAGCGCTCTTTTTTTTAATTTTTAAAATTATCTTACTAAAAAACTTTAATATCTATTTTTGAGAGAGAATGCATGTGGTGGAGGGGCAGAGAGAGAGACTCTGAAGCAGGCCCCAAGCTCTGAGCTGACAGCACAGAGCCCAACACAGGACTTGAATTCATGAACTGCAAGATCATGACCTGAGCTGAAGTCAGACGCTTAACCAACTGAGCCACCCAGGCGCCCCTGGCTAGAGCCCTTCTGATGGGATGACAGCATGGCAGAAGCCAGATTGGGTCGATGAGTGGAGGAGAGTTGCGGAAGTGGAGGTTGCGGAAGTGGTGGTGTAGATAACTCTTCTCCAAAAAATGACTGTGAAGGGGGAGAGAAGGATAGCACAGTCCCTGTGGGGAAATGATAATTGAGAGAATTCGTCTTTGCAAAGAAGTCTTGAAGATGTTTACTAACTGTTGGGAAATTCTCATGGAGGCAGTGAGGAAAAGGTGAGATAAAAAAAAATGTAAGAAAGAATATCCCTATTTAAGGATTCTGGAAAGGGAGGGGCAGGATTCATCACATCCTGGAGGGATTGGAGAGAAAAGAATAACTCCTTTATCATATCAGAAGGGAGTGAAAGGGATGGGTGTGGGTTGATATATTTGGCATCAAGAGGATGAGGAAGTTTCTGAGAGTTTCTGTGTTTTCCTCTCTCCTGTGAAGTCTGAGTTAAGGTTGCCCTCTGAGAGGAGGGTAGGGGGAAAGTTGGAAGGTGAGGGCACGTAGATGAAGTTAGGGGTCGCAGCAGGGGCAGCAGCAGCAGTGAATCCGAGTTTTGAAGAGAGCGAAGAAATCTTGAATACTCATTTTGGAGAATGGGAGAATAAATTGACTAGTGGGATATGGTAGTATTTTTGCCTGTTTCAAGAGCCCACTTAAGGATTTGTCTGGTTTGCTACTATTAAGTCTTTTACAAATTATTACATGTGTCTTAGACTTTTCACACCCGACTGTATTTTAACATTCTTCTGATTTTCTCCTGATGTCTAGGACAGGATTGAGAAATACTTTTGGATTGATTAAGTAGGGTATTCAATTAATCAGAATATCTCAGTTCACAGTATTTCCAGGTAAAAGAGGTTTCCTATTGCATGTTTGTAGAAGGCAGATAATCTAGATATTTCTCTCAAATTCTGATTTCAGTAGGCTTCTGTTAAAAACAAGCAAAAGGTCAGTTTTAGAATATCTGTTTTAAAGTTCAAAAGACAAACAACAGAAAGACCCTATCTCACAGAAGCTAGAAAAACCTTCAACTCTCTTATTTTTATTTTGAAGTTAACAAATCTCTCTGTTTTTTAAGTTTATAGATTCATTACCAATGGACTATACATTCAAACTGGAGTGTTGAACAGTGAGAAAGTGAAATCCTTTTTGAGGAAGGAGACGGTGAAATAAGACATGAAGGATGCCTCTGAGCAGAGATAAGGAGACCCCTTCCAAACCCCTTCTCTGCCTGTTACAGCCCACAATTAAGTGTATTGTTGCAACTGAGCTTCTCTGAGACCCATTCCAGAAGCTGATAAAAAATGTGACCATTTAGCTACAAATGAAAATCTCAGAGTGTGTGAAACATAGCAACCAGGAGAGAGTCCCAAGGAAATCACCCAGCAACAATCAGAAAGTTGAAAACAAGGCAACCCAGTAACCAAAACATAACCAAGACCTACTAAGGAGTCAAGGAAAGAAGAAAACACTCCAGGCAGAGTGGAGATGTTCTGTGTCAGGCTAAAGGCAACAAAGTAACAAGACTTGTACTTGTTTACTCATATTTAGTGTATGCCTACTACATGCCAGTGCTTTGATGTAGGAATTCTAATTTGAATAAGAAATAGTCCTTGTCTTCAATAAGATAATATACGCTTTAAACCCCAGTATATTGTGATAAATGCAAAGGTAAGTATCAGCAGAGTGCCATGAAACACAGAGGACTGGGGAGTTAGGAGCCATGTATAATTTGAGGTGTCTTTGGGACACTCAAGTGGATCTACTCATTTGGCAGTTGGATTTACAGGCCAGAGGCTGGAGCAGACAACCGAGTGGTGGAACAGGTGACAGGAATATATATAGGTAGCAGTGGAAGTCATGGGTTTGGAGAAAGCCATGGAGAAAGTCATGAAAATGAGCTAAGAGCTCTAGGTAACATTGACATTTAAAAGGGAAACCAGAGAAAAGGAAAATGAAAAGAGGTAGAAATCAACTAGGAAAGAGAACCAACAGAAGAAGGAGGGAAGAGAGAGCACCAAGGAGAAGCCAATCTGCACAGGGTTTCAAAGTTTGCATTGACTTTGGAACCGAGGAGGTTATTGGTGACATTTATCGGTCCAGTTTAGATCAGTGTTAGGTGGAAGCCAAGTTCCTGCTGTTGAGAATTTATGCTGGTTGAGGAAGGAGGGCGAGCAAACATAAATATTTTCATGGTGTGGTAAAGAAAAGTGTTGCAATCTTTACCTTTGAATGGCACCCTTTGACACAGACCTGCTGGTGGCCATCTGAGTAATCATTCTAGGCTACATTTTAAGACTTTTCCCTCGCTTAACAAGATTTGAGAAGCCAGATTTGAGAGTGCAAAGTGAACTGATACTTTCCTGCAGTGATAAGTGCAAGGTCCTTTACATGATTTCATTTAATTCTTACAAAAACCTTTTAATAAAGTTACGTTAGCTTAAGATTCAAAGTAATGATAAAAGCGACATGTAAGTTAAGTAGCATTCCTACTAACCTCAACCGTCATCACTTGGCTTTGATATTATAACCTCGGAAAGACCTTTTATTTCTCTTGCTTATGGTTCTTCCAGATTTTTCGTAAAAAAATTTTTAATGTTTATTCATTTTTGAGGGAGAGAGAGAGAGAGAGACAGAGCATGAGTAGGGGAGGGGCAGAGAGAGAAGGAGATACAGAATCTGAAGCAGGCTCCAGGCTCTGAGCTGGCAGCACAGAGCCCAGCGTGGGGCTTGAACTCACCAACTATGAGATCATGACCTGAGCTGCGGTTGGACGCCCACCCAACTGAGCCACCCAGGTGCTCTCAGTTCTTCCAGATTTTGAAAAGTCTTTGGCCCTCAGCTGTCTGAATACCAGATTGAGCGTCTATCCCACCTTCTCTTACAAGCTGCATCGCAAGATCATTGCCTACATCAGAGTGGCCTGCTGTCGGGGCTTGGCTCTCTCCTCACTTATCTGATTCTTCTTCTTCCCCAGGTCTATCTACCATTTTTTCCAACCTCTATTTTTCCCCCTTTCAGTCATAATCTGAAAAGATCATGTTGCATCGAGAAACTATGTCCATTCCTATGATAATTTTCTTCCAACTGGAAAAATGTACTCTGAGCAACTAGTTTAAATTATTCACCTGCTGCTTATATTTCCACTTCATATCAGGTTAGGCTGTGTGAAACTGCTGTTTTTGGAGGTCAGAAAAATTAAATGCCGGAAATTCCCTGTATGATTTTGGTGATTACTTGATCTTCATGGAGGAAGTGATGGGAATATTGACTCTTGATGTTTTCATGTTTATGCAATTTTGTGCATTTAGGTTCTGCCGGAGTCGGTCCTCGTTCCGGCGAATCTAGGGGTCCACGAAGGACGAACGGTTAGGCGAAATGAGGTGAGAGAGCCACGAGAAAGATGGAGTCTGATGACCAAGCAGGCAGCCCTGAGAATTCTGGCATCTCTGCCCTGCCGGCCTCAGTGTCTTTATTTAAAGGTAGTGAGTTACATTACAGCAATGAGTGACAGCCCATCAGTAAGCATAGTTTGAACAATAATGTGTTATATCGGTAAAGCGGCGAATCTTGCAAGTTGTTTTCAATTTAGTTAGCATATAAATTTAAGGCTGGGGGAGAGGACAGGAAGTTACCTGGGCCTGACTATGTTAATTATCTATAAACAGGCCAGGAGTCATTGCCTATTCTTCCAATTACAATGGGGGAGGTCTGGCAAGGACAGAATTCCCAATGCTTGTCCTTTGCCCGTGAATTTACATAACAGGAGCCCAACATTTACACAAATCACACCAATATTCAGCCAGCTCATAACTGGTTATCAATCTATGCAACCCATCCCCAAGATGCAACTTTAAGGTGGTCAGGCTACTCTCATTCAGATGCAATCCATCAAAGCATCCTGCTCCAGGTCCTTCCTTTTAACTAAATGCGGTAAAACAAAAGAGCATTACATTCCTTAAGCCAAAGAGAGTAGTTGTAAGACTAGGCGCCAGTTTGGCTGGCGAGCTTTTGCTTCAACCTTTTCCACACAGGGAAGGGTCTCAACCTGTGAGCCCAAATGGCTCCCAACATCACCCCCTTTCTATTTTTTAAATGCAAAGTATGTAATAGGTACATTCTAATAAGTGGTATAGGTTGATAGAGTAAGTACAAAGCACAGAGATTTTACCCATAGTTTGTTGGTTACAGTCAAAAGGCCACACGAAAAACATAATTTTCTTAAAACATTACCTAGCCTCTATTTCCTACCACAGTCCTGACCTGAAATTTACAGCAATCACATTCCTGAGGGTCTGGCATCAGTCTAAATAGATCAAAATACATTCTAAACTCTATTGATTTCTTAGGGATTTTATTTCCATGATTCTCAACATTATTTTACTACTAATAAAGTATGGTAGCATATGCTGGTTTAATAGGGGAAGAAGCTCTGGAGCCACTCCTATTTTTCTATGGCCCGTCTTCTTCAGGAGGATATTAGGATAAGTCACAAATCAACACAGAGGCCCAGTGACCCTATAGCCAGGTGTCGTGGTGACTCTTTCAGTGACCGCGCCTGTCTTAGGTTGCCCCCCTGCTGTGAGGAGTCTTACCCGTCATTGGCTGACCGGCCCTCCCTCAGAGTCAGACCAGCCATCATGTTCTTGTCATATTACAACCTGGCATATGCTTCAAGGCACCCCCATCCACCGATGAGGGCCCCGGTCTAGGGCACTGCTTTATGGGCCTGAGTCTTCTCCTTAGGTAGTGTTACCAGGGCCAGTATTTTCTGGTCTCCAGCAAGGTTCTATTTTAAGATTTATTTTGTTTACCTAATTAGTAATGTCAGTTTATTATCTTAATGTCTAGGAGACTTACTTTCATAGAATAGGACATCAAAATGGAGTAAGTTAACCGAGGAACCTGTTTAAAGCTCTATATTGTTTGGAGAATGTTTATCTAAGAAGCTGAATTTTTATAGCACGGTTTTTGAAATAAGAAACTATCAAGAACTGTTCTTTCCAGCCCACCCGTGAATAGCTCTAGGCTCTTTAATCAGATCTCTGTGTTGCTGAATAATGTACCTTAGACTAATTCAGATCTGAAACTAAACCTTAACCCATTTTCAATTTCTCAAGCAACATGTGAAAAAAGCCATATTTACTTTAAATATCAAGCTGTGTGTTTATGTTGACAAAAATATTAAGTTTAAATCACATAGACTAAATACCTGTTTGTTATTTGGTTTAAGAATTCATTTAAATACATCCTTATTTCCTTGAGGCTTAGACTCTTAGATCAGAAAGCCTGTTTACATCACACTCTAAAATCGATCTATTAAATGATTCACCAAACACTAACAGATGTCATTACCACCTTCAAATCATTCTGGAGGAGAATAAAGGAACCTCAAAGTGAAAAGTCATCAAATTCAAATCCCAACACCTTATGCTTGAAGGGCCTGTGAAACAGTTTCCATATAACAGTTAATGAAAAAATTACTTATACTTTAAAAAACTATGACCTTAACTTCAATCCATTTGTCCTAACTGTAATCTCTGATGCCAATATACATATATTTAACCCATTTCCAACTGATAATCATTCTGATCCTTTAGGAAAACTATGATACTCCCTCTAAACTCAGAGTCATTGTGTGATTTTGATGTGTAGTGTTGTTTTGTTTTGTTTTGTTTTGTTTGGTGGTGGAACAAACAATATCCTTCCATCTTTATGTTCCAGTCATAAGTTCTGTCTTGCCAGGTGATAGTGGTATTTATGTGTAAAAAAGAGTTCCAAGGTCAGTTTGTGATGTTTGAAAACAGATGTATATTTAATATCTAACAATAATATATAAGATAATTTGTATAATAATTGATTCTTATATATTCTTATACTAGTATCTTTATTTGGGAAAAATAGTATTGAATCTAGAAGAAAAGAAAGGAAAGAACTAAATAAGTGGATCCCCAAATCCAAATAAGTGTTTAAGAAATGTTTTCTTATTAAGAAATTCAGCGACGGGCACCTGGGTGTCTCAGTCAGTTGAGCGTCTTGATCTCAGTTGACTTGATCAGTTGACTCTTGATCTCACAGTGGGTGGGATGGAGTCCAGGGTCAGGCTCTGCACTGACAGTGAGGAGCCTGCTTGAGATTCTGTCTCTCCCTCTCTCTCTCTGCCCTTCGTCCACTTATGTGTGCTCTCTCAGTCTCTTTCTCAAAATAAATAAACTTAAAAAAATTCAGAGACAAAAGTAAATGAAGTTGGAAATAGAAAAGGTATAATTGACCATGAAAGCAGTCATTTGTTAAAAATAAAACAAATCTTCTTCAATGATTACATATGGGATAATATTTTTGTAGGAAAATTCACAAGTATTGCAAGGTCAGGACTATGAAAGTGTGTATAACTAATTTCAGCCAGTTTTAAAATAACTGTGCTAAGTCTGAGGAGTTCCAAGCTATCAGAGAATATGATCTCTCTAATGGTTTGAGAATGGCATTTTGTCCCACGATCTAAAATCCTTAGTAAAATTACCAATATTGAGGGAGAGAGAAGCCTTGGTGTTGGGAGCACTGTTATTTGAAGCATAGAGAAAACACAAGGTGAAGTAGACGAGATTGCGAAGGCATAAGAGGAGAAACAGGGATGGCCATGCTTGGCCTTTTATACCCGTGACCTTATCCTAATGTGGTCTAGTCAGAGAACGTTAGAGCTCAAGTGACCTTGAGAACCTCTGCTTCTACTGCTTCATTTTCGGATGACAAAATTAAGCCTTAGAGAAAAGTCATACGATGGTAGAACTGCGATTTTCTTTAGAACCAAAGCAGAAGTAAAAGTTCTTTGAGAACTTTCCCTGTAATCCCTATTTGAGCATAACAGAATACCCATATAGTAGGGTGCCAAACTGGAATCAAAGATGTAGCTAGCAGCTAGGATAGCTAATACTCCTGTAGAGTAACTCATGGCCAGTGAAATTTTGGAAGCCTGGGGAGCAGGCAAGGTGGGACCTGGTGATTCTTTAGAGTGAAATTCTAACATCTGTATTTCTTAAGTTTTGCATTTGCTTAATGATTTCTTTAAAGTGAGGGTATCTAGAATATAATTACCAAAAAAAAAAAAAAGTGAAGAAGAAGGAAAGAGTTTTAACAGGCAATAAACTAGTCAGGTATCACATTTTCTTGCAATTGGCCAAGATCATTTTTTGGGTTAGTTTTTAACTCAATGACTGCTAGGAGTCAATAAAAATTTGTTACGAGGGTGAATAAACAATGAATAAAATAGTCAGTCAATTAAAACAATTTCATCTCATTTTGTTTATTTAAATTATTTTGTGTTAGGGTTGGTGATTTAGTGTAACCCAAGGTCTTAATTGAGAAGTGTCTCTGTGCTCATTTGAGTCAACGGCATAATCAGTGGTGGGGTCCCTTACCGAGGTAGAGCAGAATGCTGCTAAAAGAGCAGGGACAAGTGTGACACTTCATCGACTTACAAAATTGTTTGTTTGGTTTTTTTTAAATTATATTTTCAAAAGGCTTCAAGCAAGACTCTTAAGCGACGTGTGTTTTAATGTGCTTCCCAACTATGGTAGATTCTGAGTCCAGGTTTAATGATCACCACACCTGAGAGCCAAGAATAATTTGCATAAATTCTGCTTTTTCTGGTTATAAATTTGTGATTTTGGATGAAGTTGACCACCTTCCAATATTTGTAATCGTTTTTGATTATATGAAGAATACGATTAGACATGAACTTAGCATCTGCTGGTAAACTTGTTTCAAAATTGATGAACGTATATTCATGTGACATAGGACTTTTTCTTTAAAATATTTTGAAATTTTCTTCTTATTGTAAAATATATGCTGTTTGTTAAAAAAGAAAACAGAGAGAGAAAATATTACAAAGAAAATTAGAATCACTGATGATTGTATCACCTAGAGATAAATGCGACATAATTTGGAATGTGTTCTTCCACTCTTTCCTTGTGCAAGAGGAAATTAAAAAGAATTAAATGTGAAATAATATGAAATAAACTGTTACATAACTTTTTTTCACCTAAGCTATCTCTAATGTTTTCTTCATAATTAAAAATGGGGGATGCATAGGATGGTGGATAAGAATATGCATTGTTCTGCATGTAGACTGCTTGAGTCCTAAGTCCACAATGTAAAAATTCTTTTTTTCTTTTCTTTCAGGTTCCTGGACCCCATTCTAATGTAGTGGTGGGGTTGGCCCCTCAACACCAAGCAATTCTCAGACACCAACAGG
Source organism: Paguma larvata (assembly GCA_030068075.1). Lineage (NCBI taxonomy): Eukaryota > Metazoa > Chordata > Mammalia > Carnivora > Viverridae > Paguma > Paguma larvata. Next base: position 70,489,923 of record CM057829.1, read on the forward strand.
GCGTCTAAGAATTCAACTCAATTCTGATACTGTCTCCCTGGAGATAACATCAGATTCCAAAGGTTAAGAATTCAGTCCCATGAGATGCACCCCTCATGCTTCAGATGCCAGTCGCAAACCCCAGGCTGTTGCCTCAGTGACCTCCTCCTTAGGCTTGAATAATTTGCTAGAATGGTTCACTGAGATCAGGGGAAACACTCGCTTACATTTATTAAAGGACAGACTGAAAAATAAGAATCAACAGCCAGATAAAGAGATAGCTCAGGTGAGGTCACTAGCAAAAGAGATTCTGTCCTTGTGAAGTTTGGGGCCCAGCTTGATGGCACATTGAAACATTCTGGTTCCCAATGCATGAAAGCTGTCTCGAAAAAAAAATATTAAAAAAAAAATTGTTCTCTTGGGTTTTTATGGAAGCCTCATTGCATAGCCATGATTGACTAAGTCATCAGCCATAGGCTGATTCACCCTCCGACACTTCGGTCCTCCCCAGAAATCAGGGAGTGGGACTGAAAGTCCCAACCTACTAATCACATGATGGGTCCTCCTGCCAAGCAGCCCTCTCCTTTAGGACTGACCAAATATCATCCGAATGACCAAATATATATTTCTTGTAAATCATTATATCACATTTTTCTGAAAGAGATGGCAAAAAAAAAAAATCTTATTTTTTACGACTGATCTCAAAACTTAATAATACATGGACAATAAAACATATGCAGGGAAATTTATAGGTCACTGCATCCAAACAAAGCAGAATATGTATTTTTCAAGTTGCACACAGAACTTTTACCAAAGTATTATATTCTAGGTAATAAAAATGTCTCAATAAATCAAAAAGTATGCAGGTCCCATAAAGTGTGTTCTCTGATTACAATGGAATTAAATTAGAAGCCAATGACGGAGATGTGTGAAAAATCTGTAGATGCTTGTCTGGCGTCAATAACCTGTAGGTCGAAGAATCGAAAAGAACGTGAGCATGTGTTTTGAACTGGTTGAAAATGAAACCACAGCATACCAAAATTTGTGGAGTACTTTTTAAGCAAAACGTAAATGGAAAATTTATAAAATTAAACATGTATGTTAAAATGTTCTCAAATCAAGGTAAAGGATCTAGAAATTGCCAAAACAATTTTTAAAAAGAACAAAGGTGGAGTAATACTACCTGACTACAAGATTTATTCTAAAGCCGCAGTAATCACAGCTGTGGTGTGACACCAAAATTATCGTACGTAAAAAGTTGGTAAATTAGACTTCATCAAAATTCAAAATGTTTTCTTTTTAAAAGTTACCGTTAAGAAAATAAAGAGCTAATTCACATGTGGGAAAAAACATTTGAAAATTATGTTCCTGATAAAGGGTGTGTGGTGATTGTCCAGAATATATCTTTGAAACTCTCAAAACTCAACAATAAGAGAAAAACAACCTCATAAAAAATGGTGAAAGATTTGAAATAGATGTTTCACCGAGATGATTGGTGCTAGCTGCTAAGCACATGAAGACACTCAACATCATTGGTCCTTGGGGAAATGCACATTAGAAGTACAATGAGATACCACTGCACACCTATTAAAATGGCTGCAATTAAAGAGATTGGCCATGCCCACTGTTGGCAAGGGTGCAGAGAAACTGGAACCCTCATGAACAGCTGGGAGTGTAAAATGGTATAACCTCTATAGATAATAGTTTCTTAAAAAGTTCAATCTCCATCTACCACGAATCTCGTCATTTTCCTCTTATTTATTCAAGGTCAAAGAAAGCATATGTGCTTTCACAAAGACGTGAACATGAATGTTCATAGTCTCGTTATTTGTAATATTCAAAGTACCCATCAACAGGTGAATAAATAAATCGTGCTCTACACATACAATGAACTACTATTCACCGATAAAAAGAAATGAACTATTCAGCCACCCATCAACATTGGGCGAATCTCAAAATAATTATGCTGAGTGATAACGCAGACAAAAAAAAAAGTAGTACATACTGTATCAGTCCGTATACCTGAAATTCTAAAATATACAAACTAATCGTATAAACAATGACAGCAAATAAGTGGTTGCTTCAGAACAGAGAGAAGGGTAGACGCAGGGATTACAAAGGTGCAAGAGGAAACTTTCCGGGATGGTGGGGATGTTTGTTATCCTAAATGTGGCAATGGTTTCACAGGAGTATCAGACTTCTCAAATTGTACATTTCAAATATGTGCAATTGATTGCATGTCAGTTATGCCTCAAACAGCTATTTTAAAAGAGAACAAACTCATGTATTTTGAGCTCTGTGCTCAGGTTTCATATGCACATGCTTTGGGGGCTGCTGGGGTTGGTTAACTTAACTATTTAGCATATGGAATGCTGTGATCATTGAGCTCTCCCCACAGAAACATATTTGGGGTCTGAAGACAGCCTCCTAACCTGGCTTGTTGTTTCACTCAGAACTGAACCCACTGTAGTCAAGGGTCCTCCATCCTTCCTCCAGGCAATGTCAGAAAGTATAGGATACCACCAACCAGATTGTGAGCCCCCTGGGGCAGAAACTACCTGTCATTCAACCTTGTGATCATTTCCAGGGCCTGGCAGGTGCGATGCAGGTATTTGTATACTGAAATGACCTGAGTGGAATCACAGCTTTCTGAACTACAGGTATTGAATCTACTCATAGGTTTACTTTGGTCAAGGATTTTTTAAGGAGTCCGTTAACTCAAGTAAGTTTTACTTTTGGGTTCAAGGTGCATAGTCCCCACAGCAGATAAATTATCTGACCATTTTGCAAGTCCCTGAAAAATGATACTGGATTATGTAGCAACTGAGTGCGGCTATCTAGAATCTTGGCCTGTAGCCTGAGTTCTCACCTTTCTGTAATTGCAAACTCCTAATTCTCTAGGTTATAAACTTTCAGTCAGACTGGGTTGTTTGGCTCTTTTACATTCATCCTTGAAACCCTGCCTAACGGCTCCCACAGGCCCAACAAAATGGTTCTTGACTGTTTACCCATATCCACCCTCCCTGCCCCCCAAACAAACAAATGAACCACGACAGGGAGCATAAGCTAAAATGACTTTCTCGTGGTTCCCAACCCTGGCTGCACATCAAGATCACTTCTGGAGATTTAAAAAACCTGGTGGGCCTCACCTCAGGCCAATTAAATCAGAGTCCCTGAGGGTGACCTCTGGATGTGAGGTGTTTTTGTTATTTTAGCTCCACAGAGAAATCGAATGTGCAGCTAGTTGAGAACCAATTAGGTAGGTTGATGCTGTCATCTTTTTGTATGGAAAGTCAGCACTTTCTTCTTCTTTTTTTTAATGTTTATTTATTTATTTTGAGACAGCACATGCGCCAGTGCACACGCTTCATACGCAAGTGGGGGAGGGGAAGAGAGAGAGAATCCCAAGCAGGCCTGACTCTCCGCACAGAGCCCATCACGGGGCTCGATCTCACAACTGAGAGATCACGACCTGAGCAGATATCAAGAGTCCAAGGCTTAACTGACTGGGCCACCCGGGCGCCCCAGAAAGTAAGCATTTTCTTAACACGTCTGAAAAAACCCAAGTGCTTTTATTTTAACCTTTATGAACTACAGTTTCCTGAAAGGCCAAGTTCTCTCATTGGTTATATACAGGTCATGGTAGTTATGAGAAGATTTACCCTGCAATTAAAATAAAATGAAACTTAATTTCTGTAGGAAATTACATTGTACCATATAGTAAATTATACTTTTCATTGGGAAATTATAAAAAAGAATTTGGCATTGGCTAGAATAATATAATGTTTAATTTTTTAATTACATAATTAAAAGATAATTAGCTGAATAGGTAATCATTTGGCTAATTGCAGTGATTAAATGATTGCTTCCATAATGTAAATTACCTTCCATCATAGTCAGTGATCTAAAATATTTTCTAAGCAGCTAGTGGTACTTTAAATGTTAGATCATTTTATGAATAAGCGGCTTATATTTGGTTGATGGTCTCCCTGTGACCAGCTTGTCAGCTGCACCATGGAAGAGACCAGGAGACCAGTCATCCAAGGCTACGAGGGTCTGTTGGGATCTCTGGGTCTTCGCTAAGCAGGTTGGCATCCCAAGCATAGCTCCAGCGGAGGGAAAGGAGACTACGGTTGCTTGGGGCTCACTGTGGTGTGCTAGATATTATATTTGTGACTTTAAAACCTCTTGAGTCTCAGTTTCTTCGCCTGTGAGGAGGGGACAATAAAACCTGCCTTATAGGGTGCCTCGTATATGTTTTATTCTGTGTGTAGTAAGAAAGCTCCTAGCATACCTGCCATACAGTTAATGCTCAAGAAATGAGAATAATTATTGTCTTTTAAGTTACTTTCTTGGTACCAGAGCTTTCTTACATTGTTCCTGGCCCTTTATTCGACTGGCCATAGAGAGGACCTATGGAGACAGAGGGGCACTGCAGAATTAGTTAGGTCACTGGATTCTGGATGACAGCTTCTGGCGCTGCAAGATGGAATGGCAGGTAGGGGTGAGGCTTGGTTTCTTTGTATGGGTCTCTCCTTCACTGAGGAGGGCTTGGGAATTGGGGCAGGCCAAAGTGTGTAGGAAGAGGGCGTCCTCGCATTCAGCATTGAAGGAGGGTCTCCACTCTAAAGCTAGCTTCACAGATCCAAACCCAAAAGGTGACCTGGAGATGTAACGGTAGAAATCAAGCCTAATTAACAAACACTCCTACAGGGAGTCTGAAGTCTATTTTTCAAGGCTTTTACTTCCTGACTTTCCTTTCTCTGACATTATACACACTAATTGCAATTGAGCCAGATGTTCTGTGTCCCAGTGGAGAGGTCTGGAAAGGCTCATCTAGATTTGTACTTTTCAGATGGGTTCCCAGTCTCCCGAGCAAAGTGACTCAGGGGCGAAGGCAGCAGAAGTGGACAGGGCTCCACATACCACGCACTGTTTCCCCACCTCAAGTTAGTTCCACTTTGATTTGTTTTGTTTGTTAGGGTTATTGAATAAAATTCTACTTGCTAATAAGGATTCCAGTACCCACTCCCCTACCCAAGTTGAAAAAACAAGAGAATTAGTAACTCTTCCATTTTATAAATGCAGCTTAGAGTTGTAAAGCGACTTGTTTCAAGTTACGCATTTAAAAAATAATAGAAGTAGGACTGGTAATTAGTTCTTCTGATTTTCAGTCCCAGGACATGTTCCCCTATATCCATGCCTCTTCAAAGATGGGGAAAGGCAGATAAGAATACATGACAGGTTTTCCAGCCTGCAGCTGTGTGAATGCATTGCAAGAGAAATCTGCCAGCAAAGTGAAAGGAAAGCAGCAAAATCTCAGCATCTTTGTAGTCAAGTTATCATCCTGAAGAAAAACCATATAAAAAAGGGACACAAAAGGGCATATTTTCTCTTCATTTCTCTCTTCCATTGGAAGCTTTCTATTGCTTTGCCAATTAAGCGACATGACTTGAGGTAGACCCCCTTGGAAACCATACAAAGATATGTGTATCAAAACTAGGAATCGAGGAAGGACCCCCTAACACATTAGTTTCCTGGTAGGTCCTCAGGAGAATGTTACAGAGAAACTCGAGTATGTATATTTCTCACTGCTGAGGCTTAGGACTACTTAATTATGAAATCGGCCCTAGTGGTACTCACCTGTAGCCTTAATGGGCAATCAGTATCTAGTAAAAGGATGTGCCTTATTTAAAGGTATTTAATGGAACCCTGTGGTTGCCATCAACCATACTGCATGCATTCCTTTTCCCTTTACTGGCTGTGACCCTGGACTTCAGTTATGTTCTATCCTGGTGGTCTCACTTCAAAGTGTGACATGATTCTTCTCTAAGAATCTTGATTTGTGGCTTATCTATCACCTGGGTAAGGTCTCTTCTTCCAGCTGCTTCCACCATCATCTTAACCGCTCCCACAAACTCACCTTCGGTTAACATACAACTAAGAAAAACAGAAAGTTTGCTTCTCCCCATTCCCAGTTCTAAGCAAAGTACTGTCCATAAGTTCCTCCTATATACAAATTCCAGTGCTGCGAAGAAGAAATCCTTTATATGTGTAGGGTAGGTGAAAGGAATGAGTGTTGAATGAAAAGAACAAGGGCAAACATCCGCATGGGTGGAAAGAAAAGTAGTCAATTTGGGCAAAGAAATAAAACTCAACCATTGGTTGAGTGGTATGGTCTCACTCCTTGATTCACTATGATTGTGCAGGTGCAAGTACAGCTACAGAATCACTTCTAGGGCAGGACTACAGGTGGAAGCCAGACCATGCAGCCATTATTCTCTTCAGCACCAAATTGCATTTGAGAAGTTTACCGATCACTGTTGCTAAGCCTCCATCTAGATTCTTCTACCTTAATTCAATGCCACAATGTTATTCTGATTGGGATGGGGTGTTTTGGTTTTTGGGTTTTGTTATTGTTTTTTCTTTTTCTTTTCTTTTCTTTTCTTTTTTTTTTTTTTTTGGTTTGTGTTTGTTTTAAGGAATAAAATAAAGACAAAAAGTAATCATGTTGTTGGCAAGATGTATTCAATATAATGTGCTTTGGGTTGTTTTAACATTACAACTTAACTAAATTGACCTTGGTTTTTAAACCAGTTGAATAGAGACGTATTACTCTGATTTAACAAAAGGATGAAAGAATCATTAAAACATGAAATTTATGCATGCACTACCTCTCTGTATACATTTAACTACCTCTCTGTAGTTAAATGTAATTGTAGTTTTCCAGCAAGGAATTTGTGCAGAATTAAAATGAAAAGAAATAAAGGCTTGGGAAAGTAGCACCGAAATGGATGGAAAATATGAAATTAATTATCTCACATCCAAAAAGAAATCTGTTTCTTATAAAGAATTGGAAATCTGTTGCACTTCAGAATTATTTACATTGTTTCACAAATGTTCTCACTGTCAGTGGAAGAAATATATATGTGAAGAAGTATCTTTTGTCACATGAACCACGTATACAGAGCTGGGGAAGGGTCCAGAGGACTCATCCAGTCTGGTCCTGTGTCCAGTAGCATGACAGGACCCCAACTGCTTGAAATAAATGGTTCTTATCTACTTTTGCTAGCTCTTTCTTTTATGTAAAAACAAGAAAACGACCAAATTAAAAAAAAGGAAGACCTGTTTTTTCTTCTTGATTTTTATAATTTCTTTAGAGAAAATATTATCCAAAATATTATGTATCCTAGACTCAGATTTAGGTATTTTTTCCTCTTTTCGTGTTGTATCAATACTAAGAAAAGGATCGAGTACCAGCAACGTACTAAAAATTTCCCAGCAGATATGAATTTAGCGTTACATATATAAAAAAAGAATGAGCTAATTCGAAGGGGGATTAGTTAGAATTAGCAACACTGAAAAAGGAAAACTGTAGACGAAAATCTTAGTGGCGCTCATTCAGCCACTATCCAGAGGAAAAGGAGTGTTAATCGCCAGACTTGAAGTACTGAGATCACAATGGGCATCTCACATCTATTTTGAGATCAATCTTTTAATGGCTTAGCTTGCAGACATTAAACTTAAAATTCAATTGGGTCCTGATAAAATACTTACCAAGAAAAGTTCTATTATCATTAGGATTTCCACGAAGCTCTGCCTACAAGGAGAAAATCATCTTGACCCTGGACAGACCAGAAAACATTTAGTTAGAGTCAAATCTAGAAAACTTATTCTGGGAATGAGCAGCCTCTAGAAATTCTTTTGGTTTGAGATTGTCCTGGTTGGGCATGGGAAGCAGGGGAAAGCAGCTGTGCTTCCTAATTGCAGCTGGTGACCCTAAGGATCCACACCTGGGCTGGGCCGTGTGCAAACAGCTATCAGGGAGTCAAACACAGAGCCCGAGTCAGTCTTCCGCTTTCAGAGAGTATGCCTCTGAGCTGCGCCTAGAGTGGTGAAGCCTCCAGAGTTAGTGAATTCTATGGGACAAGCTATGCTTCTAGCAATCTTTGAGCCCAGATGTGCTCTTCAGTCTTACATGCCCTTCCAGTGACTGAGATTTTCCACCTAGGAAGCCACCAGATGAAATCTGCAAAGGTAAGGATCCAGATTAATTTTTGATGTGTGTTGTATATCTGCAAGAGGCCTGGATTCTGCACATCTTTTTCATATATAAGACTTTTTTTTTTTATCTCTTATGGTCAGGGGGTGTTCATTGGGGGAATATTTGCCATTGATGATGGTAGATTAGGAATTTCTAATGGATCTAATTTAATTCTCTGACAACTAGGTGATGATTTACTTTTACACCTATAGTTCCATGAAGATGTATGCTTTCTGTTTGGACATATGGTCACACATTGAAGATTTTTCTAGCTTTTACTTATTTTTATTTATATCCTGGCAGAGTTAATTAACTCCAGGGAATACCATTGGTGGTGTGCTCAATGCACAGCTAGAGAGTGGCTCTGGAGATAGACGTCTTTAATTAAATAGATAAAAATTCTCGGACATATGCCTTTGTAAAAGCAAACCTGATAGTGCGAGGATGCTTGTCCCCGAAACAAATCTGGGACAGGTTTAAATCTATATCTACTCAGAGCCAGCATATTATAGTTATTTTCTGCTTACTGTGCTGGGGTTGATGTGGGTGGAGTTGCAGAGGGAAAACCAAGAAAGAAAAAGAAAAGATTACGCGCACATAAATCTGAATATGGTATGTTCATAAATCTGAAATATGTATAACTAGTATCCTAAATGACTGATGAATTAAAATTATCAAATGCTTTTTCAGCATCTAATAATTGTGTGATCTTTATACAATTTTAAAAGTTTGTTGATGCAAAGAATAATGATGATAGGTTTCTTGAAATCAAACCAAACTTATAATCAGGAATACACTCTAATGGGGTGCCTGGAGGCTCAGTTGGTTAAGCATCTGACTCTTGACTTTGGCTCAGGTCATCATTTCACGGTTAGTGGTTTCCAGCCCCATGTCGGGCTCTCCACTGACAGTGCGGAGCCTGCTTGGGATCCTCTCTCTCTCCCCCTCTCTCTCTGCCCTTCCCCCACTCTCTCAAAATAAATGAATAAACTTTAAAAGAGAAAAAAAGGAATACATTCTACTTGTTCATATAGTATTCTTTGAAACTCTAGTTACTTGAGTCTCATGGACGCTGTGGTGTCCTGCTCCCTTGCCGCTATCAGCAGGAGGCATTCCTCCCTGCACCCAACTGTCTGGAGTCTGGGGTTGCTGACAGCTCTCAGCCGAGTTTCTCCTTTGGGAGCAGTTTACCCTCCATGGCTGGTTCAGAGCGCTCAGTGGGTAAGATTGAACCCACTATTGTAACTCAACTGCAGTTCAGCTTCTCTCCCTACCCCAACTGCCACCACTCACTTGCCTAAAGTTGTTCTTGAGAGCACTATCCCACCACACCTTTGGTGTGCATGTTTCTACTTCAGAGACCATCCAGGGAACCTGGACCTAAGACAGAAGCAAGCTGCATTTTATTTGCTAACATTTTAGTCAAAATTTTTGTATCTGCAATTTTAAGTGAGATGGGTCTAGTATTTTTTAAAATATCAGGCTTTGGAATTAAAATTAATCTGACTTCATAAAATTGGGATTTTTTTCCCCTCCCTTTTTCCATGGCCTGGAAATGCTTAAACATTGGAATCATCTGCTTTTAAAAGTTAAACCCATCTGGTCTTTGGGTCTTTATCCATGATAGATTCTTAATCACCAACCCAACATCTTCTGCAGTGATTGGCAATTTAAGTAATTTATATTTTATTAGGAAATCATTCACTTCCTCTGTGTTTTCAAATTTGTAGCCATAGACTTGCAAGCGGTAATCTCTTATAATTCTTTTAATCATGCCTGGATCTGTGGTTTGTCTCCTTCTCATTTTTAATCCTGCATGTTTTCCCAAGTGTACTCCCATGTGTGCTTACCATGTAGGCTCTTTCCTTTAATCAAGGTCACAGTTTATCTGCTTTATTGGTCTTAAATATTTTTTTGACTTTTGGATATATTTATCCTTTATCTGCCTTATTTCGATTTGTTTTTTTCTGGTTTATTTCAGCTTTTACTTGAATTCTTTGTTTCTTATCCATTTCCTAATTTCTGATGAATGAGTACAAGTTCTCTTTGTTTTTCTGCTCTTCTCTTTAATAATAAAGACACTTAAGGCAACGAATTCAGGGTATAGATTTTGCAGTTCCCTCATTGCTTTCTTGACAGTTTGTAATTTCACTTATTTCTTTTTGATTCATGGGTTAACTTTCTGAAAGCTGAAGCTTTTATAACTTAATTTCATCGGGGCGTGATCAAGGAAGATAACTTGAAAAAATCTTTTTCTACATATATCTTTGAAACTTCAATTCATGAAGCTTTTCTCTTTGGCCAAATAACGTGATTTTTTTAAAAAATGTTTATGAAACTGTGGGAGAAAATATATATTTTCTAAAGGGATTTAAAGTCCTACATATATCACATAAAATTGACTTCTCTAGTGGGTGTATCCAATTTTGGAAGACCTCTATTAAAGTCTATCTAATTGTAGTTTTATCAATTCTCTTTACATTTCCGATAATTTTTGCTTAATATTTTTTAGCTGCCATATTCTGTGAGCCGACTGATGTTTTGGGACTGATATTATGAGGTGTTACATCATTAAATATTAAGCATTTTTGTTAGAAAAGAATTTTCATAGAAAGTAGCCTAATAATCTTGATGAGTGTTTAACTTCAATGTCATCAGAATTATTTGCAGGCCAGAGTTTTTAGGAGTCCAGGGTGGGGCCCTAAAATCTAATTGCTAACACGTCCTCAGGTGATGCTAAATCTGCCAAGGCCCACAGCAAGTTAAATACTACTTGGTTTTGCTTATTTTCTTCAACTACCAAAGTTTTAAAACAAATGTTCTCCATTTTAATTTGATTTAGACCAAAATTCACCTCCTGAAGTTGTGGTTCAGTATTTTTTCCTCTATCTAGTCTCGTTCCTTCTTTCTCCAATTTATTAAAATTAATTTCAAAAACGCAAATTTTACCATATAGCAAATCAACATTATCAGATGTTAATATCCTCACTCTTACTTTCTTTTCATCTGCATTATTTGATATTTTTGTGTTTCCTTTTATCTTTAACCTTTCTTTACTGCCTTAAGTTGTTTGCAGTTGGGTTTTGTATTTTAACCAATATGGCAGTCTCTGACTTTAATGAAAGAAATCAGTCCACTGATATTTAATGTAACAATCTATTTCATTTTATCCTTTCTTTTTGTCCACTTAAAAAAAATAGTTTGTCTTTTTCCTCATTTTTGCTGGTTTGATCAACTTCCTACTCCTGCCATTTCTTCCCTTGTTAGTATGCATATTTTCCTTTACAGTTACATCTGTTACATTAATTCTAACAATAACAGTTTGTTTTTTTTTTCCTGTACTTTAATTTTCTATGTAGATAACTTGCTTTTATGCTTGGCAGTTATTACCATTTTGGGGTTAGGGGGGTCAATAATCCACCTGAGTATATCCAGGTACATGTCCTTTTCTCACCGGTGCCTAACAGTCAGAAATTCCCTTCAGACTGCAGACTCTGATGTTTCTTTGGCTCAAGAAATTTTTTCTGTCACCAATCCAACTATCTATCAGGAATTCCTACTAGATGTTATATTTACTAAGTCTATCCTCAGATTGTCTTACCTCATAATTTTACATGCATGTGCTTGCAACTATTTCTTCTGTAGTCTTCTAGGTCATGCTTTTCGGACTCTCTAATCATCTCCTATTCCTGTGCTGAATTGTTTCATAGGGAAATTAAGGGTTGTTTTAGCTCCAGATAATGTGTGTGCAGGTGTATGTGGTGTGCTTTATTTGAATCTTCTTGAACCCCTTTTTCTTCATCTTTCTCTTAGAGCAGTTTTTTTTCCACCAGGAAAGTTGCATTTGTCCTGACTGATCTTCCTTTCTCTGGCCTTCAGCTGGGGTTTCTATACCCTTGCCTTGTTCTGGGCTCGTTATCCCAATTTATGGCAGTACAGCGAGTGATGGATGGTGGCAGTCCTGCATTGACTGGCAGTGCGAAGGTTGACAAGTGCGAAGGTTGACAGGTTGCCAATCTCCAGGTCTGCTACCAAAAGAAGGCACCAGGATCCCAATCTCCTCTTAACTCCAGTCTCCAGAATGGGAGGACGAGAAGTGTCACTCAGCACTTAGCTTATTTAGTAGGGGATTCTGACCCTTTAATGTGGGGCATATAATGATCTTTTCTCCATGGTAAGAAGATCCCTGGGAGACCAGCTTTTTCCATAACTTCTTTCTAATCCTTGTCCTGGGCAGTCTGATGCAGGTCTCCAGCTCTTGCCCAGCCCCAGAGGAAAGCCTCACTTTGGGTCTCTCCCTGGATGTTCTCAGAGCCCAAGGTCTGTTAAACCCTGCTCTGCATTGGTCAGAATAGCAAGTCAAAATAGGCATGTATCCTGGAGTTGAGAGTAGACAGGTGGGTAGCAGTAGTCATTTCCTAGAATCTCTTCTTAGCATAAAAGATTTTACTTTTAGTAGGGTAAAACAGGGAGATGTTTTTCTTATCTCTTGTTTACCCAATAGCTTAGTTATTTGTCTCACTTTTGTATGAACCCCTCTGATACATGGTAATGTTTTATTCTCTTGAACTATCAGTATCCTCAGAGAAAACTGGTCTGATAACCCCCTATTTCCAATCATAACGGTTTAAATAAAATTTAAACAAAAGGAATAACATCTGAATCATAGGAGTCCCAGAAGAGGAAGAGAGTGAAAAAGGAGCAGAAGGTTTATGTGAGCAAATTCTAGCAGAAAACTTTCCTAATCTGGGAAAGAACAGACATCAAAATCCAAGAAGCAAAGAGAACTCCCATTAGATTCAATAAAAAACGACCATCACCAAGGCATATCCTACTCAAATTCACAAAATACACAGACAAGGAAAGAATTTGAGAGCAGCAAGGGGGGAAAAGTTCTTAACCTATAAGGAAAGACAGATCAGGTTCACAGTAGACCTATCAATAAAAACTTGGCCTGCCAGAAAGGAGTGGCAGGATATATTCAATGTCCTGAATCAGAAAAATATGCAGCCAAGAATTCTTTATCCAGCAAGGCTGTTATTCAAAATAGGAGAGATAGTTTCCCAGACAAACAAAAACTAAAGTTCATGATCACTATACCAACCCTGCAAGAAATCTTAAGGTAGGACCCTTTGGAGAAAAGACAAAACAAAAAACAAAAGACCAAAAGCAACAAAGACTAGAAAGGACCAGAGAACATCACCAGAAACACCAACTCAACAGGCAACACAATGGCACTAAATTCATATCTTTCAGTACTCAATCTAATGTCAATGGACCAATGCTCCAATCAAAAGACCTAGGTTATTAGAATGGATAAGAAAACAAGACTTCTCTATATGCTGCTTACAAGAGACTTATTTTAGACTTAAAGACACCTGTAGATTTGAAAGTAAGGGGATGGAGAAACCTCTATCAGGCTAATGGCCATCAAAGGAAAGCTGTAGAAGCCATACTTATAGACTTTATTTTAAATCCTAGTTTGTCAGATATAACAAGAGATGAAGAAAGACATTATATCATAACTAAGGGGTCTATCCACCAAGAAGATCTAACAATAGTAAGTATCCTCCCAATGTGAAAGAACCCAAACACAACTCAATTACTCACAAACATAAATGAAACTCCTTGATGATACCATACTAGTAGGGGACTTCAACAACCCACTTACACCAATGGACAGATCGTCGAAGCAGAAAATCAACAAGAAAACAATGCCTTTGAATGACACACTGGACCAGATGGGCTTTACAGATATACTCAGAACATTTCATCCTAAAACAACAGAATACACATTCTTCTTGAGTGCCCATGGAACATTCTCTAGAATAGATCACCTACTGGGTCACAAATCAGCTGTCAAGTACAGAAAGATCAAGATCATACTTTGCATATTTTCAGACCACGATGCTATGAAACTCGAAATCAACCATGAGGAAAATTTGGAAAGGCTGCCAGTACTTGGAGATTAAAGAACATCCTACTAAAGAATGAATGGGTTAACCAAGAGATTAAAAAAAAAAAAAAAGTACATGGAAGCTAATGAAAATGAAAACACAACCGCCCAAAACCTCTGGGATACAGCAAAGGCAGTCATTAGAGGGAAGTATATAGCATTCCACACCTTCCTAAAGAAGTAGTAAAGGTATCAAATACACAATCTAACCTGATACCTACCAAAATAATACCAGAATTCTTCACAGAGCTAGAACAAACAATCCTAAAATTTGTATGAAACCAGAAAAGACTCCAAATAGCCAAAGTGATCCTGAAAAAGAAAGCCAAAGCTGGAGACATCACAATTCCAGATTTCAAGCTGCATGAAGTATGGTACTGTCACAAGACAGACACATAGATCAATGGAACAGAGAACCCAGAAATAGACCCACAAATGTATGGCCAAGGCAAGAAAGAATACCCAATGGAGTAAAGACTGTCTCTTCAGCCAGTGGTGTTGGGCAAACTGGACAGCAACATCTAGAAGAATGAACCTGGACTGGTTTCTTAAACCACACACACACAAAAAGACACAAAATGGGTGAAAGACCTAAACGTAAAGGCAGGAGGCCCTCAAAACCCTTGAGGAGAAAGCAGGCAAAAACCTTTTGACCTCGGCTGCAGCAACTTCTTACTTGACATGTCTCCAGAGGCAAGGGAAACAAAAGCAAAAGTGAACTATTGGGACCTCATCAAGATAAAAAGATTCTGCACAGTGAAGGAAATAATCAGCAAAACTAGGAGGCAACAGATGGAAGGGAGAAGATGTTTGCAAATGACCTTTCAGATAAAGGGTTGTATCCAAAATCTATAAAGAACTTATCAAGCTCAACACCCAAAAAACAAATAATCCAGTGAAGAAATGGGTAGAAGACCTGAATAGACAGTTTTCCGAAGAAGACCTCCAGATGGCTAACAGACACATGAAAAGATGCTCAACATCACTCATCATCAGGGAAATACAAATCAAAACCACAATGAGATACCACCTCACACCTTTGAGAGTTGCTAAAATTAACAATTCAGGCAACAACAGATATTGGTGAGGATGTGGAGAAAGAGGAATCGTTTTGTACTGCTGGTGGGGATGCAAACTGGTGTAGCCACTCTGGACAACAGTATGGAGATTGCTCAAAAAATTAAGAATAGAGGTATCTTATGACCTGGCAACTGCACTACTAGATTTTTATCCAAAGGATACGGGAGTACTGATTCAAAGGGGCACATGTACCCCAAGGTTTATAGCAGCACCATCAACAATAGCCAATGTATGGAAAAAGGCCAATGTCCATTGACTGATGAATTGATAAAGAAGAGGTGGTATATAGATACAATGGAATATTGCTTGGCAATCAAAAAGAATGAAATCTTGTCATTTGCAGCAACGTGGATGGAACTAGAGGGTGTTATGCTAAGCAAAATAAGTCAGAGAAAGTCAAATATCATATGATTTCCTACGTATGTAGAATTTAAGATATAAAACAGATGAACGTAAGTGAAGGGAAGCATAAATAATATAAAAACGGAGGAAGACAAATCATAAGAGACTCAAATACAGAGAACAAACTGAGGGTTTCTGGCAGGGTGCTGGGTGCCTGGGGATGGGCTAAAGGGGAGAGGGACATTAAGGAAGGCACTTATTGGGATGAGCACTGGGTGTTCTATGTAAGTGATGAATCACTAAATTCTATTCCTGAAATTATCATTACCCTATAAGTTAACTAACTTGCATTTAAATTTTAAAAATAATTAAAAATATATAAAAATAATTAGTTTTGGTAATTGGCCTACGTTACTTTATTGGTTTATACCAAATAACTTTAAATCAGTGATCATTTTGTTTAATTTCCTAGGAAAATAATTTGCACATAGTTTATCTTGGAAGTTTCTGCAAGAAGTTGCCTAAAAATAGACCTGACATACATCATATAGATAAGTATATCTATAGCTGTTTCTGTAGATAAAGATATCTGGTAACCCCAATCTCTCTCTCTCTCTCTCTCTCTCTCTCTCTCTCTATATATATATATATATATATATATATATATATATATATATAGATTGGGGTTGCCAGATATGTATTGGGGTTGCCAGATTTAGTCCAAACAACAACCAAGATATTCAGTTAAATTTGGATTTTAGCTAAACAATAAATTAAAATTTCAGTGTAAGTATGTCCCATGCAATATTTGAGACATACTTATATTAAAATTTTATTCATAATTTAGCTGAAATTCAAGTTAGAGTGGAAGTTCTATATTTTATCTGGCAACCCTAAAATACATATAAATATACAGATGGTCCACGACTTACAGTGGTTCAACTTACAATTTTTTGATTTTACAATGGTGTGAAAGTGATCCACATTCATTAGAAACCATTTTGGAATTTTGATCTTTTCCTGGGCTAGCAATATGCAGTCTCTAATCTCTCCTAATGCTGGGCAGGGGCAGTGAGCCACAGCTCCCAGTCGAGCCTGTGATCAGGAGGGTAAACAACCGAGTGGAACCATTCTATTTCTCCCGTTCCGTATACAGTAAGCTACATGAGATATTCAACACTTTATTATAAAATAGGCTTCGGGTTACAAGACTTAACCCATGTCTAGGCCAACGTAGGTGTTCTGAGCATGTTTAGTTAGAGTAGGCTAAACGATGATGTTTGGTAGTTGAGGTACATTAAGTGAATTTTCAACTTACAGTGGGCTTATTGGGACATAACACAATCATAGGGGTGTGTGTGTGTGTGTGTGTGTGTGTGTGTGTGTGTAAGAGAGGGAGAGGGATGAAGATTGGTAGTTGGCTATTTTTATTTTGACATTTTTCAAGGTTAAAATCACTGTGGCTAGGTTTTCTGGAAGAGATTCTAAATTATGCCAGAAGTAACCGCATGAAATTGTGAATCTCTCTTGCTCACTGATGTATCTCTATCATCTATCATAGTGCTTGACATAAGCTGTTTTCAGTGAATGTTTTCTAAATAATTGAATGAACCAGTTCTTAATGCTAGAGCCCAGATGGTAACTCCAATGTAAGCAATAATATGCATTTTTCTACTAAAATGTGAAAATTTAAACTTAACTGAATAAGTACCTATCCATCACTTTTATCTGTTTCGTTTATTGGTATTTCATTATAAGGAGAATTTGCTAGGAGTTGCAAAACTGTTCTATTGAGCTAGAAGTTGCTTGTTCATTTGTCTTTTGGTGTGGACCATTATTTCTAAGGAAATGGAGATCGGATAAGTCCAGGTTAGACTTCTCATCTCGCATAGGGAATGTGTACTGTCTGCATTCCAGGTTCTTGTGTTTAACTCTCAGATGTTTAGTGCTTATCACCAGTATTGTCATATGAAATTATGTCGAGGACTTGCCTAGGTTAAGCACTCCACTCACTCTTCTAGGTATTAGAAATTTTCTTCAGAACAAGTAAGATCACTACCCTTGGGTCTCTCTCTTTTTGAAACTCTTGATATATGCCTTTCCTGAATTATACTTGGGTATTCTGTTACAGGCCAGCATCAAGGAAAAAAGTGGAGAAAAATTCAGGAGTCTTTTAGATTATTTTCTATTAAAAATCTATTTTGTTTCATTGTACACACAAAATGCCCAGCAATTCATTCATCATTTTTTTTTAACCTAAACTATCACAGAGGCAATTGAGTTCTGTGAGTTTTGACACCTAGTGTGATACTGTCATATAGAGAACATTCCCACCACTCAGAAAACCTTCTTCCCACGGAATTTAAGAAATAAAAGAAATGAGCAGAGGGAGAAAAGAGAGAGGGGTAAACTAAAAAAGACACTCTTAACTATAGAGAACAAGCTAATGGTTACCAGAGGGGAGGTGGGTGGAGGGATGGGTTAAACAGGTGATGGGAATTAAGGAGTGCACTTGTGATGAGCACAGGATAATATATGGAAGTGTTAAATCACTATATTATACACCCAAAGTACAAAACAACAACAGCAGCAAACCTTTCTGCTGTCTCTTTGCTGTAAGCCCCTCCCTGAAACTTTGCTCCAGGCAACCACCGACCTGATTTGTCACTATGAATTAGTTTGCATTTTCCAGAGTTTTATACAAATGGATTTGTAGTATGTGTTCTTCTTGTTTGGTTTCTTTTACTCAGCCTAATTATTTTGAAATTGATCAAAGTCTTTGCATCTATCAATAGCACATTTTTTATTGCTGAATAGTTTTCTGTTTCATGGATCTACTACAATTTGTTTAGCCACTCATCTGTCCTTGGACGTTTGAGTTGTTTGTGGTTTGGGGTTATTACAAATCCGCTATGTACACTCACGTGTTAAGTTTTTGTGTGAACGTATGCTTTTATTTCTTTTGGAAAAAATCCTTAAGAGTGGAATGACTGGATCATGTGGTAGGTTTATGCTTAACTTTAAAAAAAAAATGCCCAGCCATTTCCAATATGGTTGTACCACCTTACCTTACCATCTTACCAGCAGCTGCCACACATCCCTGCTGACACTTGGCATGGTCAGTCTTTAAAACTCTAGCCATTCTTTTCAATTCATAATGATATCACCTTGTTTTAAATTTGCATTTCCCTAATGACCAATGGTGTTGAGCATTTTTTTCACATGCTTACTTACTATCTTATTGACATTTTGGTGATGTGTCTGTTTAAATCTTTTGCATACCCATTCCCATTTTAAATTAGGTTTTTTTAATTAACAAATTGAGGATTCATTTTATATTCCAGATATAAGTGCTTTACTAGACAATTTGCAAATATTTTCTCTGTTAGCTTGTCTCTTCATTCTCTTAACCATGTCTTTTAAAGAACAGAAAATTTTAATTCTGACAAAGTCTAATTTATCAATTTTGTTCTTTGAATTCTGGTTTTAGTTATTTAGGTCTATGATCCATTTTGAGTTGAATTTTGCATATGTGAGCTATTGATGAAAGTTTATTTTCTTTCGTATGCAAATTCAATGGTTTTAGCATCATATGTTGAAAAGACTATTTTTTCCTCCCACTCAATTGCCTTTACACCTTGGTTAAAATCAGTTGTCCATGTATGTGTGGGTCTATTTCTGGATTCTCTGTTCAGTTCCAGTGACCATTTGTCTATTTTTGACCCCACAATGCCTTGACTACTGTAGCTCGATGATGAGACTAGAAATCAGGTAGTGGTTGTCCTCTCCCTTTGATCTTTTTTCAGGTTGTCCAGGCTTTTATGGGCCCTTTGCATTTACATCTGAACTTTAGAATCAGCTTTTCAAAATCTCCAAAAAGCCTGCTGAGATTTTGATTAGGACTGCATCAATTCTACAGATAAATTTGCAAAATGAGCATTGATAACCATTGCAGTTTTGCTTGCCTAAAGGATGCCCAATGATTCTGTTAAAATGTGAGGAGCATTGCTATCACTGATTGCTACTTGTTAGATGCTTCCATACACCTGATGCTAACTAAGAAATGGAAACATAAACAGTCTTGTCTTTTTCTAGTCAAAACGGTACACCATCGAATATATATTTACCCACCCATCGCCTAAGATGATCATCCTACCTCCACACAGGAGGTAATCAGAAATTTGTATTTTGAGTTAATCCAGAGGAAGACTGACACTTGTTGAAACATAGGGGAAGAGTAATTCTCAAGTGAGGGCAGTGCAGGAAAATTCACGAAGTTGGGAGAGAGAAACACTGAAGAAGAATGGCAAGAAATGTGCAGGTAAATGTGGATGTAAGGTCTAACTTAGGGAGGACTTTTCAACAGGCTCAGGACTTAAACAGTGATCTAAAAATGGAAGGACAGAGAGAGTCAGGTTGTAAGAAACAGGTGTTTTCACCTCTGAAGGGAGAAGTGTGATCTGGTTTAGTACCTTATGAAAGTTTTAAAGGGTGTGCTCAAGATCTATAGTTGTCTAGCAGTAATAGCTTCCTCCTACCATAAACCTATTTGCGCTGAATACATGGCCCCCTAGCTAGTGATTATGTTCCCTAGACTCCCTTACATCTAGGTGTGTCTGCACAGTGTTTTAAGCTCTTTGTAATGAGCTTTGAGCAAAAATAATGTGTGTGCACTTCAGGATTCTATTTTTCCAAGTGAAGGGTAAGATTTTCTCTTCTGTGCTTGGTTTGTAAACAAGGTGGCAAGCCGCCTTCTACCAAGGGGATGAGAACATCACTCTAGGGCAGGGGAACAAGTAAAAAGCCTGGGACCTAATCACTTGGAACGACAATGCCACCTGTAGACTTACTCCTGGACTATATGTGAAGAGAAATACATTTCTACTGTGTTTGAGTCACTCTTAATTGGGTTTCTCTAACAGCTGCTGCCAAACTGAATAGGGAAGGATAACTGCTCACTGGGAGGTTGGTAAAATGGTTCTGTTTAAAGGTCTACATTTTTAAACTTGAAATAGTTGCATTATGAGCCAATATTCTGCCATAGAATCACAAACATTATACAAATATCATTAGGTTAGTGTATGCCGCCGAGAATCCGATGATTAATACTTTCCCATTTTGTAGAGAGGGGGACATGGTCTAAAAAATATGGTAAAATTGATGAAACAGGTTTTTAAATTTTGCTGGTTGTTTTTGGTCACAAGATCTGGCTTTAAACAGCGGCCTTACCACTTGGTCACTGTTTAACATCAAGTATTTTGCTTTACTTTGCCTAACTTGACTTCCTAATCTGTAAAATATCTGTCTCCTGACCCTAATGGTGAGATTCAAATTAGAACATAGCTAAAGTTCTAAGTCCTAGGTACAACTTGAGTGATAACCCGCCCCCCTCCCACCCCGGACAAGATACAGAGACCATCCGCCCTATAGTAAAGTGTGATTTGTTACTTGAGCAAGCTTACTATGCAATAGACCAACTGTGGAGAGCTGCCATTTAAAAGTGGATACACACTGCCTGTCCTATCAGCAGATAGGGTGCGAGCTAGCTAATCTACGAATACAAAGATTATCTTTGTGCCAACTGTGGGATGTGAGTATGTGTCTTCTAATTCTGTTTTCTGCTTTGCTCTGTGCTGCAGTGGTCTCATGCTCAAGTGCTGGAGGTCAGGCAGGGAATACAAATGAGGCTGGCTTCGTGAAGTCCACACGCATAGACTGAGCAAGGGAAGAGGCCGCTGCTACTCGGCTCCCGCTGATTTGGAATGAGGTTCCCTGTTGCTAGTTCTTACACATTTTCAAGGGAATTGCAAGTCTGAATTTTTATGTGGAATCTTCTGTTTCCTAAATGTTGGTTCAGCTTTTTCAAAAACCATATTCGGGTTGAATACAATCGTGTCTGTGGTCGCCAGCCTGCTGCCGCGGCTCTCCAGGCTGCCCACCTTGACAGACTCCCTCTTTGCTGCCACAGCTGCCTCTTGAGAAAATCCACTGACTATAGATACATTTAACATCAGCATAGTCACTTATGCAGATCTGTGTGCTCAGACTGGTGCTGGCTCCAAATTAGATTCTAAGGTTTTAATAGTGCAATCACAATAAACTAAACTCAAGGAAGGTATTTCAATGCTACACTGGTCAAAGGGGTACCTACAGTGAATTCTGTGGGGAAGATGATGTGGTAAATATTTGTATTTTTTTTTTTTTTTTGGTGTGTGAAGCCAAATACTCAAATGCTGAATACATTTAAAAAAATCAAAATCAGCGATTCAATTATTTTTCTTTATTAGAACAGCCAGGAGTGGGCGTATTAAAATAGACCTGCTTTGTTGTAGCCTGCTTGGCTGGCAATGTCTAAATGAATTAAGTGAGTCAGAGTCAAAGAAATCTCATGGGCAGCTTTAATCTCCTGTCAGAAAGAAGGGCAAACTAAGTCAAATATCAGTAATTTTTTTTTTCTTGGCTCATCTTAGGAGTTTGTGTTCTTAGCTACATATTTGTGGACTTAACCTTAAAATTATACTTCTTAAGATTGGGAATTTGGGTGCCCAGTCATCTTAGTGATTTCCTAGTTCTTAAAACTCACCCACATAAAAATACCATCTCTTCTCTGCAGCTAGTAAGAGGTGATTTTTTTTTTTTTATTACTCAATTCAATACCAGACCCCAGCCAGATTTTTGTTTTCTGTTTGTGTAAGACCAGAAAGTTCCCAAATTTCCATTTTGAGATTTTTCAAGTACACATAATGGAGAGTATACGTAATACGTTACAACGTGAATCTCTGAGGTCATATGTGAGGGGATGTGGTTCTCTAGTGTGTAATGTAAAATTCTCTAAAATATCCTACAGCTGAGAAATTTACGTCAGAGCAATCCAGAAATCGTGTCAGCTTCTTCTTTGGGGAAGTCTTTGAGCTCCTGGGAATTTGTGTTAATACTGTTCTAGTCAGTTCCTCTTTCTAGAACTAACCAGTAGATTAAGTTCCACTGGGGAGGAAGTGGAGCTTTTTTCTGTTAAGAAAAAGACCCTCTTCTGCCAGTATGAGTCTTGGCTAAAGGTTCAAAAAAAAGGGGAGGGGGCAGGTCTGCAGGGATCAAGTGTTCAGTAGGTCAAAGGCTGTAATGTTAAAGAAATAGCAATTATTGACTGAAGAGGCTAAGAGGACCCAAAATGCTATAAAAGAAAGCTAAGATATTCAGCCTCATTTTAAGGACATCTTTGTTCTTAGAATATAAAAATTGGGACAAAAGTTAAAAAAAAAACAAACAAAAAACAGGTTGCCTGGGTAGCTCAGTTGGCTAAGTGTCCAACTTTGACTCTGGTCATGATGTCCTGGTTTATGAGTTCAAGCCCCCATTGGGCTCTTTGTTGTCAGCACAGAGCCCACTTTGGATCCTGTTTCCCTTTCTCTCTGCCCCTCCCCAGGTAGAGCTCTTTGTCTCAAAAATAAACATTTAAAAAAATTAAAAAGAATATAACATTTGGGCATCAAAGGCTTTGACATTGGGTTATTAACTACACATATAATATACAACTACAAATACAACAATAGCCATGTATAATTATAAAGGTTCAGATCCTAAAGTTTCTACAAAGTACAACAGCCTCATAAATCTACTAACTCGTACTGTAATTCATGAAGATGCCTATAATAGTTTCTTTTTGTAATATAATTTTTTAAGTTTATTTATTTTGAGAGCATTAGAAAGCACAATTAGGGGAAGGGGCAGAGATAGAGAGGAAGAGAGAGAGCATCCCAAGCAGGCTTCATGTGGTCAGCATGCAGAGCCCAATATGGGACTTGAACTCATGAACCATGAAATCATGACCTGAGCTGAAGTCAGACACTTAACCTACTGAGCCACCCAGGCACCCTGCCTATAAGTTTCTTGCCAAGCTTTTTCTCTATACCCGGGTGCTCCCCTCTCATTGGGTATTTTCTAGGTTAATACAGTTTTCTTAGCACCAGAGCTATTGACTTCCATATTTTGGTAAGTATGTTCTCTTACCCCTACAAATAGGATCTCCAATCTCCCCATGCTGAAATTAAGTAGAACAAGTCTAATGCTTGACCTACCTGTATTTAGACCACAAAAAGAATAGAGGAAAATTTACTTACCACCTCGAAATTAAACATAGATTGCAACTCCTATATATTTTTCCTTTATTCTCCTCTTTCCTTTCTGGGAGGCAACCATTGTTGTGGTTTCTTTATACAATATTACATATAGTTCCCCAAAAACACCTATGGTATTTTCTATATTTTTATACCTTCTAAAAAAGCTATCACATTCATGTATCCTCCTGAAAGACTTTTACATCTATGATAATATAATCCTTTCTCCCTCAAAGATAAAGGCTTTTCCTATAGATCTAAAAACCCTTTGTAGGGATTTTCTACATATTATCTATCTATATCTGTATAAATTTTTTTTTTGAGAGAGAGCAAGAGCGAGCCTGCACAAGTGGGGAAGGGGCAGAGGGAGAGGGAGAAAGAGAATCTTAAGCAGGGTGCACACCCAGAGTAGAGTCTGATGCTGGGCTTGAAAGATCATGAAGCCAAAATCAAGAGTCAGATGCTTAACCAACTGAGCCACCCAGGCACCCCTCTTTCTTCTTAATATGTCAAATCATTTTTTTCTAAATATATAGAAGATAATGAAATGTTTGGATTCTTAGAATAAATTTAGTCTTTATAATGTAGCACCGCTTCTTAGGTGAAGTAGAGATTACAAATGGTTAAATTATTTAACATTCTCTATTAATTTATTTTTTAAATGGATTAATTAAAATTTAAAAAGTGGACCCACATCACCCACTGTGCATATCCTAACAACCGGCAACGTCCATTCCTGACCAGTTAAATACTCTTATGTTAAAGTAGAAGTGTACAAGCATGTCTGTTGCAGCACTGTAATAGGAAAACTAATACTTGAGGTGAAACTATAGTCCAAACTATGTAGCAATTAAAAAGAATGAGGTAGATACATATTTATTGATCATGGGTAAAGTTCTAAGAACTATCAATTTAAATAAAACAATTGTAATACAAAATTAGCATAATATTTATATTTTAAAACTATTTTTTGTGTTCTATAGCTTTATAAATGCATAGAAAAAGTTTTGCAAGCAAACATTGAAAGTCATTATCTCTAGGATGGGAGTGGGAAGTCAAGGAGGAGTCTGTATTATTAGTACTAGTTGAAGTTTTACAACAAGAAACTCCTTGGTTAATTAAAATAGAACTAAAGGTGTATTTAAAAAGTGTAACATTTTTAAGGTAGACTAATAGTACTGTGACTCGAAGCAAGAGATTAACACTATCCCAGAAAATGACTAGCTTAAACGTCTCAAGTAGAACAAATAAACTGAGGGACTAAACTGTATCTAGGTATGTACCCCAGTCCCTTAACTTTGGAGAATTCATGTAGGCATAGCACTAACAACACTGCCAAGCCAGAAAAGTCCCCATCAGCAGACCAGAAATGGCAAGGTATACCCAAAAGAAAGAAATCGGTGGGCCTGAATGGACCAGAGTTGAAGAAACACAAACTATGTGTGTGAGAAAAACCCCGAGAAGACAAGATCCACTGATACTCCAAGAATAGTGAACAAATCCCAAGAACTAGACAAAGAACTAGACAGAGTACTAGTGCAATAAAGAGGATAATAATTAGGACACTAGCCCTAACAATGAAAGTGGAAAAGCAGTACTAACCTGAGTCTAAAATCTCCAAGATCCATTCCAAAGAAAGCAATATACTGACTAGAAGTATGTACCCGGGGAAGGTATGGATGTCTGAACAAGGAATGCAGCCACACTAAAGGAAAAAGGCAGCCCTCTTCAGGAGGGAGAAACACAAAAGACTGCTGCTACCAAAGAAAAGCCTTTCTTATTTTAGCAACGGGGAACTTCAGCTTGCCTGCCTGCTCCACGCCCAGGTGCCCTAAAGTGAAAGCTCTCCGTGGATAGGCTGCACCCAGTTATAGGAGCCCTGCAGTCAACCTTGCCATTGGGGAGGGAGAACCCACAGGGGCTAAAAATAATCCATTGAGTTTCTCGTTCATAGAGGTGAATGAAGAAAAAAAGATCGTTAGATATTTAAGGAAAAGAAACTAAATGAAAGGGAGGACAGATATGAACAAACAAGTGAACACATAAATGGACCACAGAAGCAGCAGAAAAAATGGAAGGACACACTTGAAAGAAAAATGTTGACTGATATCCTCATGGGGGAGAGTGCAAAGAAAAGTATATAAAAGACTATTAGCAAAAAGAGCTACTAGGGAACACGAGAGAATTTTAGAAGTTAAAAACGTAACTGCCCTTGAGGAGGTACTTCCCTAGAAGTAGGGGCAAACCAAGCAAGAGGAAACAACATGAGATTTGGAAAACCAAAGCTTCGGTCCAGAAACTAGTGAGGAAAACAGCCATGCTAAAGAGCATCTGTATGGAGTGGAGCAGAAAGATGGGCAGATAGATCCCCAGGAGGATTGTCTGCAGGAACACGACAAGGGACTCATGAGAGTAGATGGTGTGATGGAAAGTATGAAAAAAGCATGATATGATAAAGAAATACAACAGAAAAGGTGAATAAGAAAGCCATAATCTGAATATTAAAAAGGAAAATAAGACTCAATTTTATTTAATGTAAGAAAATCCATTTCTTTAATTTTTTAAAAATTTCCATTTAAATTTATTTTATTTTTTAAAAATAATTTATTGTCAGTTTGGTTCCCATATAACACCCAGTGCTCATCCCAAAAAGTGCCCTCCTCTGTGCCCATCACCCACTTCCCCCCCTCCCAGCCCTCTCCCCCTCAGATTGTTCTTAGTCTTTGAGAGTCTCTTATGTTTTGTCTCTCTCCCTTTCTGTGGTTTTTTTTTTCCTTCCCCTCTTCCCCTCCCCCCTGGTTTTCTGTTAAGTCTCACAAATTTTTGAGATCACAATTGTAAGAAGGGTGAGAGAGAGACTACACTGGAGAGAGGGTGGTTCAGGCTGTGTGATGGAGCACAGGCGAAGGGTAGGCTCTAATACCAGATCTGCCAGTATGAAATCCTGGCTCTACCAAGTACAGCTGTGTGATTTTGGAAAATTGCCCTAACTGTTCTGTGCCTCAGTTTCCCTGTCTCTAATATCGTAATAAAAGTAGTGTCAATCTCCTAGAGTTACGAGGATTAAATGAACCAGGAAGTATAAAGCTCTTAAAACAATGTCTGACATAGTTTAATACATGTTAGCTATTGTTTTATAGTAATATTCAATTTCTGAATGTGTGTACTTGTGATTATCTTTGAGCAAATGCTGGAGTCAGCTGGTCCTAGCTCTTCCTTCTGCCAACTGCCTGTAAGCTGTTTTTTTACTCTTCATTCACATGGTCTCTGGTCTTGAGCTTTTCTCTGGGGAAATTCCTTCCTTATCTCTGATTTCTTCCCATTTCCACACTCCAATTAACAGTTTGATTTAAAGCCTTCCATAAATTCCTGTCTATGTACATGGATATATATAATGTATAACATATAGTGATCTATATATAAAATTCCTTTTTCAAACAGAAACACATTTATCTGCAAATTCCTTTTCAATTACTATATTTTAGACATGTGTTTAAGATAAAAATGCATATGAATTTCCTTAAAAAGGAAATGCAAATAATTTTATAAATACTGGGACAATAGGTATTTGGACAAAACACGGCTAATTAAAGAATTAGATATAAAATGCTAAAAGTTATTCAGAGGAAAACAGAATAGCAAAGAATGAACTCACTGGGGGTGGGAGGGGTGGGGGGTGGGGGAGGGCGATTTGACTGAATAAAATAAGAGTTCTTTAACAAATTGGACTGAATGAACTCACGTGAAGGTGAGCTCACCCCAAATCCCATTGAAATGGGATATATATATATATATATATATCTCATTGAAATGGGATCTGGGGTGAACTCATTCTAAAATATTCACCCCAATTCCCATTGAAATGAGAATATTTTAGGGGCGTCTGGGTGGCTCAGTTGGTTGAGCATCTAACTTCGGCTCAGGTCATGATCTCACAGTCTGTGAGTTTGAGCCCCACGTCGGGCTCTGTGCTGACAGCTCAGAGCCTGGAGCCTGCTTCAGATTCTGTATCTCCCTCTTTCTCTGCCTTTCCCCGGCTCATGCTCTGTTTCTCTTTCAAAGAACGAAAAAACGTTAAAAAATAATAATAAAAAAAAAGAATATGTCTTTTAAAATACATAGAAATACATAGAAACTCTGGAAATCCAGGAGGACCTGACCTGTAGGCCTGAGCAGCAAGGGGTTTCTGGAACACATGAAGCAGAGACAAACAGATCAATCATGAGACCACAGACTGAGAGATTGGTATAGAGATAAAAGAGGGTCCTTTAAAAAAAATGAATTTCCCCAGTAGAATTGCAAAATAATCTCACACTAGGGGCTGTATGGACTAGCAGAAGGGAGAGCCTACAGGGAATTGGCTGAAGAACTGGGTCAGGACCGGCCACTCAACAACATATACTCCTGTATAAAAGCGCAGGTGCAATTTTTAAACTGAGAATTCTTTTTTTTTTTTTTTTTTTGAGAGTTCCGACCCAGAGAGGTTCAGAATCCTCAAGTTACTAATACTATGTCGAGGGTGGGTTTGGGGAGTGCCCATAATATTATCATTGGAAATAATAGCTCATAGGTATTAGTGATACTCTTTTGTTCCACACTGATTGTTTTAACTTCAAACATGTCTAATAATTTCTAGAGTTAGTCTTCCCCCTAACTACATGTTAAAAATTTTTTTAATTTACTGTTTCTTTTCAGTATCTTAAGAGTTTGCTTATTCCTAAATTTTAAAAATAGTTTATAATGTCAATTCCCACACGGCTTTATAAAGGTTTAGAAAGAGAAGATAAAATTGCTTCTGGAAACATTTTTTTAAAAATCAAAAAGGTTAAGATTTTAGATTTTTTTCAGAAAAATCAAGAGTTAAAAAATCACTTTTCAATGAAATAGGACCTCCTCTGTCATTAAAGTTAATTGTATGAGAAGACACGGTAATAGGAGACATTTATTCTTTCTGATGTGAAGGTAAATCCCGAATAAGCCTTAGTTACTCACATTTCTCCTGAGGTTTAAACGAAGTTGGTCTGGGGTGCCTGGGTGGCTCAGTCGGTTAAGCGGCCGACTTCAGCTCAGTTCATGATCTTGCGGTTTGTGAGTTCGAGCCCCGCGTTGGGCTCTGTGCTGATGGCTCAGAGCCTGGAGCCTGCTTCGGATTCTGTATCTCCCTCTCTCTCTGCCCTTCCCTGCTCACTCTATGTCTCTCAAAAATAAAATAAGAACGTTAAAAAAAAAAAAAAATGAAGGTGGTCATGTTCAGCTCAGGTTCTTGTTAAAGTTCAATTTCATCCACAGCGGCAACAAAAGAGTTGTGTCCAAGGTACTTTAAAGCCAGAGATTTCCACTGTGTGTTTGATAATCAAAGCAGTATCTTGAGAGTTCAAAGGAATCTTACAAGTCCCAGAATTATATATGCTTGCTTCTTGGTAGTGGGTAACCCTAATTGTTTTGGGTGAACATTTCTTTTTTTTTTTTTTTTTAAGTCTGTTTATCTTGAGAGAGAGAGAGAGAATGCAAGTGAGTGTCAGGGAGGGGCAGAGAAGGAGGAAGAGAGAGAGAATGCCAAGTAGGCCTGGCACTGTTAGTGCAGAGCCCAGCTCGGGCCTGATCTCATGAAGCACAAGATCATGACCTCAGCTGAAGTCGAGTCCGAGCTTAACCAGCTGAGCCACCCAGGCACACTGTGTGTTGGGCGAAGCTTCTAATTAAACTTATGTCATGTAATCGTTTTGAAAAGAATTCAATGAGACAGAATTTTAAGGTGCAAGAATGTGTGTGTGTGTGTGTGTGTGTGTGTGTGTGTGTGTGTGAGAGAGAGAGAGAGAGAGAGAGAGAAAGAGAGAACATTCTACTTAAAGGCTGTAGCACATATGTACTTATATCTAAGAAGATGTTTTGGAAGTTGCTTTTCTTTGTTCTGGGAGAAAAAGACTTGATGGCCATTTCATTTTATTGGCATAAAGAGGCATTGATTTTTGGGAAGGAAAGGTGTATGGAGACAGTTTTCCCCCTTAGGCTTCTAATACTTGGAACCTGAGTTCTGAGGGCAGGTGGCTTATGGCTGTCTGCACATCAAAACTATTACGCTTGAAGGTTTCTGGGGGGAAAAGAGTTGATCAAATCTGCATAGAGGCCAAGGAGCCTTTCCGGAGAATAGGAGAGACTGACACTTTTTGAGTTTCAAAGTCGCTATAACGCGTCTGATTACTGAGGTGGTATAGGCTACCATCAGTTGGCCTTAAGAACAGCAAAGGACTCTGAGGGGAAATCTTTGGGAAGAGAAAACTGGATCTGGTGCCTGGCTCCATACCAGAGCCTGGGTGGGTTGTGTGGAATGACCTAGCATCTTAGATGAGGCCAGTGTGTGCTTCCTGCATTAATTCACAATTAAATTTCACCACTGTCCTTAGAGTTGTAACTGAGAAGCCCAGGGCTACCATGGTGTGGCACAACCAAAACCTGGATAGAGAGGTAGGAGCCTACTTCTTCCTTTCTCAATGTGGAGAAGCCACTCTCAGAGCAGCAGTGGGGCTGTGGGTGAGAGCCCATACAGGTGTCGTTGAAACTGAATTTATAAAATGTTGGATTCTTTCTTTAAAAAAATACAAAATTCCAAATACAGAATCTCCAGCATCTTCTCCCAGGACCATAGAGAGGACTGGTGTAAATGAGTGACCTTGAAGCTTCAGTGTGTTTAGTTTCAGGTTGGTAGGACCCTAAGGGGGCTTGCTTCACATGGTGGAGGCCTGTCCTGGGTGAGAACTACCTGCCTTCTAGAAAGACTCAGTGTGGCGGAGAAGGTGGCCTCTGGTAGATTAAATGAGATGTGTGGTTTTTTGTTTTGTTTTGTTTTCCATGAAGGACAGATTCCCTAGAACTCAGTAATGAGAGAAAGCGGGCATTCACATCATAAGGAGGACAGGGAGCTTCTCAATCACTATTTTGAATTCTAGAAGTTTCTTATACTTGAAGCTGATAAGGCAGAATACACCTATCCATTATATCTTTCATCTCAGTGTCTCTGAAGTTAGTGATAGTTTAACTGATTGAAATTATGTATTAAGTCTATTGCAGTTACCTGTTAATTAATATAAATGGTTTCCATGAAATTTAAAAAAATGTTCTTTCTAATATGTCAGGACCACTCCTATGATTTTACCTGCTGCCTTCATGTCAACGATGTGACATTTTCAACTAAATGCAAGTCAACCCCATTGACTATGCCCCCTATTTTTTAAATTGAAGTATATTTGACACACAATATTATATTATTTTAAGTGCACAACATACTTATCCAACAGTTCCACACTGTGCAAAACAAAGTAACACCATCTAGGACAAATCTGCTGTGATGATCACTCTGACCTGAAACTTTCTTAAGTAACTCCCCCCATTCTCTCTCTCTCTCTCTCTCTCTCTCTCTTTTCTCTCTTTCTCTCTCTCTTCCTCTCTCTCTCTCTTTTTCTCTCTCTCTTTCTCTTTCTTTCTCTCTTTCTCTCTCTCTTTCTCTTTTTCTCTCTCTCTGTCTCTCTCTCTCTTTCTGTCTCTCTCTTTCTGTCTCTCTCTCTCTTTCTGTCTCTCTCTCTCTCTTTCTCTCTCTCTCTTTCTCTCTCTCTCTTTCTCTTTCTCTTTCTATCTTTCTCTTTCTCTCTTTCTCTTTCTCTCTCTCTCTTTCTGTGTCTCTCTCTTTCTGTCTCTCTTTTCCTCTCTCTCTTTTCCTCTCTCTCTCTTTCTCTTTCTCTCTCTTTCTCTTTCTCTCTCTCTTTCTCTCTTTCTCTTTCTCTCTCTTTCTCTTTCTCTCTCTTTCTCTCTCTCTTTCTCTCTCTCTTTCTCTCCTTTCTCTCTCCCTTTCTCTCTCCCTTTCTCTCTCCCTTTCTCTCTCCCTCTCTCTCTCTCTCTCTCTCTCTCTCTGAGTGAGCAAGCACAAGTAGGGGAGGGGCAGAGAGGAAGGGAGAGAGAACACCAAGCAGGCTCTGTGCTGTCAGTGCAGAGCCTAACCAGGGACTCAATCCCATGAACAGTGAGATCTTGACCTGAGGTGAAATCAAGAGTCAGATACTTAACTGACTGAGCCACCCAGGTGTTCCCCAGCCCCTATTTCTTAACCACACCTTGGGGCAGAATGTCTTTGATCCCCTGTGGAGAAAGGACTATGATTCTCAAGCATTTCCTCCCAGGTGGTCTATCAGCACATACTCCT
Source organism: Paguma larvata (assembly GCA_030068075.1). Classification (NCBI taxonomy): domain Eukaryota; kingdom Metazoa; phylum Chordata; class Mammalia; order Carnivora; family Viverridae; genus Paguma; species Paguma larvata. Next base: position 70,521,632 of record CM057829.1, read on the forward strand.
CAACCTCTGAGGCTATAAAAGCAGGTCTAAGGTGGGTGGGTTTGTAGAGATCTATTCATCTCATGGCTTCCCAAGACCAGCTTCAGTCTCTAAGTCCCCTTAATAAATGATTTCTTGTCAAGCTGGGCTTGTCAGCATTTCTCTTTGGTCTTATGGTGCCTTTGTGGGGGGTTGTGTATATACCTCCTTTTCAAAGAACATAAACATTACAAAATGTCACCGTGGTAAGTTACTATATGTTACCGTAAGAAGTTAATATAATATTATTGACCATGTTCCATATGCTATACTTTTCATCCTTGTGACTTATTTATTTTATAACTGGAAGTTTGTCCCTCTTAATCTCCTTCACCTATTCTGCCCATCCCCTTCCCCCTTTCCTTCTGCCAATGACCAGTTCTCTGTATTTATGAACACATTTTCTGTTTAATTTTATTTCTTTATTTTATTAGAGTCCACAAATAAGTGTGTTTATTAGAGTCCACAAATAAGTGAAACCATATGGTATTTGCCTTTTTCTGTCTGACTTATTTCACTTAACACAATACCCTCTGGGTCCATCCGTGTTGTCACAAATGCCACTTTTTTTTTTTAATGGCTAAGTAATTTTCCATTGCATATATATACCACATTTATTTTACTTGTTTTGAGTATAGTTGTCACACAATGTCATACTAGTTACTGGTGTACAAAAAAGTGATTCGATTTCTCTAAGTTATGCTATGCTCACCACAAGCACACCTACCATCTATCACTATTCAATGATATCATAATATCATTGACTATATTTTCTATGCTATGCCTTTTATATCTGTGACTTATTCCATAACCTGGAAACTTGTATTTCCCACTCTCCTTCACCCATTTTGCCCATCTCCCCACTACTCTCCCCTCCCCTCTGACAACCCTTAGTTTGTTCTCTGCTTTTATGGTCTGATTCTGTATTTTCAGTTTCTTTGTTTTGTTTTTTAGGTTCTACAAACAAGTGAAATCATGTGATATTTGTCTTTATCTGACTTATTTCACTTAGCATAATGCCCTCTGGGTCATTCCATGTTGTCTTGAATGGCATGATCTCCTTACTTGTTGTGTCTGCAGAATCTATTGTAGATATATCTCACTTTTTTTATCCATTTGTCTGTTGATAGACACTTAGGTCACTTCCATATTTTGGCTGCTGTAAATAAGATTGTAATAAACATAGAGGTGCATATATATATTTAAATGTTTTTGTTTTGAGTAAATACCCAATAGTGGATATACTGGATCATGTGTTATTACTATTCTCCATTTTCTAGGAACCTATTTTCCACAGTGGCTGCACCAGTTTATATTCCCACCAACCAACAGTGTATGAAGTTCATTTTTCTCCACAGCCTTACCAACACTTGTTATTTCTTGTCTTTCTTATTTTAGCCATTGCAGTAGGCACAAAGTGATATCTTTTTATAGTTCTCATTTGCATTTCCCTGATGATTAGTGGTGTCAAGCATCTTTTCATGTGACTGTCGGCCATCCATATATCTTCTTTGAAAAACCTCTACCCAGGTCTCTGCCCATTTTTAAATTGGATTGTTTGTTTTTGTAGTGTTGAGTTATAGGAGTTCTTTATATTTTTTGGATATTACCCCCTTATCAAATATATTATTTACAAATATCTTCTCCCCCTCAGTAGGTTGCCTTTTCATTTTGTTGATGGTTTCCTTCATCGTGCAAAAGCTTTTTACTTTGCTGTCCTTCCAATAGCCGAATTTTGCTTTTGTATCCCTTGCATTAGGAGTCATATGTAGAAAAATGCTTCAATGACTGATGTCAGAGAAATTACTGCCTGTGTTCTCTTCTAGGATTTTTATGAATTCAGGTTTCACATTTAGGTCTTAATCCATTTTGAGTTTAATTTTGTAGATGGTAGGTGGTTCAGTTTCATTCTTTTGCATGTAGCCATCCAGTTTCCCCAACACTTGTTTTCTTCAACACTTGTTGGAGAGACCGTCTTTTCTCCATTGTATATTCTTGCCTCCTTTGCTGATTAATTGATCATATAAGCATGGGTTTATTCCTGGGCTCTTTCTTCTGTTCTAATGATCTATGTGTCTATTTTTGTACTAGTACTATACTGTTTTGATTATATAGCTCTTTAGGATATCTCAAAATCCGGAAACATGATACTTCCAGCTTTGTTCTTCATAAGATTGCTTTGGCTACTTGGGGTCTTTTGTGGTTCCATACGAATTTTAAGATTATTTGTTCTTGTTCTATGAAAAATGCTTTGGTATTTTGATAGGGATTACACTGAATTTTTAGATTGTTTTGGGTAGTATGGACCTCTTAACAATGTTAATTCTTCTAATCCATGAGCACGGAATATCTTTCCATTTGTTTCTGTCACCTTCAGTTTCTTTCATCAGTGTTTTATAGTTTAGAGTGTAGATCTTTCACCTCTTTGGTTAAATTTATTCCTTGGTGTTTTATTCTTTATGGTGCAATTGTAAATTGATTTTTTACCCCTAACTTTTCTTCTACTTCATTATTAGTATATAGAAACACTACTGATTTCTGGGTATTAATTTTCGGTATCCTGCAACTTTACTGAACTCATAATTTCTGGGTATCCTGCAACTTTACTGAACTCATTTATTACATCTAATGGCTTTTTTTGGTGGAGTCTTTGGGGTTTTCTATGTATGTCATCTGTGTATACTGACAGTTTATAACTTCTTTATTAATTTGGATGCCTTTTATTTCTTTCTGTTGTCTGGTTGCCGTGGCTAGGACTTCCAGTACTAGTTGAATAAAAGTGGTGAATGTAGATAGACATCTTTGTCTTGTTCCTGATCTGTAGGAAAAGCTCTGTTTTCACCATTGAGTATGCTGTTAGCTGAATTTTTTATATATGGCCTTTTTTATGTTGAGGTATGTCCCTTCTAAAACCACTTTGAAAGTTTTTGTGATGAATGGATGTTGAATTTTCATCAAATGCTTTTTATGCATCTGTTGAGATGATCCAATGATTTTCATCCTTTACTTTGTCATGTATCACATTGATTTGCAAATACTGAACTGTCTTTGCATCCTCAGAATAAATTCCACGTGATAGTGGTTATGATTCTTATAATGTATTTTTGAGTGTGGTTTACTAATATGTTGAGGATTTTTGCATCTATGTTCATCAGGGATATTAGCCTGTATTTTCTTTTATTGTAGTGTCTTTGTCTATTTTTGGTACCTGGGTAATTCTGACTTCATAGGATATATTTGGAAGCTTTCTTTCATCTTCTTTCCCCTCTCATCCCAGAACTTGAAGAGAGTAAATATTAAGTCTTCTTTAAATGGATCCACTTGTGAATCCATCTGGTTCTAGACTTTATTTTTTTTGGTAGTTTTTTTGTTGTTGTTACAAATTTCAATTTAGTTACTAGTAGTTTGTCTTTTCAGATTTTCTATTTTTTCTTGATTTAGTTTTGGAAGATGATATGTTTCTGGGAATTTATCTCTTCTGGTTTGTCCAATTTGTTGGCATGTAATTTTTCTTGCTATTCTCTAATAATCTTTTGTATTTCTGTGGTGTCAGTTGTTACTTCTTGTATTTCTGATTTTACTTATTTGGGTCTTTTGTTTGTTGGTTTGTTTTCGTGGTATGTCTGGGTAAGGGTTTATCAACTTTGTTGCTTCAAAGAACCCAATCTTGGTTTCATTCTCTCTCTGTCTCTTTTAGTCTCTATGTCATTTCTTTCTGCTCTGATCTTTATTATTTCCTTGAGTCACCTTTGAGCTTTCTTCGCTAGTTCCTTTAGGTGTAAGATTAGATGGTTTATTTGAACATTTTCTTGTGTCTTAAGGTAGACCAGTAGCACTATTTATTTCCTTCTTTAGAATTGCTTTGGTGCATGCTAAAGATTTTAGACTGTTGTGTTTTCGTTTTCATGGTTTTTTTTTTTTAATGTTTCTTTATTTTGGAGAGAGAGAGAAAGAGAGTAAGCTGGGGAGGGACAGAGAGACAGGGAGTCACAGAATTCAAAGCAGGCTCTAGGCTCTGAGCTGTCAGCACAGAACCCGATGTGGGGCTCGAACCCACAAACTGTGAGATCATGACCTGAGCCGAAGTCGGACACTTAACCGACTGAGCCACCCAGGCGCCCCCGTTTTCATGTTTTTTAACTTCTCATTTTATTTCTCACTGACCTACTGAGCTACCTATTTCTCATTGTTAAGTGTCATGTTGTTTAGCCTCCATATGTTTGTGAGGTTTTTTCCTTGTCATTTAGCCCTAGTTTCACACTGTTGTGGCAGCCAGAAAAGATGCACAGTATAATTCCAATCTTCATACATTTATATTAGACTTGTTTTCTGGCCTAACATGTGATCTATTCTGGAGTATTTCATATGCGATGGGAAAGAAAGTGTATTCTGCTGTTTTTGATTGTATGTTCTGTGTCATGTCCACCGAGTGTGTTATTCAAAAATAGTTTCCTTATTGATTTTTTTCCCCTCAATGATCTATTCATTGATATGAGGTGTTAAAGTCCCCTACTGTTAATTGTATTACTGTATTTTTTTCTTTATGACTGTTAATATTTGCTTTATGTATTTAGGTGCTCTGATGTTGGATGCATACATATTTATAATTGTTATATCCTCTTGTTAGATCCCGTTATCATTATGTAATGTCCTTTGTTTCTTTGTCTCTTATTATAGTCTTTGTTTTAAAGTCTATTTCATCTGATGTAAGTATTGCTACCTTGCTGTCATGGTTTTTTTTGTGTGTGTTTTTGTTTTTTTTGTTTGTTTTTCCTGCTTCTATTTGCATGGTAAATGTTTTTCCATCCCTTTGTTTCAGTCTGTATGAGTATTTAGGTCTGAAGTAAGTCTTTCATAGGCAACATATAAATCATCTTGGTATTTTTTTTTTCATCCATTCTTCCCCTCACCCTAGTGTCTTTTGATTGGAGCATTTAGACCATTCACCATTAAAGTGATTATTGATAGCAACAATAGCCAAAGTATGGAAAGAGCCCAAATGTCCATCGATGGGTGAATGGGTAAAGAAGATGTGGTACATATATACAGTGGAGTATTACTTGGCACTCAAAAAGAATAAAATCTTGCCATTTGCAACTATGTGGATGGAACTAGAGTGTATTATGCTAAGTGAAATTAGAGAGAAAGAAAAATATATGAATTCACTCATATGAGGAGTTGAAGATACAAAGCAGATGAACATAAGGGAAGGGAAGCAAAAATAATATAAAAACAGGGAGGGGGACAAAACATAAGAGACTCTTAAATATGGAGAACAAACTGAGGGTTACTGGAGGGATGATGGGAGGGGGGATGGGCTAAATGGGTAAGAGGCATTAAGGAATCTACTCCCAAAATCGTTGTTGCACTATACGCTAACTTGGATGTAAATTAAAAAAAATAAATGAAAAAGTAAAGTAATTATTGATAGATATGTACTTTTTGCCATTTTCATTGTTTCTGCTTGTTTTGGGGGGTTTTACTGTTTCTTGCTTTCTTTGTGACTGAGTTTCTTTCTTTTTTTTTTTAATTTTTAACGTTTATTTATCTTTGAGAGACATAGAGACAGAGCATGAGCAGGGGAAGGGCAGAGAGAGGGAGACACAGAATCCGAAGCAGGCTCCAGCTCTGATGAGCCATCAGCACAGAGCCCGATGTGGGGCTCGAACTCACAGGCCGTGAGATCATGACCCGAGCTGAAGTCGGCCGCTTAACTGACTGAGCCACCCAGGTGCCCCAGTGACTGAGTTTCTATAGTGTTATGTTTGGCGTTTTTTCTGTTTTTTTTTTTTTTTTTTGTATGTTAAAGGTTTGGGTTTATGGTGTCATGAGATTCATATATAATATCCTAATTTTATGACAGTATAAATTAAGTTGATATATACCACATCTTCCTTATCCATTCACCTATTGACAGACACCTAGGTTGCTTCCATATCTTGCCCATTGTAAATAATGCTGCAATAAACAGGGATGCTTGTCTTTTCCAATTAGTGTTTTTGTTTTCTTTGGGTAAACACCCAGAAGTGAAATAACTGGGTTGTGTGGTATTTAATTTTTAAGTTTTTGAGGGACCTCCGTACTGTTTTCCATAATGGCTGCACAAATTTACATTCCCACCAACAGTACACAAATATTCCCTTCTCCCTACATCTTTATTACTGTGTTATCTCTTGTGTTTCGATGCTAGTCATTCTGACAGGTGTGAGGCGATAGCTCATTGTGGTCTTAATTCACATTTCCCTGATGATTACTAACATTGAGCAACTTTTCATGTTTCTCTTGGCCATCTGTAGGTCTTCTTTGGAAAAATACCTATTCAGATATCCTGCCCATTTTTAAATCAGATTATTTGGGGCTTTTTGGTGTTGAGCTGTAGGAGTTCTTCGTATATTTTTTATTTTAACCTCTTATTGTATATATCATTTGCAAATATCTTTTCCCCCTCAGTTACCATTTTGTTTTATTGATAGTTTCCTTTGGTGTGCAAAACTTCTTAGTTGATGCAGTCCCAATAGTTTATTTTTGTTTCTATTTCCTTTGCTTTGGGAGACAGAGCTAGAAAAATATTGCCAAGGCCAATGTTTATGAGATTACTGCTTATGTTTTCTTTTAGGAGTTTTATAGTTTCAGGTCTCACTTAGGTCTTTAATCCATTTTGAGTTTATTTTTGTGGATAGTGTAAGAAAGTGGTCCAGTTTCATTCTTTGGTATGTAGCTGTCCATCCAGTTTTTCCCAACACCATTTGTTGAAGAGACTGTTTTTTCTCCATTGTATATTCCCGTCTCCTTTGTCTAGATTAACTGACCATATAAACATGGATTTATTCCTGGGCTCTCTATTCTACTGATCTGTGTGTCTGTTTGTGCCAGTGCCATATTTGATTACTACAGCTTTGTAGTATAGTTTGATATCTGGAATTGTGATACATGTAGTTTTGTTCTTCTATCTCAAAATTGCTTGGACTCAACAGGGTCTTTGTGTTTCCACACAAATTTTAGTATTTTAGTTCTGTGAAAAATGATCATTGGTGTCTTGATAGGGATTACATTGAATCTAAAGATTGCTTTGGATAGTATACTATGCCCCTCCTTTCAAGGCCTTCTTTTCTCCCTATTTTTAAATTCCCAACTAATGTATCTAATGGCTACTTCATTGTCCAGCAAAACTCTATAAAAGTATAAAATATCTTCCTAGTATCACTTTCTCCTTCCTCTTTACCTTCTATAGTTCAAGAATTAAACCCAATTGAAATATGTCCTAACATCTTTTGTACTCATTGCCTCTTTGTATCCTAATGTCACTGTTAGATTCTAGAATATTACAATGACTTCAGGATCCTTATTAGTGTCTTTCTCTTCTAATAATTTCTTCATAAGGCTACCAGACATGGCCTTTCTAGAGCCCAGATATGACCGTGTCACTGTACAAAAACTTCTGCTGGATCAATGGAGTCTCAACCTACTTTTTGGTATCCTCTCCCACCTCTTCTCCTGGCCTCACCTTCAGTCATGTGGGACCACTTGTGGCTTCCTGAACATGCACATGCTTTTCCTCCTTTTCCTACCATACGAATTGGCTTAATTTCAAGGACCAAATGAAATTTTAACTCTTATGTGACGATTTTCCTAATCCTCCTTAATTAGAATTAATTATTCTCACTTTTATGCTCCCCTAGCACTTTAAAAAATATTTGTGTTTTTTCAATTTGAGCATTCTTATCATTCAAATTTCTCTAGTATTACATAGCATACACCATTAGGCTTGAGCAAGACTGTGTTCTGTTCATTATATACCTCATTCCCTAACCTGGGATCTGACCCATCGGGGGCCTACAGGAACACAGCCACTACTGCTGCCAGAATTTCCCTTTTATTTAATATATCCTCAATGCCCACAGAAAAAAGTTTTAACTGAAAATGGAATTTCAGTTTTCTTCCCTTTGCTTGTATTCTACATGCAAATTCCATTAGTCATTTCTTAATTCATTGCTTCCCTTTCTGGCACTTAATCCTATTCTGTTTTTATTCTTTTTCAAGAGGTCTTACCTCTCATTCTAATATGTAGCTTCTAGTCTCTTCTTAAATTTTATTTTTAATGAGAAAATAAAATCTAGTTCTGGATATCTACCAGATACCAATACCTCCCTCCTATTCCATTTCATTTGGAATGGTCTTTATGTTCCAGAGAAGCTTTTCCAATTTGAGTCCAGTGAAAATAAGAAATGGTTTTTGACCTAGTGTAGAATCTGCTTACAACTGACTTCAAGAACTAAATAAGAGGTGAACTATTTTCTGAGTTGTAAGTGATTTTTAAATTGCTTATGAAAATAGAAAAGTCTTGCCAGATAAATCAAGTGACTTCAAGTGGATAATGGGTGAGAAAGCTTTTGCCACGTGGGATAGTTATGAGTTATAATCCAGCCATAGTTAATAGTGATTGAAGGGTATCTGTGAAGTGAAATGAGTGTTGATGGCTTCAGCTCATTTTACAATAGAGGAATGTCAGAATTTAAATGAACCCCAAAGCGTTATAGGAAGCTGTGTCTTCTTAAGGAAAAATGATTGAATGGGGAGAACTGACTTGGTCGAGGATTCAAGCAATCACTTGCTTGAAGGCTTGTTTAATTCTTTCTCTCATAATGTACCCACTGGATGTAGAGCTTCTACAGTGCAGACCAGGACTCAATCAAAAAGGAGCAGAAACAGAAGAGACATTGAAATGACATGCATGCATATACACATGTAATGTATGTAATTTTAATCATCCAATGAATACTTAATTTTTTTTATTTTAGGAATATTTTGGTTGTATACAAATGAAAATATGAAAGCATTCAAAATCTTTTTTCCCCTCTCTTAATTGCTTTAGAGAAAATAAAAATTCAGGAAATTATCAACCTTTTAATTTAACCTAAAAATACAGTTTTAATTTTACTTAAACCCCAAATATTTTTGAAAGTCTCTTATATGCTAAGTATTCTATGTGGCACTGACTAGAAAGCCAAACTATTAGAGCGTTTTTGTGAGAGAAAGAAAAAATGAGAAATGTATGTGGAGGCTGTTCGTAAGCTATATAAGAAAATTTAAGTGTCACTTATAACAATTATTATATAGATGCCTTATGTCCCAGAACTTATAATCTAATGGGGAATATCTATTTCTAAAATATTAATCTAACAGGGTTTGAATGAGATTACAAACAAATTTTATTTGAAAATTAGGAGGGATACGAAGTTCATTTAGAAAATCTGGGAAGGCTTCTTAGAAGAGGTAACATATAGACTGTTTTATAATATAACAGTTAAAAAAAAGTTTTGCTGATGTTCTGTGGGTTTTTTTATTTGTTTTATATCATTTCATCACTATCAGTACCCAATCAAGAGACACAAAGAATTATTTTCTAAGTTACTTTTCATAATGCTTGCCAAGTTACTTACTTTTGGAATGTTCCTTCCCCAAAGAGAAAGCCAGAAGAATTTAGAAGTATATATTTATATTCTAAAAATATTTCTAGATACATGTATACAGATACATGTGTATATGGTTATATTATATCAGCATATATATATGATATATATAATGTGCGTATATATGAGATATATAATACGTGTGTATATAGGAGATTTATAATATGTGTGTATATAGGAGATATATAATACGTGTGTGTATAGGAGATATAAAATACGTGTGTATATAGGATATATTTGTGTGTACATATATGATATATATAATATGTGTGTATATATATATCATATATATGTATAATTGTCAAAGTTCATCTCTCCACTAGAGAAGCATTTCGGCCTACACGTAACATTAATTTTTAAGTTACCTTCTCCTTCTGGTCTAGCCAAGCCTGAGAAGATAGAAAAATCTGCCAGTAATAATAGCTAATGTTTATTAAGTGCTTATTATCTGTAATCACTTTCCATGTAATTGATCAAATTCTCACTAACAGCTTACAAAAGAGGTATTCACTCCCTTTGTATAAGGATGATTGGGGTGGGATGTGAATTCAAGATAAATGTCTCCAGTGCCTGTGTTCTCTATCACAATGCTATATTTTCTCTCTGCAAGTGGTGATTATTCTCAGATTTCTATTCCTCCTAGTGCCTAAATCATTCTCTAAATGTTAAATGAGACTCCATTTTCTGTCTGGTTCATTACTATACTATTTCAAAGCAAAGTAGGTACATTCTGTCAAAATGAATTTCCACAACATAAGTCAAGTTTTCGACTATCATTGTAAAATTAGAGGTGTGTTTCCATAGGGAAAAATATTTCTCAATAAGTAATGACAAAGTTTTGATAAGGAGAAGATTAAGATGGTAGCTAGCCCAGGTTGTTGGAACCAACAAATCCTTACTTAATTACTGTCTCGAGATGGCAGTATACTTCTTTGTAGTACACTGTTGACTTTAGAATGTCTCCTTTTGTCTTCATTTGCTCACCTCATTACTCCTACTGAGTCCTGGTTAATAAATCATAAATATCCAAACATAGTTCTGCCCCTGATTTCCTCCATATTTACAGTTTTCAGAATTTTGGTACTCCTTTCCTGGTATTTATCTGGCATTTGCAGTATCTGATTCAGTTGGACTGCTACCACACATTTCAACTGTCATTTCTACCATATTCTTTTATTTCTATCAGATTTTTATTGAGACCTATGGTGGACTGAATAATTGTGCTCAATTCTCTGCCTCCCTGAACCTGGTATTGCACGTCCACACTCTTGGTATGGTTCAGGTAGGCAGAGTACTACACTTCCTGCCTGTTGACTTTGGGCTTGGCCATATGACTTGCTTTAATGAAAGGAGTATTAGTAGATGTGATGTAAACAAAGATTTGATATGAGCGTTTACTCCTGACTTTGTCATGAGAAAAATGTGCTTTAGGCAAGTGTGACAAATATGTATTTGGTCTTTGTCCCCAGGTCCTGCACATGGCTTCTAAAATCCTTGGAATTTCCTGAGTGATAGGGGTAACAGAAGGATCTTTTATTGTTTGTAACAGTCTCCTTTTATCATACCTGAGCTTATGCTAATAAGGTTGCTTTTGGCCTAAGGATGGGGGCTGCTCACCAGGAAGACCCAAGCATGATTAGAGGGTTGGAATTTTCAACCTTACCCCCACTTCTTCCGGGGAGGGAAGAGGAGATAGAGATTGAGTTAACAGCCACTGGCTAATAACTTAATCAGTGATGCCTACCTAACAAAACCTTTGTTAAGTCCTCCACATGGTGGGGTTCCGAGAGTTTAAGTTGATGAATACATAGAGGGTGCTGTGAGGGTGTTGCTACTGAAGAGAGCGTGGGTGCTCCATGCCCCTCCTCCCAGCTCCCCCTCCCACACCTTACATATCCTATACATCTTTTCCATTTGGCTGTTCTTGAGAGTTATATCCTTAATGATAAACCAAAAACGGGAAGTAAACTGTTTCCCTGGATTTTGTGAGCCATTCTAGCAAACTAGCAAACCCGAGGAAGAAGTTGTGGGAACCTGTCATACACCACCAGGTGGTAAGAAGTACAGGTGGCAACCTGAGGCTTTTGACTGGTGTTTGATTAGGGATAATCTTGTGGAACTGAATCCTTAACCTATGGGGTCTGTGCTAACGCCAGGTAGTTAGTATTGGAATTGAATTGAATTTTAGGACACCCAGTTGGAGAGTTGAACTGGTGGTTGGTGTGGGAAAAACCCACACATTTGGTGTCAGAAGTGTTGTGAATAAAAAAAGTTCAGAAGTAGTGTCGGAGCCAAGAAGAAGAGACACATGGAGCAAGCCTAGATCAAACCTGCAGCTTAGAGCTAAGCCCAGCCTAAATCAGCTGAAACCCAGCCAACCCAGCAATGCGTAAGGGAGAAATAAATCCTTGTTTTCAAAAAACACTGAGTTTTAATATGGTTTGTTACAGCATAAATGGACATGCAATCGTGTGCCAGCTGCTTTTTTAAGCAGTGGATGCCTTCTTATCTTAGAATTCTATAGGTTTTTGCCTTAATAGAAAGAAAACTTACCTGTCTTATCCTTGAAGTACAGAATTTTCTGTATTGAATATAGTATATGGAATTCTGCATTCGAATAAAATACAAGCAGCTGTGTAGATCCAGAGAATTTGATAATATAAAGATAAAAGGGAAAGACAGCCCAGTTAACCAATTAGGCAAGACCTTGTAGGTTACCCTCAGTTTTGCAGATCTCCCCAAACCATTTTTTCCAGGGTGCCTGAGAATAGATGAGCCTCTCAGGAACTGCTACATAATAACTAGACCCAAAAGAAAGTAATGCACAAACCACAGAAAAATTACTTCTTCTATTATGAGAGATACTCCTTTCTAGTCGCCTTTCCTAGATACCCCTTCCTAATATCAAGTACCAGGGAAGTAAAATCATCACACATACCAGTTAGGATAGGTTTGGTTGAATATAGCAGATAAGTACCAAACACAGTATCTTTAACAAGATAAATATTTGTTTCTCTCATAGTAAAGAAATGTGTGAATACACAGTCCAGGGCTGGTACGGCCTACAGATTTCATCAGGGACCTACCTTCTTATCACTCTTTACCATCATTCTCTGTATGGGCTTCCATCTTCAAAATTAAAAGCCCAATATGATAAAACTCCAGCCATTACTTCCATCTTGCAGGGAGTACAAGAGAAGAAGCTATGCAAAGGAGGAAGAGAAGTAAATCTTCACTGGATTTCACTTCTATCACATTTACTAAAATTTATGATTATAACTGGTACAAGAGTCTCAAAATCTTAATCTTTAAGTGCATGCATACATTGCTGTCCTGAATTGGTACTTTTGCTACTAAGCAGAAAGGGAAAATTGGATGTCAAAGAAAGCAGGTGAATCTCTGCTCACCATATCTGTCTCATTCTAGTTGTCTATTTCACATTTTGATGTTCCTTAAATCAGATGCATTGTGCTGACATTGATATGTACATTTTTGCCTGAAAACCCATTATTAAATTGATAGAAAGCTTTTTTAAATTTTTTAAAAAATGTAATGATAGGAGTACTCTTGGTGAGCATAAAATCAGAGCACAGTGAGTTTTATAGGATATGGTAAAGCCTAGTGAATTACCCCTACCCTACAAAAGGGATAACATTTTCAGGATCAAAATATTTGGGTCTACCAGACTCAGAGTGTCTATTTTATGAGAGAGAAACCCACTTAATTTTTGCCCTTGGGGATTCCCTTTTCTGGAATCCTGGCAATCTCCCCTTGGAAGACAGTACCTAGTTATGGAAACTTTTGTTTTTGGCCATCTTTGCTCTGGCCCTTCTTCTCCATGATTACTCTCTAGTAACTTTAGACTTAAGTTCTCTATCGCCAGAGTTCTCCAGGCAGGGTGAGTTAAACCATTTCTTAGAATGCATCTTCTACACAGGACTACTCTCATCCATAAATGTGTTAATTTTAACTAGTTTAACTACCAAAGTTCACCTCATTACTTAGTTCTAGGGACTTCTGTGTCTTCCAAGTACTTCTAACATGGGCCATGTTCCTTCTCCCAAAGAGAAGTTGCCCAGGTATGTAATTTGGAAAAAATTTCCAGTAATTCTTTAGTTTCTGAATTTACAAAGTCATAGCTTCAGGTAAGATGGGAAAAGATAAAGCTGTACATTAAACTTTGTGGTCTGTTTCATAGAATCCCCTAAGAAACTGTTGTTTCCTAGATTATCCTTAAAGGATTTAAATGCAAAATTTATTTTTTTTAATTTCTTTTACAAGCCAATGCTTTGTGTGCTAAAGATATATTTTTCTATATATTTGGCAAGCTTTAGATAGTGTTTGAGATCCTTTGTTAGTTGCTTAGGGTTACTATTCATAAGAATAAAGCTACTATATATTTTTAAAAGTAAGACATCAGTTTAAAAATCCTGGTTTCTGCTAGGGGGCCTGGGTGGCTCAGTCAGTTAAGTGTCTGACTTCGGCTCAGGTCATGATCTCATGAGTTTGAGCCTCCTGCTGGGCTCTGTGCTGACAGTTCAGAACCTGGAGCCTGCTTCAGATTCTGTGTCTCCCTCTCTGTCTACTCCTGTCTCTCTCTCTCTCTCTTTCTCTCTCAAAAATAAACATTTAAAAAAAAATTTAAAAATCCTGATTTCAGCCATGTGAAGATAGGGGGAGAAATGTGTATCTTAGTATCTCTGAAATATGATTTAGCAGAATTTTTAGTGATAATTACTAGTGTAAAATATATAACTATAGATTACAAAGCCTATAGGTAGAGGACTATGTAAAATTAGGGGGTTTAGACTCTGAAATTAAAGATATTAGAGTCTTTCAATTCTTACGTTTGCACATAGCTTGTGTGCATCAAAGGATTCTTACAGAAATTCACAATCATTGTACTTAACAGACCTTAAGAAGGTAATGGCTGAATATTTAAACATTATTAAAAGCATTGAGTTAATTAGCCTTAATTTAACTGCCTTTTGGAAGAAATCAACAAGGAAAGAAAAGGAAATCAAGCTTCTTTCTGCTATGGTTCTTGAACTTTCCAGGGTTTCCCTTTATCACAAAAGCAATGAATTTGCCAACGCATCCAGTGAAGCATCCACTCTAGGCAATGTAGGTCTTGGTAACTATCAAAGACTATTATATTGTGTTTTAATTTCATATTTCTCTATAATTCATGTTCTTTTTAAAGTTCGACCACCTCCCCAAACTATGTGGACCCTAGGAGCACACAAGAATCACAGAGCATTCACTCTGTGCCAGGCACTCTGTGGGGAAGTGGGGATAAAATAAGAAATTTTCTTTGCCAACACGTGAGCAGTCCTACAGGGGAGACCGTTTTCAGTAATGCTGCAATAGCATTTCTGCAGCCGGTAAATTTCATAGTCTAACTAATGGCCCAAAGGAGAATATAATCAATTCTACTTTAGAGGGTTAGGAGATAGAGATAGGACTATTGGGTCTTGAAAATGAAAAGGAAGGAATTTAGCAGGGCTACACAGTGAGGGGGGTAATGGAGACATTTCAAATAGAATGAACATGGGCATGTGCTGGTTCTTACGTTTGTCTCACTTACTAGATCTTCTAGAGTGAAGACTTCAAACTCTGGTAATACCCACCGTCCAACCAAGTGTAAGATGGGGTTTAGCAAATGTTTCCTCGCTAAAAATGAGTGCTCTAGTCTAGAGAATATTGAGAATGGACAAGAAGCAGGCCCGGGCTCCTCACTTTGTTAAGCATGCATCACCCCAGAATTGCTGTTTCGGTAGGTCTGGAGTGAAGGCCGGGGCTTTGCATTTTCAATAAGCCCTACCCCCCGACTCCCACCCTTGTTGTGACTCTAATGCAGGGGGTCCACAGAGTGCAGAGATATAGGTGGAAAGGAATTTGTGGATACTTTGGAGATTCTTACATCCTGGTTCTTATCAACTACCTACAGCTCCCCCAAATATACCTCAAGGTGCACCCCCTGTGAGCCATCAAAAAGCTTTTTAATCAACCTTAACCTCTGCTGCTGAGACCTGTAAGTTAATTTTCTGGCAAATATGATGAGGGGAGAATAAATCTGCCTCCTGAGACTTAACAGGTCTTCTTGATTTTTAAGTATTAGCATGTTTTTCAAGTGCTGTGAAGCTGAAAAGTGCTAAAAAAGCTCCAGGATTAGTCATTTCTCTTAAAAAAAAAAAAAAGTTTCCAGGTGGCACAATACTTACCTTGAAAGATGAAAATTTCCACCTAAGGCATTTTTTTCTATATTTTGTAATCATAGTCGAGAATTTATGCCAACTCTACCTTTTTTAGCTATTCAATGAAACATTTCTAAACTGAGTTGAAAATAATTCCATCATGCCTCTAACACCCACTTGCTTTAATTTAACTCCATTTGTCTCTCCCTTACTTACTCTTTATTTTCTTGAGCATTCCAGCTGTTAACATTAAATCTAATTTTTGAATGTCAGCCCATGTCAAAGCAAGCCTTAATCCTTTTAATGACAACCTATCACCAGCTCAAAGCAGCTTTATATCATCAGATATAACTGCACTTCCAACCCTGTGGGCATGGAGTGTGATTATACATGCATGCTAGGTCTTCCCTATAACACTATTTTGGTGAGTCTTGAATTTTATATGGGGTGGGTAGGGACTGAACTCCATCCAAAGTGCCTCGGCTATACAAATAGAAGAGGCTTTGTTGCAGGGTGGTAGTGCTGAAATAGTAGGAAGAATGTTGTTCATCATCTAGGCCTTCTACCTTTATTTTTTTATCTAAGAAAGAGCAAAATGTCACGGACAAAGCATATATTTAATGACAGGTGTTGAAACCAGAACCAGACAGGAAACCTTAAGATCCGCAGCATAACACTTTGTTAATGGGCTTAAATGTTCCTGTCATTTACTTTCTTCCCTCTCTTGAATGAAATGCAATTCTAAAAACTCATTACTGCTCTTACTTCTCCTATTTAGGAAATTTTTGAGGTGCAAGGAAGTCAACTGTGTCTTGAAAGTTTGGCATAGATTTTTCTCTTCTGCCTTCAGAGCAGATACACTTCACATCTAGAACACTGTCAATGAAACAGGCCATTGTCTTTGACTAAGTCCCACATGCAAACAACTTCTAGCGAGGTACAGGTCACTTTTTTCATTCTATGGGGACCACTGAGCTTTGTTACAGTAATTCACTAATAAAGAATTCTATTTATGAGGAAGATCAGCAAATGAAAATAGATACTATTGCCATTTTATTTTATGGCTCTTGGTGCAATATAATTAGAACTTGAGTAAGAGATTGTATCTTAACTAAATGAAAGAAATGATCAATGTAACTTTAAATGAGAGTGAATAGACATTATAAACTATACTAGTGAAACGTCCAGTTAAATGTTCACATTAGAAGCCAATAATAAAAAAAGGATAAAGAAAACAGTCTTTTATTCGTATTATGTACCTTGGCACAGAAGTTAAAAGAATAAGTCACAATATTTTTCCTAGAGGAGCTCACAGCAGCCTAGGAAGGGAAGAACAATACCAAAAATGTCAACTATAAGACCTACAAGAAAATTCAGTTCCAAATCCTATGAGACCTTAAGGGGAGAGTGATGAATTTTGTTTTGGAAGTTGGAAAAGGTTTCAGGGAGGGTATAATATTTGAAACAAGTGCAAGTTCGGTAAAAAATGCCAAGCAGATGATTTTTAAAGGTATAAGTACAGCAATGTGACATTTTTAAATGAACACTAAGTAAAAAACTCTTTTATTAGGCGTAATTAAAATATTTCTGTGGAATAAACTTCCCACTTCCCAGCTCCCTGACATAGTAATGCCTGCTTTTTGTTTTTATTTACTGTTTGTCAGTCTTTTCCATTAAGTCTGGTTTATGTAGTTTATGGTTTTTTACATCATCTATTTGGAAACAACCTTCCTGAAAAAGTCTATCTACATTGTCCTCTAGAAGAGTCACTTTATATTCTTTTATGTAATTCATGTCGTTCTTCTCTCCCCCTTTCCTATTTAATTATTTACTTTTTTATTTTTTTTAAAAATATTTCCATACTCTGGTATTAAGAGCTGGGAACAATAATATATGCTAATATTCTTATGTTTTACTTTATGATAAATTTAGAATCAAAACCCTAACCTCCTAGACCTAAATAATGGTCGTTAGATCAATTGTTTGACATTTAAAATGTCGCCCAAGACATGCTGCAGGACTCTCACCAACAGATTCTGTGATAAAGGTTCGTGATTAGACATCCTGACCAGGAAGGAGTTAAAGGGAAGAAAATCTCGGAGAATTAGATTGATCTCAAGGGATTTGGAAACTAGGCAGACGATCTGAAGATGAAAGGATAGATTTGATTCTGTGCTGAATTACAAGTTTTGAAGGAAATTACAGTGTAATTTTGTTCTGCTATAGATAAGAATCCACAGCCTAAATTAGTAAAGTTCTTATAACTTATCTTTTAAAATCATCATTAACAAGTATTTCTAAAACTGTGTCAATTGTGAGCAATCACCCTCGAGGTCCATGTGTAATAGGAAAACCTAAAAAAGAAGAGCAGTAGCAAACAGTGCATATTAAACATCAGTTACAAAGGGAGGAAATCTGAAAGACATGTCATTGCATTATCTCTCTCCTTCTCAGTGTCGAGGAGAAAGAAAAGGGGGCAAATCCCTGCTGTCATGCCTGATTTACACACCTTAAAAAAGCACAGCCATGTGCTAGTCAACCTTCTGCTTCTAAGAGAGTCGTTAAAATTGTTAAAGCCTTGCATTCTCTTGCCCTACCCCTACTCCAAAGAGCCATACTTTGGAACCCCTCTATAACCCATTTATTAGACTTGCCCCTGACTCAGTCACTGGTAATACCTCAATCTAGGTTTAAATTAATTGGGCATGTTGGTCAAACCAATTAATGTAATTGCTGCCCACTGGTTAGTTTCTAAGAACGGCCTGTCTTGCTGCAAAAACATCATGTTCTTTCCTCAGTTGCCAAGTAAATACCTGATTGGTCTGATTTCCAAGTGAATTCCCATTTCCCATAGGGATATGCTTCTATAAAGTTAGAATGGCCCTCTGATGTGAAAACCAAGCAAAAAACACAGGGCAAATGCACACACTCTCATCTCTATGCTCCTTCAGGAGCTCTCTCAAACAACAGTAAAAGGTTATGGGAGAGTAAACTCTGCAGGGCAAAGAACAAGAAAGGAGAAAAGAGTGAAGTCTGGGTGGTTGCTGGGTGTGTGGTAACTGATGTGGATGTAGCAAATCCAAGAAAGCCGAATGATAAACCAGCACTGGGGAAGTTTAGAAGCACGCTGATTTGCATTGCAAAATCTGCAAAGGATTTATGACCATAGTAATTCTGGATGTCAGATGTAAGGTGGCGCTAAAAAAAAGAGTTGGTTAAAAGTCTATTTAAGACTGCACATTAACTCCATTAAAAAACCCCATTTAAATCATAGCTTAGGTGTCTGTTTGATTTGTTTTGTTTTAAGGAATGAACTCCAAATGACAAAAAACAAACCAAAACAAAAATCATATTTTTTTTTGCTTACTTTCTGTTAGAATCTTGACCTGGGTACTTTAAAATTTTTTGCTATAAAGAATAGTATATTCCTGAGTATTCATTTTCTAGCAGTTTGTTGCTGATATGCAGAAATACCACTGACTTTTGGTTATCAGTCTTATAATGAGTAACTTTGCTAAAATCTATGATTAATTATAATAACTTAGGGAAATTCCTTTGGGTTTTCCATTTTGACAGTCTTATCACTGAATAAAAAGTGACTTTATTTCCAATCTTTATATCTGTTTATCCCATTGCATGAGCTATGATACTTAGTTTATTGTTGAATAAAAATATTTACATTGGGAATAACTATAATGGTCCACCACTGATGATAATGTTTGCTATAATTTTTCTTTTTTTTTTTTTTTTACTGTTTATTCATTTTTGAGAGAGACTGAGTATGAGCAGAGGAGGGTCAGAGAGAGAGAGAGGGAGACACAGAATCTGAAGCAGGCTCCAGGCTCTGAGCTGTCAGCACAGAGCCCGACGCAGGGTTCGAACTCACAAACTGTGAGATCATGACCTGAGCTGAAGTTGGATGCTTAACTGACTGAGCCACCCAGGCACCCCTGCTATAATTTCTCTATACACACTTGTGTTCAGGTTAAAGTAATTCCCTTTTATGCCTTATCCACTGAAAATTTGTATCAAAAATGACTATTAAAGGTTTTCACCTGCTTATTCTGTATTTATTGAAATTATGTAAATTTTCTTTCATATGTTAATGTAATACATTATTTAATAGATATTCTAAATCAAATTGTATTCCTAGAATATATCCAACTAAGTGATGATAGATTACCTTTCTATGCATTGCTAAATTGTTTGCACTTTTTCAGAAAATTTTTGCTCTTACATTAATAAAAATTTGGTCTGTTTTTCCCTTTATTTTTTTTGATAACAAAAGTAATTAGATACATAAACTAAATTAGAAAGTCTTCCCTTTCATTTTATTAATTGGAAGTTTAGGTTTGGAGTTACTCAGTAAGATCATCTGGTCTTGCCACTTTCTTTCAAGGAGAATTTTGAACTAATAAGCATTCTGATTTTTATTTCTGGACCAATTTTGAGTCAATTTTGGTAACTTTTAAAAGTATTTTTATTTCACCTGGTTTTTCAAATGTAATGAGAGTTATTTATATTTTCTTATTTCAATCTCTGCTGCCTTTTTAGTTATGCCCTTTTCCATTGCTAATATTTTGTATTCTCTTTTGTTTCCTTAATCAGTCTTGCCTGAGGTTCATCAATTTCGTTCACTATTATTTTTTTCCAAAAAAATTCTCATTTTTACTTCATCCTTTTTCATTCTTAATTTTTATTCCTTCTATATTTCCTGGTTTTATTTTGCTCTTTTTCTATTGTCTTAAGTAAATGCTTATGCAATTGACTTTGAGTTTTGCTTTCATCCCCCTAATATAAGCATTTTAGGCTTTAAATTCCCCTCTAAAACTTTTGGCTACATTTCAGAAGTCTTCAAATTTGTATTTTAACTCGAGTATAGCTGTTTCTGTTGTTATGTATGCTGCTTTTCGTTTTTTATTTCCTGACGTATTAATCTTTCTTTTAACCTCATCATAATTTTTTATTGTGCTTTCATAATTTTTGGATTTCTATCTGTGGGAATTCTTTGAGTCCTGCATTTAAAGTGGATTTCTCCATAACTGTGGTACCTGAGGTTAGAAACTAAGATAACTTTAAACCAAATTTTCAGTTTGTTCCCAAATAATATGAATTTTGGGGCAAACCCATGTAAATAGGACTTGTGGTTAAGAAATCTCAAAGGGGTGGGTGCTTGGGTGGCTCAGTCAGTTAAGCGTCTGACATGCTCTGGTCATGATCTTCTGGTTCATGGGTTCAAGCCCCACACGGGGCTCTCTGCTGACAGTGGACAGCCTGATTCAGATCCTCAGTCTCCCTCTCTCTCTGTGCTTCTCTCCTGCTCATATGCACTCCCTCTCTCTCAAAAATAAACATTAAAAAATTTCCAAGTTGGATTTTTTCTTTACTTCTCCTCCATCCAGAGAGAAGGTTGAGACAAACATCTTTCCTTTTGTAATTTATATTTGTTTTCCTTTTCTCCCAATGTAGGTGTTGCTCTCCAAGTGGTTCTGGTTTGATACAGGTGTCTCTGATTCTACCTTCCACTCTGTTTTGGACCCTGGTTTTGGCTTCTATTCCCTAAACACATGGCCAATTAAAACCCAGATGACGCTATTATAATGAGCAGATACCCTCAGGGATGATGTCAGCTCCGGTGCTCATCTAATCCTTAAGGAACCATGCTTTCTCATTGTTTGTCTTCTCTATTTCCATATCATAATTTTCAGCTCCGCTATGCTCTGACAAAGATTTTTAAAAATACTTTACTGGGTATTTTTCTGGTTTCTGAAGGGATTTCTCGGCATATGTAGTCTGCCATACTTCCAGAAAACGAAGACCAAATTTAAGACACTTCCTGTTGTAACTTATAGAAAATTCAGATCAGTATGCCTTAAAGAGACATAGCTAAAAATTCTGGAGATATGGTGACTTTTCTGTTTAGTTTGAATCAGCATATAAATTATACACTTAAAGCCATAGATTTGTCTCTACACTCTGCCTTTCATGATGTCAGCTTCAATCCAGAGCTATGTGTCTCCCTGACATGGTCCCAAAATGGCTGCCAGTTACTTGCAGAGCTACACACTTCGTTATGCACATTCAGGTACAAAAAGCCAGTCCTTTCTTGATCTATCAAAAGAGTTTTCTAAACTGTTCCTAATGAAACCCAATGAAAACACTGAACCAAATTTTATAGCTAAAGAAATGTCATGCTCAGATTGACTTCATTACTGGAAACACTTAACCTGTCCTTGTTAAGGACAAATTCCTACCTAAAACTCCTGATGTTGGGTGAAAGTCATTAAGTGGAAAACCTATTTCCATTAATTTTAACTTTATTCATTTAAAAAAATTTACTGTTTATTTTTGAGAGAGAAAGAGAGAGCACTAGTGGGAGAGGAGCAGAGAGAGAGAGGGAGCCACAGAATTCGAAGCAGGCTCCAGGCTCTGACCTCTCAGCAGAGAGCCTAACACGGGGCTCAAACTCACTAACTGCAAGATTGTGAGCTGAAGTCAGGCACTTAACTGAGCCACTCAGGTGCCCTTATTTCCATTAATTTTAAAAGAAAAGTTGTGGAGCATTTCATCCCAATTTCCAATAACAATTGAACAATACAAATAACTTATGTTCAAATTATTGGATTTTTTAAAATTAATAAAATGCATAAAATAAGGTATAATAAGGGTTTGTTTATTCCTTACCATTTTCTTCATTTGTCCAGTCTTTTGGAACTCAGTTGATCTTGTACTCCAACTGCACTTCAAAGTTCTATCCTAGAAAAACACTTTTAGGATAAAATAAAAGCTAAGCAAAAGAATGCTTTGAAACCCATGGAACTAGTGCATGTTCACAATAGACTAAGAGTTGTTGAAACTGCAAACCCTTTATCCCTCTCATTTGGCATACATAAGCAAAGTTGATTGTTTTGGGTTTATCTAAACATTGCATGCAATTCAAATTAGATCCATATGATATTGTCTGACTAGAAAATGTTTGTGTTGAGTAAATTGATGAGCCTGTCTTTGCCTGAACCATAATCTCAAAAAATACTACTTATATTATTTATTTTTTTATTCGATTCTATTTTTAGTGTTTGGAGATAAAAAGGAAAAACCTCATGTAGGAAAAAGGAAAAATTGTCTGAAAATGGTATGACTTTTCATAAACTGTATATGATTATAGCAAAAAGCAGAACATCTCATGCGAAGTAGGTCTGTACTGTGGCAAAGGGGATGGATTTACTCTGACTGAGACTGGTCAGGACTTGTCCTTGGGGATGTGGCTCCGCCAGCCTCCGTGCTATATGCAGAGGGTGAGGAAGAGAATGAATATCAATGAGATAATCAGAATGCCTTTTCATCCAGCTTTATTGCTGTGTTCCTCTAAATCTAATTTAATCTACTCTGCGATCCCACTCACATAAATGAAGGGATGTTTAATTTTCATTATCGTTGGGGTTTCCTCCCTCTCTAGGAGATCAAAAGGCATTCAGAAAGCCAGAGGAGGTGCTGGCTAGTCACCGTGGTCATCAGTATTGATACTGCACCTTCTCCCTAATGATGCTACCAAATATTAACTTCTAATATCACTCAAGCATTCATCTCTGGGTGGACTTAAGGATGAACCTATCAGCCATTTATTCCATCAGTGCTAGACTTCACCCTCTGCTTACCAGGCCACATTATATAATGCCCAGCTTCCTTGTCTCACTTCTGTTGTTTCCCACTCTTTGCCGCATTCTCTTGTTTCCCCATCCTAAAACTTTGCTTCTCATTTTCTGATTTAAAAAAAAACCTTTATTGCTATGATTCACATACCATATTATTCACACATTTAAAGCCTATAATTCAGTGGTTGCCATTATATACACAGAGTTGTTCAGCGATCAGCACGATCAATTTTAGAATGTCTTTATCATCCCCAAAAGAAATCCCCTACCCATTATCAGATATTCTTCATTTTTCTCCAGCTCCCCTACTCCCCGAAGCCCTAGGCAATTACTGATGTACTTTCTGTAGATGTAGATTTTCCTATTCTGGACATTTCATATAAATGAAGACATAAAAAAATGTAGTCTTTTGCATCGGCTTCTTTCACTTAGCACAGTGATTTGCATTTAATTCATGCTATGGTGTATATTAGTAGGTAATTCCTTTTTACAGTTCAGTAATATTCCATTATATGGATATGCTACATTTTGTTTATTAAATCCCCAGCTGATGGACATTTGGTTCTCAGTTTGGAGCTATTATGAATAATGCTGACATAAGCTCTTACAAAATACCTTTGTGTAGACTATGGTTTTATTTCTCTTGGAGAAATTCCTAGGCGTAGGATCACTAGGTCATATGTTAACTTTATATTTATTTAAGAAACAGCTATATTGTTTTCCAAGAATCTGTACTAGCTTATATTCTGACCAGCATTATTATAAGCATTCCAGTTTCTCTGCATCCCCATCAACATTTGCTATTGTTTCTTTTGAGTGAGAGCCCTTATTGTAAATGTGTAGAGGTATGTATTATATTTTTAAAATTGTAATTAGTCAGCTACATTTAAAACTAGGGAGAAAATCTAGTTTCTCCCTAGTTTTTGGTAATATCCAGATATTCTAGCAGTTCTGGTCTTTGCACTGTAAGGTAGCAGTTGGCTGGAGCTATGTAATTGCCATTCTCTTTACTCTGGCACTCTGTCCAGTTTTTTGCAGTCCCATCTTATTTTATGAGCCTGACACTGAGGGTAAGAATCGGTTCTCATTTTTCTTTTTAATAGCGTGCTGTTGTTTTTCTGGAGGTTAGAAATGTTTTGTGTCTTATGTCTCTAGCAAGAGTAGAAAATGAGATGGACACTTGGAGGGAAATTAAGGAAAATAGGAGAGAGCGGAGTTCTTTGCTGAATTAAAGATGACTCTTACGTGTTTACAAAAATTCAAACTGGATTAAAGATCTCAATGAGACTTGGAACCATAAAAATCCTAGAGGAGAATACAGGCAGTAACTTCTTTGATATCATCTTCAGCAACTTCTTTCTAGATTTGTCTCCTGAGCAAGGGAAACAAAAGCAAAAATAAACTATTGGGATTTCATCAAAATAGCTTCTGCACAGCAAAGGAAACAATCAACAAAACTGAAAGGCAACCTACAGAATGGAAAAAGGTATTTGCAAATGACCAATTTGATAAAGGGTTAGTATCCAAAATAAAGCACTTGTCAAACTCAACACCCAAAAAACAAAGAATCCAGTGAAGAAATGAGCAAGAGACATAAATAGACACTTCTCCAAAGAAGACATCCAGATGGGCAACCGACACATGAAAAAATGCTCATCACTCATCATCAGGGAAATACAAATCAAAACCACAATGAAATACCACCTCACACCTGTCAGAGTGGCTAACATTAACAACTCAGGCAACAACAGATGTTGGTGAGGGTGCGGAGAAAGACCATCTCTTTTGCACTGCTGGTGGGAATGCAAACTGGTGCAGCCACTCTGGAAAACAGTATGGAGGTTCCTCAAAAAAATAAAAATAGAACTACCCTATGACCCAGCAATTGCACTACTAGGTATTTATCCAAGGAATACAGGTATGGTGTTTTGAAGAGGCACATGCACCCTGATCAATGTTTACAGCAGCACTATCAACAATAGCCAAAGTATGGACAGAGCCCAAATGTCCATTGACAGATGAATGGATAAAGAAGATGTGGTGCTTATATATGTGTATGTGTGTGTGTGTATATATATATATATATATATATATATATATGCCACATTGCATATCAAAAAGAATGAAATCTTGCCATTTGCAACTACGTGTATGGAACTAGAGGGTATTATGCTAAGCGAAATTAGCCAGTCAGAGAAAGACTAATATCATATGATTTCACTGATATGAGGACTTGAAGATACAAAATGGATGAACATAAGGGAAAGGAAGTAAAAATAATATAAAAATAAGGAGAGGGATAAAACATAAGAGACCCTTGGGGGGCCTGGGTGGCTCAGTCGGTTGAGAGGCCGACTTCGGCTCAGGTCATGATCTCGCACTCCGTGAGTTCGAGCCCCGCGTCGGGCTCTGTGCTGACAGCTCAGAGCCTGGAGCCTGCTTCAGATTCTGTGTCTCCCTCTCTCGCTGCTCACCCCTCACTCATGCTCTGTCTCTCTCTGTCTCAAAAATAATAAACATTAAAAAAATTAAAAAAAAAACATAAGAGACCATCAAATACAGAGAACAAACTGAGGGTTGCTGGAGGGGTTGCGGGAGGGGGGATGGGCTAAATGGGTAAGGGGCATAAGAGGACACCTGTTGGGATGAGCACTTGTTGTTACATGAAGGGGATGAATCCGTGGAATCTACTCCTGAAATTATAGCATTATATGCTAGCTAACTTGAATGTAAATTAAAAATAAAATAAATGAAAAAATAGTTAAAAATAAAATAAAAGAAAACTTAAAAAATAAAAAAATTTGAATATTTTTTTGGATTATAAATAATAGGCAGAAGACATGAATGGACATTTTCCCAAGGACATCCAGATGGCCAACAGACACATAAAAAGATGGTCAATATCACTCATCATCAGGGAAGTACTTTTCAAACCTATAATGAGATACCGCCTCACACTGGTCAGAAGGGCTAAAATCAACACAAGAAACAACAGGTGTTGGTGAGGATGTGGAGAAAGGTGAACTCTCTTGCGCTGTTGGTGGGAATGCAAACTGGTACAGCCACTCTGGAAAACAGTATGAAGTTTCCTTAAAGTTAAAAATGGAACTACCCTATGATCCAACAATTGTACTATTAGGTATTTACCCGAAAAATACAAAAATACTAACTTAAAGGGATACATACATCCTAATGTTTATAGCATTATCTACAATAGCCAAATTATGAAACCAGCCCAAGTGTCCATCAACTGTTGAACTGATAAAGATGTGGTGTGTAGTGTATGTCACAAGTATGATTTCACTCATATGTAGAATTTAAGAAATAAATGGGAAAAGCAAAAAAAAAAAAAAAAAAAAAAAAAAAGGAAACGAAGAAACAGACTCTTAACTATCAACAATGAATTGATGGTTACCAGAGGGGATGTGTGTGTGGGGGGTGGTGGGGATGGGTGAAATAGGTGATGGGGATTAAGGAGTACACTTGTTGTGATGAGCACTGGGTATTGTATTGAAGTGTTGAATCACTATATTGTACACCTGAAACTAATATTACACTGTATGTTAACTAACTGTAATTGAAATAAAAACTTAAGACTACTCTGACATGTTTAATATACTAAGTATGTCTGTCAAAAGAATGCAACTTAAGACATTATGAACAAACCATATAAAGACAATGTATGATGGAAATTTTAATGAACTAAGAAACAATAGAAATTTCAACAGAGTCCTATTTTGAAATCAAATCAAATAAGTAATGCTAACCTGAGAAAATATTAATACAAATGTAAAATTGTATTAATTTTACAAATTTTACAACTTACAAAAAGCTTATAAATTTTAAAATACATGTTTTGAATATCTTAATTTTAGGAAAATCATTTCTTTGGCAAGCAACAATCTAGTATACTTTAAACTCAAATTGTTTTTCAGAATTGGACATTATAAGAATTCCCCAGTTACAGAATCGAAGATCTGATTCTGAACATGATTATCTCCTTCAAACTTTGAAAATTAATTTTGCTCACTTTGTCTCTCACAATCAATACTGATAGAAAGAATGAAGAGTTATCAAAAAAAAATTCCCATAACAGTAAAATACACTGAAAGCTAAATGTGATGGTGTTGGAAAATTAGATTTCTTTAAATGTCTTGAGAGTAGTTACTCTAAATATAAAACCAAACTATGTTTGGAAGTAACTACATTTGGGTACATCTGTTCTCCATTATGCAATGGAATAAAACTAAATATTGTTCTCAATTAAGGGATTTAAGGCCAAATTCTGGACTGTCCATTTCAAAGGGAAATGCAAGACCTAAAACATCTTGTGTAAAATGTTAGTTTTATAATTCCAAATGAGAAGAATTGGAATTAGAAATTTTTAAATCTTTTTTTGAATGAATCTATAATAAAAAATACCATCTCTGTTTATATTTTGCAGTGTACTTCTAATATAGTAAAAATTAAAAAATGTTGATTCTACTTCAGAAAGTCAAATATTCTTGTCTTCGGGGTGCTACACACACATTACCTTCTAGGAATTTTTTTTTTGACTTTTGATTTTTGAACACCTGTATAAAAGGAAAGCTTTCAAGGATTCTTCATCTTTCTTCCTGATCCAGCAGCTCAGATCGTCAGGATGGGATGATGCATAGAAACTGTACACATGCTCAGAACGAGAGAATCTTCATTGTTGAAGATAAGAGCACAGAATGGACTAGCAGGAAACAGGTACTCAGCTGGTGTAGAAGGGAGAAACTCAACATTTATTTTGGTCTGCAGGATGGAAGTTCAGTTTGAGGCTGGTGGAGTAGGTAAGTAAGGGTGGCGAGAGAAAAAGTCTTGACCTGTGTTTGCTCGTTGTATCTCCTGGGCTGCAGAAGCACAGGCATGGCACTGACTATCTTAACTGCTGTTTAAGGGCTGCTTAAGTCTATAGCAGCCCTGGGTGAGTACATAGAGCCCTGCTTTTGGGAGGCTGAGACCAAACCTAGTTCTAAGAGAGGGGTAAATGCTTCCTGGGTTCTGTACAGCTAGTTACACATCAATGTTTATAGGGGAAAGGTCCCTGCTTCTGACCCCTGCGGCGGTTGGCCTGTGTTCTCAAATATGTACTCTGATGACTCCTTTTATCTTGGCATGAAGGCTGGAGCCGGCATTTATTAATCATAAAGTTATTCATTATGCTTTAAATCCAGCAACAGTGCTCCAGTCCATAACCTCTTGTGGCAGTGGGTTTCACAGGTTGGCTAAACATGGTACAAAGTCATAGCTTCTTCAACTTGCTCTAAACTTATCAGCCATTAATTCCACCCAATGACATTTCATTCTGTGACATTATGGAACATTCAGTTCTTTGGCTGAGAGTACAAACAAAACCCTCTGTCAGACTCTCAGACACTAAACAATCACCACTTGCCATTTTCCTTTTAAATATGTTAGCCTGATTTGATTGACTTGGAGAAAATCTTAAGCTCTTCTAATTTGCCATAATTATATTCAAAGTTTTCTCTCCTCTCCCAGGCTTTCTGGAGAATCATTTCAAATGTGTATTTGTTATTAGGTATATACGTGATGTAGCCTATTTGGTAGGATTAGGATTAATTTGTGTGAAGAGTACATGGAGGGCTTCTAAAGTATCAAGTATTTTGTAATGACGGTGTCTCATAATAAACTGTCTGTGGCCAGCACTTCAGGAAGTAGATGACAGGACACACTCATGATTTTAAAACAGTTGAACTGGTTCCATGCCTGCCACCACCTCCCTCCCCTGCCAGTTCTTCCACTCACTCTGATTTATGAAATTCTTCTATTGAGGCTCAGTGCCTTTGATCCCTATTCCAGTGAAAACTCCTTCAGAGAGAGACGTGTTATTTAAGCTACTGTCAGCCATTTTCTCCTGGGCACAAATTGTCATGATGTATGATGCTTCTTTTCCTTTAAACTAGTCATTTTCAAATCATGTCCTGTTGAATCCTGGAGTCCCACGGGTCTTGTAAGGATAGCTGCAGGATAAGAAGAGATGGGACAGGCTCGATTTCAACAGCAACTCTGCTTACCTGCTGTAGATATTTCGCTTCTGTGTAAGATTTAATGTGATAAGAAAATTTTATATTACTATTATTACATCTGTTTCAGGCTCTCTGTTTCTTAGCATGAGGCCTGGAGTGAGTTTCCAATATTTTTATGTCACTTGCCCTTAGTCGACGCTCTCCTATTCTACACTCTCCCTTGCTCCTGATTAGGGCACTCTTCGAGCACTCACGTTTGCTTCCATCTCCCAGATTACAATCCAGAGCCACTCTCTTGCCTCTTATACAATTGTCATCTTTTCTATACTAGAAAGAAAAATAAGACTAGAAAGAGAAAGCATCACTATGAACATGCTTCCACTACTTCCTTCCTTCCCAAAACATAACATTTAAAGAATAGCACTATCTTTAAGAACTTTGGAATGAATTCCTCCAAAAGAGAAAAGTAGCTATTTCACCCTAAAGTCAAACACATTCAGAGCCTGGGTAGTTGGAACTAATTAAAATAAAGTCACTTGCTACTAGGAAATGTGAAAAGAAAAAAATAACATTTTTTTGTAATAGAAAGTAATAGCAAATGGGCATACATTAGAGCAATGTAGGTTAATCTCTTCACTTTCTATTTCGATTACATTTTTGACTAGCAGAGGGGAGCTAGTATTTTAGCTTTGAAAGCATTGGGAGAAGTCCTACAAAAAGATTAAAAAACTTAATTCTACAGAATTCCACAAAATTGAAATTTCCTAAATAGTGAAAATAATATAAATAAATATAAAGTAATACTAAAATTTAAAAGGAATAAATGAACTAGGAAAAATTTTACATAAAATTTGACTGAGGACTATATTAAATCTGTCTATAAACAATAGAAACAAACTCTGGCTAACAATTTTACTTAAAAAAAAAAGTGGAATTGTTTATAGTTTGCAAAACTAAACTAGAAAAACAAACCAGGTCTCATTATGAGTGAGACTGGGGTAAGTATGTAAATAAGGGTAACAGACACTCTAATGGCTGAGCAGTCTTTTCAGAAGCTGTGAGCATCATGATGTAGCTTTCATCACTTTCTATTTTTGTTTCTTTCTTAAAATTCAAATTGCAAGGAGCATGTAATTAGCCAGGGAATAGGGATGGGCTGGATGCCCCGCCAGTGTAGCCTGCAGCAGAAGAGGAATAGTTCCCAAAGGAAAATCTGGTATGAAAGGGAAAAGACTCTCTACAGGCAAAAGGAGCAGGTGCCCACCATAGGGCTCACTCAGCGTATCAGGAAAACACAGGAAAAAAATCAATAAATGGACAGAGGATATGAATTACAATTCATGGAAGATGTGATGTAAAGCATTATAAGTGGAGTAGATACTCAAATCTTGAAAAAAAAATTTATACCAAATAAAACAACTTTTTTAACCATTAAGAGAACATCGCTCCTCAAAAGTTGAGTATAATATTACCATATGATCCTTCAATTCTACTTTTCAGCATATTTCAAAGAATTGAAAGTAAGAACTCAGATATTTGTACAGCAATGTTCAGGATTAGTCACAATAGCCAAAAGGTGGAAGCAACACAAATGTTTGACAGATGAAGGGATAAACGTGGTGTGGTATATAAATACAATAGAATATTATTTAGCCTTGAAAAGTTATGAAATTGTGATACATGCTGCAATATAGATGAACCTTAAACGTTTTGCTAAGTGAAATAAGCCAAACACAAAAGAACAAATATTGCATGATTCCACTTAAATAAAGTACCTAGAATAGGTCTCATAGACACATAAAGCAGAAATACAAGTTACCAGGAACTGGGAGGAGGGAAGAATGACAAATTGTTTAATGGGTACAGAGTTTCTGAGTGGGTTGATTAAAAAAAGTTTTGGAAGTGGATAGTGGTGATAGGTGGCACCATATTATGAATGTACTTAATACCACTGAGTTGTCTGCTTAAAGTTTACCCTTTTAACCATTTTTGATGTTAACATGTATTTGGCCGCAATCTTTTAAAAGATGAATAGCTGCTTCTAATGAGGTTGTGTTTAGCTCATGCATTTATCTGAGGGTGGGAATGTAAATGTATACAACCCATTTTGGAAAGCAGTCTGATAATTTTTATCAGAAACCTTCACGATGTTCCTTTTGACTTAGCTCTCCTATTTCTGAAGACACCGTCTTAAAGTAGTGAAAAGCTGCATGAAGATAATGATAGCATCAAAAAATAATAGGACAATAAGCCTAAATGTGCAAAAAGAAGTATGCCACACTAACGCAATGAAACATTATGTAACCATTAAACATTGTGATTGAGATAATATTTGATACATTAACAAGTGAAGGTTATAAGGTAACATTATGCTATGAATATAATTTTGTTAAAATATTCATGTCAACAACATGCAAGAATGAAATCTTTTGTGTTAAGCCGAGGAAATTATAATGAACATTTTTTCTTTTAAATTTGTCTTTAACTTTTGTTTTGCCTTGATAAAAAGTGATCAGTATTTAACATCAAACAAAATTAAACAGTTAAAATATGTTGTTAGAAAAGATAGGGAAAACAAACAATTCTTACATGCTCGTAGCAGTAATTACGTGGAAAATTTAAAAAGTAATCTTCTTCCCCATTATCATTTGTATTGTGAAAGTAAAGATACCTGAATGATACCTATCAACTAGACTAATAATAGGCATCAGCTTACAAAAACCTTATTTATAAAACTGTACACATTCTTTCAGGACTGGAAGGACCCTGGGGACTTATATAATGTGGTTATATTATGAAATGCACATTTTACAGAGCAATGGAAAAGAGAAATTGTGAGATGAAGTGGAAAATGGTTTTATAGATATTGGCAAAAGGAAGACAGGATAATAAAACAGAATGTCGCAGGAAGAGTCTCAGATGCAAGAATCTTCAAAGAAGACACTTCTCACATGAAGTGGCAGAAAAGAATATCAGTGTGCTAAAAAGTCTCAGAATAACTACAGATAACATCAAATAGCATTGCCTCTCATTTATGAGAAATTAAAAACGGTGGAGAAAATACGTAGGAAAAAATTGAATGAGCAAATAATTTGAAATCAGGAGAAGAGAGCTGAGAACAAAGGAACTGACAACTTTCACAGCCAGAAAGTACTTCCTTAGTGTAACACTTATCGTTCTGGTACTTTTCCTAGAGAGGGGTAAATTCCCAGACTCTATAGCATCAGGAGGGATTTTAGAGATCCCATAATTTCCTTTTTAAGCTGGGTACTCTAAAGTCTAGAGAAGGGACATATCTAAGTAACATAGCAAATAAAGACCACAGAAATAGCAGGGGCCCGGGCTCTGTGGGGGCCCATACTGCTTCTGCATTGCTTCCATGTTTCCACACCTGTAGTGGCAGGCAGGGAGGAGGCTGCTACATTGCCCCCATGTTGATGCTTCCTTTGTTGAATGCTTCGGCTTTCTGCCATGGCCTCTTTCTCCAGTCATCTTTAAAGCTATAAAAAAAACCCCATCCTTCTGCCATGAGAGGCTCTTTGTTCCGTGGACGTTCCATGCAACATTATTGTACACTACTATACCATGGGCTCCTCCCAGGAGCGTCCAGTAGAGTTCAGAACCAAGGTACAATCACATGAAATAAACAGTGCAAAAAGATTAAACTATTCAGGGCTGAGTCAGAGGTCAACATAGCACCCTAGAGCCTGAGGAAGAAATCTGTATGGACAGGATCTGTTAGGGAGGCTGGAAAGTGAAAAATAATGCCATGTTTGTTAAAATAGGATCTGTGGATCTTCTGCTATTGAACAATTGGGCAAACTCGTTTTAAAATGCAAAACCAAGAGTTAGCATTTTAACAAGATCTCTAGGTAATTTTTGTATGTGGAAAGGTCTGGTATTTTCAGGTATTTGGGAGTTGGTGTAGACAATGGCCTGAACTTGCAGTGAAAAGAAGCATGGTGTGTTCTGGAATTGTCCATGGGGTCAAACCATTCAAATAATATAATGTGGGAACTAATGTAAGAAGATGGCTCAGCAGGAAGCCATAAAGCAGAATAATGTTTAACCTGTATAAATAGAAGAGAATAATGATGACATTAAATCTTGTGTCACTACTGATATGGAAATAGAGATACATGAGAGAAAAGAATGCAGTCTGAGTTCTGTTAAATTATGAATCAAGGTGACACATTTAATGGTGTTTTCTAGAATCAAACAAGTATCTTTTACAATTTCTCTAGGTACACCTCTTAATTCAGATGATTTACCGTTAGAGGAAAAAATGTACAAAGGATTCAGTGACTAGACTTAGGATTTTCTATTGTTTCTGTCTTACACTGGAGCTTGAAAAGACGATTTTCTTTTTCATGTTATAGTTCAGCTTACCAACTTATATGGAAACATCTGGATATGTAGTAAAATGACTCAATCGTAGTCTCAGAGTTGTTCAACTGAAAAAATAATAAACATGTTTGGATTCGTCATTTTGACAGACCCAATATAGAATCTCTTTTGACTAAAACTCCTGGGCTCGCTGCTCCATCCCAAGGAGGCCTTCCCATGGCCCCTCATGAATCCCAGATCTCAACGATGTGGTTGAGTCTCTTCCGTGGAGCTGCCTTTCACTCTCAAGAACGTATAAGTTATTAGGATGCAGTCTCCTTGCTTTCTGGCTTTTCTTTGACCCAGAATTAAAAGATCACACCCCCTTTTTATTTCAGGGTTTTGGTCCTAAATACTTTCTGAAACAGAGTGGGGAACAAAAACAATTAACATTGGAGTGTTGAAGGCTTTAAGAATTCTCCAAAAGCTATCGTAGTAGTTACTCTTGTTAAATCCTAGCCTGCAAATGGGGCTGGTCTCCTCGTCTGCCTTCTGCATGGGCTCCCTCTTTGCATTATCCTCATAGTCTCCGTATGGTATCTTACATGTTTAAAACAAGTGGGGTGGGGCATAAGGCTTACATCTATGTTCCCTCTTGCCTTCTTAACACGTACAATTCCCACCCTTAAGGGACCTCTTTCTAGAAAGCTCTTCTGAAGATTTGAGGTTAACCTAATAGGTGGGAGCTCAGAGGACATCTGTTTGCCTCTGCCTCCCCATCAGCCTCAGTCTCCATGTCCTCCAGGCTTACATAGATAAGTGTGAATTGGGTGAAAGCGAGACATTGATCATTTGTCTTTTTCAGCCCTGTGGAAACTTTGAATTACCTTGGAGCTCATGAGAGACCTTTTTATTCTGCCCATGAAAAAAGACATTTTTGTTCTCTCCAGGGATGATTTCCATTCCCTTAAACTGGGCCTTTCTGTTGTCCGAGGCTCATCTTTAGTCACTTTGCCTTGAGATCCGCCCCTCCCCCCCCACCTTGTTCCTGAATTACTGCCCTTTAATGGTTTCCCAGGCTTCCCTCTTCAATCACATACTTAGCTTCTAGAAACTGTGTTCCGGGGCTATAACGAAGACAAAAGGCAAGTAGGCCTGTACTTCTCACCTGGAATTCCTACAACTGCCTCTTTAATTATCACCTCGCTGAGGACATTTATCACTCCATTTGTACACAGTGAATATAGGCCTATCATACAAGATGGGTTTGGCTGTGTAGCAGGAATATTAATGTTTTTGCTGTCCTTTATTAATTGTAAGCCCCATATTTATTTTCTGGGAGCACCTGCCCAGTATTGCCTAAAAGGAGAGTGGGTGGTAAATTATCTAGAAGATATTTTGTGCTGCTATACATATCTTATTTTTCAAATTCAGCTAAGCGTCATTATTAAGTACTAGTGTGGAATCTGTATTTCCTTCACATGTTCCTTCAAATTCCCCAAATTATTGCACTTTGAATAAATACTACACATACAGAACAAAAAAAGCCAAACAGCACTGTAGGACAGAGGGTGGGAAGAAAGAAGTACAGAAGCATATTTCCCCCATCGCAAGCCACATCCTCCCTTAAAGATGGTAATTGTTTCTGTAAGTCTAGGCTGAAATCCACAGGAAGTTACAATAGTAATGATAATAAGTTTAGAATGCTAAAAGTTAAAATTTAGGAGTAAATTTCACATTCGTGGTAATAAATGTTAATGTAGACATATGCAAGTTCTTATTGATTATATTTTGATTCTATAGTAATTGTATATGTATATTTAGGGAAATAACCTAATTTGAAAATGTTAAATCCCTTTTATTTTAAAATTCATGCAATTTTTAAAAGTTTCATCATAACCCTAAATATGTGTACTGTTGCTACCTTAATTGAGGAGCTATCTTGAAACAATTGGATTTCCATTCCAGTGAACTAGATTTCTTTACCAGTAAGGTTTTATTTTCTAAAGAGAGAAGTAATTTTAAATATTCAAATTCATTTTTTTATCTTGACATTTAGCTGATTTAATAAAGCACTGTATTGAAAAATCACATGATTTTTTTTAAGTGGTGGTAAAAAACACATGCAATTTACTATTCTAACAATTTTAAGTGTACAATTAAGTATACTCACATATTAAAAGTCTTGAGAAATTCTGAATCTTTTTTTTCTTTGTTTGACCCAGGCATTTTGCTAACTTACTTGACTATGGAATTCTTTTTCTCCTCACAAAACCTATAAATGTTGAAGGAAAAAGCATAGCCTCTCCAACATTAGACCGCATCTTCAGTATCTTCAGCTGTATCTCAGCCCTAGAAAACTGTTTTTCGACTTGGAGTCTTGATTTGACACTCCACTATCCTCCTTTATACCACATTTTCATATTTACTTTAAGACAGAGATTCCTGTGTGTTCCATAAATGCTGTCACCCAGACACTCCTTACTGTAAATGTCAAGTTGATTAAACTTTCATTTGAAAGAATGGTAAAGCAAGTCTGACAATACATTTTTCTTAGCTTGGGGTTTGAAATGATGGCATAAATCCCAGGGGGCAGATCTATGATCCCCCAGGCTAAAATAAAAACTGTTTAGCTATTATGCCTCCACTATATGTGAGCTATAAGCCCATCTCACACTTTGAGAGAAACAAACGACTCAGCTGCAAATGCTTTTAAAGTACTAGAATAAGAACAGCAAAGACAGGTAAATGAGAACATTTCTATGCACACGCAACATTAATATTGCATTGAAAATCTGAGCCTGCGTGGACTGTATTTAGAGATACAAACAATGATTCCAGAAAAGACTACATAAAATACAAGATGAATCATTGTTACTGCACAAAAGCTTCTGAAATTATGCATGGATTCTAAGTGGGGAAGGCTTGAGTAATAACTAGGAAATGACTGATTTTCCACTAGAGATATTTTGTTAATTATTTCAAGGCTCTATAGGCAATTTAACACCTTGTGAGGCCTGTCATTATGCTCCATTTACAATAACAGCAATCTCTCTCTAAATATTTGACAGTGCATAAATTAACTCCTTCCTTATATTCCTCAATTATGATTGAATATTCGGACTCACGGTCTTAGCACTTTTACTAAATTTAAGCTCCTTGAGGGCAGCAGTGATACTTAAATTTGGTACCCTTCAGAACCAGATGTAGTATTAAGTACAATTTTTAATGTTTCAGATATAGAGCATTTTAATTCAACATCTGTATACATTACAAAGTGATCACTCCCAAAAGTTTAGTTACCATCCATTTCCCTATGGTTGATGCCTTTCACCTACCCAGTCGGCTTCCCTCTGATAACTACCAGTCTGTTCACTCTATCCATGAGATTGTTTTTGTGCTGTTTTGTTTGTTTGTTTTTAGATTCCACATATGAGTGAAATCATACAGCATTTGTCTTTCTCCTTTATTTCACTTAGCAAAATGCCCTCAGGGTCCATCCCATGTTGTTGTAAATGGCAAGATTTCATTCTTTATGGCTGAGTAGTACTCCATTGTATATATATGCTAGATCTTCTTTATCTATTCATCCATTAATGGATATTTAGGGTTTTTTTTTTTATATTGGCTATTGTAAATAATGCTGCAATGAACATAAGGGTGCATATATTGTTTTGACTTAGTGTTTTCATATTCATCAGATACATAATAGTGGAATAGCTCTATCATATGCTAGTTCTATTCCTTTTTTGATGAACTTCCATTACTGTTTTCCATAGTGGCTCTAACGGTTTATAATCCTACCAACAGTGTACAAGGGTTGCCTTTCCTCCACATCCTCTCCAACCCTTGTTATTTCTTACCTTTTTGATAACAGCCGTTCTAATAAGTGTGAAGTGATGTCATTGTGGTTTTGATTTGCATTTCCCTAATTAGTGATGTTGAATATCTTTTCATATGCTGATTGGCCATCTGACCGTCTTTGGACGGTCACATCCTTTGCCCATTTTTTAATTGAATTGTTTGGCTTTTTGTTGTATAAGTTTTTTATATGTCTTGGATATTAACCCCTTATTGGATATATGATCTGTGAATATCTTCTCCCATTCATTAGGTTGTCTATTCATTTTGATGATGGTTTTCTTTGCTGTGCAGAAACTTCTTAGTTTGATATGTCTCATATGTTTGTTTTTGCTTTCATTTCTCTTGCCTCTAGGATCAGATTTTAAAAAAAAAGTCACTAACATTCATGTTGAGGAGCTTACCGCCTATGTTTTCTTCTAGGAATGTAAGTTTT
The DNA here is from genome assembly GCA_030068075.1 of Paguma larvata. Taxonomy (NCBI): domain Eukaryota; kingdom Metazoa; phylum Chordata; class Mammalia; order Carnivora; family Viverridae; genus Paguma; species Paguma larvata. Next base: position 70,559,606 of record CM057829.1, read on the forward strand.
CAGGTCTTACACTCAAGTCTTTTATCCGTTTTGAGTTAATTTGCATGTAGAAGATAGTGGTCTGATTTCACTCTTTTGCAAGTTGCCTATCAGTTTTCCCAACACTGCTTATCCAAGAGATTGTCCCTGCTCCTTTGTCATAAATTAATTGACCACATGTGTGGGCTTATTTCTGGGCTCTCAATTCTGTTCTATTGATCTTCTCGTCTGTTTATGTCTCAGTACCATATGGTTTTGTTTACTATAACTTTTAGTATAGTTTAAAATCAGGGAATGTGATACCTCTGCTTTGTTCTATTTAGTGCTCATCAAGATAAGTGTACCCTTAAACCCCTTCATCTGTTTGACCCATCCCCCACCATCTACCCTCTGTTAACCATCTGTTTGTTCTCTGTAGTTGAGTCTATTTTTGGTTTCTCTCTTTTCTTCCCCTTCATTTGGTTTCTTAAATTCCACACAGGAGTAGTCATATGGTATTTGTCTTTCTCTAGTGGTGTATTTCACTTAGCATTATACTCTCTAGATCCACCCACGGTGTTGCAAATGGCAAGAATTCATTCTCTTTTTTATGCCTGGATAATATTCCATTGCAGGTCTACACCATATCTTCTTTATCCATTCCTCTATCAATAGACATTTGGGCTGCTAACCTAATTTGATTACTGTAAATAAAGCAGCAATAAATATAGGGGTGCATGTGTCCCTTTCAGTGAGTGTTTCCATATCTTGGAGTAAATACCCACTAGTGCAATTACTGGATCATAGGGTAGTTCTATTTTTAAATTTTTGAGAAACCTCCTTACTGTCTTCCACAGCGGCTACACCAGTGTGCATCCCACCAACGGTGCACAGGGTTTCCTTTTTATCCACATCCTCACCAAAAATTTGTTTCTTGAGTTTTTATTTTAGCCATTATGACAAGTGTGAGGTGATCTCTCATTATGGATTTGATTTGCCTTTCCCTAATGATGCGTAATGTTAATCATCTTTACATGTGTCTATTGGCCATCTGGATGTCTTCTTTAGAAAAATATTCATGTCTTCTGCCCATTTTTTAAATTGGATTTTTTTTTTGGTACTAAGTTGCATAAGTTCTTTACACATTTTGGATACTAACCTTTTTATCTGATAATGTCATTTGAAAATATCTTCTCCCATTCTATAGGTTGCCTTTTAGTTTTGTTGGTTGTTTCCTTCATTGTGCAAAAGCTTTTTATTTTGATGTAGTTCCAGTGGTTTATTTTTGCATTTGTCTCCCTTGCCTCAGAAGGCAGTTGCCATGACCAATGTTAGAGAAATTACTGCCTCTCTCTCTTCTAGAAGTTTTATGGTGTCAGGTTTCACATTTAGGCCCTTAGGTTATTTTTGTGGATAGTGTAAGATAATGGTTCAGTTTCATTCTTTTGCATGTAGCTGTCCAGTGTTCCGAACACCATTTGTTGAAGAGACTTTTTCCCATTGTATTCTTGCCTCCTTTCTTGAAGTTTAATTGACCCTATAACTCTGGGTTTATTTCTTGGCTTTCTATTCTGTTCCAGTGATCCATGTGTATTTTTGTGCCAGTACCATAATGTTTTGATTACTACAGCCTTGTAATATAACTTGAAGTTGGAATTGTGATATCTCTAGTTTTGTTTTTCTTTTTCAAGATTACTTTGGTTATTCTGGGTCTTTTGTGGTCCATACAAGTTTTAGGATTGTTCCAGTTATGTGGAAAAGGGTGCTGGTATTTTGATAGGGATTGCGTTAAGTGTGTAGATTGCTTTGGGTAGTATAGATATTTCAACCCTACTAATTCTTCCAAGCCATAAGTATGGAACATCTTTCCATGTGTTTGTGTCATCTTCAATTTTTTTCTCATCAATGTTTTATGGCTTTCAGAGTATAGGTCTTTCACCTTTTTGGTTAAGTTTATTCCTAGGTACTTTATTATTTTGGGTACAGTTGTAAAGGATTGTTTTCTTTCTCTTTCTATTGGTTCATTATTAGTGTATAGATGTGCAATGGATTCCTGTACATTGATTTTTGTATCCTGTGACTTTACTGAATTCATTTATCAGTTCTAGTAGTTTTTTGGTGGAATGTTTAGGATTTTATATATATAGTATCATGTCATCTGCAAATCATGTAAGTTTTACTTCTTCTCTACCAATTTGGATGCCTTTTATTTCTTTTTGTTGTCTGATTGCTGTGGCTAGAACTTTCAGTATTATGTTGATTTAAAGTGGGAAGAGTGGACCTCCTTGTCTTGTTCCTGACTTTAAGGGAAAAGCTCAGGTTTTTCCCCATTGAGTATAATGTCAGCTGTGGATTTTTCATATAAGGCCGTCATTATGTTGAAGCATGTTCCCCCTAAACCTATTTTGTTGAGGGCTTTATCATGAATGGATGTTGTACTTTGTCAAATGCTATTTCTTATTGAAATGATTATATGGTTTTTTTCTTTTTTGTTATTGATGTGATGTTGATTTATTTGTGAATATGGAATCATTCTTGCATCCCAGAAACAAATCCCACTTCAATGTGGTGAATGATTTTTTCAAGGAATTGTTGGATTCAGATTGCTAATATTTTGTTGAGGAATTCACATCTATGTTCATCAGAGATATTGGCTTGTAGGTCTTTTTTTTTCCATTGTATCTTTATCTGTTTTTGGAATCAGGGTAATGCTGGCTTCATAGAATGAATTTGGAAGTTTCCTTCCTCTTCTATTTTTTGCAAAATTTGGGAAGAATGCTCATTAACTCTTCTTAAAATGTTTGGTAGAATTCACCTATGAAGCCATCTGGTCTGGACTTTTATTCATTGAGAGTGATTTTATGATTTTCTTTGAATTGTCATTGCTGGGAATCAGTCTTTTCGAATCTTCTAATTTTTCCTGCTTGAGTTTTGGTAGGTTATATATATCTAGGAATTTATCTATTTCTTCTAGCTTGTCCAGTTTGTTGGTATAATTTATTATAATCTCTCAAAATGTTTTGTGTTTCTTTGGTATCAGTTGTTTCTCTTTCATTTCTGATTTTGTGTCTTTTTTTTTTTTTTTCCAAAAAACCAACTCCTGATTTCATTAACCTGTTATATTATTTTCTAAGTCTCTTTTTTCATATTTTTCTGCCATAATCTTACTTCTTTCTTTCTACTGGATTTGGAGGTTTGTTCTTTTTTTTTTCCTAACTCCTTTAGGTGTACAACTAGGTTGTTTTATTTGGGATTTTTCTTCACGAGGTAGGCCTGTATTGCTATAAACTCTCTTACAGCCACTTTGACTACATCACAAAGATTTTGGATCATTGTGTTTTCATCTTCATTTTTCTCCATGTATTTTTTTTATTTACTTTATGATTTATTGGATAACCCATTCATTGTTGAGCAACTTGTTTTTTAATCTCCATGTTTTTGTGCTCTTTCCGGATTTTTTTCTTGTATATTGATTTCTAGTTTTGTGTTGGTGTTAGAAGAGATCCATGGTAATTTTAATTTGAATTTGTTGAGACTTGTTTTGTGACCTAATATGTGATCTCATCCAGAGTATGTTCCAAGCACACTTGAGAAGAATGTGTATTCTGCTGTTTTTAAGATGGAACAGTCCGAATATATCTATTGGATCCACCTGGTCTTGTGTGTCATTCAAAGCCACTATTTCCTTGTTGATTTTCTGTTTAGACGATCTGTCCATTGATCTAAGTGGGGTATTAAAAACCCCCACTACTATTGTATTACTATCAATTAGTTCCTTTATATTTGTTACCGTTTAATGTATTTTGGTACTTCATGTTAGGTGCATAAATATTCATAATTGTTATGTCTTCTTTTTGGATAGTCCCCTTAATGATTATATAGTGTCGTTCTTTGTCTCTCATTAGAGTCTTTGTTTTAAAGTTGATTTTGTCTGATATAAGTATTGCTACCTCTGCATTTGCATAATACATTTTTTTCCATCCCCTTTCTTTTTTTTCCAGCTCCTCACTTCCTTTTCTTAAGTTTATTTATTTATTTTGAGAGAGGCAGAGTGGGCAGGGGAAGGGCGGAGAAAGAAAGAGAGAGGATACCGTCAGTGCAGAGCCCAATGTAGGGCTCAAACTCAAGAACTGTGATATCATGACCTGAGCCAAAACCAATAGTCAGATGCTTAACCAACTGAGCCACCCTGGTGCCCCTCCAACTCCTCACTTTCAATCTGCATGTGTCTTTAGGCCCAAAGTGAATCTCTTTAGTCTCTTTAGCAAATGGTCCTGGGAGAACTAGACAGTGACATGCAGAAGAGTGAAACTGAACCACTTACTTACATCATACACAAAAATAAACTCAAAATGGATGAATGTGAGTCAGGAGACTATCAAAACCTTAGAAGAAAAATACAGCTTTGATATCAGCTGCAGCAACTTCTTATTCAACACATCTCTGAAGGCAAGGGAAATAAAAGCAAAAATGAACTATTGGGACCTCATCAAGATAAAAAGCTACAGCACTGCAAAGAAAACAGTCAACAAAACTAAAAGGGAACCGAAGGAATGGGAAGAGATATTTGCAAGTGACATATCAGATAAAGGGTTAGTATCCAAAATCTATAAAGAATTTACCAAACTCAACAGTCCCCCCCCAAAGAAATAATCCACTGAAGAAATGGGCAGAAGACATGAATAGAACTTCTCCGAAGAAACCATCCAGATGGCCAACAGACACGTAAAAAGATGCTCAACATCACTCATCAGGGAAATACAAATCAAAACCACATTGAGATACCACCTCATACCGCTAAAATGAACAATTCAGGAAACAACAGATGTTAGCGAGGATGTGGAGAAATGGGAACCCTCTTACACTGTTGGTGGGAATGCAAATTGGTGCAGCCGCTCTGGAAAACAGTGTGGAAGTTCCTCAAAAAACTAAAAATACAGTTAACATACAACCCAGCAATAGCACTACTAGGAATTTATCCAAAGGATACAGGAGTGCTGATTCGTAGGGGCACATGTACCCCCAATGTTTATAGCAGTGCTATCAACAATAGCCAAATTACAGAAAGAGCCCAAATGTCCATCAACTGATCAATGGATAAAGAAGATGTGGTTTATATATACAACGGAATACTACTTGGCAATGAGAAAGAATGAAATCCTGCCATCTGTGACAATGTGGATGGAACTGTAAGATATTATGCTAAGTGAAATAAGTCAGTCAAAGAAAGACAGATATCCTATGTTTTCATTCGTATGTGGAACTTGAGAAACTTAACAGAAGACCATGGAGGAAGGGAAGGGGAAAAATAGTTTCAAACAGAGAGGGAGACAAACCATAAGAGACTCTGAAATACAGAAAACAAACTGAGGGTCGATGGTGGGGGGCATAGGAGCGGGGGAACATGGGTTATGGGCCTTGAGGAGGACACTCGTTGGGATGAGCCCTGGGTATTCTATGTAAGCAATGAATCATGGGAATCTACTCCCAAAACCAGGAGCACACTGTATTCACTGTATGTCATTTAACTTGACAATAGATTATATTAAAAAAAGAAATCAATAATAATAGAGTTTAAAAATTTATAAAAATCGAAACAAAGTGAGTTTCTTGTAGGCAGCATATAGATAAGTCTTTTATTTTTGTCCATTCCAGCACCCTATGTCTTTTGATTGAAGCATTTAGTCCTTTTACATACAAAGTAATTATTGATGGATGTACATTTATTGCCATTTTGTTATTTGTGTTTATTTTTGTGGATCTTCTGTTCCTTTCTTTCATTGCTCTCTTCTTACACCATAAGTTGGCTTTATTTAATGATATACTTGGATTCCTTTGTCTTTCTTTTTCTTTTTCTTTATCTAAATAGTTCCTTTTAAAATTTCATGTAAGGCTGGTTTAGTGACACAAACACCTATAACTTGTTTGTTTGGGAAACTCTTTATCTCTCCTTCTGTTCTGGATGATAGCCTTACTGGATAGAGTAATCTTGGCTGCAGGATTTCCCCTTTCATCCTTTCGAATATATCATGCCACTCTCTCTGGTTTCTGATGAAAAATTTGCTGATAGCCTTATGAGGTTCCCAGTGTATGTAACTGTGTTCTTTTCTCTTGCTACTTAAAAAAATTTTTTTTTCTTTATCCCTACTTTTTGCCATTTGAATTACTATGCATCTTGTTAAGAACTTCCTTTAGTTTATTTTGATGGGGGAATCTCTGTGCCTCTTAAATATGAGTTTCTGTTTCCTTCCTCAAATTCAGGAAATATTCAGCTATTATTTCTTTATATAAAATTTCTTCCCCCTTTTCTCTCTATTCTTTTTCTGGGTTCCCTGTAATGCATATGTTATTGTGTTTGATGGAGTCACTAAGTTCCCTTAAGTCTCTTCTCGTTTTGCATTTTTTTTCTCTCACCTGCTCAACTAAATTACTTTCCATTACTCTGTCTTCCAGGTCACTGACTCATTCTTCTGCTTCTTCCATCCTGCTGTTTATTCCAACTCGTATATTTTTAATTTCAGTTATTGTGTTCTTCATCTCTGATTCGTTCTTTTTTATCTCTTTGTTAAGGGTTTCATGTCCTCCACTCTTTTCTCAAGTCCAATGAGTATCTTTATGATTAGTACTTTAAATTCTCTATCAGGTACGTTACTTATATCTGTCTCACTCAAGTCTTTTGCCCTCTTTCATTTGGGACATTTGAAATGTCTCCTCATTTTGTCTAACTCTCTGTGTCTGTTTCTCTGTGTTAGGAAAGTCAGCTACGTCTCTTGCTCTTGAAAGTAGTGGGCAGAGTATTCACTCTTAACAAGGTGGTGTGAGTCCTATTCCACAGGAAGGGGGACATGCAGGTGCTGCCAAGACTTGGGTGGCCAGGCTGCTTTGCAAAGGATACATGGGTGGGGCACACAGTTTTACCAAGGTGCACAGGTCCTATGTGGGAGGTGATCAGCCATCACCACTGGACCAAGGCCCTATAAAACTCGTAGTTGGAAGACATGATGTTGACGAGATTTGTACAGGTCTTCTGGGGGAGCGCACCTGCAGCACAGGGACTGAGACAGGCCCAATGGGGTTGGGGGAAGCATAGTGGAAGCAAGTTAGTTAGTGAATGCTGATGCTGTGCTGGTTCCTACAGGTGGCCATGTGTTTATTCTAGGGAGCAAGGGTGGGGAAATGGTGCCTGCTAGCTCCTGTGTTTCTGGAGAAGTCCCTCAGAAAATTCTGAGATTAGTAAATAACTCTCCTTCCAATATGCCCCAGATATTTTTTAAACTGCTGTTTCTGTGCTGTGTCTCCAGCAGATGTTTGTTGTGCAGTCTCTTTAAAGGGGAGGCAGGGATTCAACTTCCTTCACCCTCCAGTCTCTCCCAAGTGAGCCTACTAATTTTTGAAGTTCCAAGTTTTAAGTCCCACTGATTGTAAGAATTTATGAAATTTGACTCTTCTGGTTTTCAAAGTCAAACCAATGGGGATTGGTCTTTCCTGTGTGGACTCCCCAGTGTGATAGTCTTTTTCTTTTCCTTCTTCCCTCTTTTCTTGTGATCCTCTTCCTGCCTGTGGTTCCCTCTCTCTGGTGGCTGGACCCCAGAGGGTTTTATTCTCTACTGCATCTCCTCCCTTACTACACTCTTCAGTGTGGCTTCTTCTCTTCATTTAGTTTTAGAGTTTGTTCTGCCAGTCTCTGTGTCATTTTATGGGTTATTTATGCTAATAAGAGTGTTACCTCATTGTATCCATGGGATGAGGTGAGCTTTTAGGGTATTCCTACTCCAGCTTCTTTCCCACAAGTCTCAGCTTTGTTCTTCTTTCTCAATATTGGTTTGGCTACTTGGGGTCTTCTGCGGTTCCATACAAATTTTAGTATTATTTGTTCTAGTTCTGTGACATATGCCATTGGACTTTTGATAGGAATTGCATTGAATATATATTGTTTGGTAGTATGAACATTTTAGCAGTATTACTTCTTCCAATCTGTGAGCAGAAAATGTCTTTTCATTTATATGTGTCATCTTCCATTTCTTTTATTAATGTCTTACAGTTTTCAGTGTAGTGGTCTTTCACCTCCTTGGTTAAGTTTATTCCTAGGTATTTTATTCTTGTTGGTGCATTTGTAAATAAGATTGTTTTCTTAATTTCTCTTTGTGACGGATCATTATTAGTGTATAGACACCACAGATTTCTATGTATAATTTTGTATCAACTTTCCTGGATTTATTTTTTAGTTCTAGTAGTTTTTTTAGTGGAGTTTTTAGGAATATACATATATATATATTCTGCTAGAAATATATATATGTGTGTGTACACACACACATACTGACGGTTTTACTTCTTCCTTACCAATGTGCATGACTTTTACTTATTTTCCTAATTGCTGTGGTTAGGACTTCTAATACTACATTGAATAAAAGTGGTGAGAGTGGACATCCCTGTCTTGTTCCTGATCTTAGCAGAAAGACTTTTAGTTTTTCCCTATTGTGTACGATATTAGCTGTGGGTTTGCCAGATAGGGCCTTTATTATGTTGAGGCATAGTCCCTCTGTGTCCACATTGTTGAGAATTTTTATCATAAGTGGATGTTAAATTTTATTAAGTGCTTTTTCTGAATATATTGGAATGATCATATGATTTTTATTCATTTCATTTATGTGGTGTATCATGTTGATTGATTTGAGGATGTTGAATCATACTTACATCCCTGGAATGAATCCACTTCATAATGATGTATAGTCCTTAAAATATATTTTTGAACTTGCTTTACTAATATTTTGTTGAGGATTTCTGCATCTGTGTTTATCAAGTGGCCTGTAAAGTGTGTGTGTGTGTGCGCACGCGCACGCGTGTGTTCATTCTTGTCTAGTTTGAGAATCAGGGTAATGTTGACCTCCTAAAATATGTTTGGAAGCATTCCCTCCTCTTCAATTTTTGGAAAAGTTAAGAAGAATTAAATTTTCTTTGACTATTTGGAAGCATTCACCATTGAAGCCATCTGGTCCTAGACTTTTTGTTTGTTGGGACGTTTTTTTTTATTACTGTTTCAATTCTACATACAAGTAATCAGTCTACCTGATTCAGTCTTGGAAAATTGTATGTTTCTAGGAATTTATCCACTTCTTGTAGGTTGTTCAATTGTTGGTATATAGTTGTTCATAGAGTTGTATTCTCTTATGATCCTTTGCATTTCTGTGGTATCACTTTTAATCTCTTCCATTTCTGATTTTCTTTATTTGAACTCCTTTTTTCTTGGTTAGTCTAGCTAAAGGTTTATTTTGTTTATCTGTTTAAAGAACCAACTCTTAATTTCATTGATCTTTTCTATTATTTTTTAAGACTCCATTTCATTTATTTTTGCCCTGGTCTTATTATTTCATTTTTTTTCCTATTAACTTTGGGTTTTCTTTGTTCTTCTTTTTCTAGTTCTTTTAGGTCTAAGGTTAGTTTGTTTATTTAAGACTTTCTTTTTTCTTAAAGTAGGCCTATATTGCTAAGAACTTCCTTCTAAAAGCACTTTTGCTGCATCCTATAGGTTGTGGTATATCCCATTTCTGTTTTCATTTATCCTTAGATAATTTTTATTTCACCTCTGATTTCTTTGATCCATTGTCTGTTCAGTGTCATGTTGTTTAGTATCCATGTTTTTGTGGTTTTTCTAGTTTTTGTATAGTAATTTACTTCTAATTTTATACCAATTTGGTCAGAGAAGATGCTTGATATGATTCATTAAATAATCAATTAAATATTCTTTAAATATTAAATTTAGAATGATTTTATGAGAGGTCTGATGATTAGAAATGCAACAACAACAAAAAAAGTGAAGTTGTTTCTGACTACTCTAATATTTTACTGTCTCTTCATGGTTGACTACCTACTTACAGTAACTCTTTGGTGAGTACTCAGTAAGAGCTGTTAAGCGTTAAGGACTGTACTTTCTACAAGAGACTTTTTCCACTATCTTTGTCTAGTACAGTGCCTGGTACAGAACAAACACTCCAGAATTCTTCATTAAATGGGTGAATTAAAAAAACCAACATCGTCCATTTGTATAGTTTGTTTAATGTTGAAACATAGTTGTCACACACATTATTTCCATTTAATTTGTTTATTTTCTCATTTGGTAATATTATTGGAAAATATAGGAATTGCCAAGTAGTAGCTATTAAGCATTCAAAGAAAATTAGTCCTATCTTTTGCAATCAAAGAATATGAAAATCTCTTAGAGAAAATATCATAGGCAAGGGAAGATAGAATTTTTTAGAAAAGTGTCAAAAATTTGTTATGCATTAACAGATATTAGAAATAGCAGTTATTGTAAGTAGGTGTTTTAATCCTGAAACCACCATGTTAGCTTGGCAGAAATTGTTGTCAAGACCAAGGTTTCTGGGAGTTGAGTAACTTGCCTGAGGTCTTGTAAATAAAATAAAGATAACTAAGACTAGAACATTGGGACTTTTCTCTTGTAGGACAGTGTTTACTCTTTTCCTCCAAGCTGATCAGGTGTGGAGGCTCTTCTCTTTTTGCTTCAGGCAACTTCAGGTTGGAAGTAAGCTCAGATCTGTGAGAGCTTTGTAATACAAAGTGCCAGATTGTTCACAGAGTTAATACTGGCCATAAAACGCAAAACAAAACTTGAAACTTGGAAGGAAAAGCAAAAGATTAAGCGGGAATGGTTTTCTTGATCATAGTGGAGCATGGAGGAAAATATTAGGGGAAGATGTTGAGGGTGGTCTTGAAGCAGACACCTGCACACTAGCATAAATGATTCGTGTGTGTGCATGAGAGAAATGGGGGAAGGGTGGGATACAATTACAAACTATAGCAATAGTAAATTTTCTCTGCATTTCCCTTGGACCGTATTTATGTTTGTGCAGAGAGATCTTTCTGAAAGATAGTCTTCCCACTTCCTGACCTCCAGTGAAACCTATTTCAAAGCACAATATGTTGGAAAAAGAAACTATTAAAGGTATGAATCTGAAACTCCTGACAGGTATTGTAAAAACTGTTCTTGAGTATGTTCAACTGCCCATTAGAATCCCCATTTGGGGATTCCTATATCCGAAAAACTTCCTTGTAAAGCAGAAAGTATTTATTCTCCATGTCTATGCTGGTTTAATAAAATTTAAAATATTTTGTGACATAAAATTTATCTGAGCAATAAATAATAAGAAAAATATTTAGTGTTTTCCAATTTATTTTTCCTTTCCCCTCCCAGCCCTTTCCCACCTGCCACAATGAAGAGTCTAATAAATACAACAGCTTAGAATTTTCTATTTTATATTATTTCTTAGGCGTGATGTGGAGAGTTTACCTAATTGAGTTTACTTTGATGTTGTGTAACTTAAGTTTACGCTGAATAAATTTGGTTATGCTTTGATTCTATAAATACCATAGCTCTCAAGTCTTAGCATATGTTAAGTATTTTATTTTGCATTAAATCAATATAAATTAGTTTCATGTGGACTATAAGGCTATTACATGTATCTTAACACAAAAATCAGAAAACTACTTAAATTCTTCATGTGAATAGAATATGCATAGGCGCCTGGAAGTACGAGTTCTTATGCTGAAGGCATTCAAACTGTTTGTGTCAGGCTTTGCATAATTTAAAAACAAAACAAAACAAAGCCAATATAAAACACAGTAACATAATTTGAAGCTTACATTTCCTAGAAGCCGCAGTAAAACTCATTGAACGTTTTGCAAAGTCCTAATGTTCTATACATATTGAATTCTTATTTTGAAAGTGATGATTTGGGCTTGTGGATCTGAACTAAGTTTACTGAGGTTGGATTCTCTTGTGGCCCTGTTTATTTTTTAATTTTAATTAATATTTTAATGAAGAATAGTTGACACACAGTGTTAGTTTCAGGTGTACAATATAGTGATTCAACAACTCTACGTGTTATGCTATGCTGACCACACGTGTGGTTACCATCTGTCACCATGCCACACTATTACAATACCATTGATTATATTCCCTACGCTGTACCTTTTCTCCCCATGACTGATTCATTCCGAAACTGGAAACCTGTACCTCACGCCCCTTCACTCATTATGCCCGTCCCGTCATCACTCTCCCCTCTAGCAACAACCACATTGTATTCTGTATTTATGGGTCTATTTCTGCTTTTTTTTTTTTCTTTGCTCATTTGTTTTGTTTTTTTCAGATTCCACATGTAAGTGAAATCACATGGTATTTATCTTTGTCGGATTTATTTCATGTAGCCACCTGGTATAAATGAAGAAGATGTGGTGTATAGATACATAGATGGATCTAAGTTGTTATGAATGGCAAGATCTCATTCTTCTTTATGGCTGAGGAATATTCCATTATATATATATATACACCACATCTTCATTTAGGTTGCTTCCATATCTTAACTATTGTTAATAATGCTGTAATAAACACAGAGCTACATGTACTCTTCAGATTAGTGTTCTCATTTTCCTTGGGTAAACACCAGCAATGGAATTACTAGATTGTATGGTATTTCTATTTTTAATTTTTTGAGGAACCTCCACACTGATTTCTATAGTGGCTGTACTAATTTAAATTCCCGCCAACAGTGTATGAGGGTTTCTTTTTCTTCACATTTTTACCAACACTTGTTATTTCTTCTATTTTTCATACTAGTCATTCTGACAAGTTTAAGGTAATATCTCATGATAGTTTTGATTTATATTTCCCTGATGATTAGTGATGTTCAGAACCTTTCATGTATCGGCTGACCATCTGTATATCTTTGGAAAAATGTCTACTCAGGTCCTTTGCCCATTTTTTAATCAATTGCTTATGGTTTTTTGATGTTGAGCTGCTTAGGTTCTTTATATATTTTGGATACTAACCCCTTATCAGATATGTCATTTGCAAACATTTTCTCCCATTCAGTAGTGTTGCCCTTCTGTTTTGTCAATGGTTTCCTTCACTATGCGAAAACTTTTTATTTTGGTGTAGTCCTTATAATTTATTTTTGCTGTTTCTCTTGCCTGAGGAGACATATCTAGAAAATGTTGGTAGGGCCAATGTCAGAGAGATTACCACCTGTGTTTTTTAGCAGTTTATGTGTCAGGTTTCTCAAATATTTTGAGCTTATTTTTGTATATGGTATAAGAAAGTAGCCCAGTTTCCTTCTTTTCTATGTATCTGTCTTGCTTTCCTGGCACCATTTATTGAAGATACTGCCTTTTCCTCATTATATATTCTTGTCTTCTTTGTTATAGATTTATTGACCATATAATTGTCGGTTTATTTCTGGACTTTACTGTTCCATTGATTTTTGTGCCTATTTTTGTATCAGTACCATACTGTTTTGGTTGTGTTAGCTTTGTAGTACAGTGACACCTTCGCTTGTGAGTTACTTGTCTGCAGTATTCCACAAGATGAGCAAGCGTTTCTAATCAATTTTAACTTGATAAACGAGAGAGCGATGTCTTGCAATAGGAGTAGTATGTGATGCCAAACCTCACATGATCACAACTGAACCAATGTTCTTCTTTCTCTCTCTCTCATTCTCTCACTGTGGGATTGTGGGTGACTGTCTCCCATGCTCAGATGCTCTGTCTCAGGCCATGGTGTTTGGCAGAAATGAGTGATCGCTTTTTTAGAATTTTGGAAGATGACCACAACTGACACTAGTGTATTTTTTGTCACTTCAAAGCACCTATGGGCAGTCTTTTGCTTTTCCATGCAAGAGTAAGCTTAGGAATGCTTTGCTTCATTCTAGGTCAGGCTGCCTGCAGATAAAGACCATTCCCTCTGCTGCCTTGTTGCCAGTTACATTACATACAGTACTGTATTATGTACTGTAGACAACATCCAATAGTGATAGTGAAAGTTGTCCTACACAATAACCCTCCTCTCTCTTGTCTCCCTCACACCAACCACGAAGGTTTTCAAAGGTAAGTGCAGGTTAATTTATTTTTCTTTGTGTTTTTTAATTTCTTTATCATTTATTATTACAGTATTATAATCATTTTTACATGAATTTTTTGGGTTGTGGAAAGAATCACCTGAGTTTTCATTTTTTCTTATGGAGAAATTTGCTTTGGTATACAAGTCCTTTGGATTACAAGCATGTTTACTGAATGAATTATGCTCACAAACCAAGGTTTTACTGTGTATCTTGAAATGTGGGATTGTAATATCTCCAGCTTTGTTTTTATTTCTCAGGATTGTTTTGGCTATTTGGCTTCTTTTGTGATTCCATGCAAATTATAGGATTATTTGTTCTAGTGAAAAATACTGTTGGTATTTTGATAGGGATTGTATTGACTCTGTAGCTTGCTTTGGGTAGTATAGACACTTTAATAATATTCTTTCAATCCACGTTCATGGAGCATCTTTCCGTTTGTTTGTGTTTCATATATTTCCACTCTAATCTTTATTATTTCCTTCCTTGTACTAACTTTGGGCTTTGTCCTTCTCTTTTGAGTTCCATCAGGTTTAAACATAGGCTGTTTGTCTGAGATTGTGCTTGTTTCATGAGGTAGGGCCCGTATCACTCTAAATTTTTCTCTTAGAACTGCTTTTACTGCATCCTAGAGATTTGGGACCATTGTGTTTTCATTTTCACTTGTCTGCATGTATTTTTTGTATTTCCTTTTGATTTCTTCATTGACTCTTTGACCCTTCAGTAATATGTTGTTTAACCTCTCTCTGTTTATTTTTTCCCCCTATTTTTTCATGTGATTGATTTCTACTTTCATACTGTTATATGAAGATGCTTGATATGACTTCAATATTTTTTAATTTATGAGACTTGTTTTGTGGCTTAACATGTGGTCTATCCTGAATAATGTTCCATGTGCGGTTGAAGAGAATGTGTGTTCTGGGGCGCCTGGGTATTCATTCGGTTAAGTGTCTGACTCTTGATTTTGGCTCATCATGATCTCACGGTTTGTGGGTTCAATCCCCCGTTGGACTCCATGATGACAGTGCAAAGCCTGCTTGGGGTTTCAATCTCTCTCTCTCTCTCTCTCTCTCTCTCATTCTGCCCCTCGCTTGCACTCATTTGCTTGCTTTCTCTCAAAATAAATAAATAAACCTAAAAAAAAATATTGGAACACCTGGCTGGCTCAGTCAATTAAGCATTTGACTTTAGCTCAGGTCATGATCTCGCAGTTCATGAGTCACCTCAGGCTCTGTGCTGACAGTCCAGAGCCTGGAGCCTGCTTCAGATTCTGTATTTTTTTCTCTCTCTGCCCCTCCCCTGCTCGTGCTCTGTGTCTCTCTCTAAAATAAATAAACATTAAAAATTTTTTTTTAAATATTTAAAAAACAAAAGGATGTGCATTCTTGTTGGTTTGAAGTAGAATGTTTTATATATATCTGTTAATACATTCAGACTAATGTGTCATTTAAAGACTCTGTTTCCTTCTGCCTTGACGATCTATATGTTGATGTAAGCGGGGTGCTAAATCCCCTACTATTATTGTATTACTGTCAATTTCTCTCATGGCTATTAATACTTGCTTTTTACATGCATTAGTATTGGGTGTATAAGTGTTTACAATTGTTATATGCACTTGGTGGATTGATCTTTTTATTAGCGCCCTTCTTTTTCTCTTATTATTATATTCGTTTTAAACTCAATTTTGTCTGACATAAGTATTGCTATCTTGGCTTTTTAAAAAATATTTATTTTGAGAAAGAGAGAGACAGAGTGTGTGTGCGTGCATGTGTGTGTGTGTGTGTCTGTTCATGAGTTGGGGAGGGGAAGAGAGAAAGGGAGAGAGAGAATCCCAAGCAGGCTCCATGCTGTTAGTGTGGAGCCCCACATGAGGCTCAATCTCAGAACTGGGAGATCATGACCTGTGCTGGAATCAAGAGTCAGACGCTTAACCAACTCAGCCACGAATGCACCCCAGCTATTTTATTTTATTCCAAGTATGGACCTCTTTTCCCATTGTTTCGCTTTCAGTCTTGATGTGTCTTTAAGTTTGAAGTGGCTCTCTTTTAGGCAGCATATAGATGGGTCTTGTTATTTATTCGTTCAATCACTCTCTTCTTTTATTGAAGCTTTTAGTCTATTTACATTTAAAGTAATTATAGATAGGTATGCACTCATTGCCATTTTGTTTATTGTTTTCTGGTTGTTTCTGTAGTTCTGTTTTCCTTCATTTGCTGTCTTTCTGTGTGAATCATGGCTTTCTTTACTATTATGCTTGACTTTCTTTCTCATTATTTTTTGTGTATCTATTATAGGTTTGGGTTTGTGGTTACTATAAGGTTCATATATAACATCCAAAATACATAGCAGTCTACGTTAAGTTGGTGGCCATTTAAGTTTGAACACATCCTAGAAGCACTTCATTTTTACTCTAATTTTTATGTATATATTGTCTTATTTTCCATCTTTTAATTTTGTGAGTCCCCTAACTAATTCTTTTATTTGGAGCATATACATCTGTTTCCTCATTTTGACTAACTTTTTGTATTTGTTTCTATGAATTAGGCAACACAACTACTTCTATATTTGAAGGAATGTTCTTGTGTGTGGTCATCCCCTGTATAGACAGTGTATGCTGACGATTTTGGTTGCCTGGCTAGGGCTGTGGCTGGTGTGAACTGGGGCTTCCCCAGGCACTTCCTGTTGGGCCTGCCTTGATGGGATGGCCAGAGCTAAAGTGGATATAGGTTGGTGTGGTTTGGCTGTTCTCTGCACAGAGGATGCCCTGGCAAGACGGCTAAAGCTGAAGCAGGCACAGGCTGGGAAGGTCTCAGGATTCTCTGTGCAGAGGGCATCACAGGAGTGTGGCAGGAATTAAGGCAGGGCACAGGCCAGGTAGTCCTGGGTGCTCCTCACCAGGGATACTGGTGGGGCAACTGGAGCTGAGGCAGCACAAGCTGGGATTTCCTGGGGTGTTCCATGCAGGGGGCACCCTGGAAGAGCAGCTGGAGCTGAGGCAGGCTGAGGGTTCCAGGATGCTCCGCAGTGGGGATGCCCTGGCAAGTTGTCTGGAGCTGATGTGTTATGGGCATGGCATGTTCCAGGGTGCTTCGTGCCTGTGTCACCTTGGTGAGATGGTTAGAGCTGTAGTGGACATTGACCAGGAGTGTCCTGATATGAACTGTGCTAGTGCCACCTTTGTGGGACAGCTGGGGCTGGTGTGGGCTTAGGACCTTGGGCTCATTGAGCTGGTAGGCTGACTGGTGCTCAGACCCTGCTCCCAGCGGTACCATCAAGGTGGAGGATGAACATAAACTATCATGCTTGCCAGCCCCTCCAACCCAGAGAGAGTTCTGGCATCTCCCCTGCTGTTTCCCAGGGCCTTAGGGCTGATTTCTTTATATTCTAGTTGCCCTTTTAAACTGGCTTTTTTTTCCTGTGACCCAGGACAGATGAATCTGCTCATGATCCCTTAGAACTATCCCTCCCCACTGCAATTTGCAGCATCAGAGGTGGGAGTTCTCTTTGTTCCTGTATCTCCATCTCTCTTGTTCTGTCTGTGGTCTCTCTATCCACTGTTGTGCAGAGGATCTTCAGCCCTCAGTTCTTGTTCAGAAAAATTTCTCCATAAATAGGTAAAGATTTGGTGTGTCTGAGGAGAAGGTGAGTTCAGGGTCTTCTTCCTACACTGCCATCTTGGAACAGAATCTGTTGTGGCCCATTTATAGATATTAGCCATATGCTGCTGCACAGATAGAATCTACTTAATTAACAAAAGTGAAAGTTAAAATACCGTTGATTAAATATTAAAAAAAATAACTTTGCTACTCAATGGCAAATGAATTGGATATCTGAATAAAAGTTATAAAAATAGTGAAATGTTTAGTTTCACCATTTAGTGGTGTTTAGTAAACACCACTTATTAAAGTGGGATTATTCAAATTTTTCTTCATCTGTGGGCAACCAGGTCCTACCTACCATTTCAGGGGTAGGTCAGTCTATTTTTTGGTCTGATTTATCAACATTAGAAAAATACCACAGTCTCATGATGAACAAATGCTTACTACATTGACATAGCCAAATGAGTATGAATCTTGCCATGTTATAAACTAGAAATTAGTGAGACGATGTAAAAAAAAAAACTCCCTGGACTGAGTTTCTAGGCCTGCTTTACCATCTTTTCTCTCAGTATAGAGATGTGCTTAAAACTCTACCATAAATATTAAAAAAAATGTTTTGACTCGCGTATCATGTTCTAGGTACCACCATATTACTCACTTTTTTACTTTTTATTATTTTGTGAAGGGTGCCATAATAAAATACAAAAGACTGTGTGACCTGAACAAAATAAATTTATTTCCTCACAATTCTGGAGGGTAGTGTTCAGGATCAAGATGTTAATGGAATTTGGTTTCTGAGGCCTCTCTTGCAGATGTTTGCTTCTTGCTTTGTCTTCATGTACTTGTCCCTCTGTCTGTGTCCTAATCTCCTTTTATGAGGACACTGGTCATATTGGATTAGGGCCTACCTACCCTGATGATCTCATTTAATCTTAATTATTAGAGACATACCTTAGAGTTATTGTGCATTTGGTTCCAGACTACTGCAATACAGTGACTACCACAACAAAGCAAGTCAGATAAATTGTTTGGTTTCTCAGTGCATATAAAAGTTATGTTTATACTATGCTGTAGTCTATTAAGTATGCAATGGCATTATGTCTGAAAAATGCACCTACTTTAATTTAAAAAACACTTTATTGCTAAAAACTGCTAACCATCATCTGAGCTTTCAGTAAGTCATGATTTTTTGCTGGTGGAGGGTCTTGCCTCAGTGTTAATGGCTGCTGACTGATCAGGGTGGTGGTGGCTGAGGTGGGGTGGCTGTGGCAGTTTCTTAAAATAAGACAACAGTGAAGTTTGCCACATCAATTAACTCTGCCTTTCGTGAACAATTTCTAAGTAGCATGTGATCCTGTTTGATAGTATTTTATCCCCAGTACAACTTCTTTCAAAATTAGAGTCAATTTTGTCAAACACTGCTGATTTATTAATTAACTTTATGTAATATTATAAATCCTTTATCATTTCAACAATCTTCACAGCATCTTCAGGAGGAGATTCCACCTCAGGAAACCACTTTCTTTGCTCATCCATGAGAAGGAATTTCTCATCCCTTCAAGTTTTATCCTGAGATTACAGCAATTCAGTCACATCTTCAAGCTCCACTTCTAATTCTAGTTGTTTTTGTTGTTTTTGCTTTTTGCACCGTATCTGCAGTTAATGCCTCCGCCGAAGTCTTGAACTCCTCAAAGTCATCAATGAGGGTTGGAATCAACATCTTCCAAACTTCTGTTAATGTTGATATTTTGACCTCTTCCCTTGAATCACAAATGCTCTTAATGGCATCTAGAATGGCGAATCCTTTCCAGAAGGTTTTCAATTTACTTCGCCCAGTTCCATCAGAGGAATCATTATCTATGGCAACTATAGCCTTAAAAATGTATTTCTTAAGTTAAGAAGACATAAAAGTTGAAATTGTTCCTTGATCTATGGGCTGCAGAATGTGTTAGCAGGCATGAAAACAACATTAATCTCATTACCCATCTTCATCAGAGCTCTTGAGTAGTCGTAATTTAAAAGACATCTTTTTTTCTAAGTAGGTCTCATTTGTAAGCTTCGAATATTCAGTAAACCATGCTATTAACATGTGCTGTCATCCAGGCTATGTGGTTCCATTTGTAGAGCACAGAGTAGATCTAACATAATTCTTAAGGACTATAGTTTTTTCAGAGTGGTAAATGAGTATTGATTTCAACTTCAAGTCACCCCTAACAAGAGAGTCACCTGTCCTTTGAAGCTTTGAAGCCAGACATTGACTTCTCCTCTCTAGCTATTAAAGTCCTAGATGGCACCTATTTCCAATAGAGGACTTTTCTGTCTCCATTAAAAATCTGTTGTTTAGTGTAGCCTCCTTCATTAGCTAGACTTCTGGATAACTTGATGCAACTTCTACACCATCCCTTGCTGCTTTGCCTTATACTTTTATGTTACAGGACATAGCTTCTTTCCTTAAACCTCGTGAACCAACCTCTGCTAGCGAAAGACTTTTCTTCTGCAGCTTCCTCACCTCTCTTAGCCTTCATAGAACTGAAGAGAGTTAGGGCCTTGCTCTAGATTGGGCTTTGGGTTAAGGGAATGTTGTGGCCAGTTTGGTCTTCTATCCAGACCACTAAAACCTTTTCCATACAAGCAATAGGACTGTTATACTTTACCATCTGTGTTCATTGAAGTATGCACTTTTAATTTCCTTCGAGAACTTTTCCTTTGCATTCACAACTTGGCTAACCATTTGGGCCAAGAGGTCTAGCTTTCGCCCTATCTCAACTTTCAACATGTCCTCCTCACTAAGCTTAAACATTTCTAGCTCTCGATTTAAAGTGAAAGACCTGCAACTCTTCCTTTCACTTGAATACTTAGAGGCCACTGTAGGGTTGTTAATTGGCCTAATTTCAATACAGTTGTGTCTCAGGGAATAGGAAGCCTGGGGAGAGGGAGATAGTTGGGAGAACAGTGGTGGGTGGAGCAGTCAGAGCACATACATTTATCGATTAAATTTACTGTCTTATATGAGCAAGATTTGTGTTGCCCCAAAACAATTACAATAGTAACATCAAAGATCGCTGATCATAGATAACCATAACAAACACAATAATAATGAAAATTTGAAATGTGACAAAATTACCAAGATGTGACACAAAGACACAAAGTGAATAAATGTTTAAAAAAAATGGCACCAATAGATCTGATGCAGGGTTGCAACAAACCACCTTTTTGTGAAAAATGCAGTATCTGAAATGCAGGAAAACATGACATGTCAGTACCTATTGAAAGAGCCTATCTCTAAATACAATCACATTCTGAGATACTGAGGATTATGACTGCAAAAAGGTCACCACAATAAGTCTTGTTAACATTAGTCACCATACATAGTTATAAAATTTTTCTTTTTTTATGATGAGAACTTTTAAGATTAGTCAGTTAGCAACTTTCAAATATGCAATACAGTATTATTAACTATATTCACCATGTTGTACATTGCATCTTCATGACTTACATATTTTATAAATGGAAATTTGTGTATTTTGACCCCCCTCACCATTTCACCCACCCCTCACCTCTGGCAACCACCAATTTGTTCTCTGTATCTATGAGTTTGATTTTGTTTTTGTTTTTAGATTCTGCATATAAGTGAGATTATATGGTATTTGTCTTTCTCTTTCTGATTTATTTTACTTAACATAATTCCCTCAAGGTCCATCCGCATTGTTGCAAATGGCAAGATTTTAGTCTTTTCCATGGTTGAATGATATTTCATTGTGTATATATACATTTTCTTTATTCATTGATGGACATTTAAATTTTTTCCATGTCTTGGCTGTTGTAAATAATGCTGCAATGAACATGGAGGTGTTTACCAACACTTATTTCTTCTCTTTTTGATAAGAGCCTTTCTAATGAGTGTGAGATGATACCTCACTGTAGTTTTGACTTGCATTTTCCTGATGATTTTTGATGATGAGAATCTTTTCATGTGTCTGTTGGCCATTTCTATGTCTTCTTTAGAAAAATGTCTGTTCAGATCTTCTGCCCATTTTTTAAATCAGATTGAATTTTTTTGTGTGAGTTCTTTACATTAATTGAGAATGATGCTATAAAAAACACACACCAAACAGTAACTCTATAATAATAATTAATACTAAATAGAACACAAAGATAATGAAAAGCTTGTACATGAAACTCCAAAAGAGTCAATGGGATCTGGGTAAACTGCATTATCCCCTTTGTTATCTTTTTTCTAATTAGAAATCACCCTTATGCTCTGTGTCCATCAAGTCTCACTGAATGAGCTACTGAAAATGGCACTAAATAAGAACTTAACTGGGCAACTTGGTCATAAGTGTAGGATACAGTAAAGATGGAGCAGGGATTCCCCCCTCCCACACACACACACAGATCACTCCTAGGTTTGGTGATTGGCCAAAGTAACAGACTGGACTCAGTATATTGTTGTCTCATAGCTATTATGTATTATAGCAGAAGGATACAAAACAAAATCAGCAAAAGGAAGAAGGCACGTAGGGCAAAATCTGGAGGAAGCCAGGTTATGGTTTTCCTTCCAAGAGTTCTCTCCCGGTGGAGACACACAGGACATAATTAATCCAGCAACAAGATGTAAAAACACACAAAATGTCTACTAGAGAAGCTCATTAGAGACTTAATGCTCAATGTTTTTGTTGTACCCTGGTCATGTAGGCACACTTCGCCTAGCACATGCCAAAATTCTGGACTCCCAGAAAGAAAGCCAGTGTTCAGTAGAAATGACATTGTTAGCACAAAAAATTTAGTCACATTAAACCACCCTTATCAGTTCAGGAAACACTTCCCAAATTCAAATTGCTTTTCTAAGGATAGAAATTTCAAACCTGCTATGTTAACTATGTTTTCTGCACAGATACAAAAGGCAGAAGCCTGCTCCGTGGAGACTGCATGGCTGGCTGCTATTTCTCTCTAAGTTTATCATACTGTAAGGAATCACAAGTAAAGGACCCCAGTGGGCTCCTTTTAAACACGTCATTTTGCTTGCCATTTTTGTCCCAAGCTTTCACATTTTAGCACCTTGAACGCCTCCATGCTCATTGCAGCATTATTTACAATAGCCAAGACCTGGAGAAAATTTAAGTGTCCATCAATGAATAAAGAAAATTTATGTATTCACCTTGCACACTCTTCCTTCCCTGCCCTGCCCTTTTCGCCTGCAGAAGTGGGACCAGAGCTTTACCGAGAGAAAACCGTACTGAAACTCACAGGGGGTTAATAGAACAATGGCTGTCGCGTAGGAGAAAACAGGGTGCATTGTAAAGCTACAGACATGCTTTCCTGGTGTTTTTGATAAGTTGACTCTAGAGTCAATTCCTAGAGAGAAATTCCCTTCCTGGTCCATACAGTGGCCTCGTCGCTGGAATTGCTGTGGGAGGTAGACTGTCCGAAAGGAGGGGCTCCTTTGGCTGCCCAGCTAAATACCAGTTACATATAGATTCTAATGTTCGCTTGAAAAGTCTGTCTTATTATTGTCTAATTCTGCTTACCCAGTTTTCCCCTTTGAGCTAAACAGAACCAAGTAATGTGTCTTTTCAGAGGTAAAAGGAGAAAACTTTTGTGTTTTATGCCTGGGCTTTGAGAGAATCAGACACAAATTCAGTTACTTCTAAAGTCACAGGCATTACAATTTTTTTAAAGTTTGTTTTCTCATTTTGAGAAGAAAATTGTCGTTGCTCTGTCAAAGATCCATCAAGTCACTCCTTCCTCCTGTGTTTATTAGTATAAAGAGCTTCCAATTCTTCATGTTCTCTTCAGTCAAAACAGTAAATATTTCATCCGACATCAATTTTATTTAGTTCCTTTCTGCAACATGTAGTAAAGATACCACAGGCCCCAGGACTTTTATGCTTCAGTAACTCAGACTTCTACTCACCTTTCTAAATTCTCCATTTCTCTTTGTACCTACAACGTTTGGTAGAATAACAAAGGCTGCCCCTATTTCTTGTCTCCTTATATTATCTTAAAATGAATGAGCAAAAGTCTTTCACTGGCAGTTTTCTTGAACCAGGCTCCTTGCTGAGGAGCAAATGTGAGCAGGCAGTCACACAGATCAGCTGTATTTTGTGCATGGACGAAAGTAAGAAGCTCCTGGAAAACAGGGAATAGCGTGATCCTTGCGTTCAGCTACACAGTCATCTGTTTCTTCTCGATGCTTCCCTTTCTGTGGTACTCTCCTGCTGTCTCTCTCTCACTCTCCCCTTACGAAAATGCTGAACTGTTCTCTCTGGTATACAGATGGTGATAAAAATATGTTAAATTGTGTTCCCTCTATATATTCTCACCGTGATGCTTTTTCTTCCAACTGAACCAGGTCTGATCTGATTTGGATAGTTTTATATGTTCGCCCTCTCATAGCTTGACTATTTGAAGAGCTTAACAGTTATTCTTCCCTTCCGTCCTTCAGCCAGCTCTGATGATACCATTACTTGCACAGAAATGGTAGCGGTTTCCCACTGCCCTCAGAATAAACCAAAGTGCCTTGGTCTCTGGCATTCACAGCTATCTATAGTGGAGCACCAACTCCCCCCTTTTCATTTCTTTACATACTATTATTTTATCTCACACTTGATTATTTATTGGCACATTCATCTATTCAACAAAAAAAAAATTTTAACGTTTATTTATTGTTGAGAGACAGAGATAGAACATGAACAGGGGAAGGGCAGAGAGAGAGGGAGACACAGAATCCAAAGCAGGCTCCAGGCTCTGAGCCGGCAGCACAGAGCCCAATCACAGACCTTGAGATCATGACCTGAGCCGAAGTCGGCTGCTTAACCAACTGAGCCACCCAGGCGCCTCTCAACAAGATTTTTGAACTGTCCATTTTGTTTTGTGCACTAGGCCTAGCAGATACAAAGAGAAAAGACATTTACTTCCCAAATAAGGGAGACAATCACAGTGGGGCTTAATAAATGCTGCAGCGGAGGTGGGCACGTGAATAGTGTGCATTAAATAATAAATGATAATTAATGGTAATTTAATTTACTTCATCTAAAATACTCCTCAAGCACCGAGGACAACACAAGCAATGGGCAAACACAGAGAAGATCTAAATGAAAGGAGGAGAATCATGGAAAGTTCCTCAGGGTCGCTAATGCTTCAGTTCAGTCCTTCAGGGCCCCTGAGCACCCAGGCCCTCTGCTAGCTGTTGTCAAAGTGCTCCTTGCAGAAGGCACAGCGCGCTTTGTTTTCACCCCATTTCCTCATCTGGAATACTTTCTTGTTTTCGAACACCTCTGATCCTTTGAGGCCTACCTCTACATGTACCTCTTCATCCTCTGTGAGTCCTCCGGGCCAGAAGGAATCCATTACCTTTCTGAATTCCTACAGCACACTGTGCTTTTCCAATGGCACAACTTTCAAGCTATTTTATTATTTTATTTAGTTTAGTTTAGTTTAGTTCTTTATTTTGAGAGAGAAAGAGAGAGAGCAGGGCAGGGGCAGAGACAGAAGAAGTGAGAGAGAATCCCAAGCAGGCTCCGTGCTGCCAGCATGGAGCCTGATGGAGGCTCTAACCCATGAGCCATGAGATCATGACCTGAACTGAAACCAAGAGTCAGATGCTTCACTGACTGAGCCACCCAAGCTCTCCCTCAAGCTACTTTAAATGAATATTGAAGGTAATAAAAAGCAATTTAAATTACATAGAAGTACTTATAGCAGAAGATGGAAGAGAATCTTTACGCCCACTCTCTATCCCATTCCTGTCTCCAGAAGGAAGTCCTATCCGCAATTTGTTGGGTGTCCACCCAGAGCTTTTGCTTGACATTTACATACACATGTGCATGTGTGTGCAGGCAGACACATGTAATAGAGGTCATATTTTTCATAAACGAAATCATATTCTCCATGATTTGGGGAATTACATGTGAAGGTTGTGTGGACAGTTCATATCTGTGCATAAAAATGTAATTTGTTTTTGATGCAATACTTAAGATGGCAATTTATTTTCTGACATTCTATTGTTTAAAAAACCTGCTACATTTAAATATATCTTTGGATATGTGAGCACCTCTATGGATAAACTTATCGATGTGAATTTCCTGTATCAAAGAGTGTACATATGTAAAATATTGGTAGATACTCCAAAATTGTCATCCAAATAGGCTATCCCAGTTTAAATTCCAACAAAGAGTCCTCAGACCTCATTTAATGGCATCTTGCACAAATATGATCTCCCTTAGTCAACGAAAACATAATTTTCTTTGGTCAGGGACTGTACCTTTTATGTCTTACGATTCCAGGTGACCTCTGTCACAGAGCAGTGCTTGGCACATAATATAAATTTGATAAATGTTTGCGTACACAAAGTGAACTGCACAGATGTAAAACACCAGGTTTCTCCTGGAGGCAGGAGGTGCTAGTTAGTCTTTGTGGAAGCGCTCCAATCTGGCCTCTGTAGATTGAGATCCTATTTCTAGCCCCTACCTAAGTGTTCAGTTTTTAATTAATGACACAGTCTACTTAGATGTCTTCTTATAATGAAGATCTTAGATAAGATTTTCTGAGGAGTTAACAGGAAGTTCTGAGAGTAAAGACCCTGGACCAGGGCCAGAGAATAAAGATTGAAAAGGCCTAGTGGTCTGGGGCCTCCTCTCGGCACCGCCGGAACAGTGGCTGGTAATCCCAAGTGTACAAGAAGGACATGGCTTCATAGCAGTCTGCCAGTCGAGCCAGGAAGCCCAAACGGGAAATGGTACCTGATGTCTAATTGCTTTTACATTTGGCAACTTGAAGTTAGAAGATCTGGGTTAAACCCTAGTTCCATGACCTTTGGCACTCTGCTTACTCTTTTTGAAAGTCCCTTTGTTCTTCTGTAAAATGGAAAGCACAATCCTCCGAGTTTTTGTGAGGATTAAGAATGATCAAGTGAAGGGAGTTTGCACAGTGCCCACTTCGTAGTAGCAGCCTTCTTGTTCCAAGCGCCGCCTTCAGGACTCGGGAAAGGACCGCCTCCACTGAACACACAGGGCTCACTTATGAACATTGTTTCTGATGACCTACATTTGGATAGGTGTTTTGTCAATTCTTTGCAAGCGTTTCAAAGTCACCTCCTCAGGAAAATAAATCCAGAAATCCATGTAACCATTTTTTTTTACTTCTGATTTTATAGTTGTTAGATTCTTTTCAATAGTTAAAGGCAAACTTTGGTTTTTGACTCAAAACTCCCATATAGATGTCAAGCCCAAAGCAGTGAAAGGAGGCAGATGTAGCAATTGGAATAAATATAATGTCCCTCTGCATTCGAGATGAGGAGTGACATCTCAGGAGATTCTGTGGCCGTGAACCATTTGTGAGCCTTTGGGATGAAGGCAGTGAGTGCTGAGAGCCAGCTCGGGTTTCCAGTTAAGTTAGTCCCCAAAAATCTAAACCGGCACAGTGCAGACTGCTAAAGCAAAGGGTATGTGAATGCCACCCAAACATTAACAAGATATATCTTCTTTTGCTCTGTGCTGCTTTCATTCATGTTACTGTTTCCATCCTTCTCATTTCTACCTGGCAAAGTCCCCTTCATCATTTTAGGGGTCTTGCAAATCTGACAATTCATAGCATTCTTCTCGTGTGGCATTTTTCATATTATGGCTTCCTGCTGATTTGTCTGTTTTTCCCCCATAGACTATAAGCACCTGAAAGCTATAATTTTCATATTTCAATTTCTCTTTCCCATGTTCTGAGTTTTATACAATGCCTTGTACTAAGTACTTCTCCAGTAATACTTTTTAAAGGACGAATAAGTGAAAAGAAGGAGAAATCTGGGCTCAGGTATCGTGGGTGGATTTGTGGCTGGTAAAATGATTGTCCCCAAAAGTGTTGAAGATATTCAAGACCCGCTTCTATCATAGGCTAATTCTCAGAAGTTAAAATGTGACTCTTTCACAAATTTGCATTATCTACCAGCCACAAACATACAAGTAAGTGGAACTTCACAGAGTAAGCCTTTAATTAAGAATTAGAAGACGCAAAGTTGAGCAATGGTATATTTTCCTAGAAACTTAAATAATCCATGGGTGGGTCTGTAAACAGTGACTCAGGATGCCTCGAAAGCATATGCAGGCATCCTCATGGCCTTATATACAGATCACAGATAGTTTTCCTATCCCAACGGTCAGCTCTTTTTACTCTACGCGATCTTGAGCAATTTCCTCCATACCTATGGCTTGCCGATGATTCTCAAATTTATCATTTTAGTCCAGACCTTCTACCTCAGGCCCAGACTTGTATATTAAACTCTCTCCTGACTGCATGACTCTGGGAAGATTATTTAACCTCTCTGTGCCTCTGTTGCCTCTACTACAAAGTGAGATAATAACAGTACCCACCCTGTAGGGTTACTAAATTAGTTCATATGTATGAAGTGCTTTGAACAGCACCTGACATGTAACATGACAGTGTTTGCTGTTTCTAGTCTCAACATCTCTATTTGGTTGCTTCAGTGATACCCAAACCCTACACGTCTGAAATCAAATATATTGTCTTCCCAAACCTGCTGTACCTCCAGTACTCCCTGTCATAATCAAGGGCACCGCTATTCACATAGTTACAAAAATGAAAAGGTCAGGGCCATCCTTTATACCTCTTCTCCTTACTCCTCACATACAAGCTATCAATAAGGCCTATCTACTTTATTCCTAAATAGGAATAATAGCATTATAATTGGATTGGATTCTTAAATCTATGCATTTCTCTCCATTTCCACTACTGGCACCCTAGTCCAAACAGCTTTCATCTCTTGCCTGAGTTACTAAAGTAGCCTTTTGAATGGTCTCCCCATAAACACTCTTGCCTTCTCTAAACCTCTCTTCTACAGAGTGATTTTTTAAGAATAAAGATCTGGGGCACCTGAGTGGCTCAATCGGTTAAGCGTCCAACTCTTCATTTTAGCTCAGGTCATGATCTCATGGTTCGTAAGTTCGAATCTCATGTTAGGCTTTGTGCTGACAGCACGGATCCTGCTTGGGATTCTCTCTCCCTCCCCCCTCAAAATAAATAAACTTAAAAAAATAAGAATAAAGATCTTACTGGGCTTTTTCCTTGCTTTGAAACTTTCAAAGCTTTCCACTGCTTCCTTAACAAAGACTCAACTTCCAAACCGGCCCTTGCCTCATGCCACTTCCTTGTGTCTGTGCTAGCACTACCGCCTTCTCTCATCTCTTGGCCATGCAGGTCCTGTCACTAGCCCTTTGCCTGCAGTGCCTTCACCTCTTCACCTTGGGGATTTCCAACTCAAACAGCACCTGCTCAGGGAACCCTCTTGAATCCTCACACCAGGGCAGGGGGGGATTCACACACTCTATTTTTCCTCCTAATATTTATCATCTCTTATAATAATTTATATACGTGACTGTATAATCTATGTCTATTTTCTCCACTCAACTGTGAGCCCCATGAGGGTAGGGACTGTGGCTGTTTTTCTCACTCACTGTATCCGTACTACCTTGCAGGTAGCCTGAAATTTAGTGTATGCTTAATATGTTGTTGCCAATTGAGTTAAAGAGTTCAGAGCCCTGTTCAACATATCTATTAGTGATTTGGATGAAACCATGAAGATAAACTGATCAAAATTATGGAGGTAAAACTTCAAAAAATTAAAAACAGAGCTACCATATAATCCAGTAATCCCACTGCATGTATATCCAAAAGAATTGAAATCAGGCTCTTGAAGATATACTTGCACTCCTATGTTCATCAAAACATTATTCACAATAGCCAAAATATGGAAACAACACAAGGGTCTTCTTTATCTCCTGGATAAAGAAAATGTGGTAGACACATACAATGGAATATTATTCACCCTTTAAAAAGAAGGAAATCCTATCATTTGCAACAATATGATGGACCTGAAAAGACATTATGTTAAGTCTTCTCCAACATGAGAACTTTATAAAATGCTTTCTCAAAGATAAAAAAAAGTTCTAGGTTGAGTGACATGTTAAACTGGGGCTCCGCGACCACCTCTCAGAAGTGCTATGGAAGGTATCCCTGTATTGAGGAAGGGAGTTTGTAGATGACAATTAACTTCCAATTCTAAGCTGTTAGGGTTCAATAAATTGGTAGTGGAAACTTCACCTGGATAAACCTGATGTAATAGAATGGACCAGTTGTGCTGGTCTCTTGAGCCCCTGTGATCAACTATGAGATGCTTCCAGTAGCATCTTTAGCCTCGGCTCCAGAATCAAGACATGTAGTACAGGCCTGAACCCAGCCTGAACCCAAGATCAGCAGACCCCAGCTGATCTTCAGATTCATGAGGGTGAGAATAAATGCTTCTTATTGTAAGCCACTGAGCTGTGGTTTATTCAGGATTTTTATGACAAAAACTGACATACAAATACCTGGTTCTCCCTTAACTGAGACAATTCCTCTATCAGGCCCTGTACAGGTAGTGGTTCTCCTTGCCACTCTCCTGCCTTGAGATTCCACCTTGTATGGTTGTATAGGGGCAGAGAAGGAAGGTGAATGAGCGTCAGAGAGTTGACATGCTGTCCTCATTTACGATATAAAATAGCCTTGAGGCTAAGGGCCTTCAATGAACTACCAGGTTGGTTTGTTTTCTACGTTCTTGAAACAACAGAAGGAGAAACTGTGCTGTAGTCCTGTTCTGTGCCCTTCTCTTTGTGGTCTCCCGGTAGTCTTACACCATCTTGCTCTATCCATACTTAGGTAATAGTACTTGGGCAAATCTATCCAATTATGGAAAGGGTTTCTTCCTTTCCTGGGCCCCCAGTTTTGAGTTCGTGTTATATTGTTCTCTGAGAACTCATTCAGGAAGAATTTAACAGGAAGGTGAAATCCACTTCTGCCCTCATCCTGCCTTCTGGACAAGCAGAAACCAGTGTGAGATTCCAAGAGCCAGAGCTAGCACAGGAGGATCAAGGGAGAGGTACTGGACCATGAGCTGGGTATAAAGGTGGAAACTAGGCAGAAAACAGGAGGTAAGCTCAGAGAGATCCCCAAAGGTAGTCACTGGTGCTTTCTTTGTGTCACATGTAGCCTTTCCAGGACCAGGTGGTCGTTTCAGATACTTTTCCTTTAAAGCCTCAAATTCTGAAATTGCTTGTGCCAGCTTTCTTTGGTAACCTTTCATTTCTGGGTTCCATATGGTATGTGAAAGTAGAAGAGGGAAGAAAGGGTGGATGTGAGTGACAGTACAAGAAACATTTCCTTTACATTTGGACAGAGGAAACAAGTGGCCACCCTCAGCTATGAAGGAATCCAGCATGATTTTTAGCACTGCCTGGTTTTTTTCCTCCTAAGTCTCCAGAATAAGATACTTTAACAAAGGAAACAAGTATACTTACATGAGTAACGAAGGGTGTGAGTTAATGAGAAATGAGAGAGAGAGTGCGAACTATGTGCGTAAGGAAGATAGGAAAGAAAGAACAGAACAAGTGCCAGACACCATACCAGGTAGTTGCCATATGGTTTCTCACTTCTTATAGAAGTCCTTTATTAACCTCTCTGCCATAGAAATAAGGAAACTTGGATACAGAGAAGTCTAGTAATTTGCTCAAGATCCCACAGCTAGTTGGAGAGTTGGGAAAAGAACCCAGGTAGAGCTAGGATTAGAAGCCATACCTACATCTAGAAGTGGACCAAAGGATGAATATTTTTCAGACTCAACCCTACACCCCGATGTTCAAACGTTACATGATCTGAGACACCAAAGCAAAGGTCTTCTAGTCCAAAATGGATCTTCCACTCAATTATCCTAATGCCTAGATTTCCACTGTTATATTTCCCTTTCACTGAGCTAAATCCGCATTTGTCCAACTAGGTTATGCATAGCTTGGCAGGTATGTGGCAGTGTGCTTGGAAATAATTACAGGAGAATCACGGTATATTGTTCAGGAACGGTGGTTTCGTGCCAAATTATGAGGGAAAAAGTTTTATCAGAACAAACATCGATATTTTATAAAATGCAAATTTGAACTAAGTTTAAAAGCTAAAATGTGAGAAACTTCATGTTCGCTTTATGCTATAATCCCAGAAGTCCAAGCATATGAATTTTTTCTGTGAATCCTTATAGGCTACTCTGTTGGAAAAGTTTGAGGTGCACTAGTTGAAGGTACCTTGTCTCTAGGAAAACGAAAACATGCTGACTGGTAGTGGTAAGGGACATTAACATTCCCTGCCAAATATGAGCACTTGAGGACAGATGAATTTATTAGCTTAAATTCACCAGCCCAAAGAAAATACTTGAAGTAATGAGACCCCAGAAGCATAAGTTTGAATTCTGGAAGCATAGAAATAATTTCCATTGAGCAAGAGTGGGTATGTGCCTTGGTGGGATGTCAGAATAATATATGTAAGGGATGGAGTTACTAGAGAGGTCAACTTTTCCTCCATCACCCATTTATTCTCCATCCCGCAGTCTTTGTCAGAGAAACTTCCCAGGCTCCCTTTGCAGAGAGAATGCTCACAGAGACCTGTTAAATAGGGAAGCCGACCATGTGACACGCTCTTTCCTCCAGAGTCACAGCTAACTTGGCTATAGGCAGATACTAGACCCAAAGAAATGTATTTGGAATGTATTAGTGTATATGAAAAAAATCCAGGAATCCTTTTATTCAGGAACATGGAAGTCAGGGTTCAAGATCAGAGTTTACTCATTGTGAGCTGGAGATGATGTAAAGCTGGAGGTAACAGTAGCCATATGCACGCTAAAGGAAGGAAAGCCAGTGCGCCAAAGAGAAAAGACAAAACCAGATGTGCAAGGAGAAGCAATCAAGGGAACATGCACCTCTGGAAAGAGAAAAACAGAGACTCCAATATCTGATTCTAGCGCCTGATAAAGTCTGACTGAACTACCTCTGTACCATACCAGTCAATTCCCCTCCTTGCTTAAGCTGGCTAGGGTGGGTTTCATTCTTTGCCACTAAAGTTCCCTGACAAAGACAGAGGGATGTGATCAAATCTCCTTTACGTGGATATAGAGTTACTATGCAATTTCTCATGGTAACTGGGACACTTGGGGCGCTGTTAATATTTATACTGACAAAACAGGAAACCAGAATGTACGGCCACCCTTCCTATGTGGTCAAGAAGGGAAATGAGATGTTAGCTGCTTGTGTTTCTCAGGCACTGTTAGCTGCTTAAATATAGGCCATCTTGTCTGATTGTCACAACAATCCTACCAAGCTTGTCCTCTCTCGGACCAGGAACTAGAGCTGGAAGGATTACATCTATAGGAAACAGGTGGAAGAGCCAGGATGGGAGCTCAGGTCTAGCTGACCTCAGGTTCTATGCTCTTCTCACCAGGCTCTCTTCCTCCATAACAGTTTCGCATGGGGCTCAAGCTGTACCAGCCCAGAGTCCTTCGATCAGCATTCTGGGGTGTCGACAGCAACGACCAGTGAAGAGAAACGCATGCAATTATGCTAATCTCTCAGAAGACCCCTGCCCACCCTACGACACCAGGATGATGTCTATCTTGCCTCATTCTTGTTTGAAACACCTTTAAGCTGAAAACGCACAATACAACGAAATCTTCCCTAGCAAAGAAGGAAATTGAAGCAATTTTGAGACAATTTAGAAGCCCCATCTCCCCCTGAGTTATCTGAGCTGTGCAGGACACAAAAGATTAGGGGTCAGAATTTTTCAGATAATTGCTTGTTTTCCTGGTCCAGCAGGTTTAACTTGCAGGCTCTCTTTTGTGAGCATGTATTGTCCTCGCCGCACAGTGAATACGCACCGATTTCTAGGTAAGATCTGTACGGCAAAAGAAAAGGTGATGAAAGAGTAGAACCTGATATTCTAAGAGTCAGGTGAAAAATCTCTTCATCAAAACTCTAATGTGATTCCAGTTTTGTTTCTACTAAAATAACAGGAAAATATTCCAATTTTTATATCGCTTTTCCTATTAGTCACCTTTAGCCCCCAGGACTAATCCAGTCACAATCAAGCAATTATCTGATGACTGGGGCTTCTGGGACTTGCCAGCCATTGTGGGGAGTGTGCCAGGTTCTTTCTGAGTCAGAAAAAGACATCAGTTACTGCCAACTGCACCCACCTGTTTATCCTTGGTAAGGGGTAGACTGCCAGGATAGTAATTACATCTTAATTGAAGGCGACATGACCTAGATAGGCAGTGAGCTCTCCTATCACGTTGATCTAGCTTGAAGAAGAGGATCCAGCACCAGGCTGAGAGGCAGGCTTTTTACTCCATTAGGATCTCCGCTGTTTCTCCTGACACTACCTTTAGAACCACTGATGAGTCTGTGCTCGTGTAGTTTGTTCGTGTATTTCTAATGCCATCCCTGACCTTGTGAGGAGGTAGAAGAGTGACAGAAGAATTAGGAAAGGAGCTGTAGGGTGGACGAGAGAACACAATTTGGGTTGAAGAATGATTACAACCACACAGTACTATGCATTCTGAGGTCTGACCTCATAAACTGTGATTCTGATCACCTGTGATCAAGACGTAAGAAACGCGGCTGGCATTTCGCAAGTTGTTTGGAAGCCACAAAAACATGTCCGACATGAGGCAGATCTTCCTGAACCTTGTAAAATGGAAATGTGAATTTTTTCATACCACAGTGATAACATAATTGAGAGAAAATCTTTTTAAAGTAAAGGAGCATAAAACATTATTTTTTTGAAGAACTTAATGGACTATTGTAGTGCTCTGGGTGCTGTGTCACAGCTACACAGTATTTTACTGACTTTTTCCAGCACACTGAATTCTATCACCACAGTTAAGGGACCTCATGGTCTCTCTTTTGAATGATTTAAATCCTTGAGAATTATTCAAGTGCTTATATTATTCTCCTTACTCTTTCCTCACCCACCTTCCAACCGAGATAGTTTTTTAAAAAATTATCCAGATGCGTACCCTCAATGCATGTATTCTCACAAAGTGTCTTTCAGTGGTTTACACTTAGAAAACTATTCCTCTACAGATGAATGGCTCTCATTGGTGCTAAATAATCAGACAGCATCATTCATTCTAGCCCATAAAAGTGACCAAATAAGGAACTGAGCGACATAAAACAACAGTTGAATGTAGAGGTTCACGGGAAATGAATTCCATCCCCTGACATAGGATTGTTCTGTGTCACTGTCTTAGCAATAGTTTTAGTGTTTTCCTCTCATAACTCACTTTCCTAATTACTTCTCATAGACCTTAAAGAAAACCTGTATTTTTATTCAAAGATGCAAAAATGCCTTCCACAGAAAACGACCATTAAATACTTTTTCCTGAGAACCTTGAACTTCATTTTCCTAGAAATCATTGTTTTGAATCTAGTTTTCTTCCTGATGGCCAGAATGCAGATATTACAGAAATGTTTGTCTTCTCTTCCAGTTTTCTACCCTAATAATAACTTTGACCTTCAACTTGGATAAAAATCATATTAACAGTGATGATTCTTTTTAAAAAATATGGCATTTTTTAAAAAAAAATTTTTTTAATGTTTATTTTTTTGAGAGAGAGAGAGAGAGAGAGAAAGACAGACAGCATGAGCGGGGGAGGGGCACAGACAGAGAGGGAGACGCAGGCTCCCAAGCAGGCTCCAGGCTCTGAGCTGTCAGCACAGAGCCCGACGCGGGGCCCGAACTCACGAACTGTGAGATCATGACCTGAGCCGAAGTCAGCTGCTCAACCGACTGAGCCACCCAGGCGCCCCAAAAATATGGCATTTTTATTTATTTATTGGTTATAATGGCATAGTTTTATAATGGTACTAGTTTTCCTGGAGGACCTGAATTTTGTTTTGAAATCGTATGCAGTGATTTCCTAAAAGAGCCATGTCATTGCATTTTTCTGGACCTTAAAGGTATTCTTATTATTCACTAATTACATATAGTACTTCAAATTTAAATTTTGGTTATAGAACAGAACTGATTCCTGCTGGGAAAAGAGGGAGAATGGGGGAAAAGAAATGATTAGAGCAAAAATATGATTATAAATATTTCATATAGTTACATTAGGAATTAAAGACAGGTTCAAGTTGAGGTTAAGTAGTTTTAACAGCCATCCTTTAAGTTTTATTATAACATTTGGGCTGTTGATCTATTACACCTATTTATTAGGTCTTTAGCTGGTCTTTCCTCCGCTGTTAACAGCCAGCCAGCAACTCATTTTGCCCTGGGATTTTTAGCCATGCAGGCATGGTTACCATCAATGCCTTTAAAAAGATTTATGCTTAAAAAAATATTTTACAAACCTTTTGTAAAACAGAGGCTTGCAATAAAT
Organism: Paguma larvata; assembly: GCA_030068075.1. Taxonomy (NCBI): domain Eukaryota; kingdom Metazoa; phylum Chordata; class Mammalia; order Carnivora; family Viverridae; genus Paguma; species Paguma larvata. The sequence continues at coordinate 70,595,305 of CM057829.1, forward strand.
TTGATGACATTTCTGTCCCATTTGATTCCCGGCATTAGACAAAGACCTCTATTAAAATCAAAGAATGCAGTCAGCTCTTCAAGCACTGTCCCTTTCTGCAACTGTGGTTTCACAAAGACCCTGCAGATTCTATAGCCCAGAAGGCTGCATGTCCTGATCGGGTACTTTCCTCCTTAGCAGTAACAGAATAACAGGACACTGAGCATCAGGCAGAGACCTCAATCCAGACTTACTTCTTCCCCTCAGACACATTGTCTAATGTGGGAATTGCACCCCAGGGAACCAGACATCAAGGTTTCAATCATTCATTGAAATATTGCTCCGTAAAATACCCCCTCCATTTTGTTGCACCAGACAATGGGCAGGTACGTGTGCACATGCTTAACTTCTCTGGGATAGGAAATTGCTAAGAGCAGAGCCAGTAGCAGCAAGCTCCAGGTTCGAGGTTTCTAAGAACCCATGTTTGACAGCATACTACATTTTCTGTTTCATTGGTTTCCATTAATTTTTAAAGTGTTATTCTAGGTCAGACAAGTGATTTTTCAACCAGGATCGGGCTATATTTCTGAGAAAGCAGATAAAACCAAACTTTAAATTTTGGTAAGGAAATGCAACTTGAATTCTAAGTTAGAATACTTGAGTTTTGTGTTCGTGTCCGGTAAGCTTGACTAGGAGACTGAGTGTGGAAGTTGGAACGTAGAATCAAGTTCAGAGATGGGGTGAAGGGCTTACTCCTGAAGCTAGGACTAACAAATCTTGTCTATCTGAGGACAGAGGCCAAGGGTGGCTCCGGGAAGGGATGGCCTAAGTTCTGGACTTTTTAAAGTGGACTCGGAGCCTCAAAGAAGAAATGATAGAAATGAATAGCTGGTTTCCTAGACCAAAGAGAAGGAGGGTCATGTACGTAAATTCATAGATCTTTAAGAGTTGGAGGGTGCTTCCTAATGTTACATGAGGAAACAGAGATCCAGAGGGACAGCTACCTCTATCAGGCTCAATTATCTGATGGGGGTTGGGGGCAATGGGAAGCAAAAGGACGAAAGGTAGGCAGGGAGTTTTTTCTTATTATTTTTCTCTTTATTTGTTTCACAAGTTTGACAGCATTTTCCCAGCTTCATTGGCCATTTTCTGCCCTACAAGTGATGTATTCCAGTGTGCAGATAGGTATCATTGTACACTGTAAGAACCAGGCATCTTAATCTGGGCCTTCACAGTGCACAAAAGCTTACCCCATGCAGGGTGTAAGACACTGCTTTCCTAGAGACATTAGAAAAAGCACATTAGTCCTGAAGCTATTCAAATAGTTAGACAGAATAGCTACTTCAAATTGCTTTTCTGCCTTGACTGCTATGGCTCCGTAGAGAAAAATTCATTTAAAAAGCAAAACATAAGGATTTCAAGTCTGATGTTTGAAAATAGGCTCTTGCAGAACGATATTTACCTGGTTCAAAAGACAACCCACAAAGGAATTATGTGCTCATAAAGAAGGCTCAAAATTTTAAAAATAAGCCAGCACTGTCTTATTAAGGATTTCTAAAAGGGGTAGATTTAAAGTCGCAGAAGTGTTGGGATTTAAAAATGGTAGAAGGGTTGGGAATCTTTGCCACCTTTCTAGGCCACTTCCTCCGTGCTGGCAGACACAGACAAGGAATGTGTATTCTCAGGTGAGGATTATTTTGAAATAGAGTTTGGGTTCAGAAACCAAACCGATATTGGGAAATTTTCTTCAATTAGAGTTTCTGCAAGAGTGAGCAAAAGAATGAGAGAAAGTTCTAACCTACACATTGGACTTTGCCCTAGCTTGACCGGTGCATAATGACACTGTAGAAGCCACAGAGAGGAAGAATTTAACCTTCTTCTGAATGATTAAAAAAAAAAAAAGACTATTGAATACTGTAAGCTAAGAGATTTTCTTACATAAATTACCAAGTTGTATGTCTCTTGGTATTTCCAGGCTGACAATTCTTTTCAACGGCTGTGCAGTCTAGGCACGCCAAAGTCAGTGTGTGGGAAAGAAGACGGAAGGGGGAGATTCCAGCCACCCTGCCCTATTCTTCCTTCATTGTTGAAAGTTAACTTCTTTGACGTTTCCAGTTCAGTGTATTTTGTCCCATGATGTGTGTGGTAGACAGAATAATGGCTCCCCAAAGATGTTCAGGTCTGAATCCCCAGAACCTGAGAGTATATACCTTGCATAGCAGAAGGGACTTGGCAGGTGTGATAAAGTTAAGGATTCTTTGATGGAGAGTTATCCTGGATTATCAGGGTGGGCCCAGGGTAAACATGAAGGCCCTTAAAAGGGATAGAAGGAGGCAGGAGAGTCAGAGAAAGAGACGTGACAGTGGAAGCAGGGATCTGGGTGATGCAATTCCTGGCTTGGAAGATGGGAAGAGGGTCACAAGCCCAGGAGTTCAAGCAGCCTCTAGGAGCTGGAAAAAGCAAGGAAATGGCTTCTCCTCTAGAGCTTCTAGATAGAATGTGGCCATGCCAATACCTTGATTTTAGCCTATCAGACCATTTTGTGACTTCTGACTTCTAGAACTGTAAGAGAATAAATTTGTGTTGTTTTAAGCCAGTAAGCTTATGGTAATTTGATACAACAATCATAGAAAACTAATTTAACGCCTCACATATCTGTGAATAGAGGAAGACAATAATAGAATTCTTTTCAGCGCCTCTGGTGGCTGGTGCCTGGCTATTTCTCATACAAAGGTGCCAGGGAATCAGGTACTGACCACTGAGGCCTAGATCAGAGCCCCAAATGCAGCCATTTCCTTCTGAGCTGCACCAGCCTTGCCTTGGACCCTGTGAAACACTTGTGTTTCTGAACCTGTAGCTCTTGGGAGTTGCACAGAGGACATTGCATTCCTAATTTCCTCACAGTCTGTTTCTGTCCCCCAGGCATCAGTGTCATCATCCAGACCTCAAGGCATATTGTGTGCAATTTCTGCTGTGTCAGAGAAGACCCAAGAAATTTTCTTGGTGCCAAAATAGGGGTTTTGCATCAGCATTGGTGATGCTTGCCACAGTGGCATTCTGAACTTGGTCACAGACCACATTATCCACACAAATTGTCATTGAATCCTTGGTAAATTTCTCCTCAGGTGGAATAACCTGTGAAATAGTGTCCACCTGGATCAAGCTATCATTCATGGTAAGAAAAAGAATAAATCAGGTTCTTTGGCTCTTCCTTAGAAATTGTGACTCAATCCGAAGAATACGGTTCTTTCATATTTTTTGAGGATATTTATACACATTTGTATTGCTACGGAGAAAGTTATGATGGGTCAAAATTCATCTGCAAGGTTCCAGCCTGTACGGGGCAGATTTGAATCCTAAGCACACTGCAGAATCCCTATGACTTAACAAATACTTGTTGGATAGGTCAATTAAGAAATAAGTAAATGATGACAACATTTGTGAAATAGGTTTTCAATTAAACTATTGATGGGTGCGGCTCTAGTATTCTTCTGTTTGTTTCTTATTTTTATTTTTTTTAACATGTATTCATTTTTGAGAGACAGAGTGTGAGGGGGGAGGATCAGAGAGAGAAAGGGAGACAGAATTTGAAGCAGGTTCCAGGCTCTGAGCTGTCAGCACACAGCCCCACACGGGGCTCGAACCAGTGAACCCTGAGATCATAACCTGAGTTGAAGTCAGCCATTTAGCCAACTGAGCCACCCAGACACCCCATTTTTTAGTTGTTTTTTTTTAATTTATTTATGTATTTTGAGAGATGGAAATAGCTTGAGTGGGGGAGGGACAGAAAGAGGGAGAGAAAAAGGATTCCAAGCAGGCTCTGTGCTGTCAGTGGGGAGCCCGACATGGGGCTCACACTCAACAAAACTGAGATCATGACCTGAGCCAAAACCAAGAATCAGATGCTTAACCGATTGAGTCACCCGGATGCCCCAGGTCTAGTATTCATGATTTATGAAGAGTTTTCACACATTGTTCACTTGTTCAGTTGTGAAATTTTTTCTGTAGACCTTAACTTTTTATTTTAATTCTTAAAATAAGAGTCTATAATTAAAAAATGAAATACTAAGAAAAAAATAGCATTTTTATCCAAACCATGAAAAATTACCATTTTTGTGTGTGCCAATATTTTAGGATTCTTAGGTTTATAAGTTCCACATTTATGGTTTTATTTTAAATAGCTATATTTCTTTTATTAAGAAACTCATCTTTAGATAGCCCAGCAGCTATATTAATCTGAAGTGATTAAAATACATAAATTTTATTTGATTCCACTCTTAAGGTTTATTTATTTATTTTTGAGAGAGTGAGTGAGAGAGAGAGAAGCAGTGAGAGAAGGAGACACAGAAACAGGCTCTAAGCTGTCAGCACAGAGCCTGACACGGAGCTGGAACACAGGAACCAAACTATGAGATCATGAAGTGAGCTGAAGTTGGACGCTTAGCCAACTGAGCCACCCAGGAGCCCCTGATTCCACTTTTAATATACTTATTTGCCTAAAAAAGGCTTTACTTTTATAATATAACATAAAGATCATTTTCATCCCCAAGATTTTTAAGATAGTGACAATGTCAACTGCCTGATTATTTAATAATAGAAGAGAAAGAATTTGCTCTTCATTCTCTATAAATCTGAAACTCCCTTTAATATCAGTGGACAGAGGGAGGCCAGAAAAGAGACTTAATTCATTTAAATTTAGAGCAATTTGTTACATGGTGGCATTTCTTTTCTGTAAAAATATATAAAATTCAGGAGATGCAAAAGCAGGTTTTGCTGCAAACTGCACACTAAAATAAGAATGGAAAGTGGAAGAAAACTAGAACAGTAATTGTGAATTGCTTTTTTTATTACGGTTGAAGGCACTTTTCTGTTCAATAATTTTAATAAAGAAATCCCCTTAGCCATTCCCCCAATCAGTCTGAACATAATTCAAGCATTATACACATTGTTCCCTGGGTTTATACCTTCATGGTTTCAAATTATGTCCAGCATCCTGCCAAGACTTAGATCATTGTACCGTAGTTAAAAATCAGATTCCAAAGCAACTAGAAATTCATGTTTTTCCTGTTTCAAAACAAAATTCTCTTTACAGTAAACCTATCATTTTTTTTTTAATTTGGCAAGTCATCAGTAGAATCATAGACCACTCAGGGAGATGAAGTTCAAATTAACTTTGCGATATTTTCTTTTTCAAATTCGCAGCTAAGTATCTTTAGGCATTGGCTCCCAACCTATAGGATGTAGGTGTCTGAGATTCCAGGATGTGACTGCAAGGGCTTCTCAGCTTCCTAGATGGCCGTTCGTTGAACAGTTAAGATATTAACACATAAACGTGCTACCAGCTTCCAAATGTATGTGCCAGGTGTTAATGTGATTCATACAACTCCAGTTCATTAGCTAAGTCACTATAACTGTTTCTCATAATATATCTCCTCTGTCAATGGGCAATTGCTTTGGGGGAAGGATAGTATTATGTAATATTTCTTAAAATTAAGAAGTCTTTGATTAAAAATTAGACTGGGTTGACTCAGTCGGTTTAGCGTCCGACTTCAGCTCAGGTCATGATCTCACGGTTCGTGGGTTCAAGCCCCACATGGGGCTCTGTGCCGACAGCTCAGAGCCTGGATTCTGCTTGGGAGTCTGTATCTCCTTTTCTCTCTGCCCCTCTCCCCGCTCACACTCTGTCTCTAGCTCAAAAATAAATCAACATTACAGCGGATACATAACTAGAGAAAATAGCCATGCCAATGGCCATCTGTCTTCACAAAGGTATATGAAGACAGCAATAAACCCCTACCCAACGACTTGCCGGAGATATATGCTTCTCTCAGCTTATAGTGCTAGCCCTGGGCAAATAACCCCCAATATGTTAACCAAAAAAATAACACAATTTAGGTAAAACAAACAAACTTTATTTAACACTTCATGAAGCAAACAGTCTCCTTTCAGAGAAAGGCAGAAGACCCAGGGACTTTTATAGGATAAAAAATAAAGAACAAAGAAGAGAAAAATATAAAAGATCAGACTGGCTGAGGCCAGATGGTCAACCTCGCTTGTGGTGGGAAGGCCCAGAGATGACAAGGCGTTTGCACCTTGGCTGACTGGATACACTGCATTTCTGGTCAAGGGAAGAATATCCAGGGGCACAAAAGATGTGGTGCCTTGGGCAGGAATGGCTTCATTTTGGGCCTAGAAAGTTATTTCAACATATCTCAAGCCTCAAATGTATCGCCAGACAATTTGGAAAATATGTTTGAAACCCCTTTATGTTTCAGGGATTGCGCTCCCACAAAAAGGAAGGTGCCCAGGCCTAATAATCCACCGCAAAGGTGTGCATCCTTCCTCTGGGCAGTTGCGATTGGATTCTTCATGGCAAGTAAAGCCCTTTCAGGCATTGACATTTGGGATCTCACTGTACATCTAGGAACATTGGCAAGGAACAGGAAGTATTTCGAAATAGAATAGAAGTGCACTGTGGTGTTGTGTGTTGTAACTGAACTCAAGGGGTTCACCCCTTGGGGTGTATTTAGTTGAACACAAGGAAGTGTTGAAAGCAAAGAACTTTTACTGTTACAAGGAAGGAGATGGGGAGATAGTTCTCAAAGCACCGTCTCCCTGTGGGGTTAGTACAGGAAGCTGTTACTCAGTGTATTAGGGGGGCAGGGAGCTTGCATATACATTAAGGAACTTGTACGTATTCTATTGGACATTTCTGTCCAATTACATTTGCCTAGTATGTCAGCATGCTAGTGCATACACTGTATGTTCAAAAAATGATGGAACACCCCGCCCCTAGGAGAAGATCTGAGCGTTAAAATGAGCTAAAGGTAGAAACTAACTCCTAGACGACCCAGATGTGTACTTCGGCAGACAAAGACTATAAAGAACCTATGATAAATATGTTCAAAAAAAAATATTCAAAGAAAAAAAATACATGTGATTATTAAATTTCTCATAGAGATTTTAAAAATTGCCACATTAAATGTGCATCTCTAAAACAATGGTTAAAAGAGAGAATCACAATAAAATAAAATACAATAAAATAAGCTAAAAAGTTAACTTCAGGACGATTCAGGGAGGATGGAGCTTCCCAGGTCCTCAGCTCCAAACCAGCTCAAACTGGTTCACCTAAGGGGCTGTCCCATGAAATACTTAGCTGGATGTCTTCTTGGTGGGAACTGCTGGTTCTGCAAACAAAGCACATTCCTTCCCTGCTTTTGTCCCTTCCCCTCTTCCCTTCTGCTAATTGCTTTCAGCCCTCTGATTTGAGTGACTTCCTGTTGCATCCTAGCTCACTTATCAGCAAATGGCTGACCAACAACCCTGGCTCAAAGCCAGCCTAAAGCAGTCTGGAGGCCAAGGAGAGCCTAGCTGTTTCCTTGTGTTATGACTAATTTCTCTCCTTGGGATCCCTGCTACTGTTTATTTCGAATTCATCAGGAGTCAGCAATTGTTCTAAATTCTTTGCCATTATTTCATTTAAATCTTGCAGCAACACTTAGGACACAGCAAATGAAGAAACTGAGATTGTGAGAAGTTAGGTGGACTTGAGGTCATCTGAGTGTGGAGTGGTAGACTCAAGTATGGAACCCAGATTTAACTTCAACCCTTGTGCTGTAGCAGATCCTGGCCGGAGATGTAATTGGGCAAAGTTCTCCGTCTTCTTTGTCTCTTGTTGTTTACTCGATAAATGTTTTAGGGCTTCCCCTCATTCTGTGTATTGGGAACTGGTATAACTTGGTGGCTCAGAGTGAGGGCTATGGAGTCACATACAGCTGAATTCATGTCACTATCCTGTTACTTGCTAACACTGTTGTCTTGTGCAACTTACTTGACCTGTAGCTGGGTGCAAGAGCACCTGGACCAGGTTTGGCCACTCATTGCTGACAAAATCCAAAGGCAGAGAAAAGAGTGGTGATGAAACAAGAAATTTATTTCAGTGAGGCCAACACCAGGAAGATGGCAGACTCACATGACTGTCTCCAAAACGCTGAAAATGCTTCCAGGTTTATATAAAGAAAACATGGGGCGAAAGCGGGTGGGTACTTGCAGGTGGTCAGTGAAGATCAAGTTGATCATTGTCTTGAAGTTCTTATTGCATGAGGGGTAGTTTCAGTTCCCATCAGGGAACGCTTTGTTTTAGGGATCTTCTTCCAGAGCCAAGAGAAAAACTGGAAAGAAGAACTCAGCCAGAAAGTTTGAGGCCAAAGTGGAGGCAGCCAAATGAAATTCTCTTTCATATCTGTCACCTCAACCTTTGTCTCATAAGGATCTTGTGATGAAATTAGACAGCACTATCATTCATTCAAATTTCAGCTGAAAACTCATGGCCTGCCAGCATTCTAGATGCAGGTTACTGACAGAGTTCTGTCCTCACAGCTGAAATTTTAATTTGGCAATGTGATGTTATGGTTAATAATAAATATATATTTGGTCTTCACCTGTTTCTGGCAGAACCCCTAAAACCTCCCAGAATGTCCTAAGTTATTAGCATGATAAAGATGTTTTGATATTTTAATGAAGTAACTTTTGGAAGGCATCAAAGGATGGGAGCCAACCACATGATTAGAATATTAGTAATTTTAGTCTCCCTGCTAGCCTCCTCTGACCTCTGGGGAGGGGAGGGGGACAGGAGGTAGTGTTCAACCTCCAATGGCAAATGATTTAATCAATCACACCAATGTAATAAAGCCTCCATAAAAACCCAAAAGGATGTTTATAGAGCTTTCAGATAGGTGAACACGTGGAGGTGCTGGGAGAGGTGTTCCTCTTCCCACATACCTTGCCCTATGCTTCTCTCCCATCTGGATGTTCCTCTGCATCCTTTATCATATTCTTTTGTAATAAACTGATAAACATAAGTGTTTCCTTGGGTTCTGTGAGCTGATCTAGCAAACAAATCCAAGGGAAGGAGATGGGAATCTCCAATTTGCAGCCAAGTCAGTCAGTAGTTGTGGGCCACTTGGGGACCTACTAGTTGGCATTGGCATCTGAAGTGGAGACAGTCTTGTGGGACTGAGCCCTGAACTTAGGGGATCTGATGCTTACTCCAGGTAGACCGTGTCCGCATTGAGTCAAATTATACATCCCCAGCTGGTGCCACAAAGAACTGCTTGGTGGGAAAAACCCCTACACATGTGATCAGAATGGTCAGAAGTGAAGTGTTCTGTGTAAAACTAAAGGAGACACGTAGCAGGGAAAGACTGGTTTTTCCAATACAAGGAGTCAAGAAATAAAAACAATAAATATGTAATTCAGCAGCAGTGCATGCTATGAAGAAACACAAAGCGTGGTTAGGGAATAAGGAGATGGAGTGATAGGGCTGCTGTTTTAGATAAAGTTGTAATGTATGTTAATGACAAACTCTTAACATTACGACCTGACACATAGAAAGACTCAAGAGCTATTGTCCGTTATTGTCATTAGCCCATCCTGTTAATCCTAGCAGAAACGTTCTGGGGGGGGACACTGAGGGGCCTTGTTTGGGACCCATGTATATGTCTCCAAACCAGTCACTATGACCAGATTAATAGGTCATCGTGAGTCATATGACTTTGCTCGTGGTCAGGGACGAAGGAGACGCTGACCTGATAAGCCCTCACTTTACCTGTGAGGTTGGAGTCAGGGTGGCACCATTCTCCAAAGAATAGGGAAGGCTATTACTGGGGTGGGGGTGGGGGGACACTGTTAATAAATACTTGTTAATACAAGTTTCTTGGGAGAATACAACTAAAAGATATTCCATGGAGAAACTTTTGTATCAGGATTAGGTCTGAATTCAAAATGCCCTCTTAATTAGAACCCAGCCTACTGGGCTGGGCAGTCCTAATTCCAGCACTAAAATGAATTACTCTCTTCTTCCCCCTCAGGGTTCACTAGAAGTGTAATCACCATCTGTCACCATACAATGTTATTACAATGTTATTGAGTGTGTTCCACATGCTCTACTCTTCATCTATGTGACTTATTTATTTTATGACTAGAAGTTTGCACTTCATAATTCCCTTTATTTTGCCTGTCCCTCTATCCACTTCCCCTCTGGCAACCACCAGTTCTCTATATTTAGGAGTCTGTTTTTGGTCCGTGTCTTCATTTGTTTTGTTCTTCTTCATGAAGTGAAATCATATGATGTTTGTTTTTCTGTCTGATTTATCTCTTAGCATTATACCCTTTAAGTCCATCCTTGTCAAATTGGTAGGATCATTCTTTCTTATGGCTGAGTAATATTCCATTGCATATATACCATATCTTCTTTCTCCATTTATCCCATGGACACTTGGGGTGTTTCCATATTTGGCTATTGTAAATAATACTACAATAAACACAGGGGAGCATGCCTTTTTGATTTATGTTTTTGTTTTCCTTGGGGAAATGCCTAGTAATGAAATTATTGGATCAGGTGGTATTTCCATGTTTAATGTTTTGAGGAATCTCTATACATTTTCCACAGTGGCTGCACTAGTTTGCATTTCCACCAACAGTAAGCAAATATTCACTTTTCTCCGCGTCCTCACCAACATTGATTTATTTGTCTTTTTTGAGCCTAGCCATTCTAACAGGTATCAGGTGATATCTCACTGTGGTTTTGACTTGCATTTTCTTGATGGATAAGTGACATTGAGCATCTTCTCATGTGTCTGTTGGCCATCAGTATGTAGTCTTTGAACAAAAGATCTATTCGGGTCCTCTGCCCATTTTTAGTCAGATGATGATTATGATGATTAGTGTTGAGTTGTATAATTCTTTATATATTTTGCATATTAACCCCTTATTGGATATCATTTGCAAATATCTTCTCCCATTCACTAGGTTGCCTTTTTGTAATGGTTTCCTTTGCTATACAGAAGTTTTTTATTTTGGTGTAGTCCCAATAGTTTATTTTTACTTTTGCTTCCCTTGTCTAAAGAGATATATCCATAAATACGTTGTTAAGGCTTATATTCAAGAGATTACTGCCTGTGTGTTAGGAGTTTTATGATTTGAGGTCTCACATTTAGGTCTCTAATGCATTTTTAATTTACTTTTGTGTATGGTGTAATAAAGTGGTCCAGTTTCATTCTTTCATATGTAGCTGTCCAGTTTTCCCAGTATTATTTATTGAAGAGACTGTCTTTTCCCCATTGTATATTCTTGCCTCCTCTCTTGTAGATTAACTGATCATATAAACATGGCTTTGTTTCTGGACTCTCTATTCTGTTCTGTTGATCTATGTGTCTATTTTTGTGCCAGTATCCTACTATTTTGATTACTGTAGCTTTGTAGTATAGTTTGAAATCTGGGACTGTGATACCTCCAACTTTGTTCTTCTTTTTCAAGCTTGCTTTGGCTATTTGGGGTCTATTGTGTTTCCTATAACCTTTAGAACTACTTGTTCTAGTTCTGTGAAAAATGTTGGTATTTTGATAGGGATTGCATCGAATCTGTAGATTGCTTTGAGTAGTATGGACATTTTAACAGTATTAATATTTCCCATCCATGAGCACAGAATATCTGTCCATTTGTGTCATTTTCAATTTCTTTTATCAGTGTCTTATAACTTTCAGAGTATAGGTCTTTCATTTCCTTGGTTAAATTTATTTGTAGGTATTTTACTCTTTTCAGTGTAATTATAAATGGGATTATTTTCTTAATTTATCTCTCTACTACTTCATTCTTGGTGTATAGAAATGCAAATATTGGTGTATATTAATTTTGTACTCTGTAACTTTGCTGAATTCATTTATCACTTATAATAGTTTTTTTTTTTTGGTTGAGTCTTCAGGGTTTTCTAAATATAATATGTCATCAGCAAATAGTGGCAGTTTTCCTTCTTCCTTACCAATTCAAAAGCCTTTTTATTTCTTTGACCTCTCTGATTGCTGCAGGCAGGACTATGTTGACTAAAAATGATGAAAGTGGATATCTTTGTCTTTTTTTTCTGATCTTAAAGGAAAAGTTTTCTGTTTTTCACCATTGAAGATATTAGCTGTGAGTTTGTCATATATGACCTTTATTTCATTGAGTTATGTTCCCTCTAAACCATTTTGTTGAGAATTTTTATCATGAACAGATGTCGTGTTTTGTCAAATGCTTTTGTAGCATCTGTTGGGGTGATCTTATGGTTTTTATCCTTCCTCCTGTTAATGCGATTTATTGCCTTGATTGATTGCAAATATCGAACCACCCTTGTATGCCAGAATAAATCCCACTTGATTGTGTTGAATGATTAATGTATTGTTGAATTTGGTTTGCTAATATTTTAGGAAGTATCTTTGCATCTATATTCATCAGGGATATTGACCTGTAGTTTTATTTTTTGGTAGTGTCTTTGTCTGGTTTTGGTATCAGGGTAATGCTAACCTGTAGTGAATTTCAAAGTTTTCATTTTTCCTTGATGTTTTAGAATAGTTTGAGAAGAATAGGCATTAACTCTTCTTTAAAAGTTTGACACAGGGGCACCTGGGTGGCTCAGTCAGTTAAGCATCTGACTCTTGATTTAGGCTCAGGTCATGATCTCACAGTTCATGAGTTCAAGCCCTATGTTGGGCTCTGTTCTGTCAGCACAGAGATGCTGCTTGGGATTCTCATTCTCTCTCTCTCTCTCTCTCTCTCTCTCTCTTTCTCTCTTCCACCACCCTCCCCTGTCCACATGCTCTCTATCTCTCTCAAGATAAACAAATAAACTTAAAAAAATAGTTTGGTAGAATTCACCCATGATTCCTTCTGATTCTGGACTTTTGTTTGTTTGTTTGTTTGTTTTAATTATGAATTCAGTTTTATTACTAGTAACTGGTCTGTTCAGATTTTCTGTTTCTTATTCGGTTTTGGAAGGTTGTATGTTTCCAGGAATTTTTCGATTTCTTCTAGCTTTCCAATTTATTGTAATATAATTTTTCATAATATTCTCTTATAATTCTTTATATTTCTGTTATTAGTTGTTATTTTTCCTCCTTAATTTCTGATTTTGAGCTCTCTATTTTTCTTGATGGGTCTGGCTAAAGATTCATCAATTTTGTTTATCTTTTCAAAGAACCAGCTTTTGATTTTATTGATCTTTTCTTTTTTTTTTTAGTATATTTTATTTGTTTATTTGCTAATCTTATTTCCTTCTACTAGCTTTGGGCTTTGTTCTTTTTCTAGCTCCTTTAGGTATAAGCTTTGGTTGTTTGATATTTTTCTTGAGGAAAATCTGCATTGCTATAAACTTCCCTTTTAGAGCTGCTTTGGCTTTATCCCAAAGATTTTGGACCATTATGTTTTCGTTTTCTTGTTTCCATGTATTTTTTTAATTTTTCTCTTGATTTCTTTGTTGACTCATTGGTTGTTCAGTAGCATGTTGTTTGGCCTTCATGTGTGTGCAATTTTTCATGTTTTTTTCTTGTAATTGATTTCTAGGTTTATACTGTTGTCGGAAAAGATGCTTGATAAGATTTTAGTTTTCTTGAATTTATTGAGACTTGTTTTGTGGCCTAACATGTGATCTATTGTGAAAAATGTTCCATGTGTCCTTGAAAAAAAATGTGTATTCTTATATTTTGGGATGGAATATCTGTATATATCTGTTATGTTCATCTGGTCTAATGTGTGGTTCAAATAACTGTTTCCTTGTTGATTTTCTGCCTGAATGATCTATCCACTGATGTAAGTAATGTGTTAATGTCCTTTACTATTATCATATTGCTGTCACTTTCTCCCTTATGTCTGTTAATGTTTGCTTTATGTATTTAAGTGTTCCTATGTTGGGTTCATAGATATTCACAATTGTTATATTCTCTTGTTGGATTGATCCCTTTATCATTGTGTAGGGCCCTTCTTTGCCCCTTGCTATAGTCTTTTTTTTTAAGTCTGTTTTGGAGCTTGGGCAGCAGCAGTAGCGGCACCAGCCAAGCACCTCAGGTTCGTGAAGACTCTTTTTTCACCATGGCCCATAGGCATCTGCACACATCTGCCCCACTTCCATGAAGCCCAAGAAGACAGTCAGTTCTGCCAAGGGGGTGTTGGAGGAGCCTCAGGGGAGGTCAGCAAGGTTGGCAGTTAAACCTGCTCCTGCAAAAGTGGAAATGAAGCCAAACAAGGTGACAGGAAAGGATAAATCCTCAAACGAAAAAGTGCAAACAAAAGGGAAAAGAGGAGCAAAGGGAAAATAGGCTGAAGTGGCTAATCGGGAAACAAAAGAAGACTTACCTGCAGAAAATGGAGAAACTAAAAATGAGGAGAGTCCAGCCTCTGGTGAAGCAGGAAAGAAAGAAGCCAAGTCTGATTAATATCATATAATATGACTTATCGTGGTCACCGTCTTCCTTGTACAAGTACAATCCAGAAGAATATTTTTATCAACTATTTTGTAAATGCAAGTTTTTTAGTAGCTCTAGAAACATTTTTAGAAGGAGAGAATCCCACTTCATCCCATTTTTTTAAGTGTAAATTCTTTTTTTAAAAGGTGAAATCATTTGCTGGTTTTTTATTTTTAGGTACAACTAGAAAGTAGTGGGGTATTGAAAATGGGAGGCTTTGACTGTATTGGGTGTCAGCTTAACATTCCATAGATGAGGTAATTTTTGTATCCTATAAAACCAAGCATACTAACCAGTGATTTGGAGTCAGTTGTGCATTTAATATGACTTGAAGATTTTTAATTACTTGTATTTTCATGTTGTTCTTGGTAGAGTTGTTGCCTAAAGAAAACCAGTCCTTGATCTTGGCTCTCCATGTCAGAATTTTGTGCACCCTATAACATCTTTGTAGTGGTAGTCCAGTTTTCCTAGTAAATTTGTGAAAATTCTGTGCAAGATTGAAAAGTTGGGTATGAACCATATATGGTATTAAATGTGAATTAATGGGACATAACAATATTACAGCATATCAACATTTGAAGATATTGGTACTTGATATACTATTAAGGCAAGTTTGTATCCAAATTTTAAACTGGAAGGGCGCTGGAATAACTTTTAGAAAAGAATCACAATTATATGATTTTTTAGATTTTTGGCATATAGGTTAAGAATTGTGTACAAATTGAAATATCTGTATTGATCCTCAGAACAACCAATAAAAACTCAATTATGAAAGAAAAAAAAGTAAAGTCTATTTTGGCCAATAGAAGTATTGCCATCTTGGCTTTTAATTTACTTTAATTTTTTCATTTCAATTGGCATGGTATATGTTTTGCCATCACTTTCAGTCTGTATGTGTCTTTAGGTCTGAAGTGAGTGTCTAGAAGGCAGCATATAGATGGGTACTGTTTTTAATCCATTCATTTCTCTGTTCCTTTCTTCTCTTGCTCTTTCCTTGTGAGTGATGACTTTCTTTAGTGCTCTTTTTGGCTCAATTTTTTGTGTATCTATTATAGGTTTTAGTTTGTGGTTACTATAAGGTTCATTTAAAATATCCTAAGTATATAGCAGTCTATATTAAGTTGATGGTCCTTTAAGAAGGAACATAGAATTGTTAAAGCAACCAGAAAACAAATAAACAAACAAAAGTACCAATAACTATATACCTATCAATAATTGCTCTAAATGTATATAGACTAATGGGTCCAATAAAAAGACATAGGGTGACAGACTGGCTTTTCTTTCCATTTAAAGAATTCCCTTTAACATTTCTTTTAGGTGTGGTTTAGTGATAATGAATTCCTTTAACTTTTGTTTGTCTGGGAAACTGTTTAAATCTCCTTCTGAATGGAAACCTCACTGGATGGCGATCTTGCTGGGTAAAATATTCTTGGTTTAGGTCTTTCCCATTCATCACTTTGGCTGTATCATGCTACTCCCTTCTGACCTGCAAAGTTTGTGATGAAAAATCAGCTAGTATCTGTACGTTTCCCTTGTATGTAACTGTTTTATTTTCCCTTGCTGCTTTTACAGTTCTCTATCATTACTTGTTGCCATTTTAAATTATTATGTGACTTGATGTGGACCTCTTAGGTTCATCTTGTTAGGAGTTCTTTGTGCTTCCTGGATCTGGATGTCTGTGTCCTTCTCCAGATTAGGGAAGTTTTCAGCTATTATATCTTCAAAAGTTTTCTGCCTTCTTCTTTTCTACTAGAATCCCTATAGTATGAATGTTATTATGCTTGGTGACGTCACAGAGTTCCCTTAGCCTATTCTCATTTTTAAATTATTATTATTATTATTATTATTATTTTACTGTTCAACTTTGTTACTTTCTGTCTGTCTTCTAGATCATTGATTCTTCTGAAATTTTATCTACTGCTGATTTTCTCTAGGGTACGTCTTGCTTCAATTATTGAATTCTTCCACTCTGGCTGGTTATGTCTTCTATCTCTTTGTTGAAGTTTTCATGGAGTTTTTCCACTCTTTTCTCAAGTCCAGTGAATATCTTTATGACCATTACTGCTTCTTTATCAGGCATATTGCTTATCTATGTTTCATTTAGCTATTTTTCTGTGATTTTGTCTTGTTCATTCACTTGAGATATTCCTTTCTCCTCATTTTGTCTAATGTTCTGCATTTGTTTCTACATATTAGGTATGTCAACTACATCTTTTGGTCTTGAAAGTAGTGGCCTTGTTTAGAAGAAGTGCTTAGTACCCTACAGTGTAATACAACCCCCCAACCCCCAACTGGTCACCAGGACCAGCTGCCCCAGGAGTTTTCCCTGTGTGGACTGCTTGCCCTTCTGTTGTGGTGAGCCATGATTGCCTTCAGCACAGCTGGTTGCAATCACCCACTTGGCCTGCTCTGGGTGCACAAGCAGGGTTTGCTCCCTGCACTGTGGAGAGGTCTGTCTGTGGTGGCCACAGGCTCATTCATGGGTGGGGCTGGCTGTCACCCTAGCTAACTGCAGTTAGCCTCTCTGCCATAGTTGCAGATGCATCAAAGGGCAGCATGGTCCCTGTGCAGCCAGCTAAGGGGCACAGTTGCAGGAACTGTGGGTGCAATGGTGTGTGGCCTTATCTCCCCGTTTCTCAGGACAGGAGGCACTGTGGAATGGCACTAGTCCCAGGTAAGGCTGTCTACCAGGTGTGGTGGGGCAGGACTTACCTTGGAAGCATGCTTGCTGAGGCAGCCTGCTTGGATGGGACAGGTGCCTACAGAACACTGTGGTTGGCCTGGTGTGTTAGAGCAAAATAAATGGAGAGTGTTAGCTCTGCCTCTCACAAGCCACTGGCTATCTAGGCTGGAGGAGGAGAAGAGAGATGGCACCTGCAAGCATTTTTGTTCCAGGAGAAATCTCCTGCCAATCCCTGTGCTCTGGTGAATTCTAGGGTTAGTCAGTAAATCTTCCATGTACACCCCTGGTGCTTTTCCAACTGTTGCTTCTTTGGTGTGTCTCTGGTGAGTTATTTAATATGCTGGCTCTTTAAGGGTAGGGACTCCATTTCCTAGAACTCTCCAGCTCTCCCAGAGTTAAGCCTGCTGATTTTTAAAGCTCTGGGAGTTAAATCCTGCTGGCTTTCAAACCCAGATGTTATGTGGACTAATCTTCCCAGTGTGAATCCTCAAGCCAGGGGTGTCCACTGTGGGATTGGACCCTCCTACTTCTCTATGCTTATAATATTTCTCCCATTTGTGGCTAATCTTGCTGGGGATTTGGTTCCCAACCATATCTCTGCCCCTCCTTCCCTTTTTGATGTAGCCTTCTCTCTGTGATTAGCTGTGGAAAGTCTATTCTGTCAGTCTTCAGGTCCTTTTAAAAGTTCTTTTTATGGTTGTAACTGTTTTCTCCATGTGTCTGTGGGACAAGGTAAGCTCAGACTCCTCCCCCTCTGCTATCAGTCACAAAACTCAGTTACTAATTCCTTAGTAATGAATATGAGGGGAATTTTGCCGGTGTTTAGGGGTTATTTTACATGACAAAATGTTTTTCTTGAAAACCAGGATCACCTTGTCCATGGTGAGATGATCAACTATGAGAGGTATTTGGGAACTGAGTAGCCAAGGGAGAGGGACTCATCTATACTAAGCCTATTACGGATACAATCTCTGCAGGAGCATTTACTTGTTCGTCAAAATGATGGGTGAAGCACTGGCATTGTTAAATGAATATATACATGTATATTTATAGATATACATATATATTTCACATAAATATACATAATTATAAAATACATATATAATTAAAAGAAAAAATATATCTGTACTTACACATTTTCTCTCTTCCCTCCCTGAGATTCTATTTCAAATACAAGCAAACTACACAACAGTACACAGTAGTATGTTACTCTGAGAAAATGCCAACCATTATATCTGGAACTTATCAGGTGCACCGTAACCATTAGATGAATTAGAATCCAAATGTTTCTCCCTTCTCAAGGACAACTTTTACTCATATGGCTATCTGGGAATGATGGTGCTGTTTGAGAGACAATCAAAGGAGCTCTCAAAATTCTTAGAGTCTGAAAAAATCGGAGAAGGATTTTTTAACGTGTTTTTCTACTCACGATTTGGCCCTGCGTCAAACCCATTTTGAATCTGTTCTTATTTTTCTGCAATTGAATCTTTTCTCAAGCTCAATTTTCAGTTATTACTAGTGGCATCTCCCACATTTTATGCACATATATATTACCCACTTGAATGAAAATAAAGGCACACCCAACATTCCATTCTGTGGGAGGGAAAGCACTTAAATACACTGAGTGGAAAACATGCATTTCCTGTTTGTGTTGAATTAAGATTCAGGCAGCTTCAGAACAGGATATAGTTTAATATAACCATTGCATGTCTAAAAATGCCCCTGTGAACATTTAATGTACTTCTCATTCCTTTATTTAGTCTGGAGTCTTTGAAGAGAAGTTAAAACTGGTATATACAGGGAAATAATATATATTTAAGACAAAAAGGGGTCTTATCAGCAATTAGTAGACTACTAATTTTGTGAGAAAAATGTGGGACCTAACTTGTCCATGAGTGAATCTTTACTAGCTGTGCTTTTTCCAAAGACATTTAGTTTTCAAAAATATCATTCTGATATCTTTACATATTAGGGCTGTCAGGCTGAGCATTTTCAGGAGAGCTTGGGGACTGAGTGAAATAAACTTTTTAAATTTTAATTTACCATTTCATAGAGGTGAGAATTCATTTACTGAATAACAAACATGTCCTATTCCACTTAATTACTTTTCCTGACTCTTCAATCTCATTCCTGAGTCACGTTTTTTTTTCAGAAGTGTAATTAAAACATTCAGTATATATGGCAAGGGGAAAAATAGGATTGAGACATGTTTAACTCCTAAAATTACAGAACCGAATATCGATGCTTTAAAACTGCATTTCAGTAGCCGGACCTAACACATCAGATTGGATTTAGCATCTAGGTGGTAAACAACCTTGGCAGAAAAAAATTTAATATAATATTAAGGATGGGAGCTGGATAGCTATGGGGTAAGAATGAATAGAAGATGAGGCGCCTGGGTAGCTCAACGGATTGAGCGTCTGACTCTTGATTTGGGCTCAGGTCATAATCCCAGGGTCATGGGATCTAGCCTTAAGATTCTCTCTCTCTCTCTCTCTCTCTCTCCCCCTCTCTCCCCCTCCCTCCCTTCCTCCCTCCCTCTGCCTCTCTCCCCCACTCAGCTCTCTCTCTCAAATAAATTTTAAAAGAAGAATAAATAGGAGATGAGGACAGGCTAAATATAGTCCTGTTTCCGGTAGCTTGACTCTTTAAAGGAACAGTATTATGTGGTCTGTAATTTACTTTAAAATCCTTCAGCAGACATGTGTGCAAATATGTGTTTCAGTATGTTTTCATCCAGACCCTAAGGCAGGCAGTTATGGCAATTGGAAGTTCATACTCCTACAGCGGTTATCGGTAGCATTTAATCAAAATGCCAAACTTTGGAGACAGCTCCAGATGCCTTAGCTCTTTTTTACCTCTAACACAAGAGGTGTTGCTAATTAGCATAATGAATGTCAGAAGTTGGTTTTCATTTGTGTAATTCCAGGTGTGAGAGATGTGCTAGGATTAGTTAGAAATGATTTAGAAGTATTCTCAACTTCGTATGAACAAGATAAGAGAATGTAGTGAACGAAGCTCCCTAGGCTAGATTTTTATATAGCCGTATGCCCAGGGTAAGTGGATAAGGTCCCAGAGGAGGAAGAGGTAGGATCCAGAACGGAAGTAGTACGTCAAGCCCTGGGCAACAGGAGGGTGCCTGATGGTGGGACGTGAAGTCTGATTTGCCTTAAACCTTTCCAAATCTTAGGCATTAGCAGCTCTGGGATCTGTGACTAACCCACCGTGGTCTTCTCACCTTTTCTCCCCGTCCCTGGGGGAAGTGGCTCTTTTCTGGATATTCGGTCCCTTTTTTCAAACTGTGATAGCCTTTTCTCTCTCTGAAGCAGGCTCAGGGCGACTCTTAAGACTATGGAGCTAGAAATTATCCCTGTTTATAAATTATCCTCACTTATAATTGTTAATTAATATGTATAACCATGAATAGTATGTGTTTTGATTGGTGTATAAATACTTTCAGAGTGGGGTCTGTTTGGTAAATGCGAATCTTTACATTAGCAGATTTTTCTTTCTTAAAATGGTAATGTAACAAATTTAAGGGGTGAAAGAAGACGGCCATTAACAACAACAACAAAAAAGAGGTCAGCTACTGGGGTTAATGCTAAGACAAAGCTGTCAGTAAGGTCAATGAGCTAAGATAGATTGTGATAAAATTAACAGTATGCAATGACATTTCACTGGGAAATTGACGCTAAAATTTTGCTTCTTTCTTGTGTTGCCTCTATTCACCACAAACTGACTTTTTCTAAACTCATGCTGATCAAAAGTCACTGAAAGAATTATACTGTGGAAGGTGGATAAATGGTTTAAGTTTTGTTCTCATGTCTAGAAAGGTTTAAAGGTATTCTAAAGACCACTATTTTGTTGCATGAAGCAGTACTGCTAGAGAAAATGACTACCTGGTATAAACAGTAAAGTGGAGTTATCATGCTGCTAAGTAAACTGTGTAAAAATCGATTTTGTTTTTCACTCTGGGAGATTAAATTCACATTTTTCAGAGGGAAAGGCCCATCATGAAATGGATTTCCCTATGGTCCAACACCATAATTGGGGTTATTAGTACCCTCTTCCAGTCTAGCCACACTGAATGGTGTGTATCGCACGAAAAATACCGGATGCTAGACGTGTAAGAGGAGTTGTAGAAGTAGAGGAAGGAAATCCATAACATCTCCATGAATGCTCCTATTTGGATACAATGGGTCGTTTCAGTGTTGAAGAGAAAGGCAAAGCCACTGCCTGAAAGGCCAAGAGTTCCCAGTATAAGGAAACACAGATTCCGGCGAATCCTTATTTGGAATAAAACCAGAATGTGAAGTTCCGTGCTGTCAGGAGCACCATTCTATGTGGCACTAAATTATAGGTATTGATTAAAAAAATCAAAACAAACCCAACAGATCCTGAAGTATGGAAAACACACATTGAATAGATTACATTTGGAAAGCAGAATGCGCAAGGCAACCGGCACTTTCAGGATTTGAGCATTACTTACGAAATCAGAGATTCCAAATGGATCATGACTTAATCGGTTTAGAACTAAATATTAGGCCAAAGGACATGCTTTGGGAACTTTAACCAGATCAGAGAAAGGAAGAGGTCCTACCGTTTGCTGCGGTTTCATACGCAACAGTTCAATCTTGTGTTTTGATCCTCTCTTCGCCCTTCTCTGATGTAGGAGTCTTTGGCTTTGGAAAACGTATTCCTTTAGAGGCCAGAAATGGGATAAGACAGTGATACACGGACCCATACAAATCCACAAACTATTACTTGTCTGCGATGAAATAAGCACTGAAATTAAAGTTAGCATTTAGAAACTTTTCCAGCAATTTGACATAGTAATTTTATATCTGTTAAATCTGATCATAAAAAATTTGGCTTTTATTTTTGTAAATATTTTTCTTTTTCATTTAATTTTTCTAGTAATTCATTTTTATCATATTTTCAAAAATGTTCCTTTGCGGATTAGAAAAAACAAACTGGTTTTTTACCGTAGGGGTCTGAGGAGCATTGGCACAGACTGTCACTGTGCCATATTCATTTTTTAAGAATGAAGTATTAAAATGCAAGGTCTTTAGCTCTGTTAACAAGATTTTTGGATTAAAAAGATGTGGTGGCATCTGAAATTCTTTAAGCTCCTCACTCATAGAATGCTCAAGCTTAAGCCCTCCGTGACGACAAGAAAAATTTTTGTGGGGAAAAAAGAAAAGTTTTGTGAACTGTTAATTGACTAATCCTAAACTGCTAAGGCACTAAGTCAAAAAACTTTTTGCCTACTCTGGATGATTTACCTCTGTCAAACTTCCTTTAATTCCTTTTGTCTTCTGATTCCTATTCTATTTTTTGTTTGTTTGTTTTTGCTTATCTTAGAGAGAAAGAGTGTGTGTATGTGTGTGTGAGTGGGGGAAGAGCAGAGAAAGAGGGAGACACAGAATCCAAAGCCGGCTCTAGGTTCCAGGCTCCAGGCTCTGAGCTATCAGCGCAGAGCCCAATGCGGGGCTCGAACTCACAAACCATGAGATCATGACCTGAGCTGAAGTCAGATGCTCAACCAACTGAGCCACATAGGCGCCCTGGATTCCTAGCCTATAAAATCATATCAGAGTCCCGGATTCAGAGAAATAACCTGTGGATTTCATTTTTTTTTTTCAAATATACTCTTTAGCTTTCCATTACTTGTAATCATTAAGGAGCCTAATGCATAGATAACTAGATAGTGGAAATTCAAGTGTCACCTGTAATTAGCTTTGTAAAAGCTTTCTTTATATATCTCTATTTTTATTTTTTTAATGTTTATTTATTTTTGAGAGAGCAGGGGAGGGGCAGAGAGAGAGGGAGACTCAGAATCCAAAGCAGGCTCCAGGCTCTGAGCTATCAGCACAGAGCCTGAGGCAGGGCTCAAACCCAGGAGCAGCAAGATCATGACCTCAGCCAAAGTCAAATGCTTAACTGACTGAACCACCCAGGCGCCCCTGTTTATATACCTTTAGAAAAAATCGTTCTTCCAAGCTGACTTACGTAAAGTTAACGTCAGCTGCCATTTCTGAGCAAAGCCCGAAGGAAAGCAGTGTGTGGAGCCCAGGCTGAGATTTGTTTTTCAGTGTTTTTTTTCCGTTGATTTCCTTAGTTGCGTATGTATGGGATGGTAATTAGGAATTGACTGTACACACAGACCTCTTTCTCTTAACTGATTCGGTAACAAAAGAAGGGGCATGGCTTCAGTCAAGTCAGGCTTCAGTGTGGCAGATACCAATCCTCAATGGATCTCTTTAATCAGACCATAGAAAAATTAAATGGTGTTGGGATAGCTAGCGAACAATTTAGAAGAAAATTCTCTCACTACCTGTGTCAATTCTCCATAAACAAACTGGAAATGGATGGCAGAGCCTTTCCTAAGCAAAACCAAGGTAGAATAGTTAATGAAAAAGAATGAGAACTTTTACTTTAGCAAAACAATCACCAAAAACTTTACTCTCAATTGAAATAAAGTATAACTTAGAAAAACATGTAAGTGACATGGATGACATAAAAGAAATTAAGGAGATAGACCCCCTAAGACACATTTGGAAATACAAAAGCTATAAAGGAAAGACTAGACATGTTTTACTGCCTAAAAACATTTCAAAGTCTGTATGGAAAACAGTACCATGAATAAAACCAGAAGACAAATAGGTAGGAGAAAATATTCATAACATATGACAGATTAATAATAACAAACCATTATAGCACTTACTATGTACTACATACTGTTCCAAGACACTTGCATGTGTTAACTTATTTAATCCTCACAGGAATTAATAGTAGTTAATGAGGTAGGTACTATTATTACCCCCATTTTACAGATAAGGAAACAGACAAAGATAGGTCATAACAGCAAGTACATGAACAAGGTGGAATTCAGACCCAATCAGGTCTAGGGTCTGTGTTTTCAATTACCATGTGGTAGTTCCACCTCAGGTCAGGCCCGAGTAAAGTGATGCAGTTATGGCTGTCAGTAGGTAAGCATGAGACCCTGGAATATAGGGAGACAAGAAAGCAGGAAGGGAAAAAGGAGGGGAGGAGCTAATGAAACAAAAACAACATGAAAAGAAACATAGAAAAAGAGAAGAGGAATATTCACGATTTTTAAAAAATTTTTTAATGTTTATTTTTGAGAGGGAGAAAGACAGAGCATGAGCGGGGGAGGGGCATAGAGAGCAAGAAGGAGACCCAGAATCTGAAGCAGGCTCCAGTCGCTGAGCTGTCAGCACAGAACCTGACACCGGGCTCGACCTCGTGGACCGTGAGATCATGAGCTGAGCTGAAGTCAGACGCTTAACCAATTGAGCCACCCAGGTGCCCCTCACAATTTTTAAAACAAGCGTAATACAATCTTTTTTTGTGGACTATATCTGTATAGAAAGTTATATGAAAGACAGTCAACAAAAGATTAGTGGTGATTACCTCCGGTGAATTTTTTTTTATCTCTCACTCATCTTTTCTCTATTGTTCAAATACTTCCATATACAAAAGCTTTAAAATGTAAATACTGGGTGCAGTGTTAGCAATGCTGTAGATGATGGCATGGAGGTGAGTGTATAAACCGAATGACTTCTCAAGGTCAATTTGATGCTATTTAATGAAAAACCAGAATTTTGTTTGTCATTTGACCCAGATATTCTACTTTTTAAAAACATTTATTTTGAGAGAGAGAGAGAGAGAGCATGAATAGGGGAGCAGGGCAGAGGGGGAGAGAGGGAATCTCAAACTGACTCCATGCTGTCAGCACAGAGCCTGATGTGGGGCTCTATCCCAGGAACCGTGAGATCATGACCTGAGCCAAGATCAAGTCGGGTGCTTAACCTACTGAGCCACCCAGGGGTCCCCTACTTGTTTTTATGTCACCAATTTGAAGTCAGTCTTTATTTATTGAGACATGAATTTTATTTTTCACTCATTTCCAACACAACTAGAGCACAATGAGAACTTACTCAAGTATTCAAAATGTGACCACATTTAAAGAACTGCAAGCCATGCTAGCTAGTCCCTCTTCTTCCCACCGGTACCTTTTCTCATTTTGGGCACACAGCTGGACTGCATCTGCCAGCCTTCCTATACAGTTAGATCACGTGACTGAAGTCTAGCGATGAATATCCTTTGGAAACAGGCTTTAAAGAAGCAGGTGTGCTCCCTCTATCCTCTCATTATTCTCCCCCATTGATTGGAGGCAGATGAGGAGAAGGAAATGTTGGTGGAAAAGAGACAAAATGAGTGTAGGTCTTTGAGTCACTGTTTGGAGAACCATCCACCAACCAGGACCTCTGCTTTAGACAGTTAAGTGAACTTCTATTTTGTTCACGCTATGTTATATATCTAAATCTTTTTATCTCCACTCCTTAATTCAGAGTTTAAATACAATATATTATTTTTCTAAGATATGAATAAATTTTATTGAAGAATAATTGTCACATAGTATTGTATTAGTTTCAGGTGTACATAGTGTGATTCGATCTTTATATGCATTACAAGGTGGACACCACAGTGAGTCTAGTCACCATCTGTCATATGAAGTTGTTACATGAGACAGATGGTAGCCACACTTGTGGTGAATATAGCATAATAAATAAACTTGTCCCATCACTAAGTTGTACACTTGGGACTAATGTAACTTTGTGTGTCAAATATACTAAAAAAATGGAGTTCATTGAAAATAAATTTTAAAAACCTCGCAAGTTGTTACAATATTATTGACTATGGTCCCTCTGCTATACATTACATCCCTTTATCTTATTTATAACCAGAAGGCTGATGCTTAATCCTCTTCAACTATTTCGTCCCTCCCCCCCACCTCCCTTTTGGCAGCCATCAGTTCTCTGTATCTCTGAGTCCGTTTCTGTTTTGTTTTGTTTTGCTTTTTAGATTTCACATATAAGTCATGTAGTATTGACAAACACATATTGACTTATTTCATCTAGCATAATACTCTGTAGGTCCATCCATGTTGTCATGAAAGATTTCAATTTTTTATTGCTTAGTAATATTCCATTGAATATATACATACCATTTATCTATCAATAGACATTTAGATTGTTTCCAATCTTGTTTACTGTGAATACTGCTGCAATAAACATAGTTGTGCATATATCTTTTTTGAATTAATCTTTTCATTTTATTCAGATTAATACCCAGAAGTGGAATTACTGAATCCTATGATAGTTGTATTTTTAATTTGTGGATGAATCTCTTTACTGTTTTCCATAGTGGCTGGGCCAATATACAGTTCCACAGTGCACGAGGGTCTCCTTTTCTTCACATCCTTGCCAACACTTGCTATTTCTTCTCATTTTTGATAATAGCCATTCTGACTGGTATGAGGTGATATCTCATTATGGTTTTGACTTGTATTTTGCTGATGGTTGGTGATGTGGAACATCTTTTCATGTGTCTGTTGGCCTTCTGTGGAGAATTGGCTCTTCAGGCCCTCTACCCGAACAATTGGCTTGTTGAGTCGTAGGAGTTCTTAATATATTTTGGGTGTTAACCTCTTATCAGATATATCATTCGCGAATATCTTCTCCCATTTAGTAGGTTGCCTTTTCATTTTGTGATGATTTCCTTTGTTTTGCAAAAGCTTTTTACTTTATTGTAATCTCATTTGTTTATTTTCGCTTTTGTTGCCCTGGCCTGAGGAGACATATCCAAAAAAATATTGTGAAGACCAATGTCAAAAAGCTTATTGCCTATGTTTTCTTCTAGCAGTTTTATGTTTTCGGGTCTTATATTAAGTCTTTAATCCATTTGATTTATTTTGTATATAGTATAAGAAAATGTCAGTTTCATTCTTTTGCATGTAACGTCAAGTTTCCCCAACACTTTTTACTGAAGAGACTCTTTTCCCTATTGTATACTCTTGCCTCCTTTGTCGTAGATACACTATATAAGCATGATTTTATTTCTGGGGTCTCTATCCTGTTCTATTGATTTATGTGTCTACTTATGTGCCAGTACTGTTTTGATTACTATAGCTTTGTAGTATAATTTAAAATCGGGGAATATGATATCTCCAGCTTTGTGCTTTCTCAAGGTTGTTTTGGCTATTCAAGGTCTTTTGTGGTTCCGTACAAATTTTAGAATTATTTGTTGTAGTTCTGTATTGTATTTAACTAGTGTTTTAAACTGCAACTGAACTGACCTTATTTAAATTTTGCAACAGATCTGTCGTACGTGCTTTCTTTCTGGTCTGCACAGTCACACTTTTTGATAGTGGGTTCAGATGAGGCACATTTTGACAGAGGAGTTCTGTTCCTGGAAGAACTTGTCCTCAGCTTCCTGGTACAGCTTGTGATGATGAACTTGCACAATATCGGAATTCTCCACTATTCCTGCTGATACGCAAATTCTTTTTTCTCAGCAGGCTAGTTCTTGTTTGACCAGCTGATCATTTTACTGAACCTTCAAGAACCTTTTGTGTGTCCTCTATTATTGTTTTTGCCTTGAATTTTCCTGTTTTCCATTTTGTCCTTAGTGAGGACAGTGGATTTAAGTGAATTCTCAGGAGATATCAGTTATGTTTTTCTACGTCTCCTTTTTCTGTTTTGAACCTCAGCCTTACAGACCAAGTCATCTATAGATTTCTTAACCAATATATTTTTCTACATTGTACTTGAATACTGTTCTTTTGGCCCGTCCTCTTTGTCCACTGTAGCCATCTTGAAGATGCTATGGACATAAATGTCCATGGTTACTTCACTCTGAGGACCATTATGATGTGCAGGGGGATGACAAGAAAGTTGCCATCTTTGGCTATTCTCTCTCAAATTATTATGCCAGCATGCTGATGGCAAGCAGTGTCTAAGTAGCAAAGGTCTAGATCTGGTGGTAAAAATGGTGGAATTACACATGATCCAAACAGCTGAGACCCCACCGACTGTCTCAATCAGAGAAATAAATGTGACGTCCAAGCATAAAATCTTGAATGTATTCAGGTTTCATCAGCACCATAATATTACTCTCATTTGAGGAGATGCTTGTATTTGGTTCCTGAATATTGCAAAAGTTTTATAAGGCAAGAGCTATGTGTCCTATAAACATGAAACTATTAAAATAATGCTAAATAATATTTAATGACATAAAAATATGATAAATATTTTAATGAACAAAAAACAAATTGTAAAAGTATATGCAGTATGAGCCCATAGTTGTAAATAATGTATTCATTCACCAAATAAATATTGAGCCCTCACTGTGCGAGCACCAGGCATTAGATACTGATGTTTGTATTTGCGTGTGATAGAGCAGCTTTTATATTCTCTAACTTCTCTACAATAAATATTTATCAATTTTCTAACAAAATATCACTATTACATTGAAATTCTTTGAATTATAAGAAAAGGCTAACGTCATAATAACGTATATATAAAATAAACTGACAACACATAAGTTATTTTGGCCTTGTGTTCCACAGTGACTCACCAAATACACCCCGAAGTGTTTATTTTATTTTTTTCTGTTTCACTGTTAAAACGAGCAGATGCGTTTCACATCACATGGATCTCGTGGAAACACGCCAACCATTTTCTTAGCAACCGAACTCCTGTCTTCTGCACTGTGCATGATTAACTACAACAGCCTGTTGACGGCTTAAAATAAACCTGCCTTTTTCCATTTAGCATTTTATCAAATGAATGTAATTTCATTTGCTGATGAATTTAGTTCAGCTTCAAGGGAATTTTTCTCTTCTTCCTGGGGAGGCTGAAGAATCAGAACTGTCATGCCAAAGAAAGAAAAGCAAGCCTAGGGAGAAAAACAGTCTGATGTTTACATGGGTAAAGTAAAAGTATTTTTATTGATTTCACTCCCACCCCCTCCCCTGTTTTTTATGGGGTAGAATGTTGATTTAAATTTAATTTCTATTCTACTTTTGCATTATGATGTTTAGGTTGCTTGATTAAAGGTGTTAATTTAAATAGCTGCTCTGATGATTGCTATTGTTATTATGGGTGAGCTCTTAGTTTTGTTTATTTCTGGCACTTGAATATGCCCTAAAACATAATTAGACTCATCTCACAGGATTGTAGACCCCGTTGCTGGGGTTCAGAAGTAAAGGGCTGGACCAGTATATCATCTGGCAAGAGAGGAAGTGTGTGCATTATCAACAGTAAGAGGAGTCAGTATTTTCTTAGAGGGGGTGACTCTGCAGCTTGGAATAAATTGCTATCCTGCTTGGTAAAAATATCTTTGTGTCTAAATGCACATATAGACATTTCCTGCTTCCAAGAACTACGGGAATATTTGCTAAATAGGAAAAATTTAGACTAACAGCTTAATAACAAAGCCATCTATGCAGTGAAAGCAGCATGTATCTACAGAAGCGACGAAGGGAAGAGGATTTGACTGAATATAATATGTCCGAGCAGGTTCCCCATCATTTTCCGCTTGTGTCCTTATTTGGAAATAGACAGTGAAACCCTGCAGTAATGGCAAGTGGCAACACCATTGAAATTTCCACTTTATTTCCCCCAGAGCAGATTCTTAAATGTTAACTGTCATTAAGGAATCGAGTTGATGCTTTAGCTGCACAGTTTTACATTTTTTTTCCCTGGGGAATAAAGATACAACAAATATGTAACCTATTCCTGATAAATCCATGTTCTCATTTCTGCTCTGTTTATATTTTGAAAAATAATCTTTTTTTAAAGTTTAGGCCCAACATGAAGCTCAAACTCATGACTCTGAGACCAAGGGTTGCATGCTCTACCCACTGAGCCAGCCAGGTGTCCCAAGATATAAATAATCTTGATTTGTATTCTATATTAGATATGAGCAATGTAGGATTGATAGTTTACATTAAAATTTTTTTTAATGTTTGTTTACTTTTGACAGAGAGACAGAGTGTGAGCAAGGGAGGGGCAGAGAGAGACACAGAATCTGAAGCAGGCTCCAGGCCCTGAGCTGTCAGCACAGAGCCCGACGTGGGGCTCGAACTCACAAACCATGAGATCATGACCTGAGCCGAAGTCGATGCTTAACCAACTGAGCTACTCAGTTGCCCCTGATAGTTTACATTAAACATTGCAAAATATCTGCTCCCATGTTTTAATATTGTCTTGCTATAAATTTGAATTTTTCATGGCTTAAGCCAGGTCCTGAGGCTGGTCACCCAGTTTGGATATCTTTTTCAGGATAGTGCTTGAAAAAGTTAATACATTTTCAATACTGTCTTAGTTTCCAAATTAAGAAAATCTGGCTCAAATGTGTTACCTTGTACATTTGAGGCTAATCCTATTGGTGGCATGACTTCTCTATTGTGAGAAGACTTGAGGACTAGCACTCTCCTCTGCCTCTGGTCTTCAGAAAGGATCCCTGAGACCACACAGGGAGCTTCCTGTGGGACCCACTGCTCCTGGGGGGCAAGTACCTTAGAGATTTATGAATACACCCTAATTGAGCTGAAGGAAACTCGAGACAAAATCTGGGAGAAATTTCAAGGTCTGACACATGAGCAACCACAAACAGCACAATGAAAACCTCAGTGCTTCAACTTTCCTTCTTTATATTCTTTCATTATTTCCTTTCCTCAGATGGATAAAGGTCAAGGCTGGTCATGCCTGGCTTGTCTGTAGAAGCGGCCCTAATTAACTTAGTCATTTCATATTTCTTTTTACCTTTTTATTTATTCTGAGAGAGAGAGAGAGAGAGGGAGAGAGAGAAAGAGATACTGAGTGGGAGAGGAGCAGAGAAAGGGAGAGAGAATCCCAAGCTGCCTCTGCACAGTCAACAGAGAACCCAACATGGGGCTCAAAATCACAAACCATCAGATCATAATCTGAGCTGAAATCAAGAGTCGGATGCTGAGCCAACTCAGCCACCCAGGTGCCTTGCATCATATTTTGCTTTTTAATAGAAAACTATAAAACTTTGCATTTGGGAATACTTTTGGTGTCCATATGCTTGGTGTAGCTTTATCTCTTTCTAATGAATAGTCTTTTACTTTATTCCAAAAGAGATTATGCTCCTTAGAAATTTGTTGTTGTTCTTCTTTGAGTAAAATTACATTTAATTTTAGAATTTAATAAAAACAAAACAACATCAATAACCAATTATTGGGAGAATGATATTAGTTATTTGCTATGCTAAGTCCTGTAGATGAATTAATTCTTATACTGTGACTAAGAAGTAGAGCCAGGTCTTTCTGGCATTCTATAATTAAGAGACAAAGAACACACCACACCCTCATTAAGAGTAGATTAAATAATTTAGTTAATTAGCCAAGGATAAAGAACCTCTCCAAGCAATAACCAACATGGCCTGTCTTGGTGACGATTTCCTTGCCTCTACCCCTTAAAAGAGTTCACCAAGCAAGGCAAAGCCATAAAAGTGAAAGGAGTCAGTGTCCAAGTGTCCCTAATAATACATGAGCCTCCAGCCTTCACAAATAGTTATATCCTTACAACCAAGAGTTACTATTCCAGACCCCAAGGTCTTAACAATTACAGTAGACCCCAAAGTATTATACCTTTGCAGCGAGGTGAATCCTTTGAAAATGGGTGCACAAGCTTCTTATTTAATTGTATAGTGAGATGAAATTATAGTTCAGTTTCAATTCAGTGACTGGGGCAACCAAAATCTGCTTGTTTGAGGAAATCGCAAATCTAATTTCCAGTACAAAGATGAACAGCTAAAGTATAGAGATTTAGAAGAATAATATTGGAAGTTGTCAGGATAATTTGGGAGTGTTTCTTTCTAGATCAATGGATGAACCAAATAAGAATTCTTTGACTTATGATTCTAGGATGTAGGTCTATCTGCTTGTATATTAGGACTATCGGGAAAAACTGTATTGTAATATTTGCTCCATAAAGCGGATTAGCTCTGAGTTGAGAGTACCCATTTGAGTCTGAAACAGTCCAGGCAATATTTTCTTGGGTCTACAGTGATACGGGTGCCTGAATATAAAAGGGTGAGACCATCTTTTACTTGCATAGAGAGATAACTAGAAAGATACAGATATGTACATACACATACACACATATATACATATGTTTCTTAGTCCCAAATATAGTAACATAAAACAGTATGTTCAATTATTAGGAAAATATAGTCTTCCAGTGTAAGGTGTAGTGTGGATTGTCCAATTCGGTAGCTATTAACTATATGTGATTATTTAAATTTAAGTATAAATTATTTAAATTTAAGTATAATTAATTAAAGTTCAGTTCCTCGGTTGTACTAGCACTTTTCCAATGCTCAGTTGCCACATGGATCCATGCTAGCGGATACCATAATGGACAGCACAAATAGAGGTTTCTTCTCTCATTATGGAAAGTTCTATTGGACAGTGCTGGTCTGGCAGTTAAGGAGATATATCTTAAAATAAATTTAATTAGAGCTTTTAAATCTTATCCTTTCAGTAAAGTCTTCTGTGAACCAATTTCTGTTCTGTTGTAGATTTACTAAAAGCAGCCTATTTTATTATGCTATCCACATAGTGATTCAATTTCTAATTAGAAGTTGATGAAGTTCTTTCATTTACTACAGTATCATTTGCACCACATTTTCCAACTGCATTAAGAAGTTAAATTATCTCACATAAGATAACAAAAGGCAGGGGAATTTACTCAATGGTTTAGAAATAATGTATATGAGGCGTATGTGTATGTACACGTACACAGGTGTATACATGTTCGTGTTGACTGAAAACAGTGTTTCTCCATTCTAAAGTGAAGCACTAGACATACTGTCCTCATCTTTGCAGAATTGCCTGGAAGAGGCCAGTTACGTCCAGTGACCATCACATACTTCTGACCCACAAAAAGGAACCATTAGAGAGGATTCTTTGAAGTAATTCTTAAGAGCAAAGAGTTACCAGTGGCTCTTAAAGCTTCTGTTTGGAAGTGGCATCCTGCTCACATTTCATTGGTCAAACAAGCTAAATGAAACCCGATGTTAATGGAAGTGCAAAAGTATAGTCACCTCACTGAGAGCAGCAGCAAATAGTTGGGGAAAGTAATACGACCTACCACAAGGCCCTTTGCAAATGGTAAAATAAATAGCTTACTTGTTCTTTTCTATACAGCCTGTTAAAATGTAGTTGATTCCTAAGTAGTATTTTTGTCTCTGCATAGAAAAAGAAATTATATTTTTAGAACATCTGTAGCATCTGGTTCTTCAACATTATCAACAGCAGTCCACTGTGGTTTCTGAAATCTGTTATCAGCCTCAACCTAGGCTCAGCTATACTGGTTGCCTTCCTATTATAATCTGCATCTGTACAGTGAATACAAAACAGAGAAAACTTGTTCATAACTCTACCTATTCTAATCACAGAGAACCTCAGCTAAAGTAAAAAGTCTGTTATGGGATGATTTGAAAAGAAGGTGATAGTTATGGCCATGGGATTCAAGAGTAACCGCCCCTGGAAACCTTTACAAAATGATAGTCACGTTTCTTTCTCATTATCAGGGTATTTCAGAGAAAGATGTATGGTAGTCACCTTATATGTACAAATATAGCCTGATACTGATATTTTAGAAGAAGCTTGTATTAATCAACATGGAACCCAGAAATGATTCCTATGAAACAGGTGTTTTATCCCCCTTTTGCAAAAGAACCAACAGAGCAAAGAGAAATTAAACAATGTGACCAAGGCCTTGCAACTCTCAGGAGCCAGATCTGAATTTGAATTCAAGTCATGCTGATTCCAGATTTACCCACAGATCTGATGAGCATGCTTCTACTCCTATCAATAAGTAGCATTTGTCAGGTGATATTACAGAATTTGGCGACCCTTTTGCCAAGGGCATTACCTGTGTGAGTTTATTTATTCTTAAAATCATCTTGTAAAATAAATGTGATTTCTTCCAGTTTTGTGACTTAGGAAATGGAAGCGTAGAGAGGTAAATACTGTGTGCAAGCTACACTATTACTAAGTGTTGGAGTCAGAATTTGAAACTAAGTCTAACTCCGAAGCCACCATTTATAACTACGTACCAACGTCTACTGTTATGGCTTCTCTGCAGTCCTTAGCATTTGCATCTAAAACTTGGGGTGCCCTGAAGTAGGGAGTCAGTAAACCTAAAGTGACCCGAGAAAGGTAAATAAAGGGCAAGTAGAAAGGGAACTGAATTATTTGAGACATAATGTATGGGATTGGATGGTGGTATAGGTTTATGGTGGAAATGAGAGTATTAAAATAAGAATTAGAAAAGAAAATCACTAATCATTAAATAAAAATGGACTTCTATTTCAGAAGCTCAATTACTAATTTTGTCTTTCAGATATAGTTTTTGTCGTAAGCCTGCTTGTTTTGATTCTAATCCAGTTGGAACAAGCTTATAATTAAAGTGGCATTTACTACGTTAGATGTTTTTCATACTGATTAGATTGGAATGTCTAGGACAGAGAAAGGCCCTTGGGATCTGGACACATCCAGCGTCTTGATCACCCAACAGAAACAGGCAGCTGAAAACCAGTATTAGTGGGAGACTGTCTGAGTCACAGGTATTTTTAGATGGTAAGCCAAGGCAAAATCCGAGGAACTGAGTTCCCCAGGACATATTTATTGCTAGGAGCTCTGTGTTTACTATGTATTCATTAGTGACCATTAAATGAGAGCAGGAAAAATGAATAAAGGATTATTAGGATGACTGAATCATAGTAACTGTATGCAGCTCAAACACATCTAGTACTAAAATATGGGATACTATGACTAATGTCAGCATGCAGATAACCGACGTTAGTTATCATTACTGAGTGTCTTTAGAGTCAATTAAAAAAAAAACAACTGCTACCCAAAATGACAGGATCTAGAAGTGGGGCCCTTGGTAGGCCAAGTTTAAGAGGAGTTGGTATATAATTTCTTACTATTTCCACTAGAAATAAGTACCAGGTTATATAGCTGATGTCCAAATGACACCTGCAATACTTAGAAATCTCTCCTCAAGAGAATCATTCCCAATTTCTATGTTTTTGGAATGATGCCCAGAATTGAATATTGTCTTATGTCTTGCTACTCATTTTAATTCAGAAGGCAAATGTCCTTGATATTGGCTAGCTGGAAAAATGGCAAAAAGACTGATAAAGTTTTCACTGTAGGACAAATAGTCCTACAGACCTCAAGCTATGCCAGAATGGAGGGAATTATTGTTGGCGAAGCAGTCAGAGCTGTAGTTCTGGGGTTACGGAAGTTATTTTTGTGCTTATGAGAACCTAGAAAGTGCCCCTTAGAAAAACAGATTTTCCAGGATACTCACAATACTCTGCAACCACTGAAAAAATATGTAGGCTTCCGGGTGTCAGATTCCACATGGAAGGACTCTGTTCTTGCTAAGAGGAAGAAATGACCAAGTTCCAGTGATGTCACCAAGATGGCAGAATAGGACACCCCAGACTCCGTCCTCTCAACAAAGATCAATTAAATACCTCAAAAACCAGCTTTAGAAGAGCTC
The DNA here is from genome assembly GCA_030068075.1 of Paguma larvata. Taxonomy (NCBI): domain Eukaryota; kingdom Metazoa; phylum Chordata; class Mammalia; order Carnivora; family Viverridae; genus Paguma; species Paguma larvata. Next base: position 70,630,659 of record CM057829.1, read on the forward strand.
TAAGAAACTTTAGCAACATAGTAGTGCAAAGACCTTGGGAAAAAAAAGGGCACACAAAAAAGGAAGAATAGTTTCATTTTCCCTACATCATGGCATCCACTAAGCCAGCATTGCTGAGCGCCAAGAGGAGTTCCCCAGCTAGAAAGATTTCCTCTTGCATGGAAAGGAAGAACATGATGAACAACCGGTTTTCCTAGCTTTTCAGGACACTACACGAGGGTCCCACTTCAGTTTCACTCCAACCAGAGATTGGCAAAGCTGAGACAGAGACAGTTAGCAATGAAGAAAAGTAGGGTCTACCAGTATTGACCATACTGTGGGAATAACTGAGTTTCCCAGTGATGTGTTCTGCAAATGACCTCAGCATGTTTTGCTACTGAAGAAACCCAACAGTCAGCAAAGCTGCCTTAGACCCCCTGCAGATTTCACCAGCTTTTACCTCACAGGTATTTGTGTTTGCTGACACTAGCTACCTGAGTCCACCCTGCTCCCTCCTCATTCCTGCTCTCCCCAGAGACTGGGAACCATACTGGAAGCCCAGGCCTCTGTGGCTATATGAGTGTAAAACAATACACTATGCCTCCACAGCTGACTTCCACAACAGTGTGCACACTCAGGGCTGGCACCTCTAGCTATGCATTTGTTTGCCATCAGGCTGGTAACTGTCACTGGCCTCCACTGTGATGCACATACCCAGGGAAGACTGAAGTCACAGTGGTACATACCAACAGCAGCACCCCCACAGCTACCAGTGTGTTTATAGTTGACCCTGACCCTTGCTAGTTGCCCTGGCCCCCATGTGTTTGCTATTAGCCCCATACCACTACATAGGTACCTGTAGATGGCCCCCACTACCAAGCATGTGCATATCACCAGCTCCAGGTACTACCTCTGCTTGCCTTCATCCCTAGCCACTGTACCTGGAGGCACTGCTGAGGATCCTGACAGCCCCCACCACTAAACTGCTCAGTAAGGACCATGTAATTGTTGTGGACCTGAAAAGGTTGGTCGACATACCGCCCCCCCCCAATCTGGTGCTACAACACACCCCAGCTCTTGGTGGCCTTCATCACTAGACCCAGGGTCACAGAATGCTCCAACATGCCCCAACCTATGGGCAAAAGTAATTTCTTAGCAAAGTTAGTCCAGAAAGTCTAGAAGGAGTGACTTCTTTTTCAAATACACAGACATCTACCTAAACAAGGCTACTAGGATTATGGATAGTCAGGTAAAAATGACTCCACCAAAGGAATACAGTAAACCTCCAATAACTGGCCCCAAAGGAATGGAGATACAGGAATTTCCCAACAAAGAATTCAAAATAATTGTTCTAAAGATGCTCAGAGAGTTACAAAAGAAAACATAAACAACTGAATGATATTAGGAAAACAATACAAAAACAAAATGGGAAGTTCAACAAAGAGAGAAAACAAAACCAAACAAATTTTGGAGCTGAAGAATACAGTCACTGAACTAAAGTATTCAATAGAAAGCCTCAGCAACAGACTACTAGATTAAGCAGAAGAACCACTGAACTCAAAGACAAGTTACTTGAAATTATCTAATGAAAGAGGAAGAATGAAAAACAATGAAGAAAGACTATAAGTCTTATAGAGCAATATTAAAGAAAAAAATCTACCTATCATTGGAGTCCAGAAGAAGAGTTGGAGAAAGAGATAAAAAAACTTATTAAAGAATTCTTATTAAAGAAACTTATTTGCTAAGGGGCAAATGGGTGGCTCAGTCAGTTAAGCTTCTGACTTCAGCTCAGGTCAAGATCTCACACTCCATGAGTTTGAGCCCCATGTTGGGCTCTGCAAATCCTGGAGCCTGCTTCAGATTCTGGGTCTCCCTCTCTCTTTCCCCCCTCTCTCTCTGCCTCTCTCTCTCAAATAAATAAATAAATAAATAAATAAATAAATAAATAAATAAATATTTTTTAAAAAGAATGAATGGCTAAGAAATTAAACTTGAGGAGAGATTTGGATACCCAAGTTCACAAAGTATTAAGTCACCTCAAAGTTTCAAACCAAAATGATCTTTTCCAAAATTTATTATAATAAAACCATTTAAAATCAAAGAATAGAGAATTTTAAAAGCAGCAGGAGAAAACAAGATTATCTTATACCAGGGGACCCCCATAAGGCTATCAGCAGATTTCTCAGCTAAGCCCTTGCAGGCCAGAAGAGAATGGGATGATATATTAATAAAGCGTTGAAAGAAAGAAATTTCCAACCAAGAATGCGTTACCCATCAAATTTGTCCTTCAGAAATAAAGATAAGATCAAGACTTTCCAAACAATCGAGGGTTGAGGGCGTTCATCATCACTAAACCTGCCTAAGAAATGCTGAAAGAAGTTCTTCAAGTTGAAACCAAAGGACACTAACTAGTAATGTGAAAACATATAAATATTTTTAAAAGCACTGGCAAAGGCAAGTATATGGATTCAGATTACTCTAAAGTTACCTAATGTTATATGGTGATGTCTTAATCACTTTAGTATAAAAACTTAAGCACAAAAGTATTAAGAACAGACATAGCTACATTTGTTTGTTAGCGGATACATAATATAAAAAAGATGTGAAGTGTGACATCAAGAACACAAAATGTGGGGAGGAAAATAAAAGAGTTTTTATATGTGATCAAAGTTAAATTATTATCAGTTTAAAATGTTTCAGGTAAGCTGAAGGGTGATCACAGAATAAAAACCTATAGTAAATACCCAAAAAATAAAAAGAGGATTAGAGTATACCACTATAGAAAAAGCATCATTTCCTGAAGGAAGACAGGAATCACAGAAGAAAGGAACAAAAGAACTACTAAGCAGCCAGAAAACAATGAACAAGATGGCAATAGTGAGCCCTTATCTACCCATAATTACTTAAAATGTACATGGGTAAAATTCTCCAATCAGTGGCATAGAATGGATGAATGGATTAAAAAAAAAAAAGACTCACCTATATGCTGCCTACAACAGACTCACTTCAGCTTCAAGGACACACATAGGCTCAAAGTGAACAGATGAAAAATCTATTCCATGCAAAGGGAAACCAAAGCAGGGTAGCCATACTTATGGCAGGTAAAAAAGGTTCGTTAAAACCTGTAACAAGAGTCATAGAAGGTCATTATATAATGATAAAGGGGTCAATTCATCAAAAAGATAAAACAATTGTAAATATATATACACTGAACATCAGGGCACATAAATATATTGAACAAATACTAATAGATCTAAAAGGAGTAATAGACAACAATACAGTAATAGTAGGGACTTTAATACTCCACTTTCAACAGTGGATAGATCATCTAGACAGAAAATCAATAAGGAAACAACAAACTTGAACAACACTATAAAACAAATGGACCTAAAAGACATATATAGAATATCCCATCAAATAGCAGCAGAATATATATTATTTTCAAGCACACACAGAATAGTCTTCAGGATAGATCACATGTTTGGACACAAAACACGTCTCAGCGAATTTTTAAAAATTGGAAAGGATATTTGGTATAATTTCAACCACAATGGTATAAAGCTAGAAATCAATAACAGGGGGAAAACCAAAAAATTCACAAATATGTGGAAATTAAACTCACTCCTGAACAACCAATGGGTCAAAGACTAAATAAAAAGGGAAATCAACACATTTAAAAAAATAACAAGCAAAAAAACCAAACATGGAAACACAGCATACCAAAACGTATAAGATATAGCAAGAGCAATCCTGAGGGAATTTTATAGTGATAAATGCCTACATTAAGAAAAAAATATATACACCTATATTATTGAGATATATATATCTCTCTCAAATACACAACTTTACACCTCAAGGAACTAGAAAAATAAGAAAAAACTAAGGGAAAGAACTAGGGAACTAAGGGAAAACTAAGGGAAAGAAGAAGATAATAAAGATCAGAGAAGAAATAAGCTAGAGACTAGAATAATGGTAGAAAAGATCAAGGGTGCCTGGGTGGCTCAGTCGGTTAAGCGTTCCACTTTGGCTCAGGTCATGATCTCACGGTTTGTGAGTTCAAACCCCATGTCAGGCTCTGTGCTGACAGCTCAGAGCCTGGAGCCTGCTTCAGATTCTGTGTCTCCCTCTCTCTCTGCCCCTCCCTCACTCATGTTCTGTCTCTTTCTCAAAAATAAATAAACATTAAAAAATAATTTTAAAGAAATGATCAATAAACTAAGAGTTGATTTTTTAAAAGATAAACAAAATTGATAATCTTTAACTAGACTTTCCGAGAGAAAAAGGATTCAAATAAAATTATAAATGGAGGAGGCACTGCAACTGATACCACATAAATATAGAGGATAATAATAGACTACTAAAGGCATGCCTGGGTGGCTCAGTTGGTTAAGTGTCCGACTCTTGACATCAGCTCAGATCATGATCTCATGGTTTGTGGGACTGAGCCCTGTATCAGACTCTGCACTGATATCATTCCAAGTCTGCTTGAGATTCTCTCTCTCTCTCCACCTCTCTGCCCTTCCCCTGCTTGTGTGCACTCTCTCTCTGAATAAATAAATAAACATTAAAATTTTTAATAATAGACTACAATGAAAAATTATATGCCTACTAATTGGACAATGTAGAAGAAATAATAAATTTCTAGAAACATAAACCTACCAAGTCTGAATCATGAAGAAATAGAAAATTTGAATATACCAATAATAAACAAGGAGATTGACTCAGTAATCAAAAACCTCCCAACAAAGAAAAGCTCAGGACAGATGCCTTCGGTTGAATCCTACTGAACATTTAAAGAAGGATTTATGCCAGTTATTCTCAGCTCTTCCAAAAATTGAAGAGAAGGAAGTCCTCCCAAATTAATTTTATGAGGACAGAATTACCTTGATATCAAAGCCAGATAAGGCAACTAAGAGAAAATATCATTAGAAGCCAATATCCCTGAAGAATATCATTGCAAAACTTTGCAAAGAAATATTAGGAAACCAAATTCAGCAGCACATTAAAAGGATCATACATTATGATCAAGTGAGATTGATCCCTGAGACTGTAAGGATGATTCAACATATGCAAGTCAGTAAATGTGATCCACCAGATTAACAAAATTAAGAACAAAATCATATAATCATCTCAACAGACAGATGGAGATAAAGCATTGGACAAAATTTAACATCCTTTCATGATGAAAATACTCAACAAGCTTGGGTATAGAAGGAACATAGCTCAACATAATAGAGGCCGTTTATGATGAGCTCACAACTAACATACTCAGGTTAAAAGTCTTCCCTGTAAAGAACAAGACAAAGGTTTCTACTCTCTTCACTCCTATTCAACATAATACTGTAAATCTTAGCTAGAGCAATTAGGGAAGAAAAAGAAATAAAAGGCAACCAAGTCAGAAAGGAAAAATTAAAATGATCTCTGCTGATGACATGATTTTGTGTTTAAAAAAATCCTAAAGACTGTATCAAAAAACAATTAGATCTAATAAATGGGTAAACTTTTAGGATACAAAATCAACATGCAAAAATCAGTTGCATTTCTATACTAACAATTAACTATCTTGAAAAAAAACGAGTGAACGAGCCCATTCACAATAGCATGCAAAAGAATAAAAAACTTAGCAATAAATTTAACCAAGGAAATGAAAGCTCTACACACAAAACTATAAGGCATTGATTAAAGAGATTGACAAAAATGCAAACTAATGGAAAGATAACTCATGTTCAGGGATCAGAAGAGTTAATATTAAAGTGTTCATTTTACTCAAAATGCTCTATAGATTCAATGAAACTCCTATCAAAATTCCAATGGCATTTTTTACAGAAATAGAGAAAAAATCCTAAAATTTGTATGGAATCACAAATGATGCTGAATATCCAAAGAAATCTTGAGAAAGAACAAGGCTGGAAGGCATCACACTTTCTAATTTCAAGCTGTATTACAAAGTTACAGTGATTGAAACAGTACGGTGATAGTATACAGACACATATACCAATGGGACAGAATAGAGAGCCCAGAAATAAATCCATGTATATACGTCCAAATAATATTTGATAAGGAAGCCAAGAATACTCAATAGGGAAAAGACAGTCTCTTCAATAAATGGTATTGGGAAAACTGAATATCCACATGCATAGAAGGAAATTGGAGCCCTGTCTTACACGACTATTAAAAATTAACTAAAACGTATTAAGGACTTAAATGTAAGACTCAAAACCATAAAACTCCTAGAACAAAAGCTAGGGGAAATCTCCTTGACATCAGCCTTGGCAATGAGTTTTTGGATATGACACCAAAAGCACAGGCAACAAAAGCAGCAATCAAAAAGTGAGATTACATCAAACTACAGGCTTCTGCACAACAAAAGAAACAATTAACAGAATGAAAAGGCAATCTGTGGAATGGGAAAAAATATTTGCAAAACCGTATCCCTGAGTTGGTTATTATCGACAATATATGAGGAACTTCTAACACCCAATAGCAAAAAAATAATAATAATAAAACAAAACAAAAAACACTCCAATTTAAAAACTGGCAGAAAACTTGAATAGACGTTTTTTCCAAAGAAGACATACAAATGGCCAGCATATTAGAAAAAGGCACTCAACGTCACTAATCATGAGGGAAATGTGAATCAAAACCACAATGAGATATCAACTCACACCTGTTAGAATGGCTATTATAAAAAAGATAAGAGATCTTAAATGCTGGGGAGGATGTGGAGAAAAGGAAACCATGGTGCACTGTTGATGGGAATATAAACTGGTGTAGCCACTATAGAAAACAATATGGAGGTTCCTCAAAAAATTTAAAACAGAACTGTAATATGATCCAGTAATCCACTTCTGTGTATATACCTGAAGGAAATGAAATCACTAGAAGAGATACCTGTACCCTTATGTGCATTGCAGCATTAGTCACAATAGCTTAGACAAGGAAACAACCTAAGTGTCTACCAACAGATGGATGGATAAAGAAAATGTGATATATCTCTCTCTCTGTATTCCTCCCCCATTCACACTGTCTCTCTCTCAAAAGTAAGGATTACCATCAGGGCACCTGGGTGGCTCAGTCGGTTGGGCGGCCGACTTCGGCTCAGGTCATGATCTCACAGTCTGTGAGTTCGAGCCCCGCGTCGGGCTCTTTGCTGGCGGCTCGGAGCCTGGAGCCTGCTTCAGATTCTGTATCTCCCTCTCTCTCTCTGCCCTTCCCCTGCTCATGCTCTGTCTCTATGTCTCAAAAATAAATAAACGTTAAAAAAAATTTTAAAAAAAGTAAGGATTACCAAAAAAATTTAAAAAAATAAAATGTGATGTGTATATCATATACATATGAATAAAATGTAATATTCATAAAGAAGACAAAAATTCTGCCATTGGTAACAACGTGGATGGATCTCAAGGGCATTATGCTAAGTGAAATAAGTCAGAGAAAGAAATACTGTATGATCTCATTTATAGGTGGGATCTAAAAACATCGAACTCAGAATAAAATGGCGGTTGCCAGGGGCTGAGTGACAGGAGGGAACAGAGAGGGGTTGGCCAAAGGGTACAAACTGTAAGTTGTAAGATGAGTAAGTCTGGAGAGCTGATGTACAGTGTGGTCACTAGAGCTAACAATGTATACTGTTTTATAGGTTCGACCGTTGCTATGCTAGTGTACCTTATACACTTTTAAATTTACACAATGTCAGGGCGCCTGGGTGGCTCAGTCGGTTGAGTGTCTGACTTCAGCTCAGGTCATGATCTCACAGTCTGTGAGTTCGAGCCCTGCATCGGGCTCTGTGCTGACAGCTCAGAGCCTGGAGCCTGCTTCGGATTCTGTGTCTCCCTCTCTCTCTGCCTTTCCCCTACTCACACTCTATGTCTATGTCTCTCAAAAAATAAAATAAAAACGTTAAAAAATTAAAAAAAAATTTACACAATGTTATATGTCAATTATAGCTTGAGAAAGCCCTGCCCCCAAACATATGTGGAATTTGGGGCTTAATTTTTAAGGTAGAGTGAATATTCCCACTCATTTATTACTCCAAATTAGAGTATAAAGCAGTAAATTAAAGGCTCTTCTCTAATCCTTATTCCTCTCTTTATTCCAGTCTCGGAGCCTGATTGTAAAATTTGGTACCATGCACGTATGAGCATGGATTGGGTCATTAAGAATTTCTCCTCCTGTAATATGCTTCTATTTGATTTAAAGCATGGCCCCAATCGTAGATTCTTATAGGCATTTAGAAGAAAATTTTAAACTAAAGGGAAAGCACAGTCATTTTGTCCCACAAACAAATCAATCTGTGATTTGTATATTGAGACTTCCCCGGAGAGATTGAGGCAATTAAGAATTGGAAGCCCTTAATTAGGATAAAAAAGACTCTGCTGTGGTAGATGGAAATGCTGATGAGTTCCAGAAGGGCTCTCTGCATTGGAAGAGCTAGGTAGTCGGTGCAATGTAGCATCTAACGTGGTGTGGAGCATTTCATTACCAAACATTGTAATCATGCCCAGAGCGTCCCTGGAGTGGTTTCTCGTGCGCCCTGATCTCAGGGGCCTATTTCTTCGGTGTGGTTTTGGGTGCGTTAGGTGAACAAGTGACCCTGCTTTCCACAGGTGGAGCTAGAGAGGGTGTGTCGAATACAACACCTCCCACAGCTTGCACTGGACTTTGTCAGCAGTATGGCATTTATAGTCATCCATCGTAAGCGAAGAAAATTTGCTTCTACTTCTCTCTCTGCCAGGCATCCCTCTAGTGTCCCCTCTGCAGCTGAGTGGTTGACCTTTCAGGCTTTCTATTTGGAATAGCCTCTTCTGTTCTCTACACCTAAATCTCTCCTGTTCTTTAACAGGAACCTTGAACGTCACCGCCTCCAGGCAAGTATCTGCATGTCAGCCTCAAATTATTTTTGTAATTTAATTGTGAATTCCTTGATTGTATGGTACTGGGACTCCCTGGGTACTGAACACAATACTAACAAGGAGCCTTCGATTAAATGGAGACATGTGCGAGACGCTTGCTGTTTTGGAATTTAGGAGAGCAAATGTCTAAGGGAAAATAGGAAAGTAGGATTCAGAATTTAGACTTTTTAATGATAAAGACTCCAAATAAAGGACTGCATTTGGGAAACTTAAAAATCTGTTCATCGCAAATAGAAATCTAAAAATAAGTCCAGTTGAGTATATGTGGGAAAGAGAGTGAGAAGAATAGAAATTAAGATTTCTGCAAAGTGACACAGGAAGGAGATAATAACCTGGATATTTCAGGCCAACAACAACAACAACAAAACACCTAACAATCATTTTTGGTGTATTGGAAAAAGAAACAGAAATTTTCCATTCCTGGGCAATATTGACAAAATTTATCCTACTGTTAGATAGTTTCTCTGCCAACTTCCTAAAATCATCTAGAAATTAGAAATATTACTGACTTTTCTAACTTTATTTTCCCTGCTCCTGTTATTTTTATATATTACTCCATAGGCATCTTACTTATTTTCCTGCCTATCAGGAATAATTTCACTTAACTATTAACATTAGTCACTTGAGCATAGTATTTCAGGAACATTTTTATACCTCTGCTTTTTAAAGACCATCCATTACTTTTATTCTGTTTCCTGCATTGACATTTTTCATGCTGTTTGCAATAATTTTCAGTAGGAAGGAAAAGCTTAAATGTATACAGTGATGCTTCTGTAAAATGGAATTTTCAAAGACATTTGTTTCTTGGATCTGTTCCTACAATTTTAAAATAGGAATGTTATACCCAGGAAAATAAGCAGTGTGGGAGCAGGACTTATTTTACCATTGTGGTTATGTTTAAATATCCCAAAATATTTTTGTTTGTTTTTTTTTTTTTAGTTTCACAAGAAAATATTTTGTGCATTCAAATTTCCTTCCTATTTATTGCGACGGTTTTTCTCATTGTTCCTTGACGTTGGCTCACGTACATGTATGATTTCCGCATGTTTTCTGGTTGGATTCCTAAGACATGGCAACATCAAACAGGTTGATTTAGCTGCGGATGAACAGAACCCGTAGGAAGCAAGCAAAGGCTGTTAGCAGCAGCCGGGAGGAAATCTTGAAAAGCATGATGAGCTATGTCACATATACTGAGGACACAAAGAAATTGCATTTTGCACCCTCCAAGGAGCTATTGGATAGTAGGATGTCGAGAAGCCAGAGTGCTTACTGGGGATCAATGCCGCAGCGTGCAGGTGAGAGAGAGCCGAGGGGTCTGGGAGCTGCCTGGTCCTTTCGGCTGACCGGCGGACCGAGCAGGACCGCCGCCCCCAGCTTCATGCTGTTCCTGCCGCTTGGAAACCCTGAAGCTAGCCTCAAGTAAGAGAATTTTTTTTTTAAAGCTGAAGGGCGACAGATCCTTTAGTGCATCAGTACCTTAGTCATTAGATCCAGAGACGAGCTCAGCCGCTATTTTAAAAAGAATTACAGATCACTGATCGCAGATCGCTGCAGGGTTAGCTCTTCTCCCTGAAAGCCGTTCACATTGATTTGCTTCATAGATTGATTGCTTTTGGCATTTGCAACCCCCTCGAATACCAGGAGGAAAAAGTATCCCGTAGCCGGGCCAAATTCACACGTAATGTATGAATGTGGAAGACACATTTGGTGTCACATTGACTTGCTATGGATAACAGCACTCAAAAGTAGTAGCAGCTGGATTTGAGTTGTTAAAATTAGGGCTGTATTATTAGTGGGGAACTAAGACGATGGGAATCTGAAAGAGATCAAAAGCTTATCTGAAATGATCCGTTTTAATGCTGTACCTTGGGATGATGGGGGCCACCAGATACGCTGGCGCACTGCTCTGGCTTTCACTCACCTGGACTTGAGCGTTGTGCCTTAGCTTGCAAGGAGGGCACTCTTGTAAGGGGCAGCACAGAACCTCTTTTGTGTTTATTGTGGAAATTTTGCAAAGTCTATTGTCCAATAAATCTCATACTGCCTTCTTCATGAAGATAACCAGGAGAATTTCCTCACAAACCTTAGACATAGGAAAAGCTAGGTTCTCCAGAGCAATGGCGATATTTCTCCTTAATGTAGCCCCAATCTGGTGACTGCCAGAGTTTCCCTCCTGCTGGCCCCTGTGAAGCAGGGGCTGAATTCAGGGTTAGGACAGGACCTTCCATACACCTTGATGTTCAATACTTTTATTCCTGGCTTCATTTTTTTATTTTACCTTTATTTTCTTTTTAGTTTTATCACTTCGTATTCATATTGAATGAATGAATTATATTCATTTTTGCAATATCGCAAATTTTAAACAGTGAATACAGGCGTGCCTGGGTGGCTCAGTTGGTTAAGTGTCTGACTTTGACTCAGGTCATGATCTCATAGTTCATGAGTTCGAGTCCTGTGTTGGGCTCTGTAGGGACAGCTCAGAGACTGGAGTCTGATTTGGATTCTGTGTCTCCCTCTATCTCTGCCCTCCGCGCCCCCCCTCTCTCTCAAAAAGAAATAAACATTAAAAAATAAATTTAAACACTAAATACAAGTTTTATTTTTTTAGAGACAAATTGTCATTTAAAATTTTGCCTAAGTAGCACTTTAGTTATGAAACAAACTATTTTAATTTTTAGGAGATACATACTGAAGTATATATGAAGTAGAATGACATGGGACCGTGATTTGCCTTAAAATACTTCAACAATAAGAAAGATAAAGCAAGGATGGAAAATTTTTGAAAATTGTTGAATCTATGTAGTTTGTTTACTCTTCTCTCAATTTTTGTGGAGGCTTAAAATTTTAAGTTAGAAAATGTTTTCCATTTGGATAAAATTTCTGACGTCACGGGAAGCCAAGCTACTTGTTAGCTTGACAGTTAAGTTTCCATTAGAAAAACCTTTGTTTATTGTTCACATATTCTTCTGAACTAGGTTTGGTTGTTTTGTTTTCTCTGCCTACCCAGTTGAAACTTCAAGTCATAAAATTTAAGACAGAATGAAGGCAGCAAATCTGAAATTCAAGGCTGAGCTTCCATTTCTCTTTTCCTCACAATCCAGATCTAGATCTGGGAATTTAAAATGTAAAGACGCAGGTGGGGATGACTCATGACAAAAATCTTGACTTGCAACATAACTTTCAGAGTTCAAAGCCTAAATCATGCTTGTGCTCTTCATAGATCATGGCTGTGGTCACTCTCTCTGTCTCTGGGTGGTTCTGCCCATGCATAAGACTTAAGATTTGAGATAAAGACTGGGCTTTAAGTGAGTGTTAGAAAAGAGTACATCTTGGTTTAAATAAAGGAGTCTGAAAACTTGCCATGGGCATTAAGCTGCCTACCAAGGGAAATGGCGATGCTAAGAGAAATTCGTCATATAGCTGCGGAGAATCATCTGGCAATTGATGATAACAGAGGAGGAGTAAAACAACATCTGCTTTCTTTCCATCTCGTACTGATACAGTGGTTAAATAAATGCACTTTGCTTATGGCCATAAAGGGCACAGGGGACTTCATCTTTCCAAGTGCTTTCATGCACTGCTCAAGGCTTATTCTTCTGGTCCTGATGTTTTATTTCTTAACACCTTCCGGATCAACAAGCACCCACAAGATTGCTTCTCAGAATTGTCTGAAAGGATTCTGACTATCAACCATGATCACAATGCAACCCCTTAGGCTACAAAACAATAAAATGTTCTAATTGTTTTCAGCATTATCCACTAACTTTTACTTTCTATTTCCACATTCTTCATCCTGCGTGTACTTTTTTTAAAGAGGCTGAAAGTGTTCTTATGGATTTACGGTTATAATATTTCACTTTAAAAAAACAGTGCTATGCACGTTGTTGGTTAATAAGCTTTGGGGAAATATTAGGTTGAACCATAGAAACTGCCATGTTTACATTTCAAAAATGGCCAAATATTAAACATTTTATATACTTCAATTTAACAATGATCTCCTTACACAAAAATTACTCCGTTCATTTTATTTCTCATGACTTGACTTCTTAAATCGACCCCAGGCAGTTTCTATCAGCCACAGTCTGGTGGGCATGTGCAGATTTCTGTGTCATGAGAGAGGCCAGAGCTGCAGGAGCCAAGACACGCGCTTAGTCACCTACCAGGTGGGAGGCAATAAATGGAGTTCTCTAAAATTTTCCATGAATTCTTTGGTGTCCGTATCTCTTAACTTTAACCCATCTCTTTGTGTTTGAGAAAAATCTAACAGCCACATAGAATGCCAAGTCTATTAATCTCTAAGGAGATAACTACCTCACATTTTATTTTATTTCTTAAATGTTTATTTACTTTCAAGCAGGGGCAGAGGGAAGGGGCTGAGAGAGGGAGAGAGAGATTCTCAAGCAGGCTCCAAGTTCTCTTCACCAGCCGACACCAAGAGTCAAGAGTCGGACACTCAACTGACTGAGCCACCCAGGCGTCCCTACCTCACATTTTAAGTTCCTGTCGTCATAGACCATGTTTCTCAAATTGGTATAAATGTGTCATGGAAAAGCAGAAGACACTTGGTAAACATCTTACTCAATGACAAATGATTTAAATCACCATTTACTCCAAATACTATGGAGTAAAATGCAAAATTCACATGAATTTTTAAGATGAAATATGACACTTGAAAGACATATTCTACTTTTAGAGTTACTACCAGCTTAAGAACAATGAGATGGGGACTGACTGCCCTCTGCCATTCGAAGGACTTTAATGGAAGATTAGAGACCCCCAGTTAGGAAATGCATATACGTGACAGCAGAGCCCACCTAACACTCTGAGAGCTATGCTGTAAAACTAGTCCTAAGATTTTTAATCCTTTGTGGAATGAGGGCATACATATAATGATTAGGAGGAAGAGGATGACAATTTTAGAGAGGTAATATTTACTGAGTTCTTATAATGGGCCAAGCAAAGTATTGGCGCACAAGTATTCCAGAGATTAGCAAACTATGTCCTGCAAGTCAATCATCCCACTGCCTATTTTCATAAATCAAGTTTTACTAGACCATCGCCACACCAAATCATTTATGTACTGTCCAGGGCTATTTTCACTCTATAATGGCATACTTGAGTATTTACAGCAGAGACTATATGTCCTGCAAACCCTAAACTATTGATTATCTGGCTCTTTATAGAAGAAGCTTGCCAATACCTATATTAGTGCATTTAATCCTCAAAGTAAGCTTATGATGGAAATTCTATTATAACTGTTACTGATGGGAAAACTAAGGCATAGAGAGGTTATTTATGTTACCCAAGGTCATAGAACAAGTAAGTGGCAAGGCAGGGATTTGAAGCCACCAGTCTGGTTACAAAGCCCATATGTCTTAACTTCTAGAAATCCTTACAGATAAAAGGAAACATATTCAAAGTTACCTTAAAAAACAGACTCAAAGTTGATAGCTCCCTAGTAGATGGTGCTAATATATCTATAACTAAAAACGAAGATGCCAAATTATGGGGATGGCCAGCAAGAGACCTAAAACACAAATAATAGTGTTAAGATCTAAGAAGATCATCCATTTGATGCCCTGCTTCTCGGGTGCCAGTGGGAAGTTTAAAGAGTCAGACACCTAATCACCTGCTCCAGCCAAAGTCCTCGTTTCCTGAATGTGGTTCATAAATTTCAATTCCATGCTTGTGCATTCCCCAATAGGTTCTTTTCTGCGTTAATGCTCCTTCCCCCAGTATCCACAATGAAAGAGGCAAGGAATTCAAACATTACCTGAGAAAATGTTAATGGTGAGAAGTGTCAGGTTTACACTGTGGTGGTCATGACAACGGCATTCTTTCAATTTAATATTAGAGGTTCCCAGAGGCAAAGGTTATGGCTACTCTAAAATTCTTAAGATCCTGCAATGTGCATGTGAATACATCATACATGGAACAAATGATCTTGTATTCCAGCTTCTGTTAATTGTAATGCTGTGTTAATTGGGCCTCTCGTATTTATGTTATGATGGATTTCAGGAACTGTTGAGATTGTTTCCTAATTGTCTAAAACCTGCATTCATCATAGTTTCAATATTAAAGGTATTTGATTCTGATTCTTCTAAAAATGTATGATACATATATTGTGCTATTGTCTTTTAAATTGGAAATAGGTTACTTAAAAATTGTTGGAAGTTTTCTGTCTCTAGTGATGAAAATGTCAGTTCACTTTGGGAGCTGATTTCCTTTGTCGGGGGGTGGGGATGGGGGGGCAAGAAAATCCCAGAATAGCCCCTGCGTGATATAAATGTAAAGGAAGTAGACTCCTAGTGCTAAAAGGAGGAGATAACTGGGTGTTTGTGAGGTTAAGCTCTGGTTCTGTGGATAAATGGCGTCTCCTAGCACTCCCCACATCTGGCAGTGTCCAGGTCAGATTCCTTTACTTTCAGGTTCACAGTTGTCAAATGGCCTGATGGGCCTCAAAAGCCCTGAGGGAGGCCAGATGGCCAGCAAGGATAATTAAATCTCCAGATACAGCTGACTATAAGGGATGAGAGTTTGCATCAGTGACAGTGATTCAATGCCATGGCCTTAATCAGCCTAGTGGCACACTAATTCTGGACTCCACGCATGACCTGTACAAGAACCTCTGTTTCAATAACTTCCCCTCTCCCTGCCCTGGCACTTTGGGTGTGTCCTGGGTGGAAATGGCTAAAGGCATGGTTAGAAGCAGCTGATTCCTAACAAATTTTAAGTTCAGTTCTTAATCTGTAGCGGGACATCCATGGCTGAGTCTGTGGAGGAAGGAGTATCACCCATTGCTCCCCCAAGGAGCTCTGCACAGAACAGAGGCAATAATAGTGAATACAGCAGATTTGCCTGTCCACTTGACCTTCTGTCAGGGAGTGAGGAAGTGAAGGATGCCTATTGAAAGGGTTGGGGAGTGGTAGGGATGAAGAAAATCACTCCCAAAACCACTTCTCCTAGATGGACATACATCCTGATTACCTCTGACTTGCAAACAATGAGAAGCTGTATTCATTATAATTCTCTAAATGATAGTATTTTCTCACCACGCTGCACCACACATATTTCTGTGTGCATGAACTCATTGGACCCGTTGAGTACTATTCATTCCTGGCAATCTCTGCTGTTCCCTTTCTTCCAGAAAAAGAGAAAATGATCTGTTTCATGAAAAATATTTAAGTCATCCTTTACAGTGGTTTTGAGAGGCTTTAAAATATAAAATTTATATTAAATAGAGCTTGAGGATAACCATTCTTTTTCACTGGTATGGGGTGTGTGTATGTATGTGTATCTTATTGAAACAGTCAAGAGAAATCTTAAACAGATAAACCTTTTCATGTACAAGCCAGCAATAATCTAAAATACTCCTTCATATATATATTATACACATATATTATACACATGTATAAAATCTATGTATAGTTGAATGCCTAGCATTCAGTAATTAGTAATCTAATTTTTTTGATTATCTGGTATTCCATCAGAATGAATATGTAACTACAACTTCTGCTGAGTAGTTTTGTGCACAGTCTTTGGCCCTGGATGTTCCTTTCTCTTCAAGGATTGCTGCCTAAGGCTGTGATTTAAATAATGCCCTTCTTTTTCTCTGTATCCAAAAAGAAAATTTTATTGAAGTGCCAGCTATTTTTTGAGGAGTTAAGAAATATGTTTGCCCTATAATAACAATACACAATCAGGACTCTCTCCTTCTATCTTTTCCTCTTAAGTGCAAAAATCTTTATAAAAGGCTATTTTGCTTAGAAAAAAAAATGGATTCCATAACTGTCACTGGAAGGGTGGAAGTAAGCTCAAGTGTTTGGAGCGGCATCCTTTGATAGAGAAGCCCTGTCTATTGATCCGTGCATGTCCCCAGGGACCAGCAGAGGACACGGCACATAGGAGGGCCTCATATTTGGTAAACTGTCCCATTTTGAGCATGACCACATCCGGATAGATTTTTGTCTTATGACTCATTCAGGTGCAAGTGACAGAAAAACCCAATTCATACTGACTTAAGCAAAGAATAAAATTTTTGTCTCATGTAATTAAAGTATCCAACACTGGGTCTGCTCTCTCTGTCTCCCTCCAGTACTCTCTTCCTCCCACCTCCTGCCATATTTCATCTCTACTTTCCTTTTAGATATTATCTCCATATAGTAACTTGAGCAGTTCCTGGTCAAGAGAATTTTTTTCTTTTACCCATAGTTCTATAAAACTCCCCAGATTTAGTCTCACTGGAAGATTTTGGAGCACAGGCCTTCCCTGAACCAATCACAGCAGCTAGAAGAATTTAATTCACTGATTGGCCAACCCGGATCACAGGCCCGGGCCTGGAGCTTTCAGTCTCATGTGGATAAGAATAGAAAAGGGGTAGTTTCCCAAGAAAACATTTTACTACACACAAGATAAATGGATATCAGCCAAACAAAAATAACTGATTTCCATTATAAAAATTAAAACATGTTGGATTTTTTCCACCCTTTTAATGCTGGTAAATAAATTCAGGAATGGTTATAATCATTCTTCCATTTCCAAAAGAAGGAAACTGTTTACATAATGACTGTATACAACAGGGAAACACAAAAGAGTTAAGAGTCACAGTCAGGCTGACTTCATATGTGTGCTCAGCTATCCTCTTAAAATTGAAAAGCCTGTGAAAGTTCAAGGCTCTCATATTTTGGCCCAAATTACATATTTCAACACCTTATTGTTTGTTTTTGATGTGTGGGTTAGTAATGTTAATGCAAAAAGGACCATCTGGGAAAAACACTTTTTTTTTCTGTCTCATGTGGTTCTTTTATGGAAAAGCAAAAATGCTAATTATTTAAGCAAAAACGTTTTTAATATGGAGCTGCAATAATGTTTTTAATAATGAATTATATCACTGTGTTACCCACTTGGAGTCCCAGAAAAACAAAGCAGATTGCTTTGTATTCATGAGCAAGTATGGAAATCATTGCTAGAAATGTATGTTAGAATTTGCCCCAAATATTAATATATAAATATCATTCTTTGTTATTAAGTTTTGTTTTAGTAAAACAAAGAAAAAAAACCTGCAGGAAACCTTTTTGAATGATTTTAATATGACCATAAAATTTCTTAAAATATTTTTAAATCAAGAAAGCCACAGATTCACTCTAATTGAATTTAATTGGGGAAGGGAATTTTTAAAAAGTATTTCTTGAAAAATAATAGATCAGCATAATTGAATCAGGTGAGTTCTGGTAATTACTGAGAAATAGAACACCTGGATTCAATAAATCTTAAAGAATTTAAACATGTAGTAAAGCACAGAGAGATGGAGTCAAATATGTAGATTTGAAGTCTTATCAAATTTAAAATCACAAAAGTCGGAACCACACAAAATACTCTTGGCTTCCTGGGCAAATGAACACATCAACACTACAGCCTATGGCAATGTAGTACATATTAACCCATTATGGATGACCAATTAAAAGGCTTGATACCGAATAGAAGACAAAAGCAGCATTCTCGAACTGGGATAGGTTCAAGGGATAGTGTACACCAGAGTTCATGGAGACCAGTCCTGGGAGACCAGAGTGGGTGGCTTTCAAAGATCCAGATCCTCAACCTCAATACTGTTTCCTAAAGCCCATCTCCCTATGGGCACCCACCTTTCAGGGGTTCCTCTCCTACCTCTCACGTGGTCTTTCCCCAGCTGTGTCAAAGAAAAATTAACCTCGAGAATCTCTTCATGAATCCCATCACACTGTATTCTCTCGGTGTAGAAAAACCTCTCATCAAACCAAAAAGATCATTTAATGCATAAAACATTACCAGAGAAAAAGATCATCAGTAAGAAATATTAAAGGCCTAGATGCCCTATTTCACCCAAGTGACACGCTGAAGAAATCATTTTTTCATTAAAAAAATTAATCAGTTTTCATGGAATTAGGATGTTCACCTGTGGAAAGTGTGCGGGGAAGTTCTAGTCAACTAAGAAGTATGTTCTCTCTGCGTGCTTATAATTCTCCATAGTGAGTATGAGCTCGATGATTTGTGTTATTGACTTGCATCCTGGCCTATGTCTCCACATCTCAAGGGAAAAAATTAAAATGTGCCTCTTTACTTGCATCATCAACTCACTTCAAAGAGCAGAAATTTGTGTTGTTTTTTTTTACATGGAACAAATCTCCTACTCATTGTCACTCATCAGTCATTCTGTTTATTTATGTAAGCTGTGGATAATGCACTTAACAGCAATGATTAATTCACTTTTCGTAAACTCTACAGTAACTAGGGGCTCAATACCTTCTCTTTGCTTTGTTGTTAATTCCCAGTAGAGTAAACTGCACTTTGCAAAGTAGAACATTTTACTTTGGTATGGGTGTGTGACAAAATAGGCTCAAAATGCAGTCTCAGATGTGATACCCTGAACTTGAAAAAATCATCTTTATTTAGTTAGAATTAATTTCTTCCACTCGGATGTTGATATTTTAATACTGTCAAATGTGTATTCATAAACTTCATAACTTTCAACCATGAATGAAATTACTAAGCAATCCATATGTAATAATTTCCAAATGTCTGTCTTTAGAGCCATCTGTCACACCTTTTTAAGACCCTTCAAGTCAACCTAGAATATTAAAATTGGCATAAAATAGGTCTTTGTTCATGGGATAAGGAAAACATTTTTGAAATTTCCTGTTTTATGAGGTTGTTTTTACCAAGGTTTTTTCAAATCAACTTCCATAAACAAGAAGCCTCTATTAAAAAAAAAAAGCATAACAGGTATAACTAAAACTGTCAGTTGGTTAAGTCTTGATAGAGCTTTAAGGTAAATTCACCAGAAACTGAAAGTCTCTTAGTTTGCCTGGCAAAATACTGGATTATAATTTCAGTGTACTATCTAGTTTAGCATTTGTTCTGGTATTTTCATATTTTACCCAAATATTATTATCAGTAGTTACATTAAAGCCACCTAGAATGGCTTAAGTAACCCTCTATTTTATACTTCATCTCCTGAAAGGCACGTCCAATGAAGAGAGCTATCATTTTAACATGGGGTTAAATCTGAAAGATGGATGACAATAACCCATTCTCTCTCTTACCCTTTTTAGGCTCAACTAACACTTGCCTATCAAAGACAGCATACAGAATCTGTCTCCTGATAAAGTGTTCCAGGACGTAAGAGATTTAGGGCCAGCTAACTCCTTGTCTCAGGTGATAGGAGAAGTAGTTGATGGTACTTCCCCTGGCTAACCACCCAATTTTCCAGCAAGTTGTTCCATAATCTGTGCCATGGCCTGGAGATGCAAGACGTCTGTTGTACTAGTCAGCAAAGTCAGTGGCAAATGTGGTGTCTTAGTCTGCTCGGGCTGCCCATGACAAAGTACCAGAGATCAGGTGGCTTAAAGCTTATTTCTCATAGTCTGGAGCTGGAAAGTTCAAGATCAAAGCTCTAGTTGGGTTGGTTCCTGGTGAGGAATCTTTTCCAGGTTTGCATATGACCACTTTCTTGCTTCATATTCCAGGGGACTTTGTTTTGTGCTCACATGGAAAGAGAGTTCTCAGGTGTCTCTTCTTAAAAGAACACTAATCCTGTTGAATTAGGACCTACTCATATCACCTAATTTAACCTTAATTACTTCCTCAGAGGCCCCGTCGCAAGTATAGCCACATTGAGAGGTTAGAGCTTCAGTATATGAGTTTTGGAAGGGACACAATAATTCAATCCATAACACATGGGAAATGATAATTACACACATGTCTCATACTTGCAAAACATAGGGACTAAACAGTCCTGCATAGGGGCACCTGGGTGGCTCAGTTGGTTTCAGCTCACCTTGGTTTCAGCTCACGTCACAATCCCAGGGTTTGGGGATTAAGCCCATGTCAGGCGATATAGAGCCTGCTTAAGTTTCGCTCTCTCTCCTTCTGTCCCTCTCCCCTGCTCACTTACTCTCTCTCTCTAAAATAAAAAAGAAAAAGAAACAGTCCTGCAAAAGAAACCACTCCAATACTTATTGACTTAAAGCAATCATTTAATTCTGTTGTTCGGAAATTCAAATAGTACTCAGAAGGGAAAGCTCAGTACTGCAACATGTCTTATTGGCTCGAGAATCCATGATAGCTTCATTCACATGGCTGGTTTCTTAGCTGCTTGACTTAAATGGCTGGGGACTGGCTGGGCCTCTCTCTCCCTCCCTCCCTGTGTCCCTTCATAGACTCTTCTATTCCAGGGCCTTTTTTTCTCCACATGGCCTCTCTTTAGATGGCCTTTGGTTTCAAAACTCCTGTGATTGAAAACAGAAGCTATACAACCTTTGAAGGCCTGGGCACAGAAATCCCAGACTACCACTTCTGTAGCATTCAGTTTATCAAAAACAGATCACAGGTTCATTGTAGATTCAAGATATGGAAGATAGTCCCTGCTTTCTTTCTCAGAGAAGTGGCACACACATACAGGGATGAGAGCAACTGTTATTGGCCCTATTTGCAGACAAATCTATCAGTCTGTTCAGGCCACAAAAGTTTATATCACTTCCACATGCAAACTCCTTCAAAAGACTCCCAAAGTTTCGTCCATCCTGACATCAGAACCATGCCCACTATTTCTTGATCTATATTGATATATAATATTGTTTTGAAAAAAATTTGTTTTTGAAAACAGCTTTTGAATTGAATGATTTTATATACATCAGTAAATACGAGAAAAATAATTTTCAATTCATAAAGGAATATTTTTAAAAACTACATGCCATCCAGTATAGATTTTTAATTTCATAGTCACCATTCAACAACTGTCTAATACAATGCTTTCCACAATAATGGAAACGTTCTGTATCTACACTGTCGAATGCTGAAACAAGTAGCCACATTTGAATATTGAGCACTTGAAAAATGCTTTATGTGATTGAGGAATTGCACTTCAATTTCATTTAATTTCAGTTAATTTAAATTTAGCCAAATGTGACCAGCGGCTACTACATGGGACAGTATAGGTCTAACAAGTCCTTTTGAAAGTTAGATGGTATATAATTCTTATCTTTCAGTAGACTTAAGGGGAAAATGATTGTATTATTCACCGATGGATTGAATGAGTCATGGCAACCACCCATATTCACATGGCAAGAAACATATGCACATTAGAAAAATAGTTCAAGGAAGGTTTAATAAATGGACTATTTATACATGTGGTCAGGATTTAGGGAAACCCCAAAGATGGTGCAATACCCTGTGGATAGTAACAGGAAGGCTGTTACCATCTTTGGGCCAGAAGGGATAAAAAGAGGGAGAGTTTGCCAAACCCAGAAGGTGATAGTCGATGTAGAAAAGGTCACCCTGATAGGGAGATAACTTGCAAGAAAGGTGCTAGGAGAACAAATATCCTTGTTTTCCTATCATCTTCTACAAAGGTATCTTCATGGGTCAAATTCAACCGGCAGCAAGAAAGCATGTTGATGTAGTCTATATAGGTTAGCCTACTGACAAAGTGGAGTGGAAGAGGTGGCATAGATATAGAAGAGTAAGTAAAAGATACCTAATATGTTAAAAATTTAAATAAAATAATATTGTATTACTATTGTTTTTGGCATCCGACTCAGATGGAATTTTTAAAAATTGAATAGTATTGCTATAATTAGATTCTTTATATTGTTTGCTTATTTATGTGACCAAGATCTTATCAATCTGAATACTGTCTCATTTGAGCAGTAAGTGATTCATCCAAAGGCACTGAATAGAAAGGAAAACCCCATACATCTCAGATGTGTTTACAGTAATATGATTATAATTATCAAGTGTTTAATATACTGAGGTATTTACTTTTTTATGGAGGTAAAATAGGTATATAATATTTTAAAAGTTTCAGGTATACACCATTATAATTTAATATCTGTATACACTACAAACTGGTCATCACCAAAAGTCTAGTTATCATCATTCATTATCATACAACTGACCTCTTCGCCTATTTCATTGAACCCCAACCCCTTCCCCTCTGTACCAATAATCTGTTTTCTGTATCTTATCTTTTTGAAAAACCAGCTCTTAGTTCCACTGATCTTTTCTATTGTCTTTTTAGTTTCCATTTTATTTATTTTCACTCTGATCTTTATTACTTTTTTCCTGCTACTAATTTTGGGCTTCATTTCTTCTTCTTTTCCTGGTTCCTTTAGATGTAAAGTTAAATTGTTTATTTGAGATTTCTCTTGGCCTGTATTGCTAAGAACTTCCCTTTTAGAACAACTTTTGCTGTATCTCTTAGATTTCGGTATATTGCATTTCTGTTTTCCTTTGTCTCTAGGAATATTTTGATTTCCTCTGTGATTCCTCCTATGACTCAATGGCTGCTTAGTAACATGTTGTTTATCTCCACGTATTTGTAGTTTTCCAGTTTTTTTCTTATAGTTGATTTCTAGTTTCATTCCATTGTGATTGGAAAAGAAGATTGATTTCAGTCTTTTTAAATTTATTTAGACTTGTTTTGTGACATGACGTGTGATCTCTCCTGAAGATGTTTCATATGCACTTGAATGTACTGTTGTATTCAGATGGAATATTTTGTATATAACTTTTAGGTCCTTCAGTCTAATGTGTTATTCAAAGAACTGTCTCTTTGCTGGCTTTCTGCCTGCATGATATATCCATTGATGTAAGCAGGGTGTTAAAGTTTCCTACTATTATTTTATTACTGTCAATTTCTCCCTTTGTGTCTGTTAATATTTTTTATGTATTTAGGTGTTCCTATGTTGAGTGTACAGATATTTACAGTTATAATATTTACATTTAATTATTTACATTAGTTATTGATAGGTATGGGCTTCTCGCCATTTAAAAAATTCTTTTTGGATTGTTTTTGTAGTTCTTCTCTATTCATTTTTCTTCTCTTGCTCTCCCCCTTTGTACTTTGATGGCTTTCTTCAGTGTTATGTTTGGATTCCTTTCTCTTTATTTTTTTGTATCTATTATAGACTTTTGAATTGCGATTACCATTGTATTCATATATAATATCCTATGTTTAAAGCACTCTACATTAAGTTGACGGTTACTTAATTTCAAACACATTCTAAAAACACTACATTTTTACCCTCCCTTCTACATTTTATGTATATGATATCATATTTTACATCTTTTTATTTTGTGTATTTTGTGACTAATTTTTGTAGATATGATTGATTTTACTACTTTTACATTTAAATTCCATACTGGCTTTATAAGTGATTAATCTACTACCTTTACTATATGTTTGCTTTTACCTGTGATATATTTTCTTTTTATAATTTTCTTCTAATTATAGTTTGTACTTATAGAATGCTTAACATTTCTTATAAGGTTGGTTTAGTGATGATGAACTCCTTTAACTATAGTTTATCTGGGAAATTCTTTATCTCTTCTTCAATCTTTAATGATAAGTTTGCTGGGTAGAGTATTCTTGGTTGTAGGTTTTTTCTTTCAGCACTTTTATTATATTATACATCTTCTGCCTCTGCCCTTCAAAGTTTCTGCTAAAAACTCAGCTGATAGCCTTATGAGATTTTCCTTACATAAAACTTTTCTTTCTGTCTTGCTGTTTTTAAGATTCTGTTATTAATTTTTGCCATTTTAATTATAATGTTTCTTGGTGTGGATCTCTTTGGGTTCATCTTGTTTGAAAATCTCTGTGTATCCGAGATCTGGATATCTGTTTCCTTCCCCAGATAAAGGAAGCTTTTAGTTATGAGTTCTTCAAATAAATTTTCTGCCCCCTCTCTTCTCCTTCTGGGATCCCTATAATGCAAATGTTGTTGCAATTGATAATGTCACAGAGTTTCCTTAACCTATTCTCATTTATTTTTCTTTTTCCTTTTTGCTCTTCAGCTTGACTGTTTTCTGTCATTCTGTATTCTAGGTCACTGAGTCATTCTGCAATCTCTAATCTGCCATTGATTTTCTCTAATGTAGTTTTCATTTCAATTGTTATGTTCTTCAGCTCTGGCTGGTTCTTTTTTATAGTTTCTATATCTCTGTTCAGGTTCTCACTGAGTTTATCCACCCTTTTCTAAAGTCCAGCAAGTATTTTTATGATCATTACCTTGAACTCTTTATTAGGCATATTGCTTATCTGCATTTCATTTAGCTCTTTGTCTGCGATTTTGTTTTATTCTTTCATTTGGAACATATTCCTCTGTCTCCTCATTTTGTCTAATGCTCTGTGTTTGTTTCTATGTATTAGTTATGTCAGCTACATCTCCTGGTCTTGAAAGCAGTGGCATTGTGTAGGGTCCTATGGTGCCCCACAACATAATCTCCCCTGGTCACCAGAACCAGGTGCTCCAGGGTTGTCCTCCATGTGAGCCATGTTCACCCTTCTGTTATAGCTGAGCCATGATTGTTCTGGGCACACCAGTGAGTGGGGGTAGCTTTCAGCACAGCTGGCAGCAGTGACTTACTTTGCCTGCCTTGGGTACACTGGGCAGGGTTCGAGTCCCATATTGTTGACAGTCCCAGCTGTAGCTTTTGTGAGCTCACTGGTGAGTAGGGCTAGCCTTCGACCTACCTGTCTACAATTAGCTTCTGCTACATGTGCCAGTGCACTAAAAGAGCAGGGTTTTCTCCCATGCCTGACTACAGGACTTGTGGGTATGCTGGTGTGGGGGGTTCTCTTCTCCACCCTGCAAGGCAGAGGTCATTTTGGAGTGGCACCAGTCCTGACTAGGACTGCCTGCCAGTTGTGGTGGGGCAAGAGTTGCTTCAAAGTGATGCCTGCAGAGGTGGGTAGGTTGAGTGGAGTGGTTCTTGAGGGGAATGCCAGTGTGGGGCATGCAGTGCTAGTGAAGTAAATGGAGAGTGTTAGAACTGGCTTCTATAAGTATGTGACCATCTAGACTATGGGAGGGCAGGAAAGATGATACGTGCCAGCACTTTTGTTACTGGAAAAATCCATAGATCCCTACCTCCCAATACATTTTCTAAGATTAATAAGTAAATATCCTTCATGTACACCCCAAGCCCTTTTCAAACTGCTATGTGTATGTTGTGTTTTGGGCTAAGTTATTTAGCATGCTGGCTCTTTAAGAATCAGAACTCAGTTTCTTCTTACTCTCTCATTCTCCCAGATGTGATTGATATTCAAAGACCTATTGACTTTCAAAGCCAGACATGGGGAGTCATGTCCCAATGTGTGTCTCCAAGGCCAGGGATGCTCAGTGTGGAGTCTGATCCCCTCACCCTTCTGTGCTTGTGATGTCCTTCCCTTTTGTGGTCTTTTGGGTATGTCCTTCTCTCTATGACTAGCTATGGAAGATCCGCACTGCCAGTCTTCAGGTTGCTTTTAGAGTTATTTTAATAAATATTGTTGGCTCAATGTGTTTGTGGGATGAGGTGAGCTCAGATCCTCCTATTACTCACCTTCCTCGTCTCCTTGTAGTCTTATTATTAATTAATTCCATTTCCTTTTAACTTAGATCCCTTTAATATTTCTTTTAAGACTGATTTAGTGGTGATGAGCCCCTTTAGTTTTTGCTTATCTGGAACTCTTCCTTTCAATTCTCAGTGATAGCCTTGCCAGGTAGAGAATACTTGTTTGGCATTTTCTTTTTTTTTTCCCCCTTTTCACATCTTTGTGTCATGCGATTTGCTTCTGGTCTGCTAAGTTTGTGACAAGAAATCAGCTGATAGACTTATGGGGTTTCCCTTGTACATAATAGTTGTTTTTCTCTTGCTGCTTTTAAGATTCTCTCCTTAAACTTTTACCATGTTAATTATAATATGTCTTGGTGTGTATATTTTAGGTCTATTTTATTTGGAACTCTCGGGAATTCCTGAATCTAATGTCTGTTTCTTTCACCAGATTAGGCAAATTTTCAGTCATTATTACTTCAAATAAGTTTTGTGGCTCTTTCTCTCTCTCTCTCTTCTCCTTCTGAAACCTCTTTAATGTAAATGTTATTCCACTTGATGTTGCTCAAAAAGTTGTTTAAATATCTTTTCTTTTTAACTTATTTTTTTCTTTTGCTGCTCTGGCTAAATTCTATTGTTTTGTCTTTGAGCTCACTGAATCATTCTTCTGCTTCATCCAGTCTGCTTGTAGTGGGTTTGTTTTCTCCCCGGTTCAGTTATTATATTCTTCAGTTCTGTAACTTCTGTTTGGTACTTTCTTATATTTTCTACCTCTTCAGGTTTTTTTCTCTTGTTTTTAAGTTTATTTATTTCTGAGAGAGAGAGACAGAATGTGAGCAGAGGAGGGGCAGAAAGAGACGGAGACACAGAATCCCAAGCAGGCTCCAGGCTCCAAGCAGTCAGCACAGAGCCCCATGCAGGGCTTTAATCCATGAACTGCGAGATCATGACCTGAGCTGAAGTTGGACGCTCAACCGACTGAGCCACCCAGGTGCCCCATTTTCCACCTCTTTGTTAAAGCTCTTGCTATGTTTATTTATTCTTCTCAGTTCAGCAAGCATCTTTATGACCACACTTTGAACTTTTTATTAGGTAGATCAATTATTTCTGTTTCATTAAAGTCTTTATCTTGTTCTTTCATTTGAAATATATTCCTCTGTCTTCTCATTTTGCCTGACTTTATATTTGTTTCTGAGTATTAGGCAAATCAGCTCTTTGTCCCAGGATTGAAGAAATACACTCTTATAGAAGATGTCTTAAAGAGCTCAGAAGTGCTTTCTCTCCTGGCCTTCAGAGCAGACACATTAAGTGTCATCCCCTGTGTGATCTGCACATGCCTATATACTATGGTGGTGCCACACTGTGGTGTGCAGCTGCAGCAGTGGGATAGGCAGGGACCTCAGAAAGGTGTACCTTCAGGTTACTAACAAGTTAGAGAGTTCTGAAATGGTGCCCACCAGCACTAGCATTAGCAAGTTAGAATGAGATCACAAAAGTTTGACTACCCGTATCTGTCTCTAGAAAGAATCCTAACAAATTCCTGCCTCTCCAACAGATGCTTTAAGATTAGTGAGTGGTACTTTTTGAACTGGAGTTTTTATGCTGCATTCCAGGGAAAATGAATCTATGTGCCAGCCCTTTAAAAACAGTTTCTCCATTTCCTACAGTTCTGTGACTTTCCTGAACATAACCTCCTTGGTTTTTAAAGTCAGGTATTTGTGGTCTCATCTCTCCCATGCAGGATCTAGAGGTTGGGATGGCTGATGTTAGGCACAGACCCCTCAGTTCTCAGGGAAAATTGTTGTGTATTTTTAGAGCCCTCCCAATTGTGGATCTTCTGTACCTGAAGCAGGTTTGGGCTTTATTTTGTTTCATTTTTTGTTTTGTGCTGGTTTGTGCCTTTCCTGACTGTTCTTTTTCCTTTTATCCTTTGTTGTGGAGGCTCTGTTCATCCACCTTTTGGGTCATTTTTAGAGGCAATTATTCCAGATGTCGTTGAAAATTTTTGTGTCCCTTGTAGGAAATGAGTTCAGGATCTTCCTCTGCTGCCATCTTGAACTCCCTTTATATTTAGAAAAATCAATGATGAGTTATAGTAATTAAAATTACAATTTAATGCAGGAGAAATTTTTCAACAGCAGGAGCACATAGTTAATTATTTAACTTAATGTACAGTTGGTCCTTCAACAATGTGGGAGTTAGGGTCACATATCACTTGTGCAGTCAAAAATCTATATATAGCCTTTCGCTCCCCCAAAAACCAAAATAGCCTGCTATTGACCGGAAGCCTTACCTATCACATAAAGTTGATTAACAAAAGCTTGTGCATCATATGTGTTATAGATTGTATTCTTACAATAAAGTAAGCTAGAGAAAGAACATGTTAAAATCATGAGGAAGATAAAATACATTTAGAAACTGTACTGTATTTATTGAAAAAACTCCACATAAAATTGGACCCACACAGTTCAAACCTGTGTTGTTTCGGGGTCAATTGTACATATATTCAGAGAGAAATTATTCAGTAGTCAATAAAAGACTTTTAAGCAGAAATACAGAAATCTTTCTAAATCTGGAAAGGGAAATGAATATCAATATCCATGAAGCCCGAAGAACTCCAAATAGATTGAACGTAAAGGAGACTTAACTTTATGAAATGTTAACTTTATGAAAAGACTTGACTTAAAGAAATATTACAATCAAATTGACAAAACTCAATAGCAAAGAAAAAATCAAAAGCAGCAAAAAAATAGCAATTCATAACAAACAAGT
Organism: Paguma larvata; assembly: GCA_030068075.1. NCBI lineage: Eukaryota > Metazoa > Chordata > Mammalia > Carnivora > Viverridae > Paguma > Paguma larvata. Next base: position 70,659,671 of record CM057829.1, read on the forward strand.
CTGTCGGCAGCTTTCTTTTCGGTGTGATGAAAATGTTCTGGAATTTGATGGAGATGATACGTGATAACATCGTGAAGGAACTAAACACCGATGAACTATACACTTTTTTCCCCAATTTTATTGAGAAATAACTAACATACATCACTATATGTTTAGGGTGTAGAGCATGATTGTTTTAAGTACAATGTGAAATAGCTAACATCAATCATCTCATATAGACAATAAAAAGAAAAGAAAAAAATTGTTCTTGTGATGAGAACTACTGGGACCTACTCTCTTACCACCTTTCCTGTATATCATACATAGTGTTAGCTCTAGTTGTCTTGTTGCACATTCCATCCTTAGTACTCACTTACTGTATATCTGGAAGTTTGTACCTTTTGACTACCTTTCTCCAATTCTCTCTACCCCTACCCCTATCCCTGCCTCTGGTAGCCACCAATCTAGTCTCTTTCTATGTGGTTGTTGCTTTTCTTGTTGTTTTAAGATTCCACATATAAATGAGATCATATAACATTTCTGTAACTTATTTAACCTAGCATAATGCCTTCAAGGTCCATCCATACTGTCATAAATGGTATAAATTTCCTCATTTTTTATGACTGAATAATACTCCAGTGTGTGTATCTGTCTGTCTGTCTGTCTCAGCTACTTTATCCATTCATCTAGCAACAGACCCTTAAGCTGTTTCCATGTGTTGGCTGTTGTAAATGCTGCTGCTATGAATATGGGGGTGCGGATATCTTTTTGAATTAGTATTGTTGTTTCCTTTAATACATTGGCAGAGACAGAATTGCTGGGCCATATTGCAGTTTTAATTTTTTGAAGAATCTACATACTGTTTTCCATAGCGGATGTACTAATTTACAATCCTGCCAACAATGTACAAGTGTTCTCTTTTCTCCACATCCACACCAGCATTTATTATATCTTATCTTTTTGATAATGGCCATTCTAACAGGCATGAGGTAGTATCTCATTGTAGTTTTTATTTGTACTTCCCTATGACTAGTGATGTTGAGCATCTTTTATGTAACTGTTGGCTCTTCATATATCTTCCTTGGAAAGACGCCTATTCTAGTCCTTCACCCACTTTTAACTGGATTATTTGCTTTTTTGTTATTGAGTTGTGAGTTCTTTACATATTTTAGGTATTAACTCTTTATCAGATAGTTTGCAAATATTTTTTCTCGGTCTGTGGATTGTCTTTTCAATTGTTAATGGTTTCTTTTTAGTTTGATATAGTCCTACTTGTTTCTTTGTTATTTTGTTGCTCATGCTTTAGGTGTGATTTACAAAAAAATCATTACCAAGATCCATGTCAAGAAGCTTTTTTCCTGTTTTCTTCTAGGAGTTTCATGATTTCAGGTCTTGCACTTAAGTCATGAAACATTTCTTAGTTCATTTTTGTAAGGAATCAAGTTTCATTCTTTCACATATCAATATTCAAATTTCCCAGCACTGTTTTTTGAAAGGACTGCCTTTTCTGCATTAAATATTCTTGACTTCCTTGTCAAATATTAGTTGAATGTTTATGTGTGAGTTTTTCCTGGGCTCAGTTCTTCTCCTTTGACCTATTTGTCTGTTTTGATGCCAGTTCCATACTGTTTTGATTACTGTAGCTTTACGGTGTCCCTGGATATCAGAAGTATGATGCCTCCTGCTTTGTTCCTTTTTTTCTCGGGAGTGCTTTTACTATTCAAGGTCTTTTGCGGCTGCATATAAATTTTAAGATTGTTTTCTCTACTTCTGTAAAATATGCCTTGATTAGGATTATCTTAAATCGATAGATGGCTTTGGATAGTATGGACATTTTAACAATATTAATTCTTCCAGTCCATAAACATGGTATATATTTCCATTTATTTGTGTCTTCTTTCATTTTTTCCATGAATGTCTTATAGCTTTCAAAGTAGAGATCTTTCATCTCCCTGGTTAAATTTATTCCTAATTGTTTTATTATTTTAGATGCTATTGCAAATGGGATCAATTTCTTTTTTAGAAAATTCATTATTAATGTTTGCTGTTAATTTTTATATGTTAACTTTGTATCTTACAACATTTGTGAATTTGTTTATTCATTCTAACAGTTCCTTGGTTGGGTCTTCAGGACTTTCTATATATAAAATCATGTCATCTGCAAATAAAGATAATTTTACTTTTTCTTTCCCAATTTTGATATCTTTTATTTCTTTTTCTTACCTGACTGTTCTAGCTAGGACTTCCAGGAATATGTTGAATAAGAGTGCAAAGAAAATGGATACCCTTTCTTTCTTCCTGATCTTAGAAGAAAAAACTTTCAACCTTTTGCCATTGAGTATGATATTAGCTGTGGTCTTGTCATATATGACCCTTATTATGTTGAGATATGTTTCCCCTATCCCTAATTTAAGTGTTTTAATCATAAATAACTATTGAATCTTGTCAAATGCTTTTTCGGCATCATCGAGATGATCATATGATTCTTTTCCTTTCATTCTATAATAATCACATTGATTGATTTGTGTATGTTGAACCATCCCTGCAGCCCAAGGATAAATCCCATTCGATCATGGTGAATGACCATTTTCATATGCTGCTGAATTCAGTTTGCTAGTGTTTTGTTGAGATTTTTTACATCATATTAATTAAAATATTGGCCTGTACCTTTTTTGGTAGTGTTCATCTAGATTTGGTATCAAGATTATGCTGGCCTGATAATCCTTAGTACTTACTGTATATATGGCAGTTTGTACCTTTTGACCATCTTTCTCCAATTCCCCCTACCCCTACCCCCACCCCTGCCTCTGGTAACCACAAATCTGGTCTCTTTCTATGTGGTTGTTGTTTTTCTTGTTTTTTTAATATTCCACATATAAATGAGATATTACAGTATTTCTCTGAATGCCTTCAAGGTCCATTATATTGTCACAAATGGCAGAATTTAAAAATGCTTGAAGATGTAGGTTAAATCAAATGAGACCACTGATGTTTTACCATTTTTCACCTAAAAAATAGTTTCATATTATTCAATTTAATAGTCTCAATTTCTTTTAGAAGGTATATTATAGTAAGTTTGAAGACCACTGATGTAAAGGATCTGAGAAATAGGTAAGTTTAGCACCTGCTAAGTTAGGGGGAAAGTTAACCTTAGGTGAGTGAGAATTTTCAAAGGGGGTGAATGGAAGCATAAGCAGTTTGTTACAAGAGGTAGCATTTAAGAACTCAGGCTCTGGGACCAAGTGACATGGATTCCACCCCTTGCTTTCTCAGCTTCCTGAACTGTAAAATGGTGATGATTCTAGTACTTAACTCATAAGGTTGTTTTGCAGATTAAATAACTGAATGAATGTAAAGAGCTTAAAACAATAGTATATAAATGTGTGTTGTATCAGTCAGCTATTACCATCATAACACTGCATAACAAACAACCGTAAAATCACAATTGCATAAAACAATAAGCATTAATTTCTCACTCTGCACCTGTGGGTTGTTTAGGATTGGGCCCAAGTGTGCTCCAAAGTTTCTCATTTTCCTTGAACCAACAGCTAGTGTAAGTATCTTCCTCCCATGGAAAAAAGGAAGAACATGAGGAAATGTTAGTCTCCTTATTTGAAGTAAAGTTTTTTCTTAAGTTTTTTGTTTGTTTCATTTGTCTTTCTAATATCTTCTATTTTGGGGGCATGTGGGTGGTGGCTCAGTTGGTTGAGTGTCTGGCTTTGGCTCAGGTCATGAGATCACAGCCCATGTTGGGCTCTGTGCTGACACCTCAGAGCCTGGAGCCTGCTTTGGATTCTGTCTCTGGCTCTCTCTGCACTCCCCCCACTCACGCACTGTCCCTCTCTCTCTCAAATGTAAATATTGAAAAATTTTAAATAAAAATATTCTATTTTTATTGGAGTTTCAATAGAGAATACATTACTCTCTCTAAAAAAATGTGAATTAAATTCATGCCCTAGCCACAACCAGTGCTATACCCATTCCTGAAAGTCTGCCTTTCTTCTGCACCAAATAAGCTACATGAATCCTGGATAACACGCATAAAGGAAAAAGAAGATATTTTCCTTGGATTCTGAATTTCTTTCAAATATGATTTTCTCTCCCCTTCTTTTGACAAGCCTGCCTTGTGTACTACCTGAGTAATTTCATAGCACCTACTGAAAACAAATAATTTGGAATACATGTTCTATGTGCTAGCTAAGAGATTTATTTTGACAATGAGCAGGTGAGGCAAGATTCAAAGGGAATTTACATATCCCTCCACAGTTTGGCCTTTATGTTTTATTATAAAGCCTACAAAGTTGTAATTTCACCCTCTGCTTTCTGGTGAATAAACAAAGGAAGATTGTTTTGATAAAGAGACTTAATGGGAAAAGTTGATGTATTGCACCTTGGCAGATAACTCAAATTTATGAGCTTAGGGGAACAGTTTACCAATTTTTTCTTCTCAAATAGTCTGTTTAGCTTGTGAAATTCGCATAAAATCAACACTAATTTTTTCCATCCTGTACCGTTATAAATTGTGTGTGAAGTTATCTTGTGTACCTGACAAGGCTGAGAACACCTATTCAAATGAAGTGGTTACTACAAATGTGGAAGATGGGACAGTCCTTCTGCCAAAAAGCAAGACTGCACATTTCTCAGAGTACTGAATGTGGCTTTCAAACACTACTGGGATTTCTAGAAAGAAAATTCTAACTGGCAGTGACTCAGTGCAAATGATAAATACACTTGGTTTTGTTGACAGCTGTTCTTGTAAATTCCAGTATTAATGTTTCCTATAGTGGTTATATTTTCTTAGCATGAGGGAGCTGTAGCCTAGTCTTGCAAGATGGGAGGAGTTATAGGAAGTTCCAGCATTACTCTTCCCTCTGAAATTCAAAGAGAAATGATTATGCTCCTTGGACCACAGGTTTGACTTCTCGTTTTAAGGAATGTGTGTATAAGCATTGGGTAGCCATTCATTATAATACTTTAAAAAATATTTAATGGCCTGAGAACATTCTCATGGGGGATTATATAATTTCTGCATGAAAAAAATAGAATTCAAAACTTTTTTAATAGTATAATTCCCATTGAGATAGAATATAGAGTTATTTGAAAGGAAATCTACCGGAATGTTAATAGTGGGATTCGGGAGGATTATTATTCCTCCTCTTGCACTTTCCTGTATTTATGAATTATTTAAAATGAGCCAGTATTTTCTAACTTGAAAAGTTCCTAAATACCGTAAGACATAGCTTCCTCCCCATTCTTGTAATGTACGGGGAAGACAACATTTTATACGTTAAAAACTAGCCATCAAAGGGACTTTTCTGGGCTTCTTTGATTTCTATCTTCTGTCATCTTTTTTCTTTACTCGCTTCTTAGTAATCTCAGTCAGTGTTACAACTTCACATGAACACCTCAGTCTCGTATATACAGCCCTTGCCTTGATCTTCAGTTCTAGTCTCGCGATAGTGACTACCTGCTAGGTAGCGACATATGGGTATCTTGTCAGCACACTCAGCGCACCCCAGAACAAACCCCTGAACTGTCCTCTAGATCTCCTGATCCTCCTGCTGTCTCTATTCCTGTTCATGGCACCACTTTTTCTAGGTCATTAAGAAGGGATTTGTCACGGCTGTCTTCACCCTCCTTTATCTGTCACACACAAAGAGTTGTCATCATATTCTAGCTAAATAATCTAGCTCACCTTTAATTGCCCCTTTCCATTCCTTCTGGCAGTATCCTAATGATACCTCTCGCTTGGACAAAGCATTGTACTTACTAAGCACATCATGTTTATTAACCTTAACCCTCACAACAGCCCGGCGAGATAGGTACTCTTCTTAGCATCCCTATTTTACATTCACTTGCCTGAGCTCACAGAGTTTGCAAGTAGAGCTGGATTTGAACCCAGGCAGTCTCAGGTCAGAGACTATACATATACCTTTCAGCCACACAGCCTTTAGACAGTAATGGCAACAATCGCTTTACATTAGTTCTTGTTACATCCCTATGTTGGTATTATCCCTATTGTAGAGATAGGAAAACCAGAAACACCTCATGCGCTAAGCCTGTTCATCTATCCACCTCCATCAAGATTAATCTTCTAAATGCTCCGTTCCGATGAGTCCTTTAAAAAGAAAAACACAGTGTTTCTCATTGCCCAGAGAATGAAGTCGGAATTGTTTAGTTGGGCATTCAGGAGCTCCCCATCTGTTGCCCACCCACCTTTCAGCTTTATCTGCTACTTGCTCCTGCTGGTTGGTCCCCTGGCCCTCCTTCAGCCATGAACCAGGCCCTGTCTCCACTCATCTGAGCTCGAACTTCTATTTTTGCTTCTTACCACCCACCTCAAGTCCCATGTATATATTCTCCCCTGCAAAGGAGCTTTTGGAATTTTCACTGAACAGGAGGCATAGATCAGGTGCAGTCTAAAGACTATCAAGACTTCTCTGCAATTAGATAGGCCCTGGAAAGAGAAAAATCACATTTCCTTATTCTCAAGTACAAAAACTAGGCTTGACAGAGCTCTCTGTTTCTTTCTCTTCTGCAGCAGTGCCCACGGTGCATGTTATCAGTTTGACAATAAATAGTAATAATAAAAAAAAAAGATTGTTACTGAGCGTAGTGGAAGCAAGGGGCAGATTGAGTGTCCTTTAGATATTAACCCTGAGAATGATGGCTTGGGTAGTCCCAGCCTTGCGACCTCTTGTGCTCACATATCTTTTTCATATTGGTCTTCTACTGTGGACTAGAGCAGGGCTTGTGGCCTCTTCTCCCTCCTCCTCTTTGTTCTTCTTATTCTCTATCTTTCTTCTTCCAAATCCTTTTGCTAAAGAAAGTCTTTAGGGGACTCAATATAAATAATATATTTAAAAAAGAGCTGCCCTGCCGAGGTGAAGTGGGGAGCCTGAAGCCCTCTTCATTTGTCCCTCACTTACCACTCCTCCCCCCTGCACCTGAGGAATTCTGCATAGCCTAGTTTTTCAAAGGTTTTATCAGTAGTATGTGGATGTGTGGTCATGCACCCCTGTTTATTTATTTATTTTACTTTTTAAGTTTATTTATTTTGAGAGAGAGAGGGAGAGCACAAATGGGGGAGGGACAGAGAGAGAATCTGAAGCAGGCTCCACACACACTGACACTGCATAGCCCAATGAGAGGCTCCAACTCACAAATGGCAAGATCATGACTGAGCCCAAACCAAGAGTCTGACTCTCAACGGACTGAGCCACCCAGGCACCCCTCATGCAGGCCTGTTTAGAGGTACGGTGGAGAGGAAGGCGATTCTGTTGTTCATAAAAATGTAACAAGTTCAAACCACTTTCCCTTTTTTTCCTAAGTTAATTGCTTTTTTTGTTCTGTGCTCCCTAGAACCTGGATTCAATTGTAATTCAATGATTATTTGTTTAGTGTTTGCTGAGTTGCTTTCATGATATGAGGCTTCAGAGAAATATATGGGGTAGTCCATGCCCCTAGCACAAATATAATCTAATTGTGAGGCCAAGACCGTCTCCTTCTTCAGAGTGACTCCAAAATCTTCAGTGTTCTGATTTTTTGCCCAAACTTTGGCTCTAATACTTGGGTTGTCTGTCTACCTCCTGGACCCTCTCTTATTGGCTGTCCCATCTCACCTCAACTCAAAAAACCTGTCTCAGACTATGCTCTGCCTCAGAAACCCAAAGAGTTTGTGGCATCAACATCAGAACTGACTGACAAAAGAACAAAACCACTGGGGAACAGTGGGAGGCAGTAGGGAAATCATCCATCAAAATGACAAAAGTAACACAAATAATTGCGGAGAGCTGTGAGTTACTATTAAATATGCGAACCCTATATTTATGAGAGGGAGTAGATGTGTCCTGGAGGGAACATATGCCTACATAATCTCAACTGGTCCCCGCTCCCTGATGCCTCTTACCTTGCGAGTATCTCTCTGTGTTAACATGATCGTAGAGTTAAAAAAACAAAACAAAAAAAAATGTGTTTTATAGATAAATGGCCTTTGACTGCAAGTCACCAACTACATTTGCAGGTGAGCAAAGGAAGTAGAAATCTGTTCCAAAAATCGAGAGAAAAAATGGCCATGATGGATGTTCTAAAAGAAGGGACTATGTACATAAAACCATATTTACTCTAATTCCTGGATATAGTTTATAATTTCTTGGAGTGGGATCTCCAAGGGTAATACTGAACTCATCTTGTCTGCTTACTTTAAAAACAAGCCCCTGAATAAATTGTGACTTCATTGTATTTGATTTTGCTGTAGAGGAAAAGTTAAGGTTGCAGAGTAGCACACTGTGGCTCACTGTAAGGAAAACTCCTAACAAGACATCAGTCCAAAGTCAGGCTGGATGTTGGGGGGCGGGGAGTGCAGCGTATTTCCCCTCCCAATTTGGGCATGGGCTGGGACGAATTATTGTGTTTGGAGAGAGGTTGAATTGAAAGGCCCCTAAAGACCCTCTGACTAAACACTTCATAAGCATATAAGTTCATTTGGAGGCCAAAAAGGTGAGAGATTAAAATGACGAGTTTTAGCAGAGGGGCCTTCCTAATATGGAGGAAGTCACTGGGACTTGCTTTGAAGAACTGCTATGTTTTGGAGATAGGGAAAGGAAAAGGCATCATTCTGGGTGGGGAAAATGTGTCAGAGGTGTGGAGAAGGCAGAACAGGTGCAGAGAAATGAAGAGGGTAGCTGATGCTGATGGAGGAGAAACGAAATATGATAGAAAGAGCCCCTTGAGAGAGAGTAGGAGTTGAACTGTATTTGAGGCAGTGGTAAGCTTAGCAAAAACCTGACAGCTCTTCATACATTATCTGATAAACCTGACAGTTGCCTAAGGACATGTGAACTTTGGAGCAGCTCTGAAGTGAAAAGAGATAGAAAAGCTGAATGCTATGTTAAAGCGTCTTCCCCAGTGCTAAAGAACTAGGGTTTTCCTAAATACAGGGGTGGACTACCAATCAGAGATAAACTACATTTTTAAAGTATCCCTTGTCTATACTGAGATGAAAGGGCGGCAAGGAAAATCTGTAAACCTCCACCTAAGGTCAGAAAGTGATATTTTAAGAACTTCCATTTTACCACAGAGGTGAGATATTGTAAAAATCCTTTATTTGTGAACGAACAAGCATACAAATATGGTATAAGATGATGTGTTAAGAATTGGAACACTGGAAGCAAGCCTGACATGAAATTTCTTCAAAAGGGCCTTTAAGTCACTATCCATTTTGTGAGTTTACTATTATAATATTATATAAACTGTATTATTTATACATGAATTATAAAACTATTATAGGATGGTTTGCAGAGTGTGTACCTTGGTGTGATGGTGTATCTTCTCGACTGCGAATGAGCAATCTGGAGTCACCAGCCCCGCCGGAGCTCTAGGGATAGGGCTGTGTGTATGATGGCAGATAACCAAAGAAATATGGTGGTCCCATCAGCAACTTGAAAGCTGTGATGCTTCTAGCTAGTTTGTATATTTTTGTGTTTGGCCATTATTGAGTCATAACTGGCTAAATTTGTATTTCATTTTATTCTTTAAATCTTTACCAAAAGAAAGAAAAAAAACATTCAGGAATTGAGAATGAGACAAATTATGTTTCAATCAACTTGTACTTGTGTAATCAAAGAGACCTCGAATCCAGGGATATCATTAACCTAGAACAGATGAGGTCACAAATATTCCTCCACTGCCATCCAACTATCTAGGTATAAAGAAAATGTTGTTTGTGAGAATAAGACTAATCATAATATTTGTCATTTCCATAGTGAGAATCCCCAGTAGAATAAAATATCAGCGAATTTTGCTCATTCTGAAAATTAGACAAAATTTAGTTGTAATTCCACTACATTAAAACACTTTTGTGGTCTGGACCCTGGTGATACCTGGTGTTGGGTCTATCCCATTACCTCCCACTATAGACTATTATCTCTCGCTGGGTCCAGCCAGTTTAGAATTGATGTTGAATTTATTTCAAATAAAATTCTAAGACATTGTAATTTTTCCCTCTCTTTTTAAAATTATTTTTATTAAGTTTTTTAATTCCACTATATTTAACATACAGTGTTATATTGGTTTCATTTGCACAACAGAGTGATTCAACAGTTCTATACATTACTCAGCGCTCATCGTGGTGACTGTATTCTTTAATTCCCATTACCTACTTCACCTATTTCACCTTCCCTCTGATAACCATCTGTTAGTTATCTATAGTAAGTATGTTTCTTGGTTTGTCTCTTTCTCTGTGTCTTTCTTTCTCTCTCTCTTTTTTTTTTTTTTTACCTTTGCTCATTTGTTTCTTAATAAATGAGCAACATGTGAGGTACATCTGTACATATGAGGTACGTCATATGGTATTTGTCTTTCTCTGACTGACTTATTTCTCTTAGCATTATACTCTTGAGCTCCATCCATGTCCTTACAAATGGCAAGATGCCATTCTTTTTTATGGCTGAATAATATTCTATTTGTGTGTGGGTGTGGGTGTGAGTGTGTATACCACATCCTCTTTATCCATTCATCAGTGGATGAACACTTGGAGTGCTTCCATTATTTGGCTATTGTAAATGCTCCAATAAGCATAAGGGTACATGTACGCCTTTGAATCAGTGTTTTTGTGTTCTTTGGGTAAATACCCAGTAGTGCAATTACTGGATCATAGGGTAGTTCTATTTTTCACTTTTTGAGGAATCTCCACACTGTCTTCCACAGCGGCTGCACCAGTTTGCATTCCCACCAGCAGTGTATGAGGGTTCCTTTTTCTCCACATCTTCACTAGCACTTGTTTCTTATGCTTTTTATTTTAGCCATTCTGACAAGTTTAAGGAGATATCTCATTGTGGTTTGATTTGCATTTCCCTGATGATGAGTAATGTTGAGCATCTTCTCATGTGTCTGTCAGCCATCTGGATGTCTTCTTTGGAGAAATGTCTGTTCATGTTTTCTGGTAATTTTTAAGTTGGATTACTTAGTTTTTGGATGCTAACTTGTATAAGTTCTTTATATATTTTGGATACTAACCCTTTATCACAAAGGTCATTTGCAAATATTTTCTCTCACTCGATAGGTTATATTTTAGTTTTGTTGATTATTTCCTTCACTGTGCAGAAATTTTTATTTTGATGTAGTCCCAATAGTTTATTTTTGCTTTTGTTTCACTTGCTTTAGGAGATGTATCTAGTAAGAAGCTGCTATGGCCAATGTCAAAGAGGTTACTACCTGTTTTCTTCTCTATAATTTTAATGGTTTCCTGTCTCATATTTAGGTTTTTAATCCATTTTGAATTTATTTTTGTGTATAGTATAAGAAAGCGTTCCAGTTTCATTCTTCTGCATGTTGCTGCCCAGTTTTCCCAACACCATTTGTTGAAGAAACTGTCTTTTTCACATTGCATAGACTTGCCTCTTTCGCCAAAGATTAGTTGACCATAAAATTCTGATTTACTTCTAGGCTTTCTATTGCGTTCCATTGGTTTATGTATCTATTTTTGTGCCAGTACCATACTGTTTTGATTCCTGTAGCTTTGTAGTATCGTTTAAAGTCTGGAATTTGATACTTCCAATTTTGTTTTTCTTTTTCAAGGTTGCTTTGGCTATTTGGGGTCTTTTATGGTTTCATGTAAATTTTAGAATTGTTTGTTCTAGTTGTGTGAAAAAATGCTATTGGTATTTTGATAAGAATTGCATTAAATCTGTAGATTGCTTTGGATTTTTTCTTCTAATCCATGAGCATGGAATATCATTTCATTTGTTTGTGTCACCTTCAGTTTCTTTCATCAGTGTTTTTTAGTTTGCAGAACACAGATCTTTCACCTCTTTGGCCAAGTTTATTCCTAGGATTTTATTATATCTGGGGCAATTATAAATGAAATTTAAAAAAATTATTCTTTCTGTTGCTTCATTATTAGTATATAGAACTACAACAGATTTCTGTTCATTGATTTTGTATTCTGCAACTTAAGTGAGTTCATTTATCAGTTCTAGTAATTTTTTGGTGGAGTCTTTAGAGTTTTCTATATATAGTATCATGTGATCTCCATATAGTGTAAGTTTTATTTCTTCCTTAATTATTTGGGTGTCTTTTATTTCTTTTTATTGTCCGATTGCTGTGGCTACAACTTCCAGTAAAGTGGTGAGAGTTGACATCTTTGTCCTATTCCTTTAAAGCTTTCGGTTTTTCTCCATTGAGTATGATGTTAGCTGTGGGTTTTTCATATAAGTCCTTTCCTTTATTATGTTGAGGTATGTTCTCTTTAAACTTATTTTGTGGAGGGGTTTTTTAAAAATCATGAACAGACGTTGTACTTTGTCAAATGCTTTTTCTACATTTATCGAAATAATCACTCTCTTTTTAAATGTTTATACAGATAGAATTTATATAAGATAAGGGAAGGAGACAATCAAGGCAAGGGAAACAGCCTGAGTAAAGATGGTATATTCTTGTAAAAGGCAAGCTAGACTGGGAGCAGCCAGGCTGGAATAGACTTGTCCCAGGGAGGGGACAGTGGAAGGTTAAGGAGAAATATTTTGGTGGGACAATCTTATATTCTTAAATAGTATTGAATATGCTGTGTCATAGACTGGTGGGGACAGTGTCCGAGAGGAGATACAGAGGAGGAGGTGACAGAGCTCATAGGTGGGTCATTATGAGGAAGAATGGAGGGAGTTAGGTTGCTGCTGAGCGCATCGTTAAGGAGCAGTCCACAAGACTACCCTCACTTCTGACACAAAGTGCAGGTTTGGGGTCTCCAACTGATCACCCTCCATTTCAACAATTTACTAAAAGGACCCAGAGAACCCACTGAAAGTGTAACCGTGATACTCACGGTTATTACAGAGCACCAGGACTGATTAAAATAAGCCAAGGGAAGACACGAATGGGGCAGAGTCCAGGAGAGTTCCAAACTCAGAGCTTCTTACTGCTCTCTTGGAGGGGAGTGTGAACAGCATTAACTCTTTCGGTAGCAATGTGAGAAAATAGACACGTAGTATTACCAATCAGGATAACTCACCTAAGCCTTGATGTGCAGAGTTTTGATCGGGCCTCAGTTACATAAACCTGGCTGGTCAGCCACATTGCTGACCTTAGGATCCAGCCTCTTTGGAGATCTAGTTGATGACACGTGACCCAGAATTCTCACCCTAAATCACACAGATAGGCTATAGGTGTGACCCAAGTTTCTCAGATACTCTTTATCAGGGATTACATTTCCAAAAATTTAGAGATCGCCCACTAAGGACCAAGGGTAAAAGCCTGACCTCTCTTTGGGTAAAGTTATTATTATTTTTTTTTTTGAGAGAGAGAGAGAGAGAGAGGGAGAATGAATCTTGCTGGACATGGAGCCCAACACAGGGCTCGATCTCACGACCATGAGATCATGACCTGAGCCGAAATCAAGAGTCAGATGCTTAACCAAATGAGTCACCCAGTCATCCCAAGGGTAAGGTTAATTCATTACTACACACCAAGGTGACACAGTTTTGTCTTTTTTAAAATTCTCCCTCTCATTTCTGTCTCTTCTTTCTTTCCCCAAATCTTATAAGCTGCAAAAACAATCTATGTCCCCAACACCCTCTTCTTAGCCATTGTCAAGTCAGGCTGTCATCGTGACTGGGCTCTAAAAAATGAGAACAGGGTGCGTGGCATGTCTTCATCCTCAGCTAGACAAACTCTACAGAAATCTCCGGGCAAGTCTCATGGTGCCAGGTCCCCAGAGAATGTTCTTTGCAAGGACAGCTTCTTGCTGGGAAAATTACAACAAATAAAAGTCATCTCAGAGGCTGAGGACTAAAGGTCACCATAGAGACTGCTCCTCTCCCCCAGGCACAGAGCATGTTGAAGACTTATTCTGGGCCAAATAGTTTCAAACAATAAAGTTTCTAACAAATATTAAATTACCCCAAAGAAAGTGGCTATGCGATTTAGGTAAGACTGCCTCACGGCCTTAGAACAGCTCCCTTTAAAGCTCTCTCAGGTGGTTTTTTGTTTTATTTGAGATTCCTTTCTTTGCCAACCTGTTTCTTTCAGGAAAAAGTCAAAGAAGCCTTCTCAGATAATGAGAAGAAGTTTTATAATGGACATTTTTGCCATTTCAAGTCATAGCTCAACCCAATCATGTTTAGAGGTTTCTATAAGGATTGTCTATATTAAAATTTTTAAAAATTCTTTGGAGAAAGCAGATTGGGCCCGACTTTGGGCTCATGCCTACAAAGTGAGTTCTTTGGTAAAGGGCTTTATTTGCAAATAAAATATTTTCCACACGCACTTGTCCCACTAAATCATATAGCACAAAAATAAAAGGGCTTGAATTCACAAAAACAATCATTATTTGCAAAGGGAAACCTTTTCAAATGTGCTTATATCTACCCACATCTGCTTTTTGATCTTGGGGCCAAAAACTTTCTCGAATTAAGTGTTTTGCCTCCAGTGCACTTATCTCAGAATGGTGAAATGAAATAAACAGGGAAAGTAAAGAGTATTATTTTAAATAGTGCAGTTTGTATCTAATGTGGTCATGTGTAGTACTCTAACTTATTATGTTGAACTGTAATCTGAAATACTTCATATCCTATATTTTAAAACTAACCTAGGGTTTTCTCCTACATCTTCAAAAGTGACTATTATATTTTCATATTGTCATTAACATTGATTATGCTACCATACCAGTGTTCTGCTTTATATATTTTAATTAAACGTTTTATGTTTCGTACTTGTATCCTGAGGCAATTTTAACATGAAGGGGACAATTTTATAAATGGGGGGAAAAACATATCAAATGAATGGTGTGTTCCCTGCTGCCTAGAACATTTAAAAGCCAGAATTCCTGCCTCAAATGTTTCCAGGCAAAGTAAAATTATAAGGAAAATTAGATGGTTTTTAAATGTCAAGAGTAAGTTATTTTCTCTCATTTGGCTTGATTTTTGGTTTGTTTGATGTAGTCATGGAATCTTTTCTCCTTAAAGCTGAGTCTATTTTTGCTGAAGAAAAGGTATGAAGGTTTATTAAATGGTAACCTATAATTATTAAATAATTGAAGACAATGCAAGGGTCTAAAAATAGGGGGCTGGTTGCATGATTATGGAACATAAACACTGCATAATCTATAAAAGTCAGGTCATAAAATGACATACAAAAATGTTTCCTATATGTTAAGTGAAAAAAGTCAATTATAATCAGTACACACAAAATGTCCTTATTTGATTTAGAAAAATATGTAGAATATGAATACATGAATAAATAATATGTGTAAATATGCATAGAAAACACTGAAAGGTTATTTAGACCACATTAAGTTGTGGTTCTCTCTCATAAACTAGAGATGGTTTGAAAGATCATAAATCATTAAGTCCTAGAGTTGAAAAGCCTTTGATATCATTTAATTCAGTTACTCATTAACTCACTAGATAATTCATTCTTTGGCTATTTAAAGACTGATCCCCCTGCTTCCTCAAGTTTTTCTTCAGTATAACGTCCCTAGTTTCTTCAGTCTTCCTTCATGATTTCCTGACTTCTTCCAGTCTTGAGTTATTGGCATCCCTCGTAAGGTGGGTCATCAAGAGAAGACCCATGTTCCAAGTGTGATCAGGCCAGCTAGTATCCAACGGACTTTTTTGCTGCTTTTATGTCTGTCCAGCAAAGGCCACAGTTGATATCGCCATGAAGTCAACTAAAGCTTTTTCAGAGAATTTCTATGTGAGAAACTAATTAAAGGCCATCATCCCCAATTTGAATTAATTCTATTAAATCTTTAAATCCAAAATAGGATCTCTATAGCTATATCAATCTCTGGTTCAGCTTCCTGCCTTTCTGTTAATTCTTACTAAACCATATTTCATTTGTTTTACTTTATATCCAAGTCTGTCAAACTCATTTTGAATCTTGGTTCTGTCCAGGAATATATTCAGGGTTTTTCCCCCCATTTATTTCCTTCCCATATTGATAAGTAAGTAAGCCTTCTCTATCTTTACCTATCTCCAAAATCCATCTTTGAGGGTAAGGACCAGAACTCGTCTTACTATCTCCGAGTCCCAAACTTGCTTATTCACAGAGGACTTTATGGTATGGCATTTCATTGGTCACCTCTTTCCCACTCATTTACCCCAACTCAAGTAGGTAGGACAAGCATCCTATCTATTGGCACAGTCAGCGACTGAGGGGAATTCAGTCCTGAATTTTCTGTACTGGTTCTAGTGCATTCCCACCACCAGGCTCAGTAAAAAGAATACAAAGGCAAAGAGTGGAGGCAAAACTTTTTAAGAGGGGATTTTTCTGAAAGGAAGAACATGTAGTAAAAAGAATGAAGTGGCTAGTATCCATTAGTGTTTACATATCACTGACAAGCTGAGAGTCTATAAACAGAGTAATGGGTTGGAGCCCTGCCTGTTTATCCGTATAAATGCCACCCATGTCTGGCTCACTTATTTTGAATGTGGCTTCCAGAAAAATCATGGATGGGGGAGCCAAGCTCCTGAGAGAATTGGTCAGCTATGAATTTCAAAGACTAGTCATTATTATTATAACATAGTGTTGTCCCTGGACCTCAGATTCCACACTTACAAGGTCAGGAAGTTTAATGCAACTTGGTGACATTCAAGTCTTCCTCCATTCAATATTTTTGATATGAAGATAGATTGATTCACCAACACGGTGCAGTTTGCAACTTTTCCTTGTTATGCTGTTCAAGATAATCTGTGAAACACAGATTTGATATTTCCAAGGCCTCTTCTCTCTTCCTTGGTAATTTTTTCGTTTATCTCAATTTGACTCCCTGCTTTTTTTTCTATACTCCTCAGGCACTGCTCCACCCCTACTCTACATGCTCTCTGCCTCTGCATGCTCCCTGTTTTCCTGGAAAAATTGCTACAAGCTAACCTGAGGGCTAGGGGAGTTGGAAGCCTCTCTGCCTGGACTCACATGCTACTAAACTGTACATTCTGCTACTTACTGCCAAGTGACCCATCCCATCACTTAATTTCTTATAGCCTTAGTTTTTTCATGTAAAACAATAGGTTGTTTTAGGGTTGGTGATGGTTCTCATAAAACTGTTGTGAGGATATGTGAAATCAAGAGTACACAGTCTTAAATGTATTTTCTGGCTCACAGAAAACACACAAATAGATGTTCACACACACAAAAATACCTCACATTTCTCTATCATTTCTCTGTATCTTCATCCTCTGGTCTCAGAGGAAGAAGGGTCTGTATTATTTTTCTGGAGCTATCATAGTTTCTTTCGTATGTGTCCTGGCTTAAAACAATAGAGAAGACTTATAGGTTATTGTAGCAAAGTCCAGAGGGAGGGCAGACTTCGGCAGCTCAAAAGTGCCATGAGGGACTTAATTCTGTTCTTTCTTCTCTGTTCTTGCTGACATCAACTTCACCTTAAGGTTAGGGCTCTCCTCAGGATCCCAAGATGACTGCACCAGTTCCAGGGCCACATTTCACACATTCAAGCCGAGAACAAGAATTTGTTCTAAAACATCTCTCGGAAGAGCAGAGAAGCTTCTTTCAAAAGTCTGAAAAAAAAAATCTCTCTCATATGTCTCCAGTCTAAATAGGATGAAATGCCTTCCCTAAACCCATGACTAAGGTCAGGGAAGAAGGTCGTGTTATTTTAAGCTTGAACCCATGCTCTAGCTCTGGAAATAGGGTGGAGTCAAATTTCTTCAATGCATATAGAATTTGGGTTACCCAGTCAGCATTGTCCAATTCCACAATTCATATGGATTTCTCTGTTCTATGCCTTTCACATAAAATGCAATGCAAATAGAGCTTCCTGAAGTTAATCATCTGGTGGTCTTGGACTTGGAAAGAGATACCTGAGATTAAGGGTAGTTACCACAAGAAAGGGTAAAGATATTTTAGATCATTACAAAGTCCTCTTCACCTTGTGCCTTTGACTCCATCTCTTCCTCCTTCCTTTGGGACTTTCCCGTTAGTTTATCCTTTTTTTTTTTTTTTTTAATTAGCAACGGGTCCCTTTTTATTAAGTCACTTGCTTATGCTCATTTTTCTTCACTCAAAATAAAAAACAATAAATACAAATTAAGTTAAAATTTAAAATGAAAGCTTTCCTAAACCTGCTACTCCACCAAGCTACCTTAGCTTCCCTATCACATTAATGGAAAAAAACAGTCTCTTCATTGGCTCAATTTGGTCATCTTGCTTCTGCCTTAACCACGCTACCAGATCTTCCCTCTGAGTTATTTCTCTGTAAATGAATCCAAATGTCATTGATCAGCTCCAACTTTTTTGGTCACTACATCCTCATTCTTGAATTATTTTCCTCCTTTACATCCACTTATTTGATCAAAGTTTTATCATTCACCTGCCACGTGCCACACACTGGGATAAATGCTGAGAATGCAAACATTGAAAAAACTCAGTCCCTGCCCTCAAGGAGGCTAATAAAGGCTAGTGGAAAGACAGCCAGTGAAACAACAGGTGAAAGCTGTACTAGAGGCACAGGAGAGGAATAAGCATCTAAATCTAGGAGTCTATGAAGCTTCAAAAAGAAACAATTCTTGGACTGTTTTTAGGAAAAAGTAAGGAGTTTGTCAAATTGGAAAATGTCAGAGGCACAGGGAACATCATGGTGCAACCAGGGAACTATAAGTGGCTTGATACAGTTGGGGGGATGGTAGGGAATGGAAGAGAGGGGCAAGAGTTGAAGTTGTTCAAGAACGCAGGGGCCAAGTCAGTCAAGCGTTTGGACAATGTAACGTGGATCATGGATGGCCAAAGAAAAATTGAACTATTTAGCATGACAGATTTATATTTTAATCATTTCTGTGAAATGATAGGGGATGGAATAGGCAGACATGTGCCCAGAAGCTGGTGGGTTGATAAGGAGGGTACTGAAGAATTTGGATCAGGACGACTTGTGGCTCAGTCTGTTGAGCATCCAGCTCTTGATTTCAGCTCAGGTCATGATTCCAGAGTCATGGGATTGAGCCCTGCATCTGGCTCTGTGCTGAGCATGGGGGCTGCTTGAGATTCTCTCTCTCTCTCTCTCTCTCTCTCTCTCTCTGCCTCTGCCCCTCTCGCCCACTCTCTCTCACTCTCTCTTTCTAAAATGAAAAAAAAAAAAAAGAATTTGGATAAAGATGATGATGTTTCTGAACTATATGATGATGGCTGAAAAGAAGGTAGAATAAATTCAAAAGATAAAAACCCACAGCATTCAGTGTGTTCAGAATGGAACACTAAAGAATGGCAAAGCTAAGCGAGAAGAAAAATTCAGTGATGTCAAATATAGCACAGAGGTTATTCAAGAAAAGGACTCAGAATATCCCTGGTTATCTTCTCATTTGTATGACCAGTTGTCACTCACGATTGGGCTTTTAGCTCTGCCGCTCTGTATTGGTGCTTCCCAATGAAATAATCAAAGTAGACCTTCCTACATTCTCCCCTCACAACATCATATAATCCCCTGGGCTTCCATGATTACAGCTATGTCTGAAGCCTCAAATCTACATATCTGAGTCTGACCGCTCCTCAAATTACAACGGCAATTTTCAGTTGCTTCCTCAGCATCTCTGCTCGGATATCCATTTGTGCATCTCTAACTAAATTGAAATCATCATATCCTCTCCAAGCTTATTACTTTTTCTAATCTGTCAATGCTGCCGCTATCCTTCCAGCAGGACAATTTGCTGTCACCTCTGTATCTTTATTAGTTTGTTCACCCATCAGATATTGAGCATCTAAAATATATCTTGGATTCTTCCATGTGCTGTGGGTGTAGTAATAACCTCAACCTGCCCATGTAGATGACCTTCATTCTAGTGAGGGAATACATGTTGTATTATATCAGATGAGTGTAATAATTTAAAATAAAACAGGATAGAGAACATAAGAGTGATAGAGTGCTTTCTACATTCAATCAGTTGGTAAGGCCTTTCACTTCACCTTTAATGTTTCTGGCATTTATCCTCACCCCTTGTTCCCACACTGTCCAAGTTCTGCTTTCCACGCCCCCTCATTAAACAAATGCAATAATGTCTCAGTTTAACCCAATTAATTTTGAAAAATATGTAGTGAGCTGTCACCACATCCTGAACACTAGACTTGATACAGATCCCAAAACAAACGAAAAAATTTGCAGTTTAGAAGTGATGAAATAAACACCTGAGCCACTTAACTACAAAACACACTTGATAAATTCCACATGGATATTTTACCTAACTAGCAAATTCACAGGATGGTAGGTCACTTCTAAAGGGGACTCAGTTGAGTTAGTTATTCACAATTCCTCTTAAAGGGTGGATTGGACTTCTTTTGGGTTTTGAGAGGACAAGCTGGGGAGGAAAATGCATTCCAAGTGGAAGGCTCTGGATGAGTAAAGCGAATGTCCAGATGATAGTGGGTGGTGCCACTTGCTGGGAGCCTAGGTTACTGATAGAGGAAGCTAAGGTTAGGAAGATAGACTGGGACCATTCTGTGAAGAGTTTAAAGTCTAATTTGATAAGTTATACTTAATTCAACAAGCAATGAATATCCATTAGTTTTTTCTCTTATGTTTAGTACATATGTGGCTTTTTCATTTGTCAATTTATTTATAAAACATCTGTGAGACTACTATCACTACTATCCTAGAATATTGTTGAATTAGTAACAAATTTTATACAAGGCACATGTGTTGAAATAATATCTTATGATATGAAAGCTAAGCAAACCCAGATAGGTGGTGGCATGAATGTATTTATATCTGAAAAATTATGTTCCTGAGCTTTGAAATATTTCATGTTTTCCATTATTATGAAATTAGGTAAAGACTGCAGTGAGCCAGCTTATAAATTTATATTTCTGTTAACTTTACAGAATGAAAAAAGAAAAATCCTCTCCTAGGGACTTTATCAAAATTCTTCGAATTGGCAGAGTCTCTGAAACATAAGAAATATGGAGAAGAAACTTTAGTGGAATATCTCCAGACCTTAATGAATGTCTCAATGAAAATACATGGTTTCTTCCAAAAATATGTTAATAATTATCTATTTCTAGAATGAGACATAAATTTCCAAAGAGGTGCTAATTTGCCTTTCTAAACAAAAGACTGAATTGTTTAATTTTAGTTTTCCAACTTACAAATGGATGTTCCCACTTAATGAATTTTCAAAAGCACATAAATCCGTCGAAGTTTCCAAATGTAGAACTACACATGCGATGACTTGGCCTAACAACCACTGTTCTGATTTAGTGTCCAAACTATTCTACACATTGACAATATATTCAAAGTATAGGTTTGGTAATGGGTATGGTACTAATATTCTAGACGAGTAGATTCGAAACCCAATATGATTTCAAAATTGGCCAACTTTACCAAGGAAGTATGAAGAAAGGTTTCCATGGTTTCAGAGAATCAATAGTGCCCTCTAAAGGAAATCCATGGGAGGTACATTCAATATCAAGGTTTAATTCAGCATTCTTTCCGCCAAAATGTTACTTAATTGTAATTCATAAAATGGATTCAAGATTATAAAAAGAGTGAAGGCTAGCTCTCATCATAAATATCATAGGTAGCTTCCCACATAAATTTTCCACTGGTAGAGCAAGCGGATCATCCTCCAGCCCTTAATTGTTTCTGCTGTCTGTGAACTATTGTTACCATCTTTGTGGAAAGTTTCTTGAAAGGCAATGATTTCTGAACTGAAGGTTGGACATCCTGGATTCTGAGAGAGAGGAAATTCAGAAGGGGATCCAGGTAGATGTCTTGGGAAAATGTGCTACACTGAAAGAAAAAGGTGTAGAATCAAGTGTGAAGGAGGCCTTGTCCACTCTTTGCCCAAGGCCAATTCTGAAAAATTGCATGTTGGCAAGACAGCCCCATCAGCTGATTCGGAAGAGAAAGGCAGTGTAGTTTGGCTGAAGCACATGAAAATTAAAAGAAAAAGATGATACGGAACACTGTGGATTTTTGTCAATCTAATTTTGTGTTTTATTCTTACATTTTTTTCCTCTATACATTTTGCATGATATACAGAGAATTAGTCATCAAGTGCTTGATAATGTTATAAGAAATGCCCAGTATTTATTGTGGGTTTTTTTTTATTAGGAGCAGGGTGAGTCTTAAAGATTAAATATCTGCCTTAGAGACACAAAGTCAATAAGTACAGATGATGTTAATCCCAGATATAAGGTAATGCAGCAGAGCTATTATCATTATGAGATAGTTGAGAATGAAGTTTAAAATATTTTATTCTGTTACCAAAGCTACGGCATAGAGAGCACTGTGTATGTTTTTAAGGCTCTTCCTTCAGAGTTGGGTCCTATTTTATCAGGCAATAAAGATCACAGTTCGGGTTAGCACTGAGCACATATGCCTGAACATGCATGACAGCTTACTCTGCATATTCAAAGATAAGACTTCACCTGAACCTCACACTAACCTTGTGAGTTCAGTAGGGCAATTGGTATATAATGGAGCAAGAAAAAAACTTCATGGAACATGAGTAGGATTATGTAGGAAAATTAATTTTCAATTATCCTTTTTTTCCTACTGATTGATTGGAATATTAAAACACTTGAAGAGATATCAGGTTAAATATTAATGGACATACAAATCTGCTAAGATGATACATCAGCCACACCAAAGCTGTTCCCCACTTTTGGATAGCCCAGGTTAACTGTCACATTTCAGCAGAGATAGCTGTGGTGAGTAGAGCAAGGTGATAGATCATACTGCACCATTTTAATTAGATGTGACATGTTAGTCTGAAGAAATCTGAGAATTCTGGCAGATAGCATTGTTCTTAGCAGGTTCCTCAAACCACCACCAAAGCTAAAGTTGCATCATCAGAGCAGCAGGTGTGCAGGAGATTCTGGAAGCAGTCGGCTCAGTTACACCACTGTCGACGCACGGGATCCTAGGAAGCGTTTTGAGCTTCACGGTCTAGAGTTAAAAGAGGTTTAAATGTTCATTTCGATTTCCTTTCCGAATGGTTCTGGAAAAGACAGATCCAGAAAAATATAGATTTCTTTACATCTCCAGGGCAGGAGGTTAACACAAAAAGTCCCGCCCCCTCTGATTCATTCTGGTTAGCTAAGAAGCTATTTTAAAGTAGGTTCCAAAGACATACTTCTTAAAGCTTGATCAGCAGCACAAGGGGTCCCATGACTTGTCAGGCAGGAATCGTATCCCTCCTGTGTCTGACCACCCTGTCTCAGCATGCAGTGGGACGTGTTCTGAGTTTCAGAATTCTCTTCTGGAACCAAGGTCCCTCTTCAGGGGAAATGACTCTTAAAGAGTATGCCATACATAGAAGCTTCTGGATGGGTAAGCGAGAAAGTTTCTGGCCTGGGCAACACAGATAGAGCTTATGTACAACTGAAGGTCAGAAGCATTTCTGTTCAGTGCCTTGGCCACTGAACAGAAATGGCTTCTGTGTTATTCACTAAACTGTCCGAGACCAAAGACTGTGACCCGGGGGAGGGTTCTGGTGAGTTCCTAGTGACCCCATAACCACTGAGTCTTCTCACTTTCACGAACCAGTTCCATTTGTCCCGTTAGTTATTATTATGTTGCTCTATATTATTGTCAATACTTGGATGTACACTTATTTGACATGGACAGCAACCCCACAAGGTAGGCTGGACAAGTATTATTATCCCCATCTTACTGCTAGGGAGAAATTAAATGAGTGCACTTGAGTATACTCTGCTAGCTAACAACTCTTGGCTCCCTCCCTGTACGCCAATCCTCTTTGCTTTATATCGTTTATCTACTCTCCTTTTGGTCCTGTGCCATGTGTGTCAACAAGGCAATCTGATGAAATAATTAAAACCAATAGGAGATCAGAAGTACTTCCCTTTGGTCTCTCTTCTCTAAGATCTTTTTGGTGACGATATTTTAAGATGTTCACTGTCTTGATAAGAATTTTTGGCTAGAAAGGACAGAATTTTCTCATGGCTTTTAGGGGTGATGAAAGCTGGAAGTGAATGTGTATCTTTTATTTATTTATTTTTAAGTGTTTTTTTATTTATTCTGAAAGAGAGAGCAGGAGAGAAATAGAGTACACGTGAGCAGGGGTGGAGCAGAGAGAAAATCCCAAGCAAGCGCTACACTGTTAGTGCAGAGCCCAACGTGGGGCTTGATCTCAAGAACTACGCGGTCATGACCTAAGCTGAAATCAAGAGCTGGTCACTTAACTGACTGAGCCACCCAGGTGCCCCTAAATGTGTATGTTTTAGAGTCACATACAGGATGTTTAAGAAAACACCCATAGTTCTTTTGGCTGTTCAAGAAAACTGGTCAAGATAATAGGATTCTGCTTTGTGTCAGGTCAGGGGTACTGAGAGACAGGCTTGGGTCCTGTATCAGCTAGGTAAATGAACTTGACCTATATGTATTAAAACTCCCTACCAGAACATGGTGGTTATTCAACTGTATAGTCATTCAGTATGTTTCTTTTAAACAATGGATCAATTATTCTTGCAAATTTTATTTCTATTTTCCTGGACTTGAGCACTGTCTTAGTGACCAGAAAAACAGGAACAGTTTTGGGAACAGGTTTAAAGTGCTATGAGTTAGACAAGGGAAGATGAATTGGCAGGAATCATTGGGATTGTTTACCTAAATGAGTGTTGATCCAGAATATTCATGGCCAGCAGAATTGCTTACTGGTCTTCTGTTAAAGAGAAAGAAAATAAATCCCAAGGACTATTTCTGAAGTCTTACCTATTACAGTGTCAATCACTGGAGGCATTTGGTCTCCATTAGGCTAGCCCAATCAGCAGTCCGAGATTCTACCGATCGGGAAACCATGATTTTCCTGAGCTCCAAAGACTAGAAAGATAAAAATGACATCCCCAATGCTTGTTCATACCTGGGGTTCTGGATGCAATGGAGTGAAGGCTTTCTGCCTTCAATTTGGGGCATTTGTTCTGCTGGCAACCAAGACTGGGGAGAATACAGTCTCCAGCTGCTTGCAGGGGCTGAAGGAACCAGACTCTGGGCTCCAGTCAGAGCAATTGCAATGACGGTAGCTTGCTTTTAATTCTCTGAATTGGAGCTGCATTTAGGCACTCTAAAAGTCAGGTGGCCTCTTGATTACTGCAGAGGAAGTGGTGCCCTGGGTGGGCCAGTCAGGAGTGTTCTGGGAGTCAGGTGCAAAAGCCACTAGAACCTGCTCCTCCAGTTCTGATTTCATAAGCACCTTGTTTCTGGTATTAAATCCTTTCTCTTCAGAATTTTCTGAAATAGTTTCTGTTTTATGCACTAAACTCTGATACAGAGTACCAGGAAAGATTAAAAAGACCTACAGTAAACATGTCCTGTTGACATTTCATTTCAGTAATGAAGAAATAAAATGTAGGCAAACAAAGGCATTGCTAAGGAGAAGACATTTGAATTAGAATAATAGTTCTTCTCTATAACATTGAATACCAAGAGAACTGGAGTGTTATCAAGTATAGGAAATGATGCATGCCACTCTTAAAGATTCATAATGTATAATTGTGCAGTACAGATTCTGAGAAGTCTGCAATAAAGAAGCATGCTTAATTTTGTTTACCCTTGTATTTTCCAAACTCAATCAGAAAGACAGTTATTATTTGGGGAATGCAAATGCTAGTTTACTTCAATCTGAGGGGAAAAGTACAGTCTGAGTAACTATTCTTAAAGTCACATAGTACTTTATAACTTACTAAAGAAACATTTGAGACACCGAAAAAAAAATTTGTAAAGCAAAGGCAGGATATGAAAGAAAAGTCAGCAAGCAGTAAAACCAATAAAATTGTTAACATCTAAGTAATTGTTAATATGGTTATTAAGCTTAATATTCATATTAGGCAAAAGTTTTGAAAGAGAAGATAAAGTAAAATATATAATAATATAAATTTAAAAGTCTATAATGTTTCAACAAAAAACTAAGTGGGAAAGGAGGAAAGGAAAAAGTATGTTAATTTTTATATTCTACACTGAAGGGTCATTATTCTTGACACAAATAAAAAATCTATGAAAAAAAATGAAAGAATGAATACATATTTAATTTTAAAAAAATTTTTTAATGTTTATTTATTTTTGAGAAAGAGAAGCAGAGTGCAAGCAAGGGAAGAGCACAGAGAGAGGGAGACAGAATCTGAAGCAAGCTCCAGGCTCTGAGCTGTCAGCATAGAGCCCGACACAGGGCTCGAACCCATGAGTCGTGAGATCATGACCTGAGCTGAAGTCGGACGCTTAACCACCTTAGCCACCCAGGCACCCCTTTACATATTTAATTTTAAGTAACATGAAAGTATTAGGATTAATAGCTTTCAAATCAATAGAGAGAAAGACAGAAAACCTAATAAGAAAAAAAAAATCAGGAAATCCTATTATTAGATGACAAATGTAAAACAAAAGCCAGAAGTGACAACTCTAAGTGTAAAAACCTAAAACACTATATTGGCTTTAAAAAAAAAATCCAACTATATACTCTTTCTAAGCATTGTGTGAAGAACAAAATTATATGGAAAGTATAAAATAAACCAAAAAATAGACAAAGATGTAATGAGAAATTCAAACCAAAGAGAAGTAGGAGGGCTTGATATCAACACCAAAATAAAATTCAAGATAAAAGAAGTTAGCTGGAGATAAAAGGAGATTTTTAATGATGCAAAAAATTACATGGTAATGTCAACGGGGGAGAGATACTATTTTCTCCCTCTCTGAGTGCCTACCTCTCTTGAAATAGAAACTCCCCACCTCTCAGAATTAATTAAGTCCCACACCTCCAGAAGTGATTCCCCTTGAGCTCTCTTATGTGCCTTCCAAAGGGATGACTTATTGGATCAGTGAAATCAGAAAAGGATCATTGTGCATTCATGGGCTCCTCTCTTTGGCATGCTTGGAACTACCTACTTAAAGTGAGTTCTGTGCAGAAACCACCCTAGAACATAGAATGGTACATTAATGTGTGACCTCAGAGAAATTCAGTCCTCCCCACCCAAGCCACTAGAATGAACAGTAAAATAATGTGCTTACTATGCAGACATGATTTCATGATACACTCCTTGAGATGCTCTTCCAACCTCATTGTTGTCCCTACCCCCACTATTTAGAAAGTCTGGGGCTACTGCCTTTTCCCATCCTAGCTCCCCTATGTATGACTAAATAAAGTGAGTAAGTCTCGGAAAGTCAGTTTGGACTTAATCCTCCAATGCAGTTTAGCATGCAATGAAGCTAATATTTCATCCCAATCTGATTTCTGAGTATCTTTCTCAATAGTTTATAAACTGGAAAGGAGAGAGCTGTGTGTAATTACACCCTCTAAACCCCCAAAATGGAGGCCATTAACTTTAATGAAAATATAATATGGCAGCACATAAGAAGAAATTGACAAAACCGCATTCCAAAAGGGAGACTTAAACACTCTCTTTCAGTCCATAACTGAACAAAAGGAGAAAGATTAGAATAGGAGATAGAGAATTTGAACAAATAATAAGAGTTTGAATGAAGAACTGAACTGAAATAAACTGAACTGAAATGTGTGCTCTACAGAGAAGATAGGCATTCTTTTTATAGATTCATGGAAAAAAATCTACAAATTTGATCATCTACTAAGCCTCAAATAGAATCTCAATAAAATAAAAAAGTGACAATTCTATCTGCCATATTCTTTGGCTGTAAAAATAAAACTAGAGGCAAAAACCTACTTGACCTTGGCCACAGCAAATTCTTACTCAACACATCTCCAGAGGCAAGGGACACAAAAGCAAAAGTGAACTACTGAGACCTCATCAAAATAAAAACTTCTGCACAGCGAAGGAAACAATTATCAAAACTAAAAGGCAACCTATGGAATGGGACAAGATATTTGCAAACAACATATCAGATAAAGGGTTAGTATCCGAAATCTATAAATAACTTATCAAACTCAACACCCAAAAAACAAATAATCCAGTGAAGAAATGGGCCAAAGACATGAATAGACACTTCTCCAAAGAAGACATCCTGATGGCCAACAGACACATGAGACGATGCTCAACGTCATTCATCATTAAGGAAATACAAATCAAAACCACAATGAGATACTACTTCACACCTGTCAGAATCACTAATATTAACAACTCGGGCCACAACAGATGTTGGCGAGGATGCAGGGGAAGGGGATCTCTTTTGCACTGCCAATGGGAATGCAAATTGGTGCAGCCACACCGGAAAATGGTATGGAGGTTCCTCAAAAATTAAAAATAGAACTACCTATGACTCAGCAATTGCACTACTAAGTATTTATCCAAGAGATGCAGGTATGCTGTTTCAAAGGGGCACATGCACCCCAATGTTTATAGCAATATTACCAACAATAGCCAAAGTATGGAAGAGCCCAAATGTCTATAGATGGATGAACGGATAAGGAAGATGTGGTATATATATACAATGGAGTATTACTCGGCAATCAAAAAGAATGAAATCTTTCCATTTGCAACTACGTGGATGGAACTAGAGGGTATTATGCTAAGAGAAATTAGAGAAAGACAAATATTATATGACTTCACTCATATGAGGACTTTAAGGTACAAAATGGATGAACATAATGGAAGGGAAGCAAAAAGAATATAAAAACAGGGATGGGGACAAAACATAAGAGACTCTTAAATATGGAAAACAAACAGAGTGTTACTGGATGGATTGTGGGAGGGGGATGGGCTAAATGGGTAAGGGGCATTAAGAATCTATTCCTGAAATTATTGTTGCACTATATGCTAACTAACTTGGATGTAAATTTAAAAAATTAATTTAAAAAGTACAACTGGAAATTAATAATACAAAGTGACAATAAAATTCAAAAATAGATAAGAAATATTAAATAATCCTGACCTTCTCATCAAAGAGATAAAATCACAGTTTCAGAAAGTTCAGATGAATTATATCAGATACCTCTTATGTACCTCACATTCTTCTTGGGCTCACCTCTGATTCCATCTATACTTATGGCTAATATTTCCACATAGGTTTCAACCTATCTTGTGCATATAGCAGTGTATCTCAAGGGTAAGGCATACTCAGTACTCATGGATTCTCAACCAGGAAGTATGGGGAAGTTAAGGCCCTCAACCAATGGGGAATGAGAGTCAATGGAGTAATATTTCTTCCTTTGTCACTTAAGGAGACAATGCTATGACACCTTTAGCATAGTCCTCAGAATATCCTAATGGGATCAAGGATCAGTCTCCTAAGAAGGATCATCAATCCAATAACATACATACGAGTTGGATTTCCCTCCTTTTCCTGTTTCACTCTCTGGTCTCTTACTCCAGCTTCCTGGTTTCACTGCTCAAATAAACTCCTTGTGCATAAGCTCTGATCTTAGACTCACCTTTCCTTCTTACAGAAACACAAGGTACATCAAGCAGGGTCTTGAAAAGCTCACCTTGGGATGTTCTCTGGAACCCAATTCACCAATCAGATGACAATGAGAGCCCCACTGTGCTGGAATAAATTTCAGGTGACTGAGAGATGATTCAGAACATCACCACAAAAGGGTGCCTATGAGCGCTGAATACATTTAACTGCAGAATTAACACTAAAGCAAATGCATAATAGGGTATCAGTACAGAGTAAAAATGTTTTATGTCCTGATATTATGAGAATTATAAACCCAATAAAACTTAGGAAGAAAAAGGAGAAAGAAATAGGAGCTATAATAAGTATATTAATTGCTTCATCTGTAATAGTTTAGAGTTAAAAGATATCATTTAAAACTGACAATCCAAGAAGAAGAAATATAATGATACTTAATAATATAAAGAGTAAGAAGTAATATTATCAACTAAAATCTATTGTTGGAGAAGAGGGGTCGGGGAAAGAAATGTGCTAATTTTTAGCACTGCTGGATAGAGAATTAATAGGTACTGTCCAGAGTAGTAGAGGGCAAAGGATATTAGGTACTAGAAAAAACAAAACCTTAAACCTTTATTAATATAAAAAAAAAAAATACACACACAAAGAAAAGTAACCCCTTAGTGAAAGACATTTTAAAAGATGTTAAGACAGGGCACATAAGATAATATAAGGAAACAAAAATCAAGCTTATCTGAATATCAGTAAAATAAATAAACGTATACATTGAAAGAAAGATTCCTAGAGTAGACCACAAAATAAAACCTAATTCTATACTTTATACAAGAAACATATCTAAAACAAAAAGATGCAGAAAATTTTATAATAAATACCAGGCAAACACCTCCCAAAATAAAAATAGGATCAGGGTTTTAATATCAAAAAAAAAAAAAAGGTAGAAGTCAGACCAAAAAGCAGTATACTATGCACGAAAATAAGGACTTTGTTAAATCTAATGGCCACAATTCACAGTGAGTATATAATTATGAATCTTTCATGCGCCAAATAATACTTCTATAAATTTTATAAAGCAAAGATTACAAAACCTTCAAGGAGAAATAGAAGCACTTTCTACGAATATAACTCATCACATTATTAAACCTAAAATGACAGTAATATAATCCTATTGCCACCAAAACATTTGGACAGCAGTTGAACAGCCATTTTCTTTTTGAGAGAGAGAAAGCGTGAGTGGGGGAGGGAAAGTGGGAGAGGGAGAGAGAATCCCAAGCAGGTTCCACATTTCGGCATGGAGCCCAATATAGGGCTCAATTTCGTGACCAGAAGATCATAGCCTGAGCTGAAATCAAGAGCTGGGTCGCTCAACCCACTGAGCCACCCAGGCACCCCAACAGCCATTCTTGGTTATAAATACTTAAATAAAATTGGAAAAATTATTATCTGCTTAACATGATAAATCTATCTCAGCCTTAAATCATCATCATGCTTAAAAGGGAAAAAATAGAAGCATCCCCACCAAAAATTATATATAAAACAATTAGGACCACTATCACTACTATTATATAAAATACTGTACTGGAGGAAAGAGCAAATGCAGTCAACCAAGAGAAAGAAAGTAGAGACAGGAGAAATGGAAATGAACAGCAAAAACTATCTAACGGAGAGCTGAAAAAAAAATAGGTTCACATATACAATAGTAATCAGAAAAAATATATACGATGAAAGTAAAGTTGCAATTTAAAATAGCAACAAAAAGCTTAAACAACTAGGGATGAACTTAAGAAATGTGTAAGAAGATACGAAAAACAGTAACAATGCTTTAGACTATCACTGAAGGATACAGAAGAACTGAACAAAGAAAAACACGTATTTTGAGATTATTAAAAAAGTATTGCAGAAGTATCTATTTTAGAACACCAAAACTTTTTTACAAAACTAGGCAAAATGATTCTAAATTTTATAAGGCAAAAAAAAAAAAAATCACGAAAAACTCTGAAAAACATGAGATGAAGAGTGAAGCAAAAGGTTTAGTACCACTAGTATGTCACTAGATATATTTATTTTATAGATTCAGAAATTAAAACAGTGTAGGGGAGCCCTGGGTTGTTGAGTCAGTTAAGCTTCCAACTGCTGATTTCAGCTCGGGTCATGATCTCACCCATGGTTCGTGCGATCAAGCCTCACATCAGGTTCTGTGCTGACAACATGGAGCCTGCTTGGGATTCTGTCCCTCTCTCTCTGCCCCTCCCTGCTCATCCTTGTGCATATGCCTCTCGCTCTCTCTCTCTTTTTCTCTTTCTCTCAAAATAAATAAACTTAAAACACATTAAAACAGTGTAGTTAATATTAGCCCATAAATAGATAACCAAAGGAAAACAATAGAAATTACAGAATAGGTCCAAATACATAAAATAATTTCATACGTGATAAATCAAGGTGGGATTTTAAATCAAAGTTTAAAGACGGATTTTTAACAAATAGCATCAAGACAATTGGATAGTCATTTGGAAAAAATTAAGTTGAAACTGTATCTCATAGTATATACAAATATAAATTCTACAGAAAATGAAACTAAAAGAATTATTAGGATAAAATAAAGAATTCTTTTATAACCCTATAGTGATTCAAAATAAATGATAAATTTTGCATAAAAATAAATTATGAATGGTGAAAAGAAAGACACAATAAGCAAAATCAAAAGCAACAAATTGGGGGGAAATGTTTCCAGGTCATATACCAGATAAAGGGCTAATATCTCCAATGTAGAAATAAATCCTAGAAATAAAGATTAATAACCTAACAGAGAAATGGGGAAAGCATATGAACAGGCAGTTCAGAAATGTAAATGTCTCTTAAACACAATCTCACACTTAATAAGGGAAATCACAAATGAAAACTGTATTGAGATATCTATCAAAAGGCACTTGTATTGCTATGGATGGATGGATAACTTGGTTAAAACCTTGATAATATTGTAGTAACTGTCAAAATAACAAATGGTATACCTTCTGGCGCATCAATTCCACTTCTGGGAATCTGTCCTACAGATATATGTGAAATTGATGTACAAAGGCATTTAACAGAGCATTGTTTATAATAGCAAAGATTGGAAGCCACCCAAGTGTCCATCAATAGAAGACCGGTAAATTAATTCTGGATATCCATAACAACGGAACACACGAAGCTATTTTTTTAAGTGAGGATACTTTCTGTATAGTGATATGGAAAGATCATTGTATTAATTTTTCAGAGCTGCTATAACAAATGACCACAAACTCGTGGCTTTAAATTTTTTTTTAATGTTTATTTACTTTTTGAGAGAGAGGGAGAGAGAGAGAGAGAGAAACAGTGTGAGCGGGAAAGGGGCAAAGAGAGAGAGAGGGAGACAGAATCTGAAGCAGGCTCCAGGCTCTGTACT
Organism: Paguma larvata; assembly: GCA_030068075.1. Taxonomy (NCBI): domain Eukaryota; kingdom Metazoa; phylum Chordata; class Mammalia; order Carnivora; family Viverridae; genus Paguma; species Paguma larvata. Next base: position 70,692,343 of record CM057829.1, read on the forward strand.
ATCAGCACAGAGCCCGACACAGGGCTCGAACCCACGAACCATGAGATCATGACCTGAGCTGAAGTTAGCTGCCAACTGACTGAGCCACCCAGGCGCCCTGTAAATGGTTTTAAAATAACAGAAATTTGGGATGCCTGAATAGTTCAGTTGGTGGGTGTCCGACTTCAGCTCAGTCATGATCTCCTGACTCATGAGTTCCAGCCCCACATCAGGCTCTGTGCTGACACCTTGGAGCCTGGAGACTGCTCCGAATTGTGTGCTTCCCTCTCTCTCTCTCTCTCTCTGCCTCGCCCCTGCTCACACTCTGTCTCTGTCCGTCTGTCTCTCTCTCAAAAAACAAACAAACAAATAAAACAACAGAAATTCATTCTTCCATTGTTCTAGAGTGGAAGTCTGAAGTGAGGTGCTGGCAGTGCCACATTCCCTCTGGAGGCCCTGCGATTGATCTGTTCCATGTTTTTCTCCCAGCTTCTGGTGGTTTCAAGCAATTATTCCCATTCCTTAGCTTGTAGCCTTCACTTCAATATCTACCTCCATCTTCATGTGGTGTTCTCCTCTTGATTGGCATTTGATTAAATAACTGGGTATTATAGGTAGCCAAGTTCACATGTAAAAATAACCATCATAATTTCCAAGGTATATATTGAATGTAATGTAAATCAAGTTACACAATAGTATATATCTTTCATTTACTAAAGAGGAAGAATAAGAGTTCATATTGCTTGCATTGGCATAAATTCTGGAAGGATTCGCGTGTGTGTGCATGTGTAACTGGTTAGGGACAAGAAAAGGAAGAATTCGCTATATACATTTTTAGTATCATTTGGTAATTGAACCATGAAATGTTCAAAATGTTTAAATTTTTTAAGTTTATTTACTTATTTTGAGAGAGAGAGGAGAGAGCACAAGTGGGGAAGGAGCAGAGAGAGAAGAAGAGAGAAAGAATCCCAAGCAGACTCTGCACTGCCAGCATAGAGCCTGTTGGAGGGCTCAAACTCGAAACCATGAGATCACGACCTGGGCCGAAGTCGATGCTTAACCAACTCAACCACCGAGGCGCCCCACATTTAATTCTTTTAAAAAAGATGTGATGGGGTTAGATCTGGGAAAGGGAAGATTAGAACAAGATGCAAAGTCCAAAAATTCACACACGCGCACACACACACACACACACACACACACACACACACACACACTAAAATTGGCGTTTCAAATGAGTGATAGAAATATAGGTTAATTTTGTGTTCTTTTGCTTATCTGTATAGTCTATTTTCTCACTGAATATTTCTTCTTAAAAATGTTTAACAACGGAGAGCCTCTCCTATTTTTTCTGAAGGTACACTTCTTACCCTGAAGGATTTGAAGGGAGAAAAGATGGAATAAAGACCCAGCAACGTCATCAATTGTATATTTCAGGTATTTATGAAACTCAGTTAAAGTGAGCGATGATCTTTAGAAAAACTGACACGATCATCTCTGCTATTATTGATTTATTTCCATTTACACTTTTTTGTTGTTTTTTTTTTTTTTTTTACACACGGAGTAACCCCGCACAGACCTATGGCTACAAATTCCTTACATATGTGACTGAGTCTCGAATCGGTGTCTCTGGTGTAGATCTTCCTTTTGTTGGTTCATCATGTCCATATGGACATCCCACAACAAAGTCGATAGGCTTCCGAAGGAGCTACTCATCTCACCCTTACCTCCTAAATCCGTCTTCATGGTCTCCTTTCCGTCTGTCATTGTTACCTCCTCAGCCTCCTATGTCCCCTCTCTTCTGTCCTCCATATCAAATTGATAACCAAGTGCTTACCAATTTTCTCTCATAAATAACTCTACAATTAATCTATAGTGTATTTTCATTGATTCTCTCATTTCATTTTTTCCAGCTTTATTGAGATATAACTAACATACATCACTGTATAAGTTTAAGGTGTAAGCATAATGGTTTGATTTATACACATTGTAAAATAATTACTGCGATAAGTTTAGTTACCATCCATTATCTCCTAAAGATACACTAGAAAGAAAAAGAAAAAAAAGAAAAGTATTTTTCTTACAATAAGAACTCTTAGGACTTACTCTCTTATATTTTTCTACATATTAAACAGCAGTGTTAACTACAGTCATTATGGACATTACATCCCGAGTTCTTATTTATCTTATATCTGGAGGTTTGTACCTTTTCACCAACTTTCTCCAATTCCTCCACCTACCCCACCACCTGCCTCTGGTAACCACAAAGCTGATCACTTTTTCTAAAATTATTTATTTTTTTAGATTCCAGACACAAATGAGATTATACAGAATTTGTCTGATTTTTTTTGTCTGACTTATTTCACTTAACAAAATGACTTTAAAGTTCATTAATGTTTTCACAAATGGCAAATTTTTCTCTTTTTTAATGGCAGAATAATATTCCATTGTCATATATGTATACCACAATTTCTTTATCTGTCAATGAACACTTAGGTTGTTTCCACATTTTGGTGATTGTAAATAATGCTGCTATAAACATGGGAATGCCGATGTGATTTCAAGTTAATGTTGTTTCCGTCTAACATGCTCCCAGAAGTGGAATTACTGAATCATGATAGTTCTATTTTTAATTCTTTAAGTTGACAGCCATTATTGCTTTAAATGTATTTTCTGTCCCTTTCTCTTCTCCTTCTGGAATTCCCATTATGTGGATATTGTTTCTTTTTATTGTGTCCTATAATTCCCAGAGGCATTCTTTATTTTTTTTCATTCTTTTTTTCTTTTTATTTCTCTGACTGGATAATTTCAAAAGTCCTATCTTCCAGATCACTGATTTCTTCTTCTGCATGGTTGAGTCTGCCTTTGAAGCTCTGTATTGAATTCTTCAGTTCAGTTATTATACTTTACAGCTCTAGGAATTCTAGGGTTTTTTTTTTAATGTTTTTTATTTCTTTGTTGAACTTCTCATATTAGTTATGCATTGTTTTCCTAATTTTCTTGAGTTTTCTGTGCATTCCTGTAGTTCACTAAACTTCTTTAAAAGGATTATTCTGAATTCTTTGTCACAGTCCATAGACCTCCACTTCATTAGGATCCTTTATTAGAGCTGTATGAATTTCCTTTTGTGGGGTTATATTTACCTGGTTTTTCATGATCCTTGATTCCTATGTTGGTATCTGTGCATTTGGGTAAGCAGTCTCTTCTTCCAGACTTTACAGGTTCACTTTGGCAGAGACAGTTCCTCATCAGTCAGCTTAGTCTAGGTTTCTGGACATGTCTGCTGGTGATGTCCTTGGGCAGATGGGACCTGTTATTAGGGTCTAATTTGGAACAAGGTAACTGTTTACACTCCAAGGTCAGGGGTGCGATACTGAGAACAGCTGCTGGGACTGCTAGCTTAATTCCCTGCCCAACAGATGTTGTAGGGTGGACTCTGCTATTGCCCAGACTCTCTGCTCAGGCTTACTAGACAGTCAGGACTGAGTATTATACTCAGCAGTGGACAAGGCGACAGCAGGACAGCAGCCAGGTCTCCACGGCTCATTGTTTGGGGACCCAAAGAAAGCGGGAGCGTATATTGAATACCCGGTCTGGTGAAGCTACTACTGGTTTTGCTAAGTGTTACTGTAAACCGGGCTGTTGGTTGGGCTACACAGCTTCCCTTGTGGTCTGGTAAGTTTCCCTGGCTGAACAGGATCACCGGCTATGCTCTGGGGACAATCAGCTCTGATTGTCCACTTCTTGGCTTGAGAGTTGCTGGCTTACACAGCTTCCAGGTGTTCTTGCCAACCCTTGCTGTCAGATGGGGCTGTGGGCCACGCCCTGCAGCAAGGGGGGCTATAACATAGACTTACCTGGGGAGGACTAGGAAGGCCTACTCCACCAACTCCTAGATTTTCTTGAACAGGCTTTCTGCTAGGGAGAGTTGTGAGCCCCAGTTTACAGCACGTGGGGTTATGACTCAGTACCTCTGTTGGGTGTGGGAAGACCAGGCTACAGCAAAATTCCTTGTATGGGGACCCAAATTAGGCAGACCTGCACCCTACTGAGTTCCCTGGTCAGATTGCCCCCCTCCCCTGACTTGGTTTTCAGATGAGCAGAACTGCTAGTTGGGATGACTGGTTTGGCTGTGCTGGTGGAAACCGTCTACCAAGATCTGAGTGCTGGTTATTGGAAGCCCCTCCCCACTTGTTCATCACAATTAGATTCTTAGTGACTGAGCCCAGCAGATTGCCCTGTAATCTCCATGGAATGAAACCAGAGTAAGGGCTCCCACAAAGTGATCCACAGTGCTGGGGGTTCTGGACGTACTTCTCGGGCTCTCTCTTCCCACTGCGGCAGCCTGGGGGGAGTGTGGCTGTTCTTCTTACCCTGCTAGTGCAGTCTGTCTCAGTTTCTGTGGTGTGTGTGATAAGGGGAGGGGTGCCTCAGCCTCATTCCTGTGTTCCTAGGATTGTCTCATTGGTGTCTTGTCCATGAGTAGTTATTACTTGTTCTTATGAGAAGGAACAAAGTCAGGAGGAATCTACGTTACCATTTGGTAACATTACTCATGGATTCTTTCTTTTTGTAATTGAAGTATAGTTGACACACAGTTACATTTTGGGTGTACATGATGGTTAACATGTTTATAGGTTATGCTATGCTCACCATTTGTCACCACACAACACTATTACTATCCCATTGACTAAATTCCCTGTGTGTACGTTCCATCATTTCATAACTGAAAGCCTATATCTCCCACTCCCTTTCGCCCATTTGCCAATTCCCCCACCCCCATTTACCTCTGGCAACCACTTGTCTGTTTCTACGAGTCTGTTTCTGCTTTTTGTTTGTTTATTTTCTTGGTTTTAGATTCCACATATAGATGAAAGCATATAGTATTGTCTTTCTCTGACTTATTTCACCTAGCATAAAACCATCTGCGTCCATTCATGTTGTCACAAATGGCAGGATTTCATTTTTTTTATGGTTGAGCCATATTTACTTATTTATTTATTCACGTCTTCTTTATCCATTTGTCTACTGATGGACACTTAGGTTGTTTCCATATCAACTTGGCTATTTCAAATGATGCTGCAATGAACATGGGGGTACATATATCTTCCCTGATTGGCGTTTTTGTTTTATTTAGGTAGATATCCAGTAAGTGGAATTATTGGATCATATGGTATTTCTATTTTAAAAATTTTGAGAAACCTCTATACTGTTTTTGACAGTGCGTGCACCAATTTACATTCCCATCAACAGTGCACATGGGGCCCCTTTTCTCAAAAATTTTGCCAACACTTGTTTTTTCTTGTCTTTTTGATTTTACCATTCTAACAGGTGTAAGATGATATCTCATTATGGTTTTGATTTGCATTTCTCTGATGATTAATGATAAGCATCTTTTCATGTGTCTGTTGGCTGTCTGTATGCCTTCTTTGGAAACAAATTAATCAGATTGTGTTTTGGTGTTGAGTTGTATAAGTTACTTATGTATTTTGGGTATTAACTCCTTATCAAATATATCATCTGCAAATATCTTCTCCCTTTCAGTAGGTGGCCTTTTCATTTTGTTAACAGTTTTCTTCACTGTGCAAAAACTTTTCACTTTGATGCAGTTTCAATAGTTTATTTTTGCTTTCGTTTCCCTTGCCTGAGGAGATTTATCTAAAAAAATATTTCTATGGACAATGTCAAAAGAATTACTGCCTATGTTTTCTTTTGGGAGTTTTATGGTTTCAGGTCTACCATTTAGGTCTTTAATCTATTTGTGGATGGTGTAGGGGCACCTGGGTGGCTCAGTCGGTTGAGCGTCCGACTTCGGCTCAGGTCATGATCTCGTGGTCTGTGAGTTCGAGCCCCACGTCGGGCTCTGTGCTGACGGCTCAGAGCCTGGAGCCTGCTTCACATTCTGTGTCTCCCTCTCTCTGCCCCTCCCCCGCTCATGCTCTGTCTCTCTGTGTCTCAAAAATAAATAAACATTAAAAAAAATTTAAAAAAAATATTTGTGGATGGTGTAGAAAAGTGGTCCACTTTCATTCTTTTGCATGTAGCTGTCCAATATTCCCAGCACTATTTATTAAAGAGAGAGTCTTTTCCTCATTGCATATTCTTGCTTCTTTGTCATAGATTCATCGACTTTATAAGTGTGGATTTATTTCTGGGATTTCTATTCTGTTCTATTGATTTATGTGTTTATTTTTGTGCTAGTATCATACTGTTTTGATTACTACCGCTTTGTAGTGTCTTGAAGTCTAGAACTGTGATACTTACAACTTTGTTCTTCTTTCTCAAGATTACTTTGGCTGTTTGGAGTCTTTTGTGGTTCCATACAAATTTCAGGGCTATTCTGGTTCTGTGAAAAATAACATGGGTATTTTGATAGGGACATTGAATCTTTAGATTGCTTTGGGTAGTATGAACATTTTAACAATATTAATTCTTTCAATATATGAGCATGGAATATCTTTCCATTTGTGTCATCTTCAATTTTTTTCATCTATGTTTTATAGTTTTCAGAGTACAAATCTTTCACCTCCTTTGTTAAGTTTATTCCTAAGTACTTTATTCATTTTGGTGAAATTGTAAATGGAATTTTTTTCTTAGGTTCTCTTTTTTCTACTTTGTTACTAGTGTATAGAAACACTACTGATTTCCAGGTTTTAATTTTGTATCCTTCAACTTTACTAAACTCATTTATAACTTCTAATAGTTTTGTGTGTGTGTGTATGTGTGCGCATGTGTGTGTGGAGTCTTTAGGGTTTTCTATGTGTGGTCTAATGTCATCTGAAATAGTGATAGTTGAACTTCTTCCTTAGCAACATAGGTGCCTTTTATTTTTTCTTGTTGTCAGATTGCTGTGGCAAGCAAGGACTTTACAGTGCTGTGTTGAATAATAGTGGTGAGTGGAATCCTAGTCTTATTCCTGATCTTAGAGGAAAGGCTCTTAGTTTTTCCAAAGTGAGTATGATGTTAGCTGTGGGTTTGTCATATACGGTCTTATAATGTTGAGGTATGTTCTCTCTAAACCCACCTTGTTGAAAGTTTTTATTATGAATGGATGTTGAATTCTGTCAATACTTTTTTCTGCATCTATTGAGATGATCATATGATTTTTATCCTTTGTTTTGTTGATGAAGTGTATCAGATTGATTTGTGAATATTGAACCATTTTTGCATTCCTGAAATAACTTCCACTTGTTTGTGGTGACTGATCCTTTTAATGTATTATTAAGTTAGGTTTGCTAATATTTTGTTAGAGATTATTGAGGATTTGTTGATGTATTTGGGAGCTTTCTTTCCTCTTATTTTTTGCATTAGTTTGAGGAGAATAGGCATTAATTCTTCTTTACAAGTTTGGTATAATTCACCTGTGAATTCATCTGATCCTGGGCTTTTGTTTCTTACGAATTTTTTGATTAGCAATTTTGTTACTTGTAATTGGTCTGTTCAGATTTTCTATTTCTTCCTGATGCAGTGTTGGAAGATTGTATATTTCTAGGAATTTATCCTTTTTTTTTAGGTTGTCCAATTTGCTGGAATATAATTTTTTTGTAGTAGTCTCTTATAATCCTGTGTATTTCTGTGGTGTCAGTGTTACAACGCTTTCATTTCTGATTTTATTTACTTGGGTCCTTTCTTATTTTTCTTGATGAGTCTGGCTAAAGGTTTATCAGTTTTACCTTTTCAAAGAACCAGCTCTTGCTTTCCTTGAATTTTTTTCTATTTTTTTTAAGTCTCATTTCATTTATTTCTGTTCTGATCTTTATTATTATTTTTTCCTCTATTGGCTTTGGGCTTTGTTCTTCTTTTTCTAGTTCCTTTAGGTATAAGGTTAGATTGAGATTGAGATTTTTTTTTTTGTTTCTTGAGATAGGCCTTTATTGCTATAAATCTCCATGTTAAAAATGAATGAATGAATGAATGAATGAATGAATGAAATTCCATCTTAGAACTGCTTTTACTACATGCCACAGATTTTGGAGCATTGTGTTTTCATTTGTTTCCATGTATTTTTTTATTTGCCTTTGATGTCTTTGTCCATTCATTGCCTGCTCACTGACACGTAGTCTAGCCTCCACTTGTTTGTGTTTTTTTCTGTTCTTCTTTTTCTTTTTCTTGTAACTGATTTCTAGTTTCATACCATTGTGGTTGGAAAAGATCCATGATATGATTTCAGTCTTCTTAAAGTTATTGACTTTGTTTTGTGGCCCAACATGTAATCTGTCTTGGAGAATGTTCCATGTGTACTTGAACAGAATGTGTATTCTGTGGTTTTTGATGGAATGTTCTCTTTTATCTCTTTTATGTCCATCTGGTCTAATGTGTCTTTCAAAGACACTGTTATTTATTTTCTGTCTGGATGATCTATCCATTGATGTATGTGTTAAGGTCCCCTCTGTATTGCAGTCACTTTCTCCCCTTATGTTTGTTAATACTTGCTTTATGTATTTAAGTACTCCAGTGTTGGGTACATAGATATTTACAATTGTTACCTTCTCTTGTTAGATTGATCCCTTTATCATTATGTAATGCCCTTCTTTGTCTCTTATGACAGACTTTGTTTTAAATTCTATTTTGTCTGATGTAAGTATTGCTATCCTGGGTTTTGTTTTTGCTTCCATTTGTGTGAAATATCTTTTTCCATCCTTTCACTTTTAGTCTGTGTGTGTCTTTAGGTCTCAAGTGAGTCTCTTATAAGCAGCATAGTTGAGTCTTATTTTTTAACAATTCCTGCATACTATCTTTTGAATGGAGCATTTAGACAATTAGCATTTAAGTAATTATGATGGGTATATACTTATTCCCATTCTTTCAATTGTTTTCTGTGTATTTTTGTTCTTATTTCTTATCTGCAATTTTGAATGGTGCAATCTATCTTCCATATTAGTACAAAAGTTGCTGTTCCAAAATAAAAGCCTGTTATCTAAAAATCCACTTTTTACTTCTACTAATGTAAAGTACATTGTATATAATATAAACCCCCATAAACTCCTTTTAAATGTATGAACAGATGAACTGGATGATTGACAGTTGAGTAGGTTCAGTCATAGTTATTTTCAGATTTATTAGCTATAAAACAATTGCTGGAAGAATGCCAACCATTTAAAGCCATTTGCTCATCCTTAACCTTTGAAACTACTGGCCATATCATATAAAGATGAAGTTGTTTTTCTTTATCATCTTCTTGATTTATTTTATTAAATCAATCAGAAACGATAATTATACTTGATATGAAATTTGGAATTGAATATGTCAATAATAATAATCCTAATAACTGCAATAGGACGTCTGCAGTATTACGCCATGGAGATGTATTTCCTAGTGACAGTTTAAAGTTCAGAATTCTTTCAGTCCCAAACCCATATGTATTGTGCAACACAAAGGAATACTCTCCCTTAAATAAAAGTGACTAATTCCTATTCACTAAATTGTTATTCAAAACACATTCTTTGTAAGTGTACCTAAACACATTACTATAAAGCTAAAAGCATCCAGAGATATATACCACTCATCTTGCTATAAATTTAAATGCAATCCTGACCTGTATTTTTATGAATTAATAAAAACGTTACTTGGGCAATCCAGGATTTGCAATTAATCAAGAGAATTGTATCTTTAAGAGAGTATCCTAGCAACCTTTCAGCAAGCTCAGGAAAGACCCAAATGACAATACATGCCGATTTAATTATGCAACTGGCTCTATCAAACTTTGCAGTTAATCAAAAAAATACTTAAAAACAGAAACAGAAATTAAGTCACAGCTGAAAATGAGAACTGGTGAAGGAGCGTAAGGGGAGAATTTCATAACTAAAAGAGAAATTTTTACTTGCTTATCGATAGAGTAGAAATGAAATTGGTAAAATTATGGTTCCACAAGGAAACTGGTAAAGTTATGAGGCCGTGGGAGTGTCAGAACCAATATATTGATTACTCTAAGAGATTGCTAGTCCAAGGTCAACATTACATTGGGATAATCACAGCTGTAAGAATATATTTAAAATGTGCAAGCCACCACATTTTCAATGGCCTATCCAAATGTACATTTTCCAGTGGTAATACATTTTATGGGACCTAAGCCCTGGAAAAACAGTGCTTCTCCTGAGTACACATTTGGAAATGTAGCTATAATTTCATTACCACCCCTTCCTTTCCTCACCATTCCCCCTACCTCCTCATTACCACCGTCACTATTTTACATGGCCCTATACTGGGCACCATCTTTATCTGTTTATATCTATATCTGTCTATAACAGATGATCCAGCAGCAGGTCCGTCCGTGATAAGGAGTTTTGGTCACAGACATATAAATCAAGGAAGTCAGAGAAAGACGGATGCAGACTTTATATAGCAAACAAAATCCAAACTCATCACACATGGCCTACTTTTGTAGGTAGAAGGAAGTACTACCTCTGGATGTATAGCAAAATTCTTGTTTGCATACATCTGTCTTCACAGATGCAAAAAGTGGACACAGGAGAAATTTGAATACTTCTAATTTTTCATTAACATATCCCCTGTTTATTGGCCAATTTCATCTAGATAATTTTAATATTTCTTAAACCTCAAGCAAAGAAGCTACTTGCCAGGACCATCAAGTACACACACACACGCGCGTGCGCGCGCACGGGCACACACACACACACACACACACACACTTTTCTACTTTTCTCAAATTTTGAAAAAGCTAAACTTTTAAATTTAATAAGCTTGTTGCTATACCAAAATGCATGCCCTACAAAGAATGTCAAATTTAAACCATATTGATTGGTTCTTCAGGAAATGCTGTAGGACAACATTTTGAAGGTTTTTCTGGAAGCTTAGGGATGATAGGCTACGAAGGAGGAATGACATATGAGCCACCGAAACTTTGTGGTGCTGGTTGTTCCGATGGCACTCCTCTTCCCTGACTAGTTCAACTCTTCTGCTACACAGCAGAGGACTGACTGTTACAGACCCGAACTGTTGTAGCCAGAAAAAGGACAGTGCTTTATTTCTTTCCAAAAAGTACAGTGTGAAGGGGCACCTGCGTGGCTTGGTCAGTTAGGTATCTGACTCTTGATTTCACTCAGGTCAAGGCCTCATGGTTTCGTGGGTTCAAGCCCCACATTGGGCTCTGCGTTGACCCTATAGAGGCTGCTTGAGATTCTCTCTCTTTCTCTCTCTCTCCCTCTGCCCCTCCCCTGCTGAGCTCTGTCTCTCTCAAAATAAAAAATAAACTAAAAAAAAAAAAAAATGCAGTGTGAAGGGACAAAGGTGAGTTCATATACTGTACATACACACTGTGATCCCAAGTTGTGCTAAACTTCAATTTGCAAAACCCTGCAGGTAGCCAATCTAAGTAGGAATGCCCCTCAACCACTCACGTACCAGTGTTATCTCAGAGCACTGGTCCTCAACTCTGAGTTGCATCACAATCCCTGGAGGACTTGTTCTAAGAGACTGCCTTACACTCAGAGTTTCTGGTTTAGGAGGTCTAGGGTGGAGCCTGAGGTTTGGCATTTCTTTCTTTTTTTTTTTTTAATGTTTATTTGAGAGAGAGAGACAGAGACAGAGACAGAGTGCGAGCAGGGGAGGGGCAGGAAGAGAAGGAGACGAGAAATCTGAAGCAGGCTCCAGGAGCTGAGCTGTCAGCACAGAGACCGACGTGGGGCTTGAACTCACGAACCACAAGATCATATCCTGAGCCCAAGTTGGAGGCTTAACCGACTGAGCCACCCAGGCGCCCTGAGAATTGGCATTTCTAACAAGTTCCCAGAGGACACTGGTGAGGCTTGCAGGGTGGGAGGGAGACACACTTTGAGAACTAATGCCTAAAGAATAAAGCAAACTTGTTTATTTAAAACTAGACCTCGGAGTTATGGGCCCCATGGATTCTGGCCCTCAGTAGCAATGTTTGAAGCGATAGCATTAACAGACTCTCCTGGCACGTGTTCTTTGGTTCTACTGATTCTCTTTCTCTGCCGAAAAATATTTTGGATACAGAACATAGAGATTTGTGCTGATTATTGAAGGAGTTCTTCCGTAAGCGCTTAGGAGAGTAAATTAGGATATCACTGACATTGGAAACCAACCGTTGGAGGTAAATTTAAGATCCGGAGGGAAGTTCTTGTAGAAGAAAAAAAAACTGCAATAAATCCTTGTTTCTAGGTGTACCCAGAAGTTTTCAGTATCCCAACTATGTATGTGTGGTAACTCTCAGGTTCTTTTTATCAAGGTGAAATAAAAAACAAAAAACCCTGAAGTCTATGATGTCCTATTACAGACAGTGTGAAAAGTCGGCCTTACCAGGATCCATATTAACTGGGACAAAAATTCTGAAATTTGATATTCAGGTCAGTTAAAGAGAGAAGAAAGGCAGCCGCCCCCTGGCCATGCTATTCAGGGCATCCCCCAGCTATACGAGCAGGGAGACCTCCTCCTGAATTCTAATGCTCTGCCTTCAGACCAGAGCAAGGGCTGCTATTTCTGTTACTCCTCCATGGAAACAACTGGAGAAGCAGAACTATGTGTGTAAAACTGCTTCTCCCACAGGCTGCCTGTTGACGGGAGCAGCAAAGTCCTTCTGTGGGTGACTGCAACCTCCGCGTGGGTCCATAAAGACCAGATGACTTCCAAGATGGCAGACTACAGGGTAAAATATCACACTTAGTTTTTAAAATGCCATACTGACAAGTTTCTGCTGTTTAGAAAAAAGTTTGGGGTGTTGATACAGAAACAAAAGAAAATGCTTAATAGGTAATGTTCTTTCTCTACTGACCTGCCTGTTTTACTTACTCTCTTCTCTCAAGAGAACATCATCTCATTTAACCCTCACAATAACTGTAACATAATCAGCCCCATTTCACATCTGAATAAACCTTAAGGGAAGTTAAATTATTTGAACCAAAGTTGTAATTAATAAGTGGCAAACTCCAACCCAACTCTTTCTACCCTATTCTGGGTGCCCGTTTCTAATTTTTGTTTTTCTCTAGATTGAGATAGAATATGTTCATTTATATGTGGATAGATTTCACAAACGTAGCATTTGGTATAAAAAAAACTATATATCTGGAACTTTTCTGTGAACTCTAACGTGTTAATGTCTTACATACTCACCTTACATAATGATGGGACAGCTCACCCTTCAACAACAAAACTAACTTACAGTGCAACCCCACGGTTGTAATCATATGGCAAAAATGGCTTGTTGCTAGGAATAAGGAGTTTTGAGTAACTAATGCTTGTTCCATTAAGAGCCTTTTGACATTTTTCTCCATAAGAGCCATTAACTAAAAAAAATTAATTGGAAAATACAGGCATACCTCATTTTATTGCATTTCACAAATATTGCATTTTTTTTATAATTTGGAGGTTTGTTGCAAGCCTGCATTGAATAAGTTGTTGTCATTTTTCCAACAGCATTTGCTCATTTCATTCCTCTGTCACGTTTTAATGATTCTTGCAATATTTTTAACTTTTTCATTTTATTTCTATGGTGATCTCTAGTGACTTTATTAAAATATAGCTGACACACAATGCTACATTAAGTGCAGGTGTGCAACATAGTGATTCAACCAGTCCGTATGTTATGCTATGTTCACAGCAAGTGTAGCTACCATCTGTCACCATATAAACATATCTAATCGGTGATCTTCGATGTTACCGTTGTAATTGTTTTGGAATGCCAGCTGCTCTCATGCAAGATGGCAAACTTCATCAATAACTGTTGTGTGAGTTCTGACTGCTCCACTAACTGGCCGCTTCCTGTCTTTCTCCCTCCCCTTGGGCATTTTTATTCCCTAAGACACAATGATATTGAAGTTAGGCCAATTAATAAACCTACATCAGTCTCTTAAGTATTCAAGTGTAAGGAATAATCACATTTCTCTCACTTTAAATCAAAAGCTAGAAGTGATTATGCTTATGTGAGGAAGGCATGTTGAAAGCTTTTGGTTGACAGACCCAAAGCTAGGCCTTTTGTGGCAAACAGCAAGGCTGTGATTACAAGGGAAAAGTTCTTGAAGGAAATTAAAAGTGCTACTCCAGTGAACACATTAATGGTAAGAAGATGAAAGGGACTTATTGCTGATATGGAGAAAGTTTTAGTGGTCTGGATAGAGATCAAACCAGCCACAACATTCCCTTAAAACAAAGCCTGAGAGAGTTGAGGAAGCTCCTGAAGAAAAAAACTAACAGATATTGGTCCATGAGATTTCAGGAGAGAAGCAATCTCCAAAACATAAAATGCAAGGTGAAGCAGCAGGTGCTGATGTAGACGACTGTAGGAGAACTAGCTAAGATCACTCATGAAGGAGGCTATTCTAAACAAGACTTTTCAATGTAAATGAAACAGCCTTATATTGGAAGATGCCATCTAGGACTTTCATAGCTAGAAAGGGGAAGTCAGTGCCTGTCTTCACAGCTTCCCAGGACAGACTGACTCTCTTAATGTAGCTGGTGACTTGATGTTGAAGCCACTGCTTTCACCATTCTGAAAATCCTAGGGTCTTTAAGAATTATGATTAAATCTCCGCCTGGCTCTATAAATGGAACACAGCCTGGATGATAGCACATCTGTTTACAACATGCTTTACTGAGTATTTTAAGCCCACTGTTGAGACCTACTGCTCAGAAAAAGACTCCTTTCAAAATATTACTGCTCATTGACAATATATCTAGACACCCAGGAGCTCTGATGACGTACAGTGATATTCATGTTGTTTTCATGCCTGGCAACACAGCATCCATTCTGTCTCCGTGGATCAAGGAGTAATTCTGACACTCAAATCTTATTTAAGAAATATATATTTTTTAAGGCCATTAGCTGCCATAGGTAATGGTTTCTCTGATGGATCTGGCCAAAGTGCATTGAAAACTTTCTGGAAAAGTTTCACACCATTCTAGATGCCATTAAGAATGTGATTCATGGGAAAGGGTCAAAATATCCACATTAACAGAAGTTTGGAAGTTGATTCCACCCCTCACGGATGACTTTGAGGGGCTCCAGACCTCAGTGGAAGAAGTAAGTGCAGATGTGGAAACAGCAAAAGAATTATGATTAGAAGTGAGGCCTGAAGATGAGCCTGAATTACTGCAATCTCATGATCAAACTTGAGGGATGAAGAGCCACTGCTTACGGAGGAGCAAAGACAGTGGTTTCTTGAGATGGAATCTAGTCCTGAAGATGCTGTGAAGATTGCTGAAATAACAAAGGATTTAGTAGATCACATAAATTTACTTGATAAAGTAGCGGCAGGGTTTGAAAGGATTGTAATTTTGAAAGTTCAACTGTGTGTAAAATGCTGCCAAACAGCATCACAGGCTACAGAGAAATCATTCATGAAAAGAAGAGCCAACTGATGGGGCAAACTTCACCGCTGTCTTAGCTTCAGGAAGTGCCACAGCCACTTTCAGCAACCACCACTCTGACCAGTCAGCAGCCATCACCGTTGAGGCAGGACCCACCACCAGCAAAAAATTTACAACTCACTGGAAGCTCAAATGATGGTATCTTTTTAGCAATAAAGTATTTTTTAAGGTATGCATATTTCTTTTAGGCATAATGCCATTGTACACTTAATAGACTATAGTATAAACATAGTTTTTATATGCACTAGGAAACCAAAAAAATGACTCACTTTATTGTGGTGGTCTGGAACCAAATCCACCATAACTGTAAAGTAAATTGCTTTTTTGTCTAAAATTTCTTCATCAGGGAAGAAATCCCGTAGAAGTTGTGATCGTTCCATGGAAAGAGGCGGAGCATAGCGTCATCCTTCCCCTACACAACGCCACCAGCCCTTTAGGTGGGCAGACAACATAAACTAGCCAACCAGACTTGCCAGAGGTATTGGAAAGATTTTCTTCTTGAGGTTGGTGCCAGATGAAAGGAGCCAGGCTAAGAGGTGGACAAAGTAAGTATTGTTATTTGAACCTCCAGACCAATGAGCTTTCCATATTTAAGCCAAAAATAATTTCCTCATTTTGTTTAAGCTGGTTTGACTTGGGTTTCTGTTACTTACCACTTAAAGTGTACTAATGCAAAATCTTTTTCTAGAATATCTTATTTCTTTGGACTTCTTAAATTGAGACTATTGAATATAGTCTAGTAGCCCCAACTGTAAAATGGGACTAAGTATCTACTTTAGAAAAAAACTTTGTGAGGATTAAATGAGCTAAAGGACATGCATAAAAACATCCAACTGCCATGCCTGGCATTCAACAAATATCACTTCTCTTCCCTGTTTCTCCGTTACCTTTGCAAAACATCGACAACAATAGTTTGAGCCTTTATGGTTGTTTTTTCATGTATCAACTCATTTAAAGTATGCAGTCACCATGAGGGAGTGGGGGAAAGGAGGTGCAAAGAGGTTTTGTAGCTTATCCAAGGATACACACGTTGTGGGAGAGCTGGGGTACGGATGATCACCCTATACAATCAAAGTCCTGTGTTCTCTGTATTTCATTTTATTTTTGCTGTGAGGCTTACTGCAGTTAATGATGAATAAAGCAAGGAAAGTTCTAAGTGCAGACCTAAGAGGTACAAGATATTTAGTATATTTAGTATAGATGTTTTATGGTAATTTGGGGTGGGTTTTTTTATTGTTGTTGTTTTTTGGGGGGGGGTTTGCCTGTTATCTTGTGCAGTGTAGTGTCAGTATATGTATATACCTATGTTCTATTTTTCAATTATACCCTAAAAGAACCTCAATCAGCTATGATAACAGCTGATGTTTACTGAGTGCTTATAATATGCCAGGCATCCTGCCAAGCATCAACCTAAGTATTTCATTCATCCCTCATAACTCCGTTAAAAAGTGTTCTAAAAGAGCAGTGACAGCTGAGCAGCCCTAGGACAGTCAGCGAGTGGGCGGGAGGGCAGGGACGGAACTGCAGTCTGGCTCGCTGCGCTCCGCATTCACTGGGAGGGCAAGGGCAGGCTCTGTCCTACTCTCCTGGCACCCGCACAGGCAGGGCACCCCGGTAATGAGTGACTACACACACTTACTAAAAAGGGAGTACTTTCAAATGATATAAAAGGGGACTTTAATGTGAAAGGGGCATTTGTTGTGTAGAAAAGAAAAAGCTTTAAAGGCAGCTCTTTTCTTGACAATTTACAGTTCCTTTTTTAATCCTGAAAAATCCACATTGTCACTGTAACGCTCATTTCCCTTCCCCTTTTCGCAGGGCAGATCCGCAGGCTGTATCCAGCTAACACTCAACCAGGGATACCAGAAGGTGAGTAGGTCTGATAGGAGGGAGAAGAGGATCAGAAAAAACAGCGAATCAGCCATGAAATAAGTTTATTTTATGATTCAATTTAATCCTCCTTCCCCCCACCTTTTTTATATTATGAGCAATATATGCCATTAGGATAGCTATTAAGGGTGGAAGGATTAATTAAAACTATAATTATCTGATAAGACTAGCATAGTGTCTAACCTGATTTAGGGCAAATTCATCTACTTCAATTAAAAATCTTGGACAGAGGGGAAAAAAAGGTGAATAAAGAAATAAAAATTAACACTGCAGGTCCTGTTTCTACCGTGAATTTCCTGAGCGACCTAAGGTATCATTCAAACAAAGAACCATCGTGTGTTTTTAGTATTTATTAGTTAAGAGTTCGGAGTACAAATAACGAATTTAACTTGACATTTAGAAAAAAAAATGATTTACTCTCCGAGGTTTGTTCATAAAGAAAAACTTGTTCTATACATTTTAATCTCCAATCCTAATGCCTAACACTGTAATGCTTCTAAGTCTGTAACTTAATTTTAGGTTTAATTTTAGTAACCCGGTCTTGTTATATCTGGTGAAAGAGACTAGAAAACATTACATAGAAAAAAAAAGCAAGAGACTAATTAAAATGATCTCAATATAAAACTTTACTAAAAGGCTTTTAAAAAGCCTCTTAAAACAACCTAAAAATCAGAATACTTTTGGCGGGAAAAATTAGCAGCTATAAACAAAATTAACATTACATAATATTTTAGCAAGAACTGCATTACGATAATGTGGTTTACATATATCAGAATGATTTGCAACAAGCTTATTTATATCAGACATAAAATCTCTTTACTAAAATAATTTAGTTTAGCACTTTTGGGAGATTGTTCCCAATCAATGACAGTAACACAATTTAGAAGATGATAGATAGCCTATCTTTTCATTAGAGACCTATCCAGGTAAGTCTTGCCAAATAGTTATGAAATTATATTCAATAATAAGCATTCATAAGAACTCAAGATAAAACAGTAACTCTGGTCCCCTCATCTATCAGTATATATGCTTGGCATCAGAAATCATACTATTCACAAATACATACTAAATTTTAGAGGGAAAAAAAGCTCACTTCAGAGTAAGTGTCAATCTACATCTTCTTATGGTTCCCCTGACACAATTTCCATCACTCTTCATTTTAACAGTGTTTTCTCCTTGGTTGGTGGTATATTACCTCTTCTTAAAGACCAATCATACCCAGCATAGTCCAAGGTCGTCAACTCCTCTGCAGCGGAAGTGAGCTACAAACAGCAAAAGACCAATGCAGTTCAACAGAAAAACTTCTGCCCTACTTAGCAAGGCAGAAGTCCCAGCTCCAAAACATTTTTAACCCAAGGTTGCTTTAAAATTAGTCCTACAAGTCCAACAGTATTACACTCTCATTGTCTATTGTTGGTTTTGACATAAGCTCAAACCTTAAAGTATCTATTAAAATTTCCAAGTTACAGACTCTGGAAACATAATTGAGTTTCTATATTAGGATGAAATTTCTTCAATTTTGTGTATTTGGGTATGAAGTTTCACACCCAGTCACTGTGATACAAAGAGCATAGGAGAACGAGGAGAGGAATTTCTGATTACACTGTACCCAAGCCTCCGGGAGCCATGACAGAATTATCCATGCAAACAGACAAATGTCTTCTGAATTCAACTAACGTGTTTGCATAGTTGCAGGTAAGTGATTTAGTGCAGCTCTTAAATGCAGCCCCTATGTCGCTGCTCTCACAGCTCAGCTCTGCCCTGTTAGAAAGGGACCCGTGCCCACAGAGCACACGGCTGCTAAGTAGCACCAGCTCTCTACCATCTGGGAGCTACGCTTCCTAACCCAGAGCCTCTCACCCTTAATTTCCACTCAACTACCAGGGGGAAGACTATATTTAGGTCAGTGAGGATATGACCAAAAATAGGTAAATAAATAAGTAGGCGGAAAATAACCCCAGGGAATAAATATGAACTCCAATGGAGTAAAACTTCCTACAGATCTGATTAAGAGGTAAAAGCTATTTGTAAATAAAAAGTCAAAACCAAGTAAGATACATCTCTATTTTTGGTTTCATTCAAGTCTCCTTCATTCTCGGCAAACTAGCTATGTGGTGTGGTAAGATCTACTTTTCATTTACATTGTATCTATCTATTAAAAATCCTTCCTTAGTAAGGACTTTAATATTAAAAATTCTAAATGTTTATAATAAATATTGTATTAAAATATTTTAATATTTACAATTGAAAAAATGTATACTGTCGTCAGTCATCTTAGGACTACCTCTTCAATTTCATCTTCTACAGATTCAACTACTTTTACTGCTGGTTTACTGTTTGCATGTTTTAATCGGTGTCTATTTAGATTAAAACGTCTTCCTTCGCTGAGGAAAAAGTCGTCATTTTCATCACGTTCTCGATCCCTGCTACTCTTATCCCCAGGGAGAAAACTGAGAGAGTCAAAGTCTCCTTTGCTGGCAGCCAGAGAATTTGGGTCACTGCTTTTAGAGGAAATGGTGCTGCCGCCACTGGCACCAAATAACTGTTCCATCAGATTAGCTTTTTTCTCTTTTCTTGTAATGAAATCTACGCTGTCTTTACCAAGTTTGTCTATACTGTTTCTTTGGAGATCCAAAAGGCCACTCTTTTGGCTAAGTGGATTTGATGTTTTTGCAAATGTTTTTTTCCCAAATGAAGGCACATAGCTGCCAAATGCAAGCTCATCTGCAGAGGCTGGGTTTCTAATATTTCCTGGATTCTGACCATCTCCTTTTGTAGCGAAGAGGCCGACGTCTTGCCAACGCTGCCCATTAAACACGCTCTCCGAGTATTCGGAGAACCTGTACGGTCTGGGGCTTCTCTCTGGGGAGTGCAGTTTTGATTCCGAAGCAGGTAGCAATGGCAGAGGAGGGCGTTTTAGATTCCGAGAATCTTGACGTTCTCTGTTGATTTCATTCAGTTTCGCAAGCAGCATTTCTCTCTTCAGCCTTTCTTCTTCCTCCTCTTCCAATTTACCAATGTTTTGAACTTGGTACATTTCCATTTGGTATCTTTCAGTTTCTAACGCGGGCTTTTCTTCTCTCTCCAGCAGAGATAGCTTGTCTTTTTGCTTTTTAGCAAGTTCTTCTCTTTCCCACTCTGTATGAAATCAAATTCAAAAAATGGGATTATACAGCAGTCAATATTTTTAAGTAGGAAAACTCAATTCTCATCTTTTACAGAACAGTCTAAGTTATTATCAGCACAGTGAGAATGAACACTGTAAATTTCATTGCTACACTTGATATTCTGGAATTCAAAAAGAATATATATAATGTGTACTGCATTTAAAATTCACATTTATACAAAGAATTTTGTTCTTCAGTTTAGAGACAGGGAAGGAAGTTCTCTATTTTTTACACCTAATATAGTGCTGTACACTGAATGCAGAGCAATGGATGGATGGAGTTTGTTTTAAAAATAAATGGAAACTCTAGATGTCATACCCTGAGAAGGACACAACATCATGTATATAGTATTCTGACTGAAGATACATTAAATTGGGAGAAAACTTCAGATAAACCTCAAATGAGGAATATTCTATTTTTTAAAAATGGGTATTTATTCATCATAATGTTAATCTCACAAAATATTTACAGAAGGCTGAAGAGACAGGAGAACTAAATGCAATTCGTGATCATATTGTGGAGAAGAAAATGCTATTAAGCACAATACTGTGTCAACTGAAAAAACTAATATGGATGGCAGATTAATGCGTGATATCAAAGTTAAATTTTCTGAAGTTGAAAACTATACTGGAATGACGTAAGAAAATGCCCTTATTTTGGAACAATACACATATAAGTATTTTAAGGTATGGGCATGAGATATATAACTTTTAGAAGCTTTAGTAAATGACACGCATTCCCACTGATGTTAGAGACCATTCCATACAAACTCCAGAAAAAAACCCAAAATCAATAAAGATGAAAAGAAAAGAACCAGTCTTCTGTTACTTTACTCCTCTTCTCAGTACCTAGACACAACGGACCTACTACCTAATTTTCTATTCTAGATTTTAACATGTGAAAGCATCTCCCTTTGTGCATTAGCCAACAGTAATATATCCTCTAAGATACCTGCTAACATTGTTCTAAATACATACACACACACACTAACTGAAGCAATGATTAGGTCATAATTTTATCTACCATTAACTTTAAGGGAAAAAAAGGATTTGTCTGCAAGACTAATGAAGTTTATGTGGAGGTTTAGAGTCAGGGATCCCTCTCACCTATACATTTAAGATATTTTATCCAGACGGAAATGAATTTATTCCTGAACTTCATTTTCAATATCTGAAACTATGTGAGTTGGTTCCCTAAACTTCCATACTAGTGGCTGGACACTTTAAAGATTTATTTTACATACTAAAACCAAAGAAAACTTACAGGAATATATTCACGACATCACAAATTCATTGATTTTTAATGTTTGAGCTAGTCTCAAGGTCAAGCCAATAAAGTGCATTGTCTTTGGTTATCGCTTCGAGTTTTAATTTATACACAAAAATTTTCCCATTCATCTGAATTCTACTTCAGCTGAATTTTCTGAAGGTACTGTCCTTATTCCCTAACCCCAAATAGCAACTTAACATTTTTTTTTCTTCCTCACTAACTTTACTGAAATGTTTGTGATTCCTAACAGACCGTCCCCTACCACTGTATCAACCTTTTCTTACTCTGCATAGACAGCCAATTCACCGGGCAGTTGGTAAATATTAGAATTTAGGGGATGCTAACCCTTTCATTCCCAAAAGATGCTGATTCATTTCTTGACTAAACAAATTCTTTTCTTACCATCCTCCAGCTCCTCAACCTCCTGTTTTACAACACGGAGTCCTTGATCCTTCACAAATTTTTCTTCTCTTTTCACAATTGTGTTTAGCATTCTTGCTTCTTCGTGCTCATCTCTCTCTTGCAATTCCAGGTCCTATTACATATTTTTTAAAAATGCAAGTTCACATGTTGAAAGGGAGAAAAAGCCATTTAAACATCATAGATTTATCTCCCATTAAGTATGACACCAACTAAGTTAGAAACTAAAGCAATTTTTAATTTAAAATAAAACAGTAAATCACAAGTTACCACTTTGAAAGCTGCTTCAAAGGCACACAAAATTATTCTTTAGTTAAAATTTTTCTAAAAACTAGAAGACATATCAGAACCAATATAATAAAATTAAAGCCAATACTCTACAAACAATTCTGAAGAGATATGTTTCAGAAGTGTCCTTGCTTTGTGCATTTCACAACAAAATCTGATAAATTCAGTTAACCAGAAAAGTCTATTAACCATCTATGGAGGCCATGTGAGAAGGTGCTGGGCTATAATACAGACAGTATTATAACAACTGTACTGAATCTTTCAAGTTAACACTATATCCAAAGCCTCCAATAAGTTTTCTAATAAATAAAAAAACGTAAACCCAAAATTACTTGTCCCTTATGGTCCCTTTCACATGTGTGTGTAGTTTTTCTGAATAAAAGTAAAATACCTATTACTAAGTATAGCAGAGGACTGTCCCTAGTATCAATTTCCTCCTCTTCTTCTTTTTAGTTACAGATGCCCTGGAATTTTAGCAGGGCACAGGCCTGCTCAACCGGAGACTACACTTGCTAACCTCCCTTGGAGCTAAACAGGATGAAACGGATGCGAGTGAAAATACAGATGCAACTCCCAATCACATTTATGAAAACAAAAGCTACTTGCCCTCCACTTTGTTTCTCCTTCTCACAAGGGTGAGCCAGTTCCAGCCATACAGAAGAGGACTACACTCTTTAAGACGGAAGAGCAGTAAGACAAGGATGACTACCAAGGGATAAACCTATCTACCTATCCTGAACTGCACGCTGACCTTCAATCTATTAGAAAAGAAATAAGAATCTGTATCTTGATTGAGCCACTGCATTCGGGGTCTCTTTCCAGCAGGAATTTTTTGGTCTGTACTTTAATAACATTCCCATTTGTTAAGACCCTTTAAAGTGGCAGGATCAGGCTTACGAGCTTTATGAGCTGTGTGATCAGTTATTACTGCAGTCCTGATGAGTAGCACGTCTCCAATTTATACATTAGGAAACTGAGGCTCCAGGAAGTCACAATTAAAACGTTGGAACCAAAATTTAATTAAAAAACAGTGCTAACTCCACGGCTGTATTCTTTTCACTGTTTCAGGTTGCTGCTCCTCATGCTGAATCTTATAAAGACCATTTTTTAATCTTTTTAAAGTTATGAATTTCTATTCCACACTTTACCCTTTTCAAAAAGAAAACATGGTCTAGTTTCAATGACAGTGAAAATATAGGAAGAAAGACACTTAGCACACACAGCCCCGGAACCTGTTTCGTACCACGAGAAAAGAGCTCAGGGTCCCTGGGAAACTTACAAGGCACAAAAACAAAGGAATATATGAAATATGATGGATCCCTGGTATATTATTTTCTTTGAGATTTAAATTGTAAACATGAAACATAGAACTCTCTTAGAGAAAAAAGAACCTTCTGGTATTCAGTATACAAGTCCTTTTCAATGAAAGTCCAATATAGACTCCCCTGAATTTCACTCTAACTAAATGGTTAGTTATGTTAAGTCGGATTCCACTGCAATGACTTTGCTCAACATTCAATTAATCTACAAAATTCTCACATAATAGGCCAAAAAATATGTAGACTAATTGTAAGAAATCAATTGAAAACTACTATAGTTCACTATTAAATATAAGAGCAAGGAGGATTTTGAGATTATCTGCGTACATAAAAGGTAAGAAACTGCTATCTCTAATCCAGAAGGTACAACTTCCTGAGGCAAATGAAAGATGCAATGAGAACTAAGAGTCGATCCAAAGGAATTTAATAAAACACACAGTGTTACCTCTCTTTAAAAGGCTACCTGCATATTTACACAGATAGGCAGTAGCTTCATTGCTCACTTTTAAAACAGTTGATAACTGTGTTTTTTGGAATAACTTCAAGCCTAGAGCTTAGTACCTAATCATGTTGCTAAACTCACCAAAGTAAGACGTTCAGGTTCTTCCCATTTGTTTTCATAACACATAACTGTTTGTGGTGTTATAGGAAAGTCTTCCAGCTCCGAGTCGTCACTGGTTTGTACTCCTTTTGTACACTGGTCTATAAAATCACTTTGGCATGCAGCTACCATGAAAATTACAAAAGAATTTTTCTAATCATATTGAACACTACTAAGACATATGGAATTCAGCTGGTATATGTTCACCGTCTACATGAGATAATGCATGTTTTGCTCAGCTCCATGCCTACCCACTGTTACTATTTTTGTTTCTAGGATTAACTGGAAACTCTGTAATTTGAGGACAATTTAGACAGATAAACCCTATAAAGCTTTTACAAATGTGTTTTTAACTTTCTGCAACTCAAAAGAGGAAAATTTATACTTTTGTTTTAAAAAAAGTAGAAAAATGCATAATGCTGAACTATTTATGAGTGAAATGAAATGACTGCTAGGATTTACTTTAAAATACTCTAGAAGTAGAAAAAAATAGATGAAATAAAATTAGTAAAATATGTAACTATTAAAGCTAAGTGATGCATAATAAAGGTTCATTATATTATAATCAATCTCCAGTTGGAGTATTCTTACATATTTTCATAAAAGTTTCAAAAGTAAACTATAATAGGAAAAAATTAAAAATTAGGTAAAACATAATTTAATGCCCTCAGAAAAAACTGAGGAAGTTGAAAAGATTTCTGAAAATTAGCTACAAGGAAATTTAAGTTTACTTCAGAGAAGTCCTTTCCCCTTTGCCTGCCTTCTACTTCAGAATTATTTGATTTTATTATTAATAAGTGACAGCTACAAATGTTTTTTCAACAATAATAGCCACTATACCATTTTTTCTTGATACAAATTCTTTTTCTTTCTTTGGAGAAGACTTTGGCAGACGATTCGAATATATGTTTTTTATATCCAGTTCTCTCTCCTTTTCCTGAAAAGAAACCCATAACACAATTAAGGATGTAGTGTATCAGTTTAAAATAAAACAAAAATTCACACCTTGTCAACTGGTATTTTCCTTACCAAACTAGAACATATTATACCTAGTTCAATTTCCCTTCTTACCTACCAAACTTTAGAAAGGAATGTCTCTAGGACATCTAGGTTAGGGCAGAGCAATGATTCTCCCTAAAAAGTACAGTATGTACTGGCAATCAAAAAAAAAACAAGTGTAAATAAGGCAAAAACATTTTCTACTCACTCCTACCTGATGGAGCTAGTACTATCTTAAACTATCTTTCACAGTTAGCAACAGAGACCAAAATAACTTCGTTAGCATCTTTCAAATGTGGTTTTGAATTAGTTAAAAGTTAGATGTTTAAAACAAACATTTTCTATGGGGTGCCTGGGTGGCTCAGTCGGTTAAACGTCTGACTTTGGCTCAGGTCATGATATAGTTCATGAGTTCGAGCCCGATGTTGGGCTCTGTGCTGACAGCTCAGAGCCTGGAGCCTGCTTTGGATTCTGTGTCTCCCTCTCTCTCTGCACCTCCCCCACTCGCACTCTACACACACTCTGTCTCAAAAATAAACACTAAAAAAATTTTTTTTTAATTTTTTAATGTTTATTTTTGAGAGAGAGAGAGAAAGAGAGAGTAAAGCGTGAGTGGGGAAGGGGCAGAGAGAGGGAGCGAGAGACTCGAACCAGGCTCCAGGCTGTGAGCTGTCAGCACAGAGCCCAATGCAGGGCTCAAATCCATGAACTATGAAATCATGACCTGAGCCAAAGTCAGACGCTTAACCGAGCTACCCAGGCACCCCAAAAACTAGACATTTTTTAAAACACGATGGTTTTTTTTTTTTTTATCATTTTGGGGATATGGTTCTGAGAATTTAACAAAATGAAAACTCTATGTAAGATAATGCATAAACATTCAATTTTGCACAAAATATCCACCCATCAATGACCTCTGGATAGAATTAAGAATACCTTTAACAAAATTTAATAATGTGAATGCTTCCTCTCAATATTGTGAAAATAAAGGGCATTATTTGAAACAAGTTTTAAAATAATCATGGGGTTATCTGAGGAAGAACACTGGATTATTCAACCATGCAACAGAGAAAAACTCCAGTTCCCATAATTTCCTTCCAGCATTTCATAACTTAGTTATATCATTCCTATTAGGATTCAATGTTTTCACTTTTGGCATGTGTTACAGTGATTATAACATCAAAACTTTTCTTTAAAAGTACCAAAGAGAATATTAGAATTTTGTAAATCACACTGTACCAACTTACAAATATGCTTTAAAATGTTGAGTTTTCAACCAATATATATTATAAATTAGGTAAATACCTCTGAAAAATGTTTTAATTTATTTGACAGAGAGCATGCAGGTGCCTGTACAAGCATGCCTGGGAAAGGGACAAGGAGAGAGAAAGAATCCTAAGCAGGGCATGGAGCCCAGAGCCCGAGGTGGGGCTCAATCCCATGAACCATGACATCATGACCTGAGCTGAAATTAAGAGCTGAAGGCT
Source organism: Paguma larvata (assembly GCA_030068075.1). NCBI lineage: Eukaryota > Metazoa > Chordata > Mammalia > Carnivora > Viverridae > Paguma > Paguma larvata. The sequence goes on from CM057829.1 coordinate 70,719,104, forward strand.
CAAGGCACCTGGGTGTCTCGGTCGGTAGGAGATTCGACTTCAGCTAAGGTCATGATCTCACAGCTTGTAGGTTCAAGCCCCGAGTCTGTGCTGACAGCTTGAAGCCTGGAGCCTGCTTAGGATTCTGTGTCTCCCTCTCTCTCTGCCCCTCTCCTACTCACACACACACACTCTCTCTCTCTCTCTTTCAAAAATAAATAAACATTAAAAAAAATTTTAAAAAAAAAGAGTTGAACCCTCAGCTGACTGAGCCACCGAGGCGCTCCAGTGCAAATTACATTGTACCAACTTACAAATTAAATAAATGTTTTAAACATTTTTAAAAGTTTTTTTTTTTTTTTGTATTTTTGAGAGAGTGAGCGAGAGGGAGAGAGCGAGCACACAAGTGGGGCAGGGGCATAGAGAGGGAAACAGGATCCAAAGCAGGTTCTGCACTGACAACAGAGAGCCCAATGCAGGGCCTGAACCTGCAAACCATGAGATCATAACCTGAACCGAAGTCAGATGCTTAATCAACTAAGCCACCCATGTGCTCCACAAAAAGGAATAAGTGTTTTAAAATGTTGAGTTTTCTTTTTTTTTTTCATCTAATTTATTGTCAAATTGGCTAACATACAGTGTGTAAAGTGTGCTCTTGGATTTTTGGGTTAGATTCTCGTGGTTCAGTGCTTACATACAACACCCAAGTGCTTATCCCAACAAGTGCCCTACTCAATGCCCATCACCCATTTTCTTCTCTCCCCCACAGCTCCCCCCATCCACCCTCAGTTTGTTCTCTGTATTTAAGACTATTTTATGGTTTGCCTCCCTCCCTCTCTGTTTGTAGCTATTTCCCCCCCCCCCCACTTTTCCCCCCATGGTCTTCTGTTAAGTTTCTCAAGATCCACATGAGTGAAAACATATGATATCTTTCTCTGACTTATTTCACTCAGCAGACTACCTTCCAGTTCAATCCATGTTGCTTTAAATGGCAGGATTTCATTCTTTCTCATTGCCAAGTAGTATTTGATTATATATATAAACCACATCTTTTTTATCCGTTCATTAGTTGATGGACATTTAGGCTCTTTCCATAATTTGGCTATTGTTGAAAGCGCTGCTTTAAACATTGGGATATATGTGCCCCTATGAATCAGCACTCCTGTATCTTTTGGATAAATTCCTAGTAGTGCTTTTGCTGGGTTGTATGGTAATTCTACTTTTAGTTTTTTGAGGAACCTCCACACTGTTTTCCAGAACAGCTGCACCAGCTTACATTCCCACCAATAGTGCAAGAGGGTTCCCGTTTCTCCACATTCTCACCAGCATCTATAGTCTCCTGATTTGCTCAGTTTAGCCATTCTGACAGGTGAGATGGTATCGCAGTGTGGATTTGATTTGTATTTCCCTGATGATGAGTGACATTGAGCTTTGTTTCATGTGTCTGTTGGCCATCTGGACGTCTTTGGAAAAGTTTCTATTCATGTCTTCTGCCCGTTTCTTCACTGGATCATTTGTTTTTCAGGTGTGGAGTTTGGTGAGTTCCTTATAGATTTTGGATACTAGCCCTTTATCCAATATGTCATTTGCAACTATCTTTTCCCATTTCGTCAGTTGCCTGTTAGTTTTGTTGACTGTTACCTTTGCAGTGCAGAAGCTTTTTATCTTGATGAGGCCCCAATAGTTCATTTTTGCTTTTATTTCCCTTGCCTTTGGAGATGTGTCGAATAAGAAATTGCTGTGACTGGGGTCAAAGAGGTTGATTCCTGCTTTCTCCTCTAGGGTTTTGATGGTTTCCTGTCTCACATTCAGGTCCTTCATCCATTTTGAGTTTATTTTTATGTATGGTGTAAGAAGGTGGTCTAGTTTCATTCTTCTGCATGTTGCTGTCCAGTTCTCCCAGCACCATTTGTTAAAGAGGCTGTCTTTTTTCCATTGGATACTCTTTCCTGCTTTGTCAAAGATTAGTTGGCCATTCATATGTGGGTCCAATTCTGGGTTCTCTATTGTACTCCACTGGTCTATATGTCTGTTTTCATGCTAATACCATACTGTCTTGATGATTACAGCTTTGTAGTAGAGGCTGAAGTCTAGGATTGTGATGCCTCCCACTTTGGTTTTCTTCTTCAATATTACTTTGGCTATTCGGGGTCTTTTGTGGTTCCATACAAATTTTAGGATTGTTTGTTCTAGCTTTGAGAAGAATGCCGGTGCAATTTTGATTGGGATTGCATTGAATGTGTACATTGCTTTGGGTAGTATCAACATTTTAACAATATTTGTTCTTCTAATCCATGAGCATAGAATGTTTTTTCATTTCTTTGTGTCTTCAATTTCCTTCACAAGTTTTCTATAGTTTTGAGTGTACAGACTACCTCTTTGGTTAGGTTTATTCCTAGGTATTTTATGGTTCTTAGTGCAATTGTGAATGGGATTAGTTTCTTTATTTCTCTTTCTGTTCCTTCGTTATTGGTGTATAAAAATGCAACCAATTTCTATACATTGATTTTTGTACCCTGTGACTCTGCAGAGTTCATGTATCAGTTCCAACAGCCTTTTTGTGGAGTCTTTCGAGTTTTCCATGTAGAATATCATGTCTGCAAAAAGTGAAAGTTTGACTTCTTCTTTGCCAATTTGTATGCCTTTTATTTCATTTCGTTGTCTGACTGCTGACGCTAGGACTTCCAACACCATGTTAAACAACAGTGGTGAACATGGACATCCCTGCCATGTTCCTGATCTCACCGGGGACAGTTCTCAGTTCTTCCCCATTGAGGATGATATTAGATGTGGACTTTTATATGGATTTTATGATGTTTAGGTATGTTCCTTCTATCCTGACTTTCTCGAGGGTTAATTAAGGACACTGGTTTTTGTCAAATGATTTTTCTGTATCTATTGACAGGATCATATGGTTCTTATCCGTTCTTCTATTAATGTGACATATCACATTAATTAATTTGCAGATATTGAACCAGCCCTGAAGCCCAGGAATGAATCCCATTTGATCATGATAATTCTTTTTATATGCTGTTTAATTTGATTTGCTAGTATATTGTTGAGAATTTTTGCATCCATGTTCATCAGGGATATTGGCCTGTAATTCTTTTTTTGTGGGGTCTCTGATTTAGGAATCAAGGTAATGCTGGCTTCATAGAATGAGTCTGGAAATTTACCTTCTGTTTCTATTTTTTGGAACAGCTTGAGAAGGACTGGTATCAGTTCTGCTTTAAATGTGTGGTAGAATTCCCCTGGGAAGCCATTTGCCCCAGGACTCTTATTTGTTGTAAGATTTTTGATAACCGATTCAATTTCTTCATTGGTTATGGGTCTGTTCAAATTTTCTATTTCTTCTCGTTTGAGTTTTGGTAGTGTGTGGGTGTCTAAAAATTTGTCCATTTCTTCCAGGTTGCCCAGTTTGTTGGCATATAATTTTTCATAGTATTCTCTGATAACTGCTTGTATTTCTGAGAGACTGGTTGTGATAAATCTATTTTCATTCATGATCTTATCTACTTGAGTCCTCTCTTCTTTTTGAGGAGTCTGCTAGGGGTTTATCAGTTTTATTTTTTCAAAAAAACCAGCTCTTAGTTTCATTGATCTGTTCTACTGTTTTCTTGGATTCTATAGTGTTTATTTCTGCTCTGATATTTCTATAGTGTTTATTTCTCTTCTTCAGCTGGCCTTGGGGTTTCTTTGTTGTTCTGCTTCTAGTTCCTTTAGGTGTGCTGTTAGATTTTGTATTTGGGATTTTTCTTGTTTGAGATAGGCCTGGATTTCAATGTATTTTCCTCTTAGGACTGCCTTTGCTGCATCCCAAGGGGCTGGACTGTTGTATTTTCATTTTCATTTGTTTCCATACATGTTTTAATGTCTTAATTGACTGGCTGACACATTCATTCTTTAGTAGGATGTTCTTTAACCACCATGTATTTGGAGGTTTTCCAAACTTTTTCCTATGGTTGATTTCAAGTTTCATAGCATTGTGATCTGAAAGAGTGCATGGTATGATCTCAATTCTTTTATATTTATTGAGGGCTGTTTTGTGACCCAGTATGTGATCTATCTTGGAGGATGTCCCAAGTGCACTTGAGAAGAACATGTATTCTGCTGCTTTAGGATGAAAAGTTCTGAATATACCTGTCAAGTCTGTCTGGTCCAATGTATCATTCAGGGTCATTGTTTCTTTAATGATTTTCTGTCTGGATGATCTGTCCATGCTGTAAGTGGACTATTAAAGTCCCCTGCAATTACCACATTCTTACCAATAAGATTGCTTATGTTTATGATTGTTTTATATATTTGGGTGCTCCCGAATTTGGTGCGTAGACATTTATTATTGTTAGCTCTTCCTGAGAGATAGACCCGTGTTATGATATATTGCCCTTCTTCATCTCTTGTTACAGACTTTAGTTTAAAAGGCTTTGTCTGATATAAGTATGGCTACTCCAGCTTTCTTTCGACTTCCAGTAGCATGATAGATGGTTCTCCATCCACTCAATTACAATCTGCAGGTGTCCTCAGGTCTAAAATAGGTCTCTTGTAGATAGCAAATAGATGGGTCTTTTTTTTTTTTTTAATCCATTCTGATACCCTATATCTTTTGATTGGAGCATTTAGTCCATTTACATTCAGTGTTATTACTGGAAGATATGGATTTAGAGCCATTGTGTTATCTAGGTTTCATGCTTGTAGTGAGGTCTCTGGTCCTTTGTGGTCTTTGCAACATTCCACTTACAGAGTCCCCCTTAGGATCTCCTGTAGGGCTGATTTAGAGGTGATGAATTCCTTCAGTTTTTGTTTGTCTAGGAAAACCATTATCTCTCCTTCTAGTATGAATGACAGGCTTGCTGGATAAAGGATTCTTGGCTGCAGATTTTTTCTATTCAGCACATTGAAAATTTCCTGCCACTCCATACTGGTTTGCCAAGTTTCAGTAGATAGGTCTGGTACTACCCTTATGTGTCTACCCTTGCAAATTAAGGCCCATTTGTCCCTGGCTACTTTCAGAATTCTGTCTTTATCTTTGTATTTTGCCAGTTTCACTATGATACGTCGTGCAGAAAATTGATTCAAGTTACATCTGAAGGGGGTTCTTTGTGCCTCCTGGATTTCAAAGTCTGTTTCCTTCTCAAGATGGGGAAGTTCTCAACTATGATTTGTTCAAGCACACCTTCCTCCCCTTTCTCTTCTTCTTCTCAAACTTTTATGATACAGATATTATTCCATTTCATTGAATCATTTAGTTCTCTAATTCTCCCTTTGTGGACCAGAATTTTATCTCTTTTTTCAGCTTCATCTTTTTCCATAATTTTGTCTTCTGTTTCATTTATTCTCTCCTCTGCCTCTTCAGTCCTCACTGTCATCACCTCTAATTGCTGGGCTTGAAAAAAGCGTAAAAGACAGCAGAGAATCTATTGCTGCAGAGATCAAGGAACTAAAAATAGTCATGACGAATTAAGAAATGCTATAAATGAGGTGCAAAGTAAACTAATCTTATGACTATTATTCTAAATTCTTGTTCAGTTATTGTTTATATCTGCTTTAATCAATTCTTTAGTGGTCATTTCTTCCTAGAATTCCTTTTGAGGAGTATTCTTTTATTTCATCATTTTGGGTCGTTTTCTATCCCTTATGTGTTTTAAAAGCTTGTTGTTATGTGTCCTGCTCCTGTGAACACTACCAAAGAGGGGTAATACACTGCCCAGGACCTGGCCCTTCAGGAGGTGTTTTTTGGAGTGTGTTACTTGCTCTCTGTTGTTGCGACTCTGGTTGCTTTATCTCCCTACTCATAGTGATGTTTTGGACCCTCGACCAGGTGTGCTTTGTTTGTTGAATTAGCCCTGGAAAAGAAAACAAGCAAACAAACAAAAACAGAAAAAAAACCCAAAAACACCAGCAAAACGAACAGGGTGGTGTTATTGATGGAAGAGGCTTTATCCCATACAAAGAGATGACAGGGGCAGGGGAAAAAGAAAGAAAATCGACCAGGCAGAGAAACTCTATGGCTTAATTTGGGGGGGGGGGGGGGGGGAGAGGATAAAGGAGACATAGAACACATATAAAGAGAAAAGATTAAATATGTTTGCATAAACAATCCAACAACCAGAACAACCAGACTAGAAGAAGGAAGAAATAAGAAGGAAAAAAGGAAGAAAAAAATCTATATATATATACTAAGAATAGCCCAGAAATTAAATCAGAAAATGAAAAACAGCTAGGTACGTTGGAACCGGTTGCAGCGGTGGTCTGGAGGAGGGGCTGTCTGATTCGTCAGCATCAATCCTGCTCCAGTAGATACACAGTGACCAGGCACTGAGGGGCGTGGTTTGGTATAGGTGGGTCCTGCCTCCACTGTGGCCCCTTGTCCATTCCCTGAGGCCCCATCTGGTTGGTGACAGGGAGAAAAATGGCAACAACCCAGTCTCTCCTCCATAGACCAGGTGTCCCATACCATTCTGTCAGGTCATCGATGCAGTGCCACGGGCATGAAGGGTCTCGCTCCATATGCCCCAGTTCTGGGGAATTGCTGCTCTGTGCCACCTTACAGTGCTACGCTAGCAGTCTGTCCCACCCTGCCTACTCTCGCGCCTCCCTGGTGCTCGGCTGGGATTTAAACCCTGATGTCTTAAAGGGTTCCACTCTGTTTACCCCAGTTCCGGGAAGTACCACTCCGTGCTGGGGATATCTGGTCTCTGGCTGGTGAGTGCAGGCAGTCTTTGTCCTTGGAACAGCCGTATGCCTTCTTCCCACAGCACTCCAGGGAGGAGATTGCTTTCTCTCACTGAGGATTGTGCCTTTGAACTAGTTACGGGGAGTGGGGCTGGCTCCCCTCCTCCCCAGGTGTGCAAACTGGGCAGCCAGCCCCAGTCCGGAGAAAGCCCTACAGTTAAAGATTGGATCTTTCTCCATCCTGGTCAATGGTTTTTCTCTTGTACAGATACAGTCCTATGCTTCTTCAGACTCTCTTTCTATTATTCCCTTCGACTCTCCATAGAAGGAGATCTCTCCCATCCATGACTACATGGCCTGTTTTATCTCTCCCAGTTAGCAATCATATACGTATGGCCTGCCAGGTTGTCCCTTGGGTCCCCAGAGACATCTTTGTCACTCTGCAGCCCAGACTCTTGGAATTCAAAGTCCTTTGAAAGGCCTCAACACTGCTGTGTTTGAGGGATGAGGGAACTTTGGGTCCCACTTCTTCTCCGCCATGTTGGATCTCCTCCTAAAATGTTGAGTTTTCGACTAATACATATTTAAATTAGATAAATACTTACTTTTAATTTGTGATACAGTTGTTGCAGCTCCTTTTGAAGAACTTTATTTTCATCATGAGCCTCATATGCCCTTTTCCTTTCAGCAAGCAACTGTCGCTGGAAACTGTTGGTACTCAGCTCAAGGTTTTTGGATAGTTCCTATGATGTGTATGTAAACATATAGAAATAGTACTTGAAAATAACCAAAGAGTAAAACACTGCACTTAGCACTGAAATAATGTTTCTAGTGGTATCATACAGGACCTAGAAATCAGGCTGGACTTAGTATTCATGAACATAAAATAACTAGCAAACAGATCTACCAACAACTTAGTAACGTACTTAACCTATTGGTCCTTTTTTTGCCTTTCACAATGATTTGCAAATAAATTCTTAAGCATTTGCCTGAAGCATACATGAATAGTCATTTAAGTTAGTTGCAAATTCAGTCAAGATACGAGGAGAAACAAGGACTTTTGGGAATCAGAGTTCAGGTAAATATATACAGCTGCATAAAATTACACAGCAGTATTCAAGGTGCAAAAATTACCTTGTAAATTATTTCTAGATAAAATGTCATTTTCATGGTCTTCAAACATTTTCCATAAAGTTTGTGAAAAAATTCAGGTTAAAATATTTTCTCTTAGGTGACATCAACATCATGGTGGTATAAGCCATTCCTTTTTTTCTCCACCTTTCAATTTACAGCTAATCAGATCCACAAAGCAAGCGTCTATAATTGAACCAAAGCACTTCTGCACAGTACACCAGGACACCTGAGAGAGCCATCCATCTCTGCGCCTGAAAGTGGGTGGACTGCACATCGGAGGAGGCTGTTGAGCCAGGGCCAGTGGTACAGGTGGCAGAGGTGGTGGCAGGTCCATATGACCTTCTGGCAGAGGAGGCGGAAGGTAAAGGTGGTAAGTGGTGATCTGCCTGGCCACATATGCTGCGGCTGGAGGGACTCACTCTCTCTGAGGAGAGACCACAGTGACTGTGGGGAGGGAAAGGAAAGGGAAGGAGGCAAAGAGAAGTGAAGGAATGCTGTTTTCTGCTGGATGCCCCAGGATTCTGACAAGAGATCATCCGTGAACCTCTGGGAAACACTCCCGCCCCCAGCTTGAGGATCCCCTACTGACAATGGGCACAGCCAAAGAAAGCATCAGGCGAGAAGTATATACCTCCCTCCGCTCTGTCACTACACTTCTTTTTTCCAGCCTGCCAGCTGTTTGTTTGTTTTTAATTGTGTATATTTTTTTCATATGCCTTTTATGTGAAAGCCCCTGATTTTCTCAGTACTGTTACATATGTAGATCTTCTATCTCTAGGGATGGCTTAAAGTCTTTAATTTTTTTTAATGTTTATTTTTGAGAGAAATAGAGACAGAGCATGTGCAGCCTAGAGCCTGCTTTGGATTCTGTGTCTCCCTTTCTCACTGGAAGGGACAGTGAGAAAGGGAGACACAGAATCCAAAGCAGACTCTAGGCTCTGAGCTGTCAGCAAAAAAGCCCAATGCGGGGCTTGAACTCACGAACTGCAAGATCATGATCTGATCTGAAGTCGGAGACTCAACTGATTAAGCCACCCAGGCACCCCATGGATGGCTTAAAGTCTTTAAATAGCTAAAGAACAATTGGAAACTTGAGTACTAACTAGATATTTGAAGATATTAAAAAGCTGTTAATTTTTTTAGATGTCATTCTTGGTACTGGACAATAGCATTGTTTTTAAGGTTTTTATATTTTAGAGAGACACAAGCTGAAATATTTATGAATAAAACAACTGGGTATCTAAGATCTGTTTCCAGAAACTACAGAGAGGTAGGGGAGAGTATATATGAAAAAGTATTTTCTGTACAGTGACATTTTTAAGTTTTAATTTTTTAGTGAAGTACAGTTGACACACAATGTTACATTAGTTTCAGGTGTACAACATGGTGATTTCACAACTTTCTACCTTATGCTGTGCTCACCACAACTACAGCTAACATCTCACCATACAATGCTATTACTATACCATTGACTATATAATCCCTATGCTGTACTTTTTATTCCCATGACTTATTCATCCCACACTAGAAGGCTGTACCTCCAAGTAACTCACTCTGCCCATCTTACCACCACTCTCCCATCTGGCGATCATCGGTTTAATCTCTCTTTATGGATCTGTTTCTGCCCTCCTTAGTCTCTATCACCTATTTAACCCAGCCCCCTGCCCACCTCCCCTCCAGCATCCCTCAAGTCTATTTTATGGTTTGCCCCTCTCTTTCCACCCCCATGTTCATTTGTAAATGGAATGATTTTCTTAATTTTGCTTTCTGCTACTTTGTTATTAGTGTATAGAAAGACAACTGACTTCTGCATATTAATATTAATATTTTGTATCCTGCAACTTAACTGAATTCATTTATTCTAACAGTTTTTGGTCGAGTCATATTTTCTACATACGGTATCATGTCATCTACAAACAGTAACAAGCTTAACTTGTTTCTTACCAGTTTAGATGACTTTTATTTCTTGTCTGATTGCTGTGCCTAGGTCTTCTAGTACTATAGTGCATAAAAGTGGCAAGAACAAGACATTCTTGTTTTGTTACTGATCTTAAAGCTGTCTTTCTCCATGGAGTATGGTTTTAGCTGTATGTTTGGCATATATGGCCTTAATTATGTTGAGGTATGTTCCTTCCACACCCACTTTTGAGAGGTTTTGTTTTTTTGTTTTTTTTAGCATTTTTATTTTATTTTTGAGAGACATAGAGACAGAGCGTGAACAAGGGAAGGGCAGAGAGAGAGGGCGACACAGAATCTGAAGCAGGCTCCAGGCTCTGAGCCATCAGCACAGAGCCCGATGCGGGGCTCGAACTCACAGACCGTGAGATCATGACCTGAGCTGAAGTCGGCCGCTTAACCGACTGAGCCACCCAGGTGCCCCTGAGTTTTTATCGTGAATGGATGTTGATTTTTAGCAAATGCTTTTTTCAGCAGCTATTGACATGACTGTATGATTTTTATCCATCACTTCTGTTTAAAGTGGTGTATCATGTTTATTGGTTTGTGAATACTGGATTGCCCTGATATCCTGGAATAAATCCATGATCCTTGATCATGGTGACTAATTTTAAAAAATATTTTGTTGAATTTGGTTTGCTAATATCTTATTGGGGATTTTTTGCATCTATGTTCATGATGGATACTGGCCTGTAGCTTTCTTTTTTTGTAGTGTCTTTGTCTGGTTTTGGTATCAAGGTAATATTGACCTTGGAGAATGTATCTGGAAACGTTCCTTCCCTCTTCTATTTTTTGGAAGTTTGAGAAAAATAGGTATTAACTTTTCTTTAAATGTTTGGTGAGAATTCACCTGTGAATTCATCTGGCCCTGGACTTTTGTGTTTTTAAATTTTGTTATTAGGCATCAGTCTATTCAGATTTTCTATTTCTTCCTGATTCAATGTTAGAAGATTGTATGAGTCTAGGAATTTATTCATTTCTTCTAGGTTGTCCAATTTGTTGGCATATAATTTTTCATACTAGCCTCTTACAATCCTTTGTGTTTCTGTGGTGTCAGTTGTTACTTCTCTTTCATTCCTGATTTTATTTATTTAGGTCCTTTCTCTTTTTCTTGATGTGTCTGGCTACGGGTTTATCAAATTTATTTTTTTCAAAGAGCCAGTTCTTGGTTCCCTGATCTTTTCTATTTTTTTTTCAGTCTCTATTTCATTTATTTTTCCTCTGATCTTTATTACTTTCTTCTTTCTATTGGCTTTGGACTTTGTTCTTCTTTTCCTAGTTCTTTTAGGCATATTATTTTTGAGATTTTCCTCATTTGGTGAGGTAGGCCTTTATCACTATAAATTTCCCTCTTACACCTGCTTTTGCTACATCCCAAAGGTCTTGGAACACTGTGTTTCCATTTCCAGTTATCTCTCTGTATCCACTTCCTCTGTGATTCCTTTGCTGGCCTCTTGGCTGTTTTGTGGCATGTTGTTTAGCCTCCATGTTTGCGTTTTTTTCATATTCTTTTGTTATGGTTGATTTCTAGCTTCATTCTGTTGTGGCTAGAAATGGATGCATGATATGAATTCAATCTTCTTAAATTTATTGAGTCTAGTTTTGTAGTCTAATGTGATCTTTCCTGAATAATGTTTCATGTGTACTTGAAAAGAATGTGTATTCTGATTTTGGATGGAATGTTAAGTCCATGTGGTCAAATGTGTCAGCAGGCACTGATTTTCTGCCTAGATGATCTATCTATTGATATGTGGGGTGTTAAAATCCCCACCTATTATTATTTTACTGTCAATTTCTCCATTTATGTGTATAAGCATATGCTCCAATGTTGCGTGCATAGATAATGACAATTATTAAATATCTTCTTCTTGGATTAACCCCTTTATTTTTATGTAATGCCCTTCTTTGTCTCTTATTATAGTCTGTCTTAAATTCTATTTTGTCTAAGTGTTGGTACTCCAGCTTTTTTATATTGACTTCCATTTGTATTGAGTTATCTTTTTCCCTCTCTTCGCTTTCAGTCTGTGTTTAGATATGAAGTGACTCTCTTGTAGACAGCATATCCATCCTCCCAACACTCCCCGCCCCCAACAATATCTTTTGATTTGACCATTCGGGCCATTTACATTCAAATTAATCATTAATACATATATACTTATGCCATTTTGGTGACTTCTGCTTGTTTTTGTAGTTCTTCTGTGTTCCCTTTTTCTTTTGCTCTCTTTCCTTTGGACTGATGACTGACTTTATTAGTGTTTTTGTTTGCCTTACTTTTTCTTCATTCTTTTTTGTATACCTATTATAGGTTTCAGATTTGCGGTTACTGTAAGGTTCCTTTATAACATGCTAAGTACCAGTCTTAATTAAGCTGGTAGTCACTTAGGTTCAAACATATTCTAAAGGGACTTCATTTTTATTTCTCCCTCCATGTTTAATGTATATGTTGTCATATTTTACATCTATTTTGTGTCTCTTTATCTAATTTTATCCTTATTTAATATTTTAGTTAAAATTAATTTTGCTATTTTTGTCTTATAATCTTCATACCAGTTTTGTAAGTGATCTGCTCTATTCCCTTTGCTGTGTGTGTGCTTTCACTCACAAAATCTTTTCCTTTTATAATGTTCTTCTAATTATGGCTTTTCTTTTCCAGTTAAGTCCCTTTAACATTTCTTATAAGGCCATTTTAGTGGTAATGAACTCCTTTAACTTTTGTTTGTCTGGGAAACTCTTTCTCTCTCGTTTAATCCTTAATGATAACCTTACCAGATAGAGTATTCATGGTTTTAAGTGTTTTCCTTTCAGCATTAAAAAAAAAGAAAAAAGTTTTATTTATTTATTTTGAGAGAGTGTATATACAAGCAGGGGAGGGAAAGACAGAATCCCAAGAGGGCTCTGCCTTGTCAGTGCACAGCCTGAAGCAGGGCTCAGTCTCACAAACTCTGAGATCATGATCTCAGAGGAAATCAAGAGTTAGATGCTTAGCCGACTGAGCTACCCTGGTACCCCAGCACTTTGAATATATATGCCACTCCCTTCTGTCCTGCAAAGTTTTTGCTGAAACGTACCTGTGCCCAATCTCGGCTTCAGCTGCACTGCCAGGGTGCCCCTGAGAAGGATCTCCTGGCTGGCACACAGGGAGAGACCCAGGACACCCCAGTTAGCACCCACTTAAGATTCAGCTATCATGCCAGGCCACCCTCTGCGTGCAGAGCCCTGGGATTCCCACTAAACTTAGGCTATCCTTCCAGGGTGCCCTCTACATGGAGAGACCCAGGAATGACCCAGCACAAATGCCCTAGGAACCACAGCCCATGCCAATACAGCTTCAGCCAGCTAACCTAAAGCACCAGGGACAGTCTACACAGGATGTGACCATATACAAGACTATTCCTTTAAGCTTAAGAGAAGTAGCTACTCTGCCTCATTCACAAAAGCAAAGTCAAGGAAATGAAGAGACACAGAAACATACTACAAATGAAAGAGCAAGACAAAACCTCAGATAAAGGACTAAATGAAACAGATAAATGCACTTAGCTAATAAAGAATTCAAAGTAACGATCATAAAGATGCCCACACTGGACTGCAGAGTGGGAGAACTTCAACAAAAAGATAAAAAATACAAATAAGAACCAATCAGAGTTGAGTAATACATAAAGAAATGAAAATTACACTAGAAGGAATCAACAGATTAGCAGGTACAGAAGACTGGAATAGCAATCTGAAAGACAGGGTAACAGAAAGCACCCAAGCTGGAGAACAAAATGAAAAATGCATTTAAAAAATTAGGAGAGCTTACATGATCTCATGGACAACACCAAGCAAACATTCGCATTACAGGGTTCCCAAAAGGAGAACACTGAAAAGGGCAGAAAATTTACTTGAAAAAATAATAGCTCGAAATTTCCCTAACCTGGGGAAGGAAACAGATATCCAAGTTCAGGAGCACAGATTGTTCCAAACAAGGTATCCCAAGGGAGTTCACACCAAGACACCTAGAAATTAAATATCAAAGATTAAAGAGAAAATTTTAAAGGCAGCAAAAGAGAAGCAAAAGTTACACATGAGGGAAACCCCATTAGGCTATCAGCTGATTTTTCAACAGAAACATTAAAGGGTATAAGACAGTGGCTGATATATTCAGAATGCTAAAAGGAAAAAAAATTACAAATAAGAATACTCCAACCAGCAAGGTTATCATTCAAAATGGAAGGAGAGAGTAGTTTTTCAGACACACAGAAATTAAAGAAGTATATCACCACTAAACTGGCCTTAAAGGAAATGTTAATGGGACTTCTTTAAGTGGAAAAGAAAAATCTCTATTAGAAGTAAAATTAAAAATTATGAATAAAAAGATATAAAATATGAGAAATTGAAGATGGTGTAAAAACAGATTTTCTTTAGAATGTGATTTAACTTAAGGGGCCATCAACAAGAGAACCTCACAGTAACCGCAAACCCAAAATCTATAACAGATACACAACAAATAAAGCCAAGTATAACACTACAGAAAGACATCAATCGCAAGAAAAAAAAGGAATAAAGAAGAAAACAAGAGAACAAACAAAACAACCAGGAAACAATAAAATGGCAATAAGTACATAACTATCAATCATACTTTAAATACAAAGGTTCTACATGCCCCAAAGATATGAGGGATAAAAAACCAGAATCCATCTATATGCTGTCTAAAAGAGACTCACTTCACTCCTAAAGACACATATGGACTAAAAGTGAAAGCACTGAAAAAGATATCTCATACAAAGAGAAGCAAAAGAAAAGCTGGGGTAGCAATACTTCTATCAAAAATAGAATTTAAAACAGACTATAATAAGACACAAAAAAGGGCATTATGTAAATAATAAATGGGTCACTCTAAGAAAAGGATATAAATATTGTAAATACTTTACATATCAAGGAAATGTTAAGACATTAAAGGAGAAATTGATAGTAATACAATAGTAGTAGGTCATTTTATTACCCCACTTACATCAATGGAGATCATCCAGGCAGAAAATCAAAGGGTAAATAATGTCTCTGAATGACACAGTAGACTAGATGGACAAAACAGATAAATAAAACAGTCCATACAGAACAACAGAATGCACATTCTTTTCAGGTATAAATGGAACATTCTTTAGGACAGTGCATGTTAAGCCACAAAATAGTATGTCAATAAGCTTAAGAAGACTGAAATCCTGTCATGCATCCTGTTCCCACCACAACAGTATGAAACTAGATGTTAATCTAAGGAACAAAATGGAAAACGCACAAACACATGGAGGATAAACAAAATGCTACAAAACATCCAGTGGGTCAACCAAAAAGTCAAAGAGAAAATTAAAAAATATATGCAGACAAATGAAAATGAAATTTCAATGTTCCATGCCCCAAAAGGGAAATTTAGAGTGATAAAGGCCTACCTCAAGAAATAAGAAAAGTCTCAAAGAAACAATCTAACCCTACACCTAAGGGACCTAGAAAAAGAACAAACAAAACCCAAAGCCAGTAGAGGAAAAGAAATAATAAATATCAGAATAGAAAAAATTAGATAGAGACTAGAGACAAAACAAAACAAAAACAAAAGACTAACAAACAAACAAACAAAAAAAACACAACACAGTAAGGATCCATGAATCAAGAACTGGTTCTTTGAAAACATAAAGGTAATTGATAAACCCTTCATCAGAATTAATAAAACAAAAGATCCAAATAAGTAAAATCAGAAATGAAAGAGAAGTAACAACAGACACCACAGAATACAAAAGACTAAAATACAACAGCATGAAAAGTTATATGCCAGCAAATTGGACACCTAAAATAAATGGATAAACTGCTACAAACATACAATCTTCCAAAACTGAATCAGGAACAAACAAAATCTGAACACACAAGTTACTAGTTATAAAATCGAATCAGTAATAAAAAAAACTCCCAATAAGCAAAAGTCCAGGACCAGATGGATTCACAGGTGAATTATACCAAACATTTAAAAGAGAGTTAACACCTATCAAACCAATCCAAAAAATGAGAGGAAAGAAAGCTTCCAAATACATCAACGAATCCTTAGTAATCTTCAACAAAATATCAGCAAACCTAATTTAATAATACATTAAAAGGATCCATCACCACAAACAAGTGGAGTTTATTCTAGTAATGCAAATATGGTTCAATATTTGCAAATATACCACGTCAAGAAAACCAAGGATAAAAATCATATGATCATCTCAAAATACAGGAAAAAAAAATGACAGAATTCAGCATCAATTCATACTAAAAACTCTCAACAAACTGGGTTTAGAGGGAACATACCTCAACATAATAAAGGCCATATAAACCCACAGCTAACATCATATTCAACAATGAAAACCTGAAAAATTCTCCTCTAAGAACACAAACAGAACAAGGATGTCCACTCTCACCACTTTTATTCAACATAGTACTACAAGTCTTGGTCAACAGGAATCAAACATAATGAAATAAAAGCCATCTAGATTGGTAAGAAAAAAGTCAGTATTTGCAGATGACATGATACTATACATAGAAAACCCTACAGTTTCCACACACACAAAAAAACTATTAGAAGTTATAAATGAATTCAGTAAAGTTGCAAGATACAAAATTCACAGAAATTGGTCACATTTCTATACACTAATAAAGAAGTAGCGGTAAAAGAAATTAAGAAAACAGTCCCTTCGGGGCACCTGGGTGGCTCGGTCAGTTAAGCGTCCAACTTCAGTTCAGGTCATGATCTCACAGTCCTTGAGTTTGAGCTCCACATCGGGCTCTGTGCTGACAGCTCTGAGCCTGGAGCCTGTTTTAGATTCTGTGTCTCCCTCTCTCTCTACCCCTCCCCCCGCTCTCACTTTGTCTCTTTCTCTCAAAAATAAATAAACATTAAAGAAAATTAAAAAAAAAAACAATTCCCTTTATAATCGTGCACTAAAAACATAAAATAAAATACCTGGGAATAAATTTAACTAGGAAAGTGTAAGACCAGTGATTTGAAAACTATAAAACGCTGATAAAATGAATTGAAGATGACACAAATGGAAAAGTATTCCAGGCACATGGACTGGAAGAATACTGCTAAAATGGCCATTCTACCATAAACAATCTAAAGATTCAACACAACTTCTACCAAAATGCCAACAGCATTTTTTTCACCGAACTAGAATAATCCTAAAATTTGTATGAAATCACAAAAGATCCTGAATAGCCAGCCAATTTTAAGGAAAAAAAAAAAACACCAAAAAACCCAAAGCTAAAACTATCACAGTCACGGTTTTCAAGAAATGCTACAAAATGTAGTAAACAAAACAGTATGGTACTGGCACAAAAACAGATATATGGATTAATGGAAGAGGACAGAGCCTAGAAATAAACCCACACTTATATGGCCAGTTAACCTACAATAAAAAAGGCAAGAATATACAATGAGGAAAACAGTCTGTTCAATAAATAGTGCTGAGAAAACTAGATCACTTCCTTAAAATAACTTACAATGGATTAAAGATCCAAACATGGGACTTGAAACCATAAACTCCTAGAAGATAACACAGGCAGTAATCTCTTTGACTTTGGCCAATGGAACATTTTTCTAGATATCTCTCTTCAGGCAAAGGAAACAAAAGCAAAAATAAACAACTGTGGCTACACCAAAATAAAAAGCTTTTGCGTGGAGAAGGGAACCAACAAAATGAAAAGGCGACCTACTAAATGGGAGAAGATATTTGCAAATAATATATCTGATGAGGGACTAATATCCAATATATAAAGAACTTATAAAACTCAACACCACAAAAACAAATAATCAGATTAAAATGGGCAGAGAACCCAAACAGACTTTTCCCAAAGAAGATATACAGATGGCTAACAGAACCATGAAAAGATGCTCAACATCTTTTATCATAAAGGAAATGCAAATATAAACCACAATGAGATTTCATCTTACACTTGTCAGAATGCCTAGAATCAAAAGGTCAAGAAACCACAAGTGTTGGCAAGGATGTAGAAAAAAAGCAACTTGTATGCACTTGTTGCTGGAAATGTAAATTGATGTAACCACGGTAGAAAACAGTATGGAGGTACCTCAAAATATTAAAAATAGAAATACCATATGAAGCAGTAACTCTACTATTCATCCAAAGAAAATTAAAACACTAATTCAAAAAGATATATGTACTCCTGTTTACTGCAGCATTACTTACAAAAGCCAAGATACTGAAGCAACTCCAGTGTCCATCGACAAATGAATGGGTAAAGAAGAAGTGGTATATATATACAATGGAGTATTACTCAGCCATCAAAAGGATGAGATCTTGCCATTTGTGATCACATGGATGGACCTACAGAGTATTTTGCTAAGTAAAATAAGTCAAAGAAATACTCTATGATTTCAATTATATGTGGAATGTGAAAAACAAAATAAATAAAAAGCAGAAGTAGACCCATAAATACAGAAAACAAACTGGTGGTTGCTAGAGGGGAGTGGTGTAGCAGATGGGCAAAATGGGTGAATTGGAGTGGGAAGTATAGGCTTCCAGTTATGAAATGAGCTAAGTCACAGGGAGAAAAGGTACAGCATCTACAGAATCTAGTCATTGGTACTGTAACAGCATTCAAAGGTAGCTACACTTGTAGTGAGCGTAGCATAAGGTATAGAGTTGTGGAATCACCTGAAACTAATGTAACATTGTGTATCAACTGTACTTCCATAAAGGAAAAAAAGAGAACTCATGTAAATCCAAATATCTCACTAATCAACAAATGTAAATAGATAATGCTGAAAGAGATGGTCTTATGTTAGATTCTTTTTAAAAATATGTAAATATTGTACCAGTACAGATAAAACATTAGCACACACCCAAGAGAGAAAAAAGTATTAGGCAAAAATATTAACCAAAAAAAAAAAAAAAAATGGTGTAGACCAAACAGACTTTATGACAAGAAGCATTATTAGAAAGAGAAGAGGAGTTATTAATGATAAAAAAACACAACTCAGCAGAAAGGTAAAACAACCCCGAACATGTTTTAAATTCAACTCTGAATCTAAAAGTAACAGTCTCTAAAAAATGCTAAATTTTTTGGCAGGCTTTATCAAGTAAAAGAAGAAATACATATTAATTACATTAGAAATAAAAGTGGAGCATACAGCTACAGAAATAACAGAGATCTTAAAAATCATTAACACTATGAAAAACCTAATGCCAACAAATGCAAGATGAGAGAAAAACTGAATAATTTTCCAGAAAAATATAAATTACTAAAAGCGAAACGAAATACAAGATCTGAATCAATCTATAACTATTAAATAAAGTGAGGAAGTGGAAAAAAAACAGACAAAAATAAATTTACAAATAAGCACTACATCCAGAAAGTTTCAGAAGTGATATCTATGAAATTTAAGAAACAGATATTCCCTATCTTTTACAATCTGAAAAAAGAGAGAACAGAAAGAAAGAAAGAAAATCCCTCCAAGTCATTCTTTGAGAATTTTTATGATCATGATGCCAAAACTGGATAAAGACAGGCTGAAAAATAAAGCCATTCTTTATTCACGATATGTGAATATTGTTGCAAAAATCCCAAATATTAGCCAAAGGAATTCAGCAATGTACAAAAATTATGTCACAACTAAGAGCCTTTATCTCAAGAAAGCAAAGGATGAGAGTAATTTAATAACAATAAATGAATGTAATTTTCCATGGTAATTAAATGAGAAAAAACAATCCTTTCAATAAAAAAAAAGAATTTGAACATTTAATAAAATTCAATATTATCCATGATTTAAAATAAAATTCCTAGCAAGCTAGTAATAGAAGTAAATTTCTTCACATATGATATACACAAAATGTACACACAGAAAAGATCCAGGATATATACTAAAATGCTAAAACTGGTGTTATCTGAGTGAAATAAAGTTTTTAGTTATTTTTCTCAAGTTTTTTTAATAATGCAGATGTGCTACTTATATAAAAACAAAAATACAATTCCTAAAAAAACGTTTTGGTGAAAATAAAATACAAAGGAAATATATCTATCAACCTCAGAAAAGTCCTTCTGAGGAGGGAAAGCAGAGAAAGGGATGTTTTAGAGAAAAGTATACAAGGAAACCTTAAAATAACATCTTTTTTGAAAAAAATTTTTTATGTTTATTTTTGAGAGAGAGAGAAGGAGAGAAAACATAAGTGGGGAAGGGGGAGAGAGAGAGAGGGAGACACAGAATCTGAAGCAGGTTCCAGGTTCCAAGCAGAGCCCAACGCACGGCTCGAACCCACCCACCATGAGATCATGACCAGAGCTGAAGTCGGACACTTAACCAACTGAGCCATCCAGGTGTCCCTAGAGTAACATCTTTTAAGCATATGATCTAAAGCAAAAGTAACAAGGTATTAACTAAGTTCCTGACTGTTTTAAATATTCTCTTTTCTTTATGTTCAAAATATTTCATAAGAAAAACATTAAAAGTACTTTTAGAAATTAAAGCTATATAATGAAGAAATGTAAATAATGGTTATCTTTTGCTGGAAGGATTACAAGTATTTTCACCCCTATTTTACTGTCAATTTAAAAATGTCTTTAAGTAAAAATTTAAATACTTAACTAATATTTCACCAAAAGGAAAGATCACAGAATTATTACTCTTTAGGTTTATATAACTTAACAGCTTTTAGAAGCAAACCTAAAGGATAATTAATCTCACCCTCACTTACCATTTATTAATTAATAAAGCAATATACATTTACATAAAAATATAACATATTTTTGCATGTGTTTACACAGGTCTACAAATGGCAGTTGTTTTAATCTCTGCTGAGTTATTCTGAGTTATTCTAAGTGCTGAAGATTTAGACCTTTGGGTAAATAAGGACAGTAGCCCGCCTTACAGAATAGTTGTTTTACTAAGTGGTCATTCAGCCTCCGTACAAATAGTTCTGGTGGCAGAAAGTCCAGTAATTCAAAGGGCACTGATTTTATTATCATTGGACAATTCCAATTTATTTTGGAGCTCCTCCTTACGAATAAGCAGAAACCTGCTTCCAAAAATATCCATTAGGTTCATACTACTTTCAGGAACATCCAAGATCATATCCATTTCTCCTCTCCCAACACAACAGCTCTTCAAGTACTGAAATACATTACATTTTCCCTTAATCTGAATCTTATTCACACTTCCATGGTTCTTCCACTGTTTCTTATATTCCCAATTTTTTTTAACTTCTGGTTCTCCTGCTTGCTCTATACATGTTAGTTACATAAAATTTGGTGCCTGTTTTAAAATGTTATCTGGTCAGTAAAATTAGTTATTTTTCTTTCCTAGAGCCTGGGGACCAGCGTAATTGGTTAATTGTTTTTTCCTTCTGTTAACTTTTTAAGTAGCTATAGGACCATAGATTCAACAACTAAAATGCTATGTTTTGAAAACCTCAATTACTTTGAAATCAGGTCTCCCAGATGATACCCAGAAGATAGAAAAAAATTGAGGGCTCAACAGTTAACCAGATTAAATCTCATCTTTCTTGTTTTGGGCCCGATTTTGATCAATCAGTCTTAAACCTGTCATCCATCAAATTAGCTATCCTTCCTATTTCTGAACTTGTCATGAATGCCACTTTCTTCCATTGATCCATCTACACACTCATTCCTTTAAGAAACATTAATTCTAGCCAGATAGAATGTCAAATGTTGCAAATACAAAATCAAGTAAGACCTGTTCTCACCCTTAAGGAGCCTAGTCAAACTTACTGATAAACATGCTGACAGAGGGCTGTGGCCTAAAATGGCACTCCAAAGCACTCACCTAGAAATGTTCTGTCCAATCTGACAGCTATTTATTTGCACCCTTTGGGTTCAGTTACTGATCCAATTGTAAAGCTTTCTAACATTTTCAACTAGTTCACATTTCTCCATAAAACACAAACAAGAAAGATTTACTGTATCTGCTATATACAAAGATATCCTGTATCTACTACCATCTGGTAGATATAGTATATACCTACAGAATATAAATATATATAAGAAGTACTATATAAGTGTTACAGTATATACTATACACTATATAATTTATAATATATAGTTTAGAATATAGATGTATATATTTCGAGTACATAGAAAAATTAATAGATACAGTATACTTTTTGATGTACCAATCTCGCAATCTATTAAGGAAATGAGTAAGGTAGTTCTAAGTGAGAAATATGTTCTAAAACATATTTAAAAATTTGGTAGAGATTGGCATTAAGTTTACTGATTAATGGCTTCTAACATCTTCCTTTGTTCCTCTAACACCTTCCTGACTTTGAAAACACTGGCGCTTGCTTTTTCTCACTTTTCTTACCTATCCCTAATCTGTCTAACTCCCTAATGTACACTGACAAAGGTTCTGAAACCATGTCCATAAGGATCTTCAGTTCTCTGGGGGATGATACATTCGAATGTGGAAACTGAGCTAATTTAAATGAGTTATCTCTTATTATTTCTTCATCTGCTTTGAGCAGGACAAGATAGAAGCAAACTTGCAAGATGATAGTTATACCTCCTCTAAGCATTATAAGCAGTGGGCTTTGGTCTTATTATTCTAATGAAACCTCTGTTGTTTTCTTTTAAAATGTTTACAAGCCCTTGCTTACTCTGAGATACTGTCTTCCAATATACAGTTAGATTTTACTCCACAGTATTTAGCATTGTTGGTACCAAAAATAAAAAACCAAAAGGTTTCAGAAGTGGTTCCTTGCCTAACAAACTGTATATACAGAATTAGCATAATATGACAGATTTTGAAAAAAACAATTTCTTTTCCAGCGTGTATCATCATCTTATCATCTTGGATACTGATAAAGTAGCCAAATTTTAATATTTTAATCCATGCTATCATAAAATTATGATAAAACTCAAATATACTATTACAAGAGAATCCTATTACTCAGCTTTTAAATATGTGATAAAATGATAAGATTTTACTAAAATGATAATAGACTAGAAAGAGCAAAAAGACTAGTGCTACTACTAGACTGTAGTTCTAGTTCCAGACATGTGGTTCTAGTGACCCGTGTGATTCTGTGTGATCTAGAAGAAGAAAAATAACTTCTCTCTGTCCTAGCTTCCTCAACTGTTAAATGCTTAAGGTAGACTAGACAGTTCCCCAAGAAGGTGTTTCAGGGGCTGCATCAGGTTGCGGGGCTAGTGAGTTTCTGAAGCACTCTCTGCAACCTAACTCACCAGCCACCACACAGAATAGTTCAGCCTTTATCTGGCTGCCTCTGAAGAAATGCTAAAATTCGAAAACCAACGGATGAAATCAGTAGTTTTAAAATTTTTTGAAAAAGAATAGAACCCTTGAAGTGCACTGAGCTCATTTGAAAACCAACACAAAAAACATTTTCCATGGTCATTTCAAAGTCTCCAATACTACCATGCTATGATGTATTTCCTTTTAAATAATATACTTTTCTTTGAAGGTACTTTATTTTTTATTCATACATTAGGTGCTTAGTAAGTAGTTGGCAGTGAGCTAGAATCATCATGAACTTTATCTCTAACACTGTTCATCACCACCTGCAAGATTTTACGGACTGGAAACTTAGGTTCAAATAAGCTAAGTGGTACAGGATTTCACAAATCTAGCCCAGTATAGAACCAGAATTTGAACCTCATTTGTGTGTATATGTGCATGTATAAAATTCTGTTTCATTAGGAACCTAGCACCTTAGGAAGTAGGTATTCATCAGCAGCATAATTAAATATAAACTAAATGATTTTTTATTTGGTCTTAAATTCTGAGCCAATAATTTCTGACGAATTGGCAAAACTCATCAATGTTTCCATATTAAAGATGCTTTCATAAAAATGCATGCTTTTAAAAATCTTCTAGGGGCTCTTGGGTGGCTCAGCCAGTTAAGCGACCAACTTCAGCTCAGGTCATGATCTTGCAGTTAGTGAGTTTGAGCCCCACGTTGGGCTCTGTGCTGACAGCTCAGAGTCTGGAGCCTGCTTCAGATTCTGTGTCTCCTATCCTCTCTCCCTCCCCCACTTGTACTCTGTCTCTGTCTCTCTCTGTCAAAAATGAATAAAAACATTTTTAAAAATAAAAATAAAATAAAAATCTTGACTGATATCACAAGGAAAGCCAATTTAATCATAAAAGAATTTAACTTTATTACTATAAGAAAAACTATTATCCAGTAGCATTCTTTAGATTCCTTATATTAACAAATAACCAAAAAGGATTTGAAAATGCTTTACTGATCCAGAGATTTCCACTTCCAGGAATTTCCATTAGTATACTTACACATGCATGCAAATTATGCATGCACTCAAATTCACTGCCATGTATATTTACACTATCAAAACAAGTTCCTAATATATATATATATTTTATTAAGGGAAAAGGTTTAACATATTATGATGTATCTATACAATGGAAGAATATACTGCTTTCAAAGAGAATGAGGCAGGAGAGATCTGTTTCAAGAAGTCCAAAGGACCCCAAATAGATTGAACTCAAATAAAGCTATATCAAGACATGTTATAATGAAATTGTAAAAAGTCAAAGACAGCAATTTAAAAACATCAAGAGAAAAGGGAGAAGTTACACACAAAGGAACCCCCATAAGATAATCATTGGATTTCTCGACAGAAACTTTCCGGGCCAGAAAAGAATGGGATGACATATTCAAAATATTCCAAGAAAAAAACCCATCAACCAAGAATGCTACCTGGCAAAGGTGTTCTTTGGCAATGGAGAAATACAGACTCCCCCCAACAAATAAGACCTGAAGGAAATCATCACCACTACACCTACCTTACAAAAAATGCTGACGGGAGTTGAGTGGAAATTAAGAACACTAATTAATATCATAAAAACATAAGAAGACAGAGTAAAATTCACTGGTAATGGTAAATATAGAGTCAAAGTTGAATCTTGTCATATAATTTCAATGCATAATTCAACTGCAACTCTAGATTAAAAGTTTTAAAAAATACAGTAAAAATAGCCATAACTACAATAATCTTATTAGTTATACAATATTAAATAATATGTAAATTGTAACATTAACCTAAAATGTGAGGGGAAAGAGAAGTAAAAGTGAAAGCTTGGGAATTCTATTGAAGTTAACTTATTAATTTAAAATAGAGTGTTATAGTTTAAAGATATTTGATGTATAAATAAAATATCATGATAAACAACAAGGGAAAAATCTGTAGTAATTACACAAAAGAATAGGATAATAAAGTCAAAGCATACTGATAACACGAGACATCAAAACACACAAAAAAGACAACATGATCACAAACAAGGAACAAGAGATCCACAGAACAACCAGAAAATGGTTAACAAAATGGCACTAGTAAGTTGTTACTTATCAATAATTTCTTTAAGTGTAAATAGATTAAGTTCACCAATCAAAAGATATAGAAATGACGGTGGAATGCTTTAAAAAACAATGACAACAAAAAAAGCCCAGGGCGCCTGGGTGGCTCAGTCAGTTAAGTGTCCAACTTCAGTTCAGGTCATGATCTCATGGTCCATGGGTTCAAGCCCCATGTTGGGCTCTGTGCTGACAGCTCAAAGACTGGAGCCTGCTATGGATTCTGTGTCTCCCTCTCTCTCTGCCCCTCCCCTACTTGTGCTCTGTCTCTGTCTGTCAGAAATAAATAAAAAAGTTAAAGAAGTTTTAAAAAAAATCCATTGGAGGCTCATAATCATTCCATTTCACTCCTCAGATGAAACAATCAAAACCTGTCAATTAAGGGAGCTGCACTAAGTCAGAGTGGGACAAGAACAAAACTGACTTCTTAGTTAGACCTCCATCTGTCCTAATTAGTTTCATTTTTTAAGAAATAATACAGAATAAGTAAGTGAGGCAAAGGGAGGCCTTCTGGCTTTGGGTTTCTGAAGGGTGAAAGGACAGAAAATACTTAAAGCAGATACCTAGACACACGAGTAAGGTATGGCTGGGAAAGATGCAGGAAAAGGGCCCAACACCAGACAGTTCCATTCTGGTTCTGAATAAACTAGGAAGGGTACGAGAAGATAATGATGAATCGATTCTTATTTTTGAAACTGGTTTACATTGGAGGGCAATAATGTTCGTATCACCGAGAAACAAACACCTACTTGAGGGCAGCCCTAAGGTCAAGGGAATTTGAATGTCAGTCTCTTACAGGAAAATCTATCGAAAGAAAAAGAAGTGTATTCAAACCTCCTTTCACAGCTGTATGATACTCAGGATACTCAAATCACTCCCTAAAAACTTTACAAATTTCTAAAAAGGGAGAGAAAGCCTTATTAATAATGTTTTTCTAACAAGGTAATTTATTTAGTTCACTCTGTGCCAATTCGATGTTAAAATAGGGTTGGATTTTTTTAATGTATTCAATGTGCACCCTACAGTTTACTGGTATCCTTTTAATAATATGCATATGGTATTACATTTATGATCTTTTATAAAACTTTGTAGATAATTTCTTATTTAATGACTAAGGATTCTTAAGATAGTTATAATTCATGGTATTTGCTTTATTGGTCTTCTCTATGACTATATGCTACTATATCCTTAGATGAGGATTGTAACCCAAGCTCTAAGTCTTTCTTACGAGGACTGGGGACAGAAACAGTGTCTTTACCTTCAGCCGCTACTGGAGGCCAGTCGCAGGCCTTGTAAGCAATGGTGGATGCAGTCTGGCAGTCATTAAAAGAAACTGCATTTGGGGGTAATCACAAATGAACTTGCCAATAAAGAAATGTTTATGTTAAACGAGTGATTCTCAACGAGAGGTGCAAGGATCACCTAAAGGCCCCTTAGACACCATCAGGAGTGTGCAAGTTCAGAACCCTTTTATAATGAAATATTATTTGCTGTTTCCACTCATTGTCATGAATATATAATGGAATTTTCCAAAGGCTGTATATATAATATGTAATATTATATAAAGAAAATGGTCAGCATTTAGAAAATCTGCCTAATACAATGAAGTACAAAGTGACATGACATACAAAAAGTTCACTGATCCATAGCTTCAGATTCCACACTGCAACCAACCTGTAAGAAACACCACTTACTAAGTTTTGATATAGTATCAAAGAGGCCTATCTAGCTATCTGAAAAGGCTTTTAAAATGTTCTTCCATTTTCTAACTCCTATAGACATATGTGTGAGGCTGCATTTTTCAAATATTTATCAACCATAGTAACATACAGCAACCGATTGAATATAGACGCAGCTCTAAGTATCCAAGTGTCCTCTATTAAGCCTGACATTGAAGAAAACTACAAATATATAAAACGATGACACTCTTCTCCGATTTTTTGTTTAGAAAATACAATATTTTTCATTAAAAAAATCTCACAACATGTAATGAGTCATTTATTATTATTTTTAAGTAAATTAAGAAATATTTTTAAATGTTCTCAGTTTTAATTTCTGATATGGTAAATATCAGTAGATATACCCACATAAACAAAAGCTCCTGGGGAAAGGAGGTCTGTAATAACATTTAAACACATAACCAGGTCTTCAGACCAAAAACTGGGAGTCGCTGCATTACATAACTAAAAAGGTTTTTCTGCTATGAAAGTTAGCACACTTTTATACTTTTTGCAGCTTTTTTATAGTTTGTGGCAGTTTTATTTAACTATTAAATAATATATATCACTTAATATTTAAGTATATAAATATATTAAAATAGGGCTACTACTGACACAACTCTATTCAGTAAATTAATTGAAGTAAAAGCCAAAATGATGGTATAAAGCCAACCATAAATGAAGAAATAAATATGTAGTCTGGTCAGCTGTCTGCCCCTTTGTACTGAATTAAACAAGTTTAACCACATCATGCAGTTCTTCATCCCTGGTATATGGTCCAGTTTGGGGCAGACCATATCACACAAGGGAAAAACAGCAGTCACGAGTGGTTGTTTGTCTACCTAAACATGTATCCACTTCTAGACTACCATGCTCTTAAATCATGGAGACTGTGCATTCTCTCAGTTCTATCAACTAACAAAATAAGCCTGCACCCAACTTAGAGGATGATAGACAGAGAGGCATTTTTTTCACAGCTAAATTATTTACAGGTAACTTGAAAAATGCTTTTTGCCCTGTCCCCTAAAAAGAAAATATAACTCAAAAGGCAGTAAGAATGGTGGCCATGAAATCCTTCCTGGAATGAGACAATCAATAAAAAAATAAACCTTCCTCCCACAAGTTCCAGCCTAAGGAACATAAAAGAAAAAGCTACATCAAATGAAACAAACAAAAAACACCATACAGACAGTCATTCTTAAGAGACAGGAGCACAGAACTTAAAGACAGCACTACTATTTCACTGCAATTTCAAGGGATACTCAGGAGTTTCCTGGGTTTTAGTTAATGTGCAAAATGAAATACCACAAGTGAGCGTCTAGATGTCTCCTTTTTCCAATTAGTGGTACTGACTATAACCTAGTGAGTTTGAAGAAAAAAGATTAACTTGGTGTTGGATAAAGTAATAAGAAATGAATAAATGTATGAGTCACAAAAACAAAAGCTAAATTTCACACTAAGAAACTCAATAGTAAAGATTTCAAATTCTGGATTGATCACTGAGATTATGAAAGATAAAATTACAAATTGGGCCAAAGGCTTTAGGAAGTATGAAAAGGTAAACTAAAAAGTAGAGAATTACCTTTAGGTAGGCAGCTGAGGCTACTTTTAGAGCTAAAGACACCTGCAGATTGAAAGTAACATGATGGAGAAACATCTGTCATGCTAATGGCCATCAAAAGAAGCTGGAGTACTTATACCTGACAAACTAGATTTTAAAATAAAGACTGTAATAAGAGATGAAGAAGAGCATTATATCATAATTAAGAGGTCTATACACCAAGAAGATCTAACAATTATAAATATTCATGCCCCAATGTGGAAGCACCTACATATATAAATCAACTAATCACAAACATAAAGAAACCCATTGATAATAATACCATACCAGTAGAAAACTTCAACACCCCACATACAGCAATGAACAAAACAACTAAGCAAAAAATTAACAAGGAAACAATGGCTTTGAATGACACACTGGACTGGATGGACTTAGATATATTCGGAACATTTCATCCTAAAGAATATACATTCTTCTCAAGTGCACTGGGACATTCTCCACCAAAGGTCACATACGGGTCACAAATCAGCCCTCAACAAGTATAAAAAGATCAAGATCATACCTTGCATATTTTCAGACCACAACACTACAAAACTTCAAATCAACCAAAGAAAAAATTTGGAAAGACTCCCAATAACTGGAGATTAAAGTACATCCTACTAAAGAATGAATGGGTTAACGAAGAAAATTAAAGAGGAAATAAAAAAATACATGGAAGCCAATGAAAATGAAAATACGACAGTCCAAAAACTCTGGGATCCAGCAAAGGCAGTTGTAAGAGGGAAGTATACAGCAATCCAGGCCTTCCCAAAGAAGGAAGAAAGGTCTTAAATATACAACCTACCCGTATACCTAAAAGAGCTGGAAAAGAAAGGAAATAAAGCCCAAAGCCAGCAGAAGAAGGAAAATAATAAAGATTAGAGCAGAAATCAATGATATTGAAATTAAAAACAAACAAACAGTAGAACAGATCAATGAAAACTGGTTCTTTAAAAGAATTAACAATTGATAAGCCCCTAGCCAGATTGATCAAAAGAAAAAGAAAAGGATCCAAATAAATAAAATCACAAATGAAAGAGGAGAGATTGCAACCAATACCACAGAAATACAAACAATAATAAGAAAATATCATGAGCAATTACATGCCAACAAACTGGGCGATCTGGAAGAAATGGACAAATTCCTAGAAACATATAAACTACCAAAACTGAAACATGAAGAAATATAAAATTTGAACAGACCCATAACCAGTAGAGAAATTGAATCAGAAATCAAAAATCTCCCAACAAACAAGAGTCCAGGGCCGGATGGCTTTCCAGGGGAATTCTACCAAACATTTAAAGAAAAGTTAACATCTATTCTTTTGAAGCTGTTCTAAAAAAAATAGAAATGGAAGAAACTCTTCCAAACTCATTCTATGAGGCCAGCACTACCTGATTCCAAAGCCAGACAAAGACCCCACTAAAAAGGAGAAGTACAAACCAATCTCCCTGATGAACATGGATGCAAAAATTCTCAACAAGACACTAGCAAACCAAACCCAGGAATACATTAAAAGAATTCTTCACCACGACCAAGTGAGATTTATTCCTGGAATGCAGGGCTGGTTTAATATCCGCAAATCAATCAATATGATATATCACATTAATAAAAGAAAGAATAACAACGACAAGATCCTCTCAATAGATGAAGACAAAGCATTTACCAAATTACAGCATGTTTTCTTGATAAGAACCCTCAAGAAAGTAGGGATAGAAGGAACATACGTCATGATCATAAAGACCATGTACAAAAGACCCACAGCTAATATCATCCTCAATGGGGATAAGAACTTTCCCCCTAAGGTCAGGAACACAACAGGGATGTCCACTCTCACCACTGTTATTCAACACAGTGTTGGAAGTCCTAGCCTCAGTAACCAGGCAACAAAAATAAAAGACATCCAAATCAGCAAGGAGGAAGTCAAATTTTCACTCTTCACAGATGACATGATATTCTACATGAAAAACCCAAAAGCCACCAAAAAACTGCTAGAACTGATCCATGAATTCAGCAAAGTTACAGGATATAAAATCAATGTACAGAAATTTGTTGCATTTCTATACACCAATAATGAAGCAACAGAAAGAGAAGTCAAGGAATTGATCCCATTTAAAATTGCACTAAAACCCATAAAATACCTAGGAATAGCCTAACCAAAAGAGTGAAAGATCTATACACTGAAACTATAAAAAGCTTGTGAAAGCAATTGAAGAAGATGCAAAGAAATGGAAAAACATTCCATGCTCATGGTTTGGAAGAACAAATATTGTTAAAATGTTGATACTACCCAAGGAAATCTACATATTCAATGCAATCCCTATCAAAATAACACCAGTATTCTTCACAAGCTAGAGCAAACAATTCTAACATTTGTATGGAACCAGAAAAGACCCCGAATAGCCAAATTAATGTTAAAAAAGAAATCCAAAGGTTGAGGCATCACAATTCTTGATTTCAAGCTGCGTTACAAAGCTGTATTCATCAAGAAAGTATGGTACTGGCACAAAAACAGACACATAGATCAATGGAACAGAATAGAGAACCCAGAAATGGACCCATACATTGTCAAAGCTGATCTTTGACAAAGCAGGAAAGAATATCCAACGGAAAAAAGACAGTCTCTTCAGCAAATGGTGTTGGGAAAACTGGACTGCAACATGTAGAAGAATGAACCTGGACCACATTCTTACACCATACACAAGAATAAATTCAAAATGGATGAAAGACCTAAACATAAAACAGGAAGCCATCAAAATCCTAGAGGAGAAAACATGCAACAACCTCTTTGACCTTGGCTGCAGCAACTTCTTACTTGACATGCCTCCGGAGGCAAGGGAAACAAAAGCAAAAATGAACTACTGGGACCTCATCAAGATAAAAACCTTCTGCATAGCAAAGGAAACAATCATCAAAACTAAAAGGCAACTGATGGAATGGAAGAAGATATTTGCAAATGACATATCAGATAAAGGGTTAGTATCCAAAATTTACAAAGAACTTATCAAACTCAAACCCCAAAGAACAATGAAGAAATGGGCAAAAGACATAAATAGACACTTTTTCAAAGAAGACATCCAGATGGCTAATAGACACATGAAAAGATGCTCAACATCACTCATCATCAAGGAAATACAAATCAAAACCATAATGAGATACCACCTCATCCCTGTGAGAATCGCTAAAATTAATAACTCAAGCAACAACAGATGTTGGCAAAGATGTGGAGAAAGAAGAACCCTTTTGCACTGCTGGTGGGAATGCAAACTGGTGCAGCCACTCTGGAAAACAGTATGGAGGTTCCTCAAAAAATTAAAAATAGAATTACCCTACAACCCAGCAATTCCACTACAAGGTATTTATCCAAAGGATACAAAAATGCTGACTCAAAGTGGCACAGGCACCCCAACGTTTATAGCAGTGCTATCCACAATAGCCAAAGAATGGAAAGAGCCCAAATGTCTAGCAACTGATGAATGAATAAAGAAGATGTGATATACAGATACAATGGAATATAACTCTGCATTAAAAAAGAATGAAATCTTGCCATTTGCAACAATGTGGATGGAATTAAAAGATATTATGCTAAGCAAAATAAGTCAGAGAAAGACAGACATCTTACGATTTCACTCATATGTGAAATTTGAGAAACTCAACAGATAAACATAGAGGAAGGGAAGGAAAATAAGATAAAAACAGAAAGGGAGGCAAACCATAAGAGACTCTTAAATACAGAGAACAAACTGAGGGTTGCTGGCAGGGTGTTGGGTGGGGGGATGGGTTAAATAGGCAGTGGGCGTTAAGGAGGGCACTTGTTGAGAGGAGCACTGCGTGTTATATGTAAGTGATGAATCACTAAATTTTATTCTTGAAATCATTACTACACTATATGTTAACTAACTTGGATTTAAGTTGTTTTAAAAATGAAAGAAAAAAAAAAGAGCCAGTATGGTATGACAGTTGAAATAATCATAATAACATATTAAATGTCATTTCCAATATAACTTCAAACACAATAGAAATGAAATAGTTTATATCTCCCAACCAAACTTTGGGGCTTACAGCTAATTAACCCAATGCTCCTAATATTTGAAAGTAAACTTCTAAAACCAAGCCATTCCTTCATGTGCATAAACCATTCATAACTCCTTGTGAAAATAATTATTACAACAAAATAAGCTCTGAAATTTGAAAATAAAAGTGCAAACATAATTTCCTCATCTAGAAAGAACTGAGAGTATTTACAATTGCTCTAAAGCAAATAAATATTTAGGTATAATTTAAGAAAACTTGTGTGAATCTATACCCCGGGAATAACGATGATGAAATACATGAATATACTGTGTTCAAGAGCAGGAAGGTTCGACATATCAATTCTACACAAATTGATCCACGTTTAATGTATTTTCCACTAAAACCCCAAGAAGGTGTTTGTAGACAAAAACAAGCTTATTCTAAAGTTTATATGGAAAGGCAAGAGGACCTAGAATAGTTAAAACAGCCAAACTTTAAAAAATACAACGTAACATGAGAGGAATCACGCTACCTGATGTTAAGGCTTACTACGTCGCCTATAATGAAGAAGTGTGACATTGGCAGAGGGACATTCACATACATAGATCAAGAGAACAGACTACAGAATCCAGAAATAGACCTACAAAAATATCCTCAACTGGTTTTTGACAAAGGTGCCAAGTTAAAAGGAAGAAGGACAATCTTTTCAACAAATGGTACTGGAGTAACTGGTTACCACAGGCAAAAAAAAAAAGAAAAAGAAAAAGAAAAAAACAATCTCAACCTAAATCCCACATCTTATACAAAAATTAACTCAAAATAGACTTGAAAGTAAAACATAGGGGTGCGTGGATGGCTCAGTCAGTTAAGTGTCTGACTCCTGACCTTGGCTCAGGTCATGATTTCACTGTTCGTGAGTTCAAGTCCCACACTGGGCTCTGTGCTGACAGTGCGGAGACTGCTTGAGATTCTCTCCCTCTCTCTTCCCCTACCCTACTCATTCTTTCTCAAAATAAACAAACTCTAAAAAAAGTTAAAAATAAAAAAAAAAGAAACTAAACCATAAAACTTTTGGATAAAAACACAGTAAAAAAATATCTAGAGCTACAGCAAAGGGTGACAGAAATAGGCAAGGAATTCTTACACTTGACACCAAAGCACAATCCATAAAAGAAAAATCTGATAAGATTACATCAAAATTTAAAACCTCCCCTTTGAAAGACCCTGTGAAGAAGATGAAAAGACAACCTACAGACTGAGAGAAAATATCTGCAAGCCACATATCTGACAAAGGACTTAGATTACCTAGAATATATAAAGATTCAAAAATCAAAGGTAAATGCGCCAACAATTCAATTTAAATATTAGCCAAAAAAAAAAAAAATGAACATGAAAAGAATCCACAGATGGCAAATAAGCATGTGAAAAGATATATACCATCAGCCATTAGGAATAATACAAGTTAAAACCACGAGACAGTGCTATATACCTACGGGAATGGCTACGATACAAAAGAATGAGATCGAATAGTGGCAAGGATGTGGAGAAACTGGATCACGTATACATTGCTGGTAGAAATGTAAAATAATACTGCCACTCTAAAAAGAGAATGGTGTTTCCTACAAAACCAAAATGCACTTATCATACAACCCATCGAGAACACTTTGAGGCAGAGATCCCAGAGAAATGAAAATTTATGGTCACAAAAAAACTGTCTAGGAATGATCACAGTTGTATTATTAGTTAATAGTTAAAAACTGGAAAAAAACCCTAATACCCACCAATGAGATATACCGTAACATTCAGTGGTACATCCATACTATGGAATACTACTCAGGAATAAAAAAGGAACACACTATTCATATATACAACAATTTGGATGGAGCTCTAGGAAAAAAAAATGAAATCTATTCATCTCAAAAGCTTAAATACTACGTGATTCCACTTATATAACAGCCTTAAAATGACAAAATTATAGAAATAGTGAACAGATTAGTGGATGGCACAGGTTAGAGTGGAAGGACGGCAAGAGGTAGCCGTGCCTAGAAAAGCTGCTAACGCAGGATCCTCATAATAGAACTGTTCTGCATCTCGATTCTGGTGGTGGTCACATAAATCTACACATGTGATAAAACTGCAGAGAGAACTAAACACATACACAGACACAAACACAAATGAATTCATGAAAACCTAATGAAACCTGAGTAAGGTTGATGAATTGTATCGCTGTAACAAAACCAATTTCCTGGTTGCAGTATTATATTGTAGTTATGCAGTATGTTACCACTGGGGAAACTGGATGAAAGGTACATAGGACCTCTACATATAATTTTCATACAACTGCATACCAATCTATAATTATCTCAAAATAAAAAGTTAAGAACACTTTTTTAAATCCAATAAGAAAAAGAAAAATTGAGGACCCTATCCAGTTAACAAGTATTTCAAAGATATCATCACAGATGACTGATTTCCATGCTCCCAAGTGGGCAGCCACATAATTTACTTCCACCTATTACTCAGAACCCACAGACTTGTTTTTCCTCTCTTCCTTCTTTCTCCTGTTTCCCCCAACACTCTATAAACCTCCTTCGTAACTGGTTATAAGAGAGAACCACAGTATGTGTGTGTGTGTGTGTGTATATGTGTGTACAATGCAACACCACGTTCTCTCTAGTTTCATACGAACATACACAGAGGTGGTTTTTGTTTCTCATCATTAGCATTCTGTGCTCTTGGTTCCCAATTTCAAAATCCATGATTAGGCACATTTTATACTTCCCTTTAAAAATATTAAAATGTTTGTTGTTTTTTGTGACAGTAATTGCTTTCAGCCCCTACCCCCACCCCACCTCAAGGTAAGTGGCCCTTTAAAAAAAAGTTTCCATATGTTTGCTCTGCAGTTCGGGTTGATCACTGGTGAAGCTAGGGAAGCACTGGTTTTTCTAACCGCGATGTAAACTGTACTAGTAAGCCACCGCTCCCGGGCTTAGCACTGGTATAGTGAACACCGTATACCATACAAAGAAGTACAATAACACACCTTGTATTAAAAACAACTAATCAGTACATTACAGAAGCTAATTTACTTGTAGTTCTGACTTGCCCTTCCTCAGAGAGCTCTCTTGGCAGGCATTATTCCCATACTTTTCCCCTACCTTGGCGTTCTAAACACCTCATCAGTCTTAATAAGCCCTGACTCTTCTGTTTGATACACGTACACATATTCATATGTATACACACACACACACACATTCATATGTATATTGCATATGCATTTAGTTCTACATAATGTTATCATGTGTACATGTATATATGAGTTTATATATATATTTATATATATAAATTCTCTGCCTAACAATTATGGGGACGGTACTCTTTTTCCGACTTGTTACAAGAAAAATACCTTTTTTAAGTTTATTTACTTATTTTAAGAGAGAGAGCGCACAGGCATGCATGTGTACAAGCAGGGGAGGGGCAGAGAGTGGGAGAGAGAATTCCAAGCAAGCTCCACTCTGTCAGTGCAGAGCTCAACATGGGCTCAATCCAACAAACTGTGAGATCATGACTGGAGCCAAAATCAAGAGTTGGGCACAACTGAGCCATCTAGGAGCCCCGAGAAAAATATCTTTCTGGGTGCCGGGATGGCTCAGTCAGTTAAGCAACCAACTCTTGATTTCAGCTCAAGTCATGATTTCATACCTTGAGATCGAGCCAGCCCTGTGTGTGCTCACTCAGAGCTGGGCATGGAGCCTGCTTCACATTCTCTCTCCCCCTCTTCTCCCCCCGCCAACTCACTCTCCCTCGCCCTCTGTCCCTCCCCCACTCATGCTCCCTCTCCCTCTCTCTCTAAAAACATAAAAATGAAAACAAAGAAATAAAAGTTCTGCTATATTCTCAGGCCAGTAACTCAACACTTCTACCCACCTCTCCCATTAGTTTCTATTTGGGGGAATAAGGAGACACTCAGCCGCCAGAACTGTCTTTTATAAAAGTTCAAAGAAATAAAAACACGGTGTTTTTCTTGCAGCATTTCTTACACAATGGCCCCAAGTGTCAGTTTTATACACTACACCCGTTAGTGTGTTATTTTCAGTTTTAGAGAAACAATCAAGTAAACAAATAATATACTTCCCCCCAATGACTAAGATTCATGGAATTAAACACTCATTCATTATCCTGCCCATTAATGTATAAATCTTTTGTATTTTGCTCTTAAATATACAATCTTAACTTTTTCCTAATCTCTTACTCAGAAAGATAATTTTAAAAATATTAAAAAAGTAGTTTTCATTTCTAAACAAATCGGAATTCCAATAAACAGTCTTAACAGAGTATGCTCTTTATACCCAATGAGAAACGATACAAAACAGCACAATTAGAAGCTGTATAAGTTTTACCTTAATTTTTCTCTCAGTGTCATCTAATTTTAACTCTGCTGAAACCAGTTTCTTTGCCAAATCATCTCGTTCAGGTAGGTGTCTAGCTTCAGAGATCTTTTTCAGTTTCTGTAAGGAAAATTTTGTTCTATATAGTTCTCCTTCTGTATCTTTCACCCTCTTCTCAGTTGCCCGTTCTTTCTCTTGAGATTTTCTTAAGCGTTCTTTGAGTGCTGCAATCTCATTGTTATGACGAGCAATAAGTTGTGAGATTTCATTTTCTGTATCTTCAAACTTAGTCAGGGCTTTCTCCTGTCTGTACTGAAGCCTTTTCAAAGCTTTATTTTCTTTTAGCAGCTCAGCTAACTTGACCTGGAGTTCAGTTACTTCATTCTGCAATTCATTGATTTTTAGCAGTCTTGCAGAAAGGACCCGTTTTGTAACAAGATCAGTATCTTTCCGAAGTGGCTCCCTATTGAGGCTCCGGGAGCGAAATCCTGCTCGGACTCCCTTTCTGTTTGGTGGACCTTTAGGGGATGGCTTCCTAGGGGCTAAAAAAGAAAGCATAGTAACGTAAAGTGAGAGCTGTACCAATGTAATATTTATTTATCCTAACACAAGTGGATCTACAACACTCTTTAATTATACTGTTCCTTAAAAATGACAAGATTTAAATATCAGGTTTTATTTAGAGGTCTTAATATAATGCTTTATTAAAAAACATTCAGAATCCTTTAAGAAAGGTCAAGAATATTCTGACTTATCAAAATGATATCCCAATAGTTAATAGGGAATTATTTTTACACTGCTTTAAAAAATGGTAGTATCAGCTGTGTCTCCCTCTCTCTCTCTCCCCTCCCCTATTCACACTCTCTCTCTCTCAAAAATAAATATTAAAAAAAATTTTTAAATACCATTATCAGGCTTTACCATTTTCAACTTTACAGATAAGATGGAAAGCCAGAAGTCAAACATGGCATCATCCCCATTAGCATGGTGTTTAATAGACACCAGACAAAATATTGTGATATTCAAGTAATTTAGCCCAAGATAGTTGGGATTATAATTCTGAATGAATTATATGTTTCCTCTAAATTAACTAGAACTCTTTCTTTATTTGGAGAAATAAGATTACAACGTATTATACGACAAGAAGACTTGGGTTTGGGACTCTGATTTACCACTTAAGAACTCCCTGGGCAATTCGGCTAAATCTTTCCAGGTCTATTTTTCCCCACACATAGAATCAGGATAACACCACCTACATAACTAGGTTGTTGTGAGGATTAAACAAAGAATGCATATAAAACAGAAAGTGGAGAAACAAATATTCTCTGGCAGTAATAAGAACCTAATCCCATTTATCAGTGATTAAAAATGAGAAACACTTTTAGCAGTACAGATGTGATTTTAAACACTTGCTCAGGGGCTTTGTTTTGTGTAAGGTTCAATCAAAAACATTTGATGTAATTTGAGAACAAGACAAAAACAAAAAACTACACCCTAAAAAATATATGCATATGAAATCCTTAAACTGTACATATTAAGTAACATTTCACAAAAATTTGGAAGGTCATTATTTTTACTAAAAGTTCATTAAACATAGGCCTCAGTCCTTTAAAAGAGGCATCTGGAAGCCTGCCACAGTTGAGAATAATGAACTTTAATCTCCAAGGTGACTGCATTTTTTTCAAGAAGGAAATGCATTCCAGAGGAGGAAAAAAAAAAAGGAAAAACTAGAAAATTTAACCTTTCCCTACCCATCTCTCTGGTCATGGATACCTTAATTCCATTATATTAATAAGTAATATTTACAATTTACATTATAAAGTTTCATTTAAAAATAGGAGATTCTAAAGAATGTGTTTTGAATGTGTACTGA
Source organism: Paguma larvata (assembly GCA_030068075.1). NCBI lineage: Eukaryota > Metazoa > Chordata > Mammalia > Carnivora > Viverridae > Paguma > Paguma larvata. The sequence continues at coordinate 70,757,809 of CM057829.1, forward strand.
TTTGGGATTCCAGTCTATAAACGTGTGAGTACACAAAAGGAAGTGGTCATAATAAGAAAGAAAGGAAAGCCTGCCTGCAACTGTGAAACTACACTATCCAATTAGTAGTCACTAGCCACACGTGGCTACTGAGAGATTTGAAATGTGGGCAGTCCGAACTGAGATATGCCACAGTGTGAAGGACATACTGAATTTCAAACACTTAGTTAAAAAAAAAATAATAATAACGTTCCAAACAAAATGTTTTACATTGACTACATTTAGAAACAACAATATTTTGGGGGCGCCTGGGTGGCTCAGTCAGTTAGGCGTCCGACTTGATTTTGACTCAAGTCATGATCTCAGCATTCATGAGATCGAGCTGGGCATCCAGCTCTGTGCTGACAGTGTGCAGCCTGCTTAGGATTCTCTCTGTCCCTCTCTCACATGAGCAGGCACGTTCCCTCTCCTTCTCAAAAAAATAAGAAAGAAATGATAATATTTTGGATATGTTGGGTTAAATAATATATATTAAAATTAATTTTACCTGTTTTTTTTAATGTAGTTATCAGACAATATAAAATTGCACGTGTGGCTTACATTTGTTACTTGCATTATATTTCCCCTGGAGAGCACTGCTCCAATTTTAAATTGGGGCATTCATCATTTCGATTTTCTTTCTTTCCCAACATACTGAGTTAATAACAATTTTGGTATTGATATACTATTATGGAATATGTACTCAACTCTTGGAATGACAGAAACTTTCTACATAAAAAAGATTATAAAGATAAACATTAATTCTTTCAAATTTCTGATTTTTATGTATAAAATTATATTGCTCAGCAAACAAGATTTCATACAAATAGAAACTTATTTGAAAAGTTAAAGCCTATATAAGAATCAATAGAATTTTCCCCTGATACCTTACTTCAGCTATTTAGTCAGACAGAAAGGACTTCCAAAACCAACTTTTTCACATCCTAAAAATTGGAACATTTACTAATAGCATATTCTATTCATATGACTACAAACTGATCATAAAAAGGACTTAATCTAAATTCAAAAATATTTCCTAAATGCCATTTACTTATTTTCACTTTTAAATCTATCAAGATGAAATACAGTGCTAATTCAAGTGAGAAGAGAAAAGATGATGGACTGGCATGTATATCACTCTTCTTCTACCCCTTGCTAAGTCACTATGAAAAAGAGGATGAGAAAGTATTGCTTTTTTCTTCCTTCAGGTGATAAAAATAAAATATGACTCCTTTAAAAAACATGCAGTAAAAAAAAATGTAAAGATGAATTATGCATCTACAAAAAACTCAAGATATTTACATTACTGGTAACACACGAAATACAAAACATATGTAACATGTAATATACAAACATGTATAACCTAAACTATCATCAGATTTTATCATTATGCATATAACCTTTGATAGAACAATTTCATTTTTAAAAATAATTAGATATGCTGATAATTAAAAACAGAAAGGAAGAATATGCTATCAAACATGCAAATCCACAAATTCAGGTGTTCAGGATGATGCTGTTTTAATTACATTTGCTCTTTCCTAAGTTTATTAAACACTGGCAGTTGCAACTTAAATAGCATATTCTATTCAACACTAACTCAGTGTTGAAGGAAACACTAAAGTGTTTAAGTGTAACCGGTGGTCCTGTTGATTGATCTAAGATAGACGATTACCACAGATTTGAATTCAGAAGACAAAAGAAAGCAGAAAATAGTACAAGTCAGACTGAAGATAATAACTGAGATTTTTCTGGGTGATGTTGGAACTGTTTTTCATAGATTTTTCTCAATTATCTTCTTAAATAAGGTAAGGGTTTAAGAATTTCTCACTCTCTAATTAGGTGGCCTGCTAAATTGCTTTTGGGGAAGTAGTAAAAATTAAAGAATTCCTACAAGTAATTCCCCAAGTATATAAATTATTTCTTAGGAGTAAATGGGCATTTTCTAAGATTCAACCCTAAAGTCTGTTTATCCTTAATTAGATAGCAAAAGTTTAATATCGGATCATGCTTTCAACCACAAAATCAAAACAAGAGGCTCGTACTGAGACAGGTTTGGAAGAAAAGACCAAAAAACTTGTAGCACTGTACTGGAGAGAGAAAGAAAGGAAGGGAAATAAAAGAAAGGAATGAAAAGGAAAGAAAGGAAGAGAAAGAAAAAGCACTCAATTGTCAGTACGGACATCCTCGGGAAGTTAGATCAGAGGTCCATGAAAGGGTTGCTTTCAAAATTAACATATTATTCTTTGCAGATTTTTAAAAAGCGAAAGTTACTTTTCAAAGAAAATATTTAGAAAGGCAAAGTTAATTACACCCTTGTTTAAATCTACTCAACAGCTAACTATTTCTCCACAGAAATACATAGTCAATATGTTATTATAGGATTCAAAGTGTTTCATGACCTGGCCCCTGTTTTCCTTTTCAATTCCCAATTTCACCCCTCCTTGCCTTGCAATCTAAACTATATAATAATCTTTCTAAACGTGCCTGTTACAGCTGTGCTGCCTTTATTAATGAACACTATAATTACCTAATTTACCTTAGCTTATTATTCTGTAGTGTATTTTTCTATGGTAGTCCTTACATATTCTGTTACTAAGTACATCAGAAGTTTTTTGACCAGAAATTCATTAAGATAAAGAAGAGATATCTAGACTATTGCCTTGTCAAATATATATTAATATGTAGTTCTAGACTAGAAACATTTTAGTAAGACACATTATTTCTAACGATTAATCTTGTTTGCATTATAACAATTTAATAGAAAACAGAATGGTGGTCCCAAGTCCCAAATTCCATTTCTAGATTTATTTTGAACTTTTGTAGTAAGCACTGTGTAACCTAGAGGAAGTAATTTTACTCAATCTATAAAAATGCCCCTTAAGTACTTTATAGCAATGTCTTTTGCTGCTTTTTAAAAGTGGAGACTTAAAGAAGTACAAAACTTTCCGATTTTTTTTTGCCTGTATAGTACCTCAGAAACACCAAGACGAGCATTTATTTAGAAAGAATAAAACAAAGTGAGAAGGCTTATTTACAGTTCTTTCTTCTGTATATAGTATAATTTTTATTACATCAAAGGATAATATACAGCACCAGAAACAACTATACATATAAAACTATATGTATATAACCTCTCTCTCTATATATATATATAAATCAGCCCATTTCCTTGCACATAACAATATACACAGTAATAGAAGAGTTTCATTCATACAACTTTCCTTAAACACTCAAAATGAGACTTCTAGGTCTACTGGACTCTTTTAGAATGCTTACCTTGGTGAGGTACTTGGCTATCTGAAACATGTCTTTTAGGATTTTTTCCCTTTATACTTTTAGATGAAGAGGACTTGACCAGCGATGACCGGCCAGAAGACTGTGGGGTAGTTTCAAAATCAGATGAACAATAAGAGTAATAACGTTTGTCTCTCTTACTTTCTTGATCATTATCTGGACTTCTTTCTCTTTCCCCCATGGTTTTTGAAAAATGTTCTCTATTCACATAATTTCACACATTCCTTTCTCCAGAAAAATCCATGACAAGCCTGAAGAGCGATGTTTAGAGTCTTCACATCCTGGTGATAATATTCATGTCTGCAATTTGTTTTCTCTAGGTATCTGTAGTAGAGATTAGCACATTAGCAACCAGAAGATACATATTTGTCCCTACGATTAAGAAAGGAGGAAGGAAACTCATTGTATTTCATGAAATAGGTTATAGTTTATTGCAATAAAAGATACTTAAAGCAAATAATATACTACTTATAATTCTGAAAACAGGCTGTAATTCAATTCATCTATATTTTCACGTTGTTATTTACAGTCTTTGTAAAAAAGACAGAATGTTGTAGCTTGGACAGAGAATATATAAAGTACCTAATATATCATTGTTTTTGAATAAATGCTAACTGAATTTGACTCCCCTGAATCTTAAGACTTATAATAAACATAAATGCTGATTTTTTGACAGATGAATCACCATTTTCTCTTTTCTAGAGAGGCAGGGAGTAGTAAAGGCAAGCCTACTATTAGAAACAAACAAAAATAACTACATAAAAATGTAAAACTGAAGTATGTAAAAAAATTAACCAAATTAAAGCACCTGATGAAAAAGTTGCACTATGACAGAAAAAGTTCCATCCTTAACATATAAACAATTCAAACAACCTCATGAGAAAAAAATGAGGTCAAAAGTTAAATGGGCAAATACATGTTAAGACCATAGCCAGCAGTACACTCAAAGAAAAAGGTGGGGGCGGGGGGTGTGCCTGGGTGGCCCTCAGTGATGATAAGTTTGAGCCCCATGCTGGGGTATAGAGATTACTTAAATAAATATTTTTTCTTTAAAATTTATTTAATGTTTTTATTTATTTTTGAGACAGAAAGAGAGACAGAGCATGAGTCGGGGAGGAATAGAGAGAGTGAGACACAGAATCTGAAGCAGGCTCCAGATTCTGAGCTGTTAGCACAGAGCCCGACCGGAGCTCAAACTCACAAACCGTAAGATCATGACCTGAGCCAAAGTCAGATGCTTAACTGACTGAGCCACTAAGGTGCCCCAATAAATATTTTTTTAAATATATTCAACTTAAAGACCATTTTTTTTTAATTTTTTTTTTAACGTTTTTATTTTATTTTTGAGAGACATAGAGACAGAGTGTGAGCAAGGGAAGAGCAGAGAGAGGGAGATACAGAATCTGAAGCAGGCTCCAGGCTCTGAGCCATCAGCAGAGAGCCTGACGCGGGGCTCGAACTCACAGACGTGAGATCATGACCTGAGCTGAAGTCGGCCGCCTAACCAACTGAGCCACTCAGGCGCCCCTAAAGACCATTTTTAAACTTAACAAATTATCAAAGATTTTTCAAAACAACACTCAATTTTGCTAGAATGCCTATCAAGAAAAGATCCACAGTGGGGCACCTGGGTGGCTCTGTCTGTTAAGCATCCAATTCTTGAATTCAGCTCAGGTCATGATCTCATGGTTCATGGGACTGAGCCCCACATCGGGCTCTGCACTGATAGCAGGGAGCCTACTTAGGATTCTCTAGCCTTCTCTACCTCTCCTCCACTCACGCTCGCTTGTGCTCTCTCTCAAAATAAACAAACACTAAAAAAAAAGATCCACAGGATTTTTGGAAAAAATAGTTGGCCAGATGTATTAAAACTTTAATTATGCTTTTAACCTTTGACCCAATAATTCCATTCCTATATAACAAGAAAATAATCCTAAAAATAGGGGAAAAGTTATGCACAAATGTTTACACAGAACAATTTAGAAGAAAAAAAAGGAAGCAAACTAAATGTCTAACAATTGCAGAATACTTAAGAATATTGTAAAAATCCATACAGCATTAGAAACACAAGAAGTGTTATCAGAGGAAATGTTTATACTACTATAGTAAAGAAAAAATTCAAACTAGTGAATACAATATGATCTCAACTACACATATTCATTGAAAAAAAATTGAAAGTACAAAGTATTCTTCCCTGATGAACTGAAAAATATTTGCAAAGTAAGGGATACATATATACCCAAATAGTGCCTGAGCAACATGAATTTTAGATGATTTTTTCCCTCTTTATATATTTTTATTTTCTACTAAAATTAAATTAGATTACCTTTTTAATGGGAATAATCATTATTAATATTTTTAAAAATCCCATTGATGAAATTATTATTACAAGTATAGTGTTTCTAGCAGTATATGAAAAAAACATACGCACAAAGTGGCACTACTACTATTCACTGCAGCAGTATTACAGTGGCAGAGAACTAGAACAATCAAAAGAACCATCAAGAAGAACTAGCTACATATACCCACACAGTGAAGTACAGTACTATGTAGCTACTAAAGGAATGAGGACTACCTCTGTGTATTTTCTGCAATCTGGAGTGACCTCCACAATATATTAAGCATAGGAATATGGGCAAATCATGTATAGTCTTTATCAAAGAGAGATTACACATTTGCATACATAATGCTTTATATTTTTTAAAAAGGAAAAGGATAAAGAAACGATGGGAAAAAAAGGGTTCTGTAAAGCAAGGCTATCCAATAAAACTTTCAGCAAGGATGGAAATCTATAATTTGTGCTGTCCAGTATGGTAGTTGGCCAGATATGGCTACTGGGCACCCAGAAATGTGGTCAATGTGACTGAAGAACTAATTTTTTAATTTTGTTTAATTTTAATTAAGTTTTTAAGCCTGCATTAAATGTGCCTGGCTCATTGAATCTCAATGATCTTATCTTTAAAGAGAATAATAATAGTAACTTCCTTAGAGAATTGTTATGACAGTTAAATGGGATAATTTAATAACTATGACACAATAAGCACTCAGTAAAAATCAACTATTTACAATTCAAACCTAGAAGATGTTCAATAAATTCTGATTGATATTCCTTGTCAAAGACTGATTTAATTCCAATAATATAATCAAAAGCTGATGGTATGGTATAGATTGGGATTATTTGTTTATATGCATATAGCAGAAGTGACTCCGTATGACCTATCCCATCTTAATCAGAGGTGCCTAACTTTTCATCGCAAAATGTAGAACTCACAAAACATTACCTGTCTTTCACCTCCTATGCACCAACACCCACTCTCCCATCCCGCCTCAAATATCTGCATAAAGTTTTAGAAAAAGGAAACATCCACTGACCCATTACTCAAGTCCCTCTCCCTGGGATAACTATTTTAGTGGCTTATACTTTCATGCTTATGCGATTTCTTGGATTAGCAACTTGAGACTACAAAGATGAGGCTTTAACTTGTGACTCACTTTAAATGTTTGCAACATCCAACAACTTGTTGGGATACACAAGGCTTTTTCCTTAGAATTCCTAACCTTCCTTTTTTCCTATTGAAAGGAAGAAACCACCTTCCTATATCACTAATGTTTACCCTGCTTCCTGGTCATTCTATCTGCAGGCTGAATCCATTCCATTATTCCTTTTAAAGACATTTTCCTTGGGGACCAATTATTTCCTATTCTAATTTAAACAATTACTTTGTAGATCTGTTATACCACTGTCCTTCTGGAATCACTTTTATAGTACTTCTGAGTTAACCCATTTCTAGTACCTCATATCATCATTTTTATTAGTTTTGATCATCATTTTACTGATCCATATCTTCCAATAACTTCAACAGAAAGGTTAAGAGGTAAATGTTCTGAGTCCTTATATACTTGAGAATGTCTTTATTTTGCCCTCCAATTTGATACTTTTCAGAGGTTCGGCATTCTAATTTAAGTCATTTTCTCTCAGAATTTTAAAGACACTGCTCCACTGTCTTTTTTTAAACCCTCAAGAGGTTCTTGCTAGATGGTACAGTCATTCTTTTATTCAACATATATTTCTTTTGAGCTCTTACCATGTAACCATAAAGAAAACAACAACAACAATTCCTGCCATCATGGAGTTTACCCTCTAGTTATGCTTATCTGATTATCATTCCTTTATAGGTTATCTTTTCTTCCCCCTTAGGAGCTTTTAGGATTTTTCCTCCTCTTATACTGCAATTCCACAATGTGCCTAGGTATGGGTCTTTTTTTTCATTGATTGTGTTCCCTTTATCTCGCTCTTTCTTTTAATGTTGAAACCAGTATCTTTAAGCACTAGAAATGTTCTTATGTTACTTCTCTGATAATTGTGACTTTACTCTTTACTCTTTTTGAAATTTCTACTGGTTAAATAACAGACCTGCTCTCTGTTTTTCTATTTTCAAATATATTTACTCTGGGGCGTCTGGGTGGCTCAGTCGGTTAAGCGTCCGACTTCGGCTCAGGTCATGATCTCACGGTTTGTGAGTTCAAGCGCCGCGTCGGGCTCTTTGCTGACGGGTCAGAGCCTGGAGCCTCCTTCGGACCCTGTGTCTCCCTCTCTCTCTGCCCCTCCCCTGCTCACGCTCTGTCTCTGTGTCTCTCAAAAATAAATAAATGTTTAAAAAAAAATATATATATATATATATATTTACTCAACTTATCTTTTAACTATCTAGGGTTGTTAGCTTTTTGTTTGTTTTTAATTTGTATAAACACTTAAATTTCCAAAAACTCTTTCTTGTTCTGATTTTTAAATAATTATTCTGTTCTTGCTTTACTGAAGCAATACATTTTTATTTCTGAGAACACTACACATTTTATTATTTGTTTTTTAACGTTTATTTGTTTCTGAGAGAGACAGTGCATGAGAGAGGGAAGGGCAGAGAGAGAGGGAGACACAGAATCTGAAGCAGGCTCCAGATTCTGAGCTGTCAGTTCAGAGACCAATGAGGAAACTCATGAATCATGAGATCTTGACCTGAGCCAAAGTCAGGCACTTAACCAACCAAGCCACCCAGATGCCCCCATTTTGTTTGTTAAATTAAGATCTCTTCTGATCCAGGAACTATCTGTTTCACATGGTGAGTTTTTCTCTTTATCATAGACTTTTCATTTATATACTGCTGGTTTTATTTCTTTGAAGGTAATTTTTGGTTGTCCATTGATAAATAAGAAAGAAGAAAAAGGAAGAATGAATGGAAAACAATTACATATGAGTAGGAGTTCCTGACAGGCGCTACGCGTTAGGATGAACAGCAGGGAATCAGCTATTTTCCAGGGGACTCTCCTGGATGAGGAAGGATAATCTCCAGATACAAATGTCCATCATGACAACTGTACTTCTCCTTTAGTGTTGTCTTTATTTTTATTTCCAGAAAAAATGGCTTCCATAATTTTTGATCAGAAAGAAAAGGAGTGGTGAAGGGCAGGAAATTATTAGAGTCACTCTGTATGGGATTCAGTGGGAAAGGAGGCGTAACTATTAGTTTTTCAACTGTTCTTCCTTCCCATTTTCAATTACCCTTTGTCTCTGACTTTTAAAATGCTACGATCCTGCTAAATATATCTGAATCTTTCTTTGCTGCAGTTCACTCTTGAATATTTTGACATAGTTTTCTTTGTTTTAATATGTTTCATCCATCATTACTCTTTTCCTCTTGCAGAAATGTGCTGTGATGTTTTACTGGAGAGTATCTCTTCAAAGTTATAGGTTCATTCTGTTGTTTTTCTTTAATATAGTCTTAATGTGGTCTTCAAGCAGAGAGGAGAAAAATACAAATTTACAGCTTTAATAATAAACATATTTTTAAGCCAGTAAGTTATTCCCACCCTTAAGGCAACTTGACATAAGCAATCACTTTTCCAAAATCCATGCAACTTCAATTCATACACCAAGTCCATAAACAAAAATTAGTGATGGTACAGATGCCATTATAGACAATGAGGAAAGCAATTTGAGCAAGAATACACTTTGAGTTCTTTTAGACCACGGTCTGGCTCTTTCATCAAAGAGAGACAATTAAGGAAACCTCATACTGTCCTTTATTCCTTTAGGGAATATATAAAAGATATATATATATATATATAAGAATATATATTCTTCATATATTCTCTAAAAATATTACATGTTAATTATATGAGAAAACTTTAATAGTGACAAAAATTCAAGAGTAACCCCCAAAATACTAGAGAGTATCTTATCTTTGCCCAGTTTCTGATTTCGAATCTATTCTGAACTAAGGTGGGTATTTCTAACCTACATATACTTGTAACATCCCATAATATGTTAAAATCCTTCATGAAAACAAACATTCCTTAGAAAATATAGCACCCAATGACTTAAGCCTTCCCAAGGAATACACTCTTAGACACTTATGAAAATCACTTTTAAAAAGTTAGTACTTAGACCTTGTGGAAACAGTTGCCTGGCTAACAGTACTGCCAGAAAAAGTTCACATAAGCAAACAAACATAAAGTAACAAATTAAAAACAAAAAGACATTAAACATTAGACTAAAAGAAAAAGAAAGATGAAGGCAAATAATAAAACAACTACTAATTTTTCTTAAGAAGTATAAATACTAAACAACCAATAACTCAACAAAGAAATCAAAAGAAAATAAAACAATACATGGGGACAAATGAAAATGAAAACACAGCAGTCCAAAATCCTTTGTGACACAGTGAAAATAGTTCTAAGAGGGAAATTTATAATGGTTTATACCTACCTCAAGAAACAAAACAAGCAAAATCTCAAATAAGCAATCTAACGCAGCTCCTAAAGAAGCCTCAAGGGGAAAAGACCCAAAGCTAGTAAAAGGAAAGAATTAATAAAGATCAGAGTGAAAATTATCGTGAAATAGACTTAAAAAACGAAAACCAATGAAACCAAGAACTGGTTCTTTGAAAAATAAACAAAACTGACAAACCTTTAGCCAGATTTACCAAGAAAGAAAGAACACACAAATAAATAAAATCAGAAATTAAAGAGATGTAACAAATAAAATACAAAGAATTAAAATAGAACGTTAAGAAAAAATTTATGCCAAAAATTGGACAACTTAGAAGAAATGGTTAATTTCCTAAAAAAATACAATCTTCCAAAATTGAATCATGAAAAAATAGAATATCTAAACAGACTGATTACTAGTAAAACAATTGAGCTGATAATCAAAAAACTCCCAACAAACAAAAATCTAGGATCAGAAGAATTCACAGGTGAATTCTACCAAATATTTACAGAATACCTCTTCTCAACATTTTTCCAAAGAAGACATATAGATGGCCAAGAGACACGAGAAAATATGCTCATTATCACTGATCATCAGGGAAATACAAATCAAAACTACACTGAGATATCATCTCACACCTGACAGAATGGTTAAAATCAACAACAGAAGAAACAATGGTGTTGGCGAGGATGTGGAGAAAGGGGAACCCTCTTGCACTGCTGGTGGAATGCAAACTGGTGCAGCCACTCTGGGAACAGTTTGGAGGCTCCTCAAAAAGTTAAACAGAGCTACCCTAGGATCCAACAATTGCACTGCGAGGTATTTACCCAAAAAATACAAAAACACTAATTCGAAGGGATACATGCACCCTGATATTTATAGCAGCATATTCTATGATAGCCAAACCATGGAAACAATCCAAGTGTTCACTGACTGTAAGTGGATAAAGAAGATATGATATCTATACACAATGGAATATTACCCAAACACAAAAAAAGAATGAAGTCTTGCCATTTACAATAACATGGATGGAGCGAAAGAGTATTATGCTAAGTGAAACAAGTCAGTCAGAGAAAGACAAATAAATCTTATGATTTCACTCATATGTGGAATATAAGAAACAAAACAAACAAACTTAGGGGAAAAAACAAGAGGCAAACCAGGAACGGATTGATGCTTACCAGAGGAGAGGTAGGTGGGAGGATGGGTTAAATAGGTGATGGGGACTAAGGAGTGCACTTGTGATAAGTACTGAATGTTGTACGGAAGTGTTTGAATCACTAAACCATACACCTGAAACTAAGATTACACTGTAGTTAATTGGAATTTAAATAAAGACTTAAAAAAAAAAGAATACCTATTCTCCTCAAACTATTCCAAAAACAGAAGATGAAGGAAAACTTCCAGATACATTCTGTAAGGTCAGCATTACCATAATACCAAAACCAAAGATACTACTGAAAAAGAAAACTACGAGTCAATATACCTGATTGACATACATGCAAAATTTCAACAAAATATTAGCAAACCACATTCAACAATATATTAAAACAATCATTCAGCATGATCAAGTGAGATTTATTCCAGGAATGCAAGGACCCATAAATACAGAACACTAATGGTTACTGGGGCTGGGGGTGGGGTGTCTGGGATGGGCAAAATGAGTAAGGGGGAGTGGGAGGTACAGGATTCCAGTTACGGAATGAATAAGCCATGGGCTTGAAAGGTAGAGCATACAATATCTAGTCAACAGTATTGTCATGGCATTGTATGGTGACAGACAATAACCTCACTTGTAGTAAGCATAGCATATAACCTATGGAGTTGTCGAATCACTATGCTATATGCTTAAAACTAATGTAACACTGTGTGTCAACTGTACTTCAGTAAAAAAAAAAAAAAAGCATAAGCAAATAAAAATAAGTACTCTAGCTTAATAAGATTACATACCAACTTAGCGCTGGAAGGAAACCTGGGGAATCACTCCTTTCTCTGAACAGATTAAGAAAACTAGCACCCAGAAAAACAAACTGGGTTACCCAAGATTATAATTTACCTAAGGTCACAGAATTAAGAGAGTAAGCCTTGAAATGGACCACAAGCACACCCCAGAGATATTGCAGGTTCAGTTCTAAACCACAACATAACGAATATTTCAATAAAGTGAAGACTGCAACAAAAATGGTCAAATGAATTTTTTTGGTTTCCTGATGCATATAAAGGTTTAAACCACACTGCAAGAGCACTATGTATTCAAAAAATGTACATACCTTAATTTTAAAATACTTCATTGATAAAAAAAATGCTAATTATCATTGGAACTCTCAGGGAATCATAATCTTTTTGCTGGTGGAAAGGCTTGCAATGTTGATGCATGTTGACTGACCAGGGTGGTGGTTGCTGAAGGGTTGGGTAGCTGTGGTGATTTCTTAAAATAAGACAATAAAGTTTGTCTCATTGACTGACTTTTCCTTTCATGAACGATTTTTCTGTAACATGCAATGCTGTTTGACACCATTTTACTCAAAGAACTTCTTTCAAAATTGGGATTAATCCTCTCAAACCTTGCCACTGCTTTATCAACTAAGTTTATAATATTCTAAATCCTTTGTTGTCATTTCAACAATCGTCATAGCATCTTTACCAGGAGGAGATTCCATTTCAAGAAACCATTCTTTGTTCATCCATAAGAAGCAACTCCTCTTCCGTTCAAGGTGGATCATGAGATTGCAGTAATGCAGTCATATCTTCAGGCTCCACTTCTAATTCTAGTTCTCTTACTACTTCCACCACATCTGCGTCAACTTCCTCCAGTGAAGTCTTGAACCCCTCAAAGTCAATATATAAACCGTTAATATATAAACCAAAATAAATGTTCTTCACGGCATCTAGAATGGTGAATCCTTTCCAGGTTTTCAATGTACTTTGCCCAGATCCAACAGAGGAATCACAATGTATGGCAGTTACAGTCTTACAATATGTATTTTTAAAATAAGATTTGAGTGTCAAAATTATTCATTGATCCATGGGGACAGAATGGACACTGTGTTGGCAGGCATGAAAACAACATGAATCTGTCTGTCCCTATCAGAGCTCTTGGGTGACCAGGTGTGCTGTCAATGGCCAGTAATATTTTGAAAGGAGTCTTTTTTCTGGGGCAGGAGGCCTCAATGGTAGGCCTAAAATATTTAGCAAACCATGTTGTAAATAGATATGCTATCATCAAGGCTTTGTTCTTCCATTTATAGAGCATAGGCAGAGTAGATTTAGCATAATGCTTAAGGGCTCTAGAGTTTTCAGAATGGTAAATGAACACTGGTTCAACTTAAAGTGTCACTGGTTGCATTAGCCCGTACCAAGAGAGTCAGCCTGTCCTCTAAGGCTGTGAAGACAGACACTGACTTCTCCTTTCTAGCTACGAAAGTGCTAGATGGCATCTTCTTCCTATAGAAGGCTGTTTTGTCTACACTGAAAATCTGTTGTTTAGTAAAGCCACCGTCTTTATTATCTTAGATCTACTGGATAACTTGTTGTAGCTTCTACATTAACACTTAACCTGTCCTACTTAACCTTGCACTTTGATGTTAGGGAGATGGTTTCTTTCCTTAAACCTCAAGAGTCGACTTCTTGTAGCTTCAAACTTTTTTTTTTTTTTTTTTTTTTTACAGTTCTCTCACCTCTCTCAGCCTTCACAGAAGTGAAGAGACTTAGGCATTTACTCTGGAACAGGCTTTGGCTTACGAGACTGTTATGGCTGATTTGATCTTTTATCCAGACTACCAAAACTTTCTCCAATTCAGCAACAAGGCTTTTCACTTTCTTATCATTCACATGTTCATTGCAGTAGCACTTTGATTTCCTTAAAGAACTTTTCCTTTGCACTTGAAACTTGGTTGTTTAATGCAGGAGATCTACCTTTGGCCTATCTTGGTTTCTGACATGTCTTCCTCATTAAGCTTAAATCATTTCTAGCTTTTGATTTAAAGTGAGAGATGTCTGACTCTTCCTTTCACTTGAACACATACAGGACATTATAGAGTTATTAACTGGCCTAATTTCTATCTTGTTGTATCTCAAAGAATAGAAAAGCCCAAGGACAGGGAGAGAGAGACGGGAGAATGGCTGGTCGGTGGTGGAGCAGTCAGAATACACACATTAATCAACTAAGTCCACTGTCTTACATTTGTGAAGTTCATGGGACCCCAAAACAATTACACTAGTAACATCAAAGACAACTAATCAGAGATCACCATAACGAATACAGTAAAAATGAAAAAGTCTGAAATACTGTGAGAATTAAGAAAATATGACATGGACAGAAAGTGAGCAAATGCTATTGGAACAATGGTGCCAACAGACTTGCTCAATGCAGGGTTGCCACAAATCTTCAAATTGTATATAAAAAAAAAAAGCAGTATACGAAAAGCACAATAAACCAATGTGCACTAAGATGAGGTATGACTGTACAGTTTTCTCTCAGCTGAGCAGTCCATTTGGTATTTCAATATCAACAATCAGATGAGAACTACCTCATCTTTGAAGTCATCTCCACCAGCATCTATCTCATACTGTTGCCCTTTCACCACTAAATCTAAAGAAGCATTTCTGTTTCTTTTCAGAGCTAAACCTTTCACCTATCTCCCTTCCCATACTTCTCTATCTCAAGGATTCTGCCTCTGATACTCTATCCTCCGTAGAGGACCACTCCTATCAACAGAGACTCTAATAAAGCTATTGTTTACCTCCACATTCTAATGCATCTATGATGCAATTGCTCTACTCTAATTTTCCAGTAAATCTCTTTGGAAGAGCAATCTAGAATCTAGAATGTTATCTCTACTTTCCCAACCAGAATTTGAATCCACAATAGTCAGGTTTTCATCCCTGCCATTCCACTGAAATAGCTTTTGTCAAAATAGACCAAGACCTTCATCTTCCTATTCATCTTTGATCTTACAGCAGCATTTGAAACAACTAACCATCTCTCTCCTTCCTAAAAGTCTCTTTTCTTTCTTAGCTCCCATAGCCAGTTGCTTTCCTGGTTTTCTTACTAACTCTCTGGCTATTCTTCCTAGTCTCTTTTTGCTGAATCTGCCCCCTCTTCCTTCTCTCTAAATGCTGGAAAACCCAAGGCACCACATAGTGGCCTTCTCTTCTTTATCTACACTCTCTCCTTACATGATCTCATTTAGACTTCATTTACCCCAACTTCCACATTCACATCGCCATCCGTGTATTTGACAACTCCACCTGGATATCTAAAAATCATGTCACACTTACATCTCCAAAACCAAACCATGATTTGTCCTCTTTCTACACCCCCTCTTTCCTACTTTTCTCATTTCATTAAATGGCACCTCCATCTACTAAATTTTAGGTCACAAATCTAAGGATCGTGGATTCCTTCTTAACCTCATATCCCACATCCACATCTCTTGAGAGAGAAAAGTTACCTAGATTAACAGAACGCTGAAGATTTATATTGCATGGACGGTTCTCCAGCTAATTTAAATTAATGCTTTGTGATGGAGAATGTATTAACTAACAGTTGTTCATCTGCTTTCCCTATCTATCCAAGGGTAAATACTAAAGCAAAAAAGAAAAACTACGAGTCTTGCCCAATTTCAATTCCTAAGAATTCCTTATTTTATAAAAATGGCCAGGAGTGCTACTTTGGCAATGCCAGAAAACTAACAAATCTAACACGTCCTTTAAATCCAAAATTAAACTTATTTCTAAAAAAGTTCCAAATAGTATAGGTCACACATAACAGGTCAGAAAAAGATGACCATAAGACCATTCAGTACCAGACGGCCTCCTTACATGAAGTTTCAAGCGAATCAAAAAGTAGACCTAAGCTAGAGAGTCTACTATATACGGAATATCGTGATTATCTGATTCATGTGACTTTAAGAAAAGTTCTTAGTTTTAAGAAAAAAAAAAAAAAACAAAACATATAAAATCAAAGAACTGTTAGTTTCCTGTCATTTCCCAGTGTTCAGGATTCTTTGTATGAACATTGGTGCCTGGCTATTTCTGCTGCCAGCAAAAGAGTTCACACAACAGGCAACTAGATGAGTAAAATAAAAATAAACCAAGAGAGAAAGATATAAATAAGGAGAGTTCTCTCCTCAAAAAGGAATAGAAATAACTGAAGATGCGACAAAGGTAAAAACAATATTGTTGCTCTGAAAACTGCAACTGCTTCTCTTCTATAAAGGAGAAAAAAAAAACATTAGAAACCGATAAAACCAAGTAGTTTTTCCACTCTTCTACCTATATTTTCCAGGATATCTCCCCTAAGCATTTCTTTATCCTACCTTTATTTACACAATGCCTACTTTTTTGTTGTTTATTTATTTTTGAGAGAGACAGAGAGAGAATGTGGGGGAGGGACAGAGAGAGGGGGAGACACAGAATCTGAAGCAGACTCCAGGCTCTGAGCTGTCAGCGCAGAGCCTGACACAGGGCTTGAACTCACAGGCCATGAGATCATGACCTGAGCTGAAGTCAAATGCTTAACCTATTCAGCCACCCAGGCTCCCCTACACAACACATACTCTTGCTTTAAAATCAAACTATATTTAGATTTTAAGTATCATTTTCTAGACTCTAGGTCAGATCACAGTATAACACTTAAAATTTAAGGCATGATGGGCTTCATTTAAACAGCATTTTGAAACGGTAGGTCAAATTAAAGCATCTTAACTACAATATGCATTCCCAAAGTCTAGTCGGTCAAATGAAAACATCACAAAATATTTATTCATTCATGCGTAAGGCATTTACTGAACACTTAACTATGCCAGGCACCAAACTATGAAGGGAGATACAAAATTAAGTAAGATACAACTGATAGCCTACTATTAAAAAACTCCAACATGAGAAGAAAAAGATAATGCAAGTGTGTGAGTACTAATGATAAAAAAAAAAGTAAAGTAGGCTAAGTAAGCTTAAAACTAAGATTAGAGGA
Source organism: Paguma larvata (assembly GCA_030068075.1). NCBI lineage: Eukaryota > Metazoa > Chordata > Mammalia > Carnivora > Viverridae > Paguma > Paguma larvata. The sequence goes on from CM057829.1 coordinate 70,774,863, forward strand.
CAGAGACGCGTAGGTGGCTCAGTCAGTTAAGCATCCAACTCTGGATTTTGGCTCAGGTCATGATCTCTTGGTTAGCGAGATGGAGCCCTGCATTGAGCTCTGGGGTCCGTGCTCACAGCACAGAGCCTACCTGGAATTCTCTCTCTCCTCTCTCTGCTCTTCCCCCTGCTAATGGGAGCATGCTCTCTCTCTCTCTCTCTCAAAATAAATAAATAACCATTAAAAAAAAAAAAAAAAGAAACTAAGATTAGAGGACAGAGGGAGTTTGGGGAGAATTCCAGAGGAGATAAGGCCTAAATTAAATCTTTAGGTATTAGCAGAGGTTATGCACAAGTATGTGTATTTGTGAGTTGTTATTTTGGGGGGTGGGGGAGGAGAAGGGTGGGAGTTGGGTAATGGTAGAGGAGGTTAGTGAGAGAAGACCCAATTTCAGTTAAGAGGAAGCAGCATGTGCAAAAGTAAAAGGCATAAGATAAGTGTGGCATATCATCAAACTGCAAATAGTATACAATTGTGCTATCCAGTACAGCGGCTACTGAGCTAGCTACTCAGAATTGAGACATGCTGTAAGTGTAAAATACACATGGAATTTTGAAAACTTAGTCTATAAAAAAGGACATAAAGTATTTCCTTCACAATATTGTTAAATATTAATCATATGTTAGTTTTTTGAATTTATTGGGTTAAATAGGATATACTATTAAAATTTCACACTGTATTTTCCTGCAATGCCTGAAAAAATGTTAAATTCTGTGTATGGTTCACATTATATTTCTTTTAGACAATGCTGGTTTAGAATGACTGCATTGGCTGGAGGGGTAGTGACAAAGTAATAAATGAGACGAGACCAAGTCAAAGAGACCATTACAAGAAGGACCTTTATATCAAACAAAGAAGTTGGTTGGAAACAAAAGATCTTCTAGGATTAAAATGACCAGATCTGACATTTACAAAGACCCATCTCCAACCCAAGAATTGGAGGCCAATAAGGTTGAAGGCAGAAGACCAGCTGTCCTTGAAATCATGAGACAAATGATAGTGGTTTGAACTAATGTGGGTAACCAGAGATGTAGAGTACAGAATTAGAAATGTTTATTAAGTAAAACAAACTGGACTAGATGACAGATTATATGTGGACTAGGAGAACAGAGAAGAACCTAAACGAATTCCAAAGTTTTGGGCTTACAAAACTGGATGAATATGGTACCATTCAATAGGACAGGTTTGGTGGGGAAAGGTGATGGTTTAATACCGGGTAGACTGAGTTTAGAATGCCTGCAGGAAATCTATGTGGAAATATCAAAAATTAGCTACACAAGTTTAGAGCTAATTCAAGAGTTCCAGGATAGAGATAAAAATTGAAAGTATATTAATAAAATATAGATGGTGGAAGCCAACACTACCAGAAGCCTGAGGATGAACTTTGTCAAGAAAAGAACACAAAGTGAAGAGAAAGCAGAAGATTAACTTATGAGGAAACACAGTAAGTGAATGATGAGCAGAGGAGGAGCACCCCACAAAGAAAATGAGTAAAAACATGCAGGAGAAAAACTAGGTGCGAGAAGAGCATCTCCTTTTTTTCATCTTTTAGTCTGAGAGAGAGAGAGAGAGAGAGAGAGACAGAAAGTACGTGTGTGTGCCAGGGAGGGACAGATGGAGAGAGAGAGAACCCCAAGCAGACTGCACGCTCAGCGAAGAGACAGACACAGGGGCCAGATCTCACGACCCTGAGATTATGACCTGAGCAGATATCAAGAGTGAGATGCTTAACCGAATGAGCCACCCAGCTGCCCCAAAAGAACAGCATCTTCTAATGGACTTGTACGTCTTACACGGTTCCGTGATCACTTAACAAAAAACATGTGACTCTGGGGTGCCTGGGTGGCTCAGTTGGTTAAGTGTCCAACTCTTGATTTCAACTGAGGTCATGATCTCTCAGTTGGTGACAGTAAGCCCTGCATCAGGCTGGGCTCTGCACTGACATCGAGGAGTATGCTTGGGATTCTCTCTCTCCCTCCCTCTCTGCCCCTCCCCCAAAGAGGTCTCTGTCTCTTTCAAAATAAATAAACTTTAAAAAGAAAGAAAGAAAGAAAGAAAGAAAGAAAGAAAGAAAGAAAGAAAAGAAAGAAAGAAAGAAAGAAAGAAAGAAAGAAAGAAAGAAAGAAAGAAAAGAAAGAAAGAAAAGATGTTACTCTGACAAAAGAAGAAAAATCTCTTTTCCAAAGTCACCAATTACTTTTTGATATTTGAAATGATGCTTTGTCAATTCAGAAGATCAAAACAAACTTATTTCCTATTATGAGTTTGGATGAATATATAAGTCAACATGCAACAAAAGCCCAAAGTGAAACAGAATAGTAATATACAAGTGTAACTGGAACTGGAACTGGAAAAAAATGGATTAAAATAACAACATGCTAAAGAAAGTAAACACTCTCCAAAACTGTACACTTTTTTCCAAACTGCATGTAGATCCCTCTCGCCAAAATAATAATAACAACAAGAATTTAAAGGATGACTTTTGATCCCAAAGACATATCTAATTGAAGTTCTTAACCTGAAGGTAAAGGATGGGCATAACATGTATGTGTCCAAGTGTACTTTCCTAGAGAGGGGGGCCAAATCTTTCTTCAGACTTTCCGAGGAGGGTCAACAAAGGAAAAGATTGAGAAAATCTCCAGTAAATGCAGCCCATCGAATTGCTCACGCAAACCAAATTCCAATAAGAAATCCACTTTAACAGAACCATCCACTTTATTCATTTACCTAAGTATAGGTACGAACATCTCAATAAATTAATCCTCATAATACCTACTGCTCCCATTCCCAAACAGAAAATATATATGCCCCTAGTAATTTGTTACTAGCCAATAATTCGTTATTAATTGATGTGAGTAATTTGGCCAGGGTGACAAAGCGTATGAGAGGTATTTAAACTCAGGACCCATGATCTTCACCACTAATACACGGTACCCTTTGGTCCTGCCAACGTAAAACACCAAGTACCTGAGTACTCTGACTCATCTAAGCCAAGTAGGCACATTTTTTGCCAAACATCTTTTCTCCTCTCATCCTGAAGGACATGTTAACAATTTCACAACTTGGACAAATGAATGGGCTTTTCCACTCCAACCATAGTCTTAATCTCCAATTTTTTATCTCAGAGATACCGAAAACCTCAAAAGCCTCCTTTCCCATCTTCAGTCGCCACAGGCCTCTAAGGTTTTCTAGTAAGTCCTAACCCCTTCTCTAGATCTCTTACAATGAGCTTCCTTCCTCCTCTTCCTGATTCCAACAAATAACCAACCCTTCCCCAACTCCGTCTCCTAATTTCCCAATCCCCCACCTGAAGGTAATCCTCCCATCCTCCCGGTCTTTCCCAGCTGACGGGCTCTTCACATCTTTTCCTAGGACTCTGTTCTCCCGGCGTCCCCAAACCCTCCCCATTCCTAATCCTTTCATCCTCCCCGCTTTAACTCGCAGGCCTCTATCCACGAAAGGCCAAGCCGTCCACGCTCCAGTCCCAGCCTCCCTTCTCACCCCCAACGCCCCAATCTACACGCCCACGCCAAAGCCCACCCCCAACCCGCCCCGGACCTCCTCAGCTCCGACACGGCGTCCCGCCTCCTTGCCTTCTCTCCGCCGACAAAACTCCCCGCGGGGCTTCAGAGTCTAGCCGTCGAAGAGTGGGTGCCTGACTGCTGCGAAGATTGCGGGGAGGGCGCCGGGATTGCCGGGGTGCTGGAAGTTTGAACGCAGGACCAAAGTAGGGGCGGGGACTGCAGCTCCCATGCAGCGCCGGCGCGGCGACTTGGGCACCAGGGTAACGGAGATGGAGGCCCATACTGCACTGCGGCGCGGCTACAGCCAATGATGCCCGCCCCTCAATCTCCCTTTGGCCTCCTGCCATTTCTATTGGCTTCAATGGATTCGGAAGGCGGGACGCTGAGTACAGAAGAAGGTAGCCATTGGTTGACCGCTGTAGCTGTAGCCGCGACCGAGTGTAGGGAAGTGTTTCGCGCCCAAGCCCAGCCAAGCGCCGGGGCCTTTTAGGCAGTGCTGGGCGAGGCGGGTTTGCAGGGGCCTTGGGTCCTGAGGGCTGGGTGTGGGTGGAGAGGCAAGGGCGGTGGTGTAATAAATTGTAGAAATCGGCAAATGCGTGATTGAAAATATTGAAAATTGTTTCGAATTCCTTTTGGAAATCACTTGATTTTAAATTATAAAGAAATTATAAACAAATAGCCAGTTACTTCTTGCTCTTAGCACTGAGATTGCTTATGTTCAGGAGTCGGTGGAGGTAAATCATGCCTGGAGGTAAATCATGAACGCGCCGTAAGTTTGGCTAGAAAGTGATTTGTTAGGTTTTGGAACGGGTTAGAGGTGGAATGATTTTGAGACGTTTGCACAGTTTTGTTTTTAAGTAAATGTCTGCGGCGCTTATTAGTAACCTATTGAGAACTGCAGTATGGCATATTCTCCCCTTTAAACAATTGACGGTGCATTAAACGGCATTAATTGCAGGAGGTAGGGGAAGTGAAAAAAATCCTTTCTTCGGTGAAGGTATTTTAAGTCTTTCTGAACCTTCTGATTTTCAAGACGGCTTAACACCGAACGCCGTTTTATTCGCCCTTGGTAATTTTTTGAAAACTGGCATTTACCTTCATTCTGTAGAGAATCTAAATCTTGAAGGCTTAAGGCAAATGCGTTGTAATCAATCTTCTCACCATGAATTATGGTAATTCTGTTTCTTGCTTGACCTCGTTTTCCCAACTTTGCACTATTTCGAAGCTTTCATTTTATCCTGTCAATATGTTTTACTTTAAGTTACAGACTAACCCACCTAAACATTACTGTAATTAAATGCGATTTTCTATTTAAAAAAAAAGAAGATAGCAATTATATGTTAGTGAAAAATAAAGATGAGTCATACCTAAAGTGCACTGAAGTAACTTCTCATCAGTTTAAATTTGCTAATACTCTTCGTTACAATAGCTCACTAGTTATTACTGACTCCGTTAGAGTTAATATTATGCAGTTTAATTAACGCTTTGGTGGAGTACTTTTAAAGGAAATAGCTAAAGGTCAAGAAACATGCCTCGTGTTTTAGGTGATAAAAAACAAACGTCTCTCCCCAAAGAGTCAAGTGAAGGTTGTTAGCACTCAAAGACAGCTGAGAATGAAACTGACATTTATTTTGCACTGGCAATATGCTAGGCAATACAATCTCATTCCATCTTCATTCCTGATTCGAGACAGGTATTGTTATTCATTGTTATATCTGAGGAACAGATTCAGACAGATGAAAGAATCTGCCAGGAGATAACTTAAGTAGGAAGTGGTGGGGGCAAGAATCAAGCCTAGGTCAGCTAAATTTCAGGCTTCAAATTTAACGCCTTTAATGTGTTTCACCTACAGGTTAATAGAATTGCTGGAGAGAAAGAAAGTATTTGAAAGGTTGAAGTCTCCAAAAAACTGTCTAATTGTATGTAACACATTTTCAAAGTATTTACAATGTGCAGGTTTATTCACTCTATCATGTTTGGAGTAACAGTGACTATCAATTTATTTGACCTTGAATAAAAACCCAAAGGATTTCTAAATCTCCATAAGTAAAACCATCTTATTGAACTAATTTTTTAAAAAGTTATCCCAAAGTCTGAGATAATTTCTAAAGTTTTTATATGATGTTATCTGGTTTTGATATAATCATTTAGATAGGATTAGATTTTCTAAGATAATACTAGTTGATATCTCATTCCATTATATACTACATAGGATTCCGCTTTTCAGAAAAAAAAGAATCCAATTGGGCCAATAAAAGTACATTTTTTTATTATGCTACGTGAAATTATATTTAACAGGAATCAGACTTCTTATTGTCTTTAAAGATTATGTTTATGAAAGGAATTACACTAATGATCATTAGGGACTTTCGAATTTTATTTTTAATATTTTGGGCTTACAATGATATTGCAGTGTCTCCAGATTAATTATATTGCTAACTCAATGTTCATTTTCCACAAGACTTCAATTGCCTTTCTTAATGCCATGTGATAATACAGATAATATTCATTAAAATCTTCCTAGATATGCTTACCAATAAAATTAGTCCTATTTTTTGTATGGAGAAACTACGTTTGAACTATATGTAGTCAGTTTGAACTGACTTCTATGTCAGAAGTTTCATAAAATTAATAGATAGACTTTCCAACTCTAGACAATCCAGAAATTACAATGACTACATTTTAAAAGGGGTACACTATAAATAATCATAGCTTGGAAAGCACACCAGTATAATTATCCTTAGCTAAAGTTCAGTTGTTCATTTAATACTTCTTTAAAAAAAAAAAAAAGCACTGTCACAATTTTATATATTTTACTTAGATAGGTGATAATACAAAATTTAAAACTTTTAAATCTAACTTCTGGTGCGCATATTGCTAGAAAAATTTAAATTTATTAAGAAATTACAGGTAAGGGGCGCCTGGGTGGCTCAGTCGGTTAAGAGTCTGACTTTGGCCCATGTTATGATCTCACAGCTCATGAGTTCCATCCCCGCATCGGGCTCTGTGCTAAAAGAGCAGAGTCGGGAGCCTGCTTCATATTCTGTGTCTTCCTCTCTCTCTGTCCCTCCCCGCTCATACTCTGTCTCTCTCTCTCTCTCTCTCAAAAATAAATAAACATTAAAAAAATATTTTCAAAAAAAAAAAAGAAGAAATCACAGGTAAATAGTAGGTTGTCAGCATATAATACTAACTTTTAAACAGCATCTAACATGCTAGGTGTTTAAAAGAAATTGAATGGCTTAGGAAAACGAGTCAGGTGTAAAAAACAATAAAATTGGAGACACAGTGATTTGATCTTATAAAAACAAATCGAGTCTAATTGATTGCTATTATTTGCCTTTGCAGTACAGAAAGCTGGTACTCTTTGATTATTGCTTTGTTTAGTTAAAGGATAAATCTTTTTTGATCACTAGATGAAATTTACGAGTTAATTATTTTGTTAGTGGAGAAAGAAAACCATTGATATATTCACTAGTATTTTTCTTCTTTCATAATTGGTGGGTAAATCATTAATAGTTTCTCACTGCTATGGAATTTATTTGAATGTGGGGGTTTTTTGATTTTGTTTTGCGTGAAAAAATCTAAATCAAAAGCTGGTATAAGCTAGTTTTTAATACATGTTTTCAGATTTCATTACTCCACAATTACATCTTTAAGTAAATTGACCTATAGATTAAAGGCTATCTCCAAAGCAGTAGAAATATCACTGAAGGAAACCATAATTCTATTTGTATTCACATTGTTAGATTTGAAAGAGAGAATCTCAATACAGTTTTCTTAGTAGACAATTGCCTGTTCTTTACTGAAAGCAATACAGAGAAAATTCTGTTAAAATAGGTGACTATAGGGGCGCCTGGGTGGCTCAGTTGGTTAAGCGTCCGACTTTGGCTCAGGTCATGATCTCACGGTCTGTGAGTTCGAGCCCCGCATCGGGCTCTGTGCTGACAGCTCAGAGCCTGGAGCCTGCTTCACATTCTGTGTCTCCCTCTCTCTCTCTGCCCTTCCCCTGCTCATACTCTGTCTCTATGTCTCTCAAAAATAAATAAACGTTAAAAAAAAATTTAAAAAAAAAAATAGGTGACTATATTTTAAATTTACAACAAATATGCTAGATAATTTTAATTAATATTAAATAATTATTAAGTTATTTAGTGTGCTAGGTAATTTTTAATTTTAATTGACAAATATGCTGATTCCCGGCTAAGACACCTGGCGGCCTTCACCAAGACAATAAGTACAAAATTCAAGTGTGAGATAAAGGATAGTAGTAAGTAGTTTGGGAGCTATATTTGAGGTATCTACGGGACATCCAGGTAAAAATGCAAATGGCGTTTCTTAATGTAGTTAAACACATATCTCTAACATGTCCTAGTAATTTTACTCCAAGGTATTTACACAGGAGAAACAAAAGCACATATCCAAAAAATATTTAATCAACAGTGTTTATAGCAGCTTTATTCATATTAGATAAAACAGGAAACAACTCAAATATCCATCAACATGAGCATATATTTTTTAAATGTATATCCTTATAATGTAATGCTGGTCATCAATTGAATTAACTACTGATGAACATGATGAATTTCAAAGGTATGTTGAGCAAAAGAAGTCAACCACAAAAGAATATATTCTGTATATTTCCACTAATAATTAGTTCAGAAACAGGCAGAATTAATTCATACTGGTGAAAATCCGAACATTCAACTATGGGGATGGGGTAGGGATTGACTGGAAGGGAATGAAAGAGATTTTTAGAGTGTTATAAATATGCTATATTTTGACTGAGATGGAGTTAAAAGAATGTTTCCTCTATCAAAACTCATCAAAATGTCAGATTAAGGTAGGTATTTTTCACTGTATGTGAGCATTACCTCAACTTTTTAAATGACTTAGTTTTAAAAAAATACATTGACTTATAATAATAGAAAAATCTAGAAGTAGACCTATCTCTAGATATAGTTAGATCCATATGCTGAATGTCATTAAAATTTTATTTAAAATTTTTTTTGTTTCCTCCTTATCTTTTGCGTGTACTTATGTAGGAAAAGTTTTCATATCAGATAGGCTTTAGGGAAAGCCAGGTATTGACACCAAAGCTCCAAACTTACACTCGACTCTATTCACCTAGCAACCCCACGGGGAAAAGAACACCTCTTTTCTTATTGGTCCAGTAGAAATCCTGGTATTATTTATTCTGAGTGCTTATACCTGAACATGTACTAATTACTGTGGCCAAGTGGTTCCTTGGAGTGGAGAAGGTAGAAAGGGTGTCATCAAGTTTCCTGAATTTTCCTGTTTTCCCAGAAGAGCTGAAAGAGGTGTTTCTCCAAAGGAAAACTGGAATGCTGCTTCTAGAAAAAGGAATACCAGACAAAACCAACAAAAGTCTCCCAAAATAATGATGACAATTTTATCATATAGGTTTGTACACCAGTCTGGCATACTTAATTTAAAACTCATCTAAGAAAAATATATGTAATTATAAGTTCTCCAGGCTATAAATATAGATAGTATCAACCAAATATTATCTTTTGACCCCTTCTGATTTATAGTAAGTACTTCCATTTTATCCAGAGGACTTTCCCACAATTTCTAGGACCTCCGGGAAAGTGTCTCATACTTACAAACACATCTACCTTCCCTGGTAGTCCTTGCTAGGAAAGACAGCAGGACCACTGCTGTATCATGCAACAGTTTATTCCATTTCTTTCCAGAACCCAGCAGTTTCCACTGGTGGCTGTCACTGATTCTCTGAGTATCACCACTATGGCACTACCAAAGTTGAACTGCAATGATGCCAGAAGTATACCTACCATTTCTCAGATCCTACCTGCCTTTCCATATTCTATTATACAGTGCTGGGGCCAGGACTCAACAAGCTACACTACCCAGCCCCCTTGCTAGTTAGCTCATTGCTGGGTTCTGACAACTGGAGGCATTAGGAAAAGGTTGGAAGGTGGGAGTTGGTGAGAAAGTAGTTCCTTCTTGATGTCCCTGCTTCTATCAGTGTTATTACAGCACCAGCAGTTGGCTCTACTCAACATGTCTTTTGCTGCTCCTGGATCGACATTCTTAGAACTTCCCCTAGGGGTATCGATCCAGCCCTGTGGGGCCTTTTCTCTGAGTTCCGAAGCTCCGGTGGCCCCCAACCCCAATTATTTTGTTCCCTTAACTACACAGGTTAACTCCTTTCTTCAGCTACAAATATCTGGGTTACCTCAGTGCTCTTTTTGTGATCTTTTAGCCTTTCAGCACCTATATACCAATTCTCTGCGAGCCCCACATCAGGCTTACTGCTGTCAGCGCAGAGCCTGCTTTGGATCCTCTGTTCCCCTCTCTCTGTACCTTCTCTGCTAATACATGCACGTGCCTCTTCTCCCTCTCTCACTCACTCTCTCTCAAAAATAAATAAACATTTAAAATAAACAAAAAACCTGGTGTGGTTTTCAGATCCTCTGTCCCCCTGTCTCTCTGTACCTCCCCCACTAACACACGGACCTGTTCTCTCTCTTAAGAAATAAATATTTAAAATAAATAAATATAAAAAACAAATCTAGTGTGGTTTCCTGACAGTATCCTGATTGATCTAGTGTTCTAGAACCAAGCTTTAGAGGTGAAAGTGAGATGCTCCTTCCCTGTGTGTTACTTTCTGTTAGATGGATCCTAATGAAGTGTTACTTGCTGTTATAGGCTAAATGTTTGTGCCCTCCCCCTGGCCCCACAAAAATGTATATGTTGAAATCCAACCCCCAATGCGAGGTATTAGGAGATGGGGTCTTTGGGTGATAATTACATCATGAGGATGAAGCCCTTATGAATGGGATTAGTACCCTTTATTCTTATAAATGACATGTGAGGATACAATGAGACAGCCATCTGCAAACCAGGAATTGGGTCCTCACCAGACACCAGATGTGCTGGTATCTTGACCTTGGACTTCTCAGCCTCCAGAACTGTGAGAAATAAACTTAACCCACCCAGGCTATGCTACTGTACTTTTGTTATAGCCGCTGAGATAAGACATTTGTTATGCCCAGATAATTTATGTGAGTTAGTGAAACAGTGCTTTCATTTCTCCTGCACTGTGGCACAAACACAGTAGGGAGCTGGCCTGGTATAGATTTGGACAGGTCACTGTGCTATAGTCAGACACTACCTTCTTTGACAGCTCTTGATCAGGTTAGCCATGCTTGGCTCTTCCCTTTGGAAAAGTTCTTTCTCGGGAAGATTCTGGGGTCTGTCGCTCAAACTGAGATTCTCACTACATGTAAGTGGCATCTACAATCTATATGACTCTGCGCTGAAGCTAATGAGTAGATGGACTCAGCACACACACAGAATATAAATAAGACTGAATGAATGTGTTCATTATAACATTTGTAGCCTACACTGTTATCTACCTCCTCCCCCCAATCCCCCAAAACATATAAACAACAGCAAAGAAAAACCTCCACAAAACTTTTACTGCCTTCCAGGGAACAATTAACACAATAGGTGGTCAAACAAGATTAAAATGCCTCAAAGTATGATCTTAGATTTGAGTAGCATTTCCCACAGCACTTTCACAAAGATTACTTCATTTGATTTTAAAACAACCCTGAGAAATTAGAAGGGCAGATATTTTCTACTTTTAATAGGTGTGGAAATTGACCCTTAGGTTAAACCAGATTCGTCTAGTAGAAACATAACACGACCCGCATATTTATTTTTAAATCTTCCAGTAGTCACATTAAAATGTTTTAAAAGTGAAATTAAATTTATCATATATTTTATTTAACATATCTAAAGTATTATCATTTCAACATGTAATCAATATTTTTAAATTATCAATGAGCTATTTCACATTATTGTTTTTTACTAAGAATTTGACACTCTGTGTGTATTTTACAGTTACAACACGTCTCAATTCAGACTAGCCACATTTTGTGTACTCAATAGTCACATGTGGGTTGTGACCACCCTATTGCGACAACATAAGATTAGATTATTTACACAGAGACATATAATGGGAAGTACTGTTCCCAGGTAGCCAGCTTCTGAAAAGGGAAATATTGGCCTGGAAACCTAGAGACCTGATTTCTAGGCATGACTCTGCCTGTTACTGGCTATGGGATATTGACAAGGTATTCATTTTCTTTACAGCTTGGTTTCTGGTCTGTTAAACCAAACAAATGGCATTAATCAGTTGTCTTTACTTCTTCCCCTTCCCCCCAGGAGGATGTCCTCAAAAGACATCTTGTATGGAAGCCCACTATTTCAAAAACAGGAAGCATATGGGTGGCTTCTCTGTTGAAGGGGGCATGTCAGTGGGAAGGGGAGGGGCCACAAGCAGGTTACAGTATGTTTAATGTACACATGTTCCGTGTATACATTTGTTCATGCACATTCATATACACACACAGAGGCATTTTCTGAGGGGACTCGGGTGAACCCTTTGGGCATATTAGAAAATACTTGGAGGAAGTCATCTCTAAGATCCTTCTTATTTTAAAAAGTCTATGATTCCATGGATATAATTCCACTCAGGCACGGTTGACTCTTTCAACCAGTGTTAGTTCAAGAGTTAACCAAGAAAGAGAAAAGTCCAGTACTACCCACAGACATCATTATCTTGCTGTTTGACTCACATTTTAAGTTTCATAGTACCATTGATTTTCGTAAATGTAAGGGGGTCTTTCAGATCAATTATTTAAATGCCTTTCTGTTTTTTTCCTTAGTAATAAAATCTTCTCTTCAGACAGTATGTACTTTACATAGAAATCTAAAATACTCTATGAAAGAGTCAGGACTGGCCTGCAAAGTTGAAGTGGATGTGAGGAGATAGAACCCTAACAGCTCAGCATCTTTCAAACACCCGCTTCCAAAAACAGTCCCCGGAATCCTCTCTCAAACCATAGGGCAAACTGATGCAGTATGTTAACAATTAGAGTTTAAACCAGTTCCAACCCCTTCATCTGGTGAGGACTCCAAGGTCCAGTGAGGTGCTCAAAATCTTACCACAAGCTGGTGTCAGAGCTGGTACAGAACCCAGTCCCTGGTGTGCTAGAGCTAGCTGCCACTGGCTCATAAGACCCAATTGTTACATCTTCAGAAATTTTGCAAGCCAGTTGACACCATGTTGGTAGCTGGAAACCAGCCATGGTGAAAATATTTACACCACAGGAATCAGCAAATGCTACAAAATCTGGGCTTTCCCCAGAGAAAACTGGTTGTTTCAACAAACTTTTTACCAGCATACCTCAGAATCCAGTGTTCCTGAGTTCAGGTCATTATCTGCCATGCAGCAGCCTGAGAATAGACGGATGGCCTTTTGATAGGAAACACAATTTTAAGTTAATAAAAAAAATTAAAATAAAGTAAAACTTGTATCTTTCTTATGAAAAAGAACTTAATACCCCAAATAGTAATTTTTCTCAATATTTACCACTTTCTATTGTCCTGTGGGTACTTGGTTCTACTGTCTTTCAAGCAGTTATTTGGAGTCTTCAATAACTTTGGGGATTGATTTTTAATAATAAGTGAGCCAGGCAGGTCAAAGCTTTAGAACATTAGTTAAATTAAAGGCTAAACATAAGAAGAACAGAAAAGAAATGAGCGAAACCGCTGTTTGAGTAGGGAATTATCTGATATACCTTCTCTCTCAGCCCCCTCTGTTTCTATTTCTGGCTAAGAAGGTATTAAAAGGTCGGCATAAACAACCGCTGGTCTCCAAGCTTCTCAGATGGCCGTGAGCCTGCCCGTACTTAATCCTCCCAGCTGAACTTCTGATTCATCGTCTTAACAATGACCCTTTCCTTCTGCCTCTTTCTCCCCTCCCTTCACTGCTTTTCTTCTGTCCTTTGTGGCACTGGCTCAGCTCTCCTCCTGGGCCTGTTTGGGCATGCTTGTGATGTCAGATGCCTGCACTTCAGCTGTCCTTTTGTATCCATGGTGATGGATGAAAAATAAGCCGCTTTGCAGTGATTTGAACTTTAATCCATTCAAATGATGCATGCCTTATTACTCAGGTGATTTTCCCCCCCATTCGTTCAGATCGCTGAAATCTTGAATTATTAAAGAGAAATTAACATGCTTTTTCCTTCCTTCCTTTTTCTTTTTTTAACCTTTTATGCCTTGATAAGATAATCAAATAATCTTTGATCTCAGCACCTGAAAATTTTTTTCTTGATAATTAGGTCAACAGGAAAATAATTTTAGAAATATGATTCCAAAAGAAAAGAAATCATAAAAGATATTATTTGACGTTCCTTCTCACTACATGCATATAGGTAATTTTTATTAGGCTAAGCAAGTGTGGAGGACCTACATAACACACGGGAAACATGACAAATGGGTAATACTACACAAGGTAGTGCTGTCCATAATATTGACCATTTGACACCAGTGGTCCTTGAAATCACTTTAGTAGTCTATTGATATAATCTATTGATATAAATGGCTTTGAATCTTTTCAACTTAGGGAAAAAAAAATCTCAATCTGCTGGTAGTCTTTAGCACCTTGCTAATACATTTTATTCATTTTTTTTTTTTTTTTACAAAAAACAAGAGCTGGCTTTTTGCACACAAGCTGCATGCAATAGTTTCTAGCCAACGTGTAATAACCATGTTTAAATTCTATCAATGCTCATAGTTTCTTCTGTTTATTAATAACACTGACTTTCCAGTGATATAGTTTCTTTCTTTTAAAAATGTGATGTAGTCAGTACAAACAAATAGCAAAAATCATGAAGTTAGCAGTCCTAGGAAACTCAGTACTCTGCAGTTGTGCTGTAGTTACAGCCAAGCTCCTGCCTCTCTCTCTGGGGGACACATCATTTGTAAACTTTTCTTAAGTTAGCTGTACCCTCTTATCTTCCTGCTTCAAAAATCTGGACACTCTGGGGTCCCTGAGTGGTTCAGGATGTTAAGCATCCAGTTCTTGATTTCAGCTCCAGTCACAATCTCTCAGTTCGTGAGATGGAACCCCTACATCAGGCTCTGCGCTGACAGCATGGAGCTTGCTTGGAATTCTCTTTCTCTCTCCCTCTCTCTCTCTCACTCTCTCTCTCTCTGCCCTTCCCCTGCTTTCATGCATGCTTTCTCTCTCAAAATAAGTAAATAAATATTCCTGAAGAATGTCTGGACACTCAATGATCAGTGTACCCAGAGGTGAGTAAGCCTTGGGAAAAACATTAGTATTATATAAAATATTGAGGATACACAGACTCCTAGAGACAGAGAGTGGAGGTATCCAGGAACTGGAGAGAGGAGAGAATGGAAGTTATTGTGTAATGGATACAGAAATTCTATCTGGGATGATGAAAACATTCTGGGAATGGGTAATGGTGATGGCTACACAACACTTTGAATATACTTAATACCATTGAATTATATGCTTAAAGATGGTAGAAACAGGGCATCCAACTCGATTTTGGCTCAGGTCATGATCTCATGGTCATGAAATTGAGCCTCAAGTCAGATTCTTAAGATTCTCTCTCTCTCTCTCTCTCTCTCTTTCTCTCTCTCTCTCTCTCTCTCCCTTTCTCTCTCCCCCTCTGCCCCTCCTCCCCACTTGTGCACTAGTGCACTCTCTCTGTCTCTCTCAAAATTAAATTTTAAAAATAGTTAAAACAGTAAATTTTCTGCATACATATGTGTGTTTTAACACAATTTTTTAAATATTGCAATTTTTGGTTGTTGTTATTGCTGGTGAAAGAAATCTTAGTGAATTGACATAGGCAGAAAGCAGTGATGGGCCACACTCTGCCACTGGAGTCTAGTGAAGCTGATGCACCAGATACTCTTCCTGAACACTCAAGAGGCAAAGTGGGATCTGTGGCAAGTGTAAGCTGTGACCAAGTATGAGTAACCTTGTGATTCACTGTATTGGATCTTGAGACAAGAAAAAGGTACCTGGTTGTGTAGGCTCTGGTAAGAAATGGGACAGCAGGAAGCATGATCCCATTTGTCTTCTTTGGCATCACTGAACTCCTTTTCTTCTCATCAAGGGATAGTGACCAAGTGCCTGTTCTTAGTGACAAAACAAAAGTGGGGTCAAGGTCATGGTATGTGGGGTCAAGGTCATGGTATCTGGATCAGGTAGCAAGGTAGGGAGAACAGGGTAGCAATTTCATGTGCCTTGGTCTAGTTAATAATACTAAATTAATATATGGGAACAGAAGCCAGGTCGACTCTAACAATATGACATAACCCAAGATATTTAAGAAAATCATAATAGCTGAATGAATTAAGATTTTTTTCACAAAGTACAGATTAAACAATACAAATAGTCAAGTAAAAAATTACTCAATTTGAAGATGTCTCTAGTCTCCCCCTCCCCACTTTCTACTAAATGGAATCTTGCATGGATTTTTCCTCTTACCCTAGAGTTGTGGCTACTGTCTAAAGCTGAGATCATGCTCTTAAAAGCCCTAAGTAATTAGAACTCAAAACCTTCTACCTGGGTTTATTAAAAAGTGTAGAACCGCCTTACTATCATCAACCACAACCCTAGAAAACTCTTCTCTTCACGTTCACCTCACCAAAGGAATGGTCTAGTGGGCAGGGGTGAGGGGAGGAACTCCAAGAGAAGAATTCATAGAGACCTATAAGGTTCCTTGAAGAAGGAGAGACTGGCATCTAGATTCCTGACTGTGTCTGCTTCTTTGTTGTAGCTCTTTTGTAACTTTGTGCTGCCATTGGAATAAAGCGTTTGAGATTTTTAGGAGATTTTTCCATTGTTCATGGGGACATCCATAAAAAAAAAAAAAGTCCATTTCCCCTCTAGAAATTTCTAAAGATGGGAACTGAAAAACCACTGCAAATAAGGTTTAAGATACAGTATATCTGAGAAGAAGATTAGGGTTCCTGGCCCCAGTCTAGTTCTTCATGATCTTAAAGGCCATAGCAAGTATGTCCAAATTTCATGATTCCATGAATTCCGTGAGTTCCACGAATACAGGAGTGAAGATTTAGAGGAAGGCAGATGAGCACAGGGCTGCCTTAGGAGGCTCCTGGGTGGTAGACACACAACCCAGAGATAAAGCTGAGAGAGTGAACTCCTGGTCAACCTGGAAGTCCAGTTTGTCCCTCTCTTCCTCACAGCAGCAGAAAGGAATTGGGTAAAGCTAAGCATTACACTAAGGGGGGTACACTTCATGTGCTTACAGACTATCTTCTCTTCTGAGGCATTGGCCTCATATATGAACATGCTAAACCAGAGTGAGGCCAGCAATGCCTCCCCACCTTGACCTGTGGACCATTCACATAAAAAGGCAAGTGCCTTCCCTATCCCTCCACCAGACTCAGTTGTACCATCTCCCCTACTTCTGTCATGTTCAGACTTCTAGCTTCTATCACATGAGGGAAAGAAAAGAGATTGAATCAGAAATGAGATGAAGCTTTGTGTTATTTAAGTTTATTTTGAGAGAGAGAGCACAAGTGGGGGTGGGGGGGGCAGAGGAGGGAAAGAGAGAGAGAATCCTAAGCAGGCTCTGCACTGTCAGCGCAGAACCTGACATGGCCTCGATCTCACGACTGTGCGATCATGACCTGAACTGAAATCGAGAGTTGGACACTTAATGGACTGAGCCACCCACATGCCCCTAAGACTGAAGTTTTGAAACCGGACTATGCTTCAAAACCTGAAAGAACCAGAATTTTATGCAATCTGTCCAAGATGTTAACCTGGAATTCAACAGAGCACAGTTGAAAGCAGTGATTAGAAAAAAAAAAAAATGATACTATTTTTATTAACCCACTAAGCTGAGACAGCCCAATTAACATACAAACTATATACATAATTCTATATCATGATTATTAAAGTCTTCATTAATATCATTTATGATATAGTCTCATATTCCCATTTTACAGATACATCATAATTTATTTAACCATTACTCTATTATAGGACATTGGTATTGTTTTCAAATTTTAAGAATTGAATTATAATATTTATTTGTTCCTTTAAATGTGATTATTATTATCACCCTAATCCCTCTCCCCGACTCGAACTTGCTCTGTCTTTCACTCTTAGGGGAAAAAAAAGAAAATGGCTCTAACAGAAGAAACACTGAGAGGATGTAGTGCATGTAGCAGAAGATAGACACAAAGAGGAAAAGGAAACTCCAGGTCCTTGGCATTTGTATAAATATTGATGTGATGCTATTAAGGATCTAAGGTCTAAATTAATTAATCCAATCAGCAAGACATCAGGCTCATAATAACATGGCTGAAACCAAGCCATGGATATATAGGAGAAATTATTCCTAGTGTTGCTAGGTGGTGAATTGAACATACCTGTCTAACTACTGGCCTCTCAAAGTCTCAGTAAAATAATAAAAGAGCCATTAAGTAAACTAAAAAAAATTTTTAAAGATTAAAAACGTATGATTAAGGGAGGGGTCAAAGAATGGCAATAGCAATTGACCAAAAGTTTGAAAAAATTCTGGAAGGTAAAAACTAAGTAGGACCAGACTGAGGGAAACATAGAGAATTGAAACACTACAGCCCAACACTTCACAGGAGGCGCAGAGAAATTCCAAGTTCAGAGGCAACATTTGTAAAAGTCAGTTCAGAATAACTAATTAAAGAAGTATTGAGACGATTGGCTCCCCCTCGATGCCCTGTCCCTCTCTTTCTCTCTCATTCCTCTGGGTTTACATTTCCAAACTCAACTTATAGACACAGCATAGAAGAGCTACATTTAAAAATGAAAACAATGAGACTATATAAATATTACAAACATCAACAATTTAAAAAGTGTAACAAAAATCAGAAAGAACAGGGGTGGAATGTCCTAATTTCCTCATCTTTTATAACAAGTTGATGAATATTGTCTAAAATCAATAAGTCAAGAAAGAGATGTAAAACATATTCCTTGAGGTTAAAGAATATCCACCACAAACAAATGGTTTGTTTGAATATAAAAATATTCAATGGACAAAAAAATATTCAATGAGCATGATTATCTGATGAAAATTATTATGTCTGGGGAATGAGACGGCACAGGAAGTGAGAGGAGGGGCTAGGAGTCTTACACAGACACATCTGTATTATTTTAAAGGGCTTCCAAGTTTTGATATTGCTTTCATAAAAACAAACTAATTTTAAATGCTAAGTATTTGGAAAATGGAAAATGTTACATTAAAATGTTATTAGTGGTTCTTTTTGAATGATAAGAATTGTGGACGGGTTTTGGGGGGATCTACAATTTTCCATTTTCCAAGTTTCCTATCTCCATTATTTTAACGTTTAAAAAAAAAAACATTAAAAAATGTCATGACCTGGGTTTGCTGTAAAGTTATTACACATGCAAATAAAGAATTTAAAACAATATTTAGCTACATAAAGGAGAATCAAAGAGGCCAAGAAGGAAAGCTGGACTTTGCAGTCACTGGTAATTGGAAGAAGCCAAAGTTGGAACTGAAGAGAGGAAGCTGGCACCACTTTCAGCAGGGAATAAATTCTGAATGTACACTAGAATGGAAAGTTCGACTAGCCACAGAGTTTACTGAGCTACTCCTGGATTTTGCCCCCACCGAGATCCTATTTATCTAGATTTTTCTATAGGATGAGGAGCATGCATATCCATTTTCCTCTTGTGTTTATTGCAACCAGATAAAAATCTGACCACAGCAGAGATCACGAACGAGAGCTTTCCCAGTAGGACGTACTCTACCTGAAGCTGCTACTTCCTGATTGTGCACTTGCTGGTCACGTCCCCACAAATGAGACACGATCTTATGTTGTTCCTACTTGGTCAAGGAGCCCAGGCCGTGCGGGCTGTTGAGTTGCTCCACAGGAAGAACTTGTCACGTACGGCGTGGTTAATGTGGACTATGGTCAGAAAGTAACTGGTTACTGTAGAAGGTGCATCTGCAGAGTAGCCTTCATGCTGGCACAGCTATTAGTGCCTTCACCAAACCTGTTTTACTTGTATTTTAGTGTCATGCCATGGCATCTACCTCTGTGCCTTTTACTTTAATACTTTTTCTGCCAATGTCTCAAAAGAGCGCTTTCTTTCATGCAACATCCAGCAAAGATTTTCTACGAAAGTCAGTGGTCAAGGACAGAGTGTTAATTAAACATCAAAAGAGTAGCGTGCCAGCCTACCACAAGGAAAGAGCCACTTCAAAAATATCCACCATTTCAAGGAGCGCTGATAAAGGCCATTCGAGAATTTTTGGATGAGATTTCCAAAATGTGAAGGTTTTTTACTTTTTGAAGCACCTTTTTTACTGATTCCTCTGGTGGGCTTGTTTTGTTGCAAGCTGTAATGACTTAATTGTTTGTTGTAGCTGTAATAGCTGTCTTTTCAGTGAACTATCTAAAAGTCAGCTGAGATCTTGTTTTTTGATTGTTTTTTTGGCCAAGCTTTTGCTTCTCAAAGTGGGGTGCATGAACAAACAGTACGAGCATTGCTGAGCATCAGAATCTCGGGTCCCACCCCAGAACCCAGAATCTTCACCACAGTGATTTGTATGCACAGTAAAGTTCGAAAAGTATTGGCTTAGGAGAATCCATAGTTGCTTTGGGAATACTCTCAGCTACCAAACAGAGGCCTTGCATCTTACAAATTTCACAATTCACTTCTGAGCATGCTATACTGCTTGTTTGATATTCAAGATAGGTTAGAGGCTTCTCACACTGACAGCAATACTTTGGATAGCAGTTACTCTAAGCATAGGATACTGTGCCCTAGGGTATGGAATCAATCCCTTCATTGTCTTGGTGATTTAGGCCCTTTTAATTGTGTTTGCAGTAGACCAGAGAGTCTCCCAAAGAGTTTTTCATATGGAATCTGCTTTTCAGTTACTGCTAGAATTTTCTTTTGAGAAGCATTTACATGGTCTACACAGTCAAATGAAGAAAGAAAAGACAGAGTTTACAGCTAATGCAAATCAAGGAACAAAGTACTAGTTTCATCATCTTATCTGCTATATACCTGCTGGTCCTGAGGTTACTCTGATCGAAAATAAAAAGGAAGGAGGACGGGGTTTGTATGTTTGCTTACACATGGAGATAATTTGAAAGTCTGGACTCTGATGAACCGCTTCAAAATCACAACAAAACCTCAGTTTTAGACGAGATACTCACATGTTCAAATGAACTTGGTGCAGAAGAAATTTATCATCTAAATGAAAATAATTCATGCTCGTTGGACCAGTGAAGAGAAGGGACGAAAAATTTAATGTGTTCGCTTTTGATTTTTTTCTTTGCTTTTTACCACTTGGATGGACAGGCAAACATGATGTTTCAAAACAAGATGGGTGATGCTCGTACCCATGATGGACAGACACCATTAGAATAGCAAAGATCCTGATTGACTTAATCTTGTAAGACTTGGCCATTTTCCTTCCTCTTCCATGAAGAATCTTAAAAAAAAAAAAAAAAAAAAAGTTTATTTGCTTTTGAGAGAGACAGAGAGAGAGGGAGAGTAAGAGGGAGATAGAGAATCCCAAGCAGGATTCACGCTGTCAGCACACTGTCTTTGATAATGTATACTTTTCTGAGAAAATTATATGATCTGATCCAATTTTTAATCTTTTTTCATCCTGAAGAAATGTTATAGTTGCTGTTCATAAGCAACAAATGTTATTTGATACGTCATCAACCATTTTTTAATGGTCATTTTAGTTACATGGCCAGTTGATTGGTGCTGAGAAACTCCAGCTATGAATATAATTCTCAATGGCCTTTGGAGAGGAAATGACCTGTCTCTTCCTCTATTTTTCCTGTTGTGAGCATAGTAGGTACATTAACACTATGTTATTATAATGGTTGTCTAGTGTGTAAAAAAATTAAATAGGAGTTTCTAGACATGCCCAGAAGCTTTTTTATATAAGAAATTCCAGGGTGGAAGGGAGATACAATTTTTAAATTGCAAAGTTTGTACTTAGGACATAATATATGCAAAAATATTAATAGAGCCTTTCTAATCTTCTTTTGACATTCTACTGACAGTCATTTGAGAGTTGTTGTTTCTGGAGTATTCTTTGAAATTCAGTAGAGGATTTATTGAGGAGTCTGCAACAGGGAATAAAGAATGCTGACTTGAAATTTGTAATTCAAATGTACTTTTCTCTAAATCCTGAAATTCAGTCAATCGGAATATAAGTGAAAAATAGAAAATTTAATAGTCTTCTTATTGTAAAGTGGTACAGTTAAGAGCACAGACTATGAAGTCAGAGGTCACAAACACTTGGCTCTGTCACCCAGAAGTTGCAATTTGAGGTCAGTTATTCAACTCTCTATTTTATTTTCCTTGTCCTAAAATGGAAACCATAATGCCACTTCCTCAGATTGTTTTGAAAGTTAAATAAGATAATTGGTTAGTAAACCCCAAGGTTAATGAATTATTATTATTATTAATTATTATATTATTATTATATACCTGGCAATATTGCAATATCAAGTTAGACAATGAAAGAGATAGATATTATTATATAGACAAATATGGCTATTACAGATGTTGTCATTACATATCTGCCAATATCTGGCTAGATAATGTAAAAGACAAGATATTTCAGTCACAATAGTCACCTTCTGTGACCTACATAAAGAAAAAACTAAAAATATACCATGTCCCTGGAAGAGAAAACTGAATAATTTAAAAGTGTTGAATCATCTCATAATGAATCATAGGCTCACTGACATTTCAAAAACCATTTCTTTAAGGAATTCAAAATGATCTTAAACTTTTTAGATGAATAAATACATAAAGTGAGTTTTTAAAAATGAAAAATAATAATTATGAGGAGAGATATAACCTGTCCAGACATTAAAATATTATAGTGTTACAAAGTTTTTTAAATAGTACTAACACAAAATTAAAATGTATGATAAAGTAAATGTTCCTAGTCAAAGAAAAAAGAAAAGAATTATTCATTAAATGATTCTGGGAAAAGTCATAGTCTTAGAGATCTTTATTTATAACTTGGACTCTACCATTTCATTACATACACACCAAAAGAATTTAAGAATTAAATTTAAAATTTAAAATATAAAAAGGAAGCATAAAATTAAAGTAAATATTTATCAAATTTCTGCAAAGAGGAAACTTCCTAAGATTAAAAATAGGAAAAGGAGTCTCCACAAAGCACAAAAATCAGAAGATATGGACAATTGCCTAAAGAGAAGTGAATATATATTAACAAATGTGGAAAAGTCTAACATCATTAGAAGATTTTAACATTTCTCAAAATGACATAATTGTATCCAAGTAGATTCCATTTTCATTTCTCCACTTATAAGGAGACAATAAAAAAGCCATGCTCAGAACGAAGCTGGAAGTATCACAATCCCAGATTTGAAGGTACACAACAAAGCTGTAGTAATCAAAACAGTATGGTTCTGGCACAGAAACAGAAACATAGATCAATGGAACAGAGTGTTCAGAAGTAAACCCATGCTTTTATGATCAATAAATCTACAACAAAGAGGCAAGAAAATACAAAGGGTAAAAGACAGCCTTTTGGACAAATGGTGTTGGGAAAATTGGACAGCTGCATGTATATGAATGAAACTAAACCACTTTCTTACACCAAACAAAAAAATAACTCAAAATGGATTAAAGACCTAAATATTAGACCTGAAACCATGAAATTCCTAGAAAGAAACATAGGTACTAATTTTTTTGACATTGGCCATAGACATTTTTCTAGATATGTTTCCTCTGGCAAGGGAAACAAAAGCAAAATTAAACTATTGGGACTACACCAATATAAAAAGCTTTTGCACAGTGAAAGAAACTATCAATAAACCAACAAGGCAACCTACTGAATGGGAGAAGAAATTAGCAAATGATGTATCCGATAAGGGGTTAGTATCCAAGATATGTAAAGAACTTATACAACTCAACAACTCAACACCAAAAATCCCTCAAATAATCCAATTAAAAAATAGACAAAGGACTTAAGTAGACATTTTCCCAAAGAATACATATACATGACAAACACATACCAAAAAAAAATGCTAATATTACTAATCATCAGGGAAATGCAAATTTAAAACACCATGAGGGCTCCTGAGTGACAGTCGGTAAAGGGTCTGATTCTTGACTTTGGCTCAGGTCATGATCTCACGGTGAGATCGAGCACTGAGTTGGGCACTGTGCTGATAGCATGGAACTTGCTTGGGATTCTCTCCCTCTGCCTCTCTCTCTGTTCCTCCCCACTTCCCCTCCTGTTGGTCCTCTCTCTTTCTCTCAAATAAATAAATAAACTTAAAAAAAACCCACACACCACAATGAGATATCGTTTTATACTTTTCAGATGTCTAAAATCAAAAACACAAGAAATAAGAGTGCTGTCAAGGACATGGAGAAAAATGAGCCCTTGTGTCCTGTTGGTGGGAATGCAAATTGTTGCAGCCACTGTGGAAAACAGTATGGAGGTTCCTCAAAAAATTAAAAATAGAATTATGATATGATCCAGTAATTCCACTATTGGATAGTTACCCAAAGAAAATGAAAATAGTAATTAAAAACAATAAATGCATCGCTATGTTTATTGAAGCAGTATTTACAATAGTCGAGATATGGAAGAAACCTGTGTCCCTCCATAGAGGAAAGGATAAAGAAGATGTGTTTCATATAATGGAATATTACTTATCTATAAAAAAGGAACAAACACTTGCTATTGATGACAAGTAAGAAAAAATACAGAATTATAACTGTGGGTCATGTTTTAATTTTTATTAAAAATAATACCTATCTGTAATTTTTTTGCCTGTTAAAGTCATGATTCATTTAGTAGTTCATGACAAGAAAAATTAAAATTTGTGACTAAGGAGAAGATATTGAAATACCCAAATTATTAAAATACTAAAGATTTAAATTCTTACTGAGCAGCAAAAACCATCTAGCATAGGCTTTCAAAGAACATCTGTACATGAAAAAAATGGGCAGAACTATTAACAGATCAATGAACAAACCGGAGCTATTCCAGAGGGAATATTCCCAGACTGTCACAACCATTATCATGCTACAGCCTTCCAAGAGTAATTATGGTTAGAATACTTACATTTTGACTAAATGTGTACTGGAGGAAGGAGCATTGTAATTAGTAGCAGATAAGCTTGCTAGGACACAACCTTGCTTCAGCCAGCAAACGTTAGATGTCCAGAGAATCCTTTTCCTAAGTGAATTTTAATATTTTATGAGACAATTCTTCAGTTGTAGGTCTCATTTGGCATGCAAAACTTTTTCCCGAATGCTTGCAAGGAGAAAAGTTACCCCGATTGTGGGGAGTTTGGAATTAATCAGACTGGAATGGAAAGACTATTATGTATATTACAGTTTATTATTTTGAACCTCAGTGATTTAGTACTTGTGATCATTCAGATCTGACTGGGCTCTTGTTTTTCTTGGAATTAAGAAAGAAAATATTTATGATGCAAATTAATATCATAAGTGAGAATCTCCTAAAGAGAAAACTGATTTAGATATATCAGCACATTGTTTTGCTATGAGTGCCAAACGAGTCTCACGTAATGAGTGATACACGCAAGGAAGGAAGTGACATCGTCATGGGGAAAGAACAACAGGTAGGAGGATGTGTGGGGAGCCTGCTGCTGTGCCTGCTGCTGTAGCTCCTATAGACAGCTTGGCTCCAGAGATGGAGACGCTGTAGAATCAGTGGTTTGGGCACCGACCATCCATACACAGGAGAGTCAACCACTGTAAACAGGCGATGGCTTAGGGCTTTGCACACATAAGGATAGCACTATATCCTGGTGTCCAAACCAGTGTCCCGTGGTTGCATAAATATATCAGGTAAATGTGATCCATAGAACCTTTTTGAAAGGAGGAAACAATTGATGTGAAGGTATTTAAACCACAGAATCTATGAACTAAATATAGTGATATGTTTACTTAAAAAAAGGAAAACTCAGGGCACCTGGGTGGCTCAGTCGGTTAAGCAACTAACTTCAGATTAGGTCGTGATCTCGCAACTTGTGAGTTCAAGCCCCACGTCGGGCTCAGCAGGGCTCTGTGCTGACCCCTCAGAGCCTGGAGCCTGCTTTGGATTCTGTGTCTCACTCTCTCTCTCTGCCCCTCCACTGTTCATGCTCTATCTCCCTCTCTCTCTCTCTCAGAAAAAAATATTAAAAAATTAAAAAAATTAAAAACTCTACATAAGTTTTCTATAAAATAAGAAATATCCCTAATGACCTTTAGCCTGACTAATCATAAGACAGCTATTGCTCAGCAAAAGATTCTGATAACAAACTGAGGTGAACTTACAAGATGCACTCGCAGAACTTTGGGTGTTTTTTAGTTTACCTTTTTATTATAAAAATGTTCAAGGGGCACCTGGATTTCTCAGTTGTTTAAGTGACTGACTTCAGCTCAGGTCATGATCTCCTGCCTTGTTTGTGCGTTGAAGCCATGCATCTGGCTGTCTGCCATAGGCACAGAGCCTGCTTCAGATCCTCAGTCCTCCTCTCTCTCCCTCTCTGTGTGTTTCCCTCTCAAAAAATAAATAAAAACATTTAAAATAAAAATATTGTTCAAACATATGCAAAAATAGACTAATACGATGAATATCAACGTAGCTATCACAAAGTGAAAACAATACTTTGGTGGCATAGACTTTGATTAGAATTACAAGTGCAGGGGATGGCTGTCTCTTTCACCTTATTATCTGGAATACCAAACACAGTCACAACCCATAAATGAATGATTTCATGAAGAAAGCTCAAATTAAAAGAAAATAAAAAGATTTAGTCCAGAAAGTTATAATGAGACAAAAAGCACTAAGGGAACTGCTGGGAGAATATTATATTGTAACTGGTAGACTGATTTGCTGTAAGAACTATTAAAAAGAAAGTGTAAAATAAAAGTAGGAATCCAACCATACACTCACACACCTGCAAAAGGGTAGCCTGAATTTCCGGGGCACAGAATGAAAGAAGAGAAGAAATAAGTCAACATGTATCTATTTGGATCTGTAAAAGAAGGGCAAATCAGGACCGAGGGTTGATTGGTAGAATAAGATTATACTGCAGTTTCAAAAAGGAGGCAAACAGGCTGAAAGACACAGAAGCAGCTAGAGATGACTGAGATAAATAAGAGAAGACGGGTACTGTGGAGGAAAAGAAGCAGGAAGAGCTCTGCCCAGTGAAAAAGCCTGGAAACAAAACATTCCAGTGACCACAAGGAAACCCAGTGCCCAGATCTTGGTCTCTAATGTCATGCCCTGCTGAACGGAACCAGGAATTGGTGGATTCCAGGGCTGGCATGCAGCTACCATACTAGGTACTGTGAGATTAGTCTGTTCTCCTTGTTTTCTGGGACCCAGGAAAGTTATGCAACTTTGCTAAAGTCACAGTACTTAGAGCCAAAAATCAAAATTAAAATTCACATTTCCTGAAAATTTCCTTTGTTCTATGCCATATTATTTATGTATTTATTTATATCACATGTATTTTATTTATTTAATATTCTGTTTTATATTTACTTTAATGTTTTATATTTAGAATATTTTATATTCACATTATATTTATTTATTAAGAAAGAGATACATTCTTTTTTTTAAATGTTTTAATATTTATTTATTTTTGAGAGAGAGAGACAGAGTGTGAGCAGGGGAGGGACAGAGAGCTAGAGGCAGACACAGAATCTGAAGCAGGCCCCAGGCTCTGAGCTGTCAGCACACAGTCCAATGCGGGGCTCGAACCCATGAGCTGTGAGATCATGAACTGAGCTGAAGTTGGCCACTTAACCGACTGAGTCACTCAAGGGCCCCAAGAAATACATTTAAAATTTTTTTTAACGTTTATTTATTTTTGAGAGACATAGAGACAGAGAGTGAGCAGGGGAAGGGCAGAGAGAGAGGCCGACACAGAATCCGAAGCAGGCTCCAGGCTCTGAGCTCTCAGCACAGAGCCCGATGTGGGGCTCGAACTCACAGATCGTGAGATCATGACCTGAGCCGAAGTCGGCCACTTAACCAACTGAACCACTCAGGCGCCCCAGAAATACATTTTTAAATGAATACTTATAAGCTCCATGGGAACAGAAATTTTTTTTCTGACCCACTGACACTTTCCTAGTGCCTAGAGAAGTGATGGCCTAATATTAAGTGCTTATGAAATATTGAATGAACATTGAATGAATGAATGCAGGAATAAACAGTTACCGAATGTCATAACCATCAGCTGTGTGATTATTTCAACCAGGCTGTTAGCTAGATAATGGTGGTACTATGTTTTGCTCACTGTTCTATCTTAAGCACCTAGAACTTGGTCTCGTATCCATAGTTGAGTAATTTTTTGAAATATTTATGAAATATGATTTGAATCACAAATTTAATTTTAAGTTTACTTACTTATTTATTTATTTATTTAGAGAGAGAGAGAGACAGAGAGAGAGAATGCACAAGCAGGGGAGGGGCAGAGAGAGTGGAAGAGAGAGAATCCCAAGCAGGGGATTCTCAATACGGGACTCTATCCCACAAAGATCATGACCTGAGCAGAAATCAAGAGTCAGATGCTTAACCAAGTGAGCCACTCAATTTGCCCACAAATTTAATTTTGATCAGAGACAGCATGGTGTGGTAGAAGGAGCACTAGACCAAGACAAGTGATCTGGGTGAGGGTCTCGATTCTGCCATTAACCGGCTGTGTAGCTTTGGATAACTTCTTTCCATTCTCTGGGCAGTGCTAAAATGAAAAGTTGAACCGTATTTCCAATCTCCAGTTCAATTCTTTTTTTCTTTCTTTCTCTTTTTGAGAGAGAAAGAGAGACCAAGCAGATGGGCAGAGGAGGGAGAGAGAGAACCTTAAGCTGACTCCACGCCCAGCGCAGAGCCCCATGCAGGGCTCGATCTCACAACCATGTGATAATGACCGGAGCCGAAATCAAGAGTCAGATGTTTAACTGATGGAGCCACCCAGGCACCCTTCTCCAATTCAGTTCCAATACCGTAAGATTAATCTCCCCACCCCTTTACCAAAAGAATTAATAATTATGCAAGATTCCAGATGCAAAAGCTTAGTAACTCACTGATTTCCAAATGTATGACATTCATCTGAAAACTCTCACTGTATCACATAAGTCACAAAGGAGTCAAGACATAAAACTTGAGTTACAACTGTCCTGAGCAGCAATTTCCAACATCTAGATCACAGAGGTAAAATGCTAAAAAACAGACCCTTTGGCGGTGGCATAAAAGAGGTATGGCAGCAAAATATTCTAGCTCTTTCAGCTAAAGGTGAAATGTACCTCAATGCACACATTTCTTTCAGTTCAGAACATTAGAATATGGAGAGCGTCACTTAAGCACCCAGTAGGGTGAACATTATTGCAAAGAGTTGAAGTAGGAGGAAGGAAATTAGCTGCTGCCACATAGGAGCGGAGAGGACTATTTCACGAATACTAGTAAGATTTCTCCTAGAGATTCCATAATTAGTTGCAAGAAATTTAGAAGGGAAAAAGAGATTTAGATTTCTCAAATTTGCCTATACCAATGAATCTCACTCAATTAGGGACAATACCATCCCCTCCCCCCAGAGTATTTGTAAATGTGTGTAGGCATTTTTGCTTATCATAATGACTCTGGGGCCCTACAGGCATTCAGAGTGTTGGGACCAGGGGTGGTAAGCTAATGCAATGCTCAGAAGAATCTCATACAAGGAATTATTTTTCTGCCCCAAGTGCCAATAAATAGTACCTCTGTTGAGAAAGCGTGCATTATAATGTAACATGATAAACTATGAGGTTGTATTCTAATTCTCTTTCTTCTACAATATTTAGGATACAATATTTAAGAATGTCATGGTTATGACATTCGGTAACTGTTTATTCCTGCATTCATTCGTTCAATGTTCATTCAATATTTCATAAGCACTTAATATTAGGCCATCACTTCTCTAGGCACTAGGAAAGTGTCAGTGGGTCAGAAAAAAAATTTCTGTTCCCATGGAGCTTATAAGTATTCATTTAAAAACGTCAACTAAATTGAATATTATAAGTATTCAATTACAAAACGTCAACTAAATTTAATGAGCATGAATTTTTTTTAATGAAACAACATGGAACAAGTAGTAAAAGGCATAATTTGCGAAGTCAAAGAAAATACAAACTAATGTTGAATTAAAAATATTTAACATTGTATAATATACAGTGCATTATATATATGTATATATATATATATATATATCTTTTATGTTTATTTATTTTTGAGAGAGAGACAGAGTATGAACAGGGGAGGGGCAGAGAGAGGGGAGACACAGAATCCAAAGCAGGCTCCAGACTCTGAGCTGTCAGCAGAGCCTGATGCAGGGCTTGTACTCATGAGCCATGAGATCATGACCTGAGCTGAAGCTGGACGCTTAATTAACTGAGCCACCCGGGCGTCCCAGTGCAGTTTCGTATTCTTCAAGTTTCTCCTGCCACACACAATGGTCATTGTAGGAGGCTTAATTATTATTGCATTCATGTTTTAAATAGAGAATTGTCTCTTTTCTGAATCCCAAGAGAATGACGATTATGAGGAAATTCAGAGAATGAAGGACTTAAAGAAATTAATCATCTGCGTTCTCTGATTCTAGAGAAAATAACATATAAATTGTTCCAGGAATAGAGTTCTCTTTCCTTTGTGGTTGGGAAAAAGTAAGAGCAATTATCCTAACTGAATGTGTTCCTCCCTTCCTAAGTAGGTTTAATATTATATCCTCCTGTTGTTGAAAATCCATTTCTTCCTTATTCTCCTGCCAAGAAAAATTCCATTTCATTAATCTAAATGGGAATTTTCCAAATAAAAAGGGAGAAAAAGCTTATCCAGAAAAAGAGGAAGAGGCTAGGCCGGAAGCGGCAGGAGATAGACGAGGAGATCATTACGGGTCACATATAGGAGAGTCCACCTTCAATGGCACAAACTGCGGGGACGCCGTAATTTCCTCTACTCTAATTACAAAAGTGAGAACCATATTCTAGCCCTTCATACATAATGTATCATTCTATCACCCATCTTGAATATTAAAATGATTCACTTCTCTGAAACTTGTGTATGTTTTTGAGAGTCCGTACAAATGATAATATAGTATTCATTTTAAGTTAAATAACTTGTACATTGGAAGGTTCTTCTTTTTGGAAGAATTTGGAAAACAGGGAAGAAGAAAACGTGTCCTGAAAAGAATGCTAATTTAGAATCCAGATAGCTCGAGATCAAATCCCAGCCTTACTACTTGCTGTGCAGTCAGGCAAATTTCTTAGCTTTGATTACCTCATCTCTAGCCGCACACATTCACATTTTCCAATAAACCATCAAGGCAGAATTAGTAAAAACACAAAATCTGCAAACTCAAGAAAACTTTGGGTTTAAAAATCCAAAAGTGGAGGGGTACTTGGCTGGCTCCGTCAGAGGGGTCTCCAACTCTGATCTCAGGGTCATGAGTTCAAGCCCACGTTGGGTGTAGAGATTACTTTAAAAAAAAAAATCCTTGAAAAAAACTAAAAATCAAATAAAATATAGTACAGTTTTATATCCCTAAGGTTTCTCCTTAAGGTCATTATCTTTTAAGTTTTATTTATAAACTGAGTGGTTTCTACTTGAGCTCTCATACTTTCTGATATACAGCTACAAGAAACCAGTTGGCACTGCCTAGAAATCCCTTTAGTCAGATCCTCAGGCTTATTAGACATGTTTTCTATCTTCCAAGGTGTTGCAGGTGACAGTTGTAAAAACTGCTTCACTGATATGTAATACGGGTCACCATTTATCAGCCTGCCATAGCAGGTTACTTATTGCCATTCCAGCCTTTACTCATAGTCTGCTCAACATTTTTCCAGCCTTTGCTAACGCTTTTCTTGTTACTGTTCCTGTCTTTGGGACCAGCCGTGGTCCACAGCTTTCCCAGCTTTCGCTTGCTGCTCCTGTCACATATTTCAGACATCTGTTCTGGCAACACCCCATTTAGGGATACAAATTTTTATATCAGTGAATTTTTGGTTATAACAAGGCACTCCAAAACCTAGCCCTTTGAAAGCATGATTATTAATTAGCTCACAAATCTATAGATTGGTAATGTTGAATGGATATATCTGGATGTTCATTTCTGGATAGGCTCTCCTGGATTCACTCATGCATCTACACTCACCTGGTGTGTCACTGGGATCTAGTCGTTTATGAATGGCCTCACTCACATATATGGTCAATGGCTGAAGCAACGGGCAATTGAACCGCATGTCTCCAACATGGAGCAAGCTAGCCCATGTTTTTACATGGTTTCTGAGTTCCAAAAGCAGCAAGAGAAAATATGTTTTAATGTGTAATTGCTTTTCAAGTCTCTGTGTCATGTTTCCATTTTCTCATTGGACAACCAAGTCACTTGGCCAAGTCAAGAGTCAGTGGTCAGTGTGGGACTTCTTATCCAAGGTCATGGGGATAAGGGAAGAAGTTTTAAAAACAGGGGCACCTGGGTGGCTCAGTTGGTTGAGCGTCCGACTTCAGGTCAGGTCATGATCTTGCAGATTGTGAGTTCGAGTCCCGAGTTAGGCTCTGTGCTGACAGCTCAGAGCCTGGAGTCTGCTTCAGATTCTGTGTCTCCCTCTCTCTCTGCCTCTCCCCCGCTCATACTCTGTCTGCCTCTCTCTCCCTTTCAAAAGTAATTGAACATTTAAAAAACAAAAACAAATCTATAACAGGTAGTGATACATGAGCTCGGTTTTAAAGGATACATAAGATTTTACAGATAGACAAGTGGGAAGGAAATTCTTTGCAAAAAGAAAGAAAATTATATTGAAAGCCAAGGAGGAAAAAAATCATAATCTTTTCTGAAAATATGTGTTTCTACCCTTTCTTTCTTCATTTTGCCACCATTCAACCTTGCATATTTCAACCTTCAACAAAAGACCCTAGATTATTTTTTAATGTTAACTTCGAATTCCAACCAAGAAATCTTAAAACTCACAAAGCAAACAGTAAAAAAATGCAATTCATAGAGCCGACCCGACTTGCCTATCAAACTTCAAATTGTCACCATTTTCTAAATATGATAAAATTTCAAGTTAGCTCACTAACAACAAATAATGAGTCATTAATGTGTCTTCCATTCGAGGAAAATTGGGAATGGCGATGGGCAGTGCATGAAAACAAGAAGCGAACCCGTGGAATTCCTTGAAAAAAATAGGCTGTTGGCTATGATGAATCTTACAGCTAGAGCTAGGCGTTAGGAGAACCAATGACTAAATGAAGTTTATTAGTGACGGTCAGTTTTAAGCAGAACATGATTTAGTCAGTTATAGTACTTGCTCTCCTCTTTCTTCTTATTTTAACAACATCCTACTTACTTAGTATGAAACTTATCCTGATCACTTTCATCTGTACTGTTCCTTCCTTTGTCTGAACTTACTCCATAATAGCTCATGGTCAGAACTGAAGTTTGGAATTTTATTTTTTATCAATTGTTTCCACAATCTGTGTTTCCACAGATTCTGTTTAAGAAAATATTCTTAAATATAATTTAAGTTATAAATCCTCAGAAGATCTAAATCATATTTTACTCCATTTATATATTTTCTATAGTATCTAGAACAGGCCTGTGTACTTTATAACTGCTTATGAATAAATACTTATTCACTCATTTAGTTGAAAGCTTAGATTTTCCCAAGATAGGCCTGATTCAAAAGTGAGCTAGCTGAGAAAGATACGTATATCCAATCATTGATCTCAGCTTGTTTCCTATACTCTGTGATGTTCGGTGTTTTAAACAAAATGAAATCTTGCTAATTACATGTTTTAGGATTGATGCTACTGAGTTAACTCATTCCTCAATCTCTCCGCATTCCTTTGAAATGACTTAACACTACTTTCTTCAAACTCAGGCCATGTTATAGAAAAATTATAAGGAAAGAGAGTAACCCTGAAAAAAAAGTTTATTGAATTGTTTTTGTGGAATCTGATAAACTAATAGCAAAATTTATACAAAAGAGCAAAAGACCAAGAATAGCCAGGGAGGAAAAAGGACAGCGAATACATCTAGGGATGGAGAGAATTTGTCCACCAGGTTTCCAGGATTATTTAAAGTTTCACTAGTGTGTTACTGGGGCAGAGGTAGACAAACGTTCCAATAGAACAAAAACTGGAATCTCAGAGGTAGGCCCTCACATATATGAAAGAAGTCAGAGCCACGATTTTAGAGAGGTGTGGAAGGAACAGACACCTTGATAACGCCTGGACAATCTCTTGGGCTTTTTTTTTGAAGTTTGTTTGTTTGTTTGTTTATATATTTATTTACTTATTTATTTTTGAGAGAGAGAGAGAGAGGGAGGGAGGGAGCATGAGTGTGTGTGTGTGTGTGTGTGTGTGTGTGTGTGTGTGCATGAGTTGGGGGAGGGGCAGAGAGAGAGGAAGAGAAAGAATCCCAAGCAGGCTCCATGCTGTCAGCACAGAGCCTGATGCAGGGCTTGATCTCACGAACCATGAGGTCAACACCTGAGCTAAAATCAAGAGTCAGACGTTTAACCAACGGAGCCACCAGGTGCCCCTGGACAATCTTTTTCTATATAGACCCACATCACAACAAAAAAATAAATTCCTGGTGAATTAAGTACATATAAAATTTTTAACTTTCTGAAGGAAATATAAGAGATTATCTTTGCAAGCTTGTGCTACAAAAAGGATTTGAGCCCCCCCCCCAAAGATAAATATAAGTCTATTAAAATGAGAACTACCATTTACTGAAAGACATCATTTTAAAAATGTAAAAACACAATACATAAGTCAGGGGAATATATTTCCAACACATATTAGTTAGAACAAATTATTCATATTCTCT
Organism: Paguma larvata; assembly: GCA_030068075.1. Classification (NCBI taxonomy): domain Eukaryota; kingdom Metazoa; phylum Chordata; class Mammalia; order Carnivora; family Viverridae; genus Paguma; species Paguma larvata. The sequence continues at coordinate 70,809,191 of CM057829.1, forward strand.
TTCTGTATATATAAATAAAAACACTCCAAACACACACACACACACACACACACACACACACACACACACTAATAGAAAAATGGGCAAAAAAAAAAGATGCCCATTTTATAGAAGAGGAAAAGTCAATTATTAATAAATATATAAAGATATCCAACTTAACTCATAATCAAGAAAAGGCTGAAATACTTTTACACCCAAAATATTGGCAAAAATTGTAAACCCTGAGCAATCAACGTGTTTGAAAAGAGGAAGGACAACAGGAACTCTTGTATACTGCTAATGAGAGTGTAAATTTGTTAAACCCCCTTTGAGAAGAATTTGACATTATCTAGTCATGTCGAAGCTGTATCTACTTCCTACTCAGCAGTTTAACCCTAGATATCTACCCCGATCCAAAGAAACTCTCATGTAGGTGCCAGAGGGTACAGGTACTAAAATAATTGTCACGGCACTGTTTTTACCAGTAAGAAAACTGGATCCAACCCAAAGGACCATTGATAGGAGACTGTGTAAGTAAGTTGTGATAGATACATATGATGGGATACTTAGTATACAGCAGTGAAGACGAATGGGCTATCGTTTCTTGCTCCGACATGAATGAAACATAATGATAATGAGAAAGAAAGTGACAGAAGAATACTTAGATTTAATTCCATTTGTATAAAAATCCAAAAGCATGCAAAACCAAACAAACATGTTATTTAGGGAGACATCAGTTTTTTTTTAACAACAAAGAAAAAAAAGAAACAATAACCCATAATTCAAGATAATGGTTACCTTGGAAGCAAGGAGTGGAATAAGGGGAGAGGGATGGTGATGCGAGGCAGGGTTACAGTTTTCATTCTAAGTGGAGTGGTGGGCATGTTTATTTTATTTTTCTTATTTGTACTATACAGATGTATAGTATATATTCTTTGCATGTATGGAAATTATTCAAAATGAATTTTTGGTTACCACGTAATAGGTGTTCAGCTAAGTAACTGCGCTTCTGGTTGTATTCTGTCTCCAAAGTGGATTTGTTTGCCTACTCTGGATGTGTACCAACAATGGTCACTTTATGCATAATTTCTACTTTGTATGTACGGTTCCAATAACTGCATGTAAACAGAATTCACTCTTTGTAGCTCTACCTTCCTTCGTGGAGAATTTACAACCAAACTCTGCAGAGGAAGACTATCAATGAGACGATGCAGAAAGTCAGGGTAATTTTGCTGAAATTGAGGGCTGCAATTATTTATATTAGCTCTGCATATAGATAAATTGGGAGACTTCTACTTTGCCCTATGCTGAGTGGTAATGGTCTACATGTCTACGATTTTCACAAATAATCCCCTTCCTCCCTCCTTTTTTACAACTCTCCCCACACTAAGTATCTTTAGGAACATATGGTAGTTCCTAGAAAAAGCCAAATGAATATCTGAAACATTAACGCGCTGGGCTATCATCACAAGAATAAAGAAAACTGGGAATCCAGCAATCTCCAAGCACAACCACTGTCGCCTGCCAGTTCTTATATCAAATAGAAATCATCACTTAGGGGAAGGATGGTTGCACAGTGACTAAGCAGACAGATGGCAGGTGTGAGTCAAAACACTCTGGGGTGCTAGCTCAAATCATTCTATATTAGTCACTGCTGGAGAGAGAGGGAACCAAAAAACAAATCGCCCATTGGAGTAGGAGTAAAATGCTGAAAACCTGATTAACAGACAGAAACATAAAAGGTGGGGGAGACGGTTTTAGGTGTCGTTTTGTATCTTCAATACCAAATTCGTTGATCTTTCTCTGCCTTCCTCTGACTTAAGCCTTTCCCACCTTTCCTAGGTGACCAGCCCTGTGATGGACAAGGAAGTTATTGTTTCTCCACCTTACTGCCCAGCTTGGGTTGGGGTCACCTGTTACAAGGTTAGCTGGCTGCATTCCTGGAGGGCAATGTTCCAAGGCCAGAGATGAGATGTGAGCCACAGCCTGGCCAGCTGCCCGTGGTGGTTCACTGCCTTCGTGTTCCGTTCTTGGGAGTGACCAGATACAATTTGTATGTGTTAGACACATGCTTGGAATAAAAAAAAGGCTCAACCACTCTTTTCTTATTTGCATAACTGTTTTCCATATTGCCGTCATAAAAGAGATTAGTTTTAATGAATATGAATGTAATTATAGAAAAGGGCCCTAGGTGGAGCCTCAGTACTGGAGGCGACAAATGGCAGAACAAATTGAAAATAAAATAAATCAAAGTCCTCCAAAAATACCAGAAGGAATTGTAGCATTTTATAGTGTATGTTGCTGTCGTTGTTCTTCTAGCATAGGAAACAGCCGAATATAGAAATATGTGTTCTGTTTAAGAATAACTCTCAAAAGAGCGTGTTCCCTAATAAAGAATAAAAGCACATTAACGCCTGCGTTCTCGCTCTGTTGGGGTTTCCACCAGACAGTGATCGGGGAAGAAATGTCCCTAGCCTGTTAGCACATTCTCCTGAACATTTCTCTTTGCTCCTTATAGAGACACCGTCACTAACTTATTTATTTTTACAGTAGAAAATCTCATATTATGAGAAATAATCAGATTATTTTGAAATGATTTGCGTATATTAGATTAAAAACAAAAAGCCATAAGATGTCAAAATTACTTTTTTTCTGTTTTTTTTATCTTTGTCGTCATTGCTGAAGAGTTAAGGTAGACACTTTAGATTTTAAAACTTAATTTTTTTTTAAGGAATTTATGTAGCACATAAACAGAAAACCCTATTTGTATTCATTGTCCCATGTAAAAGTTATTGATGCAAAAGTGAGATTTGGAATATTTTGATGGATCTTCCCCAAACGAGATCAAATGAGTGGGAGAAAAGTGAGAAAAGTGAGAATACCTGCTTATAATGCAGGAATTCCTAACCGGGGGTGGGAGTTCGTGGGTAGAATTCTTTGGGTCTGTGGATAGAATTCACAGCATCTATTCTGACCTCTCTTTATTTAAAATCTAGGTATTTTGTTTATCATGGTTTTTTTGCCTGAATTTTGAATTTTTTAAAATGTTTATTCACTTATTTTGAGAAAGAGAGAGAGAGAATCCCAAGCAGGTTCCACATTGTAGCACCGAACCTGACACAGAGCTCCATCTCACAAACCATGAGATCATGACCAGAGTCAAAATCAAGAGACCGATCCTTAACCGACTGAGACACTCAGGTGCCCCTTAATTTTGAATTTTTTAAACATTGCTTTAAAATATCTTCATTGTTGAGGCCTTCGGTGCTCAAAAGTGTGATTGCTTTGCTCATCTCATCCCAGTCCTGACCTGATCTATAGACTACTATTGTTTTCACAAACTTCTAATTGAAACAGCATTTTCTTTAACTGTGAACCTAGGCAACAAACCCTAACAGTGTAAACATTGTGACTTTGACGCTACCACTTTCAAATCATGAATTATTACATCTGTGGTATGTATTTCTTGTTATTCAATGCCTTAATAAAGAAGCAGACATCAATATGCCACAAATTCACTTACTTTAATAATCTGCAACTATATCTCAATAAAATGGGTTTCTTTCATAATCTTATGCAATTTATTTTATTCATTTAAATGCACTCTTCTGGAAGAAGATCCACAATGTTACCAGGACTGTCAAAAGGTCCACAGAACAAAAATGTTAAAAACTCTGTATGGGATAACTAGCTAGCTAGCTAATCTGTTGGTCAACATCTCTGAACTGAGACCATTCATTAATTTAGGCAACCTATAACTCATATATACACACATTCATGCCCACATATATGTGCACATATATATATGTGTGCAAATAAGAAATTTTTGGAATCAATGCATGCCTGAAATAAATCAAATCAGTCTACCTATATAGACATACTTTAAATGGTACGAGAACACTTAACAGAGTTTGATAAAAGTTCAAGTTCCTAGGTCCTATTCGAACTCAAATGTCTTGGGATCTTGGGCCTAGGAATTAAACTTTTATGCTAGCTTCCTTGAGATTGTGACTCAGATGGCTGTTGTCCTAAATATGCTTCAAACTCCAATACTTAAAGCTTACTACAAGAGGTTGTTAAAACCTGTTCTCAGTGAGACTTTCGAATTATTCAGAAAGCAGTATTTTTAAAGCCTCCTTATATTTAGTACTTCCTTCCTCTTTCTTCTTTTTTCTTCCCTCCTGCCTTTCCTCCTGTCTACCTTCTCTCCCTTTCTCTCTCCATTTTAAAGAAACTGGTACTTTTATTATCAAATATTCAGAGAATTCAAAGGGAGAATTTTGTGACAATATTTGCATATGTACACATCACCCAACTTAAGAAATTAAACCCTGTAAATAAACTTTAAATTCTGTCATTAACCTTCCTGATCATATGCTAGTCCTTCACCTTCAAGAAAAAACTAATATTCAGAATTGGTGTTTATCATTCACATATGCTTGCTTGAAACGATACTACATATATGTGTATCAGTAAAGAAGACATAATATTATATTGAATGCTTCTAAATTTATAGAGTTGGTTCTATACCACATGTGTCCTCTGCAACATGCTTTTTTCTCAACATTGTGCTTGTGAGATTTATCCATAATGATACAGGTAGCTCTATTTTTTTTTAATATACTTTTTCTTTTGAAATAGTTTGAGTCTTACGGAAAAGTTATAGCATACAGATAGCAGCCATACAACATTCTCCCAACTTTCTTCAGTGTTAACATCCCACACAGCATGGTACTTTTGTCCAATTTGAGAAACAAACATCAATACATTACAAATAACTAAATTCAGACTTTATTTGGATATGGTTGGTTTTTCTATTAATACACTTTTTCTGTTCCAAAATCTAATCTGGAATTCCACATTGCATTTAGTATCCATTCATTTTTTTCCCACTGTATGATTACACTAAAATTTCTCTATCATTATATCGGTAGACATTTAGGTTGTTTCTAGTTTTCATTAATATATCTGAGATCTTGGTGTACACATATGATGCCCTTGTACACACATATGTGACATGTATGTTATACCTTCATAAAATCTCATGAATAAGTAGAAGTCCCCACTGCTCCAAATTCTTTCCAGCTTTTGGTATTGTCAGATAATGTTTTTAACAATTTTATGGATATAAAATAGCATCCATTTTTATTTAAATTTACGTTTCCTTTATAATGAGATTGAGCATTTTTCATGTGTTTTCTATTTTGCAAAGTGCTTGTTCATATCCACTGCTTTTTAATTTTTTCTGTATAGATCTGTAGACATTTATATATATATAGATACACACACTGTTTACTAAATCTTGGTTAACAATATGTATTGCAAATATCTTCTCTAGATAGTGGCTTGTCTTTATTCACTTTTAAAAAGAGTGTCTTCAGGTGTGCATTAAATGTTAATGTGGTCTAACTGATTCATAATCTTTTCCCTAAAGGTTTGAATTTTTTTTCTTGATAACACAATTTTTCCTGACCCTGAAAGCACAAAAATATCCTCCCATATTTTATACTATTTTATTTTATTTTTGAGTGAGAGAGAGACAGAGCATGAGCAGGGGAGAGACAGAGAGACAGAGAGAGACACAGAATCTGAAGCAGGCTCTAGGCTCTGAACTGTCAGCACAGACTCTGACACAGGGCTCAAATCCACGAACCATGAGATCATGACCTGAGCTGAAGTCGCGCTCAATCAAATGAGCCACCCAGGTGCCTCTCCTATATTTTCTTGAAAGAGTGTGAAAGGTTTGCTTTGTATATTTTGGCCTTTACTCAACTTGATGTAGATTTTCATGTACAGTGTGAGGTAGGAACCCAGTTTTGCTTTCCACAGAGAGATATTCATTCTCGCAGCAGCATTTATTGAATGGCTTATATTTCCCCACTCATTTGCAATGCCACCAATGTTAAATATGTTTTTGGTTAACAATGTTACAATACGTGTTTGGCTCTGTTTCTGGACTCTCTTCTTTCCATTGCTGTCTTTTCTCTCTGTTGTTTTGCTAATGCCATAGTAACTTAATTATCATATCTTTGTAAGTCTTAATATCTGGAAGAGGCCTTATTTCCTACCTTCTCTTCAAGAATGACTTGGCTGTTTTTTGCCCTTTGCTCTTCCAAAGAGAAAGGAAGGATTCTAATTAATTCTTCATTTTAGGATCAGCTTGTTAAGGTCCATAAACAAAACAACAAAAATCTTGGCATAATTCATTTGTGGTGAATTTGGAGAAAAAATGATATCTTTATGTTCTAAGTCTTTGTATTCACACACATGGTATATCAATTAAGATTTATAATTTTCTTTCAAGAATGAAAGTGAAATAAAGGCATTATTTATGCAATTGTAAACTAGAGATTTAGCACAAACAGTTTCTCACTTTAAGAAATACTAAAAGGTACAATCCAGACAGAAAGCCATCCTAAATGGATTGTATGAGAGGTAAGAAGGAATGGTGAGCAAAGGTAGTTGGTAAATAATAACAACAATGTCTAATCTGTGAAAGGTACCCAGGATAAAGCCAAAATACTAAACATATAGTGGGTGAGTTGGTAAGTGGCTGATGGCAGCTAAATCATTCTAATATCTTTATATTATTAAGAAGAAGAATAAATATATTGATTATTTTAGACTTTAAGTATGCATTGTTAAATGGCAAGAGTAATAATTAAAAACTAGATATTGAGTATATAACATTTCCAAAAAAATAGAGGAAGGGAAATAGAATAAGAAAAAGGAAGAAAAAAAGAAGAAAAAAGTGGAAACAAAAGATAAAAACAGGAAAATAGAAAACATGAAATAAGATAGTAAAAAAACACAAATACATGAATAGTCAAACAAAAGTATTTTTAAAGTTCTCACATCTCTAGTTAGAAAATAAAGCTTGTCAGACTGAATATTTTTTAATTCAGCTATTTTTTTTATTTAAATCATTTATTTCTAAAAATTTTTAATGTTTATTTTTGAGAGAGACAGAGTGCAAGTGGGGGAGGGGCAGAGGGAGAGGGAGACACAGACTCTGAAGCAGCTCTGTCTCTTTCTTTCTCTCTCTCAAAAATAAATATTAAAAAAATTAAAAATAGGGCACAAAAATAGACACTCAGATCAATGGAACAGAATAGAGAACCCAGAAATAGACCCACAAACTTATGGCCAACTAATCTTTGACAAAACAGGAAAGAATATCCAATGGAATAAAGACGGTCTCTTCAGCAGTCTCTTCCCAGTGTTGGGAAAACTGGACAGTGACCTGCTGAAGAATGAACCTGGGTCACTTTCTTACATCATACACAAAAATAAACTCAAATGGATGAAAGACCTAAACAGAAGACGGGAAGCCATCAAAATCCTAGAGAAGAAAGAAGGCAATAATCTCTTTGACCTCAGCCACAGCAACTTCTTACTCAACCTGTCTCTGGAGGCAAGGGAAACAAAAGCAAAAATGAACTATTGGGACCTCATCAAAATAAAAAGCTTCTGCACAGAGAAGGAAACAATCACCAAAACTAAAAGGCAACTGACGGAATGGGAGAAGATATTTGCCAATGACATATCAGATAAAGGGTTAGTATCCAAAATCTACAAAGAATTTACCAAACTCTATACCCAAAAACCAAATAATCCAGTGAAGAAATGGGCAAAAGACATGAAAAGACACTTCCCCAAAGAAGACATGCAGATGGCCACTGACACATGAAAAAATGCTCAACATCACTCATCACCAGGGAAATACAAATCAATACCACAATGAGATACCACCTCACACCTGTCAGAATCACTAACATTAACAACTCAGGCAACAATAGCTGTTGGTGAGGGTGGAGAGGAAAGGAATCTCTTTTGCACTGCTGGTGGGAATGCAAACTGGTGCAGCCACTCTGGACAACAGTATGGAGGTTCCTCAAAAATTAAAAATAGAACTACTCTACAACCCAGCAATTGCACACTAGGTATTTATCCAAGGGATACAAGTGTACTGTTTTGAAGGGGCACATGGACCCCAGTATTTAGGACAGTGCTATGCACAATAGCCAAAGTATGGAAAGAGCCCAATGTCCATCGATGGATGAATGGATAAAGAAGAAGTGGTATATATATTCAATGGAGTATTTCTTGGCAATCAAAAAGAATGAAATCTTGCCATTTGCAACTATGTGGATGGAACTGGAGAGTACTACGCTAAGCAAAATTAGAGAAAGACAAATATCATATGACTTCACTGATATGAGGAATTTAAGATACAAAACAGATGAACATAAGGGCAGGGAAGCAAAAAGAATATAAAGACAGGGAGAGGAGCAAACATAAGAGACTCTTAAATACATAGAACAAACAGAGGGTCGCTGGAGGGGTTGTGAATGGGCTAAATGGGTAAGGGGCATTAAGGAATCTACTCCTGAAATCATTGTTGCACTATATGCTAACTAACTTGAATGTAAATTAAACAATAAATAAATTAAAAATAAGTAAGTATATGAATGAATAAATAAAATAGAAAAAAAAAGAAAAGGCAATAGGTCAAAAAGTATGTTACAGGAATATAGGGTAGTACAGGGAAGCAAATGATTCATATCATGAAAGTTTTTGATCTTGAAAAAAAATTAACACTAAGTTATACAGTAGCTGGAAGATAGCACAATGAGAATAAATGCAGTAGGAGTGTGAGCAAAAGTGTGAGGAAAGTGCATAAAAGTGAATCCTGATGTTCTTATATCTTTTCAGCTTTTACATACAGATTTCTGGGTTTGATCTGAAGCGTGTAAATGGTGGTAATAAATGAGTAGATAAATTAAAAAATTAAAAATAAAAATATAAGTTACGGGCACCTGGGTGGCTCAGTCGGTTAAGTGGCCGACTTCAGCTCAGGTCATTATCTCACAGTTTGTGAGTTCAAGCCCTGAGTTGGGCTCTGTGCTGACAGCTCAGAGCCTGGAGCCTGCTTTAGATTCTGTGTGTCTCCCTCTCTCTCTGACCCTCCCTCCACTTATACTCTGTGTGTGTCCCTCACTCAAAAATAAGTAAACATTAAAAAAATTTTAATAAAAATTAGTTTAAATGCTGATAGAATAAACTTAAAATGTAAACTAAAAAAATAAACAAGAAAATAATTATAACATATTAATAAAATAGAAAATATACAGTAAATGGGAGTGAGAACATCAAAAGTTGGTTCTTTGAAAATGCGAATGAAATTGACAAACTTCTAGCAAGTTTAATCAAGAAAAAAGGAAAGGATTCAAAGTAGGCACAATTAAGAATGAAAAGAGAAACAATACTAAATTTTGCAGATATTGAACAGAAAATAAAAGGAAATTGTGAAGTTCATATCAATAACTTGAAAATTACAGCTTATCAAAAGTGAAAAAATATAACTTACCAAAACTGATTCAAGTATAATTATATAAGAAATAATCTCTAACCATTAAATAAATTGAACTAGTAATTCAAAATTTTTCCCAGAAAAAAATGCCAAGCCCCATAAAGTTTTCAGGTGACTTCTATCAAACAGCTAAGGAATGTATTATTTCAACTTCATATAAACTCCTCTCCTCATGATGACTTGAATCCAGCTAAGTATTAAATTTATAATATATTATGACCCTGAATCACCTGAAGATGAATAAGCTTTGGGGATATATGATCAAACTATAATAATAGTTTAAAAAATTTAATATTTATTTTTGAGAGAGAGACAGAGTGTGAGCAGGGGAGGGGCAGAGAGAGAGAGTGAGATGAATATGAAGCAGGCTCCAGGCTCTGAGTTGTTAGCACAGAGCCGAACACAGGGCCTGAACCCATGAACCGTGAGATCATGATCTGAGCCAAAGTCAGACGTTTAACTAACTGTGCCGCCCAGGCATCCCTTTAATAATAGTTTTTGAAAATGAGTGGTAGTGGCAAAGCTACACAAGTAGATTAATGGAACAAAATATAGACTTTTGAAACAGACACATTTAGGGAAACTTGATTTATGCTATAATAGGCATTGCAAATAGGTGAGTAAATGAAAAACAAGGATAATTATCTTAGTCCATTTTTTTTAGAAACTGGTGTCTGGGGCTATTTCTTTACTTGGAGATCTATTCCCAGGGCAACAAAAAAGTGAAGGACAGTGAGGCTGAGAAGGAGGGTGAAATAAATACATTTCTGAGCTTCATAAAGAGACACAGCTGATTGCTCACTGCTCAGTCATGCCAAACATTTTAAGACAGGCTGTTCAGAAGCATCATGCTTCACAACAGTCTATCGGAGGGAGGATTAGAGGAGAATTAATCTGCTGGTTTTCACCTGTCTTCTATTTCTCACGCCTCAAAGTTTGTCTCAGAAAACATTAACCCCACCACTATTCTAGGCTGTATCACTTGGTCCCTTTAGGTCACTGATGGGACCCTCATGCCAAGATCCCATGCCCTATATGGTTGGATTTTATTTAGAGGGGGCAGTGGCAGGAGAAGCCAGAGACTCTATGAGTCCATTTGGGTTGGGCCTGGGTGCCAGATCCCCTGGTATTCCCACGGCCACAGACATGATGGGACAATGCTACAGCTGGCACTCTGTGGGAAAGGTCGAGATAAATGGCAGTGTTGGTAGACAAGGCAACAGCTACAGGAGCCATAGAGCCACCGGGAGCTCACCAAGAGCAATCAGCTGAGGACTCCAGGCAAGGCGAATCTGAGTGAATTGGAGGAACTGTGTTAATTGTGCCCAAACCCCAATTGGATATTAAGAAAAAAATTGGATATTCACATGGGAAAATAAGACATCTGATCTTACCTCACTCCTTAAAAAAAAGTCAATTCCATGTGGAATAGAGATTTAACTGAATGGCAAGACAACTAAGGAGAATATATTTACCACAAGAGAAAAAAATTTTATTTTATTTTATTATTTAAAAAAAATTTTAATGTTTATTTATTTTTGAGAGCAAGAGAAGCAGAGCACAAGTGGGGTAGGGGCAGAAAGCGAGGGAACCACAGACTCCAAAGCAGGCTCCAGGCTCTGAACCGTCAGCACAGAGCCCCTTGCAGGGCTCGAAATCACAAACCATGAGATCATGACCTTAACCAATTAAGTCACCCAGACACTCCTCTTTTTTTTTTTTTAATGCTTATTTATTTATTTTGAGAGGGAGAACACATGCAAGCAGGAGAGAGGAGCAGAGAGAGGGAGAGAGAGGATCCCAAGCAGGCTCCGTGCTCAGTGCAGAGCCCAATGTGGGGCTCAATCTCAGGACCATTAGATCATGATCTGAGCCAAAATCCAAAGTCAGACACTTAACCAACTGAGCCATCTAGGTGCCCCGACAAAGATTTCATAGGTCTTCAAAAGTACAAACCATACAGATTTAAAATTTTATAACATTGAGGTTAAGGATCTAGTGTTCATCTCACAATGAGAGGTTTTTATGAGACAAACCACAAACATAGTTTGTCTTCATATAACTGATAAAGATATTTAGGCTTTTTAAAATTATTATAAATCAGTAAGAAAAAGACAAACAATCCACTAGAAAAGGTCAAACAATATGAATAGTGTTTAACAGAAGAACACAAATGGCCTGTGAACGTATTTTAAAATGATCAAACTTAACATCTAAAATCAATTAATGTAATGCATCATACTGTATGATAAGGGACAAAAACCATATGATCATATCAATAGATACAGAAAAGGCAATTAACAAAATTCAACACTCTTCCTGATGAAAGCAATCAATAAACTAGAAATAGAAGGGAGATTCCTCAATCTAAGGGGATCTATGGAAAACTCACAGCTGCCATCATACTTAATGATGAAAGACCTGGATGCTTTCCCATAAAGATCAGAAACAAGAAAAAAATGTTGCTCCTGCCATTTCTATTCAACAGTGCACTGGCTGTTTTAGCCAGGGCAATTAAGAAAGAAAAATAAACAAAAGGCATCTAGATTAGAAAAGAATAAGTAAAATTGTCTCTACTTGCAGATGACATCATCATTTCTTCTATAGAAAATCCTACGGTTTCTATTAAAAAACTTTAAGCCAAAAAATGAGTTCGGCCAGGTTGCAGGATACAATACCTATACAATACCTATAAATCAATTGTATTTCTACACAATGGCAATGAACAAATCAAAAGTGAAATTAAAAAAAAAACAATTCCATTTACAATAGCACCAAAAAGTATCACATACTTATAATAAATACTTAAAATAAATTTAACAGGGGTGCCTGGGTGGCTCAGTCAGTTAAGTGTCTGACTTCAGCTCAGGTCATAATCTCATGGTTTGTGGGTTCAAGACCCACATCAGGCTCCATGCTGACAGTATGGAGTCTGCTTGAGATTCTCTCTCTATCTCTCTCTCTCTCTCAAAATAAATAAACTATTAAAAAAAGAATAAATTTAATAGAAGTATAAAACTTATACTCTGAAAATTATAACATATTGTTGAAAGAAATTAAAGACCTACAATAAAAGACATTCAGTGTTCACAGTTGAAATACTCAATACTGTAAAGATGGCAATACTCTCCAAACTGATCTACACAAACAATGCAATTCCTATTAAAATCATAGCTGACTTCTTTGCAGAAATCCACAAGATGAATTTAAACTTTACATGGAAATCTAAGGAACCCAGAATAGATAAAACAATCTTGAAAAAATAGCAGATTTGCCAGGCTCATACTTCTCAATTACAAAATTCACTACAATGCCGCAATAATCCAGAAAATGTGGTACTGGCATAACAAAAGACATAAAGATCATTAGAATAGAATTATTTTTAACTCTCTCATTAATACTCAATTGATTTTCAGCAAGGACGCCAAGACAATTAAATGGGGAAAGAATAGTCTTTTCAAGAATGGTGCTGGGACAACTGGATATCTACATGCAAAACAATGAAGTCGGACCCATACCCTACACCATAAACAAAACTTAACCCAAAATGTATCAATCCAAATGTGAGAGCTAAAGCAATAAAACTCTAGAAGAAAGTACAGACAAAAATCTTTCTGGCCTTGAACTAGTCAATGGTTTCTTAGATATGATACCAAAAGCAAAAACAACAATAGAAAAAAAATGAAAAAAATGGACATTATTAAAACTGAGAATTTTCTGCTTCAGAGGACACTATCAAGAAAATAAAAAGACAGGGGAGGGGCCAAGATGGCAGAACATAATAGGAGTTTTTTGTGTGTCCCTTGTTCCTGAAATGCAGCCAGTCAACATTAACCCATCTTGCACACCTAGAAAACTGATTTGAGGATTAACACAACAATCTGCGCAACCTGAACCACAGAAACTTGGCAGGTACACAGCACGGAGAGGTGACCTGGAAGAGAGAGAGGAGGGCAGGGAGCTGTTTTTGCTTGTGGAAAGAGGACAGAGCTGGAGAGCGGGGGGTGGGAAGAGTACAGAAAAAGCACCCCCCCACACACCGACAGCAGCTGGAGAGAAAAGGGAGAGTGGAAACAGCCTCAAGAGACTGAAAAACAAAAGGAGGGAGAAAGGAGAAAGGAGAGGTTTTAAATTCCATTAAGACTCTATAAACAGCGGGAGCGCAGAGTCTGAAACTCTGCAGCTTGATACCTGATAGAGTTTTGGTGGGAAGGGCAAATCCCCAGAGCAGAGAGCGAGGTCGGAGGACCCCCCTCGGAGCCACACAGAGAGTGGTGGCTCTTGTGCTGGGAGGACATTTGGTAGAGGCTGGTAGTCCCCCACAGGCAAAGGTCCCAGCAGACTCAGAGGACAACCACATTCTCTGGTGTTGGAACAAAGACATTAAGGGCGAAGCCTGGAGCCAGATGGGTGCTGTGATTTACCATAATCCCTGAAATGCTGCTGCTACATGATTGCATGAACTTTTTCTGGGGTGGGCTGGCACCTAGCCACAGTCTCTGGGCATTGGCAGCAGCACAGTCCCGCAAATGTTCCTGGGAGTGGGCGGGCACCTGGCCATTGCTCAGCGAGACCCTCCCCCAGAAGGTCAGAATGGGCCAAAGTTGCAGTCCCTCAGGAGTAAGGGGTTGGGAAAGACAGTTCCATCTGATATGAAACTCAGGAGGGAGGTGTCGCCTGGCAGCCTAATGGCTTGGTCATGGACAGTGAGGAGTGGGGAGAGGATAGAAGCCAGAGACAAAGGAGGGGTGCTTGATTGCCACGGGGAGAGAACACAGAGTTCTGATACTAGAGACTGGGTAGCTGGATGACGCCATCGTCACCCCTCCCACATATGCACACACACGCCTACACGCACAACAGCAATCCACCACAGTAAGCTAAGCAGCTCCATCTAGTGAGAATGGAACTGTTACACTAAGCCTCACCCAACTGGGCCAACTGCACTCTTGAGAAGGAACACCACAAGTCTGTCTGCCTGCTTAGTTTACTGACTATAAAGTGCTTCATAGTTTGACATCCAGGGGAAACCAGATGTAATTTTGATCATATTTCATTCTGTTCACTGGTGTATCTATTCAATATTTTTTTTCTTTTCTTATTCTTGAATACAGAAAGAAAAAGTTTATTTTTATTTTACAGTTTTATTAAAAAGATTTTTCTTTTTTTCTACTATATTTTTTACTTTTTGTAAATTTTTAAAATTCTATTTTACTTTCATCATTTCATTTTATTCTATTTAATTGTATTCATTTTTTCAAATTTTCAAACATTTTCCTTCTTTTTTCCTTTTTTTCCTTTTCTTTTTTTTTTTTTTAACATTTATTTACTTTTGAGAGACAGAGCGTGAGCAGGGGAAGGGCAGAGAGAGAGAGGCAGATGCAGAATCTGAAGCAGGCTCCAGGCTTGAGCCATCAGCACAGAGCCTGACGTGGGGCTCGAACTCACAGACCGTGAGACCATGACCTGAGCTGAAGTCAGCCGCTTAACCGACTGAGCCACCCAGGCACCCTTTTTTTTCTTTTCTTATCTTTCCCTTTTTTCTCTAATCTATCAAGCTTCTTTCATGAACAAGACTAAAATACAACTAGGATCTAGCTTCCTTTATTTGATTTTTTTGTGTTATTTTAAATTTTTTATTGTTTTTACTTTATCAATTCCTTTTCTTCCTTCAAAATGACAAACCCAGAAGAAGGAACAGGAAGAAATGACAGCCAGGGACTTAATCAACACAGAAACAACCAATATACCTGAACCAGAATTTAGAATCTCAATAATAAGAATACTAGCTGGGGTTTAAAATAGATTAGAATCCCTTTCTGCAGAGATAAAAGAAGTAAGTTAGTCAGGATAAAATAAAAAATGCTATAACCGAGCTGCAATCTCGAATAGTGCCACAGTGGCAAGGATGGATGAAGCAGAGCAGTCAATCAGTGCTATAAAGGACAAAGGAGAATAATGAAGCAGAGAAAAAAGAAGGAAACTAAGGCAAAAGAGTATGATATAAGAATTAAGGAACTCAGTGACTCATTAAAAAGGAATAATATCAGAATCATGGGGATCCCAGGAGATGAAGTGAGAGAAAAAGGAGTAAAAGGTTTATATGAGCAAATCTTTTTTTTAATTGTTTTTTTTTAATGTTTATTTATTTTTGTGAGAGATAGGGAGAGAGGCAGAGTACAAGCAGAGCAAGGTCAAAGAGAGAGGAAGAAACAGAATCCGAAGCTGTCTCCAGGCTCTGAGCTGTCAGCACAGAGCCCGACGCAGGGCTTGAACTCATGAACTGTGAGATCATGACCTGAGCTGAAGTTGAACACTTAACTGACTGAGCCACCCAGGTGCCCCTATATGAGCAAATCTTAGCAGAAAACTTTCCTAACCTGGGGAAAGAGACAGACATCAAAATCCAGGAAGCACAGAGAACTCCCATTAGATTCAACAAAAAACAACCATCAATAAGGCATATCATAGTCAAATTCACAAAATTCCCAGGCGAGGAAAGAATGATGAAAGCAGCAAGGGAAAAAAAAATCCTTAACCTACAAGGGAAGACAGATCAGGTTCACAGCAGACCTATCCACAGAAACTTGGCAGGCCAGAAAGGAGTGGTAGGATATATTCAATGCGTTGAATTGGAAAAATATGCAGCCAAGAATTCCTTATCCAGCAAGGCTGTCATTCAAAATAGGAGAGATAAAAAATTTCCCAGACAAAAAATTAAAGGAGTTTGTGACCACTAAACCATCACTGCAAGAAATTTTAAGGAGGACTCTCTGGGGTACAAAAGATGAAAAAAAGATAAAGAAAAAAAAAAGACCAAAAGCAAACAAGACTAGAAAGGACCAGAGAACACCGCCAGAAACTCCAACTCTACAGGCAACACAATGGCAATAAATTCATATCTTTCAGTACTTACTCTAAATGTCAATGCACTAAACGCGCCAATCAAAAGACATAGGGTAACAGAATGGATAAGAAAACAAGATCCATCTCTATACCATTTACAAGAGACCCATTTAGACCTAAAGACACCTTCAGATTGAAAGTAAGTGGATGGTATCATGCTAATGGGCACCAGAAGAAAGTCAAAGTAGCCATACTTATATAATACGATCTGGATTTTAAAATAAAGACTGTAACAAGAGATGAAGAAGGGCATTGTATCATTTAAGGAGTCTATCCACCAAGAAGATCTAACAATTGTAAACATTTATGATCCAAATGTGAGAGCACACAAATATATGAATCAATTAATCACAAACATAAAGAAACTCATTGATAATAATACCATAACACTAGGTGGCTTCAGCACCCCACTTACAGCAATGGACAGAGCATCTAAACAGAAAATCAACAAGGAAACAATAGCTTTGAATGATACACTGGACCAGATAGACTAAACAGATATATGCAGAACATTTCATCCTAAAGCAGCAGAATGCACATTCTTCTCCAGTGCACATGGAATATTCTCCAGAATAGATCCCATACTAGGATACAAGTCAGCCCTCAACAAGTACAAAAAGATCGAGAACATACCATGTATATTTTCAGACCACAGTGCTATGAAACTTGAAATCAACCACAAGGAAAAATGTGAAAAGATAACAAATACTTGGAGACTAATGAACATCCTACTAAAGAGTGAATGGGCTAACGAAGAAGTCTAAGAGGAAATTAAAAAGTACATGGAAATCAATGAAAATTATAACACCACAGTCCAAACCTCTAGGATGCAGCTAAGGCAGTCAAAAGAGGAAAGTAGATAGCAATCCGGGCCTTCCTAAAGAAGGAAGAAAGGTCTCATATATACTACGTAACCTTATACCTTCAAGAGCTGGTAAAAGAATAGCAAATAAAACCCCAAACCAGCAGAAGACAGGAAATAATAAAGATTAGAGCAGAAATCAATACTATCAAAATAAAAAAAAAACAGTAGAACTGATCAATGAAACCAGAAGCTGGTTCTTTAAAAGAATCGACAAAATGGATAAACCGCTAGCCAGTTTGATCAAAAAGAAAAAGGAGGGGCACCTGGGTGGCTCAGTCAGTTGAGCATCTGACTTCGGCTCAGGTCATGATCTAACAGTTTGTGGGTTTGAGCCCCGCATCGGGCTCTGTGCTGACAGCTCAGAGCTTGGAGCCTGCTTCGGATTCTGTGTCTCCTTCTCTTTCTGCCCCTCCCTGCTCATTCTCTCTCTCTCTCAAAAATAAACATAAAAAAAAAAAAAAGAAAAGACCCAAATACATAAAATAAAGAATAAAAGATGAGAGGTCACAACCAAATGAGCACAAATACAAACAATAATAAGCGAATATTATAAGCAAGTATACACCAAAAAATGGGCAATCTGGAAGAAATGGACAAATTCATATAAACTACCAAAACTGAAACAGAAAGAAATAGAAAATTAGAACAGATAACATATAAACCACCAAACTGAAACAGAAAGAAATAGAAATTTGAACAGATAACATATAAACCGCCAAAACTGAAACAGAAAGAAATAGAAAATTTGAACAGATAACATATAAACTACCAAAACTGAAACAGAAATAGAAAATTTGAACAGATAACATATAAACTACCAAAACTGAAACAGAAAGAAATAGAAAATTTGAACAGATAACATATAAACTACCAAAACTGAAACAGAAAGAAATAGAAAATTTGAACAGATAACATATAAACTACCAAAACTGAAACAGAAAGAAATAGAAAATTTGAACAGATAACATATAAACTACCAAAACTGAAACAGAAAGAAATAGAAAATTTGAACAGATAACATATAAACTGCCAAAACTGAAACAGAAAGAAATAGAAAATTTGAACAGACCCATATCCAGTAAAGAAATTGAATTAGTAATCAAAAATTTCCCAACAAACAAGAATCCAGGGCCGATGGCTTTCCAGGGGAATTCTACCAAACATTTAAAGAAAAGTTAACACCTATTCTTTAGAAGCTGTTCCAAAAAATAGAAATGGAAGGAAAACTTCCAAACTGATTCTCTGAAGCCAGCATTACCTTGAGTCCAAAACCAGACAAAGATCCCACTAAAAAGGAGAACTACCGACCAATATCCCTGATGAACATGGATACAAAAGTCCTCAACACGATACTAGCCAACCAGATCCAACAATACATTAAATTAAGAATTACTCACCATGACCAAGTTGTATTTATACCTGGCATGCAGGGCTGGTTCAATATCTGCAAAACAATCTATGTGACACATCACATCAATAAAAGAAAGGACAAGAATCACAAGATCCTCTGAATAAATGCAGAGAAAGCATTTGACAAAATACAGCATCCTTTCTTGATAAAACCCTCAGAAAAGTAGGGATAGAAGGATCATACTTCGAGATCATAAAAGTCATATATGAAAGACCTACCGCTAATATCATCCTCAATGAGGAAAAACTGAGAGCTTTCCCCCTAAGGTCAGGAACATGACAGGGATATCCACCCTCACCACTGTTACTCAACATAATATTGGAAGTCTTAGCCTCAGCAATCAGACAACACAAAGGAATAAAAGGCATCCAAATCAGTCAGGAAGAACTCAAACTTTCACTCTTCACAGATGACATGATACCCTATATGGAAAACCCAAAAGATTCCACCAAAAAACTGCTCGAACTGATCCATGAATTCAGCAAAGTGGCAGGATATAAAGTCAATGCACTGAAATCGTTTGAATTCCTATGCACCAATAATGAAGCAACGGAAAGAGAAATCAGGAATTGATCCCATTTACAATTGTACCAAAAACCATAAAATATCTAGGAATAAACCTAATCAAAGATGTGAAAAATCTATACACTGAAAACTATAGAAAGCTAATGAAATAAATTGAAAAAGACACGAAAAAAATGGAAAAATATTCCATGTTGCCAGACTGGAAGAACAAATATTGTTAAAATGTCGACATGACCCAAAGAAATCTACACATTCAATGCAATCCCTATCAAAATAACACCAGCATTCTTCACAGAGCTAGAACAAACAATCCTAGAATTTGTATAGAACTAGAAAACACCCTGAATAGACAAAGCAATCCTGAAAAAGAAAACCAAAGCTGGAGGCATCACAATCCCAGACTTCAAGCTGTATTACAAAGTTGTAATAATCAAGAAAGTATGGTACTGGCACAAAAACAGACACTCAGATCAATGGAACAGAATAGAGAACCCAGAAATAGACCCACAAACTTATGGCCAACTAATCTTTGACAAAACAGGAAAGAATATCTAATGGAATAAAAACAGTCTCTTCAGCAAATGGTGCTGGGAAAACTGGACAGCGACATGAAGAAAAATGAACCTGGACCACTTTCTTACATCATATGCAAAAATAAACTCAAATGGATGAAAGACCTAAACAGAAGATGGGAAGCCATCAAAATCCTAGAGAAGAAAGAAGGCAATAATCTCTTTGACCTCGGCCACAGCAACTTCCTACTTAACCTGTCTCTGGAGGCAAGGGAAACAAAAGCAAAAATGAACTATTGGGACCTCATCAAAATAAAAAGCTTCTGCACAGAGAAGGAAACAATCACCAAAACTAAAAGGCAACTGACGGAATGGGAGAAGATATTTGCAAATGACATATCAGATAAAGGGTTAGTATCCAAAATCCATAAAGAACTTACCAAACTCAACACCCAAAAACCAAATAATCCAGTGAAGAAATGGGCAAAAGACATGAATAGACACTTCTCCAAAGAAGATATCGAGATGGCCAACCGACACATGAAAAAATGCTCAACATCACTCATCACCAGGGAAATACAAATCAAAACCACGATGAGATACCACTTCACACCTGTCAGAATCACTAACATTAACAACTCAGGCAACAACAGATGTTGGTGAGGGTGTGGAGAAAGAGGATCTGCACTGCTGGTGGGAATGCAAACTGGTGCAGCCACTCTGAACAACAGTATGGAGGTTCTTCAAAAAATTAAAAATAGAACTACTCTACAACCCAGCAATTGCACATTAGGTACTTACCCAAGGGATACAGGTGTACTGTTTCAAAGGGGCACATGGACCCAAATATTTATAACAGCACTATTGACAATAGCCAAAGTATGGAAAGAGCCCAAATGTCCATCGACAGATGAATGGATAAAGAAAAAATGGTATATATATATTCAATGGAGTATTACTCAGCAATCAAAAAGAATGAAATCTTGCCATTTGCAACTACATGGATGGAACTGGAGGGTATTATGCTAAGCAAAATTAGTCAGAGAAAGACAAATATCATATGACTTCACTGATATGAGGAATTTAAGATACAAAACAGATGAACATAAGGGAAGGGAAAGAAAAAATATAAAAACAGGGAGGGGGACAAAACACAAGAGACTCTCAAATATAAAGAACAAACAGAGGGTTGCTGGATGGGTTGTGGGAGGGGGGATGGGCTAAAAGGATAATGGGCATTAAGGAATCTACTCCTGAAATCATTATTGCACTATATGCTAATTAACTTAGATATAAATTTAAAAATATAAATGAATAAGAAAATGAAAAGACAAGCTAACAAATGGTAGAAGATTTTGGCTAATACTATTATCTGATAAGGGACATTTTAAATAGAATATGTAACAAACTATCCAATAATAATAAGACAATTAAACCAATTTTTAAAATAGGCAAATGATCTGAATAGACACTTCTCCAAAGAAGACACATGTATGGTCCGTAAGCATATGAAGAGACACTCAACATCACTAGCTCTCAGGGAAATATGAATCAAAACCAAACTGAGGCACCACTTGACATCCACTAGTGTGACCACAATCAAAAGACACATATGATAATGGTGAGGATATGGAGAAACTGGAAACCTCCTCCACTACTGATGGGAATGTAAAATGGCACAGCCACCATGGAGCTGCAGCCACTGGCAGTTCCTCCAAAGGTTAAAGATAAAATTAACCATATGACCTAGAATTTCTACTTGTATATATACAAGAGAAATGAAAATATATATCCACATAAAAATTTGTACACAATGTTTAAAAGTGGAAACAACTTGTATGGTGCATTTCTATACATCATTCAACTGATGAATGGATAATGTGTTGCGTATTCATACAATGGACTATTGTTTGGCATAAAAAGGAGTGACGTGCTGATCATGGCACACTCTACAACGCGGACAAAGCTTAAAAGCATTGTGCTAAGTGGAAGAAGTTGCTCACAAAGAACCACATGTTACGTGATTTCATTTATGGGAAATGTCCAGAGTCGGTAAATCTATAGAGACAAGAAGTTACCAGGACTGATGGATTTGAGGCGGGGTGGGGGGTGAGAAATGACTGTTAGTGGCTACAGGATTGCCATGGGAGATGATGAAAACGTTCTGAAGTTGCTTGTGGCGATGGTCGTACAACTCTGTAAACAACCAAAAATGTTTTGAATTGTACACTTTAAATAAGTGATTTATAAGGTATGTGAATTACATTTCAATGGAGTTAGAAAGAAATAAAAAATGTTCAACCTCTTTGACATCAGTAGATGCAAATTAAAACCACGATGATATACTGTTTTTGAAGAGAGCGTTTTTAAGTCTTGTCCTAAGTGACAGCCCTGCATTAGTTTGAAGCCAGTTCTCTTTTCTGCTAAACATAGAGGGGTGCTGTGTTAGAGATAGTGTGCCCCAGACTTCTGCTTACTGTGAACCTTGTTAAGGGTTATGATTGCTGAGAATTCTGTTTTGACTGCTGTTTGCTGTGAACACTGTGAAACTTTTCTTGGGGTGCTGTGAGGCCTGTTTAGTTTGCTATGTATTAGACTAAGTTGCTGTGTGTTAAATCTTGTTAGGTATTAGATTTAGAGACTTAGGAATGCACTAGACTCCTGACCCGTTTGCTGTGATTGCTGTGAACCCTGTTTCTGTGTTAGAGAATTGCCATATTGTGAAAGTATGGTGCTGTTAGGGCTAAGGCCACTCCATTTTGGTTTAAGTTCCATCTTAGAGTAGTTCTGGGCCCAGAGTTCCAGGAAAACAAGTCACCCTGGACTCTGCCCGGGGTTCCAGGAAACAGAGTAGCCAAAAAGGCCGGACCCTGATTAGCAGACCCTGCCTCCACCTTGAGTTCCAGGGAAACCACAGGAGGTCAGATTCCTAGAATAGCCTCTAGCAAAACTAATCAGTGTTCAGCCCACATGGACGCTGACTATTTGAATCTGCGCGGGACGCCCAAGCTAAGCCAATCCATAGCTAGCCTGCATCCGCCAAATATGAAATACTCAATCAGAAACTAGCCCGCGAAAATGCCAATCAATCAATTCAAAGGATCCCCATTCCCACCCCAAAAGTGTACTCGAACCCTGATAAAAAGCCTGTGTAAACCTGGCTCAGGGCTCTTGTCACTGCACCGCTGCGTCGGGAGGTGCAAGAGTCCGAGCTCGAGCTTCGAATAAAGACCCTTTGCGTTTGCATCAGTCCTGGCTCCCCGGAGGTCTTCTTGGGATTCAGAATTTGGGCACAACAGTTTTATTGAAAACAAGTGGGGAAATTTTAAATTTTGGAAAGTGTCGAGCGTTAGCATGGTCACAGAACAGTGAGAATTGTCATCTGCTACTTAAGGAAGTGCAAATTAGAAGCGCCACTTCGGAAAACACGTTGGCAATAACGTGCGCGTACTCTATGACCTAGCAAACCCGTTCTTTTCACACAAGCATCAGGAGACATGTGCAATTATGTTTAGAGCGGCTTCTGCTGTGAGAACAAGACTGGTGCAGCCCAAACGTGCAACTGTGGGGTGGATTCACCTGTCTGGGACAGGGCCAGCACTTCGTCAATGTCCCACGGAAACCGCCCGCAGTGGAGGAGAGAGAACATTCTATGCATGGAAATCGGGTGCTACGAGGAAGGGGGAATGGCCAAAAACAACCACCAACATCACAAAACAAATACTCTCTACACACCAGGGTTGTTTGTTTGTTTTTCAGTTGGTTCACAACCCACAAGGAATGTGGGCGTGATTATCGCCCTCCCTCAGGCTCCTGAAGAGCGACGCACCTTATTATTAGCCCAGCATGCATGTGGAGTCATAGAAGGAAATGATATGAGGGTCGAGAAAACAGGGGCTTGGCAACTAAGTGTTTTCCCAGGTGCAAGATAGGACTCTGGGTGAAGGACACCGTCCCTAGCTCTGCATAGAGGAAGAGTATCGGTGGGCAGAAGGCAAATCACTCTCCATGTGTCCCCTGGCTATATCCCCCCCTGCCCCAGGGAATCAGGAACAGGGACTGAGGAAGCCAGTGGACCCTCCACTCCTTAGCGTGTTCAAAACCTGCATTATCCAGTCGTTTGCATGTCCTACTTTGGCTCAGATTATGGTCTCACGGTTTGTGAGTTTGAGCCCTGCAGGGGGCTCACACTTTGGGTCTTCTGTCTTCCTCTCTCTCTACCCCATCCATGTGCTCTCTCCCAAAAATAAATAAAATTAAAAAAAAAAAACAAGCCAAACAAATCCTGCATTATCCACATTAACCATTCCTTCACCCTCCACCCAGGGAGGAAACCAAACCTATCCCCCTTGTTTTCATTCCTGCCGCTCAGGCACAGAAGGAGATACTGTGTATCTGTCTTGTTGCTGGGAAAAGTACTTCTTCCTTCTTTCATCTGAAATGGGTTCCCAGCTTCTCTTGCCACTAATCATTTATTTTCTAAGTGTGACATTTTCCCATACTTGTCCTTTCTATTAAAAAATCATCACTCGTCATACCTTCTTCCCAGGTGACACTGATGTCATTGATTTGCTCCCTCACCACAGCTTCCTCTTCTGGCCACAGATTCTTAAAAGCATCACGGGAGTCCCTCTGAAGGCTCCCTCCCCCACTACCTCCGCCAGCTGTAAACAAATCTCAGTGTCAGTTGAAGGATTTCACGTCCTGAACTGTAAACCAGGATCATCTGTCAACACCCTTTACGTAAGGTGGTTAAACCTGTGAATTATGTTTTTTAGATAGGATTTTTCTCTCTAGAAAAAGGCAGTGGGGAATCTTATAATTCACAGAGGGAAGGAGTTTTAAGTGCATCTGCAAGAACATATACGTATATATACATTCTTGTATATATATACACATACAATTTATATAAATATGACCTATAAATAATGTAGTAATGTTCCGGCAATTCAAGTGGATTTTACCTTTCAAAAATTTAACTATTTTGCTGATGAATATGACCAGTTTTATACATGATGTTTACTTGTTTTCACCTAATACCTTGTAACATAACTGAAGAGTAAAAAGTCCTTTCAATCTTCTACTATTTAAGATTTCTTTGGTTACTGTTCACGTCATTATGTGATAGAGTTAATCATTCATAGTACACACTATTCTCTCCAGGAGGTTCTTAAAAAATCATTTTACTGTGAAGTATCTTAAATTTACTTTAGTATTATTATATGGTTCTTCCCTTCAAGGAATATTTGAGGTGCTTATAATAAAAAACAAAAATAATACAACGATAATAGTAGAAAATAAAAGCCATGCAAAAGAAAGGAATCAAATATGCTTAGCTCATTAGCAAAGAAAGCTATACTGATTGAGCATTAACCTGAGCTTCCTAGCAGCCAAAGTAAGAGAAACAGAAACCATACCAACAATTTAAATTCAAAAAATGGGTTTGGTTTTGTTCTGCAACCAAATCTAAAAGAACTTTATCAAATAGGAAATGTTCATTCATTCATTTGAAAATTATTTGTTTAGTACTTACAAAGAACCAAATCCTGTGTAACATACTGGGAAAACAATGTTAAACATTTCAAAAATGGTCTCTGCCCTCACAGAGTTTAGAATCTGTTGTGAAAAGACAATAAACAACAAATCGAACAAATAAATATAAATCACAATTCCTAGTGTACGGGGACTAGGAAAAATAACCAAATTCCAGAAGGACTCCCTGAAGGGGTGACATTTAAAAAACAGAGATAAAATGTCACTTCTATCCACTGATGTTTCAGGGAAGTCCCGAATCCTGAAGTAACCCTAGAGAAAAGTTGATTTTTGAGGTGCAGAAACTCAAAGTGTATTTGTCAGAGACCCTGCCTAGCAATGTTATGGGCGGGGGGGGAATTAGAACACAGGCAGTAAATTTTTAATAAATGTGCCTAAGAGTGAGCCCCTTGGGAAAGGGTCAAGCAAGACTTGATTTAAACTTTTTTTTGTTGTTTAAATGTTTATTATTTTTGAGAGAGAGAATGTGAGTGGGGGAGATACAGACAGGAGGAAAGAGAATCCAAAGCAGGCTCTGTGCTGACATAAAAGAGCTTAATGTGGGGCTTGAACCCACAAACTGGGAGATCATGACCTGAGCCAAAGTCGGAGCTTAACTGACTAAGCCACCCAGGTGTCCCATCAAGCAAGACTTTTAGAGTGAAGGTGGCTGAAAGAGGTAGCAGAATCTGCCTTTAAGAGTCCTTAAGGGGGCACCTGGGTGGCTCAGTCGGTTGAGCGTCCGACTTCGGCTCAGGTCATGATCTCTCAGTCTGTGAGTTTGAGCCCCGCATCGGGCTCTGTGCTGACAGCTCAGAGCCTGGAGCCTGCTTCACATTCTGTGTCTCCCTCTCTCTCTGCTCCTCCCCCACTCATGCTCTGTCTCTCTCTGTCTCAAAAATAAATAAACATTAAAAAAAATTAAAAAAAAAAGAGTCCTTAAGGATGCATGCTTAAGGTTTCTTTGGTTACTGCTCATGTCATTATATTAATAGAGTTAACCATTCATAGTACACACTATGCATGCATATGATCTTATCTCAACTCAAAGGTTTAAAAATGGCTTTATCTTGGGATGCCTGGGAGGCTCAGTTGGTAAGCATCCGACTCTTGATTTCAACTCAGGTCCTGATCTCACAGTTCATGAGATCGAGCCCCACGTTAGTTAGCATGGAGCCTGCTTGGAATTCTGTCTCCACCCCCCTCCATCTTGCCCTTCCCCAACTAGCACTTTCTCTCTCAAAATAAATAAATAAACTTTTAAAAAAGAATGGCCTTATTTTGGTAACCTGTAGCCATGTAATTGCTTTCTTTTCTATATCTCCTATTTAAGTAAAAGAAAGACAAGGAAGAAATGCCGTTTATGACAGAAATGTTATAATTTGGACTCATGTTTGAGGTTGAATGATTTAGAGATTGAAAAAAACAGGAGGAAGTTATATGAAACTTCTTTGTTCTTTTTTAATCTGCTAAGAGTGAGTGATCAGAGGAGAGTGCAAGGAGAGAGGGGGAAAAGGAGGAAGAAATGGAGAGAGAGAGAGAAAGAGAGAGAGCGAGGAAGGGAGCATGAGTGCAAGAGAAAACCTCTGCTTTAAAAGGAATAGGGTGTTGAAGAAAGTGGACAGGCAGAAAACCAGCCATAGTGTTGCTGCTATGGTTACTGGACCATCTGCGTTCTTGCCTACCAGACACCTAAGGGTGATACAATCTGGTAGCCAGCTAAATATTGAAATGGACCTAACAGTGACACCAGTTATTTTTGCCATTTCTTAAGAGAGTGATTCTAGAACAGACTGCAACACTGCACGACTGTTCTTACGTCCCCTTCCACGTGAAGCATTCTAGGGTGCCAGTACAAGCCCCCTTGAGGGCATCAAGAAATGTCTGAAGTACTGCAATGGCCCTGATTTTCAGTCCTTGAGAGGCCATTTGTTTTTATTAAACTATTAGGCGATGTCTCTGCAGTTGATACATTTTACATGTTTTCAATTGTGATTGATTTGCAAATAAACCAAAGGTCGACTAAAACACAAGAACTATCCTCTACAAGGAAATGGGACTCTCCATTGATCGAATCTCCAATATTCCTCAAGTAGGGGGCATGTAAAGAGTTCATTCTCCCCAGAACATTCTAAATCCATCCCTCACTAGAAATAGAGCTTTCTCATGAAAGTTCAAGGGAACTGTGGCAAGAATTGTGTTGCAGGAAAACCAGCCCTGAACCATCCCACCTGCCCATGTCCCCCAGCATGATTTATGAGACACGCCAGCCACAGATAAGCCACTTCTAACCAGGACAAGCTGGAATTGAGCCCGTCTTGGATTTTGCCAGTTTCATCCCCAGATTGCTTTCCCTTCCATACTTCTTATTTAAGTAAAAGAGGGACAAGTAAAAAATGCATTTTTATGATGGAAACATTGTAATTCAGACTCATATTTAAGGTTTGAATCATCCAAAGACTAAAAAATCTCTAAAGAAGGCCAATGACTCCTGACTGTGTGTTTCCAGCACTTGGTTCTGCCCCGTAGGTGTCTTGCAGGCACCTCAAAATTCACATGTCCGAAGGTTAACTCAACTTTTCCACTTCCTATCACTAGTTCTATTTCCATATGCCAGTGAATATCCAGGCTAGAAAGGTCAAAGCTATCTTCAACTTTCCCACCTCCAGCCATGTTAGTTAGCCATGGGGCTTAGATGTATTCGTTCACTTACCGTGTCTGAGCCTGGGTTTTCCTCAGTTGCCCAGTAAGTTCCTTTCTTCTCAAGTTAGCGATGAAGATTAAATGAGAAAGTGTGTGGAGAATGCTTAGAACAGTGCCTGGCATAGTAAATACTCAGGAAATGGTGGTGGTTCCATAATTATCCCTCACCGGACGGCTTGAGGACTCTTAATCCATCTTCCTGAGGATGGCAACGTCCCACTTTTTCCATGCTCGCTCTCTGCTGCCTTTAGGACCCACACAGTGCACTTCACATGATCATTCGTCTGTTGCAGTTTTCCTGTCCATGCATCATCATCGCGTGTTGGGGATGTGGGGAGCACAAACTTGCCTTTTGTTCACAAGTTTCCAGATGGAGAAAAGCACATCTGAGCGGCTACACACAAGGGCATAGGGAACTCATCCTTCTTCTGCATTTGAATCTGATTGAGATGACTAAAGCCCAAACTTGAAGCAGGTGCCATAATGGGATGAGCCACAGGGGATGGAGGTGATTAGTATCCTTCGCATGCGTGGGGAATGTGCATTGTTTTAGTTAGATGGGGTGTAGTCATGGTTTGCAAAAATGGCTTGCATCAATATCTCCCATCCCACAAGCTTTTTGCAATGTGGCTCTGCCACTTCTCTCCTCAAGAGGTGGAGTCTATTTTCTCTTCTTTTGAACTTGGCCTGGCTTTGTGACTTGTTTTGACCAGTAAAATGTGGCAGAAGTAACACAGGTTTTACGGTTTCTGTTTAAAAGGTTTTCTAGCCCTCTCTTCACACTCTAGGAATGTTCTGAGGGCCCCCTGAGAAGTCTGCCTTGAGACCAGCACGCTGTAAGAAAGCTCAAGGTGGCTGTATGGAGAGCCTACATGTGGTAAGTTCAAGGTGCTGTTGCCTAAAGCCCCCAGCTGAGCCTACCTCCAGCCAATCTGCCACATGGGTGCCTTTCCATAAGAATGATGCCAGGACAGATCAGCAGAACGGTCAATCAGGCAACCCACAGAATTGTGATAAAAAGATACATTGTTGACATTGTTTGAACTTCTAATCATATGAATGAATAACTTCATAATCTTGTTCCAGTCTTCCTTTAGTTTAATTTCCTACCCTCTGCCCTTGAAGTTGTGTGAAGAATTCTTCAGACAAATGTTAAGATCATAACTTCAGAAACCACCTTGAATTCTTGATGTTGTGGTAAAGCTATAATATTCACAGTCAATTTTAAAATGTGGGAAATTAGTTCAATGAGTACCCCAATTCAAGTAGGAAATCAGGGATGCCTGGGTGGCTCAGTCGGTTGGGCGTCTGACTTTGGCTCAGGTCATGATATCATGGTTCATGGGTTCAGGCCCCTTGTCAGGCTCTGGGCTGACAGCTCGAAGCCTGGAGCCTGCTTCTGATTCTGTGTCTCCTTCCCCTGCTCACACTCTATGTGTGTGTGTGTGTGTGTGTGTGTGTGTGTGTGTGTGTGTGTGTCTCAAAAATAAATAAACATTAAAACAATTTTTTAACGTGGGAAATCAGTTCAATGAGTACCCCAATTCAAGTGTTAAGTGACCATATGAAATGTGTGGCATGGGAATTCAAGCAGCTGAACCAGCATTGTTATCACCCATTGACGGCTGTTGCTGTATTCAACACATGAGAGTCAAAATGCAAGTTTTGTGAAGAACACTTGGAACATGTGTGGTTATTATAGTCAGTTTGTTTAAACACATTCAAAAGAGAAGTCATTCCAGCAGAGCAAATCAGGAAATGCAAGCAATCTCTGCAATCATTATGGTAGAGTCGGTCACTAGGAAACATATTTCATCTAGAAATAGAATCGCGGTGGAAAATTTTTACCTTGGTTAGTTCTCCTGGCCATAAGGTTACCGGCTTAATCATAGGAATCCCCAGTGGAAGAACCCAGAGGTTACTAATTTAAAACAAACAACAACGTAATTAAACCTTAAAGTGCTGTTAGATTCATCTTCCAAATTGGAAAACTGCTTCTGAGGGCCAGAAAGAGCCTTTCCAAGGGTGAGAGGATGTCGGGGAGAGCGGGGCTGCAGGAAACACACTGCCTGGCCCTGGCGTCCTTCCGATCCCAGGTGGGGATCGTGAGGCGTCAGTCAGACAAGTGTGCCCTGCTCGCATCTCCGGGTGTGCCTGAAGCCTCGGGACAATCCTTACACAAAATGGTTAGGTTTCAGGTGATGGGGCACGTATTTTGTTTTTCCTAACTCTTCATAGTCATATACACATCTAGAGCTACCTTTGTACTCATAGGGCCCCGAAAACTTTTTTTCCATGTTGGGCATTAGGTACCCTTGCTGGAAGAGTTCCGAGGTTTCTGCTCTCGCAGTGGTGGTTATGTTGCATTGCTGAGCACCGTGCATACTGATAACTGGAACTGAGGCTGGTGCACCACAAAAACAGTCTGACCCTTAGTGCCTGGCTGGCTGGCAGACCCCGGCCAATTCTTTTTTTCCTCCTTTCTTTCTTTTTTAGAGAGAGAAAGAGAGTGCAATCAGGGGAGATGGGCAGAGGGAGAGAGAGTGAGATATGGGGCTCGACCCACGACCCTGGGATCATGACCTGAGCTGAAATCAAGAATTGGACATTACCCCACTAAGCCACCCAGGTGCTCCATTTTTCTTTTAATTCTTTTTTTTCTGTCTTTTTTTTCTTTTCTTTCTTTTTTCTTTTCTTTTCTTTTTTTTGGCAGAACTTTTAGAAACCATTTGCTTTCTGGTTAAAATGTCACAGGTTACTGTGTCGAGGAAGATGGATTTTTGGCTTTTTAGACATCATAAAGCTACACTCCTCCTTTTTATTAAATACTGTATTTTTTGTCATTTAAACTCAGGACAATTTCCTTATTTAGATGAGTTTATGTAAATTAACAATTTTTATCATTTTTTTAATGTTTATTTATTTTTTGAGGGAAACAGAGAGACAGAGTGGGGTGGGGGAGGGGCAGAGAGAGAGGGGGACACAGAATCTGAAGCAGGCTCCAGGCTCTGAGCTGTCAACACAGAGTCTGATGCGGGGCATGAACTCAGGGATCGTGAGATAATGACCTGAACTGAAGTCGGACACTTAACCGACTGAGCCACCCAGGCGCCCCTACAAATTTTATTGTGTACTTGCACAATAAAATCTGTTGGAAAGTTCCACCAGTAGTCCACATTGTGTGAGTAATGCTACTGTCACCGACCACCACACTTTTTTTTTAAAGAACAGTATTTTGGTTTTGGATGTTCATTATTTTCAGAATTAAACTTTGGGCTCCGGTTTTGAGAGAGACATAAATATTTTTTTCCTGGTTGTTTAAAAGGAAAACACACTTTGCTTCTTTACTGGACTAGAGAGAGAGAGAAACACCCCCTCTACAGTGCATATTTAGAATCCCTCAAACCTTTGAAAAGGACTTCACTGCTGACTTTACTACCAGAGCTCCATCCATCTTCCCCCCAGCACTCTTTTCATAAGAATGTAAATAACCTTGTTTCACAACACACCCTTCTACACGTAGGACTTGCTGGCTCCCAGGCTCATTGTGATCTCTACTGATGATGTTCGGTTCTGCTGGTCTTAAAGCTTACTGCAGCGTGGAGCTTCCTCCCGTTCCCCCTCCCTCCCCCGCTTCCCTCACTCCCCCCCACGCCCCTCCCACACCCCCTCCTGCCCCTCACACAGGCTGATTCCCTGTAGCTTCCCAGCCACAGCAGGGGAACTGTAGCCTTGCAAGAGAGCATGTGTAAATGAGAAAGCCCGCAGCCTGGTGGACCCATCCAGAGGTGGAGAGCAGAGTACTGGAGTATTAGGGTCAGAATGCACAGCTGGACAAATAGCACATGCTGGGCTCCCAGAGTACATGGCAGAAGGCGGAGTTCCTGGCTCTTCTTATCTCTTCTTCTCTTATTCTGCATTATCATCATTTCCCTCCCTTGTTTTTTTTTTTAATTTTAATGTTTATTTATTTTTGAGAGAGACAGAGCATGAGCAGGGGAAGGGGCAGAGAGAGAGGGAGACACAGAATCCTAAGAAAGCTCCAGGCTCCAAGCTGTCAGCACAGAGCCCAATGTGGGGCTCGAACTCACAAACCATGAGATCAAGACCTGAGCTGAGGTCAAATGTCCAATCCACTGAGCCATCCAAGCGCCCCTCCCTCCCTTCTTTAAACCCACAGCCCTGTTGAGTACTTACCCACCAGAAATGGATATTCCAGCCTTTCTTCAGTTCTTCCCTCGGAGCCTGGGAATGCTCCTCTACTGCCTGACCCTAACCTTACTGGGACAGCTGTGCCAGCACAGAGGCACCACAACCATGGTGATTCATCAACCACAAGAAAGATCACGAGAGACTGGACAAGGTTCCCCATGGCCTCCTAGGAGGACAGTTTCCAACATCACCTGAATCAAGGTGTACCAGACTCATCCCTTCAATACATCTTGCTCTTTTAGTCTCTAGACTATCATCTGATTATTCATGTATGAGAGGCTTATTCTCCCCAGTCTAGATTCATTGCTCACTTCCCATAGACAGGAAACATGTTTAGCCCATTTTGTTGCCCAAAGGCCTTGGCACGTGGTAACTGTTTAAGAAGCTCTGACCTAATAGGATCCAGAGCCTCCTCCAAAAAGATTACAGTTCAAACCAAGGGCACTAACATAGCAACAGGGGGCACTGAGACTATGGTTTTATAAAGATTCTGACAGTGTCTTGCATAACCAAGCATATTCAGTGGGAAAATTCTGTCTACAACCGACAAAATCTCTCCTCCAGCCCCAGAGGCAATCCAGGAATCTGGCTTCCTATCTCAGCGGTATATCAGAGCCACCTGGAGTGCTTGCTGAAATTACAGATGTCCTACCCACCCACCCCCCCCATCCCCTCAGCATTAATTTTGATTCCTCAGATATGGGATACAATTGGAAAATATGCATTTATTTTAAATTGCCTAGGCAATTGATGCCTGGCAAGGTTTTGGTCCACCACCCCCAGAGAATGGTGCAATGCAGAGCCCTGTTCTAAGACGCTAATCTTCTACACCCTGCATAATTGCTGGGGAGATTGAGGGTGTAGCATTCCATGGTCCTAACACTCAGCTTCCTATCAAGGCTGAAACAGAAAGGGGTGGAGATTCAAGTTGATCATTTACACTAAACATACTTTCAGTGTTGATGTGAGAAGCGCCTTCTTATTGGCAAGCAATAGGATTTTCCCTTGTGTGATAAGCCCCTTTTCAATTCAGGACTTTGGCCATTGGGATATATATTTGAGGCTGGTGTGCTGATAGTGATGAGGTTGCATTGGCTGCCAAATGAAAGTTCTATAGGAGGAAAATGTATACAAAGTGCAGAAAGTTTGCATTATTTGAAGAATCTCTATTTGCCTACCAAGGGCATTGCTTATACGTACCCAGACGAGTTTGACTAGTTGAGAAGCAATGGCCGTCCCCGATACTGGCTTTGATTCAAGAATGTGCCCTACCTTTCCAGGTTCAGGGTTCCACCCGCACGACTTCTGCCCTGCCACCACTGACAGACAGCTTTTCCAATTAGAGGAGTCTCTCTCTTTCATTCCTCATCCCTTCCCAGCCCTCCAGCATGGTTAAGTCAACAGAGCCATCTGAATTGGTACAATCCTCTTTTCTATGGCAGTTATTAAGAGTTCATTCACATACGGTCGATCCAATAGCCATATAGATCCAAGCGGTCACCTAACTATATTTCCATCAGTTTTCAGGATTCCAAAACACTGAATCAAGCGACGTTTCAGCCTGGCTGCCTTTGTAATAAAGACAGCCTCATTTTCCACTAATGCAGAAAATATGCCTGTGGACACAAAGTCGGAAGAGATTGGTTCTACTCTTTTCATCCATTTATCCGACCAAAGAAGGCAAGCTATTCAAATCTCATCTCTCGTGTACCCCCAGCAGATGGAATCATTATTATATTTATGCACATGGAAGGCACATTTCCAGGGTCAAATTGGAGAATTTTAGAAATGTCATTATGCCACCTGTTACAGTTGGTGAGCTATGCTGCCTGGGATACAGTGTGCCCTTCCATACGTTGACTTTACATTTGCTTGTTCAAAGATTGCAAGACATTTTGCTGACATTCTTATTCTGGGGCAAAGGAAGGCACGATATAACCATTCCTCTTCTTCTTTTTTTTAATCGTGTTGAAAGATTCCAAAGAAACAAATTGGGAGAGTGAAACACAAATTAGACAGAGGCTTCAAGTCCAAGATTGCTGTTAATTAGTGATATAACCTTGGATTGTCACTTAACCCATTGAGTTTACTTTTTTCAGTTGTGCATTTTTTTGATTCAACATACATTTCTTAAATTATATGTAAATATTTAGAGCCGAAAGAGTCTCATAAATAAAGGGCTTCAGAAGTTTATGCTTTCGACTTAGAGACAGAGAAGACCTCGTGACCTGGAAGCCAGTGAAGAAGCTGAGCCCTGTGTTGCCTTATGCACAATAGAGGCCATCTTATCTTCAGAAATGCCCCCGCAGTTCACAAGTCATGAACTTTATGATAATGGCCCTTTGTTACAGAAACAGATGGTTTTCATAATTCTTATTAACTGCATTAAAAGAAATCATGCAGTGATGATCTAATCAAAAGGCTTAGACTGTAAGCAAGACAAATCATTCTGAAAGTAACTCAGAATGGTACTTTTTTAGTGGTTATTTTTGAGAGAGAGAGAGAGAGAGAGAGAGAGAGAGAGAGTGGGGGAGGGGCAGAGAGAGGGGGGACAGAGGATCCAAAGCAGGCTCTGAACTGACAGCAGCGAGCATGATGTCGGCTCGAATTCACGAACGACGAGATCATACACGAGCCAAAGTCGGAGGCTCAACCGACTGAGCCACCCAGGTGCCCCCAGAATGCTATTTTTAGATCTTCTCATTTAGGATCAAGCTGTGACTAATGCTCCAGCTCTGAGCCCTCCCCTCTGACTTCAGGGCAGGTTGAAAATTTTTCTCATTAATGTTGTCAGTCCCATGACTTAGCTCTTATGTCCTGGACACATGACCTTCTCTGCAAGGTCTGACATGTCCTGCCTTCTTCAGGAGTCCTAACAGTGTCCAGGAACTTTGGAGAAATCTGTCATATTTCTCAGTTCAAAAGAGTGGTGCCTGGCACACGACCAGACCTTCAACAGAGGTATATTGTATGAATGGGCAGTGAGTGAATGAATGGATACAACGCCCTCTTCAAGCCCTGTCACACCTGTTTTCGTTACTCTTCAGACCCCAGGCTCATCCTCTGCAGAACTAGGTGTGAGCTGCATGATCTCAGACCCTATCCTGCCTTCTACACAAAGTCTGACAGAAAAAGTCCTTGATCCAAGAGACAGGAGACCTGGTCATGAGAGGCACAGAGTAGGCACTCAAATAAAAATTAATTAACTGAATTGAGTCTGTATACTAGTCTTGGATTTACAACTCCGTGATGTGTGATTGATTTTTTTTTTGCTAAAGTTTTAAACCTAGGTTTTTCCACATGTAAAATAAAGGAGTTACGGAAGCCGGGGTGGCTGAGTCAGCTGAGCATCTGACTTCGGCTCAGGTAATGATCTCATGGCTCATGGGTTCAAGCCCATTGTCAGGCTCTGTGCCGACAGCTCAGACCCCGGAGCCTGCTTTGGATGCTGTGTCTCCCTCTCTCTCTCTCTCTATCCCTCCCCGACTCACACACACACACTCTCTCTCTCTCTCTCAAAAGTAAATAAACTTTAAAAAAAGTAAAAAATAAATAAAGGAGTTAGACTAGGTCACCTTGAAAATCCTTTTCAGCTCTAAGAATCTATGATTTTATAATTGTATACCCTAGCTTTACCCACAGCTTGGCTCTGTAGTCTAATGCTCTTGTATAGAGCCTGAGAGCCTCTGAACTGATCTTGAAAGTGTGCTAGGTAACTTAAGTATCCCGGTCCTCATCTATAAAGGTGGGCAACAGTCCTAGGGCTATTTTGTGGCTTAAATAAAATAAGAGCTGTGAGACGCCTGGAAACATCCCTGACACATAGAAGATGCCCGACAAATGACAGTTGTCACTGTTTTTGTCATCAAATAACAGCTTTTCTCTACTCTTTTAGCTAAAAACTTTGTCAGATCAATTGGTCTTAAATTAACTACCGTATATAACTCCAGTCTCTAGTTTTAAAATATTCAATCATGGACTCGGGTGTTGGGCAAATCCAGACTTTAACAATAGCCAAGCCAGTTACTAGCTGCGTAACCTCAGATTAGTCACTCAACCACTCAGAACCTTGGTCTCCTCACCTGTAAAATAGGAATCATTTTGCTACTTTTGCTAATTTTATGGAAGGATTGTGTGTAAAGAATCTGGCATGAGAATGGCCCCCAGCTATCAGCAGGTCCATGATGTTAAGCAAGGCTGGGCTCTGGGTTTTTTGTTTTTACTTCTCCGTCCGGGGAAGAGAACAGGTACGCGCAGTCTGTTACAGGCTCCATTCTCCCAGGTGCAGCCTATGATTTCTGCCAGCATTCCCCACGATTGCTTTGTTCCCCTAACCCCACCTTATCTAGGCGCTTCCAGATTATCAAGGATCTGAAAATAAGTGAGTGAAACCAATGTAACTGGTTTCAGCAATCAGGATAGTTCCCACCACCTACTCTCTGTTACAGTGCTGCTCAAGCCCAAGCTGGGAATTTCTAAGTAATCCAGACAACCAAATAGTACAAAAATAATTTTGATTTGACTTTGAAATGAAGCTTGGGATGTTGCGGCAACAAACGTCCTCCCTAATTAAGTTCTACCTAGGAGAAATCAATTCCCATTTCCTGAGCTCACATCGTCTGAAAGCAGGAAGAGGGAGCTCAGAAACCTACTTGGTTCCAGAGAAGCCCAACTTGCTCAGTGTTCAATACTGGCTACAGAAATCCTCTAGCAATCCACAAAACCCATAGAACCAAAAATTGCCTACTCATCGAGCTGTAGGTGTGAATGGATTCTATGAATTCAGCAGGCATGAGCCAGTCCCACTCTCAGGCATCTGTGTCCTTCCTGGCCATCTAAGGGCCTGGGGGCATCCGACTGCTGACCCTGCTGTCAGTGGCTTTGTCCAGGGGGACCTCGGGCTTCCCCCCCCACCCCGAGGAAAGACAGTCCTACTGGAACTTTTATTACCTGAATCTTTTTTTAAATTTATTTTCTGGGGCGCCTGGGTGGCTCAATCGGTTAAGCGGCCAACTTGGGCTCAGGTCATGATCTCACAGTCTGTGAGTTCGAGCCCCGCGTCGGGCTCTGTGCTGACAGCTCAGAGCCTGGAGCCTGCTTCGGATTCTGTGTCTCCCTCTCTCTCTGACCCTCCCCCACTCATGCTTTGTCTCTCCTGCTCTCAAAAATAAATAAAAACATTAAAAAAATTTAAAATTTATTTTCTATCTTTTTAAGGTTTATTTATTTATTTTTGAGAGAGAGAAGGGGAGGTGTAGAGAGAGAGGGAGACACAGAATCTGAAGCAGGCTCCGGGCTCATAGCTGTCAGCACAGAGCCCCAAATGGGGCTTGAACTCACCAACCACGAGATCATGATCTGAGCCAGAGTCAGATGTTTAACCAACTGAGCCACCCAGGTGTCCCTATTACCTAATTCTTATTGGGACTTTCATGTCCTGAGGACAGGTGTGGCGATCCCTCTGAGGGGCCCTGTTAACCCCAAAGATAAACAGCACTCTGTTTAGACCATGGCGAATAATAAACCAACGAGCCTGTCTTTTTCAGAATCAGAAATGAAAATAATCTGCAACCTAGGGAAGGAAAGGGTGGCATTCACTTAAGCGAGTGAAATAAACTAATTTTTGAACATTTCTTTTTCAGTTTATAGTATACCATCTTATAATCTATGGTTTCTGGAGACATTTTGGGAAAATAGTGTAGAGAAAGGGTTATATTCTTGCCTGATAGTATTTGTACTAAAATATAAGGCTCTCTGTAAATGTCAGAAACAGTAGGTGAGCTTTGGATCTCCTACTTGTCAGATAATTCACTGATCAGAAGTAATAATAGATAGGACACTTCTCTATCTTTTGTGTTTTACCAAAAAAAAAAAAAAAAGTCACATTCATCTGGAGTCAGTGTTCTAGACACCAAAGGGACTGCAGTTCTGCTTTTAGTTCTGCCTTTCGAAAGACATATGTTTGAGGGCAGGTAGTGATTTAACCTCCCTAACCTGCAGTTCTCATTTGCAATATCGAGAAGGCTCTTCCCAAATCAACAAGAGCTATGCACAAAATGAGGTATTGATACTCTGTCTCCGGCAGGTCCACATTCGGTCTTTGTGTTACCCATGTATTAGCAGTTTTACCCATGTCTAGACAATGCTGGGTGAATAGTGGGTACTGGGCAAACAATGATGGTGAAGAAACTGCACATCGATAATAATGTCCGTGGGCACGTGTGAACTGTCTTATGGTTCACAAGGCAGCCTAAATATTTAATATGACTTGATTCTTTCAGCAACTCTATGAAGTAGGTATTGTTATGCCCCTCTTATAGATGAAGAAACCCAGAGAGCTAAAAGGAGAGGTCAAGGTGAAGGTGTCCAGCTCATTACCTGTCAAATGGAAGAAACTCCATCCAAGTCTGAGTTGTTCCCAGGTTGACACAGAGCAGATTTTAGCCCCTGTCTCCACACTCTAAGCCCTGACTCTTTCTTTGGTGACAAAGCTGCATTTTTAAATAAGAAATTGAAAACGTTTCGGGGCGCCTGGGTAGCTCAGTCGGTTAAGGGCCCAAATTCGGCTCAGGTCATGATCTCACTGTTCGCGAGTTTGAGCCCCATGTGGGGGTCTGTGCTGACAGCTCAGAGCCTGGAGCCTCCTTCAGGTTTTCTCTCCCTCTGTCTCTGTTCCTCCCCCACTCGCATTCTATCTGTCTGTCTCTCTCTCTCAAAAATAAACTTTAAAAATTAAAAAAAAGAAAGAAAAGAAATTTAAAATGTATCATTTTCCTCCTTTTGCCTCCTAACAGAAGCCACATGCTGTGTCTGGTTCCTCTAACTCTCTCACTAAGGCTAATGATAGAAAACATTAAAATGAAGAACATTTGTATTCAGGATCTCTAGGCGTCCTTCTCAGTTCACTTCTTGCTTTTTGCCCCGTCTTCACACTTCCCCGTTCTCTTGTGCTGCTTCAGCATCCCTTATTGCCCTTCGAGATGGGCTGCTGCGGTCATTCTAGGTGTGGACAGTGGAGCCACGTGGTCTGGGTGATGGCACTGCCACTTACTCCCTGCATGACCACAGCAAGTTCCTCAACTGAGGCTTCTCACTTTCAAGTGTGGATAGCGCTTGCTTCATTATGTGACTGCAATTAAGTAAGAGCTCACATAGGGAGCCTAGCACAGTGCCTGGCTGTTAGGAAGTGCACTGTAAATCCTAGGCGCTACTGTGGCCACTCAGGAAACCCATGTCATCAACGCATCCTGAGAGAAGTGCGGCATACTTTTTTGGGGAGTGTGGAGACGGGAGTCCTAAGCTCTTTTACCTCTTTGTTTAATGCTGTGGTCCTCAAACTTTGGGACTCACCAGAATCACCTGAGAAGCTGTCCACCTTCTTACAAGTCAGTAAACCTGATTGAGGCCAGAGCCACTGCCCTCAAACAGGCGTAAGAGGACCAGTGTTTAAAAACCACCAGTATAAAAGGCTCTGGAGGCAGAGGCCATAGTTAGTTTCTAGTCATATGACCTGGGAGCTGTCACTTAACTCTCCACACCACATCCTAAAACGAGGAATAAGAATCTCTCTGTCATGGGGTTATCGAGAGAAAAAAGTAAAACATTTGTAAAGATGTCGCAGTGGTATCTACTCAGTTGAGTAGTATATATGAAAGGCAACTCAGAGAAGTTCTAATTAATCCTCTTTGCATTCAAAAATGAAAAACAGACACACGAGGTTAAATTAATAGGCGCTCAAAAAACACTCATCGAAAGCTCCCAGAGCTTTAGAACTGGGACTTGAACTTGTGTTTCCTGTGAGTCAAACTCAGGCCCTCAACAAAATTCCAGGCTCTAACACTTCAGTATAGAGCTCGCTCTTATATGTGACATTATTAGTGTGCAACCATCTCACAGTCTTTAGAAGGACTTGTGATTAACACACACATTAGCACTAGTTTGGTCATGGTGGAATTTTATGCATCAGGGAGGGAAACACTACATAATTGTCCTATGATTTGGGAGAAGGAAATACTGTATTAACTTCTCCTCTTCCTCTTCCTCTTCCTTTTGGTTCTTCCTTCTTCTCTCTCTCATCCTTTGGCAGATATAGTGTTCAACATGGAATTGCAGCCAAAGGAGAGGCAGACTCTGAAGGCTCCCCTCGCCCCCACCCCTCACGGTGAAATTTTGAGCTAGATACTGTGTTACTCCAGAAATCCAGCACCTGTCATTGCACTATCATGAATAATCTCTTGAATTGAAGAAACAGGATAACTGCCTTGTCAGCACAACCTGAAGCTGCTGGCTGTTGGAATGAGTAATTCCTCCTAAAAAATACAATTTTTTTCCTGCTCATTTCCACCCTCAAAGTTGCAAAGAAAAGTTGGAACTCTTTTACACGTCTTGAATTTTAGAACCAGATAGAAGGGATATAAAGAGAAGTGTTTTCAATCTTTTCTGACTATGATCCATAGTAAGAAATATATTTACATATGAGCCAGTACACACATAAACACACACACACACACACACATTCTATCTAAAACATATTCTATTTTATTTCATATTACTGTTTGTTATTTGTTCTATTTCATGTTTTAATGTTTGACTCATCGCATTCGTTTCTTGAGCCATAAATGAGTTTTGATTGAAGTTTCAAAAATATTTCCACAGAGGGAAGCCTGGGTGCCTCAGTTGGTCGGGCGTCCAACTCTTGATTTCGGCTCAGCTCATGATCTTGCAATTCGTGGGGTCGAGCCCTGCGTCAGGCTCTGCACCGACCATATGGAGCCTGCTTGGGATTTTCTCTCTCTTCCTTTCTTTGCCCTTCCCCTGCTCATGTCCTCCCTCTCTCTCTCTTTCTCTCCCTCTCAATAAAATAAAATAAACTTGAAAATATACTGACATAGAAATTACAGTTCTACTTTTCCATGTTACATCAGAAAACGCGAAAGACCAGGAAGATGAAGGGACTTGTCCAAGGTCATGTAGCAAATACTTATATAGAACAGCAAATTCCAAGGCAAGGAGGACTGAAATAGCATACAGTGGAGGTAGGCAGAGATGGGGGAGTGAAGGTAGTGAGGCCAGGAAGGCCACAACATGAAGCTCTCTGTGTGCTAACACACATCTGCAAGCTCACACGCACCAACTACAAGCTATGGAAGCCAGAGAAGGATTCCGAGCAAG
This sequence comes from Paguma larvata, assembly GCA_030068075.1. Lineage (NCBI taxonomy): Eukaryota > Metazoa > Chordata > Mammalia > Carnivora > Viverridae > Paguma > Paguma larvata. The sequence goes on from CM057829.1 coordinate 70,850,380, forward strand.
CAGCGAACCGACAGTGTGTTTTCATCATGGAGGATGTAATGGGAATGGAGAACAGGGGCGGGGCAACCTCTCCTTTCCTCACTGCCATCCTTCCTCTCCTTTGCAGCAACATCTTCCAACTCTCGCACACGTTCCCATCTGATGCAAGCATCTCATCCTTGGATGTCCTGTCTTCCCAGCATATCCCTAAGTCCAACCTTGCTGATGTAAAAACCTATCTGAATGATCCCTCTAACCTCAGGATTCACAGGTCTGCTTCCTTGTCTCTGAAGACCTCCATCCTACCTTCATCGCTTGACGCAAGGCTACGCCTTAGACCGCGCCAGCGCTGGAAGCTACTTTCTGGTCTTATTCTGTGGACCTGCACGGATTCATTGCCCTCTCTCCCCACCAACTCCCAATTCCAGCAAGTATATGTTAAATGTTACTATGTGCTAGAGAATGTATGAAGAGTGGAAGATACCAAGTTGTTTAACACATAGTCTTTGTGGTCAAGAAGATCTTGTCATGGTATCAAACAGACAAATAAGAATTCAATCCAGAATGATATATGCTATGCTGCTGGTGGGGGCGCTAGTAATAGTAGTAACAGTAGAATCTTTTTGGTGCTTTCTATGACCAGACACTATTCTAAGCGCTTTGCAGGGATGAACTCAGTCCTCTTAACAAGTAAAGATAATTTAACTGATAGATGTCGGAGCCAGGATTCACAGCCAGACACTCTGGCTCCAGAAGCCTTTCTAATAACCACCCCATACCGTCAAGGATAAAGGCAGACACATGTTGCTATGAAAGTCCATCAGGGGTAACTAATAGAGAGTATTCTGGAGAAGGTGACCCCTGGCATGCGTCTAAATTGATTTAGCCAATTGGAGAAGGTGGATTGATTCAGGTAGGAAGAGCTGAGTTGGAGGTGAAAAATGGTAAAGAACATACAAATGATTTAGCCGGGCTGGAATCTAGAATGCACATTCAGGGATGGCAAGGGAGAAGATGGGCAAGATAGGAATTGTGTTCATCCTTTTCCATGGAGACATAATATTTAGGGCTCAAAAACGTTGTAAAATGCCATGGCCTCCTTGAGGCCTTTCTTTATCCCTTAAAACCAGAGATCCTCCTATTTTAAAATCCAAATAGCATTTTGTTTGCTATTATTCTTACAGCACTTGCATTGGGCCTCATACTGCAACCACCTCTGCCCTTGTCTTACCCTCTGCTGGATCTTAGGCGTCCCTCCCTCAAAAACAAAGCTTTGTACACAGTAGACACATTTATTTACTTACCCAACTGGTTCCAGGAAGGATTCAGGAGTGCTTAGGAGTACCTATTTGACACATTGTTTAGAAAGGGCTCCGATTCAAACAGACTAATCAGGCCTTTCGGTGGAAACGAAGTATGCATTTTGTGGGTCACGGAGGTCAGTGGCCGCAGGAGAGGAAAAGGGTAGCTTTAGGAAGGACTGGGACTGTAACCCAGGACAGACAACAGCCAGTACACAGAGAAGAGAAGGGCTGAAAGCCACTTTCTGATTTGGTGGGACTCTGGGAGTAGAAACAGAAAGAACCATAGAAGTGGCCCAAGATGGCCTGAGGGTTTATTCCTTGGGACGGGATTCTGCTCCAAGTAAGCCATTCCCGGCTCCTCCCTCAGGACTCAGCCCCTAGGTTGTTTCCATGAAGGACTGACATAGGCACTGCCAGAGGCAGCCCAGAGGACTCCTTATTAATACCCGCAGTGGACAGTGGCCTCAGCACCGGCACTCGGAGGCTCTTGCCTGGGTTAGGAACCATTGCTCTGCTCGAGAGGCCCTGAGGCCGCGCGGTTGCTCTGTTTGGAAGCCCCACTGCAGGGATCACATGCTGCTGGAGTGAAAGCCAGGGGCTCAAATGGAGCTTGGGTTTCAGCCAGCCGGCAGGCTCCCCCTTGAGTGTACTGCCCGGCCGGTGTGGTTGGAAAAATAGTAGTTAGAGTCAGACTGAATAGACCCTTATTACGAAGTGACCTCTGTGAGACCACTTCTTTGCAGGTAACTCTACAGCTTGGTGCACCTTATGGGTTCCTAAAAGTGCAGACTCTAGAGTGGGACCCAGATGCAAATGTGGCTCTGCCACTTTCTAGACAAATCCTTTCACCTCTCTGAGGCTTGGCATCCTCGTCCGTGAAAGGGGAGGAGTAGCTCCTCAAAGAGTCGCTGTGAGGACTGAATATGATCACGCATGTAGGGTGCCTAATGCTGTACCTGATATTTAGTTAACCCTCCACAGTTATGGTTCTTTATCTTTCAGGGGCTGTTAGCTCCTCCTGTGCATATGAGTTATACCCACACATTTAACTGTACCGATCTAAATATCATGTGATTTCTAGGTTTATATTTTTATTAATATTTTGTATTTCTCCTTTAAAAATCTGCTTTAAACCACTCCCAATTTCTTCAGGGCTTTATTTTATAAGAATCTTGGCTGAAATCACCTTCTCTTGTCCTGCTGGGGAGGCAGAAGGTCCTGAGCAGCTGTGAAGGGCGTTTCCCCAGCACAATGACACAGCACAGCTCGGCTGGCATCAGATGGCCGGGCTGGAACACCTACAAGCAGAAGCAGGAGCTCATTTGCATTAGGATCCTGCACCCAGCCTTTCTCCTGAAAACGAAAGCGCAGGTGAGCTGGCTGCGGAAGGAGCCAACTGTGGGAAAAGCTAGGGGAAGCAGAAAACTCCAGGGTGGTGAGGAGCTGTAGGCAGGCAGGAACAAGAACCAACATTTACAGAGATTCTTGGCTGTACTAGGCTCTTCATACATATCTTTTCCCATTTTATTCTCATAATGACTACATGTGAGATGGCTTATCGTCCTGTTAGGAGGATATAGAGAGAAGATACATTTCAGCGATGCTAAGTGACTTACCCGAGATAACACAGGTGCTTTGCATGCCTGTCTTCCTGATTTCAGAGCACATTTTCTTCCTGGGAAAAACCACATAGCCTCAAGGAGGCTAGTCCTGGATCTGCACCAACTACTGTGTTCAGAGACTAGACCTCCGCCCCCTATGGTTACGTGAGGGGGAGTGGACTGATGACTTCCGTGGTCCTTTCCACCTCACTCATGCTGTTCCTGTCACTTCGAGAAGCTCTGCTCAGTGCAAATGCATCGAGTACCTATTTACTAAGTGCCAGATATTTTTCTCTTATTCTAATTCATTTTCAAATTTTCAGCCAACTTCTTTTTTTAAGATTTTATTTTTAAGTAATTTACACCCAATGTGGGGCTCAAACTTATAACCCTGAGATCAAAAGTCGTATGCTCTACTGACTGAGCCAGCCAGGCACCTCTCAGCCAACTTTTGATTATGAAAAATACCAAAAGCCTTGATGCAACAATTATTAAAATGTTACCATATTTGATTCTTTCATGTCTTTCTCTGTATCTATTTTTATACCACTTATCTGAAATTTTGAAATTAAGTAGTGGTCATCTTGAGATTTTACCCCTAAATATTTAGTCCTGCATCTCCTACAAGTAAGGACATTTTCTTGCATAACCACAAACCACGACCATACCTAAGAAAATTAACAATAGTCCCCTATTTGTATCTTAGAGTAACATCTAGTCCAGATTAAAATTTCCTTACCTCTAAAAGCTTTTATAGTTTTTGTTTGTCTTTTGATTTTTTTTTTCTTTGGAATTAAGATTCAATCAAGTTTCGCTCATTGTATTTGGTTAACCAAGGTAAACAAAAACAATCTCCTGGACTTTGGTATGTTTGCTTTATTTCATGACATTGACTTTAAGATGAGTCCAGACCAAAGTTTGTAGAATAGCCCATATTCTGGACTTATCTGATTGTTTTCCTTGTGGTGCTATGTACTTCTCCTCCCCCGTTTTTCCTGTAAACTAGAAGTTGGGTCTAAAACCTGGATTGGAATTAGCTTAAACATTTTTAACCCAGATACTTCTTGTGGGTTTGTACTTCGTAACTTCAATCAGGAGACACAGAATGCCAGGTTGTCCAACAACAGTGATACCAAACACTACCATTTGGTTAAAGGACAATCTACAGGTCCTTCCATTGCAAAGGTATGGGAATTCCTTGAAAATCTGTTTGACAAGGTATGGATAACCTGTTCCACAACATTGTTGTCCTTAAGGCATAAGCATCATTGATATTTATTTAATCGTATATATTATTTGATGGTTGCCACATGGTGGTTTTCTAAATTATCATTTCTTTTTCATTTATTTGTAGGCATACCTTTGTCGACAAAAGCTTTTCTTTCCCAATTGGAGTGAATTATCATTCCTCTAAAAAGGCAGGGTAAGTGTCTCCTTCTTTTATTGCTAACTTTCAGAATAAGGAATTGCTGCAAGTTGTTTTCAATGGTGGCAGATTAGTTTTTTCCTCTTCTTTAAACAGTTCTATGAACTTGTGACTTTTTATTTATTCAACTTCATAATAAGTTGCAGTCATTTTGGGTGCTCAAATTGCCTCCAACTTGGACAGAGGGAGCTCTTTCAAGCTGGCTGGCTCCTGTGTCCTCTGAGATGTCCCCATCACTCCTTGAGCACTGCCTTGCTTTATGGCACAAGAAAATGTTCTGGGCTCATCTTGTACTTTCCATGCTCCAGACCCAGAAACAGCCATTTCTCTAAGAAGCCCTGGAACCTTTTATTGGAGCATAGCATTTAAAAACCAAGATTTTTCTACTTGGTGGGCTCATTGCCATTGGAGTGTCATTGTTTTTAAACTGTTTCAATGGCTAAAACTAAGAAATATATTTATTTAAATCACAAATTCATATCTATACTCCAATTCAAATTGAATATTACATGGTTTTTCTTAATTTTTTTGTTTTATATTTGTACCTCTTTTATATAGAAAATCTCATTAGTAAAATGCCCTAAAATATTTACTTATTTGCCATAGTCTATAATCTACATATAAAGTAGATTTAAAGTAGAAACACAAGAAAATTACTTGGTGAATTTTAGGTATTTTTCAGAAGGGAATTTCTTTTTTGTCCTTAGAGTATATACAATTACAGATAAATAGCAAGAGGTGTTCCAAAGTCACTTGAAAGAATTTCCTGTCTATGTCACCCATGTGATATGCAGTTAATTTCAGTTTGATTTCAAATTTGCTTTTATTTTTCTTTATCATTAAATTTTATTTTTGGGGCTCCTGGGTGGCTCAGTCTGTTAAGCGTCTGACTCTTCATCTCAGCTCAGGTTTTGATTTCAGGGTTGTGAATTCAAGCCCCATGTTGGGCTACCCCTGGCTGCGAAGCCTACCTTAACATATTATATATATATGTTGTATGTAAGCCAATTTGACAATAAATTATATTAAAAATATATAATATTACATATTATATAAATTACATATATATATATTTAAACAGGTAAAACATGTTTAAGCTCTTATATGGCTCAAATTTAAAATTATACAAAACATAGAGAAATCAACTACATTCATCCACGTCCCTTTTACCCTGCCCCTTTTCCTCTGCACTGCCTGGCCTCTTTCAGTAACCAATTATTTTGTTTCTGTTGGCTTGATATTTTAGGTCTGGGTGTGTAATTTCCACTCCTTTCTTATAGAAAAGAAAGTAAATTATATTCACTGATCTGTGCCTTGTTTCTTCCTCCCCCCTCCCAATATTAATGCGTATCCCGGAGAATCCAAGTAAGTATGTAATGTCTTCCTCATTGTTTCTTTGTTACTGCATGCTTTACCCAGCAGTCCTATGCCGTCGTGGTTGTTATTTCATCCCAAACAAGCAGCTTAGCGTGCATGGTCTTACTTGTGGCCCTTTTGCTTTTGTGTATACCCTTCGAGTCTTCACAAGCAGTTGAGGGTTTGACCTCTACGAAAGCTTTCCAGTTGGGTGGAGGCAGGGGAGGCCAGATACAGCAGATTCCCAGAAGATTCATCACCTCCCTCCACTTGCTTTGGTGGAGATGAAGGTAAATAGGACCCGAACAGCTGCTCTTTTCCCACAGACCCTGCTGCAGGTACCCCAGACTTCTTCCTGTTTAGATGGAGAGCTGGGGAGTGATGAATGAGGAAAAGGAGTGACTTTAACAGTTTGGTTTTGACTTCTGCATTTATTTCCTTTCTCTTCTCTGGAAGGCACAAGTGCCTCTAGGATCATCTCCCTCTTGTGCTAATTTAAAGGCAATTAAAAACTAAAGAAACACAGGATTTTAGTGACATTCAGGAAGTCATTTCATTTAGTTAAGAGACATCGTCTTGCACACTGAAGCTGGAGCTTCCATTTTCAAAAATGAACGTTTCTGATTTCTCAGAACAGCCTTAAACACACAGCTTTATGCAGACTTCCTCCCCCGCCCCGCCCTGCTCATCTCCGAAGCTCATAACACACACCTTCTCTAGTTTTCCTTTTCTCCTCTGTATTACACTCATCACAGGAATCCTTATTACACAGGAATCAAGGTCTGCTTTTCTCTTCTTTTTTTTTTGAAATGAGAAACAAATATTTTTTTTCTTGCTGGGTAATTCTTTTGCAACTCTATTCTTGGAAAGTTCACCTCTTATTTGTCCTGCTTCTGCCCTACTCTTTTAGAAAAAAGGTGGGTAAACCCATTTGATTAAATTAAAAAGGTTTTGCCGTTTCCTAAAACGATTTCCTTCTGGCCTGTGCGAGTGTGATATGCAAAGGGAAACCAATGCAATGAGATGGGTTCATGTTCAAGTCCACCCATGCTAAGTGCATGGCTATCAGCTGGCCTGTGAGCTACTTATGCGTTAGCACATGCGGGATAAATTAACCTAGCTCTGAATACATCGCCTATTAGTCCCTGGAGGATAACTGTCTCTCAGGACTTGGAAGAGTCCTGTGTGAAGGCCGGCATTCTTTTTAGCCTTGAAGTCACAAGCAAAGTGAAGCGGTGATCATTCCCTGGTCTGAAAGCAAGGGGAGGGGATCACGAGAGAGAGAAGGAACATGTATGGGAAGAGGAGATGGAAAAGTAAGTGTAAGAAAAAGGAAGGAAAGAAGAGAAGAGGATGGAAGAGAGAAGAGTGAGGGAAAAGAATAGAAAGGGCCCAAACTGTATCTTGTGGGGGCACTTGGCTGGCTCAGTCAGAAGACCATGCAACTCTTCATCTCAGGGTTGCGAGTTTGAGCCCCACATTAGGTATAGAGATTACTAAAAAGAAACCAAAACAATAAAATCTTAACAAACATAAGCTTGTGGAAAGAACTCTCCTCTGAGGGTTGAAAGTCATGTTTTCTAGCTCTATATCTTCTGCACACGGTGTTATCCAGAGAATTTGAGGAATTCGGTTGTAAATCAAGCACCTTGGAAAATACAGTGCCTCTTTTTGTTAGTAACCAATATTTATGAGTACTTACCACGTTTCGGGCACTTATTTAAAAGCACTAGAATGTATTATACTAAGTGAAATGAGTCAATCTGAGAAAGACAAATGTCGTATGATTTCACTCGCATGTGGAATTTAACATATGGGAAGGTGGGAGAGAGAAGAAAGGGAGACTTGTAACGATAGAGAACAAATTGAGGGGTCATGGAGGGAGGGGGGGTAAGAGGTGGGCTAGGTGGATGATGGGTACTAAGGAGGGCGCTTGCTGTGATGAGCAGTGGGTGTTGTATATAAGTGATGAATCACTGAATTCTACTTCTGAAGCAAAGTTGTTAACTACAATTTAAATTAAAGAAGAAAAAAATCTTAAAAAATATAATAAAAGCACCTGGCATGGATTATGTCATTTAATCCTCACCACAAGACTTAGGTTTTATGATTATCTCCACTTTACTGATGTGGAAACGGAGGCATGGATGCTAAATAACTTGAGTACAAGGTCACACTAAGCAAATGACTATAGTAGCCATGTAGTCACTGTTTGTTTCTTTCATCCCCTCCCCACCCATTGCCTTCCTTGCTAGTGGAACCTCAGTAGTCTGGTTGGTAATATGCGCACCCTCCATCCTAGCCCCACTCACTGGAGGAATGATAACAGACCTAAACCCATCTTGGCTCCCACATTCTCCTTACTGATATACATTTTCCTAACTTCTTTGCAGGTGGCTATGCCACCAAGTTGTGACCAATGAGCTTTAAGAAGTGCACTAGGGGACTTCTGGAAAAGCTCTTCCTCTGTGGTAAGAGAAAAGCATATTTTCTCCTTGCCTTCTTCTAACGACTTGATGATGGTATGAAATGAAGATTCTATACTCGTGGCTGTAGCAGCCGCCTGGCGCCCGTGAAGCCGCAAGCCCAAGGAAGAATGTCGTTAGGCTAAGAATGGCAAAAGGAAAAGTGGGAAGTGTCTTGGACTTCGAGGACATTGCAGGGCTGCTACAATAAAGCTGGGTTCAGCTCCCTGCACTCTTCTCGTTATGCAAAATAATCCAATGTCACTATGGCTACTGAAAATTTGTCAGGTGTAGCCAAACATGCAGCCGTATATACGTCCACTGATACGGGAACAGAAGTCAATTTTGGACACAGGCGGCCTGTCTCTGTTTCAGGCTCATAGGTCGCTATTCAGTACTGCAGAGTTGTTTCTTCCAGCGTCTTCCATCTTCAACCTTGACCCTGAGTATGCAGTTGTTACTCTTAACCCAGGAACAAAGGCAAAATGTAGCAAGTTGCAGGGAAACAGAGGCATATGAGATTTGTAACTACCTAAAATATTACTCCACTCGCTAAAACAGGAACAATAAAGACACATACTGTAAGTAAACTTTAGATCCACTACAAAGACTTCTTTCAAAGGAACCATATCCCATGGGGATTCTCTGCACTGTTCTCACACAACCACTCACTCACTCACTGACCTTTGTTTGTGCTTCTACCTAGGACTTTTAGTTTGTGCAAAAACATTTCACCCCACCCCCGACACACACTGTTTTACGAATCTCCATATTCTCAGCATCCAGTAGAGTGCCTCGTGCTGAGCAGGAACTTGATGAATGTTCATGGTATGGAATTAAAATTGCTCAATATCCCTCTTATTGAACAGCTATCAAAATCATAAGCTTTCAGGAATTATGAGGACATATTAATATTTTTCTGATCCTGACGAGTGATTTCTTAATTATTAAATTTTAAAGATACACAAATTGCTTAAGAGAGGAAGTTTAATAAGTTCCTCATAGAGAGGAGGCATTCAACAAATACGTTGAAGTGAATGGATTGGGCTTTTAAAAAGCTGTATGCTATTCTCTCTCTCTCTCCCTCTGCCCCTCCCCACCAATTTAAATAAATAAATATGTAAATAAATAAATAAAATTCTTTTTTTTAATGTTTATTTATTTTGAGAAAAAGAGAGAATACAAGATGGGGAGATGAGCAGAAAGAGAGGGAGAGAGAGAATCCCAAGCAGGCTCCACTCTTTCAGCACCGAGCCCAATGTGGGGCTAGAACCCATGAACCATAAGATCATGACCTGAACTGAAATCAAGAGTCAGATGCTTAACTGACTGAGCTATCTAGGCACCCCTAAAATTCTCTTTAAAAAAAGGGGGCACCTGGGGGGTTCAGCCAGTTAGGTGTCTGACACTTGATTTCAGCTCAGGTCATGACCGTTATGACTGAGCCCTGCACCCCTGTTTGGGATTCTCTCTCTCTTTTCCTCTGCCCCTCCCCTGCTTGTTCTCGCGCGCTCTCTCTCTTTCTCAAATTAAAATAAATAAATAAAATTCTCTTAAAAAGTGGTATGTTTTGGGCACATGTAAACTGTGGTTAAAGTAAAATAAGACTTTTCCAATACGCTGTTCCTGGGGGAAGAAAAATTTAATGAATTTTTCAGATATGTCTGGTTTACAACCAGGGAGCAAGGAAGACTAGAATTCCATTATTAAGTGCTTCATTTGTTATAAACTTAATGATTATCTGGCCAGATCATGGCTTCCGGGTATGGTGAGTTGAATTTCTAGCGAAGTCTCACTCTCTGACATCAGTGTTATTGTTTTTAATTTTTTTAATGTTTATTTTTGAAAGGGAGAGAGAGAGAGAAGGAGGGAGAGAGACAGAACAAGCAGGGGAGGGGCAGAGCAAGAGGGAGACAGAGGATCTGAAGTGGGCAGAGAGCCCGATGTGAGGCTCGAACTCACAAACTGTGAGATCATGGGCTGAGCCAAAGTTGGATGCTTAACCGACTGGGCCACCCAGGTTCTCCTCTGAACATCACTGTTAAATGGAATTCCACCCAGTGCTAAATGGAATTCCACCCAATGACTTCTCTCTGGAAAGATCATATTTAAACCCAAAGGCTCTTACTGCAGTGGAGATGGAAGTAGAGTGATACCAGTGAAAGTTGCCCCTGAATGAATCGGAAAGGGATGAATGCAAATAACCAAAGAAAAGAAGTGGTAACCTAATGTCGAAGCGTTCTATATTTTTTTCTCATCCTTTCGTTTCATTTTAAGGAAAGAGTAAAGAAATAAAGGTAAAGACCTCATTGTTCTTATCGAAATCATTATGATTCAAGGAATTATTGTATACTTGAAGCAAATGTTCACAATTTCCATTCAGTAAGTCCTTGAAAATCACAGGAAAAAAATAATAAAAATAATTGTTACAACAATAACAACACGTTATGTTTGTTTAACCTCACTTTTCCATTTTCTTTAATTGTAGCTATATATAAACATTTTCTTATACTTCCTCTGTTGCAATTATTCTGAATGGCCTTTATGCCTAGCATAATAGGAAATTATAATGAACTGAAAACTCATTAGCAATGTATTCATGAGGAATCAAAATAATTTCAGATTCGACAATAACCTAAATGTAAATTTTTGTTTATTATAATATGGTAATCACTTATAAAGGCAGTGAACTCATAACCAAAATATTGTAGAGTGTTGGAAGTTCTCCTAATTTGTGTTGCCTCCAATTACGTAGGAATATCAACTTTTAATCGTTGTTTTGTTATGGCGATATCATCTTCTGACCTGGAATGTAATCTCGGGAGTGGGGTGGGGGGTAGTTTTATATCTCTCTCTCTCCAAAAATAGTTGATTAGGAGAGTCCTTCCAGGTGACGAAGAAAAAACAAAGCACCACAACCTAGTCATGTCCTTCAAGCATGTCGTTCACCTTTCGTCCTCCAGCTTAGCCATGACCTCTGTGAGGGTAGGGCCGTGTTTGACTTACTGCCGAATTCCCAGCTCCTAGCACAGCTTCTGGCACGTCCTGAATGAATATAGCTGAAAGAAATCAACTGCACACAGGTTTCTAGTCCTTCGTGCGGTTACCAGCAGATCTCAATGCCTCCTTGTTAGAGTTCCAAGATGGTGGCTTGTGCCATTTGATTTTGTTCCCATACCTCTTTTCAGTTTCTAGGGGGAAATAAGGCGTTGAAAAAACGAAAGTGTTTTCTCCCATCAGAGAGGATAGGCAGCCCTATGGGTTAGGTTGAATATGTACAGATTCAAGAATATTGAATATTGGTTTCAAGGCCTATTCCTTACTTTATGATTTCCCTTCATTTCTTAAACATGAGTGCTGGAAGTTCCATCCCATTCAGGGACTATTAGTAGGTTCCTGTTAACTAAGATTTTATTTTATTAAAAATAGACCGAATGAGCCTGATGAAGCAACATAAAAAGCATCGGATGAATTCTCTTATGGAGTTCAAGCTGCCATTATTTGACTTTATTACTGCCTCATTTCACTGATACTCCTTTTATCTGAAGTATGGCCTCCTCTAAAGTTCATTAACATCAAAAAGATTTTGTTAAGTACTTTAACTGAACATGGCACTGTACAAAGGGGCTTATACAAACCAGATCCTTGTTATTTAGAAAGTTAAACTCACAGACATGAAACAGAAATATTTATGAAATTTATGTGCTTTATGCAAATGAAGGCCATTCTCTGATTTACTTTGCGTGATTAGTAGTAGCTAATACTGAGTCCTAACTATGTTCACGGAACCGTGTAAAAAAGCGCCTTACATGTGTCTTCTCCATTAAGTCCCCAACAACAACGAGGAAGCTGAAGTGTCCCAGGCTAAGTGAATCGCCTAAGGAAGGTCATACGTCAGTGACATGAATTCAGGTCCGGCTCAGAGACCCGTGCATTAACCACTCTGACCTACCCCTGCCCTCTGGCTTAGAAGCTCCTCTCTCACAAACCATTTCTTCACCCATCAGCAGCCAAATGTGCCAACTCAGCTCTCAGAGGAACAACTGCCTGGAGCTGGGCAGGGATTCGTGACAGGCATGGTGTGGTGGTGACTCGAGTGCCTTGAGTTAAATCCTTGGGGAGCTAGAGAGTATTGGATTAAAAGCTGTTAAAAACAGGACAGCCCTGACAGAACAGAATTATCAATCAGATTCAATTCCATTCTAAAAATAAAATCTGGACAGTTGAGACTCCAGACTGTTTAGAAGAGCTCTTTAATCTGTAGCTAAACCTACCGAAGAATGTTTATGCTCCCTGATTCCCCTTCAAGTTTCTGTCCTTGCTTGTCCCCTTCTCATCACTCCCCGACCTCCAATTAGAAATACCAATTAGAGATACCCTGGCTTCTGTTGCCTCATCGGTCCTCACGTCGCTGCAGTCTGGCGAACGCTGCCGTCTTTCCGCTGGCTGTGCTCTCGCAAAGGTCAGCAATGATAACAAATGATTATTACAGTAACACCCAGTGCCTCTTGTGGATTTATTGGGCACCAAACACTGGGCTCAGGGTTTTATTTACATTGGAGGGAGAAACCTGGAGAACAGGAGGATTGCACAGGGCTTGCAGAGGTTTGTGGCTTGGCTGACTCCGTTTTTTAAAAATTAACTTGACATGAAAATACCAGAATACTTCAGACAAAAATCCAGTTTTGAGATGTGCTGTGCTGTTTGCTACAATCCATATGGTGAATCTTGTGCACCTGGACCCTCCTCAGGCAAATTATTATTTTTTTATGTTCATTTATTGAGAGAGAGAGAGAGAGAGAGAGAGAGAGAGAGAGCAGCACGTGCAGGGGAGGGGCAGAGAGAGAAGGAGACAGAATCTGAAGCAGGCTCCGGGCTCCAAGCTGTCAGCCCAGAGCCCAATGGCCTAATGCAGGGCTTAAACTCATGAACCCCGAGATCATGACCCAAGCCAAAGTCGAATGCTTAACAGACAGAGCCACCCAAGCGCCCCTCAGGCAAATGATTTACTGTCCATACTTTACATGGATATTCTAATTAGGATTTTATAGTTGTCAGGAAAAGACCCCCCACTTAAACTAGCTCAAGACAAAAGATGGTTATAAAACAGCAATCCAAGGGCAGGAACTGTGGTCCACCTAGATTCATGGAAGCTGAGACTAGGAACTGTGGTCCACCTGGATTCATGGAAGCTGAGACTAGAAACAGCCTCCAGCCTCTTCATTAGTGTTTCTGCTTTTCATTCCACAGGGGCTCCATTCTCCTGTTACAGACCGACTTCCTCTAATTCTTCATTTGTTTCGTTCATTCCTTAACTTGCTCAAAGCTTCTCATCCCCCCTGCCCCATCCCCCTTGCAGCATTCTCCTTTATGTTCCTACTACTAATTGCCTTAGTCTTTTGATTTTCTAACTGTAAATTCCTGTAAGAGGACTATTATGTATTTCCAAGCCTCTGGCCATATATGTCATAAATTACTTTCAAGCTGCAATAGGTCACATTGAGGGAAGTACACAGATAGGGTCCAAAACATCAGTAACCAGGTGGAGTGGGAATATCCTTCAAACAGATACCCTAGGCCATCATTTGGAGCATATCCTAAGCGTAATTAACCCTCATAAAAATCTTGAATAAAAGTCATTATTTATACTATTTTTATAGACATGAAAATTGAGGCTTAGAGAAGTGGACAAAATTTGTCCAAGAACTGAAATGGCAAAGCTGGAATGTGAACACAGGCCGCCCAACTAACAAACTTGAAGCCTCTAGTTTTATTTTCTTTCTTGACTTTCAGGCTGAGTAATGTTCTTGCTATTCTCTACTTCCTGAAACAGAACTCTGCTGTTAGGTTTACTGTATTCTTTCGGTCTTGTGTTTTTCTGATGGCTCCTCCACTCCTTTTAATTCCTGGCTCTCCTTCCAATTCCTAAATGTGGGAGTTCTCCAAGGGACTCTTCATGGGTTCTTGTTTCTTTCTATACTTGCTTTTAAGGCAAATTCATAGTTTTTTACAGATTTGGATACAGTTACACACTATGGTTTCTTAAACTGGGGTTCTTAGACACACATGCCCCCTACCCCACCCAAGAGACCTGCGGATATAATTTAGAGAGTTCATGAACTTGAATGAGAAAAAAAAATAACATCTTTATATTTTACTAGACTCCAATAGAAATTTACTAATGCCTTCAATTATGAATGTAGCAACAAACCACTGTAATAGCAGCAAACATCTGTGACTTTGTTACCAACAGAAATCACATGTATTTTAATATTTTCCAGCTGTTGCAAAGATCTTAAAATTTTGTTTTCTCATTATACTTCAAAGTCATAGTGGCTCACCTCACACCTATCAGAAGGGCTAACATGAAAAACACAAGAAACAAGTGTTGGTAAGGATGCGGAGAAACAGGAACCATCTTGCACTGCTGGTGGGAAGGGAAGCTGCCGTAGCCACTGTGGAAAACAGTACGGAGTTTCCTCAAAAAGCTGAAAACAGAACTACCCTATGATCCAGTAATCACACTCCTTGGTATTTATCCAAAAAAACAAAAACACGAATTCAAAGGCATGTGCGCCCCTATGTTTACAGCAGTGTTGTTTACAGCAGCCAATTGTGGAAGCAGCCCAAGTGTTCATCGACAGATGAATAATGAAGAAGATGTGGTGTATACACACAATGGAATATTATTTAGCCATAAGAAGAATGAAATCTTGCCATTTGCAATGACATGGATGGAGCTAGAGAGTATTATCCTAAGTGAAATGTCAGAGAGAGACAAATACCATATGATTTCACTCATACATGAAATTTAAGAAACAAAACAAATGAGCAAGGGGAAAAAGAGGAAAGAGAGAGAGAGAGAGAGAGAGAGAGAGAGAAGCCAAGAAACAGACCCTTAACTATTGACAACAAACTGATGGTTACTGGAGGGGGCCAGGTGGAGGGATGGTTGAAATAGGTGATGAGGATTAAGGAGGGAACTTGTTAGGAGGAGCACTGGGTGATATATGGAAGTGTTGAATCACTATATCATATACCTGAAACTAATATAGCACTGTACGTTAAAATAAATTAAACTGAAATAAATTTAAAAAATAAAAAAAATACTGCACTCCTTTATTTTGATAATTGCATTTGCAATATTAATATTCCTGTCTCTTTTTATTTTCTGTATTTAGAAACTTATTTTTTTAAGAAAGGGTTCATAGACTTCGCCAGACAACTATAGGTTACGATCTCCCGCTTTAAAACACTCTAGGCTGTTAACAAACCTTATTACGGTGATAATTTCACAACGTAAATGTAGGTCAAATCATCACGTTGTACACCTTGAATTTACACAACAAACATATCTCAATAAAGCGAAGAAAAAACCCACACTAGCCAGATGTCCTATCATGACTTATACAGGAGGTTCAAGTCTTAGGCAATGCGGACGCAGCTTCCCTAAAGCCTAATGACCTACTCAGTTTTCGGAGTTCTGTCTTTAAGCTTTGGCTGCCTGCTTTATCTGCAGACTTTACTTGTCAGATGGGCACCTAATCCTCCCTGTGGTATGATACCCTTGTGTTGATCTTGGGCCTCCGGTTTATATCCCAGATTGCTTTCTACTCTCACTCATCCTTCCATTTTGTTTACTAACTCTGGGCCCACAACTCCACACTAGCTGTTGTGGGTTCCTGGGCTGCTAACACTTTGTCCTGGATACAAGTTCTAGAGAGAAACTTTTTCACCGGCATGGAATAAAACAGAACTATTACCAGAGTAATCTTGAAGTATAGCTCTGATCATATTCCTTCCTTCCTTCAAATGCTTACGAATTCAGTACGAACTTCTCAGTGAGGGCACCTTTGATTGCCCAAAACTGAAACCTATTTGAGGTGGCTTAAGTAAGATAAGGAATATATGATATGGATACAGGGATATTATGCAGACCTTATGAGTAGGGATATAGGAACAAGTTGAGCCATAAACAAGGATTGGCCAACTTTTTCTGTAAAGGGCCTAACAGTAAATGTGTTAGGCTTTGTGGGCCACATGGTTTCTGTCACTCTGCCATAGGCAACATGAAAAGAAATATGTTCCAATAAAACTTTATTTATTAAACACACAATTTGCCACACAGGTCATAATTTCAGGACCCCTGGACTACAACATTATCGGGACTCCCTGAAACGCATGTCCATCACTCTCCACAAGTCTGCTTTGCTGTTCTCTTCCTACTGACTAGCTTCTTCAGCTTCTCTGGTTTTCATGTTAGAATGTGGCTTCGGAAAGCTCTGAGCTTCCGTGTCACCGGTTAAAGTTTAAGCTCTCTCTTTCTTTGATGGTGGTAATTCCAAGTCCTTAGGATAGGGATGTTGTCTTGCCTAGGTCGGGGCAGGTGTTCACCCAGAGACCAATTAGCTGTGGCCAGCAGTCCGGGTCTCGCTGTGTGAACAGGGTTTTGGGGGCCACCCCTCCACTATCTTAGATCAGAGCTGAGGAACGGATTTCAGAAAAGAGCAAGGAGCTGGGAAGACAACCCAGTGAGAGCCTCCTGCTGCATTCATTCAGACCTATATTTTCAACATTGTCCCTACTAGATCCCTCATATCCCTTTCTGAAGCACAACCAACTCCTTGTTGATGTCATAAATTCTGCACATTCTCACCCTGCGGTCCCCCTATCTGCCAGGAGATATTTTTCTACTCATCTTCAAAGTCTCTTCTAAAAAGCCACCCTTTCCTTTAAATCCACACAGCAATCTATTGGTACAGTGTGTCTTGTTCTGCTGCTATTTCTGTACCTTTTTGCTTTGCAGACAATAGGGGCTCTGCTAAGGAAATGACTTATTCAACTTTTTACCTACTTTGGTACCTTTCAGAGTATAGCCTCTGAGTTCCTATTGGTTGAGTTTAACTAGATCTTCTAAGCTGAATAATTCCAAACTAAAGAAAATGTTGACTTTCAACAGTGGCAGCTATACAGGAAATATAGTATCTATTTTTAAGAAAATTATTTTAAATTTTAAAAATATCCATTTCTGCATTTATGGTAGCTAAATTAAAGAACATATGCAGAGAGATATTAATTAGTGCAAAACTTACATTGAAAGTTACTGTATACTAAGAAGAAATAAAGTCCTATTAGGATTGTATCTTCTGCTAATGTACTATACTAAAAAGGAATATGACAGGGGCACCTGGGTGGCTTTGACTGTTAAGCCTCAGACTTCAGCTCAGGTCATGATCTCACGCTCCTTAGTTGGAGCCCTGTGTCAGGCTCTGTGCTGACAGCTCAGAGCCTGGAGCCTGCTTCAGATTCTGTCTTCCTGTCTCTCTCTCTCTGCCAGTCCTCCGCTTATGCTCTGTCTCTCTCTCAAAAATAAACATTTAAAAAATTAAAAAAATAAGAATACTACATAAATAACTTAGTAAGAAAGATTATAAACTCGAAATATTAAAAATTGCTCTAAAATGCAAATGCTCCAAAATGATTAGTACCTGTGCAAGAAATTTACCAGAGGCAGAGATCTCATCATCTAATTTCTTTCTTTCTAGAATTATTAATTAACATTGTTCCCAGAACTGTGCTAAAATCCCCTGCTGAAAGGAAGAAAGTAAATACAGTAACTGCAGGGAAAACTGGTTCATATCCACCAACTTTTGAGAGGTTTGCGCTTTTGTGAAACAGAAAACACTTGTTAAATAAGTATTCCTAAACTATTAGCAACTACTTAAAGCTTTTATTTAACATCATCCTCCCGGGAGACTGCATTGGAATGTGCATTGGGTCTGAAAAAGGCACAGATTTGGCTCAATTGTAAATATTAGGTGCAGAGAGGCGAATCCATTGTGTAGAGTAGGGGGTGGGGCAGGTGGGGTCCTGATTCCCAATGTTGATAGAAGGATTCGAATTTCGCTTGGTATTTATTTTTTCTACTACAATTACAGTTTTGCTAAGAAAAATAAAATATCAGTTGTGCTCTCATCAGGCTTCTAATCTGCAGCGCCTACAGAAAAATAAAACGTCTCATTTAATTAAAAGAATCACCTTTCTGCAATCTCCAGAGCCGCCGGGAAAACAGAGGAGCGCCCGGCCGCACCGCCCCTACCGCGGCCGCCTTCTGAAAGCCCAGTCGGCCCCACCCGCCCGAGCCGCAGGTCGTCGGGGCTCGCCCAGCGCGCTAGCCGCCCTAGGACCGTGGGTCTCCGCTGCTCGAGCCAGTCTGTCGGGCGGTTCTGCGTGGGGATGCTCCAAATCACTAAACCACAACACAGAACCCAAGCTTGGACTCTGAACCAAGCCCTTTTGCCTAGTTTTCTCTCCCCCGTCTCGCCGGGATCCTCACCACCCTTCGTCACAGCCTCGCCCCAGTCTCGGGCTCCTCTCCAGCCACCTGCGCGTGTACGCTATTGTCACGCAGTAAGGAGGGGCTGCAAGGCGCTCAGTACACCAGGCACTCCAGGGAGAGACCGAAACTACAACTCCCATCACGCCCCGCAGCCTGTTCCCTCCTCCTCCCTTTCCCCCTCCTCCCTCGGCCAGCGGCCGGGAGGCTCTGGGCTTTTATCTGCGGACGGGCGGGAGGGAGTCAGGTCCCCGCGATCTTCCCCGACCCGAGCGCTCGGTCCGGCGGCGGTGGCGGCGGCGGCTTTCAGCCTGGTTTTGCCTCCGCATCCCCCCCAGCCCGACACCGCGGGGACAGACGGTCCGTCCCGGCTTGCGAGAGGATGGTGATCCGCGTGTTCATCGCCTCCTCCTCGGGTTTCGTGGCGGTGAGCACTGCGGGGACTGGCAGCGGGCCGGGGTCGAGTCTGGGGGGCTCCCGGGCGCAGAGCGCCGGTCCTGCGGGAGGCGCCCGGCGCTTGCCCCTGCGCGTCTCGGTGCGCTGCGCGTCCGGGCGCGGGAGCCCGCGCCGGGCAGGTGATCCATCACACTTGCACAACAATGAAAAGGGCGGGGAGCAAAGGTGGGTGGGGGACCCCAGCTCACCCACAGGCCCACTCAGCTCGGCCTGAGAGGGAGATAGCACAGCGGGGAAAATGGAGTCTGCGGGAAGCCCCCAGCTCCAGTAGTGTGATTTGGGAATTTGGGGAAGGGGTAGTCTGAGAGCTTAAGGGGTCCCGCTTACCTTGGTGTTAGCTCTTCCCGATGTTGGACATTCAGCCTGGTTATATTTTGTATAGCCAGCTCTTATTTAGGCTGCTTGGTTTGCTAACCTAGCTCCTGAATGAAACAAGTTTAAGTAGTAATTGCTCATCACCCTCTCTTGCTTTCCACCCAGTACATTAGTTTAAACCTGCGCAAAGAGAACTGTAAACTAGGTTTGTCCTGTTGTGCCAGGGTTTTCTTATTTGTTTCGTCTTTTTTTCTTTTCATTTTTTTTTCTTTTGCCTAGGATGCTATGAATATTTTCTTTCTGTAAATGCGTGTGCTCGGTTTCTTTCCCCTTGTAGTGCAGTGGTAAATTTCATCTTGAGGATGTATAAAGTGTGGTTTCTCTAATTATGTTAAGCTGTGTTTGGCCGATATTCTGGCTTTTTTATTTTTTTAGGAAGAGAAAAATAGTTAGATGTCAGACCGTAAGGAAAAATGCATACTTGATAGAGCCCACAGAGTAAGTGGTGTAGCAGTACCTTTTACATCATTATTAAAACTTGGTTTCCTTAGTAAGAGTTAAGCTGTAGATTTAAGAGGTTCCTGGTGAGATGTGTAATCAAATACATCAAAACGGCAATACTGACTGCTTAAAATTTGGTCAGTTGCCTGTCCAGCAACAACCAGATTGTCCCAAAATTTGTTTCTGAAGCAGGTGGGATGGAGGATGGAATAAAATAGTGTTTGTAAATCCTTATAAACCACAGAGACTTTTTATTTAAAAAGAAAGCAACACTGTAGTACCAAAAAAGACCCCTTTTCGTTGGGAATAGATGAGAAACTCCAACTTATCTTTATATGCAGGCATGTAGTGGTCCCCATACTCCTGATAGTTTTAGTATTTCTAGTTGTTTGTGGTTGCTTAGTCATTCCTGTCTTTTACAGATTTCTCTACTGAACTATACTTCATGTGTTTGGAAACACATTGTTTTATGGATAGACTTTTTTTTCAAAAGCACTTCGTAAGAATGCTATAGACTTTTTGGTTTAACTACCAACTTGCATGCTCAATAATTGTTCCAGTAGCATTGTATTGATTATGGAAGTGCTGATCTATATATAGTATTAAGAAATCTAGGTTAGTTTGGACAAGTCAAAGTCAAAATTTCAGGCAGTTACTTGGCTTATCCTATCAGCAGGTAATATACAAGATAGCTCTGGAATTTTGCGTCTCTGTTTCCTCAAATCCATTACCATTTATTGCCTTCCTGCTATGTCCTTTTTTAATTTTAAATTTACTGTTGTGTGTTTTGCCCATGAAGCTAGATTTAAGAGACCTCTAAGTTGTTTTTTTTTAAGAATTTATTGTCAAATTGGTTTCCATACACCACCCAGTGCTCATCCCAACAAGTGCCCTCTTCTGTGCCCAGCACCCACTCTCCCCCCTCCCATACCCCCCTATCCCCTCAGTTTGTTCTTAGTCTTTGAGAATCTCTTATGTTATGTCTTCCTCCCTCTCTGTGGCTTTTTTTTCCTTCCCCTCTTCCCCTCCCCCCTGGTTTTCTGTTAGAGACCTCTAAGTTTTAATGCAGAATCTGGCTGGTGGTGGAAGCTAAGGTGCTCCATCTCTGCCTGAGTTAGAATAAAGGATTGTGATGAATCCCTCAGAATTACATTCTAGCTTTAAACTGCTTTGACTTCATCAGTTGGCTAAATGCTTGTAACAGTGTCTTTTACTTTAAATTTATATTTATTAGCCTCAAAGTGAGTTTATTCCTTTTTTTTTTTTCTTTTTTTGTTTTTGATATAATTTATTGTCAAATTGGCTAACATACAGTGTGTAAAGTGTGCTCTTGGATTTTGGGGTAGATGCCCGTGTTGCATTGCTTACATACTCATCCCAACAAGTGCCCTCCTCAATGCCCATCACCCATTTTCCCCTCTCCCCCACCCCAAAGTGAGTTTATTCTTTTCCTTTGGTTTTCTACTGTGATGTCTCAGGTCCCCTCACTGCTCCGCCTAGTAGTATATGTTCTGACATGGTTTGATTTGAGCTAGGAGACAATCTGTTACATTTGCAGCCCATAAACAGTAATTCTCTATCTTAATGGACGTAACCTTTTTAGGTCTCAGATGATCTTCAGTCATTGAGTAGCTCCAATTATAATTATTATCTCCTACAATAATACACAGTTTTTTTTGTAATTATGTAATATTGATACTTTTGGTGATGATAAATTAATTCTTATACGCAAGAATAATGATTTCTAAGAGATAATGAAGTTGTTTAGGTTAACCGCTGGCCTGGGGAGTCTAATAGGGCTTATGGCATTAAGCTTTATTAAGCTTTGATGGCATAGTCATAATGTTGTCCTTCCAGCAGTGTTATGTTGACCATTGGCCCTGTTTATTTGGTGACCAACTGTGACTAGCAAGTGCATGGGAGAACAAATAATTTGATTTCCAAGTCGGTTTAGTTCTAGCTGAAGTTTATTAAACCACAAGGGAGGAATGTAGCTAGAAGTTGACTTTGCTAAGTAGGTTCCTGTTATTTCCAAAAAGGTGCTCTGCCCCAGTCAGCAGTAGATTTAAACAATCTAGTCAGAGAATATCCTCATATCTTGTTCCGACTTCTCTGAATTCTCCAGCTTCAATACATAGCAGCGGTGTTTGGAATAATTAACACCAGGGAGTGGTTGCCCTTTTATTCTCCGTAGCTCCAGGTAAAATCTGCTTTTACTAGGAAATAAAAGAGATGCCACATTATTATGCCATGGATATCTAAAACTCAGATTTTGTATGCAGCTGATAGTGTCATTCATTGCTGTCATTCATATTGTCCTGAAGGACATTTAATTAGTCCTAAGAAAATAGTATATTCTAGAAGCGCCATTTTAAAATTTAATTTATTCTGGTTGTGTACCCCCAAGGAGGTGGGGTGTCCTGGTAACTTTATTCAGGAAATACATTGATACGACTTTCTAATTTAAAAATACTGGAATCTGTCAATTATTTCATTCATTCATTATTTTATTCATTTAACAAGTATTTCCTAAGGGTCTGCTGCTTGCCTCGCTCTGTCCTTGGTCTTGTGGGGAATTGGAAGAGAATGGAAGAGGTAGTCTCTGTCCTCACGGAATTTAGGTGGGGACCTTAGGTGGGGACCCGGTGGGGAGATAAGATAGGAAAGCTAAAACCACCAGTAATAAAGTACAGCCCAAGGACACTTGCCTCTTTCAGAACATATTATCAGAGATAGAAATAATATAGGGGTTGAGGGATACATTGCAGGATGTCAGATAAGGAGGAAATGTGCCAGAAATCATAAAATATGCATGTGGGAGCCTTAGGCAGATGGCAGGAAGAGGAACGGAGTTAGATTTGGAGCCAGGGAGAGAGTGCAGGGCCCACCTGGTTCAGGCTGGACAGGGAGGAGCTTGGGTAGAAGAAGACAGGCAGCAGACGTCCCCTGGGCCTCTTTTGAGGACAGGGGGGACTTTAAGTTCCTGCAGGAAGCCCGTGATAACAAACTCTGTAGTGCTCAGCCTCTCAGAGATGTCTTCAGTATCCGCAGCTTGCATTGTCCTGCGTCTTTTGTCCCCAGGTAACAAGGGGCCGTCTGAGAGGGAGGGACCCCTGGTAAAATTTAGATTTAGATTTAGAAAAATCTTTACCCCTCTGCTTGTCTTAACTAAAATGTCTCTAAAAAAGAGGTAAAATCTTCCACTCTTCGCTAAAGTTTCTGGGCTCAGTTGTTAGAGCTGGAAGAAAACTGAAAGGGATTTTCTAGTGAAGTCCAACCACCTCGAATCACAGAGAAGGAAATTTGGGCTTGGAAATTAAGTGGCTTATCCTAAGGTCATTTGTGTCACTCAGTGCAGATCTAAGGGTTAAACAGAAGCCAGGTCTCCTGACTCCCGAGTGTATTCATTCCAGTGTTCATTCAGCAATGCACTCATTGACCCTTGAATTCATCAGACAATCCTTGAAAACCTACTAAGTACCGGGCTCTGTGTTAGGTCAGAAGAACAGACTTCAACTCTGGCCTTAGGGCACAAATCAGTGCTCACTCCACAGCCTCGGGATGCAAACCATTTACGGAGAATGAAGGACTGATGTGGGCTTGGGCAGTGTTTCTCTGAAGCAGGGTGAAGTGAACAGTCTATCCGTGGATGTTGGAGAGACACCATCACTGGGGGCAAAAGATATAAAGAAATCGGAAGCAAAGTTGGAAAATACAGCGCTTTGCCTAGGGCTGCCGCTATATTTTCAAGTAGGAGTGAGAGAGGCTAGGGGAACACGTAGAAACTATGCTCAGAGTTGTTTCCGTCTTTGCAGCTGTAGAAGGCAAACCCTGTTGGTTTGCATGACTTACAACTTTTAAACATACTGTAAGCAGTGAAGCAGCTGCAGCTCCACTGAATGTATTCAGTGAAGCTTCACTGGGAGTAGGCCCCGGAAAGGAGTTCCGAGGCAGTTAAAGTCAGAATATGACCACGTAGAACAGCCTAAGACTAGGCAGTAATTCCTAAGTGATTCTAAGCCAGAAGAAGCTAGTGAGGATAAGCCTGGGTTCATTAGCCTCTTTAACTCATTGAATCTTCAGAGTCACAGGGCAAGGTGGTTATTTATGCCCATTTTATAGATGAAGAAGCTGAAGTTCAATGCCCT
The DNA here is from genome assembly GCA_030068075.1 of Paguma larvata. Taxonomy (NCBI): domain Eukaryota; kingdom Metazoa; phylum Chordata; class Mammalia; order Carnivora; family Viverridae; genus Paguma; species Paguma larvata. The sequence continues at coordinate 70,874,267 of CM057829.1, forward strand.
GATGAGATCATACATAGTAGATGGTGGGATCCTGAGTTGAACTCTAGCTGGTAGGTGGCTCTGACGTTTCCAGAGCAGTTCTCCGGTGTGGGTGCTGTGGCACCCTGGGGGGACGAGAGTCCCAGGGATGCCTGACATCCTACAGTGGGCTGGACAGTCCCCCATAAGAACTGCCCATGCAGAATGCCAGGGGTACCCTTGCTGAGAAACAGTGCCAAAGAGCATTGGCGAGTGAGGGTGTGGAGTGAGGTGAGGGAGGCGGGAGCATATGAGAAGGGAGCAGGAGAAGCAGGAATGAGTTGGGGGAGCAAAGACAAGGATTTGATTGTAAGGGAAGGTCAGGCTGAGCAGGCAAGTGTGGTAATTTCCTAAGGGCTGCCGTTGACAAAGTATGAAAATCGAGGGCTTCGGCTACAGAAATTTGTCTCCCAGTTCTGGAAGCTAGACCAGGGTGTGGGCAGGGGTGCCTCCTTGTTAGGGCTGTGAGGAGACTGTGTCCCATGCCTCTCTCCTAGCTTCTGATGGTTTGCTGACCGTCCCTGACGTTCTTTGGCTTGTAGATGTATCATTTTGATATCTGCCTTCATGTTCACATGGTCTGCTCGTGTGTGTCTGTCACGGTGTCCAAATTTTTCCTTTTCATAAGGACACGTTCATATTGAATACAGCCTACCCTAATGACTTCGTCTTCACTGATCATCTGCAGAGGTCCTGTTGTTAAATAAAGTCACATTCGCAGGTGCGGGGGTTAGGATTTTAGCATATTTCAGGGAACCACAATTCAACCCATAATAACATGGAATATGAGTGTTGAAACAGAAAGACTCATTAATGGAATTTTCCCCCTTTAATTGGAGAGACTGTAGGCAAATTTCTTGAATCTTAATGTTAGCAGCTGGATGTGGAATTGTGTGGATTTGTAGTCATGTGGAAGTCTGGTGCTAGAAAGGGAGGTTTATCAATATTACAGCTGAAGACCTGACCTCAGTTTTTCTAGGACATTTTAACTGTTTCTCAAATTTGATATTTTCCCATTCTACAATAATATTTTAAACTTGGAAATAGAAATATAATCAAAGGCACGGACTTATGAAATCAGGGGCTTTTTATCCATTTGTATTGGAATATTTTCAGAAAACACTTCTGTTTATTTGAGGAAATGAAATTTTGACAAATATTTATAATGTGAAATTTAAGGTGGTTTCCATATTGTGGGAATTTAAGAATATTTGAGTCTTGTTTTTCTGTGTTTTTCAATTTTTTTGGTCAAAAACAGAAGAGGAAAGGGGCGCCTGGGTGCCTCAGTCAGTTAAGCGTCTATTGGGCTCAGGTCATGATCTCTTGGTCTGTGGGTTAGAGCCCCACGTTGGGCTCTGAGCTGACAGCCCAGAGCCTGACGCTTGTTTCAGATTCCGTGTCTCCCTCTTTCTCTACCCTTCCCTTGTTGGTGCTCCGTCTCTCTCTCTCTCTCAAAAATAAACAACGATTAAAAAAAATTAAAAAAAAAAAACAGGAAAGGAAAAGAATTGTAGTGGGGGGGAAAAAAAGGAAAGAAAAAAACAAAAAGCCAGTTCTGTAAGAAGCAGTGTGAGATACCAAATTAAAAAATATTTCTTCTTTAGATTTTTTTCATGTTTAATTTATAAAAACACCTGAAATGGTGTAGTGAGAAATGGGTGACAGAATAGAAAAGGTCTAGATTCTTAGTGAATGTTTCACTTTTCCCAAAATAAAAATTAGCATGACTTATGGATCGTTATATATGAAAATTTTAAATACTGTATTTTGAAATGCAGATTTAAAGAACGGGACCAATAAATTATTGCTTTAATTGCTAAATGTCCTTTTTTTAAAAAGTCACCCTCCAAACTCTAAACTCAGAAAGAGACCCTTTCAGATTTCAGCAAATTTTCAGTAGGGCCTACTTTAGTGGCTGCTACTGTTCCTGCAAAGTGAGTTAGAAACATAAGTTATTCTGATTTAAATTACATTAGTAGGTACGTTATTTTCCTGTGACTAGCTTTTGTTACACTGTTTATATGAAAAAAGAAAAGAACCTTAGCTTTCTCAATTAGAAATTTAGTGAAACCAACTTCTTTTTTCCTATGAAATGGCAAATGCTTATTAATATTTGAGGGAAATTTTCCACTTCCGATTATACACAATTGTCTTCTTTCTGGTGGTAGTTTAAAAACACGTCACTAAACCTTTCTGTTGAGCGATTGTTTAGACCAGCAAGTGCCTAGTACGCACCATTGCCTGGCATGGAGGTGGTTGGGGCGGCTGCGGGAGGTGGCGCTTGGGGACTGGAAGCCTCGGAGCAGCTGTAACCCAACTGTGTTGTTTGAGGGGGTGCGGCTTCCCTTCTGTCCTCTTTCAAAAATAGGCTTATCTGAGTTTATCTGCCAGCACTGACTAATTGCTCAGGAACTATGGCAACTAAAAGTGAGTGTTGTTATTTCTTTTATGTTTGATTAATTTTTCCAGACTCTCAAAAATAAATCGACCTAGGAAAAGCACCTTCTGGGCTCCTGACAGCTTTGCTGTAAGACTCGAAGCTCCACTAGATGCTGGCAGATAGGGGTCCCCTTACCAACACACCCAGGTACTTTTAGGCTGGCGCAGTCCCTGGAAACTAAAACTGGACCTGCTTCCCTTTGTTACCATTGAGGGCTTCATTCATTCCTGAAGGGACTGAACTCTTTTGGGGGCGGGGTCACTACCTGGAACAACCCCAAAGTGGGTTTCCTGGAACTGACCCCTGAAAGTAGAAGGGCAGGGCCAGTGTACATCAGGGTGTGTCTCTGGTTGTAGGACCTTTGTGGGCTCTCTGCCAGCACTGCTTCAGAGCTCCTGAAGCCGGAAATGGAATGTTGGCTGGGACTGAGGGCAGAGGGTTTTAGGTACTTCAGGATGTGCTTCCATATCCTACCAGTGATGGCTCAGATCCGGAATTGGCTTGTTGTCGTCTTGGACCTCGGGGCTTTGGGAGTGGAGGGCTAAGAAGAAGAGAGACCCAATTAAGTGCCCTGCCTGACAGATCAGTTCAGTGGTATTTGGTAAATGCAAATATAGTTCAAGTCAGCAGATATTACTGCATACCAATCCTATAATAAAGACAAAACAAAGCAAAACAAACAAATAAAAAAGCCTAAAGCAACACAACCAATGTAGCTTTTGAACTTTTTTTGAGTTTGGTTTCTCTTTGGAGTTACACAAGGAGTGGGGGTATCGCCTTCTTCATGCAGGCATTCTCATGTGATTTGAAGCTTACTGGTTCTCTGCTTTAGTGATTATATTCATTATGATAGTTCCTCGGATGGAAATTGGCCCCTCCATCAGCCTGGGTCCCCAGTTGACAGAAGTTTTGAGTTGTGCTGACCTTTTATGATAAAGAAAGTACTTACTAGCCAAAGTATTTGGATTGAATATTTGCTGATTTATTTAATTCTGGAGTTAGCTGATATTCAAGCCAAGCACCTACCTCTGCCCCATCCAAGGATTATCTATCATTGGAAGTCAGTATAGTTTCATGGTTAAGGCAGGGGCTTAATAAAAATTTTTTTAAATTAATATAATAAAATAACTTTTTAAAATTATAACCTTGGATCTTTAATCATCAAAAAGTTATCTATAGAACATAGGACTTACTAAGCCAAGGAAGCATGCTGGTATAATTTTAGAGTATTTATTTATTTACTTACTTATTTTTAATTTTTATTTTTTTTTATTATTTTTAATTTACATCCAAGTTAGTTAATGTATAGTGTAATAATGGTTTCAGGAATAGAATTTAGTGCTTCATCACTCACATGTAACACCAGTGCTCATCCCAATAAGTGTCCTCCTTAATGCCCCTCACCCATTTAGCCCATCCCCCCACCCAACACCCCACCAGCAACTCTCAATTGGTTCTTTGTATTTAAGAGTTTCTTATGGTTTGTCTCCTTCTCTTTTTTATATTATTTTTCTTCCCTTCCCTTATGTTCCTCTGTTTTGTATCATAAATTCCACATATGAGCGAAGTCATATTTGTCTTTCTCTGACTAACTTATTTCACTTAGCATAATACGCTCTAGTTCCATCCGCGTTGTTGCAAATGGCGAGATTTCATTCTTTTTAATCACCGAGTAATATTCCATTGATATATACACATCTTTTTTATCCATTCATTGGTCAGTAGGCTCTTTACGTATTTTGGCTATTGTCAATAGCACTGCTGTAGACATCTGGGTGCATGTGCCCCTTTGAAACTGCGCTCCAGTATCCTAGTAGTGGAATTGCTGGGTCATAGGGTAGTTATTTTTAATTTTTTTAGGAAACTTCATCCTGTTTTCCAGAGTGCCTGCGCCAGTTTGCATTCCCGTAATTTTAGAAGTTTTAGTAAATTTAAGTATAAAAAGAGTTACAATTTGAGGTTGTTTCCCAAACAAATCACTCTATTAAGAGTTCTTCTGTGATTTTTGAACATTTTGTGTGTACACAGTGCACGAGTCACTAGACCATATTTATTCATTATCTACCAAGTGCTTACTATTGTGCAGTTGGTCACTGTTCTTGCTGTACCTAGGACATGAATTTAGAGTCCTGATTTGATTTAAGGCTTCCTACACTTAGCAACTAGATCTCATCTCAAGTGACAGCTTTGACTTATGGATGGTGGCTGCCTGGGGAACTGGGAGAGGGGTTTTGGAGCTTTGTCTGGGGTCAGCTGGAAAACAGTGTGATTGATTGTTGATGTCTGATCTGGCACCAGAAGAGGGAGGACCAGGGCTTATGCCACATGTTTGTCAGCTTTGTCTTCGACTCTTCCAGATTTGCATAACTGAATGGAGACTTTTTTGAGTCTGTGAGTAAAAGGGAAAAGAAATAGGAGATGCCAAGTTGAATCGATGGATAGATAATATTCTCTGCAAACATCTCACCCCAAATCTAGGAGGAGGGTGGTAGAGAAGGGCCAGGATCTCTCTGTTTAATAAAAGTAAGTGAAGAGAATGATTATAATGACTGTGAAACTGAACACTGAATCTTGATGCTGGTGAAACGTTTGTCGGGAGCTTCCCTCTTGGCAGATGGGCAGGTGGGTGGCAGTAAAAGAGGTGAGGGAGCTTTGTGGGAGAAGTTGGTAGGGAGAGAAAGGGAGAAAGACACTGGTTAGGTGGACTCTCGGGTATGCCTGTCCACCTTGCTGACCTTGGAGCACTGGAAGGTCAGGTGGACCAGTTCGTGTCTACCTGTGCCCAGAATGTGGTAGGATTTTTCCTACAGGTTATCAAATCCTTATAATGACCCTACAAACTGTGTTTATTATACTTATTTTTCAGCTGAGAATATTGAGATACAGGACGATTAAATAACATGCCTAGGATCGTTCGGTTTAATGAATCCAGATTTGAACTCCTCCCTGTCCTAAGAGTTTGTGTCCAGTACTTTTATCCCACATCACCCACAAGGAAAGCCCCTGCTTGGAGGCCACTGAGAACCTGGGTCTTGGACACCCAGAAACAGGCTAGGATAAGTGTGTAAGCTCAAGCTAAAGAAACGGGAAGGGGCAGGACCGCTAAGGAGCAGTTCTGGGGGTCCCCACTCAGCTGTCGAGCAGGTAATTGTAGCCGTCGTGTCCTTGGCGTGTGAAAGCAATGGCTTTGCTTCTGCAGAGACTGATAAAAGCTATAAGGAATATGGGTTGGAATGGAAAGCTAGTATTTCATAGTAATTTTAATAGTAGTAACAAGAACAACAACTACTGTTCACACCATGTGCAAGAAGTACTCAAGGCTTTATGTTTGTTAATTTGTATTCCTCAAAGTAACTTGGCGTGGTAGCCATTCATATTCATCCCCCCGCCCCCTTCACTCTCTCTAGTAGAATAGGAAACTGAAGTTCAGAAATTTCAAATAACCTGCCTTGTCATAGAATCCAGAAAGTCCAGACACTACATTTGTGCCGTCCATTTTCCTAATGGCCATGTCCCAGAGGAAGGCGTCAGAGGGCAAAGAGAAATTGGAATAGACAGTGCTCTAAGACACAGTTGAATATTTCACTGAATGACCTGAAACCAAATGTATGATTTACCTCAAATGCAGTTTTCTTACTTTGTGTGATTGAGTAGAGCCGACTTGATGTGTTGAGCTGGAGGGAGCAGGATGGGATGGGAAGGTAGTGGGGTCGAGGGCAGAGATATTTAATCTCTTGGGACCTTTTGGGCAACATGAGATCCCCTGGGACAAATGATGATGGTTCATGTGTGTGCTCTCATTCTTTCTACTTGGAATTCTCGGTTCGTGGGAGACATTTTCTCCACAGGCTCATTCCCTGTTTCCTGCCCTATAAATAATGCATCTGTCCTTTTGGGTGGAAAGAGTTTATCAGTATATTGCAGCCTGTGGTTGGAGTTCAAGGCAAGAGTGGGTAGAAAGTGGGAGGCCAAAGGCAGGGCTGTTGCTGGTAATAGGGGAGGGAAGGAGGGCTTGTGGGGGTGCAGACCTCCTCTGTGTGTAAAGAGATAGATGCGGTCACCATGCACAGGAAGGCAGGAGGACCCATGGGAGTGGGAGCACATTTATACACTTCATCTGCCCAGTTTAATAATTCTAATTCTTGTGCTTATTGTCAGCCGTTCTTCTTTCTAAGATCAGATTCTTTACATGTAATTTACTGAGGGAACCTCACAAGCACAGTTGGTAAAGAAATTTGTGTGATACAAGCAAGATAATAAGTGGTACGAATGTAGATTTTAGGAAAGACCTGGGTTCAAATAATGGCTCCCGTGTCCTAAGTGGCAAGGTGGCTTAGCAGGTCTTTTAACTTCTCTGGGTCTCAGTATCCCCGCTTGTAAAGTTGTTGGAGCTTAATGACAAGGCAGCCATTAATAATAATATGGATTTCATTTACATTTAAGTCTATAGTAATTCTCTGGTCTTTTATGAATCTTCAACTCTAAAAAAGCTATTAAGATTTAATTAAGGAAAAGGATTATTGTTATAGTTAGACAATAGGTCCTGAGTTAGATGGAGCATATCTGTAGGAAGACCTGAAACTGACCTTGTTTATTAGGGTTAGCGTAGGCTAGAGGTCACAGTCTAGTTGCAGAGGCTAGAACCCCTTCTTTTTTGAATTAGCACAGTGTTTTAAAATGGTTTTGAGCCAAAGATTTTAAATACTGGGCGATGTCTTTCTTACACATGCTCAGTCTAGAATTCGTACTCTTCTTGAGACATCTGAAGATTTCTTCACCCCAGTGCCTCACTCCATCAGGGAATGGATCTCTTAGAGTTGATTAGTGGTGGCCCTTTCATCAGGCATGTGCCCCTGGGGTCTCCGCCCCCCCACCATTCTCACTGTCTTCCCAACTCTGAGCCATTTGTGATTGAGCTTGTGCTGTTCTTTTTCCTATAGTAGGAAGTAATTTCTTGGCATGTGTGTTTATCAAAAGTGGGAAACCACAAGATTATATTGCTTATTTGTTTCATGAAGCATGGAAGCCAGTGAAAATTCTTTTTTTTTTTTTTTTTTGTGGAATAAAGGAAATAATAGTCCTAAGTGGTTATTCCTTTATGTTGACTACCTGACTACTGTGGCATTTGAATGTTTGACTCTATGGAACCTCATTATTACAGGAAGTAAAAAGTGTCTATTTCCTATCTGTACTTGGTGATGGCCTCTCAGTCGCTCTAATCTCAAAATTTCAGCTTGAAGTCATTAAACTTTAGGACAGAAATTCCTGGAAAAGGTTAAAAATGAAGTCCCTATGCCAAGTTCTATCACTAGTGTCCCTGTTGACATTTAGGTCTACGTAATTCTTTATTACCTGTGTCCTGTGCCTTACAGACACACAGCAGCATGCCTCGTCTCTACCCGCTGGGTGCTGGTAGTATCCTCTGTGTGCAGTTGTGACAATGAAAAATGTCTCCAGGTGTTCCCAAATATCTCCTGGGGGCAAATCGTACTGGTTGAGACCCCCGCTCTAATCTATAGTAGCAGAGAGGAATTGCTTACAAAGAGAAGGTTCAGATTGCTTTAAAACTGGAAGGAACTGGAGAGATCATTTAATTCATCTTTCTCTTCTGATGAGGTGTAAGCCATTAAATTACTTGTTCAAGTCTACGCTGCTTGTCCTGATATTTCTAGAATAGTGAAACATGGTCCTAGAATACTGCGTCGGGAGTTGGAAGACTGAATCTGGTTCTGGTGATGCCATGTTTATGTGTGTATGTATGTATGTAAGCAAGCTCTGTGTCCAACATAGGACTTGAACTCACAACCCTGAGATCAGGAGTCACATGCTCTACTGACTGAACCAGCCAGCCCTCCCCCCCTTTTTTTTCTGGTGGTGCCATTTAATCAGCTCTGTGTTTTTAGGCAAGAAACAGCTTTTCTGGGCTTCAGGTTTCTCATCAGGCTGTGATTGTTGTTTTTAATGGAGATATAATTCACATACCATAGAATTCACCCTTTTCAAGTGTGCATTTCGGTGGGTTTTAGTATATTCCCTATGTTATCACCACTGTCTAATTCCAGAACCTTTCCTCACCTCAAAAAGAAACCCATGACCATAGACAATCACTCCATTCCTTCCTTCCTCCAGCCCCTGGCAACCGCTAATCTCCTTTCTGTCTCTATGGATTTGCTTATTGTGGACATTTTATGTAAATGGAATATGGAACCACAATATGTTGCCTTTTGTGTCTAGCTTCCTTCACTTAATGTTTTCAAAGTCCATGTATGTCATAGATGTTTTGGTACTTCCTTTCTTTTTATGGCTGAATAATAGTCCATTGTCTGAATATACCACATTTTGTTTATTCATTCATCAGGTGATGGACATTTGGGTCATTTCCACTTTTGGCCTATTATGAATAATGCTGCTGTGAATATTTGTGCAATCCTATGTTTTCAATTCTCATGGACATATACCTAGGAGAAGGATTGGTGGTTCAGATGGTAACTGTATGTTTAACATTGTGAGGAAGTGCCAAGCTGTTTCCCAAGTGGCTATTCATCTTACATTCCTACTAGTGATGTATGAGGGTTCCAGTTTCTCTGCATCCTCACCAACACTTGTTATTGTCTGTCTTTTTTTTATTATAACCATTTTAGTGGGTGTGGAGTAGTATCTCAGTGCGGTTTTGATTTGCATCTCTCTAATAACTAATAATGTTGATGCTTTTTAAGAACTGGCTTAGATCCTTCTTTTGAAGAGCTCTTCTAGCTTTGAAATTTTTAGTTTTTTCCTCGTATTCCACATACGAACCAATATGAAGAACACAGAATTGAGCCTTTAGGTATACATATACTTTAGAAATTAATTGGGTTGATCCGTTCCCATATATTTATGAGTACCTTATATTGCACGGTGTTTGGCCGTATTCAGGATGCAGGATGAGTATATGGCATGGTCCTTTCCCATCCCAGATAACAACTAATCTGACCGGGGAGGTAAGATAAACGTGGAAAACAGAGGCAATACCTATGGAATATAATGCTGAAATTATCAATCTCGTAGGCAGTCTCAGTGGCAGGTATATTTATTTGGATGAGGACAAAGAAAGTCATATCAGAGCTAGACAGAAAAGTAGCATCCTCTCTTCAGTTGGGAAGGTGACTATTATTAAGATTCTAGAAAAGACTCTGGATTTACTTAAACAAAAGTGGCCAGTGGAAAATTAAGATTTTTTTCCCTAAAATATTTTGTATGAGCTTGTGAACTGGAATAGATATTACCCTCTCTGTTCTTTTCTGTCAAAAGAGTGAATTTGATTTGCATATCTGCACTGCCCTTTGTTTTAGACTAGCCGACTCCTTTTCCACCTGTGTGTATTTCCTGTAGCGTGAGATGAAGATAAAGGGAAGCACTGTAGTTAGTTCCACAGTACTGTTTCATTAGCAAGCTTGGTTTTAAGAGATAATTAACAGGGATGAGATGATTAATAATTCACTTTTTGAATTCCTTTTCCATTAAAGGGGAGAAATAGGCTTCATCCTTTTAACAAGATTAAGTCTGTGTGTTAGGTGCAGAGAGCTTCGAAAAATCTCGGATCCCGACAGCTTGCAGCTTCAAGGCCTAGCTTTTTGGCCTGGCATTTTGGGCCCTCTGTGATGTGATTCTCACCTCCCTTTGCAGCACTTTCTCTCTCTGTTCCTTTGACTACCATATAAATACACCAGGCTCTTTTACCTTCTGTGCCTTTTTTTATAATATTCACTCTGCCTGCACTCACCCCGCATTGTGACAGATTCCCCTCCTTTCTCTGAAGCCCTCCCATTTCCCAGCGAAGTCTTCCCCACGGGCCTCCCTTTCTCCTCCTCCCTCCAGTTTGGCTGTAGAAGCAGCCCTCCATGGTGCAGCCCGAGGAACTGCTGTCCTGGGGCCTTGGCACATTCCACCCTTGGTTAGAACGATCTTGTGCCCACGTTGTTTGAACTACAAGTTCTAAGTTCTTGGAGGTCAGGGCTGTTCCATTCATCTTTTTATACCTCCATGGTTTCCTATTAGAGAACTTGGCATGTAGCATTTATTGAATGAACGAAAAAGAAATACTGTTTCTGCAGCTTCCTCATCAGAAATATCAGGCTTATCAAGAGTTCAAGACCATGGGGGAGTGAGATGTGTATGGAACACGTACTTGGAAGGCTGCTTTGGAAAACAAAAGACTGTGAGCGACAGGCTTTATAGGTTTCCTCCACTCTCCAAAAATAGAGCATTCCTACGAAACTTTTCATAAGCTGAAATGGCAATAAAGCAAAGAAGCAATTGTTTAATTATCATTAATTTATATGAAAAAACTTCTGAGTGTTCCCAAACCCCAGAAATAACCTCTCCTAGGCTTTTTTGATACCTTAAGATACATCTTGCTAACAGATGCACAAAATAGAGATTGAAGCACAGATGCTCACAGACACAGTTCAGAGCTGTGGTGGCTTGATGCTGAGTGTATGCAGTTCCGGGGAAGGAGCTCAGGGGTGCCGCTCTCGCTGCCGGGGTGCGCTCTGCTTCTGTAAAGGCTCACTGCAGGACAAATGCTGAATGCTATTTTTGCTTTTTGCCTTTTTCATAAAGGTAAAAATCGTCTTTGAATTTCTTTCAGTTAATGAAAAGAGGTATTAATGTAGGTCTTTCATAGAAGTGAGGTGCCAGAGTGTGAACTTTCACAAAGTGGGGATACCTGTATCTTACTGCTTCTTAAATACATGGCGTGAAGAATCTATGTTATCAGAGATGGTTTTATTGTAGTATTACTTCCCGGACGCACGTATCAGAATTCTAGATCCCCCACATGGAATGAAGCTGGAGCCCTGGCAGGAAGCGGAGGGGCCTCGGAGAGGCCCTTCCACATACCGCGGGGCTGGGCTGGGGGCCCGGAGGTCTGCCCTGCAGAGCCTCACCTCAGACAACTGGATGACATCGGCCACGGCAGTGTCCTCAGTTCCACTGAGGACGCACGAAGGGAAGCTCTGAGAAGGGACAGCTGCCTCCTGGAGGCAGAACCGGAGAATTCCAGAAGTGCAGTTGCAGGCTCTAGTTGGTAGAGAGTAAAACAGCAGACTTTTACACATAAACGGGCTCTGAGAATGTCCGCGCACCACATCAAAGTACAAAAAATGGCTTATAATGATGGCTCTTCATCCAGAACAGATTGAATCAGGTTTGGCATGTTTTGCTTTGACTACTCTGCTAAACAATGCAGGAACACATGTGGTGCCTTTTAGAAAGATTTCTAAACTAAAAATAGTTTAAAATAAAGTCGAAATAAATTTGTGTGTGAAGGGGTGAGCTCCAGTTATGCAGAAAACCACCATCTCTAATTCCAGGAGAAGGTAGCTTATTCGCTCCTACCTCTGACCTTCTTGTTGCCCCCTCTTTCGCCTTCCATTTCCTTTCTCTCTACCTTCCTCACCTGTAGGCTCTTTCCCCCCATCGTTCTAGGAGCCATTTAATTTATATTCCTTCTTTTTAGATTTCTGATACTGGGCTTTCGTTCGTTGCATACACGTCCCTGAGCTTCATAGCCTTGGCCCCTACACCTTCCCCACACAGTACTGCCCTGGCCCTGTAGGCACCCCTCTGTGACTGACTGCCAGTTTCCTATGGAAGTTAGTTGTTGACAAGCTTGTTTGCCTCCACCTCCCATTAGACTATGCACTGCAGCAAGTTAGGGACCTGGTTTTGTCACCCATATTCCTTCAGTTCCTAGGGCAGCCTAGCACATTGCAAGGGCTCCACAGGGTCCCATAAACATCTGTGAGTAAACCAAGACTCCTTGATCTTTTAAGGAGACTTTGGTTTTTCTTCGTTCTGGCTCTCTGTGGATGGTGCGCTCTCTTTTTCTCTTCTCCGCAGCCCCCCCCCCCAAGAGTCTCTTTCTCTCACATTCTCCTTTGTTAATTTCCCCCACTTACTCTCTTGAGTCAAGATGGAATGGAGAATTATATGGCTGAAGATAGAGAGAAATTTGAGGTGGAAACACCAGAATTTGCAGGTACTCTTTAAGACTTCATCTTACCTGATGCAGGACTTAGGGTCATCTGTGGGAAAGGCGTGTGCCTGTGGAGATGAGAGAAAGCTCTGAGAGCTCCGAGTGGCGGTTGTGTGGGACCTGAAACTGAGTCAAGTGTGTAGCTGAAGCTAAATGGTTGGAGTTTTTAGCAGAAACGGCACCTGGCTTTCCTCAGTAGCCCAAAGAGGGAGGATTAAGCTGATGACATGGCCAACCCAACATACGATAGGTGCATAGGATGCAGGTAAGAGCATCCAGACTTTCTCGTGGGGGTATGAGTTTGTTCCTGCAAAGGAAATGTGGACCAATTAGATGCTGCCTTATAAAATGTAATTGCGAAAATGATCTAGTGTCCCCCCAAATTGCTTTTCAAGCGTAAGGAGCAGTAGTTTCTCGATCATCTTTTAGTATCCCACACACTTGAGGATTAACTGACGTAGATATAAGAACAATATATTCCGAAACACAGTGCGTATGGAGTAGCATCTCCGGCCATTGATAACGGCATGGCCTTTGGCCGAAGGCCGGCAATTCTTGCCTGTGAAAAATACTGTCCTCAGCAGGATTTCCTCCTTCCTACAGAGGATTTTGACTGTTATAGCAAGTTCTGCTAGACCAGCTCTTCTGCACAGTATCCCCTAATTTAATAGGAAGCCTGTGTGTAAGCAACTGTGTGTTATTTTCATAGATAGTCTTATAAAATAGCGGCATCCTGAATTCATATTTTATACTTAACCGACTTTTTTCTTTAAGGAACTAAACATGTAATCTTGACAGAGAATGTAAAAACAGTAAAATCAAACCAACCACATCTTTCATTCTATTTGATAATGTTTTATTATGGCCTCACCTTGCTAAGTAATACAATTTTTTTTCTAATTTTTTAATGTTTATTTATTTTTGAGAGACAGAGAAAGACAGCACAAGATGGGGAGGGACAGAGAAAGAGAGGAAGATGCAGAATCCAAACCAGGCTCCAGGCTCTGAGCTGTCAGCACAGAGCCCGATGTGGGGCTTGAAACCACAAACTGAGAACATGACCTGAGCTGAAGTCAGACACTTAACCACCTAGGCACCCCACAAGTTTTTTGTCTTTTTTTTTTTTTTTTAGTGCAAACCAAAAGTAGCTTAATGCACATGTTGATGGAGAAATTGTTAAAGCTGTTTACATTGCATCAGGCAGGTGGGAAAGGAGACAGGTATGTGACGAACAGCTCTTCCGAAGCTACCCTACCCACTCCCATTGGGGATGCACACGTGATGCTTTCCTGGTCTTCATCCTCCAGAGGAATGTATGGTTGAGGTGGGGGACATTGCAGATACATGCAGCTGTTAGGCGGCTGTGCAGGCTAGCTGTCATCCTGTGCTGGTTGGTGGTGACTGTGAGTATAAGGGAGCTTGGTGATGGAGATGATCTGGGAAGGCAGTGGTTGGTGTAAGTCAGGGTTTCTCAACCTTGGTACTGCTGACATTGGGGGTGGATAATTCTTTGTCGTGGATGGCGTTCCTGTGCGTTGCAGGATGTTTAGCAGCATCTCGGGCCACTGCCCACTAAATGCCACTAGTACTGCCCAGTCGTGAAAACCAAACTATGTCTACGGACATTAACAAGTGACCCTGCCAGGAGACAAAATTGTTCCCAGTTGAGAACCACTGGGTAGACATAGTTGAACACAGTGTGGATTTGGGCTAAGCTGGGAAGAATAAATAGAACTTGGACAGGAATTGTGGATAATATGGGGATGGTGTTAGTTGGGAGGAATCATTTAACTAAGACCCAGTCAGTGTCTACATATGTCAGTCTTGGAGCAGGGCTACTCAGAGTATGATTTGTGGACCAGACGTTGTTGCTGATGTTAGCACTGCAAATGAGGGTAAATAGTTAGAAACTTTTATAGCAAATTTGCAGAGTAATTTTATGGAGTTTTTTTTTGTTGTTGTTGTTATAATAAAAACTTTAGGCTTCTCTCTTTTTTATTTTTATTTTTTAAGTAAACTCTGTGCCCAATATGGGGCTTAAACTCACGACTCTGAGATCCAGAGTCACATACTCTACTGACGGAGTCAGCCAGGTGCCCCTAGACTTCTCTTTCATATGTCTTTGGTATTTCATTTTTCTAGGAATTTATTTTCTGAAAGTATCGGTCTGTGACAGACTGGAACATTAAAACGAAGACAACAGCAAACTGGTCCTTTACCACTGATACTTTGGGAAGCATCAAGGCTGTGACTGCACTGAATTTAGTGTGCATGGTGGGGAAAAAAGAGGGGCTAGGTGTGGTTCAGATGGAACATGAAGTGCGACTGATTTGCGAGATTCCGCAGGGTCCCTGATATATCTTAGACCTCGCTCTTGAATCTTTTCAGGATGAATGAATGAATGAATGAATGCATGCATGCCTAGAGAGCCTCTAAGCAGAGCAGAATGGACCTAAGAGTAGGGAAAACAGATCTAGTGGATATTTTGAGATGGGAGTGACTTTTGGAAGAGAATATTAATGTCATTTAACCTGTCTCTGTAGTTTTTGTCTTTCAGCTATCTGGTTATTTCCAATTAGAAACCTTTTCTATTTACTTTCCCTTGAACCATAATTTTGAACTGGTAATTGCCCTTTTGAAACTTTAACTTGTACGTTTTAAAACTTGTGTGTCAGATTATGGGTGTCCTTTCCTTTCGGGATTTGTAAGTGCTTCAGTGTCTTTGGCACAAAGTCACTCTTGCGATTACCTGGCGATGCCTATACCTGTACCTGAAAGAAATAAAGGAGAGTGTATTTTGGTTCCTTTGCATTTTCTGTGAGTGAAAAAGGTCTATGCGTTTTGTGGTTTTTGTAATGTGTTGATATCTCTGTGTCTCTGCTTGTAATGGGGAGTCTTGTTTGGACCATGGATAGCACTGATGTGAGGTTTTGGAGGCTGACTGCTTAGCCAGTGGCCACAGGCTGTGCTCACGTCTCCGGAAGTTTGGAGAGCATTAGTTTGCTGCTTTTCCATCTGCCGCTTACTTTTCTTTCATTGGACATACTAAGTATACATATTTTATAGTCTATGTCTGATCATTTCAACGTGTCATGTATTTCTTGATATAAGTTTTTGAATATTAGTTGTTTGCTTGCTAATATCTTGAAACTAATTGCTTGACATAATATGTGGGGCTTAAGGCTTTGTAATTTCACTTGGCATGATATAATGAGACAAGACTTCTTGGTTTCCCAACTCCTAAATGTAAATTATTTGGCAGAAGGAAAAAGTGGGTGGTGGGCTGCTCGTTGGGAGGTCTGGGTTCTGGCCCTGACTCCTACTGCTTACATAGTGAATTATTTTGGGTAGGTTACTTCACTGACCTCTCTAGAGTGTCTCAGTGTTATCATTTTGTCAAAAGACTAGATTGACAGGCAGTTTGAATAATTGTAGGACGAATCACTGATTTCGGGACTGTGGTCCAGGCGGCGGCAATTTCACGTTCATTGTTTCTGCAGTTTCATCATTTGCTGACATAGTATGCAAGATCCTTTAAAGTCAAAGAGGTACAGCTTATGTTCCCCGCCCTCTAGAATTTAAAATTCTCTCTGAAATTCTCATCTGCCTGACTAGATGAAACCCAGTAGCTCTTCAACACAAAATGAATTTGAGTAGCATGTTCTCTGCAAGTTCAGAAGAAGTGGAGAATATTCTGGATATGAGATGGTTCTGCGTGAGAGGTGGGCTCTAAGTTGGTCCTTGTAGGAAGAGTAGGACTTCAATGTTGAGATGGCAAGAAGGCATTCAAGGGAAGGGAGGTAAGGGTCAGTCACTGTGGGGAAGAAGTGAATGTAGGGAAGGGAGAGGTGGAGATTGCATGAAGTTGGGACCGCAAATGCCAGTCCCACACACCTTAGCCCCCGCAGCCCCCACAGCCCCCATCCTCCTCACTGCAACTCCTGGCAACCACTCATGTGCTTTCTGTCTATAGACTGGCCTCTTCTGGATATTTTATGTAAAGAGAATCATACAATATATGGTCATTTACGAATTGCTTCTTTCCTTGGGTATGTTTTCAAGGTTCATCCATTTTGTGGCATGTATCAGTACTTCATTTATTTTTAATACTATACCAAATAATACTCAATTCTGTGGATGTGTAATGCAGATTCCTGAGCCCTACCAGAACCTTGCTGAATGAGAAACTTTGAAGTTGACTTCCTTTCCACAATCTGTTGTTGTTGTTTTTTAAAATTTTTTAAATTAATGTTTCTTTATTCTTGATATCGAGAAAGAGACAGAGTGTGAGCAGGGGAGGGGCATAGGAAGAGGGACACACAGAATCCGAAGCAGGTTCCAGGCCCTGAGCTGTCAGTGCAGAGCCTGAGGTGGGGCTCAAACCCACGAACCGCAAGATCATGACCTGAGCTGACGTCCGACGCTTAACCGACTCGTCCACCCAGGAGTGTCCACAATCTGTTTTGACAAGTGCTCCAAGTGATCTAGATGTACCTATGGGTTGAGAGTCATTGCTTTAGAGGGGGGAGGGAGGAGGGACATGAGGCCGGAGAGGTGGGCCTTGTAGGCCTGGGCACGGAAGTTTCCTTTCATCTCAAGGATAATGGGAAGTTACTGAGAGGTGTTTCAACAGAGATATGAAACCATTAGGTTTATACTTTAATAAAAATATTAGCTTCTTTGTGAAAAGTAGTTTGGCTAAGGAAGTCTGGCTAAGAGAAGGTACAAGAAGCTGTAGATGAGAGATGATGGCTTGGTATGAGCTAAGGGGGAGTGAGAATGGAGACACGTGGATGGGTTCAAGAAAAAATTTGAAAGCAGAAAGGCCATGACTTGATTAATTGCATCATCAGGGAGAATCAAAGATGGAGTCCAGGTTTCTGCGTTGGGCAGGTAAGTGGGTGGCGGTACCATCACTAAGATCTTCTGAATTTTCTGGTTTTCTGAAATGTGAGTAAATCTTAAGCACCCATTTCTCCCCCGAGAATCTGTTCTTTCTCACAAGCCCCAGAGACCACATATTGGGTGACGTTCGAGTATAATACTATGTGGAAAATTCTCTTGGGAGGTGTGTCACACACATCTAGAACCGTAAGTGGCATTAATATGTATTAATATTTGTGTAGCTCTACAAAAAGTACAAAATGTCTGAGAAGGTAGAAAATAAAGCTATAACCAAGGTGTTTGGACTCAGATGTGTGTAGAAGTCTTGTCAAACAAGGTAAATTTGCATAATTTAGGGAAAAGAGATGATGAGAAGAGAAGAGATTTCAGGCTGCATTCACTTCTCAAAGTGCCCAGGGTGTGAGCTGAGGTTCTCTGGCTAGAAGGTGGCATGCGTGATCCAGTGCACCTCAAGGTTCCAGGACTCTGGAGGTGAGAGACCTGGAGATCTAAGAGCGTGACGCTGTGTAGCTGTCTTTCCACAGTGTTGATCAAGAGCCAATGAGGAACTGTAAAATTCTGAAAAGGTAGTGATATGTGCTTGAGAAGAACACTCTTGTCTGCCTTTAGAAGGGTAGGAGTGGGTAGGACAGCACATTTCTAGGAAGTATGGCCAGCAGCAGAATAGGGACTTCAGAAATGGGGAGAAATAGGCAAGATAGGAGGAGGAGTAGAATTTGCAGGACTTGGCAACTGAAGGGAAGAAAGGAGGCGATGACGTCACCGTTACTAGGAAACTGGAGGGAGGTCTGGCTGTTGAAGCTCCTGATGGAGCAGTTGTGGAGAGAGAGGGGGCCTGGGAAAGACACCGGTTTAGTTTCTTAACATGAACAAGTAATTCTGTGGGATTAAACATGTAAGCATGGTTTTGAAAAATAAAGTTAGTAAGCTTGGGTGGCAGATTTTATAGGCTTCTAAGTTTTAATTCAGTCCTAGTACCGTCCTACTTAGCTATCCTTTAAAATTATGCCAAGAAGTAGAAGAAAATAATGTCTCACTAGCCCATGATCCGGAATGGAAAGGAGTTGACTAAGCTATTCTGAAAATATTTGTTCCCAGTCAGGAAATACGTATGAGTAACGTTTTCGTTTGTGGTGGTTAGATCCAAGTTCATGGAAACAATCGTTCTGCCAGTGCCAGGGCAGTGGCAACCTCCCTCTTATCTGTTCTAAATTATTTCAAATCAAGGACAGTAGATCGTAAACTCTGACACCTGCCTAGGTTTCAGTTAGGGAACTAAATGAAGCGACTGGATTTAATTACATATAAACTCTTTGATCTTAATCTGTAATTCCAAGAGACAGCTATGATTCACAATGAAAAGGTGTTTAAATTGACATTGACCATCAGTTTAAAAATAAATACACCAGTACTGACTTTAAGCCCCAGGGCACAGCATGGGGACGTTTGTTAATTCTTTCCTTGGCCAAACTCTCCTGTTCTCCCTGTTTCACTCTGTCGTTTTAACTTTCCCATTTCCCCTCTCAGTTCCTGAATGCAGCAGAGGTGGGAGAATCAAAAGGGTTGCTCCTGTGAACACACAGCAATGTCTGTTTGTGGATCTCCGCTCTGCTCACCACAAGCCCCTGTGCGAGGGTCCCCCTGTGCGAGGGTCCCCCTGTGCTCATCCCTGTCAGTCGGCTGTAGCCTGGTGCCCAGGCGAGGATGGGAGTGTCCACATGAGCCTGAACCTTTGTGGAAAACAAACCCTCGAAGACCATGTTCTACTAGTGAGAAAGTGTTATGTTCATATTTAAAGGGAAGCCCATTCTTACTAAAATGTACAACCCCAAAGAGTGGATCCTCTGAACCACGTTTATAGTTGAGGCGCTGGCAGTGCTTGGATACTGACCCCCTGTGACTCACAGCTTACTTGCGAATGAGCTGAAGTAAGGCAGAGGCAGGCCTGGTATGGTGCTGGACACCCAGACCTTTATAATATCCTTGCAGAATGAACAAAAGAGTGAATCGAGGAATGAATGGGGAAAGAGAAGCCAGGTGGCCATGGAGTTATGCTGGGTCCAAGTATCCCCAGTGACCAGCGGAGTATGCTTGCTAAAGAACAGAGTGGAGAATGAGGTTTGTGGCCCTAGAATAAAAATTGTAATAATAGTAACTAAACCGCGTACTGAGTTCTTTCAGTGGGCCTTGTACAACTCGGTGAGCATTATGCCATTTCATTTTCATCGCTTCCTCTGAGGTGAATCATGATCTGCATTTCACAGATGAGGAAACTACGGCTTTGATAGACTTGTCCAAGGTGATACCGATCCATCCCTTTCTGCCTGTCCAGGACTAGCACATGACTCAGAGCTCAGGGCCCGAATGAGGATCAGGCCACTGCCATTGGCATCATTATCACAGTGTTCTAAGCATCGTGAACAAAGTCCCGGATGAACCAGGGCCCCTCACAGACCTCAGAGCCGAGCTTGCTTTGGCCAGACTCACCTCCCACCTTCTTTATTCTTTACACTGTCCCATTTTTAGTGCTACCCAACTGAGCACGGCAGAGCCTCCCTTCATCTTTTTAATAACAGAGTGTGTGGTTTTCATTTAGGTAGGTTATTTTTGTAATGACCTTAAGTTGTGGACTTGTAGGCACTTCTCCTGTCAGGCTGAGTCATCAACAAAGCGGTGTTTTGTTGATAGAAACAGGAAAGTTCAGGAAGGGGGGTGGATTGGTGGGCTGACTTTGTGACAGCATTGTTTTTGTTGTTCTGTTTTAGCCATCACGTTTGAGGTGACGGTGGGACATTTAAGCATACATTTCCAGAAAGGCTCTGGAACTGTGGGATTGACCCTTGTGAAAGAGGCCAATTTTGAAATGCAAGATTTAAATCTAGTTTAGATATGTTTCTAAGTCTTAGCAGTGAGAGTCGAAGTCGTGCAAGTATGTGATGTCTTCAAGGGCAAAAGTACTAGTATGAAGAAAAAACAGATTATAGAGGGTCTGTTTATAAAGGAGAGATCTGATTATAAAGGAGAGGTTTCTCTCCTTTGCCTGATTCGGGTGCGTAAGTATATGCTTATACTCCTGTCTTTTCTGAGTCTAGATTTAGCACCATGTCTCATTTATGTCAACTCATAGAAAATATATGAGCAGTATAGTGTGCTGTTATATTTACAGTGAAGCTCAGGTTAGATTTTACAATTTCTGTATCACTTTCCCACTCCCAGGCAGGCTAAAATGCTTCTAGGCAAAAAATATCAAGATTTAAGCCATCCTTTTAGAAAATATGGTGGGTTTTTTTTTTCCTCTTCATTTTTGCTGGTTTTGCAAGATAGAAATTTGTAAACTGACTTTTTAAACCTACTATAAGAAAAAAAGGCCCTGAAAAATTAGAATAATAGAATTTAATATTTCTCAAATGTTTGGAGCAGAGATTTGCCTTCTGGCTTAGGAGTTATTTAGAGCATTAGAAAGACTCGAACATTATAATCTTGTGTGCATGCTCATGCACATTTCTCCTGGTTCCTACAGGTTTTTTTCTTTAAGTTTATTTGTTTATTTTGAGAGAGAGAGCATGAACAGGGGAGGGGCAGGGAGAGAGAGAATCCGAAGCAGGCTCCAAGCCAATCAGTGCAGGGCCAGATGTGGGGCTCGAAGTCAGGAACCATGAGATCATGACTTGAGCTGAAGTCAAGAGTCGGATGTTTAACTAACTGAGCCACCCAGGTGCCCCCTCCTGGTCCCCACGGATGTTTTTAGTGCAGTAGTCTGCAAAGTTTTTTGATCACATACCCCAATAATAATTTAAAAATTCTTTGAGGGGCACCTGGGTGGCTCAGTCAGTTAAGTGTCCAACTTCAGCTCAGGTCATGACCTTGAGGTTCGTGAGTTCAATCCCCGTGTCAGGCTGTGTGCTGACAGCTTGGAGCTGGAGCCTGCTTTGGATTTTGTATGTCTGCCCCTTCCCCGCTCGTGCTCTGTCTCTCTCTCTCAAAACTAAACATTAAAAGAAATTTAAAAATTCTTTGGGCACATATCCCCAATATGTGTATATGTTAAACAAATGCCGTGCATATGCTACTATATTAATGAAAGATGTAAATCATAAAATGTCCAAAAAATAGCAATAAATGCCATGGGCATGGTTCCAACAATATTATTAATTTTATTTTTTAATGATAAAAAATTATTTTTCTCCCATCAAAAACAGTTTAAGTGAGAACGAGGTGAGCCAACCATCAATACTACAATCTGCAGGTCTGCGTTAACAGTTGTCATTGTTGACAAGGTGACTCCCCAAAACTACGCAGATGCAGATGGGGGTGAGCATCATTACAAGTAAAGAACGATGGTGATCATTTTTCCGATTCCACTCATTAGTCATGCAAAAGTTGTTCATTTTTTTAAAAGTTTATTTAGAGAGAGAGAGAGAGAGCACAAAGAGGGGAGGGGTAGAGAGAGAGAGAGAGAGAGGATCCCTAGAAGGCTCTGTGCTTTCAGTGCAGAGCCCGATGCGGGGCTTGAACCCGTGAGCCATCAAATCATGACCTGAGTCGAAACCAAGAGTCGGATGTGTAACTGACTGAGCCACCCAGGCGCCCCAAGTTTTCTTTTTTAATAATAATAAAAAAATCCTTAGAACACACTTAAATTTCCAATGGTAGGATAATGTTCTAAACATTAGAGTAAGTACTTAGTAGAATTTATGCACACAAGAAGATAACTATGGAGATTATAAAAACAAAATATTTGCAATAAAACTGAAATATCCTGCCCCCAACGTGAATGTTCTTATGGCAGCTGTATAAAGTGTATTTCTAAATGTGTCTTTGGAAGGTACTATAGGAAATAATTACTTCAGGATGATGAGATTATAGGTTTTTTTTTTAATAAAAACAATTCATAAATTGAAAAGATTACTTACAAAAACAGAAAAAAAACTAATGCAAACAGGTTAAGAAAACAGCCCGAAAAATGTTGACTGATTCAAAAGCAAATATGTTAAAAGTATTTATTCAAACTCAATAATGTTTCTGTGTTTAATCTAAACATACTGAGTGGCTGTTGAGTAGGAGAGACTGTGCTAATGATACATAAGTGGAAAAGTTCAAGTCTTTCCATCGTTAAAATTCTATTGCTTTAATTTACGACATATAATACTGGTTGTTTCAAGAAGTGCCCTGTATTTCATAATCCATCTCTTTCTGACACTCTGATTCCTTAAAACTCAGGTTTCAATCTCTTGCTGGACAGCCTCTTGCCTTGCTGTCTTTGGCTTGGCAACCTGGTATTTGCTTTCTAGTAAGATAAACTGGAATAGACACCAGACGCACAGTACTTTATGTGTAACCTCGTGTTTAGTTAAACAGTGTTAGAATGTTGACGGTTAGCAGATGGCTTATTGGGGTTTATCGTACACCCTACCCTACTCCCCAACAATGAAACCGTAGTGGTGAGTGTTCTAGTTAGGAATGTGTTCACCCGCAGGTCGTGGCTAACATGATCTTAAAAGCACAGCACTTTTCTTTGTAAGTCAGGAGGCTGATTTGTTCGGGCATGTGTTTCTAGGATTCTCTTGGCCTTTTCCTGAGGCTTATGGGCTCACGACAGAAAGGCTGCCTCCCCGTCCTTAGCCCTCGCGCTGAGGTTCCAAGCAGGAAGGAGGTGGAAGCTCAGGGACAAAGGGCCTAACATCTGACTCTGTCTGCTTGAGCAGGAGAGCGAAGCCTTGACCAGCAGCTTTACCCAGCAGACTTTGGCTCACACCTCAGGGGCCAGATTTGGGTCACAGGGCTGCCCCACTGCAAGAGTGGCTGGGCACACTGGAACTTTGGTCTTCTGGCCTTCACAGAAGAGGGGTAACTGGTCCAGTGTCAGCCATAATGCTTCCTGCCATTTGCATTCTCTTTATGACAGTATAATGCCTAGTGAGTCCAACAGTGAGGTGTTAAAGAATTTGCCATGAAATTATGTATCTTTGAGATACTCTGTTTAATTGCTGGAGGCTCCAAGGGTCTTTGACAAAGGGAAGGTCATCAATCCTCTTCTCCGTCTGTGGTGGAAAGGCATTGTCTTAGAGCCCTCCCTCTACTTCTCCTTAGTCCAGTCCAGCCCCTCCATTGTAAGTTGTGTTGTTCTAAGAAAATTTTCACTTTTTGTTTTCTTCCCTGTGCCTTTGACTTTTTCCATGTGAGTTACATTAAAGGTCCTAATGAGTCCTACATCTGCCTTAAGTCAGAAAAAAGACAAGTGTGCATTTGAAGTGTGAAAGTAAGTGGAGTAAAGAACTGTGACATTGAATACCTAAAGCCTTTGAAAGTACCCAGAAGTCACTTCATAGTTTTGGCAGAGGGCTCCATCTAGGGCCAGGGAAGAAAAGCTCGTGTGTTTGAATGAATGAAACAATTGAGCAAGTGCCTGCTGTTGCTTCACTCTTTTTGTATCTGATCCTCCCGATGAACCTATGCAAAAAGATACTGGGTCCATTTCACAGATTTGGCAACTAATGCTGAGAGAAGCTTTGTAATTTCTCCAAGGCTACCCAACTGATAGGGCCAGGATTAAAACCCTGAGAGTCTAACTCGAAAATACAGGCTCCCGTCCCTCCCCCCAGTTTTCCTTGCTGTCATTCATCTGTACTTCATTTGTCTTTAAAGTTGCTTTCCCACAATTGTGTGCACATTAAATCTCAATTAAAAAAACTATCTTATTCAAATTGATTATTTCTCATTATTTGCTAGTGACCCCCAAGGTCCCAAGGTGTAGCAACAGCTGTGTATACCCCGGAATTCAAACATGACCAGACATGCCTAGAAGCATATGGAAGGATTCTTCTGGAAGGGGCTACTTAATCACATAAATTAACTGTCAGCCATCTGGGAAAGAACTAATCTGACAAGAAGAGAGCATGGAGGAGTGCAAGTTTACTTAAAAGTGCCACAGAGTAGGGGTAAATCTAACTCAAGTACAATGTAATTTATTTAGCCTGTCCGCGGATGCAGTCCCTAGGGATTCCTGGAGCCGGGAGGTTGCCGGTGAAAGAGCTACAAACATCTTCACTAAGGTTTTCACGGGTCACTGAGTGTTCATGCCAGGTCAGCCGATTCAGCAGCACCAGCCCGGAGACAGTTTATCGCCCAGGCGCCTGTGGGGGTGGGTCACCAGGGCTTGGGTGCAGGCTTTGGGGTCCTCAGCAGATCCGGGTCACGCAGGGGTTTGGAGTTGAAAGGGTAAAAGTTCATTGTCTTTCTTTGGGCAGCTGTAACAAAATTGATTGGGTAGCTTATAAACAACATAAATTTACTTCTTACGGTTCTGAAGGCTGGAAGTCTAAGATCAGGTTGCCAGCACCATTGGGTTCTGGCAAAAGCCCTCTTCTGGTTGCAGACTGCAGATTCCTTGCTGTGTCCTCACATGGAGGAAGGGGGCAGGGATGTTCTCAGGTCTCTTTTATAAGGACAGTAATCCCATACATGAGGGTCCTGTCCTCCTAAAATAATCACCTTCCATGGCCCCCACTTTGTAATACTATCACCTTGGAAGTTAGGTTTCAACATATGAATTTTGAGAGGAACACATTCAGACCATTTATTGAAGCAGCCGAACCAAGATGGCTGCCTCGAAGCTTGCTTCAGAGCTGCCGGAGATACTGGGGGAAGTGGGTGGGGATGATAGAATCCTATGTTAGCAGTTGGGAGCAGAGTCAGGGAAATACTGATATATTTGCTTGGTTCTCAGTTGCCATCAATTTGCAAATATGTCAGCAGTTTAATTAAAACATTTGGGCCAAACAAAACACTACATTATGCCCTTGCAATTTTTAAAATTAACTGACAACAGCATTTATTTAAACATATAGTCGCATGCAACTTTTTTCTTCAATATCATTGTCAATGTTAAGGTAAAGCCTTTTTCACATTCGGGGTCTACAGATTGTTCTGAATTATTTAGGCAATTTACAGTTACATGTAGCGTCCCCGCATATTGCTTTTTAAAATCATATAGCCTTAGCATTAATTGAGAAATGTTGGCATTTGATCTACATTCCTTTTTGGCTAAACTTCAGTTACATTGTTCCTAAATTAAATTACCAACTCAGTTTGATCTCTTGAACATCACCTGGAAATCTTCGATGTTCAGGGCTGGGGTGATCCTTCTTTAATCATCCATTCAGTTAATATTTACTGAAGGCCTCTTGTGTAGCCAGTCTCTGTGCTTACAGAACTGACACTGTGGAGACAGAGATGAGCATAAAGTCAAGTACACAGATAAATAAATAAAAGTGTAACAGTTTAGACAATAAAACTTCAGCTAATGTGGTTGGAAAGGACTCTGCAAGGAGGTGATACGTAAGGTAGATGATGAGGGAACCAACGTTGCTGAGTCAGGATGAAGCCTTCCTGTCAGGCTAGCCTTTCCATGTGTGAAGATCCTGTCTATTCGTTAACAACTGTTTGCTGCATGCCAGACACCATCCTGGGCCCTGGAGATACAGCAGTGAACAAAACAGCAGACAGCATCCCTCACCCTGTGGAATTTATATTCTCTCAGGGGAGATAGAGAAAGAAATACTGGAAAGAGAGAAAATACTGAAAACACCACTAGGATGTCAGACGCTAAGTGCCACGGTGAAAATTGAAGGCTTGAAGGGAAGCAGGGCTTCAGGGAGGGGGGGTGGGTGTGTGGCGTGCCTCTGGTAAAAATGTAAAACCTGGTTGTCAGGGAAGGCCTCACTAAAATCGAACTTTGAGCCGAAAATGGAGATCTTTGGTTTAGCCCAGGGTTGGCACACTTTGTTTGTAAAGGACAGACTTTTCCTTTAGGCTTTGGGAACCACGAGGCCTCTGTCACAGCCCTCAACTCTGCCCTTGTGGGGCCAAAGCAGCCGCAGGCAATATGGAAATGAGTGGGTGTGGCCGCCATCCAATACAACTTTATTTATGGACCCTGAAATTTGTCTTTAATGTATTTCTTACATGTCGTGAGATACTATTATTTTTATTTTTTTTTTCAGCCCCATTTAAAAGTATCCCATTTTGGGCCATGGTCCGTACAAAACCTGTTGTGAGCCAGGGTTAGCCTGCGGGCCATAGTTCGCCTTCCCATGATCTAGCCTAAGAGATTTTGAAGTACTCGTTCCCTTTGGTTGCTTTGGATGATGTGCGATGATGTGTATTTGAATAACAAAATAAAAATCCAACGCTCATGCTTTTGTAGATATCTTCCTGTTTGGGGTCCAACAACTGTTTTTTCTCTCTGTTCTTTTTTTTTTTTTTTTTTTTTTTTACTGCGGTCATTTTATGAGGAAAATAATGAAAATTCATGTTTATTCAGTGACAAATATTCATTTCACTTAAATTTATGTCTTGTAGCTTTTATTTCTAGGCTCTGCTATGCAGTAATAGCTTTTATTTTCAATCCATCATACTATAGTATTTCTGAAGACGTTTTAAGTGGCAGTTAAGAATTTCTTCAGGTAGCATTGCGTTTGGGTGCAAGCTACAGAAAAACTTGATAGAGTGGCTGAAGCAATTAAGAATGTATTTGTCTAATACAGAAAGGCTTAGAGTGGGCTGCACAAGCCTGGCGTGGCAGCTGTAACATACCATCAAGGACCTGAGCTCCTGTCTTGCTGCTTGACCGTCCTTAGCATGTGGTGTTTGTTTTCACATCTGCAAAATGGTTTCTGCACCTCCAGGCACCACTTCTGCATTTCTGCAAGAGGAGAGAGGACAAATTGGGCTTTGTGGTTTCATTCATTAAGTGGAGCCTTCCGAAGAACATCTGCCTTCTGTCTCATTCTGTGCCATGATCCCTGGCCGCAGAGGAGCCTGGGTAAAACACGTTTTTGTAGCAGAGCACGTTGCTTTCCTAAACAATACCAGCCTTCTATTATTAAGGAAGAAAGGGAGATTGGGGCTCCTGGGTGGCTCGGTCAGTTAAGCACTTACTTCTGCTCAGGTCATGATCTCACAGTTTGTGAGTTCGAGCCCCCCCCACCCCCCCTTGGGCTCTGTGCTGACAGCTCGGAGCCTGGAGCCTGCTTTGGATTCTGTGTCTCCCGCGCTCACGCTCTGTCTCTCTCTGTCTCTCAAAAAATAACTAAAAACGTTTAAAAAAAAAAAGAGGGAGATTGGCTACTGGGTAAAAAACTAGCATTATCTTCCATGGCTTCCAAGTGTGTTAAAAAACAAACAAAACAACAACAAACACCTCCTGAGTTATAGGTGTCTTCCACTCATGGCTAAAGTGACATGGGAGAAGGCAGCAACTGTTGCCCCACAGTTAACTTCTTTCCCAGTTGCTCCTCAAATGTCTTTTGATATTGATTTAAGGTACATTCTGTTTCAGGATAGTTGAAATGTGGGGAGGAAAAAGCTCTCTGAGTCAAGGAAGTGATGGTATATGTTATTGTTCCTGGAACTCTGGGTTCGTGCCAGCACATGCAGCATCCCTGTCAGCTTCCTGTTGCCACATGGGAAGCCTTTTTATTACCTGGGGTCCCACCTGGCAGTCCCATCCCTTCACCCAAGTCCCTGCACCTGCGGTGGCCTGTCCCCCGACACGGAAGCCTGGGCCCCCACAGTTCCAGGCACGTTTGCCTCAGCAGATCTTTTTTTTTTTTTTTTAATGTTTATTTATTTTTGAGACATAGAGACAGAGCGTTAGCAGGAGAAGGGCAGAGAGAGAGGGAGACACAGAATCCGAAGCAGGCTCCAGGCTCTGAGCTGTCAGCACAGAGCCCGACGCGGGGCTCGAACTCACAGACCACGAGATCATGACCTGAGCCGAAGTTGGCCGCTCAACCGACTGAGCCACCCAGGCGCCCCTGCCTCAGCAGATCTTAAAATAGCTCGTGGCATTGGCTTCTGACTCCTCTTCCTTCCTGCTGCTAATGCTACAGATACCCACTTGAAAACGTCCTTCTGGGTTAAAATTTCCCCTGTCGTTTATTTGAGTGATTTTGCTGTAGTATTGGTGAATTTTCTATGGCCTTAGTTCTTTGTTTTGAAAAATTATTTTTCATCCTCTGGCCTTTCTTAGAAGTGTGAGTAAACATGGAAGCCAATGAGTAACAACGTGCTCAGAGTTCTGGGGCGTCGTGTCCTGTTGGAAAGCCTATTTATATAAAATACCACATCTCTGTGGCCACAGACTACCATTCCCTTCTACGTGCAGCTCTCGGATATTGACACATTCACACTGTTCAAAACAGTTTACAGTTTACACATGTAGAGAGCCAAGACTCTTGTTCCATTTTTTTCTCCGTCCCCCCCAGTCCCTACTTCCCTAGCTCCCAGACAACTATTTCTGTTTGTTTGTTTTTTTTATATATAACCTTCAAGAGCATATTGCAGTATAAATACAAATGTGTTCCTTTATTTTCTCTATTTTTAAAATGTGTTCCTAGTCTATGCCCAGTTCTGTTCCTTGTGTTTTGTTCACTTACTAATCTGTCTTGGAGATCTTTTCATAGCAGTGTTAAGAGTACTTACAGAACTCCTCCTTTTTTCTTTTTAAGTTGCATAGTATTAAAGTGATCTCTTTGAAACCCAAACCGGTCATGTCTCCCTGCTTTCCTCTTTTAAAACAGAGATATAATTATTTACATTTTACTCCATATGCTACTGTCAATTCTCATCTTTGTTAGTAACTGTCCTTTGCTTTCTTGTGCATTATTAGTGTGTAATCATACATTTTAATTTTTTTAAAGCACATGTATGAGCAGGAAAGGGATGGAGTGAGGGGGGGAGAGAGAAAGAGAGAGAGACAGAGAGAGAGAGAGAATCCCAAGGAGGCTACATGCTCTGCACAGAGTCCAATGTGGGGCTCAATCCCATGACCCTGGGATCATGACCTGAAGTGCAATCAAGAGCAGGACGCTCAACTGACTGAGCCATACAAGAGCCCCTCAAAATTTTTTTTAAAACAGCAACCAATTTGTTTATCTCCTCCCCTCATTTTTTTTGGAGATATAATTTACTTTTAGTATTGTATAAGTGTAAGGTATATGACACAATGATTCGATATTTGTATATATTGTGAAATGATTGCCACGGTTAGTTTAAATCAAACATTGTTGGAAGTTTGATATTCAGTGATACATCTTTCAAATATTGGCCGTAAGGAGGGAGGGGTGTTGACACACGGACGCTTTCATACGTTGCTAATGGGAAGATACTGACAAGGACTTGTTGAAAAGCAGTTTAGCATGGGTTCCCAGGAGCTTGAAAAATGTCTCTGCCCTTTGATCTCAGTTTCATTTATAGGGCTTTGTCCTAAAATACTATTGAGAGATACAGTCATAGATTTTTAAATGAGGATGTTCACTACTGATCTTTCTGGTGCTGAAAGTTACAAATATGCATAATACCAATGACTGAATAGTAGTTAACTGAAGACATCTACATGATAGATTGCTAGGCAGATATAAAAACTCATGCCTTTGAAAAAAAATTAATGTTTACTTTTGAGAGAAAGTGCGTGTGAATGTGAGCTGGGGAGAGGTGGAAAGAGGGAGACAGAGAATGCCAAGCAGGCTCTGTGCTTATG
The DNA here is from genome assembly GCA_030068075.1 of Paguma larvata. NCBI lineage: Eukaryota > Metazoa > Chordata > Mammalia > Carnivora > Viverridae > Paguma > Paguma larvata. Next base: position 70,904,189 of record CM057829.1, read on the forward strand.
GGCTCAATCCCAGAGCTGTGAGATCACGATATGAGCTGAAATCAAGAGTTGGAGACTTAACCGACTGAGCTGTCCAGGCGGCCCTGAAAAATTTTCAATGACAGGACAGTACACAGGGTATATTCTTGAATGAAAAGGACAAAACCCAGCTCTTTTTATCACGTGTGATCCTATGAAAGGAATGACCAGTGAGCAGTATGGGATTATAGCTAAGAAATAAATGCTGTATGTGTATATGTGTTTGTGTAGGGCTAGGGGGCTGGGACGTAGAGAAACTGTGTGTGTGTCTTTGATATATCCTAGCATTAAGAGTATGTGAGTTTTAAGGTATTCACCTTTTGAGGTAGATGGTGGAGGGGGGTGGATATTATGTGTATATACATTATATGGAACTCTAAGGTTTGACCGTATGTCAGGTTCCTCCCTCTCATGAGCGTTTGAAATGTGTTGGGTATGTAAAGCTCTGCATATGCACACTAAATCCAAACCCTGTCCTCTAATTGATTTTCAACAGGATTGTGGGTAACTTTTTGTTTGCTTGTTTTACAATTTCTAGACTTTTAAAAATGCAAATACATTGCTCTTATAATCAAAGGAGCTGGATCATGAAGGACATTGTGCTATGCTAAGAAATGTGTGTGTTCTTCCAAGGGCAGTGGGGACTCATTAAAGAAGGATTTTAAACAGGAGAATCACATCATTATCTTGACAAGAACACATCCTAAGACCTCCATCAAAATAGGTGACCAGTTTTCACCTCAGCATCAGCCTTGTTTATCTGCCTTGTAGGGGAAATTAAGTAAGATGGATAATACTTTTTTTGCAAGCCACAGTTTCAAAATAATATAACTACATTTCTGAAATTGTGTATCAGCGAAGGGGAAAAAAGTTAACTTTTTTTCAGAAATGAGAAACAGCTTGGTTCAAGAAACTGAGATTATGTATCATTTTGATTTATAACCAGACACTAGCTGTCTTTTTTCTCATATCATTGAGTGTTGAGAGATTCTATTTTTCTAGCTTTGTATTTCTGTCCACGCTAACTGCACAGTCTTGTTAGTCATTCATAGACTTCGACCCAGTGATCAGAATCTCTTTGCTCATGACCTACAACAGGGTTCCATCTCAGAAGCACATGTCATTGACGCTTTTGGGAGGAAGTTGGAGGAAATTGGTGGAGGCAATCAGTGTGCGAACATTTGTTCTTTAAGCATTTTTTTTTATAGATGAAAGGTCTTTCTGGCAGCTTGCCTTCTCAAAATGATTCTTTGGCCATTATAAAATTTACTTCACCACTTAGGTTGTGTTAAATCACTGTGTCCATTTCCTAGAATCATTTAGAAAAAGCGAGCGTGCCATTTCCTGTTTTATATGCAGTGGTTAAGATCCTGAATATTGTCGCCCCATCTGAATTATTTAATATGTACCGTTAAATAAGACTGGTAAGATTCTAAAAACCTACAGATGTGTTTGCAGCACTTCAGGAGCACACCTGACCCCTAGTGACTGGAGAAGGAAACATGAAGGTGAGAGGAACAAAGAGGGTTAAGGAACAGAGAGTTCAAAGTCAGCTGATGCTTGTTGTTTACTCTCACCTTAGAAGTGGAGAACGTTTTTCTCTTGTGAATTGATGAAAGGATGCTTTCATGACGGTGGCTACAGCTGTGGCATACCTGAAAGAGGCTGCCAAGGGGAATAAAAACGTTGCTGCTCCCGGGAATCAATGAAATGTCGACATCTCCGATGGGCTCTCCCTGGTTTTCAAATGGTTTCAGCAGAGGGGGCCTTCCTGACTGTAAATGTTAGCTTCTGTAAGTGGGAGGGGCAGTGGTTGTTGAGTCCCCCTGAGGACGGAGTCCCTCACCTCCGCATAATCTGGTCCTTCCAGGCCATCAGGGCTGTGCCCCGGAGTTCTGGGGAGTCTAGGTGAAGAAATCATCGTGTCAGGACTTGCCTAGACTTCTGCTGGATAGCCAGTGAGTGGATGGTGCACGGTGTCTGCGAAAATTGCCTCTGGGTTTCGCATCGGTGGTCTCAGATGATGAGAAATCAAATCTAGTTCAATTTGGAAATGTCTGCATATTGTTTCAGATGAACATTTCTCCTTATTTGTTTGTCTTCTCTCTTTAGATAAAGAAGAAACAGCAGGATGTGGTTAGATTTCTGGAGGCCAACAAGATAGAGTTTGAGGAGGTGGATATCACAATGTCAGAAGAACAGAGACAATGGATGTACAAAAACATCCCCCCAGAAAAGAAGCCTGCTCAGGGCAACCCACTGCCACCTCAGATATTCAACGGTGACCGATACTGTGGAGTAAGTAGCTAGACTGTTACCACGCTATTTCTTTGCGTGATTGAAAACACAGTTACCTAGAGTGAAGTTGGGTTTTCTCAGGGAGGACTGTGACCTCTTCACCCTGTGAAGTCTACAGTTTAGTAAAAGGGTATATGAGTCCAAGGTCACAGACTGTGTGTGAAAGTGAGTACATACATGTCCTAGTGTCCCTGTGTCTCTGTTTGGGGAAAGTGGTAGGAAGGGAAGGTAGGGGTGTGTGTGTGTGCGTGCACGCACTTGTGTTTATTGTACTCTAAATTTTAAAGCATATATATATATTTTAAGTTTATTTTGAGAAAGAGAGAGAGACAGAGTGATCAGGGAAGGAGCAAAGAGAGAGGGGGAGAGAGGATCTCGGGCAGGCTTTGCACAGGTCAACGCAGAGCCAGATGCAAGGCTCGAATTCATGAACTGTGAGATGATGACCTGAGCCTAAATCAAGTTGGACGCTTAACCGAGTAAGCCACCCAGGCGCCCCTTGAAGCATATTTTTTGGATTAATACATTTGGGAGCAGAGTGGACGGCATAATTATTCTTGAATCTTTATCCCTCTATAGTATGAAAAACTGCTAATAGCTGATTATAAACCTGAGTTTCTTTTTTTATGATAATGAGCCAGACGGGTCATTCATTGTGAGCAGTGAAAAGACATTATTAGGTGTCTTACTCCTGCGTGTAGCACATGAGAAGATGAAGTCACTTTTGTCTGATTATCTCTTTTTGTTCTCACTGGGTTAAGAAAAAAAATCAAAAAATTTTGTTCTAATGAGTAGTTAAGGTTTGCCTTTTGTCATACTCTCAGTATTTAAGTATTTATTTTGGCACCTGTACTCCAGTTCTTTAAGGATGGTCTGGAGAAGGGAAGGGCCAACCGTGCTGAGGTACTTAAGGTGGAATAAATAACTGGGTTGTATAAGAGTGGAGAAAAGGGATAATAGTGCTTCTGGTACCTTAAAAGGAAACCATTTCCTTGTACATGAGAGAGAAGGAGATAAAGATTGTGCAGAGCTGCTATATTCACGTCAGAGGAGAAACCTGAACATGGCAGTAGACTCAGATTTGAGCTCTAGTACTTTATGTTGGATTTGACACCTTCGGAAAGTCATTTTTCTCTTGAAGAATCAATTTTCTCATCCTTTTTTTTTTTTGAAATTTGTTTTGAGAGAGAGTGAGTAGGTGAGGGGGCAGAGAAAGAGGGAGGGAGAGAATCTGTGCTGTCCCCGCAGAGCCTGGCACGAGGCTCGATCCCGTGAACCATAAGATCATGACCTGAGCCAGAATTGAGAGTTGGACACTCAACTGACTGAGCCACCCAGACGCCCCTCAGTTTTCTCATCTTGAAGCAAAGGATGATAATATCGATTTTACTTCACAGGATATTTGTGACTATACAGTACTTTTTAAGTATATTATTATATAAGAATAAAGATTGTTATTTTTGTGGAATTTTTTTATATCGCGATCTCATATTTTATTAGGGGAGGTGTGCGGTAGCTGAAGGGTGTGTATCCCATTCATGATTACAAGGCCCAGAAAATGTACTCTTGTACCTGCAAACCAAAATGAGGCATAGTTGAAAATGCGTGTGAACTGTACAGTTCAAAACAATGCAAAACTGTGAGTCCAATAGTGCTAGAAGGCTTGAAACCAAAATCTGGCAGCTTTCTGTTCCTCAGACTTCACAGGTGTGAGAATTCCTTTGTTCTGGTCTTGTAGGTGAGTGGTAGTTTGGCTAGTTACAGAATTTTAGGTTGGAAAGGATTTTGATGCTTCATTATCATCTAGGTTTCTGGCGCTGCAGTGAGAAGTCTGGTGACATTTTCCTTGATCATTTGTGTGTTTTGTCAGTTTCTTCTATGCAGATGTTTAATATCTCTTATCATATGTGTATCCTAAAATTTTATGATGAATTATCATGATGTGATCTATTTTTCATTCACTGCGCTAAGTGCTCTGTTGGTCCTTCTCCAAGAACGACATGATTATTAAATGTTCTTACGGTATTTTTTTGAAAAAATTTCCCTGTTTATTCTACTTGTTCTCTTTATCTGGAATACATACTAATTTAAATAGTGGACTTGTTACATTGATTTTCTAATATTCTTATCTTCTTTTTTATTTGTTTATTTATTTTTTATTGTCCTCTACCTTTTATTCTACTTCTGGGAGAGTTCTTTAGCTTACCTCTCAATTTTTTCGTTGAATTTTTATGTCATCTTTTTTTTCTTTTTTATGTTCTGATTTTTTCTTTTTAATAATGTGCTTTTATGAGATGACTACCAGATCTTAGCACAGTGGAGAGATTAAATATGATTTCTTTGTAGTCTTTTCTTACCAGTATCGTCCCTGTCCTACCAGTTCCCTTGTTTTCACTTTATTTTGGTCTTTTCTCACAAGTGTGGTGGGCTTTCCTCAGATCTCTAGTGATCCTGGTCTTTTGTTTATTTAAGAGGTGAGGCGCTAGAAAGCGGATTAGAAGCTGTGGGGGTCCTTGCATACCTGTATGGGCTTGGGTCCCTCTACCCCCACTTCCCTGTACTGGGTAGCCTGTTAGCGTTCTCATTGCAGATACTGATAATAAAATCTGTAGGTCTTTTCTCAGATGATGGATGGTTTAGCTTTTCCAGAGAATGGCCCTTCAGTGTCTTGCTTTGGGGATATCAGCCTGGCTTCCAGAGTTCTGGACCCGTAGGGTGAGACCCTGGGGACTCCCCTTCTCTGCCATGCAGTTTCCCTTCATATCCCTGTTGAAACCCCACTCTCCCTTCCATGCCGGCTTTTCTAAGTTTGTTGCTTCCAGAAGCCCTGTTTATTAAGAATGTTCCTTCCAGCTCCTTTAGGGGAGAATGAGGCACACTGGGAATCTAACTGCTGCTTATGTAGACTTTCAAATCATCTCCTTGTTTTCTTGCCTTTGCCCTCTCTCCCCACCCTCACAGTAGCTAATGCCTCCAACTCCTGATGTTTTTTGGGGGCCCTGCAGCTTGTTTCTTGTCGATGTTTGCAGACTCTGAGGTTTGACTATCCTCTGCTCTCTAATGCCCCTCACTGTCTCTCTCCCCACTTCCCGCATATGTTGTAGTTCAGAGCTATAAGATGTCTCCTAGCTTTATTTTTTTTAATTTTGTTTCTGTTTTTTTTTTTAATTCTTGTTTTGTTGATTTTTCAAGATAAAGGAGGAAGAGACATCTTTGCTCTATCATCCTGAAAGTAGAAGTCTTCAGAGCCCTTTGGATAGAGGACTGTATGAATGAATAAAAGACTGCACTGTGAAATAAAGTTAATTGCTTAACCTTGCTCTCACTTCCTTATGACTTTCTAAATCTCTGTGTATCTTTGCTCTACAGAGTCTATGGAAATTTTTTCAGATACACTGTCTGAGAGCCGGCTAGAGGCTTACACATTGATTAAATTGTGCTGGATAAATGGCCTCTTCTCTGCTTGAGCAATGTTAGCCCCATGGTGACGGTGACAGCAGCGCTGGTACACACTCTGTCTTAATAGTCTGTTCTAGCAGGAGTTTTGAAGACAGTGTCTGCTCTTATCACGATCAAGGAAATTCGACCTTGACAAAAGCAAAAGCATTAGAGAGCAACTAACCACGGTCACATTCATCCCACCGGCCCCCGTGCACCTCGCTTTACCCAGTGATAGTTTATGAGCGGTCTTACCTGGTTGGATAACTCGTGGAAACCTGCCACATTGCAAGCGACAGGATCCAGTAAGCGTGAAGATTCTTCTGTTTCCCGTAATTGGCTGGAAACTTACTACTTGGTAGTATTTTAAACTGGGTGAGCTAGGCGTGTGAGACCTCTCAACGTCTGCTGAGCTTCCTGGGAGTCCGTGTAGGTGATTCCCTTCTCTCTGCCCTTTCGTGTTTGCGTATCCCGTCTGTTGGAAGGATTCCCCACTGAAAGGAAGCTCTTGGGCATGCGCAGTCAGTTCTTCCCACCCCAGAATTTGAACAGTGAGGGGATGATGTAGAAACATAGCATCAGTTGGACAGGAGTCTTGGGGTCAGGAATAGCCATGGCTGGTGTCCAAATGGAACTGACCCTGGGGTGTGGCCTGGGTGTGTTCCAGGCCTAGAAATTCTTCTTGTAAACGTGTTCTCCAGCTTTCCTGTGGATTCAGAACTTCCCACTGTACTGCCATAAGTTCCTTTCCTGTTAAGTTGCTAATGTCCATTCGGTTGTTTCTGCTCAAGAACCCAAACTGCACAGATGGTTGTTCTTGCTATTTCCTGGGAGTATCCCTTCATGAGCAAGATTCTTCTTTGGGAATGTTCTGGTAACCTAAAGGTAAACATCCCAATGCTTGGGCTTTTCTGACGGGTTTTAGTGTCCGATTTGGATTCTGGAAAGCTCAGGTCCTCACGTCTAGGGTTTAAACTTTGTTCTCTTTCTGTGGAACTGGCCTGCGTGGAGTGCACCAGATATGAAAATGCACACATCCACACGAAAGGAGTATATTTGCTTTCCCTTCCTATTCAGGGAAAAAAGAAAAAAAAAATTGGATTTTTAAAAATGGATTGGATTTTTAAAAATATGTGTTCAAATTCAATATATTTATATGTATACATTTAAATGTATACATTTATATGTATGTTCAAATTCATTATATTCAAATTCAAATATATGATTTTTAAAAAATAAAATCACATGTGTGGTGGTACAGTTTAGTAGTGTTAAATACATTCATTGTTGTAAGACAGATACCCAGAACTTTTTCATCTTGCAGAACTGAAAGTCTGTATCCATTAAATAACTCTCATTTGTCTCCTCCCCTGCCCCCAGACCTTGATAACAGTCATTCTGCTTTCTATCAATGAATGTGACTATGTTAGATACCTCACAGAAGTGAAATCATATAGGGGCGCTTGGGTGGCTCAGTAGGTTAAGCATCCTACTTCGGCTTAGGTCATGATCTCGAGATTCATGAGTTTGAGTCCCGCTTCGGGCTCTGTGGTGATAACCTGTAGCCTACTTTGGATTCTATGTGTCTCTCTCTCTCGCTGACCCTCCCCTGCTCGTGCTCTGTCTCTCTCGCAAAAATAAACATTAAAAAAAATTTTTTTAAATAAAAAAGAAGTGAAATCATACAATCTTTGTCCTTTTGTGACTAGTCATTTCACTTAGCATAATGTCCTCAAGGTTCATCCATGTTGAGAGTCTTAGTCCATTAAGGCTGCTCTAATAAAAATGCCACAGATGGGGTACCTTGCAAATAATAGGAATTTATTTCTCATGGTCCTGGAAGCTGCAAGTCTAAGATCAGGGTGACAGAAAGGTTGGGTCTGGCAAAGACACTCTTCTGGATTGCAGACTGCCAACTTCCTGGAGTGTCCTTACACGGCAAAAGGGGACAAAGGAGCTCTTTTATAAGGGCATTACTCCTGTCCTTGAGGGCTCCACCCGCATGACCTGATCACCTCCTAAAGGCCTTTGGGCATGAGAATTTCAACGTGTGAATTTTGGGGAGTGGGGGGGGGATACAAACATTTAGCCTATAGCACTGAAGCATGCGAGAAGACTCCATTTCTTTTTACATCTTCCATTGTGTGTATATACCGTATTTTTTTTTATTTTTTTTATTTTTTTTAACATTTATTTATTTTTGAGACATAGAGACAGAGTGTGAGCAGGAGAAGGGAAGAGAGAGAGAGGGAGACACAGAATCCAAAGCAGGCTCCAGGCTCTGAGCTGTCAGCACAGAGCCTGACGCGGGGCTCGAACTCACAGACAGCGAGATCATGACCCGAGCTGAAGTCGGCCGCCCAACCGACTGAGCCACCCAGGCGCCCCACCGTATTTTTTTTGTCCATTCTTCGTTGATGGATTGGGTTGCTTCTACCTCCTGGCTATTGTGAATAGTACTGCTTCGAACATGGGCTTGCAAATAACTCTTTGACATTCTGCTTTCAGTTGTCGGATATATATATGTGTGTGTGTGTGTGTGTGTGTGTGTGTGTGTGTGTGTGTGTGTGTGGGATTATTGCATCATATAGTAGTTCTATTTTTAATTTTTTGAAGAACCGTCTTACTGTTTTCCATAGTGGTTGTGCCATTTTACAGTCCCACCAGCAGTGCACAAGGATTCCAACTGCTCTACATTCCCACTAACACTTTTTATTTTCCTTTATTCCATCTTGTTTGAGAGTACCGATGTTAATGGGTGTGAGGTGATCTCTCATTGGGACTTTGAGTTTCATTTCTCTGATGATGAGTGATGTTGAGCATTTCATACACTTACTGCCTAATTCTAGATCAGTTTTGAAGAAATATCTATTCAAGTCCTTTGCCCATTTTTCTGTTAGGCTATTTGATTTTTTATCATTGAGTTTTTTGTTGTTTTTTTTTAATGTTTATTTTGAGAGAGAGAGCGTGCAAGAATGCACATGTGTGCACAGTGGAGGGGCGGAGAGAGAAGGAGACAGAGAATCCCAAGCAGGCTTTGTGCTGTCAGCGCAGCACGAAATGCGAAATCCTGACCTGAGCCGAAATCAGAGTCTGATGCTTAACCGATTAAGCCACCCAGGCACCCCGATAGAATATTTTTATTGAAAAATAAACATTTGGATCATTTTCCATGGGGCAACTTATAAGATGGCTTATATTTAAAACTATTGAATTACTGTTTCGGTACTTTTAGATGATACTTGTAGACTATTAAATTTGTACCTAAGCATTGGGTCTACTGCTAATCATAAGTTTACATTAAAGCTGTTGACTAGTTTGGCTAAGTAATGATTTGCAGGCCAACTCTGACTGCCTGTCCTTATATTATCTTGGTTAATTGCAGCCTGAAAGTAGATGAGAGGTGGGTTAGATTACTCTTACGGAGGTGCAGAAAGGCTAAATGACCAGCAATGCTTCTCTTCTCCAATTCTTTCTTTCCTGTGAAAGGAAACAAGGAGATGTGTCAGTGTCTTCTCTCCGTTGGTGGAAGCTTAGAAGACCACTGAGCCCCTAAATGCATGTAGTGGTATTGTTTCCGGACGCAGTGTAGAGTAAGACCTCTGAGACGACTGTCTTGGGATAAAATATGTTAAGTGTGCTTGGGCATCTTATTGATGCAGAACCAATTCCCTTAATTACCAGCTTTCAAATCCCTGATTCGTACATGTGATTTATTTTTTTACATAGATTTGAATTTGAATGTATTGAATTCGAACATACATATAAATGTATATATCTGAATATATTGAATCTGGACACACACATATATATCTCGACACATAAATATAAAAAATGACTTGGAGCCAAAAGTCTCATAAGAAGTTGTTGGAAAGAGATATTTAAAGAGATTTTTATACTGAGTTGGTTATCCCACATTATTGTTGTGTTTTCTTTTTTCCCTAGCACTAAAATGAGTGTGAAAATTAAATAGAGAAAACTTGGAAAATGAGAATGAGGAAGGGGAACAATAAATACTGCCTTTTGAACACAATCGCAAACATTTGGCTAATGCACATTCTCTTTTCTAACAAATTGATTTAAAATTTTAAAGTCACATTTTTTGTTATACTGTATATATACCATTTTGTGCCCTGCTTTGTTCTCTAACAAAAATAGTTTCCATGTCATTGCAAGCTTATTGTTTAGAGGTTACATATTATTCTCCTGGTTGGATAATTATAATTAACTTCATCATTCCCTCACTGTGGCTATTTAGTTGTTTCCAGTCACTTGAAATAATTGTTCGCAACTGGCAAGCTGTTCTGAAGAATGTTATTGTATATAGTACATTATCGTTTAAGCTGTTCTACTCTTTTTCCTTTCCTTAGAGTCACTTTTCTTTCTTAGAGTCGTCTGTCAAACAGCAAAAATATTTGGGGGTACACTCTTATCAAGATATGAAGGGTTATTATTGGCGGCCCCAGAATCTGGGTTCAAAGTGAAGAAAAAGTTACTTGGTGAAATGAAAACTAGTAAAAGTTAAAACAAGATGATTATTATATGTATTGCCGGTAAAACCAAAGTTAAGTTTCTTGGGGATGCCCAAAGTTCTAGAATAAAGAAGATTGCTCGTCTGCCCAGAGCAGCATTTGGCTTAAAGCTTTTGAGTACATTGCTAAAGCATATTTAAAAAGAAAACGTTTATTTATTTTGAGAGAGTGTGCATGAATGAGCACGAGCAGGGGAGGTGCAGAGAGAGAGAGAGGGAGAGAGAGAATCCCAAGCAGGTTCTGCACTGTCAGTAGCTCAAACTCACAAACTGAGATTGACCTGAGCCGAAATCAAGAGTTGGACTTTTAACTGACCAAGCCACCCAGGCACCCCTCAAAAGCATATTTTTTAATAGCAAAGAAACACTGATGTATTATGGGGCAGGATGCCGGGTTTCCATAAATTTTAGTTGGAACAAGACTTCAAGGAATTTCACTTCCATAGGAGCTGCCTCGTAATATATTCTCCAATGTTCTAGATGAGGGATCGTCCACCTGGTAAATACTTTAGGCTTTTGGGGCCACTAGTTCTATGCTGCATCTTTGTTTTTGGTTTGGTTGTCTTTGTTTTATTTTCTAACCACTTGACAATGTCAACACCACACTCAGCACAGAAGCCGCTCCATAGTTTACCCCTGTTCTAGATGGTCCCTTCATATTCCTCCATCTCCTGGGGTTCTTTAGTGGTCTCATCTGAGAAACACAGGATTAGCTGTTTTCCAAGTGTCCATGAAAATCCAGTATATTCTGTGGCAGGACGGACAGATAGAGTGGAACATAGTGTGGAATTTTGTCCTCTGTGGAAGCCTGACTGGCAGTGATTTTGTGTTACTAGAACTCGGCTTGGAGTTAATAAGGAAAAGGAAAAAAAAAGAAGCTAAAGTTTAAAATTTTCATTGTTGCTCACAGGAGATTGTGCTCTGTTTCTAAAATATGGATGTTATGGGGTGCCTCGGTGGCTCTGTCGTTTAAGTGTCCAGCTTCGGCTCAGTTCATGAGTTCAAGCCCCACATTGGGTCGTCTGCTGTCAGCACAGAGCCTGCTTCAGATCTTCTGTATCCCTCTTTCTGCCTCTTCAGCTCACTCTCTCTTTCTCTCTCAAAAATAAACGTTATTATTAGTAGGCTTAATGACTACATCATCCAAATGGTATTTAAGGCAAGGCCCTGAAAATTACCCCAAACTCCTTTTTCTTCACCTCAGTACCCACTTGGTTACTAAATCCTGTGACTTTTATATCCTATGTAATTCTGCCCTATTTCTCTCTCAGAACTCAATTCAAACAGGCCTTCTTACTGAGCTTTCTTTAATTAACCAGGGCTCTGGTCATCACTGCCCCTCCCTCAGGTCCAGCAAACCTGTACCTCATTCCTATTATGACCTTTATCTCATAAAATTTTTTTCATGTCTTTCCCTTCAGCCAGTCTCTGAGCTTCCTTGTGCTCACCTCAGCAGGCTCTGTGGCATATCTGTCTTAGTATCTGCATAGTGTTAGGAACCCAGAACATACTTCCCAAAATTAGTCCTGTGAATGGGTCCACAGATGTTTTCAGTGGAGCCGGTAGCTAACCCGTTCAGTTGGGCTCTGCCTTGTCAGTTCTGAGCATTTGCATTCTCATTTTATTAATAAAAGTCATAGTCAAATGTCTCAAAAGGAAGCTTATTGAACCTTCTTCTAAATTTTACAATGAGATCTATTTGGAAAATCACCTCTATTAGAAACTCACTTATCCCACAGGTAGAATTTTCTTAAGAAACTTAATCTGAGGGGCTCCTGGGTGGCTCAGTCAGTTAAGCGTCTGACTTTGGCTCAGGTCATGATCTCACAGTTTGTGAGTTTGAGCCTCTGCATCGGGCTTGCTGCTGTCAGTGTGGAGCCTGCTTCTGATTCTGTTTCCCCCCTTCTCTGCCCATCCCCCCACTGTTTCTCTCTCTCTCTCTCTCTCTCTCTCTCTCTCTCTCAAAAAAAACAAACAAAAAAAAACCCCAAAGTTAATCTGAATTTGAAGATCTCTATTGCAAAGCCTTCTTTCTAAAAGATAACTTATCTAATCAAGGAGAATCTTCTTCAAATGTTTTACTGTAAATAATCTTATATGACATCCTCACAGATCCTAGGAAAGGAAGAGGGTTGGGTGGTGGGGAAAGGGGTGATCTAAATTCCTCTTTATCACTTGCTGATCAGCTGTATGCCCAGAAGCATACAGTTTAATTAGATATTCTTTGCGGTTTTATCTCTTTTATATGGCTGTAGTTTTTATTCTTCTGTCTATAAATGTTTAATCTCCCATTTTCACCTCACTGAGATGTTTGCCGCAGTATTCTACAGTGATGAATCCTTGGGACACGTGTCCCATGAAAACGATGCCTTGTGCTGTGAATATTGAAGACCTTCGTGCAGACAGGTTGAGGCTGCCCCACTTGCATGTTTAATAGATCTTAAATAGTGTCCACATGGGCGGTTTTCTCTCTGTTAAAATGTTTCTCTTTCTGAGTGTATGCAGTTAGACTTAATGAAAAGAAAACAAAACTATTAAGACACTAAGGGCATGTTAATACTCTCCATGTTACAACAGTAAGGGAGGGTCAAAAGTGAGAAGTCACTTTTCCTCTGTCCTTTCTTTCTATGTGCCCTCCCCTGGATTCCCATGAGAGAGCTTCTCTTGTGAGGTTCTTCTTTGTAGTTCTCTGAGTTATCAGCATTCTGCGTGAATATACATAGTACTTACATTCCTTGATTTAAAAATTAGACCGCACTTGTTTCCTTGAAAGGTGAAGAGAGATTTGCATTCTTACAGCTTCTCTCATTTCTCCCCCATGGAAAGATTGTAGCAGTCACATTCTCCTCTGTGCCTGTAATAACTGTTAGAAGATACATAAACATACTTAGTATTTATTTTGTTTTAAAGACATTAGTATCTCTATTGAGCTGTTTAGTTGTGTGAGCAGTCATAGAGGAGGGTATGTATCTATTTTACTAAGTCCCTGTTGCTTAAAGGAGAATGACATAAATGTCAATAGCTAAGAGATTATCTCTTAATTAATTTTAGCCTTTTCACCTAACTCCTCTGGGTATTTCTTAAAATGTTATTGCTCGTTCCTTTTCCTATGTTTAGCACAAAGTTTTTTTCCCATCCAGTTTTAGCTGGTACCTGTAGATGTATCCTCTTGCCCTGCGATCTCGTGCTAGTGTGGTCAGAAATCTTAAACATGAGAGGAGCCTGGGGACTCAGTCGGTTGGGTGTCTGACTTCTGCCCAGGTCATGATCTCATGGTTCGTGGGTTCAAGCCCCCCTTTGGGCTCTGTGCTGACAGCTCAGAGCCTGGAGCCTACTGTCTCTCTCTTTCTCTGTCCCTCCCTTGCTTGCACTCTTTCTCTCTCAAAAATAAATAAACGTTAAAAAAAATTTAAAAAGGGGGAAAAAAAGAAATGTTAAACACGAATGAGAAATTTAAAATCCTCTGCTTTGGGCTACCCATATTTGGTGTTTGGCACAGAAACTGCTGAATGAAGCTGTTTCAGACAATACATCTTACACACTGTACCAGGATTGGAACTGTCAACTATTTTTTCCTTCTGTGTCAAGATTTTATAAAATAGAACATAGCATTAATGGTCCTTAACCACTAAATCAAGATATTCTGCTCAGAGGCTACCCTCAGGCTTGAAAGAAATTTTAGAAAGAAGGAACCTCTGCCCGTTTTCAGCAGCAGCAGCAGTAATTCTTGCAGTCCTAAAAAAAATTAAATTTGTTTTTCTTCTTTTGGGTAAACCAGGTTTGCTTTTGCTCATTTAGAACTGACTGCTGCCACCATTTCCTTGAAGGCCATGTATTGTTTTTACTTCCCATAGCCTCCTGTTTGGATATGCCCTTGGCATGTGGAAATAATATGAATCAGTCACTTAATTGTCATTGACTTAGCGTGGGAAGCGGTACAGCTTTACAGCGTGGCCGGTGTGGGTTTCCTCACTGTTCTCTTAGGGAACACTAAAAGGGCAAAGAACTTTAAGGTCTTTGTCTCAAATGCTTGTCTAGTCCATAACAGTCTAATCATGGTGTACGGTAATGTACTTAAGTAAGCTCTGTGGAAGAATGAGACTATTGTGCACTCTACCTGTTATAGATTTTATCATGAGCTCATAAATTCTCTTAACATTGGTTTTTCCTGGAATGCAAACAGAAGTATAGGTGACAGAAGCTCCCCCACTTCTTAACAGCTGTTTAGCTTGCTTTATTTTTCTTAAAACTGCATTTAGATAGATGGTCCATTCGTAACAGTGCTTGGTTATGTTGATACCTGTGTAGTCCAGAAATTTCTCTTTTCTTCACCAGTTAGCACCAGAAACAAAGTGAGTTTTTCATCTTTTGTCTTATGTGTGATAAAAATGTACCAGCCTCTGAAGCTGGGCCATTTTATCTTGCATGTGCTTTGTCTGTTTGCACCCTTCTCCAAGGTGATATTAACGGGTGATGGTGATGTGTATTTACAGCAGGTCGATTGGCCTGAAACAGAATTTGTAGATGTGTATTTACAAATACTTCAGAGAGAGCATCTTTAACTGTGAGAAATTCAGCAAGCCTGTTTAGAAACTTTATAGTGAGTTTTTAAAATAGAGCGCTTTTAACTTTACAGTACAAAGTCTTAATATATTTTTAAAAATAGGGGCGCCTGGGTGGCTCAGTTGGTTAAGCGGCCGACTTCACCTCAGGTCATGATCTCACCATCTGGAGTTCGAGCCCTGCGTCGGGCTCTGTGCTGCCGGCTCAGAGCCTGGAGTCTGTTTCAGATTCTGTATCTCCCTCTCTCTCTGCCCTTCCCCTGCTCACGCTCTGTCTCTATGTCTCTCAAAAATAAATAAACGTAAAAAAAAAAATTTTTTTTTTAATAGAATAGAATATAATAGAAGCCTGATAGGTGAAATGAATTTGATAAGAAAGTAGATCTTTCTCTTTTACTGGGGAATGCCTAAGGCCCTAAGAACTTATATCTTAATAGGACATGATTTTAAAATTTCTAATACTATTTTACTCTTAAATTATTTCAGTCACACAGTTTAATGTATCGTCTCTGAAAGGAGGTATTAACAATTAAGAAGTCCTAGATTTTAAATTATCAATCACCTACTCTGCCTAAATATGACAAAAAAATAATTTAACCTTTTACACTTTGAGATTCATTAGACTTTTAAACATCAGTAATAAATTTTTTACATAATTTTTAAAAACCCATAATATAGTAGAAATAGGATTTACTCAAATTATGTTACTAGCATGATCTTACTTGTAACATCAGTCATTGATTAGCAAACACAACTCATTCATCCACTTAAGAAGGATTACTGGTAACCTGGTGTGTGTTTGGTACTGTCCTAACATTCACTCTAAAAATTATTTCCTTTCAATTATTCTGCTTTTATTTTATTTCATTTTTTAAGTTTATTTGTTTTTGAGAGAGAGACAGAGTGAACAGGGGAGAGGAAGAGAGAGAGAGAGGGAGACACAGCATCCAAACCAGGCTGCAGGCTCTGAGCCGTCGGCACAGAGCCCCTGACGTGGGGATCAAACTCATGAGATCATGACCTGAGCCAAAGTCAGATGCTTAACTGACTGAGCCACCCAGACACCCCAAATTTGCTATTTTCTTAAAGGAAATGAGATCATTCTGCTCCTTTGCTCAGAACCCACACGTGATTTCCTTTTATACTTAAGATAAAATTCAAAATCTTTTTCTTGGTTTTACATAGTCTGACATGTGCTTATTCCTGTCAGACCTGCCAGGTTCGCTCTTCCTCAGGGCTGTTCCCTGCCCTGAACCCCCTGTTCCAGTTCTTTACTTGGTCAGCTCTGCGCAGTCTTCAGATTTCAGATTAAAATGCCATTTTCAAAGCAGGTTTTTGCTGAGCCTCCCTCTTCAGATGGATTGCTCCTTCTTGGTATATCAAGGAAGGCCTCTCTTGAGAGGCGAACTGTGTTGGGCCAGATCCTAAATGGCAGAGGGAGCTACCACCCGAAGATCTTTAGAAGGAACAGCGAGTGTAAGGCCCGAGGTTGAGATGTCCGTGAATTAAAATCAAGCTGCCTTCAGAATCACATGAGATTCAACCTGCTAAAGCCTTCGAAAAAGAGAATTTGAACATCTATACAGAGTTCAAATAATTGAAATAATTCAAAGATTGTTCTGCAAGTCCAGTAGATTCTGTAAGTCACGGTCTCTCATTTAGATTGTTAGACAGAATGGCTTGGCTCAGCAGTGGATTCGTTAGGGCTCAGTGACTCTGGTATACAGGGTGCCCCATGGCTGGTTTCCTCTTGGCCAAGAAGCATCATGGAGGACAGAAAGCGTCGATTTCAATGTCAGGGAGAATTGGCCCCAAATCTCAGCTTTTTCACGGATTGCCTATCAAACGTGGTATAATATTTCTTTGCTCTGAGCCAGTCTCCAACCTGGTGGTCTGTGGTGGGGATTAAATGAAGTATTGATTGTAAGGCACCTGGCATAAAGCAAATGGCTAAAAATGATTCTGATCATTGTCTGCTTGCAATATTTATCCTTAGGGTCGTTATCAAAGGGACTTGTACAGATTTTAAGACTGCTTTACATCAACTCAGAAACCATACAGTAATATGTATGCAAACTTTTGAAAAGAAATAATTGGTGAAGATACTGGCCAGAATTTCTTGATGGCTTCTCTTGTGAAACTAGGGAGAGAGAAACGATTCTGTGTCTGCGGCAAAGATCAGTGTTACAGAGAATACACTTTCCTCTAGTTTTTATTTGATCTTTTTATTCTCTCTGAAGACGTGGTCTGAAAGAATGTGGCAGACTTCAAAAGCAGAATAGAAGCACTTGCATCGACACATGGAGACCTTTGTGGCTTTGTGTTTACCCGGTGATTTTTTTTAAAGCCCTAGAAAATAAAACATCAAGATGGAACTGGGAGTCACCCTTTCCTGTTGACGCACCAGAGCAAAACCTTAGAGTGATTTCACACAAATGTTAGTTTGGCACATGAGGGAAAGGGAACGTGTTCCGATTCCACTTGTGTCATCAGTGTTTTGCATTTCAATCCTATCACAGGCCTTGCATAAAAACATGCTAAGCCCATCGTCATACTCAGAGAAAATTTTATGCTTAAGCAGAACAAATCCAGTAGATTTATGTGGCTCGTCCCTGGCCTGGCTGGAGCAGTGGCACATTTTTATTTTTGTTTGCATAAAGAATTTTTCAAAAGCACCACATACCGAGAATTGTTTGCTTTTGTTTATTGTCTCTTCCTCTTCTTTCTAGGATTATGACAGCTTTTTTGAATCAAAGGAAAGCAACACAGTCTATTCGTTCTTGGGCCTGAAATCACGGTTGGCATCAAAGGTAGGTAAACTCTCTCGTTTTAAAATTCATCTTTCTCGAATTGTCCTTAGGGGTTAAGATTGAGGAAGGTGTTAGAGGAATGCACGTGCAGTCTCCTAAATTTTTAGGTTTCGCTTTTGCACATGCACAGTTAGGGACTGCCCAGTGTAAAAACGCACAAAAACGCCCTGGTTTTTTTTTTCCCTCCAATTTTTAATTGTTGTTGTACATGAGAGTTTATTTTTAATTTATTTTACTTCTGTACCCCCTTTTGATTTATTTCTAATCTATACCCCTCTTTTTCCAAGGAGAATTTAAGGGAGTCGGTGCTTTCTGTTTTAAAGTGCAAATATATATTTTTTGAAATAGCAGAATCAAAGCCATATTTTTGAGGTTTTTTTTGCACATTTAACTCATTTATATTGGAAGGAAGATGGTCTGTAATAACAACAGTCAACCTGAAAAAAATGCTCCGAGTCCTAAACTAATCAAGATGTTTTTTGAAGCTACTTTACGATGTCAAGTGTCTTTTATAGAACATAAAAGGCTCAAGCTTTTCTAATATTTAGATCAGAAGTTATTTATATATATTATTATAACTTTGTGAAGCACAGAGATACACTTTCAAAATAAAAAATAGTATTTCTTTATGAAATAAGATAATATTTTGATTATTCCCCCTTTTAAAAAATACGATTTTTTTCTGATCATGAAAGTAGCCTAGGTTCACTTAGAAAGATGAGAAAACACATAAGCATAGAGTAGAAAATAAACATCACCCATTATTCCACCACCCAGAGATAAGCATATTAACTTTGTGTGTGTGTGTTTCCTCGCAATCTTTATATACAAAGCAGTTGAGGTTTTGACTGTATTTCAAGTTGAGACCGAATTCTAAAATGTCTATTTTTAACACTGAATTGAAATGAGGGTACATTACTGGGTACTTTGATGTCTGTAAGTAATAGGCCTTTAGAGGCTACCCAGGATTTGTACCATTTCTATTACACCTGTGGAAGGAAAGCAGAGACCATCAATAATATAAATTATACACCAGCACCTGCAGTTCAGAGCCGATGTCAAATTTTGCTTTGTTTTTATATTAGTAAGTCCACAGATGGTTGTGGGTGGTTTCTATGCATATGTTTTAAACAGTGGCAAAACCCACACATGTAATATTTAAAGGTTCTTAAAATTATTTTTATAAAGATGGAACATTGGAATACTTGTTAGGAAAATTGTAGTATTTTTATAACGTGTCTCATCCAAAGATATTAAACAATCCAGATTTATCTTCAAAGAACTGGAAAAAACTGGGGTGGGAGTAATCTAATGGACACATAAATCTAGTGGACATTATTATCTATGCAAAAACCTTTATAAAAAATACTGTGTGCTTGCCATCTTTGTTCTCATGTTCCCTGAAGATGTGGGTTCCTTAGAGACTTGAGGGCTGACTGTTTTACTCTTAAAAAATATTTATTCTCTCATAATTTCTAAGAAAGCCTATGATCTATAAAAGAAGCGTTTTCACATGACTTGTGGTCATAGTATTAAAGTTGGTCTTGGTGCCCCTGACATTTACTTGGTTTCGATAGACCATTCCAAAGGCATTAAAGGCCCCGCGCATCCCCACCCCCACCATATGCAGGCCCCTGAATCAGTGCTGTGAGCAGGAACACATGGAGGTAGGGCCCAAGTCCACGGTGCGGTGTTTGTACCACCCTGTCTTGTGAATCATTCAGGGCCTTAAGGGTTGATAGCAGCTCACACTTCATCTGCATAGGGGAGAAAGAAAAATATCTTTAAGAGTAATTCAACCTTATCCCCCTTCCTACTTATTTAAAAAAAAATTATTTTTTTTGGCGCCTGGGTGGGTCAGTTGGTTACGCGGCCGACTTCAGCTCAGGTTATGATCTCGTGGTCTGTGAGTGTGAGCCCTCTGTGCTGACAGCTCAGAGCCTGGAGCCTGCTTCGGATTCTGTGTCTCCCTCTCTCTCTGCTCTTCCCCTGCTCACACTCTGTCTCTATGTCTCTCGAAAATAAATAAAAACGTCAAAAAAATTAAAAAAAAAATTATTTTAATGTTTATTTTTGAGAGAGAGAGAGAGTGACAGAATACGAGCAGGGGAGGGCCAGGGAGAGAGGGAGACACAGAATCTGAAGGAGGCTCCAGGCTCTGAGCTGTCAGCACAGAACCTCACTTGGAGCTCGAACTCACCGAACTGTGAGATCACGACCGAACTGAAGTCCGGCACTTAACTGACAGAGCCACCCAGGCGCCCCCCTCCCCCGCCACCCCGCTTTTTTTTTTTTTTTTTTTTTTGCCTTGGTAGCAATACACAATCCATAATCCACACTCAAAGGCCTAGACAGAGCATTCACAGGTAGAATGTACTAAAAGATGGAAACCGCCCCCCCTTTCCTTTCCTCCTCTCTCTGCAGTACACGCACATAAACAACAGGGCTAGAAAGCCTGCCGAGGAACGTATAAAAACATCGTTAGCATCTGTGATTGCCCTTACACAGTGAGAGAGAAGAGAGATGGTAGGAAAAGAGCGTTCACAACTTCTTAAGATAGTACCTAAGAGAAAAGGATAATTTTCACCGATAATTTTCAGGTAGAACACCATCAAGTTTGTTGTTTAAATAGACTCGAGGCAGAGCCTGGAGAATTTCTGCTTTTGGATCCTTGCCATTCGGGGGTGATCCTCAAAATCTCTGACGACTAGTAAGTCCCGAGCACTGACCAGCCCAAGCTAGCCACAGCAGGTCTCAGAAGGCCCTACGCCGGGTTCTGTGTTGTGGTCGAAACATGGGGCTGTCACCGGGGGAGGGCCAGAGATGGCATTTGGGGAGTTGGGGCAGCAGCTTATCTTCGCCATGCTGGTGCCATTCGTCAGCTCTGGTTGCCGTCTGCACGGCCCCTGAGTGGAGGACCCGCACACGCCCCACTCACCTGGGCACGAGTGGAACAGCGCCTCTGAGAGCAGTCTCTGTGGTCCCTGAAAACATGTGGCTTCTTTCCACTTTCATATGTGGGAGGTCGGGTGGGAGGCCTTCAGTCTGTGCTGATCCTGAAACCCAGGATTTGCGCTCATCAATCACATGGGGGTGATTTATTGTGATGTCCAACATCGCCGTTCCTGACGTTTAAAATGTCATTGCCAGGGTGAATTTTCTTGTCAACCCAATGCAGTAACTGACTTTTTTCTTTCTTTTTTAAATAAACAGACAGAATCTTAGGGAAGACAAGCGGAAGCTGACGGAGATGCATTTTGGAGCACCCCCTGGTACTCAGCACACACCTGCTTCCCTAATGCATCACTGTGACTAAAGCCACATGCATCAGCAGTAACTTTGCTTGCCATGGAAAAGGTGTTTTTGGAAGACATGGGTATAATGGGGGATTGCATGTTTGCTTAAAACCAAATCAGGACCGTGGTGGGGTTTTCGTTATTTCAGAATTGCCTGCAGCTGCCTCATTCACCTGGCGGTACTAGATTACCTGTTACAGGTGTGCTTCCTTAAGGACTGAAAGATAGCGGTGGCACCATTGGAGAGAAAATGTTGGATCTGCCCTAGGCTGTATTTGATGCCAGTATTGCTCAGACTTGCCTCTCTTTAAGCTGCCTGGATTGTATCCTTGAAATTAGTTTGCCAGGCTATTAGAAATCTTCTGATCAGAAAGAAAAAAAGCAATGCTGGTTGACAAAGAGCTGAAAAATTTGCTGCAAAATCACAAACACCACTATTCCGGTGCTTTGTAGTAGCACCTATAGAAAAAGTTACATGTTCCGGCCGCCTTTGGTGATAGACACTCTTATTTCCATAAATCCTCCAAATTCCTACAGATGTTTCCAAAAATCACTGCTGCAACATTGTGTGATCAGGACCAAGATACAGGGATAAAAATAGTTGCTATTTTGGAAAATATAGGCTTCTGTATCTCTTGCAAGGGAAAAGTTCCATTTAAATATGTAAGACAGCTTAAAAGGTATATTTTAGGAGGTGTACAAATTAATTAGATAGTAAATTTATAGGGAAATTATCTGACTCATATCTGAAGGAATTTTTCAGCTCTAGCAACTTATTTATGCATAAGTAGCATATTTTTTAAATGCAGCTTCCCTAACTAACAACTGCTTATTCTATTTTGTGAATGGATTGTATTTTTTTGAGAAAAGGAAGATCTTGGTTGGATATATTTTGTGAACCCTTAATCAGGTATACTAAAAGATACTAATATTGTGGTACAATTTAATTTTTTTCCTGTGTTGCTTTTCACTGAACCTCTAACTTTGCTCATATTTCTGGCCAATGTACAGTCCCAGATTTTTCAGAGTAATGTAGATACATGTTCTCATTCCATATATGGCTTCCAGTGGGCTTTCAGAGCAGTGTATATAAGAAAGGGGCCGTCAGAGAGTAACTCTGAATTGTACTTGGCATGTAAAATCTCTACCCCTTTGGAGTGGATGCTGAACATGTCTGCTTCGTTAGGGCAAAGGCTGCTTTTCTCCATCCTTGTCCCTGTTTACAGTCTTTAGAGCTTTTAATTGCCAACCATATGCAGTCTTAAGTAGGATAAATTCTGAGGGCTGCCTAAAATATTCCGCTATTCTTAGCATCCCGATGTGGGACCTGTTGGTCAGATTCTGAGCAGGATGTAAGAAATTCAAAGAATGTAAGATTAAAGCCGTGTCACTGGTGTTGTTTCATCCTCCAACTAACTAAATGCGGACTACTCCAAAGCGCTCGCTGAATGCTAACGCTGAAATCCCAGCCTGAGATTTGCAGCCAGGACTACAACCAGAAGAAAAGCACACTACAGATTTCTACTTGACTAGAACAAATACATGATCCACGATTTTCTCTCCAAGGAAGGCTGTTGTGAAATCATGGGTATTACTGCTTAGTTGGCATTACTAAATAAGATCCAGGGCATATTCCATTTGCTAAATCCCAGGGACTATCCAGAAAACTTTTTTTTTGAACTGGATACTGTGTTTGAGTAAATGAGTCTTCTGATAAGACCTAGAATTTCGTTTTCAGATGTCAACAATTTTAAAAAGTTTAATGCTACAGTGATCTAACTTTCATTGTCCGCTCTTGCCAGTGAGTGCCCAGAACCAACTTGGTAAGATTGAGGCCTCGCAAATGAAATTCTGGGGTTGTGGGATCAACATGGTCCTTGCTAGACCGAGACAGCTACTCGGATTTGTTCATGCTGAAACTCTGAATTACTCTGTCACAGTAGCACCAGAATGGCTTTCCTAAACCGACTACAGGGATAGTAGTGCTCAATTGCTACCAGTTACACATCATCTACCGCTCACCCCACATTTTTTTCTTTTTTTTTCTTTTTTTTTTTGCTTCTTAATGGCACAGAAATAGGAGAGACCAACCCTGGCTGGTATTGTACTTGCTGTGAGTGAGGTAGAAGCACATGGTATGGCATTTCCTGCGATACCCAGGCTCTGCAGAGTGCTGATGGATTGCGCTCTGGGACCACATTGTGTTCAGAGAATATTGTCTCTTTACTTGTACTGTTTTACCAGCTAAATTCCAAACATGTAATGATTCTTGCTCCCTTCTTTAACTAGCTGCCTTTAGATTTGAATATTCACAGTCTTAAAAACCTAGAAAGAACTAGGTGGGAATTGGAGGCATAGATGTAATATCAAAGGCATTTCAAGGCAGAATTTTTATTTCCTGTAGTAGGCTTATCGGGACAAAGGAAACGTGCTGCTAATAATAAAACGATGCCATTTTTAAATTAGATCAAATACAGAGTGCCACCCTGCTAGGTATATGCAGACCAAAAGAAAATTTAGGTGGGGAAATAAATTTTTCCAAATTCTGGTGTTCTGTTCAAATCAAAGAGGAGAAAAGGAAGATTTTTTTTCTCTCAGGCTCTGATATATTTTAGATTTGTTTCTGTTTTATAGACTCCTTCAAACACGTACCTGTTTTTATATTACATGAATTTAATAATGAACTAAACTTATTTTTTGTCCTCTATTATTTAAAGGTACCAAAGCCTCGTTCTGTTTTTTTATTTTAATTTGATTTTGCTACATAGGATTTTGCTTTTTCTAGACGTGCTTTTCATTTAAGCTTTTCTTCAAGTGTCAGGGCCTACTTTGATCTGCGTGATTAACTGTTTTTAGATTTTAATGTGTATGTGTTTGTCTCTAAAGGCATTGATGAAATCTCAGATTTTATATTCAACGTTAAAAAGGAATAAATTCCAGAAAACATGTATTCTGAAAATGGAGTGTTTATTCCCTACCATTTTTTAAATGTTTATTCATTTTTTGAGTGAGCAAAAAAGGGCATGAGTAGGGGAGGGGCAGAGAAACAGGGAGACACAGAATCTGAAGCAGGCTCTGAGCTGTCCACACAGAGCCCGATGTGACATGGGGCTCGAATTCACGAACCACGAGTTCATGGCCTGAGCCGAAGTTGGATGCTCCACCGACTGAGCTACCCAGACACCCCTTCCCTACCATGTCTTATACCTATTCTAATTTTAGTTCTGTATTTAGTCAAAGACTTCCTGTTTAGTTGGGAAGCTATATTTCTCTCCCATTTGTGAATCTCCTACCTGAGTGCTGTGGGTTGGTTGTAAAAATGCAGATGGGTCATTTGGCCACTTGAGGAGACCTGCGTGTTTGTGGTCCTCTGTGTATGTGTGTTGGGAGGTGATCACAGAGTCCTCTCAGTGACCCAGGGCCAAGGACGGCATTAAATCTCTTGTTCCCTTGGTTGGTTCCAATAGATGACTGTGGCTTCCTGAATACACTGAAGCTGGGCTGGTGGATTTGTTCCCTTAATTGGGTGCCAAAAACCAAGTACAGTGTCACTGCAACCCTTAAATAGCAGGGCCCCCTCTGACACAGCCCTCTCTGAAAGCAGAAGAAAACATTCTGAAGGCAGTCTGAGGCTGATCTCATCACTGAGCTATTTCAAACCTTAAACACCAAGATAGAAGGAGGGTGAAGGAGAAGATGAAAGAGGGCAGGCTGTCAGTTTGCAAGATATGTGCAAAATTGTGAAACCAAATAAGCCAAGTAATCACTGCCCACTTGCAGCCCAGATTTTCAGCTTCCCGCGTCCTTCTAGAAATGCAGGTCAGGTCAGTTTGGTCATCCTTTCAGTCAGCATTTGCTGAGCCCCTGGAATGTAATGGGTACTGTCTGGGTGGGACAATTGTCTCCGTCTGTCCCGAAGGAGGAAACAGAAAAGCGAGAGCAGCGGTAACTACCAAGTGATGAATGGTAGAGTTGAGGTCAGTCCATGGCGCTCCAGATGACAGCTCATCGTCTGAAACATTACGTGCCATCTTTTTGTTAGGACCCTTTCTGGCTTTAAAAATTATTTCCTGCAATGGAATGTATACACACACACACACACACACACACACACACTAAAATATAAACAGTAATAAGCAAACCTGTGTGTGCCTGCTACCAGCTCATTGGCTTTCCTTTGAGGCACGGTGTGCTCTCCTCTGGCCCTATCCCACCCGTGTTTGAGAATGGGTCCCCTGTCCTAAGCTCTGTTGATCATAGCCATTCTGTCCTTGTGTCATTTTACCTCCATGTATATACCTTTAAATAATAAACGACATTAAACTGTATTCTTCTGTCACTTACTTTTTATGTTCATTGTAATTGGGCATTATCATTTTGTAACAAGTGTCTTGTTTATTTTCACTTCTATGTATTGTATGACTATATCACAACTTTTCCCTTCTCCTGTTGCCAGATACTGAACTACATCTCTCTTTGAAAAAGAAAAAGGCAGTGTTGCTGGGAGCATTCTTTTATATGACTTCCAGTGCACATACCCAAGAGTGGATGTATTACCTGCGTCGTACAATAAAGCGCATTATCAACTCTAATAGATAAGGCCAAATTATTTGCCGAGGTCATGGTATCAACTTACACTTTCACTGGTAGCCTAGAATTTGCAGTATTCGAGATCATTGCCGATGTTTGGGATCATCAGAGTCAAGTTTTTGACGAGCCGAAAAATGTAAAATGGTATCTCATGGTGGTCTCATTTTGCACATGTTTGATTCCTAATAAGCTGAACATGTTTTATTATGGTAATTCCTGAGTAGGAATTTGGAAATTCTTCTTCATGTCTCTTAACCTTTTTTCCTATTGTGTTCTGTTTTTAATTATTTTTAAAAGTTCTTTATACTTACCTTTTATCAGTCAATACTTATTTAACTATTAAAGAGAAACTATATTTAGAGTAGAAAAATCTTCTGAAGCCATTTCCAGAAGTATGAAAAGCATGTGAAACTTTATTCTATTTGGAAACAATAAAATTAAATGTATATATTGTGTGTCGTTATTGTGTGCTAATTTTCAGCTTGTCAGCGTATTAGCCAAAAGAAAACATACCTTGGAAACCACTCTACTATGCTCTAGCAGAGTTCTTTCTCTGAAGCTATTTTAAGGCTCATCAGTTCTAGTTATTTGGCAGGAAATTAATGTCATAGTTGGTTTTCTGCTACAAGAATTTTATCAAAAGGGAATCTTTATATAGACTGCATGTTTATATATGCACAGTTCCTTAGTAGACCAACATACAGAGACTTAACACTAGGCCAAAATGATGTTATACTTAAAAGGACATTAGGAAGGTTTATTTAAGTCCCAGGAGATTATTTTCGAACGTGTAGTCATAATTAAATAATCTTTAAACTGAATGAGATCAACCTGTATAACCGCATGTGTTGTAGGTGTATCTTGTTTTTGCGTGTCTAAACTGGTGAGCATAAGAACAGAAACTACAATGCAGTCTTCTCTTCTGAGGCTTCTGCTGACCATCGGACAGCATTTTTAATAGACTAGGGACCCGGGCACTCTGGAAGACTTAGTATGAAAAAAAGAATGTAAAGTATCTCATGTCTATATCGATTACGTTTTTAAATGATAATATTTTGAATATATTGGTTTAAATATTAAAACTAATTTCACCTTTTTTTAAAAGGTGGCCACTATAAAACGTCAAATCACATATATGACTCGCGTCATAGTTCTATCGGACGGTGCTATCCTGTACCAGCCTCTTTACCTGAATTTAAAATAGAATTTATGAAACTTGCAAAATCTTTAAAAGGTTTTTGAGGTTTTGGCAAAATATCTCCTTCGTTTGTAAAACGAAAGAAAACGTGAACATCTTTTGAAGTAGAATTTTCTAATCCTACTGGCAAGAGAAATGGTTTTCTCATTGTGCTTTTTTGCCCTTCCAGCTCGAAGCACTTTTGTAGTGAAGAAGAGTAACCTGCGTGTGTTGTAATGTGGGGCTTCTCTCTGTGTATCCAACCTCCTGTTCCTTTATTGTCTTACAAAGTCGATGTCTCCTATTGAATTGAATTGGTTTGTCTGTGAACGAAGTCATGGTGGGTTTTGTGTGTGTGTGCTTATTCTTTTTTTAAAGAGGGAATTTAATGAACCATACAGATGCATCTATAATCTGCAAAACAGTGATGAATATCATTAGGATTTTATTCTAGATTACCGAAAATGTTAACTGTCTGTATCTGTAAAACTCATTTGAACTCATACGAATATATGGACCATCTGCCGTTTGAAAGTTTCTTTCTGGTCTCATTGCCAAAGATTAAAACAGGATGGGAGTATTAAGGAAAAATATCTGCCTTTCTTTGCCCAGGGTTTTAAACCATTTTCTTGTTGCTACTCTTGGCAAAATAATTCTTGGAGAAAACCTGTATTATTTGTCATTAGAATAATTGATGGTGACAGTAGTCGTTAAGTAGGAGAATTTGCAAGTCAAGAGATGCCAACCGTGTTTCATGTAGCTGCTTTGTGTGTTGCCTTGGGGCTCATTATTTGTCATTCTCCTGAACTACCACACCTATGTAGGATTCGTCCTTTGAGGATGGGTGGAATAATCCCATAATTTATTTGAGGTAAATTATAGATGAACGTTTTCATGTTGATTTGATTTAGCTTATTGATGTTATTCCCCCAAGTCTGTTAAATTGGGGTGGTATTTTTCTCCATGTCGGTCCATTTCATGCCGTGTACTGATCACATCACTAGGTCGAAATACAGATTCTGGGCTCTGGGACAGCCTTTAGCTAGATTCGAAGAGGACTCTGAGATCAATAGCTGGGTCAAAAAGACCAGTAATTTGGCATTGATTCTGTTATCCTAGACCAGACTCACCCTTTTTTCCCTCCCTGCCTGTCTTTAGTGGCAAACCACTCTGACACAATCTGCTCCTGGCCACATCCTACCCAACTGGTGTGGTAGCAGAAGTGATGACAACAGCAATATTTTTACTCCCCAAATTGGCAAGTGGAAGGAAGGACTCCAGCTGCAACTTCCCTCCCTGTACTATTTTACACACCTAGTAAGCGTTTATTATTATACTATGGCAATCATAAACAAGAAACTGAGTATTGACAGGTTTCCCAGCCTCATCATGAGGTGACTGGGCAAACGGAATTTTAACAGTTACATATTTGGCAGGTGAAATGACTACAGCATCCAGACTTGTGGGTGGTTGCTGAATGACAACAGGAAACTTGTTCCCTACCATTCACTCGCTTAGGGACCAGGCTGCCTCTGAGACAATCCATAGAACTCAGTCCTCTAGAACCCCATCTACACTGAGGTGGACAGAGGTGCTCCTGGAATTAGATGGATATGCAGGCAGAATGACAAGTTGTGATGGGGGAATTTGGGTGGAAGGGGTATCTACCTAAAGAGATGGCTGTCTTCCTGAAAATAGGTAATTTTAGCAGAGAATAGATTTTCAGTGTTCGTGAAGATGTTTTCCCCATTGCTGAAAACTGTTTTTGTATTCTCATTGCAAATAGCCCTTCATTGGGTAGTATATTCAATATAGTTATAATTTACATTCTAGTTTCTTGCTGATTGGAAGAATATCCTTTGCATGATTTGTGTTGAACTAAGAGTCACCAATTAAGCTGTGCAGCCAAAGCCCAAGAACTCTCTGCTCGGAAGTCATTTTTTGTGTCGTTGTCTTAATTGGCACGTCAGCTTGTATCTTTCGCCTGGTAAACATCCGAGAAAGGAAAGAATAGCACTTTGCTGTTTCAGTGAGAGTATAACCACCAGTCACCAGTTAAGCCCAAATACGATCTTATAAAAACCAGATCAATTGTCTCTATTCCTGTCTTAAGACCAGTATGTGAGTTTGATGAGACTCAGTATTGATGTTTACATTTGCATAATGATGAAAGTGTGGTACTCTTTGTAACTCTTTGTAAATGTTCACTATTTAGTATCTGAGAAGCTGCTTTTATTGATGTTTTTTATTTTTTATTTATTTTTTTAATGTTTATTTTTGAGAGAGACAGAAAGAGAGCATGAGTGGGGGAGGGGCAGAGAGAGGAGACCAAGGGTCTGAAGCAGCTCCGCGCTGACAAGCAGGGTCTGATGCCAGGCTTAAACTCACAAACCGTGAGATAGTGACCTGAGCTGAAGTTGGATGCTTAACCCACTGAGCCATCCAGATGCCCCAGTGTTGTTTATTTTGTACCATTTGGTTTGGGTCAGCTTTATGTTAAGAGAGAAGAATTATGTGTATGTCCTTTTTAATTTGTATACAATAAATTTGTTATATAAAAGCTGATCCTACAGTCAAATAAAATACATGGCTTATTAGTATGTATTCAATAGTCTATTTGATACTTGAAAACATGGTCATGAACTGAAAAGTCTAGTTGTTTACTTATTTAATCACTGGTAACTTATATTCCTTGTGTCCTTTCTGTTGACAATTACCAGTTGCTAAGTAAAATGTATTTTATCAGTCCATAACCAACCAGGAGATAAACACCACATGGTTATTTACACAGGAAGTTAAATATAAAGATTACCGAACAGTCACAAAGGAGTCACTATCAGATATAAGAAAAGCATATCTTACCCTACGGCTTAGGGAGAATACCCAAGGAAGAAAGGTGGGCCTCAGAGCTCCTTGGAGAAGTTCTATTTGCAGCTCACTAGAGGGCACAGAGGTTCCCCAGGTCTACAGTCACCTGGCAACAGGAAGCAACCCGGGGTCATGGCCAGGCATGTGTGCTTGCAGAGGGAGTAGAGATGCCAGTGCAGACAGGAGACCTGGAGCATGTCCGTGTCAAGGGGGCTGCAAAGAGGTTACCTGCCAGGCCAGAGCTCAGGGTCTGTGTGGAGCCACGTGCTTTAGGACCCCTGAGTTAAGGCAGCACCATCAGCCCCACACCGGTGACCCACTATGCAGCGGCCGCACAGGAGAGCTGCCTTCCTCCTATGGTGTCTCTCCCTCTCCAACTAAGAAAGCTTCACATCCTACTCATGTGAGCGAGACCGGCTTAAGAACTCTGTCCACTATTAGCATGTGTTGGAGGGTGCATTTGGAGCTAAGGCATGATAAGCGGATACCTGGCATGTATCCTAGAAGAATTCTCATGGTGACTTATCTGGAATTCGCCATGTTCAGCAAGAGCAAAAGGATTATCAGTGTTTCGAGAAGTTTAACTGAACATTTGCATTACAAGCAATACTGATGGCTTGCCGTCAAGTAGTTGGCAACTCCGTTGTTAACTGAGCTGGTATCATGTCGCAAATATGAATGTTACAGGAAGATGCAGATCTCAGGATGTAACCGTGACTTCTAGTCATCCTTACTTTGTGGCTCTTGGTTTGATAAAGCTGCTGAAAAGGAAATGCTTAAGGAAAAAAAGCATGATGATGAAGTATGTATTTAAACTTTCTAGAAAGGACTCTTCATGTAACCAGTTATCATAGGATATGCACCAACCTATTTTTAGAATGTGAGTCTTAGCCTCGCAGTAGAATTTCTCTTTAATTCCTCAATAATAAATACCCCGAACCCAATACTTCCCTAAAGCACTTAGCTATTGGATCTTTCTCTTTTTGCTTTTTAATTTACTCCTGTGGCAAACGGAAAATTGAAAAACTTCTCTGTAAGGTCTGACCTATTCGCTCACCCTAAAAGATCTCACTTCTTATGGAAGACAAGGCAGAAGGTTATTAGGAAATAGTACGTGCCAGATCCAATGAAACCCAGTGCTCACGTACATTCCCAGACTCTCGTTTCATGGTGGCTAGTGATTAAGAGGGTGGGTAGATGGAGAGATAGATGATCCTGCCAGATATCCTTCCTTTATTAACTTTTAAGTGAGCTGGAAGTGAAGAAAAATTAATTTTTCTGAGAAAGTAATTGGCTTCAAAGGACGGCAGGTCCAAGACACTCAGTTCCTTACCTGCGTCTCCAGGCTTGCTGCCGGAATGTTGGCTGGCCCCTGTTTTCTGTTGTGATTTTCTCATCAGTGTTTGAGGGATTCGTGTGCCGTAGAGACGTGTGTACTAAATCAAGAGTAACGAATAGGTATTCAGAGTACCGACACCGTTCTGGACTTGGCTGGGAATATCAAAGTAGCTTCCAGTGGTTCTGTCGTATTAGGAGCTTACAGTGTTGATGTCATTGTAGTGCCACCAAGCCTGCCTGTAGAAAGAATTTCTTCAGCAATCAGGAGCCACACTATAGAGACTCTAAACCCTTTTAATTATTGAGTTCTATGGTACAGGTTTTACGGGTGTCTGTAAATCATTAGTAACATCGGTCTTAGTTCCAGGAATTAATTCCCTCACCCCATGAACCCAGAAGGTTGTCATCCATTAACACATATGCCAGGGAGGTTTGGGACTATGATTTTACAAAAGTATTAGTTAATAAAACATTCTCATCTGTCTAACAGGCAAGTGGAAAGGTAACTGCTGGCTTACAATGAAAACAGACCAAAATCTGATATTCACTTTTATTATAACTACCCATTTTTCCAATGTGATTGATATTCTTTTAGATACATACTTTATTTTTTTTTAACCCCTAACTAGCACAGCAAATTCAGTCACTAACATAACCTTTGGGTTGTTTCTCTGTTCAAGAAAAAACCCTGGCCTTTCCGGGCTCCTTATTAATTTTAGCCCTAAAGTCAGAAATCAATATGCATCGCTTTTAGAAGCCTGACAGAAGTCTGCCAGTTTAGCAGTAACTAGATATAGCCCTTAAAATGAGCTAACTGCTGCTCAGTATTTTTCTTGGGGAGAGCAAGTGGGTGGATGATAAAAACAGCATGTTCTCTTGTCTTACAATAACTGTCATTATAGTCAAAGTTCTTTGCCTAACAGTAGCTTTGGTTAGAGTCAAAGCTTTCAGAAAATGCCTATCTAAATATTAAATGCAAGATTTGGAAAGCTCTCCTTTTCTCTGTGTGTGTGTGTGTGTGTGTGTGTGTACACACATCCATCCATATATATCTCAGTGGAGATTTGTCTCAATTTTTAGTCCTGCTAAATCTTAGCCTAAAGAAACAAGAAGTATCTTTAACAGAATGTTCTTTCCAGTGATTCAGTTTAAGTCTTGGCCTAGCCTATGAACTGTGACCTGTAGCAGCCATCAGAAGTAAGCTGCAATTATTACAAAGTCAGGAACAAGAATCGTAGGGAGAGTGACAAATAGAAGAGAAGTGGTGGCAGTCCCATGGCACAAATAAGGGCACATGAACAGAGGAGGTGATGCTGGCATAAAGAGGAAATGTGGAGGGCACCTGGGTGGCTCAGTTGGTTAAGGATCCGACTTCAGACCAGGTCATGATCTCGTGGTTGATCGGTTCAAGCCCCACCTCAGGTTCTGTGCTGACAGCTCAGAGCCTGGAGCCTGCTTTGGATTCTGTGTCTCCCTCTCTCTCTGCCTCTTCCTTGCTCACACACTCTCTCAAAAATAAACAAAAATTAAAAAAAAAAGAGGAAACGGAACAACTGAATGGATGATTTCTGTAAAGGTCTGTCAAGACAGATAAATCTTCTGGATTCTGGCAATATGGGGGAAAAAAACAATAAAGTCAGAAAGGAACAGTCCTGGAAGGCAGAGTCTTAATCTTTCTGAACCCTTCTAAATTCTCCTTCCCAGAATTATTATTTCAAATTTAAAATACCATACATTTACATTTATAAGTTGTAACATTTCAGAATGGGGAAGAACCGAGCATTAGTGACTAGTGAACTTTCAGAGTATTTCCAGAACTCTAAATGCATCCACTCTTCCATGAGTGTGCTGCCTTCCACTTGCTTTGAAAGCCAAATCATGCCACAGGAGCCTCCAAAACTGTATGCAAATCTAAAGGAAGGGAAAACAAAACAGTGCTCTACAAGAAAAACAATTTGTGTGTGTGTTTATGGAACTGGCTGCACTTTTCATAAATATCCTGAGACTCAAACAAAATCCAACATGGTCCATTTGCTGGTGTGGCAAATACAGCAAAAGAATCAAATTAAAAAGTAGCCACATATATCATTTATTCTCTTAGTTTGAATTCACAGAAAACTAGAGTTAGAATGGAATATGTACACACACACATATACATACGTCTGTACATGTATAGGTAACAGGTTACATATATACATATATGTGTAACAGGAATGTATATGTATATGTTTTGTGAGTTTTTTTCCTGGATTATCTTGAGAAACTACTACATGTTTAGCATGTATATACAGGGCCAGGCATCTTTCAGCAGGACTTGGGTGGTGGCGACACCTAGAGGCCTGACGGCTGAGTCTACAGAGTAGACTTACATTTTACCATAGTGAAATAGAGTAGTCACCATAGTGATTAAAAAGACCTGTGAGCTGGGTGTTATACATAAGGGATGAATCACTGGAATCTTCTGAAATCATTGTTGCACTATATGCCAGCTAACTTGGAGGTAAATTAAAAAAAAAAAAAAAAAAGACCTGTGAGGATAATGGTGAAAAGAGAATTTACCTCTTAAAAAGTCTTTTTCAGCATATTTTTACATATGTTAAATTGAAAATGAAGGTCCGGGGAAGGGGAAACTGCAGTATTTAGGAATGTTACCTAAGTGGATCAGGAAATATTCAATCTCAAAAGGAGGTAGCATTCCTTCACCTTTGGGGCAGGCGGGAGCACGGAGTGACCCGGGGGAGGGCAGGAGCGGATCGCCAGAGGTGTTGCGTTTGAATTTACCTAATAGCAGTACTCATTCTCCAAGAGTTCTAGGGAATTTAAAAGCAAGCTAGAGACCAAGTAAGATCTCCCATAGCACCAACCATAGGATCTTGCACCAAGAGGTGACAGAAAATAATTAAGCATAACTGCGTTTCGGTGGAGTGATATAGCAGGAATCCCCTGACCCAGTTGGGCCAGCACAACTCCTGTGTGTGAAAGGACCCTTGGTCAGTTCCTAGGGCCACTGCCTGCAGACTTCTCAGGGAGAAAGAGCAGATGGAAAGAACGCAAGGACAGAGAAGATGACCCTGAGGCACTTTTTAATTCATGTGTTCTGTAAAAGAACGTTAATTGAGCACCGTATTAATTTCCTACTGCTGCTGTTACTGCGAATTACCCAAACTTAGTGGTTTAAAACAACACAAATATATCTCGGGGTTTCGGAGGTCTGAAGTCCAAAATGGGTTCTCCTAGGCTAAAATCAAGGTGTTGGTAGGAGTGCATTCCTTTCTGTTGTTGGCTCTAGGAGAAAATCCATTTCCTTGCCTTTTCCAGCTTCTAGAAGCTGCCTGCATGCCTAAGCTCAGGGCTATCGCCTGACCTCTTGCTTTCACTTGACATCCCCTTTGATTCTGACACTTCTTCCTTCTTGAAAGGATCCATGTGATTACATTGGGCCCACGCATAATAATCTAAAACAAACTCCATTTCATGATCATTAATTCCATTTGCAAATTCCATTTTGCCAACGTAAAGCGACACATTCACAGGTCCAGGGGATTTGGACCCGGAAATCTTTGGCAGGAGGAGGGCATTATTCTGCCTACCACAGGCACCTTCTAGGTGAACGCTGTGCCAGCCAGGCACGGGAGAAACAAGGTCTTTGTCTCTAATGGGGTGGAGATGGGGGCTGTGCAAATAAGTAAGATTTTTCAGCAGGACAAAAAGTGGTCATCGTAGGTAATTTCGTGAGAAGCTAGCTCAGCTGAGACAATCAGTTCGAGCTTCCTAATCCAGGTGCCTTTTGACCTAATTCTGAAAGATCAGGGAGACTTAGCTAGGGGAGTGAGAAAGGGAGTTTTAAGCAAAGCAAATAGCATATGCAAAAGTACAGAAACGTGTAAAATAGCTCAGCAGTTTCCATGATTAATAAGAGGTGGGTTTGTGTTGCTGGAAGTGGCAGGAGATGGGGCTGAACCCAATGGCTCACCTACCTTATGAGAGATTGTTCTTCCTACGATACTATCTGTTCTGGGCTCAAAGAAAGAGGAGGTTGATCTTCCCTCACACAAACATTACTTCCCAGTGTCTGTGGTGTAGGAAATTGTGTTCAACCCTGATCAAACAGCCAAATGTATTTTAATCTACCTTCTTATTAGCCACTACTAATGATAAAAGAAAAAGGAGCTATAAAGCCAGAATGAAGATAACCAATTGATAATCCGATGAAAATATTAAAAGACAATATCTAGAGAAAGATGTATAATATATTTTTCATAAGGCTCTTAATATAGTTCTGTTCTCTCACCGCTGGCTTCATGAAAATTTTAGTGAGATTTTCATTAAGAAAAAAAGATTACCATGGTAAAGACCCAAAGGTGAATTGTTAAGAAATGTGAAACAAATGTGATATTATTGAACCATTTCACACTAAAGAGCTTGTAAAACATGTATTTCCCTGCTATTATGGAAATTTTATTTGATTTTTATCTTTTGAATATAGACTAATCCCCAGCTGGTGCTTATTTCATTGGCCTACAAAAGAAATGAGAAATGTGGCTAGAAACCCGTGAGGGTCAGTGAATCAAGGTGGAATGAAGGTTTGGAGTGACTGAGGCGTCATGGTGTTTTCCCGGCAATGTTAGGAATCACAGCGGTGATGGTAAGCAGGGACCAGACTATCAGGGGCTATGGGATTTGGACATGAACGTGGAACTCTTACTACTCAAAGCGTGGTCCAAGGAGCAGCAGCAACACATGGAGCCTGCCACACCCCAACCCCAGTCCAAATCACATTTTAACAAACTCCTGCCTGATTCAGTGTTACACTGAGGTTTGAGAAGCGCTGCTATAGATACTAGAAGGCATCGAAAGATTTAAAGCAAGAATGTCGAAGTGTCATGTTTGCATTTTTATAAAGTGACAGAATTCGCAGAGAGAAGACGGGCTGTGGGGAAGGGTGGTCTGGGTATAGAGGTGGAGACCAATTAGAAAGTTAATTCAGGGTTGATAAGGACTAGAACTAGGGTCATGGCCTTTAAGAGGTCTCATTAACTGTTGAGGAGAGGGAGTGAAGGGTGACGCCCACATTTTCTGGTTTGGTTGATGGATACAATTAACTAAAATAGGGAAATAATGAGGCTACTTTTGGATACTGGGTTTCAGATGGTGAAACATCCAGGTGATTAAATTCACCATTGGACAGCACAGTGGCTGGGATGAGATGGCTCAGGAAGTCCTGGAGAACAGAAAATGAATGACCACCCCAAGAAGTAGGAAACCCAGTGGAAAATATCATATGGAAAGCTGAGAGAGAGAATAGTCTCAAAGAAAGGTCAAACGAACACTAAAACACATCCTTCGGATGTGACATTCTGGAAGTTTTGGGTGAGCTCAGTAATTTATGCCAAAAAATGTGGGCAACAATTGCTGAAATTGAGAGATAGTAGAAGTGGAATAGGACCAGTGAATGAGTATAGAGAATTCCTAAAGAAAAAAATCTTAAGTTGGGGCAAGTGGACTTGTAGTAGCAGGTATGATTTTAAGGACTCTTATGGAAGGAGGCAAGCCACTTGAAAAGGAGAATGCCTCAGCAGAAATCTTGTCAAAGCCAGCTGAAGCACCAGAAGCCCAGAAAGAAGAAATAAAATTGAGAAGAAGGAGATCAAAGGTATTAGAGGCTCTGTGGAGATTTTTATAGAAGGAAAACAGAGAAGAAAGTTGGAAATAGGTGATGGAGATGGAGGTGACTATTTTAAACTGTGGTCATTAAGAGTGTCTTCAATTTTGTGCTGTCTCATTAAGTGTACAGAGTTAAGCCTGTCCATTGTGTTGCATCACTGATAACTTCTCAGCTGGCCAGACATGCGACACACTGTGCGGGAAGCTCTCCGTACACGAGGCCTCTATTCCCCTTCTGTATTTCGCTCTAGGTATAATTTTTTAGCGCCCTAGAAACGGGGTGGGCTTCGTCAAGTTATGGTACTTTCTTAATGTTTCACAGTCCATGAGCTACAGAGGTGTTTTTTTTATCATGCTAATTTATTTAGTGTCGTCAAAAAAATGTATGCTTCTGGGGATCTGTTCTTCTCAGGAAGCAAAGCCCACAGGAGACTTCTACATAGGTGAAAGGCAGACCCTCAGACACGGGGGTGACTACTACACCCAACTTTACCTTCCCTTCTAGAATAGCTCATTAAAAGCTTGAGTTTGAAGCTACACTTCTGTTTCCATAATTTTTGTGTTTTTTAGAAGTAACTAAATCTAAAAATGAAAGTAATTACTATCTTGGAGTCTAAATAGGAGCCTATTTTTATTATATAGAAGTATATATGGGAGCACTATATAGGAGTTTATTTACTAAATAGGAGTCACTATTTTTACTCAGTTATTACAGACGGCAATTTCCTCCTCTAACCAAAATTTCATAAATCTGAAAGATTTTTAAAGCGCCAGTTCAATTCACTTGGTTTGGTTCAGTTGTTGGGCATGCAGGAGGACCTCCCATATGTGGTCTTCAGGCATTTAACACTGTTTGCTTACGGTCATCTTCCCCAGTGTACATGTCTCCTTTCCACTTGCATGGTGTACATAATTGAATTCACTCAGTACCGAATCCAGATTCATTGTCTTTCCTTAAACCTATGTTTATCATCACACCAGTGCTCCTCATTGCGTTACCTGGTGTTTATTTTCGGCCCATGTAACCAGCACTTGGAGCCAACTATAGCCCAAGGATAACTTGATTTGAAGCAGATAGGGCCAGCCCATCTTGCTAAAGTCAAGCGGTGATAACAGAATACTGATCGAAGAACTGAAGTTAACGCGTTAGGCATGGCTGGATCTTGGGACTCCAACCATGTTGCCAGGACTCTTCCTCTCCAACTCTCTGCTCGAGTCTGTGTCTGGCTTCATTTCACAGAGTGTCTTCCCTGCTGTAGGAAAAACAGCTCCAGGTCCTCATTGTCCTTACAACTAAGAACCATATGTCAAATATCAGGGAAGACCTTGGCCTGTCTCGGTCACATATGCATCCACAGAACAGCCTACCAGAATCACATGGAGTATGGAGAGATGGTTCCCCAAAAGAAAAGTTGGGGACCTATTGCCACTTGTCTATAGCCATGCTGGTCAGATGAAAAAAACAGATGTCTGCCATACCCCAAATAATGAGTGAAATTAGCCATTTGGAGATGTTCTGAAAATGATCAGAAGCCACACAAATCAAGAAGCAATAAGACCTGTGAATGGCAGAATTTGGTTTAAGGTAGACTTAGGGGACATGACAGTGTAAAAGATCATAGCCTAAGTGATCACAATACGATACCAGAAGAAAAGAAGAGAAAGAAGTTCTCACAGAGAAAGAAAGACAAAGAGCAAAAATGTCAGTGAGCCACAGTTAGGACCCTGATAGGATGATACGAGTTATTGTTCAGCAAACACACTGACGACCTAACTATACTCTAAGGCAGTAGCTCTCAAACTTTCTGACCATGAGCCACATTGAGAAATACATATCAACCCACAACCCCCCCGCCACACACACACATCCCATATAATTACAATAAAACTATATTAAACAATATTTACTCTTTTGATATACAGGGCTCCCTGACTCTTTTCTATTGCATATTTCTAAAATTCCTGTGTATTAGTTTGCTGGGGCCGCCATAACAAAGTATCACGGACTTTGTGGCTAGAACAGCAGAAGTTTGTCTTCTCACAGTTCTGAAGGCTAAACAGTCTCAGATGGAAGTGTCAGCAGGGCTGGTTTCCTCTGAGGCCTTTCTCCTGGCTTATAGATGACTGTCTTCTCCCTGTGTCTTCCCATGGTCTTTCCTCTGTACGTGTCTGTATCCAAATTTCCTCTTATAAGGACCTGGACCATATTGGGTTTGGAACAACCCTACTGGTCTCATTAACTTAATTACGTCTTTAAAACTCCTGTCTCCAAGTACAATCGCATTGTGAGGCACTGGGGGTTAGGACTTCAACAAATGAATTTTAGAGGACACAATTCAGCCCATAACATACCGATTTCTACCCAGTAACTTAGTTTCACAGCCCCCTATTGGTCTGTGACACGCAATTTGTAAACCCTGTCCTAGAGAGAAACAGAGAATACCTTCTGCCAAGTAATTCACTCTCTAGCTCAAGGCTCAGTATGTTTTTTCTGTAAAAGGCCAGCTAGTAAATATCTTAAGCTTTGCTAGTCACAGTTGGTCTCTGTTGTGTATTTCTTTGTTTTTCTTTAGAACACTTTCATTCTTAGCTCAAAGGTGGTGCACAAACAGACTACGGATTTGATTTAGCCAGAGGACCAGCAGTCTAGCTGACCACCTACTTAGCAGGCACTTCCTTCAAGCCTCATAGAAGAGGACACCTGTGTTAAGATAATCTAACTCCTCCATTCTGATCCTCATCAGAATGCGACCTCCGGGAATAATTCAGCCTTCCAAGAACATTGTCCAACTTCTAGGAAAAAATGTAGAGATCAGAAAACACAATATTCTGGAATACTTAGCAGCTATTTCCAGTTTCAAATTACTAAACTGACAATCTGTCACATGTGTATGTGTATTTGTGTGTAATGTGTTTGTTTCAGTGAATCAGCTCAGCTCAGCATATGCTGAAAAACTTTGGCGTGGGGACTTGTGCTCCGAAAGCTAGATCTTGGAACATGGTCCTCACAGGTTGCCCCATTCTGAGCACCCAGCCTAGGATTCCTCTTCCCAGCAGTATCCGTTTTCTATGGGGGCAAGTGATTAAATGGGTGAAGTGACTGAACAGACAGAATGGCTAAATCGCGACAGAGACATTGTGTTCTATGTGCCAAAAGAGCAAACGCCTGCGTTCTACTCCCTCCTACTCTTTACTCCTTTTAGGAGTCATCTTACTCCTCTCTCCATCTCTCTGTATGTAGACTGTCTACACAAATGGCAGCCAACGCATTTTCCATCTTCTGCCTCCAGACCACTTGTCCCGTCAAGAGGTAGAATCTGTTTCTGCTGCCTTTACATCTGGGCTGGCCTAGTGACTTGATGTGCCTAGCACAATGTGGCGGCGTGTGTGTGTGTGTGTGTGTGCGCGCACGCACGTGCCAAGGCTGCACTAGCTCCAGGTCTACACTTTACAAGGCCTGTCAGTTTCTGCTTTGCTCTGGTGGGCTTTAGGTACTGTGTACAGAAACTTAGGCTACACTACTGAGTAATGACAGAACACGTGGTAAGACCCAGCGAGTGCTCAGCTAAGGTGTGGGACACGCGAGTGAAGCCATCTTGGGTGTTCTCAGGGGTTTCAGCCCCAGCTGAGTACCTGGCTCATGCAGCCACCCATGTAATCCCAAATGGCACCGTGTGGACAGAACCTCCCAGCAGAGCCGATTGATCCCACAGAATCATGGGAAATAATAAATTGCTTATTACTAAATTATCAAACAATCGTCCTGCACTGGAAGATAGCAGAATGGAGGAAGGAATAACTCAGGAAAGCTCTCTAGGTAATCCTGATACTACCTTATCTCCATTAAGAAAAGTGTGGGCTGCAACTACTAGATGAAGTTACAGTGGCTTAAACAACATGGAAGTTTATTTCTCTGTCGTGTGAAAGACTAGAGACACTGAAATAACTGGTCAGAAAACAGGCAGAGTGCTACAACTTTTTCTACTTTGGACAAGAACATGCCTCTTCCAACAGTAATGCTATAACTTTATGTGCCCTCCCCCCAGTTGGCATTCTCAATTTCAAGTTACTAAAACATCTCTTTCAGAGTTGGTCCCACACTAATTCTGAATAGAAGTATATGTGGATATTAGCTTAGAACACCTTAGGGGAAAGCTCCTCGATCTAGTCTCAGCTTCACTACCTCAGTCTTCAGGAGAGACCAACTAATAAGTCTCTTTCTAGAGAACCGAGAGGCCTCTGGTTGGATTGTCCAATAATTGCAGAGGCAAGTTTAGTCACAAGTGTTAAGCTTTGGGGCCTTTCATTTGTACACCCCTCTTTCAAGGCAATGGGTAGGGGCCCTAGCAACATGCTCCCATGTTATCATATATTCGTATAAAAGTAACCATAAGGCTGGCCAAGACAGCTGTCTCTTTCTCTTCTGACATACTCTCTGACACTCTTTTTCTTGTGTCAAGTTTTATCAGATGGGTGAGGGGCTAAAAGATGACTAAGGGGAACCTGAATGGGGGATACATTTAGTTTGAGAAATATATGTGTGGTTGGCAGTCACTTCTTTGTCTGGGGAAGTTACTGCTAGCTGACGTGGTGTGGGATGAGCCCCAAGAACACTCCTACTTCCCACTGGGCTGATTCACCGCATCGCAGCACAAGGAAGCAGGACCAGAGGTAGAATCATGCTATAAACATGTCCTACTGCAGATGCCACTGAAGCAGATGGGCACAGAATCAAAAATAAGGTCTGTGATGTACAGAGCCCTAAGCTGGTCTGTGGAAAATTTTTCCTGTCATCAGTGTGTAACATGGCGTACAGAGGATTCAGTTCTCACTGATACCTCGCCAAAAGGGAAGTTTTCTGGTCAGGAATGTAGGCAATGAATAGCACATATAGTCATAAAAGTACCACACACTTTTTTCATTTTTTCTATGGGAATTATACAAAATAAAATGGAATGGAATTCCTATGTTTGAAAGTACAAACCTATAGCAGATTAGTGAGGATGTCTGTACACGAATTACATATTTTACGCATCCTAACATATCAGATGTAGTCCTAGCAATTTCGATACAGGCTGTCCTGACATAGTATGGTAGTTCCAGACAAAACGACCCACATAACTGAGTGTTATCAGTTCAAATGATATTTAGGATTGTCACTCACTGCATAAAAAAATGTGGAACACCCTGAAATCCTACAACACATATATGGAAGAAATTTGCTAGAAATTTTCTGAGAATATACAGGCCATTAACAACGAGTTGTGTAGTTAGAAAAAGCCTTTCTAAACTATAATTTGTTTTAAAGTTCAAACAACAATGCCAGTAGAAAGAGTAAATTATTTCTAATTTTTTTTACAAAAAGTTGAATTAAAAAAATAATTTTCATATAAAGAAGTGATCAAAGAACATACAACCAAAAATGTAGAAAAAAGATTATAGATATGTGTTAGACATTTAATTATAAGAAATATGCTTTTATTTGGATTTGGGGATGTTAGTATTAATCAGTTTTTAAAAATTTGTATTTTGTGCGGTATTTTTCCCTCCTGGAAGCAATGTTTGCTTTCATACCTAATTTTGTATGAGCTCCTGGCTCCCTAATATTTGATTCCACCCCTGAACAGTAGAAGAAAATCTCAATTAGTTCGACTAAATAAAAATAACTCGTTCCGCCAAAAGAACCAAGCTTTATGTTAGGGTGTATAACCGTCATATTGATGCTCCAAAATGGCTCCTTCTGAGCTTACAGACACAGCTCCCCCAGAGCCGTTGGAGGGGAGGCTCCCAGGCTGTGGGGAAGGCCATCACCCTGGCTGGCCAGATTGCTGCATTGTCCTATCTAGAGTGTGTTCCGCAGTTGTGCCACATGTATTCAAAACACTTGTTACTTGAAAGGACAGATGATGCTCTTCCCCTCCCCTCCCCCGCCCCGGCCAAAGTGAGTGTTAAATAAACTTTAAGTTAAAATCCTATTTACAAGCATATCTTCACCCCACAGTGAACTTTTCTGTCGTTGCCTTCATTTTCCTGGTTTCCTGCTTTAAAGAGCATTTGTCTCAAAGCAATTCAATTTTAAACAGAGAAGGAAGAGCCATTTGATTATCAAAAATAATTATTACCCAAAATAAGTTCTTTTCATTTGAATGTATATTCCCTGGACAGTATCTCAACTCCAAATATGTTAGGTTAGTTAGCAAAAAATGTTTTATGCATCACCCGCTAATTAAGGTTCAGGAAGTGGTGCTCTCAGTAGACAGGTAAAATATTCCTTTATTTTGACATCGCGCTGTTGTTGAATTTATGGAGTTGGATTAAGCACCAGAAAAACTATTCACCACTTATTAGTATTCACTGCAGGAACTGCCCTGAACTTCGTGATTTTAAAATAAGCTGGATATTTAAATGTGTTTCATTGTCATCAGAAAGATGCACAGATAATTTTTTCTGAGCTAGCAATTTGTGATTTCTTTTCAAGTTTTGTTTTTTATTTACTTTTGGGAGAGTTTCCTAGAGTTTTTATAATCTAATTCTAATTGCCTAAGAATTACATCAAAATGCAGTGAGAAGAATTTAATCCAGAAGTTTTTTTTTTTTTGATGGAAAATAGAAGAGCTTTTACAATAAACCAGTTGCGTGGTTACGTTTTATTTTTAAGTTTAACCATCTACCTTCCCTCACTGTTGGCAGAAATAAATCATGTGAAACTAGATCATTATATCCTTATTTTTTGTAGAATTTAGTGTATTTTAGTAGTGCAACCGCTCTATTCTACAGAAGTTAGTATAGAAACATGTCTCACTTTCAGTCCTGTCAATTCCTATTTATTCTAGTCACTCATGTAGTTGTGACTTAACTAACAAAAGGTTTAGATGTTTGGGATATCTGTGAATGTATTGCATATGGGGGCGCCTGGGTGGCTCAGTTGGTTAAGCGGCCGACTTCAGCTCAGATTATGATCTCGTGGTCTGTGAGTTTGAGCCCTCTGTCAGGCTCTGTGCTGACAGCTCAGAGCCTGGAGCCTGCTTCAGATTCTGTGTCTCCCTCTCTCTCTGCCCTTCCCCTGCTCACGCTCTGTCTCTATAACTCTCAAAAATTAAAAAACGTTAAAAAATATATATATATTGCATATGTATAAATATAAAACTAGGTAGTCTATGTCTTCTCACCATCCACACTAATTTACTTATATATAGAAACAATGAATTCTATTTACCAAGAAATAGTGGTTTGAAGTTATTGTTAACTTTTTGTTTTTTAACAAGACCCTTTCCTTAAGTGTGCAGAGTCAATCTGGTTAACGAAGTATTTTCAATTTCATACTGACAAGAAGCCATCTTAATCATGCAATAATTTTTACTTATTTATTTTTTTCTAGTCAGTTTATTCTCATGCATACAGTAAGTATGTTTATGTTCAGTGTTGACAAGAACCTCCATGTTAGATACACCTTGCCCTTCAGTTATTCGTTCCAAGCCCATCTAATCTGCTCAGATCAGGGCTCACTGGTGTGGCAGTAAAAGTCTTTAATGTATCACCACTGGGAATCAGTGACTCTTAGTAAAAACCATACACAATGCTATGTCTGCTAGTAAAACTAACAAAATTATTATTGTTCGGTTATTAAAAATAATTTTATTTTATTGTATAAGTCAAGATTTTTAGGGTTGGTCACCAATCAAAATTATAGAAATCTTGGTACTTAAGGGCAATAAAAGGTAGTAGCATCTGCTACGAGCCATTTTAGTGCAGTCTCTGCCATGGAAGTCCTTTGGTTCCTTCTATCATCATCACAGACAAGGGGGAATGAACTTTCATAAGAGTACCGAGCATCCCTTATGATGGTATTCTCCAAGCTCCATGGCTTTGCTCACTGTTTCTCAGCATTCTCAAGGGGGATGTGCTCACCTATTAGCTGCAGAGGTCAGTGTCATGGCCACTAGTTCGCTCTCATTGTTGCCACACTGAAATAGTCAAGAGTTAGAAAAAAAAAAAAGATGGTGACTGTGCTATGTGTTTTCGGCTGTGTCCCCAATAATAAAGACATTTTATTTGATTCACTTTTTCCACTGCCTTCTCTCCAGGAATTTGGGTAGAAGTTCTGGAAAGGCTGTGTCAGAAGATAATAATATTTTCAAGGCTCCGCTCAGAATGTCTCTCTTTCCCCATTCAGGCTTGATAGTGTTAGCTAATGTTCTCGACTCTCTCCCGTCTTGAACCACTCTCCTTTTTTTATTCTGATTCTTTGTTCAGAAAAGTAAGGGACATCTGTGTTTCCTTAGTTGTTTAGGGCACTTTTTAAGGAGCCAGTTGTCTGTGCCAATGCTTATTATCTTTTCAAAGATCTTTTCAAAGAAGTTCACCAGATCTTTGTGTAAATAAAGCCATTAGCTGTG
The DNA here is from genome assembly GCA_030068075.1 of Paguma larvata. Classification (NCBI taxonomy): domain Eukaryota; kingdom Metazoa; phylum Chordata; class Mammalia; order Carnivora; family Viverridae; genus Paguma; species Paguma larvata. The sequence continues at coordinate 70,949,175 of CM057829.1, forward strand.
TGGCCAGCAATTGGTTATTCCATGATGTACCTAAATTCACAGAGCTGGCTGCACAATTTCCATCTTTATTCTTGGACTCTTGTTATATTTTGTCCTTGGAAGCTCTAGATGATGTGTCTGTTAGGATAATTTCTTTCCTATCTTGTAAGGTCTAAGGTGTACACTATTTCTTACTGCTCTGCTCTTTCTTCCTGGAATATCATCAGACTTGTCTGATTTCTTTGTGCTCACATAACTTCCCTGTGTTGTTGCTTTGACAAACACCAATTTCTTCCCCCTTCACTTCATACAAACACACTGTGCTTCTCATTGTCAATCTGGGAAGCCCCTTATCCTGGCTTTCAAAAATCTCCCCAAATCCCTGTCCTTCCCCTATTTCTCTTTATCTCCAGCTTTTCCTCATCCTATTCACCTGTTTCAGCCTAGCTGATCTCTTCTCTTTCGGAGAAATCAAAAGAGCCATCTTTCTCCCACCTAAAACCCAGCCATTGCTTGTCCATTTCTCCATTTGAAAACCCCTTTCTTCCCTCCTCTCTCCCCAATCAGCCTTCAAGCTCCAACCCAATGCTTTCCTTCCTTCTCAGGATGTCTTTCTTGACTTCCGATGATTTTAGCTCATCCCTTTCTGAATGGTTCTATAACTTATTTCCAGAATTTCTCATTTGCCACATTTATAACCAACAATCCAATATGTTTCCTTATCTCCCCCAAGGATATTATGTATTTTTTAGAGAATAAGGGCCAAAATTTAGGATTCCCATCCTTCTTCTACATTTACTTTAGCACAGGGCCTTCCTAGAGGAAGCACTAAATAGGCATTTGTTGAACCATCTGGTGCTGGACTATTATTCTGTATCACAGATGGACACTTGCCTGATGGTGAACTGGTCCTCCGAAAGGTTAGATGATTGATCGCCGTAGGTCAAACAGTTTTCTTTTTATCTGTCCAATTTCCTGCTATCATCAGCAATAAAACCGTAGCCGTTTACATTTGATGTAGAGGTTTTCTTCCTGTTGAGTAATTCTGTACTCCTCTCATTATCCCTAATCTTCTAAAACTTTCTTTTTTGTTATGGTTCCCTCCGAGGCAGCCATGTTTTAGTGAAACCCATTCCTGGCCTAAATGTTTTGTGATATCTGGTATGTAGATCCCGTCTCTCACTATACTGATGATATAGTACAGGGGTTGGCAAACTTTTTATATAAAAAGCCAGAGCATAAGTATTTTTAGCTTTGCAGACCATTTGGTATCTGTCACAAACACTCAACCCTTCCGTTGTAGCACAAAATCAGCAATAGACAACACCTAAACGAAGGAGGTGGCTGTGTTCTAACAAAATTTTTTATGAATGCTGAAATTTGAATTAGATATAATTTTCATGTGTCATGTGTTCATATTATTCTTTTGATTTTTTTAATAATCACTGAAAAGTGTACAAACCATTCTTAGCTGGTAGGCTTTACCAATACAGATGGTAGGCCAGAGCTGGCCTGCCAACTCCTGATACGGTGTATGAAAGTGCCACCTAGACATCATCAGCCAGGTTACTTTAATTAGAGGTAAAATTGACTTGAGCCTGGTTTCCTGGCCTATGGAATTTCAAATCTGTCCCTAAGGTTCCTTCTGTTCTTAGTGGACATATGACATCCTCCACTTCTTGTTCTTCTTCCTTATGTCTGGTCTCTGTTCTACACCATGCTGACTTCCCTATGAAATAAAGCCCCTTTGCTGAGCTTCTCAAAAAAAAAGAAACTCCCCACCCACACAAGTCTTAATGAACAAAAAAGACTTTACTGAAGGTTTTAGAGGAGGAGTTTGTCACAGAAATCTAAGCCATGCCAATGGAACCAGACATTGTACTTCTGAAAAGGTCATTCTATCCCATTACCACTCCCCACTATCCCCAAATAAATACTATGTCTTTTTCCTTAAACCCTTATACTTTAAAAAAAAAATATTTACTTGTTTTTGAGAGAGAGAGAGTCTGTGTGTGGGAGGGAGAAGGGCTAGGGGAGGGAGAGGGGGAGACAGAGGATCCAAAGTGCTGACAGCGAAGAGCTGAATGAGGGGCTCAAACTCATGAACAGTGAGATCATGACCTGAGCCCAAGCTGGATGCTTAACCAACTGAGGCACCCAGGTGCCCCATATTATGTCCTTTTTTAAGAGGACCGCTTCAACTTTTTGTAAGAGCAGTACCTTTTCTCCCTTTTCAAATTTTGGGCATTCATTCGTTCATTCACTCAACATGTATTTATTGAATGTCTACTACAGTGTTGTCTAAAGAAACTTTCGGCAATGATGTAAATGTTCTATATCTCCACTATTCAATACAGTGGCAACTAGTCACATGTGACTACTGAGCTTTTAAAATGTGCCTAGTGAGACCAGGAACTGAATATTAAACTGAATACAGTTTATTGTTAAAATTAATTTAAATTCAAATAGCCAAGAATGGCTAGTGCTACCATCTTGGATAGCACAGATCTAATATGTGCAGGTCACTCAGATACCCTAACAGGTTCTATTAATACTCAGTTCCTAAAATTTAGCACAAAGTTGGGACTGAGCCTTCACTACCAGCATGCAGGATTTAATTAAAATGCTGTTTTATCATGGCTGTCTTATAATCAATAATGTTTAAAGCTTTCACTCTTCACGCATGTAACGTAACTGAAGTTAGTCCCTGGCTTTCAAGGTTCTCCCCTATTTTCCACTTCAGTTGCACACAAATGCAAAGGTTCATCTCCCTCAAGGGCACATTCCTCACACAAAGCACATCTTCAGCCATGTGTCCAAATGCTATATTGATTCCAGCTGGGGTTTTTTTTGTTGTTGTTTTTTTTGTTTTGTTTTTTGTTTTTTTTTACCAAGTACATAGACACAACAGCTGGTCTTTGTTTTTAATGCCTCTCCACTTAGGCTAAATATTTCATCTTAAATACTGTTTTAATATGTTAACATGGGAATGATCCATATGGAAACTATCCTATGGAAATATTGATGGTTTGTACAAAAAGAGGATTAATCTAGCTAGATTAGGAAGGCTTCAGAATAGTGCTGGAGCATTTCTCAGAAATGTAGCTGGATGCTTAATTGAATCACTGTAGATAAACAATCCCTTAGGCAATGAAGCCACATTTTTGGCATGGTCACAAGGATATAATTAACCCGTGCGTTATAGCAAAGCTGGAGTCATAGTTATCAGCTCACTTGGAACATTCTTCCAGAGAGTATAATATTCAAATACATGTAGATCTTGAAGAAACTTGGATCTATAGCTCCAAAGACTGAGTTAGCGTTGGAATTCATTCTAAAAGTATGGCTCAAAATAAGGTAGTATCTAAGAGGGCCAGCATATTCAGGAGACCAGTTATGTTTAGCCTTCCCTAGTTGTTTGAGTCAGTTAGCAATTGGTAGAGTTCAAGGTACAAGATATTGATAAGTTTCCGGATTAAAAAGTAGAGTAGATATACAACACACACTTAGGATCTTGTCTTATAATAAGCACCTGACAAATCTTAGTTCTCCTTTCCCCCACTTTGTTCCCTGGCCTTTGAGACCTCAGTTCCCAGGGAAGTGATTCCCAGGGAGCCTCTCCCAAGGCTGCTGTGACCAGACAACTCACCTCCCTCGGGCAGAGGTGCCCTGGAGGGACTGTGAGACAGGACAGAAGTGAGAAGTGGCTCTGACCAAACTGTTCCAAACAAGGTCACAAGCAGTAGGAAATGGCATTCCTCTCTACAGGAAGTATTATAAACCCAGAACACAAGAAATTCTTATAGGGAAGGATCCAAGAAACGTGACCTTAAATTAAAACCAAGGCTTAAGGAGCAATGGATAGCACGGTAGAAAAAATACTGCCTGATATTCAGGAGAACTGGGTTCTAGCTCCCACTCTGGATCCAAACTGAACACTTTGACACGGAGTCTTCATTTTCATTTACGAACAATAGGTCTTCAGGTAGGTGGTATGACACTTCGTCTGTCTATAATATTTCACTACAAGAATGATTTTAGTAATAGCTTTATTAACCCTATTAACAAAACAGCTATAGCCCTACATTAGCTGCATTTGAGGAAACAGTATCACTGGGGCGCCTTGACTTTCACTGTCATCTGAGTCCACGATTAAATCAGGGCTGACTCATCTTTTACACACAATAGACACTAGGGTTCATAACACCTTAGGATTCATGAAAATGTTTTAAAACTAAAATGTTTTAGTTTTAATTTCTTTTAAAATCAGAAGAAAACATGAACCGAATAATGATAAATATGTAATAAATAATAAATTCTTTGTTTTTTGATTATACTATTTTTATACCAATTCTGCCATAAAACATAATTTTAATTTTCTTTTGTTTAAAGGAAGAAAGGGCTCATGGTCATAATTCAGCCCTGTCCATTGGAGATTCTGATGTATAGGAATTTATAATACTTCCAATTAGGTAAAACTTAGGAGAGTTTATAAGGGCTTTTTCATTCTAGGTTCAGTAGTTGGTACTTGATGGTGACACTTAGAAATAAAGTTACAATTGAGAGTTAAACTAGTAAATCAACACAGTGAATAAGAACAATAATTTACATAAGTTACTTAAAATGCAGAAAGTTTCCAGGAAGAGCCAAGTTACGATAACTGTGATACTAATTACAACCATTATTGACCATTTATGATGTATCAGGTTTTGTACTAAGTGCATCATATGCACTATCTCATTTATCCTCACAGCAACCTTATAAAGTATTATTATGAACTCACTTTATCAAGGAATAAACAGGCTTATGGAGATTAAGTTAACTTGGTGCATGTCAGATGTTTGGTAAATGGCAAAAATGAATTTAAATACGGAGTTTGATTTGGGAGAATGCAATAATGCCCCAACAAAAGCCCCTCGCCCTGTGAAAGCACACCAAACCCTCCACGTATTAGCATAGCTCAGCAAAGATGGAGTGACTTTACATGAATCTCAGGGAAGCAGATCATATAAGGTAGACTCCAAGTGGATTAATCCTAAAGATGAAAGGTAACACTTGAAGGCTAATCAAAGAAAACGTTATTATTTCACGACCAAATATAAAAACTTCTTAGAACACAAACCAGAGGGATTCTGTTACTCTGCCTATCTGCAAGATTCTCAGGTAGGTAATTGTCAATAGGCTTTTCATAAAAAACTTTTGAAATTAAAAAAAAATTAATAGCAGATTGACAAAGGTGTAGAGATACAATTGGAGAACACAGGCCTTCCTAAAATCTAAGTTTCCAATGGTTACAGATCAAGAGAATGAAAAAATTTGAAGTTAGTTATAAGAAATGTAAAGAAAAGGCCATTCCAACAGATTGAACGGACTCCTAAAAGAGAAGACCCGCAGATGAGGAGATATCAGGACTGAAGTAGAGAAGACCAAACCCAAAAGCTTCCCTTAGCCACTCTGCTAAGGGTTCTAGAAATTCCTGGTGAGATAACCGTGGAAGTTAGTATAAATTCCACAGAACATAGTGTTCACAGTTTGTGGTAAAGAACTATATCCAAGCTAATTTAGAGTAATTTGTTTACAGTTCTTATTTCACACAGGGTCTTCATTAAGTTATTCCCAATTATTTCTTAAAAAAACAACAACAATGTCTTTAATGATCACTACCATCTCTTTTTGTGGGAAGAGCATAAGCCTGGGAGGGGGACAGAAGATCTGAAGTGGGCTCTGAGCTGACAGGCTGACAGCAGCGAGCCGATGAGGGGTTTGGACTCACAAACTGTGAGATCATGACCTGAGCTGAAGTCAGAAGCTCAACCGACTGAGCCACCCAGGCGCCCCTCAACAACTTCTTTTGTGTTCTTTATTAAGGGTTGGATTAATGGATTCCTCTTAATTAATACTCTAAGAGTATTAAAATGTCTGTATCAGATTGATCTCACTCAGTTGGCATATTAACCATGCCGTCTATTTTCTGATAGTTTGACATCTTGGGACCTTGCTGACCCCAGAGGGAGTACCCCTAGAGATAAATCCTAGAGATAGCAAACAACCTGCCTGTGAGCAAACCCTTCACATGCAAACCACCCAATTTAGCACCCACAGCCCTCAACCATCTATTTTAGTGGACTTTCACCCTCAGGCCCACTCTCCTCTGCCCTAATCACCCCATGGTCAGATAATAGACAACCAGGAACACCATTCTATGCCTCAGAGCCTGATAATATTATTTAAAACTTGTCAACCCTAAACCTACTTACCGTGTCTCCCCAGTTCCTTTCCAAGGAAACCACAATAAAGGCTATTCCCCACATTTTCCCCTTGACCCCTTTGTCTCCTGACCAAATCTGGTGCCTCCCTACGTGGCCCCCCATGGCATGGTATGCCCACTCCTCTTGGGAACTGTGAGTATACAAACCTTTTTCTACGGCACTTTTCTCCTGATCTTTTGGTTTTGCCATACCTGAATAATAACGAAATCTATATTTTAAAATGATTGGTGATTATGTTTAAGATTCTGGTTACCTGGGTGGGAAGACCAAGTTAGAAGCTCTCTTTGTTGAATACCTTAACCAGGTTTCCTCTTATCTGTGTTGGGATGCACATTACTAAGGAACTTAATAGTGTTTTCCCACACTGCCCATAGAAGAAAAACATGTTTTTATGCAAATATCAATATTCTGGCCTCTAAATAAAGAATTTCTGGAATAGGGTAAAATGGATGAAATAGAATTATATCCAAGCCTCTTCTGTAGCCATAAGAGAAAGAAAAGGAGAAGGGGGCCATGATTTGGGCATGACCCCTTCACTGCCAGTCAGTCCTTAAGAGTGTATCATAGAGAAGGGAAGGTGTGAATGCATTTGATACACTGAAATCAGGAGTATTAGTTGGCACATAATAAGGGTAAAAATATGAGGAATACGAATCCCTCTCATGGCCCAGATGGAGATCTGGAGAGTGGCAGGAATATTATATCTCCCAGTGTCATGTGTTTCAGTGTACATAGTTTAGGAGACAAGGAGCCGCCAGCTAAATTGGAATACACCACTGATCCTCCTCGCTCTGCGTCACAGAACCAGAGTCTCCTTTTCCCATCCAGAACCCACTGCTGCTCAAGGGTCAAAGGATCCAGAGAACAGTTTACTCACTTTTCTGCAAGCCATGAGAAACCTGGAGAAGGAGTGAAACCCTTCACCGTGAAGCAGGATGGCTACAAGACATCAGGACGGAGATGTACCTTCACGATTTCTGTGGGGGCAGCAGCGCCTCCGTTTCCACATCTGCCACATTGGGATAACAAGGGCACTCCTCTAGGAGGATTACCGTCAGTTGAGAGAGGTCTGCAGAGCACTGGGGACACAGCCTGGTGCATGTGGCTGGCATTAAGAATTAGTTAATGCCGACAGCAGGCGCGCAGGTGGTCCAAGCCTCCCTGACACAGCAGGGATGGGTGGTCCCCATGGTGGCGGCCGCCGGCTCCTGCCACTTTCTTGACTCTGGCGCGGTTTGGTCTGAGGGGGTGGCTCTGGCCTCTTGCCCCTGTCCTGGGGCCCAGGTGGTAAGGAAGGCGGAGGCGGCCGGGGCCCGGGGACCCGGTGCTTTCTCTGGATCCTGCCCTTTAATCCAGCAAGGATATCCTCCACGCGCTTTGAGCGGAGAAGGCCCGCTGGCACGCAGAAAGCGCCCCCTTGCAGGCTCAGGTGACCTTCCTCCTTGGAGGAAGGGAAAGGGCAAAAGAATGTCCAGATAGACCTGGTGCGGTGGAACAAGACCTTAAATGTGCTCTGAAACAGGAAAGGGACGAATATGATAAAGTTCAGTACAGACCTGAACCACGGGGAGAAGAAACCAGAACTGTCAGAACAAGTGTCCATTGGAGTCAGTCGCCCCGCTGAACAGCCTGCTGGTATCGTACTGTTACGGAATCTGGTCTGGATCACCCGGTAGAAGACCCAAGCAGCACCCAGAGATCTTGGAAGGCAGGAGGTTTATTTCACACTGGCAGGCTCAGAGGAGATTACTCTCCAGAGGTCTGAGGCCTGAGCACAAGCATGGGGACAATTTCCACATTAGTTGGCACCCAGGGCAAGCAGGGTAGGAAGAAAACCCAGAAGGGGAGTCTTGGGTGGGGAGGGACTGGAATTCCCCTATCAGCCCCGTTGGCCATCTTATAACATAATTTTTCCCTATCAGTAGGAGGGGCAGGAACTTCTCCCACAGTATCTGGAAGAGGTGCACTACACAGACACCATTCTGGACATGTGGTCCAGGCACGTGCAGTCCCTATGGGGCCACTGGTTGGAGCTCAGCGGGGCAAAGGGGGCTGCAGGGCCATGCGGGCCCCTGGAGGACTTCACAGCGGCAAGTTACTGCTGGAGAAAGAGATGCAGGAATAGGCCAAGAGGAATGCGGCAGGCCAAGAGGGCAAAGAGCACTTGGATGGCTGGGTGCTGGAGCAGATTGCCTTTCTGTGGAAGCGTGAGGAGGAGGACGGCCATGAGAACGACGAGCTGGACAGTGCGCAGGTCAAGAAGCAGTGCGTGAAGCTGCCCTCCAAAGCATGATGAGGACAAGGAGGAAAGACAACTCCCAGGATGCCATCCATGAGTTCAATTTTATGGGCTCAGGAGAGGATGGGGAGGGCTCCCCAGAGGAGAGGGAATTTGGGCCAACTTTGCGATGTGGATGGGCTGCTCCCCCAAAGTGACTGGTTCACCTCTTGCACACACCAGCCCCCAGCCACGTGAAGACGTTTTCATCATGGATAGGATCGGAGGCAGGGAGGTATCCTGGGGGATTTGGCAGATCTCACCGTCACCAACGACAAGGACCTCAGCTGTGATCTCTCTGACAGCAAAGATGTCTTTAAGACTACGTGGAACCCAAAAACACCACTTTTATGACCTGGAGGTTGGCAGCGTCCTCCTCATACTGGAGTCCAGGAGAGGCAGCAGCCCCACCCAGATCAACCAGGTGGTGAGTCGCTCAAACCAACCCCTCATCATCATTGCCATGACAACAGAAACATCTGCTTCCTGGACAACCAGACGGGGAAGTCTGTGGCACTTCATGGTCGCCCACCTGGACATGGTCACTAGCTATGGACCCTCATGGCATATTCCTGATGCCGGGAAGCCAAGACTATTTGCTGTGGAGCCTGGACAACAAAACGTGAGAGCAGGAGATCATGGCCTATCACAAGAAGCATGAGGAGGCTATCCAGTCTGTCACCTACCACTCTAACAAGGCCTTCATTGCCAGTGTGGGCACTGACATCCTGACCAAGATCTCCATATAATGCCTATCTGGCCCAGGCCTGGCTGCCATGCTGGCTGAGGAGCAGGCCGGACAGGTGGAACTGAGATGACTCCCAGCCTCAGTCTGGAGGCCCAGAGGCTCAGCCTCTTCCTGCCTGCCTCAGAGTCCCCATGGCCTACCCTTCCCCAAGCATCCAGCCTCCTTTAGGAATCGCCCTCCAGAATGGCCTCTGGCAGTTTCCTTTCTGGGCCCTGGCACCCAGTCCTGGTATCTGAGCTGCCTTCTCAGGCACGGCACAACCAGAGCTGGGTGTCCTTAGCGATCAGCTTTTCCAAGATGCCAGAAGATGCCAGGTTCTCTTTTTCAACTGCCAACCCCTCTTTTACAGCTTCCCAGACCTGAATGGGAGCTGTTCTGGAGGGGGCCCAGGCACACCTCCTGTGGGTCCCCCCGGACACCATGGAGCCAGCTGGACCCTGGAATGTACTCAGTGGGAGAACTTGCCCAAGCCAATAACCCTCCTTCAAGTTCCCTCAACACAGCTTTCTAGAAACTACCCAATGCCTCCAAGCCAGTAACTGCCTAGGGAGCAGGTGATGCCCTCATGGGAGATGCTCACCCCTACCTTCCCGAGGACTCCTCCAAAGGCAGCTTCCATGGGGCTGAAAATGGGGAGAGATGGTTTTATTTTGCCTTTTCCTGGGACAGAGAGGGTAGAGAGGGGTCCCCCATAACTTCCTGTATATTTGTGTAAATAAATGGGATTTCAATAGAGCCCACCTTCACCCAGGTTGTTATCACCCTGGCTCTTGGGCTCTCTTCCAGGCTCTTGTTTCTAAGCCCCATCCCCTCTGCCCTGGACTTGGATGTGAAACTTGTTTCCATAAACCCTTTGGAATACGAGAAAAGAAAAATAAGAGTCAGCTACTGCTCTTATCTACGTAACATTTTACAGATACAGAAACTGAGGCTGTAAGAGAGACCGCCAGAGGTTATTGGTGCTAAATGACCAGGCTGAGCTCAAACCCAGATTTGATTGGTCCCCAAATCCACACAGTCAACACTATGCTGCTGCTGCTGCTTCTTCTTCTTCTTCTTCTTCTTCTTCTTCTTCTTCTTCTTCTTCTTCTTCTTCTTCTTTTAATGTTTATTTTTGAGAGAACGCAAGCGGGGAAAGGGCAGAGAAAGAGGGACAGAGGATCCAAAGCGGGCTTTGCATTGACAGCAGCAAGCCCCCTGTGAATTCAGGAACTGAGATATCATGACCTGGGCAGAAGTCGGACGTTCAACCTACTGAGCCACCCCGGGGCCCCATGTGCTGCTGCTTCTTGTGCAGCAAAGGACATTTTTGTGGGACAGATTTACCTTTCTGACTGCCCCCTTCCTTTGTTCTAATTCCAGGCTTGCCATGCAGGCTTCTAACGCATTCCTGGGATCCTGGTGTGAGATGGGGTGCTCTGGGGGGCAGAAATGTATGACCTGACCATTAAGCCCAGGATTAATGAATTGACATTGTGCCTAATACAGAAGAAGTTTTTGCTTTGCTTTTTATCTTTTGTGTCATGCAATCCTGAGAACTCTGGGAGCACGGGCGGAATTCAGTTCCTGACCCTGGCAAGCTGGTGCACAGACCTTAGCTGTGGTGACCGTAACAAGGAATCTCCATATTATGCGTTGCCCTTTGGCCCGCTCAGTCTTTCTACCTCATCCCTCTCGACCTGTCTCACGCACCACGAAATTCTTCTGACAAGGCCCCAATTTATTTTTCTATCTGTCATTATCTGACCTTAATGTGGGTCAGTGTTAATATTCTTCTTGACACTGACATGATTTCCCATCTCCACAGCTGTTTTCACTCCCTTGAAGAGTTTTAAATGTTGTCATGGTTCCAGATTTCACAATTTAGAATTCCTCGATAGCAAGGGAAGCAAGGATTCATTTCTGAGTGTGGGGTAAAATCCTCCAACTGCTGGGGAGGAAATGCTGGTATTGAGTCAAAGAGATTTATTTGCTTTATTCTAAGTTTGTGAGGATATTGGGAATTCTTATCTATGATTGGTGGCATCACGATGACTGGTTTTCTGGTGTGCTCAAGTTCAGGGCTCTGCTGGGATGTGTTGGTGAAAGGAACACAGCAGGCCTCACGCAGGGCAGGAGTTTCTCTCTCAGATCATCCTACCATCTGGGACAGGCCCTGGCCTTCCCCGGAGGCTCAGAGATGCATGACTGTTTGGATAAAACTGATCTTAGTACCTTTTCTCAAAGAAGGTTTTCTATCTTATTTTTGGAGCAAGGAGGCAATCTTTGCCAGTCGTTTCGAGCCAGTGGTAGACACGTATGTGAAAATGAACAAAATCCCTCCGTGGGGAAACGAGGGAAAAAATGCTCACCCAATTTATTATAAAAGGTCATTACATGTAGTTATGCCCCAATCTAAAAGAATTTAAAATCCAATCATTTCGCAGAAAAATGGGGAAATTATTTTCACTTTATGAGTTAATTCTTCACAGGAAGATTCCTTTAAAGGCTGGACACTGATTTATCTGAAATAACACAGAAAAAAAACATACGTAAGCACAACTTCTGATACATCTTCTTCTTCCTGCCCTGTACCTATGTTCCAGCCTCATGACATGGTTTCTTGTTCCTAAATGTGCCATGCCAGTTCAAGCCTCCATGACTTTTCACCTGGAAAGTTCTCACACACATCCCACCTGTTGGAATCTACTTGGATTTCAAGGCCATTTCCAAGGATTAAAACTCACATGGCGCTTTTATTAATTAGAACTGAGCTTTCCTTCATGTCTTTCTACCTCTTCTGTGTTCATTCGTGAACACGTTTTCCACTTCCTAATGATAAGCTTCGAGCAAAAAGACCAGGGTTAGGCTCTGTGTACTTCCCACTGCTATCTGCCTAATAACTTGTTCTGCTTGGCATGTTTTCACATTTTTCCCCCTAGGTACCACTTATAGCAGAAGGGTCTATGCCTTCAGACGGCTTTAAGATGGAACTTCTTTGAAGCTGTGATTCAAAATTCATGTGAATTTTCTGAATTCATGTGCATTCAGATCTATCATGTAGTATTGGTAATTTTAATATAAAAAAGTTTAAATTTACTCCTGCATAAAATTTAGACTCTAGAAACCACCCCAAAGTTTATGCTTTACCCAGTTAGACTTTCTAGCACATGGCTCTGGGGATACACTTTTCTCAGCTCAAAAGCGTATTAAGTAGAAGCTTTAAAATGTTAATTGAATTGAATTAAACAAGTGAAATGTAATGTAAAATGGAGCATTTGTTCCAAATGCCAAATAATTGAGCAAATATTTTCAAGACAGAGGATGCTTGTCATTATTAAGCTTAAAATAACATTTCAGAGAATTATTTAAAATTTCATAAGCTACCCAAAACACATCATACTTAACATGTGCTTATGCTCCACCCAGCTCCTCCAGTTCTCATGTTCAGCTTGTGATTATATCAACCTGCTTGCAGCTTGTTGCTCTGAAACCTACAAATACAGAGTCCCACAAAAGGCAACTGCCTCCCTATTTCCTCTTGGTAGATACTTTAGCCTATGAGCTTCTGGACCCATGCCTCTTTTCATGCTTATGTTAGAATCAAAGCTGAAAAGTCTTTATGAATAAGTGACACCTAGTATTAATATCTTATCTGTCTGTTGGGGAAGCATAATTCAATTTTAAAGGACATGTCTAAAAGAGATTTCTAAAATGGCCTTGGAGAATACCAGATTACCTTAGGCAATAATTACCAAGTTTGAACATACAGTATAAATAAATAAAACACCCCTAACTCTTACCTTCTGCTGAAATAGATACTCATGCTCAGGCATTTGAAGAAATCATTTCTTAAACAACATTCCTATGGCCCGAAATATGCTAAATGCCTCCCAAAGTAAATATTTTTATGATAACATAATAATAACAGAATCCAGAGTAATATAAAATTCTCTGACTCTGTTGGGAAATGTGTTCGTGCAAGAGCCAGACGCTCTTCATCATAATCTCCAACTACAATCAACTTGGTCGTGGCAAAGGGCATTTTTAACCAAACGAGGTTACCTCAGCACAGATGTGACCTGTTCCCTTTGCATTCTTTACATATCTCAGCAAGATCCATATTAATAACTGCTGAATGGAGAAGGGAAGTAGACTGGCACAAAAAGCTACCCGATGGAATTTTCTGTCTCTGCAGTAGTGCCTCCCCCTACTGCTCTTAGATTCCTCTTCTAATCTAGCATGACGTACAGGGGGCCGGTGTGAAACGAGTGCCTTTACATTTTCCTTTTGTTGAATATTTGCTTGTAGTTTTCCTTCCTTGCCTGCTTACAAAACCAGCAGAGTCGTGATCTTCCTTAGTCTGGCTTTGACAGTGTAATGGAATGCCTGACGTCCATTGCTCCTTTCTTAACGCTTATCAGGCTGCCCCGTGCCTTGCATCAGGGCTCTGGAACAGCCGTTCTGTCATTTACGGCTTAGCTGTCTTTCTGCTGCTGCCCTTATTCTAACTATTTTCTGTTGCACTTGGCTGAAATTGTATATATGCAGTAAAATCACTGAACTGAGGAAGATCTGCCAGCCTGTTTCTCCCGCAAGGCACACAGCATCCGCAGGAGCAACTTATCATGGACCCAGTGGTATTTCAGTCACACTGTGACTGCACAGGCAGGTTTAATCAACTTCGCCACACACGTAATTCACAGTGGATCCCTTTTGTTTCACTTATCGTCTGAACGAATACACACAGGAAGCTCATTTACCCTCCCCCCCCACCATTTGTCATCGGCTGCCATATTAAATATCGATTTTATTTTCCCAGGTCAGGAATGATGAAATCAATATCCAACATGGCAAGTTTATGTTTGCTCATACTTTTCATTCTGATTCCCTGACAAATTTTAAAACATTTTACATCGCATAAATGTTTATAGATTGAAATGTCAGCAAAGGTTAAGAGTTAATTGCACGTGAAACTGACTACATTAAATTTTAAAGTGAGAGTGGTTAGTATTAAACACATGGAGGTATTCTATTATTTTATTGTTAAGATCCACTAACTTGCTCGTTAGTTAATTTGTTCATTATTCATTTGACGCATGTTAATGCAGCATTTGGTATTTTTCAGAGTGCTCGGACGTAAAAAGTTAAGCACTGACATATAAAAGTGTTTTCAAACTATAAAACTTCATAGAAATTTTGTATCTGAAAGTCCTTTTTGTTTCGATTTATTCATTCACTCACAAAATGTTAGGTGCTCACCGTGGTGAGGGCCCCAGCCCTGTGGTAAGAAGTGTGAATTCACAGACAAATAAGAACAAAACCCCCTCCACCCTTTCAGGAGTCCATAGGTTAGTGGGAAAGAAGCAGGCACAGAAGAGGACAGATGTGGTAAAGAAGTCATAGATGAGGTTCTCTCTGGTAGCCTCATGGGTGGTCTCCTGCTCCATGGGCGCCACAGATGGGCAGAGGAGGCAGGAACCAGAGAGAAGAGAAATGTCAGCTCTGAAATGGCTTGAGGTATTTAGGAACGTTGAAAAATTATAGTGCCTGGAACAGATACTAAGAAAAGTGACTCAATAAATAAATGGAAGGAGGAGCCAAGACGTGAAAATCTATCTGTGGTGCCTCCACTTCCCCCTCTAGTCATGGGTCCGGTCACGGGTCCATTACCATAAGGTAATGATACCATACTCCCAAACATCTCCTGGGATCCTGGTGGGTTGAATAATGTATGTAAATCATTTTTAAGATGGTGGAGCATGACGCGCAAAAGACTTATTATCGTTAACATTATGATAAAGATTATCATTTAAAAGCTGAGGTAAACCGTAAGCACTTGACAACTAGTTATCAGAAACCATCTTCTTTCCCGAAGCACCAGATAGTAATAGCTAATTTACAAACAGGTGGTAGAAATGTTTGTACTGAAACATCAGTTCTTTGACTGAGAATTGACAAACATGTCTCTAGGTGAATTGACTGAAACTAAGTTGAAAATAAAGAGCTCAAAGCCTCTGGTGTGAATGGCGCCCCTAGATTTGTGCTATGTGTCACCCATACAACCATACACCAGTGCCTTTGCCAACATAGGGGTTTGATAAGAGATTAAAGACAGAATAATGGAAAATTAGTATTTGAAGAGGTTTGAGCCAGCATTTTCCAGAGTTGAAAGACATGATTTATACTCATCAGAGTACTGAGCGTGATAAAGATAAAAATACACATCTTCGGCTCTACCACTAATTGGCTGTGGACACGGATTGTGATACTTCAGTTCTAGGTGCTCTGGTTTCCTTATATAGAACACAAAATATTAACAATATTTTTTTCATAAGTTTCTTGTAAAGTACAAGTGAGTTCATATTTGTGTTTAGCACACAGGCACACAGAGCAGTCACTGAAAAAGTGTTAGCGGCTATACCAAGAAATGGCAACTATGTGACAGCCTGTTTGTCACTGGCAGCAATGAGTGACAGAGAATGATATACTAATATCCTTAAAGTACTAAAGGGTCAATAAATATCCACCTAGAATTTTATTAAGCCTAGGTAAATTATTAACATTGAGATAAAAAGTCAAGATATTTTCAGACCTAAACTAAGAATGTGTACACCCCATAAACCCTCACCGGGGAATTATTAAAGGATATACTATGCAAAAAAGAAATGAATTCACAAGACCTGAGTTACAAGAAAGAAAATTTACCATAAAAATGGATTCAAATAATTCTGAATTAGCTATCAAATAGACAGCATCTACTATATTTTGTGTTGAAAAAATTAAAAATGTGAGTCAGATAAAAATAATAGGAGAAAAGGAGTTGTCCAATGAATAGCTCAAGCATGCTAAGATATGTATCTGAAAAACACCGGGAGTTGGGCCCTGAGAGAAGGAGACCCCTTAATTCTCTGTGTGTACACATCCCAGGCTGCCTCCACAGCCGTGCATGTGTAGAACAGACCCAGAGAAGCTTAGCAGAAGATCTGAGAGCTAAACTGTGATCCATAATTGCTGCCCTAGTTTCAGACCGACTCCTTGGTGGTTAATGCACCTAGGCTTTGGAAACTAAATATTGGACCTACCGTCCACAGGCTCTGAGACAAAACTTACCATTGGATCCTATCTGGGTTGTTTGCCTGCTAAAACAAACAAATCAACAACGACCAAAGGATTTTAACATGACCTAGAATCTCATAATATTCAAAATGTCCAGGATAGACAGATGTCCTAGAAAATTATTCAACACATAAAAAGCCAAGAAAACCGGAATAATTCTTAAGGGAAATAATAATCAACAGATGCTAACCTCCAAAAGATAAAACAGTGGGAATTATTAGAGAAGTTAAAAACAGCTCTTGTAGCCACTGTATGCACTGTGAAGTAAAGGTGAGCATTTTTGAAATAAACAGAAAAATGTAAATTATCAGCAGAGAAATAGAAACCAATAAAAAAGATGAAAATTTTAGAACTGAAAAATACAATATCTGAAGTAAAAAATTTAATGAAGGACAAAACTGAGAGGAAAAACAAAGGTTTTAAACACTTAACAAATCCTCACGAAATGTGTAAGACAATATCAAATGGTCCAATTTATTGCCAATGGAGTGACAGAAGGGAAGGAAAAGAGATGGGTGCATAAAATATATGTGAAAAGAGTGACTGGAAACATCCCAAATCTGGTGAAAGACATAAATTCACAGATTTAAGAAGGTCAGTGAACGCCAAACCAAACAAAACCACAGAAAACTGCACCTAACCACATCATAATCAAACTGCTGAAAACCAAAGATGAAGAAAAATAATCTTGAAAAGAGCCAGAAAAAAATGACACATTTATAGAGAAACATTTATAATTCATTTGGACTCTTTGAATAATCCGATGAACTATAGGTTTTTCATTGGAAAATGTCAAAAAATACAACTATCAAACCAGAGTTCTCTATCCTGTGAAATATTTTTGTTTATTTACAGAACATTTCAGTCAACATTACTAGGACACACTTTCTTCTCAAGTGCATGTGGAACCTTCACCAAGGTAGACCATATCTTTGGCCAAAAATAAATAAATACATAAAAATAACAAATTGAAAAGAATTGAAATCATACTAAATATGTACTCTGACCATAATGGAATTAAACTAGAAATCACTACTAAGAAGATACGGATAATCTCCAAATATTTGGAAATATTTGGAATGGCAAGAGCCATTCAGCCTAGCTGGGTATTTTACCTAAGAGAATGAGACAAGTTCATACAAATGCCTGTACACAAACGTTGATAGCAGTGTTATTCATAATCACCAACAACTGTAAACAACCCAAAAATCTTTCAGTTGAATGGATAACTATTGACACCATTAATACTATTAATACAGTCAACGAGATGGATGAACCTCAAATATATTATGCTAAGTTAAGAGTCAACAAACTATTTGGTCTCTAGGGCAAATTCAGCCACATTTATTCATTTATGTATCGTCTTTGACTGCTTTTGTGTTACTATGGCAGATCTGAATAATTGCAAAAAAGACCCTATGCCCCACAAAGCAAAATATATTTACTACCTGGCCCTTACAGAAAACGCTTATCAACCCCTGTGCTAAGTGAGGGAAGATAGACCCAAAAGGTTACATGTAATATGGTCCCATTTATACAAAATTCTGGAAAAGTCAAAACTATCGGGATGGAGAACAGATCACTGATTCCCAGGGGTTGGGCTCTGTTACAGGGACTGACTATATAAGTCAGCATCTTTGGGTATGATGGAACTATTCTGTATCTTATTATGGTAGTTGTTACACAACTGTCTGCATTTGCTAAAGTTAACATAACTGATACAACTGCACAACCAAAACCAAAAATAGCAAGTTTTCCTGTATGTAAACTAAAAACTAAATTTAAAGGAAAGGCAAAAATAAGTGCTGTAAAAATGGCACATATATTAGTCTGGACTTTTTGGCTACAAGTTGCAGGAGCTCAATGATTTTTAAGCAGAAAAGGAAAGAGATGATTCATTGCTCAGATAGCCGGAAGAGCTACTTTGGTGAATGACAAACCCAGAGGCTGGGCTTCAGGAACCAGAGCTAAGAGATGAGACCCACAGATCATTGCGGCCAGGGTTCTTTCTCTCGCCTCGCTCTCGGGTCTTATGTTCTTGGTTTCTCTCTCCTATTGATCTCCTTGTGGTAGGAAACCTGTCCCTTGGCAGTCCCAATTTAGTAACTAAGAGAATGAGAGAAATTTTTCCTCTCTAATTGTTTATTTATCAGCTCCAGGGAAAGACGATGACCTTTGTGGCCACAGACTCACACCTTGATCAATCGCTGTAGCCAAGAAGGAAAAAGCAGTAGGAGCACTGACCCCAGCTCTGTGGTCAAAGGACTAGCATCTGTTTTGAGAAGAATGGGATTGGAAAGCTCTTTGGGCAGGCAAAATCCCATTGCAGACTTACTTAACTATAAATTAATAAAATTATTAATTAAATTATGAAAATTGTTAATAAAATTAACACAGTATCTAGCGAACATCTCTTTTCACAATTGTTTCCTTGCACTAGGCACATTTGGATTTGAAAGGCAGGTCAAAGGCATTAAAAACAGGTTTTGAGGCACTTCACCCATGCAGTCTGTGACTTACAGGACTCGCGGCCTATCTTAATTAAGTGTGAAAACATTGATTTCAGGTCCCCGTGCACTTCACTGAAGTATTGATATTTCAAAAAAAAATGATAAAGGGGAAATAACCTAATGCTGTTTGTGTAGCCCAAATTAAAAGACCTCATTATGTAAATCAAGCCCTATTAGTATCACCTTTATAATTAAGCTTTTTTCCTTTGAAGTACCAATCTTTAAACATTTTACAATTCTTTTTAAAAAATCAAATCTAGATAGCCTCTCTTCTTAGAAGATAAAAGATGTTTAATTTTAAAGATTTTCTCAGGAAGCCATTAATCATGACGATTGAACTGAGTTTACTAATTTTCCTGCCCGTGTCAGTGAATTAGAACCAATATTCTCTTTAAATAGAAGGCAGATATTCAAAAGTGTCCGTTTTTCTATTTTCTTCAGTGAATGTTATAAAGAAATCATGAAACAAAATATACATCCTCTTTCAAAGCAAGACACGTAAGCTTCGTTATCTCGTTTTTCTCTTTCCATTCTATAACGTTATTGCAAGGGCTCTACCTGAATGAGTTAGCTTGCACAGAGTAGACCATATACACGGTGATCGCATGTGCCTAAATTACCAACCTTACCAGGAGGGAAAGAAAAACAAAAGCTGACTTCCATTTGCCCAGCCTTCTGGCTCAGAGACCAAGAAACACAGTCTCGGCTGCTCATTTGCGGTCTTGCACTGGTGACTTCTTCCCAGGAGGGAACCACAGAGAGAATCATTCACCCTCAAACTCTCATACTTTCTAGCCTGGGGAAGCAAGAGCAGATAAAGAAATTGGAATATGACTTGCCTCAGAGCAACTCTGAACGATTTCAGAGAGGATTTATGTCATGTACTCTCAAGTTTTTAAACCTAATTTAATAAGTATACGTCTTCTTTGCAAAATAACACTGTGCATATCAGAACCATTTTTATCTTTTCCAGCTGGAAATGGAAACAAAGTTTCCCATTACAGGCAAATCCTGGCAGTATTGCAGCAGCTGCGAAGAAGTTAATCCATCTTATTTTTTTCTCCTGTGCAATAAAGTTATATTATCACATATTTTAAATTTCTCTACTAGTCTATTTTAAAACTACCAGTTTAAGTGATGTAGAATATTTAGAGTTAAAGCTGAAAACTTTAAAAAATGTTATTAGGAAAAGTCATTTTGCATTCACAGTGGGCCAATCTGGTGTGATCATGTTTAATAGGAGTGATTCAAGAACTGGTTCTATTTTTTTTTTATTTTTTTAACGTTTATTTATTTTTGAGAGACATAGAGACAGAGTATGAGCAGGGGAAGGGCAGAGAGAGAGGGAGACACAGAATCCGAAGAAGGCTCCAGGCTCTGAGCCATCAGCACAGAGCCCGACGCGGGGCTCGAACTCACAGACCGTGAGATCATGACCTGAGCCAAAGTCGGCGCTTAACCGACTGAGCCACCCAGGCTAAAACGTGTGGCAATTGTGCGGGGCTGATCACAATCCTTTTTGTTTTTCAGAATTGAAGACAAAGGCCAATTCTAAAAACAAATGGTATTAAGTACCTCCACATTCTAATTCAAGGAATATTAGAGGTGTGTCTAAGGGTTCGTTGATTGACTTTACTGATACAAACCCTCCATTTCAACCTTGCCCTCCCGGATTCAGGTGATAGCAGATGACCCAGAGGGAAGTGGGTGAGTAGAAGGCAAGTTTGTGAGGGGGGGTTGACGAGGAGGGGGCTCAAGCGATGGTGTACCTGGAGGCCCACCTAGGGTATTTGACACCCAGAATGAATAAATAGTTCATGCCCCTCTCCTGGCTATCCCAAAATTATTTCAGTAATCATTACAGACTAAAATGAGAAATAATAACAGACAGAAAAGAGACATAAACAGTGAAAAATGCTTTATTGATTTTTGTAGATATAATTATGCCGGTAAAAAAAATAATAAAGAATTAACAAAATATTGCAAAAAAAGGAAAAAGTAATGGGTAAATATATGTTAATTATAATAATGCAGTTTTTGAAAAAAGGGAAAAATTTATTCCTTCATGTTGGTCTGGCACAGTAAAGAATAACATGACAGTTTCTGTTTTCAAACCTTAATTTTGTCGAAACAGATCTTCTTCACATATTCATGATTTGCCAGATTTGTTGACCTATCTTTATGGATGGATGAAGAACTACTTTTTGTTGATTTTAATTTCAGAAGCTTTTTTCACATGAAACAATACATATACAAAGAACAGTGAAAGGTCTTAAGCATAAGTTCAGCAGAGATTCATGAAAATCCCATTTCACAATAAATTCCAGCAATTGCAACACTAAACAAACACATCATTGATTTCTCTGGGATCTAGTCTAGCAGCTTTTAAATGTCTCCAATCAAAAAGATTTCACTTATTTTTACTGGTAAATTCAACAAGAATTTATATCATCTTCCATAAAAACTTACGAAGTTTTCCTTCTGCAAAAATCAGAGAAACTATCATATCCCTTGCTTTACCGTAAATGTCCAGTTCTTGGTAAGAATAATGAGGTAGTTCAATCCCAGCCTTTTTTATATCTCCTGGTAACGTAGGACCAGCATCTTTTGTTATTTTTCCTGACACTCTTCTTTAAAATTTGACTTTTTTCTATGTAAATATCCATATTTTTTGTTTGTTTGTTACTGGGAGAAAACCCTTTTTCTCTACCAGCTTAGGTCTGAATGGTCGGGGGTCCGCAAATTAATTGGCAATAGACAGATGAACCGGACAGAAATGTACTGTGCTCTACAGAGACATCTAGGGATAAAGATTTATGTACCAGATTCATAAGGGGAGGGGGACCGAGTTAGAGCTTCAGAGAGTGGAAGGTTCTGATGAGTCCAATATTTTGGACTGTTCCAAAGGACAATGCCAAAGGCGACTGTGCCAAAGGGGAGTTGCCTCTGTGACACATGACTCTCACAACGCTCTACGTTAGTCAGCTAAGGGGAGTTCAGGTAAGATTTCTTCCGGCCTCTCTGTAGCTCAGATGTTTTCACTTCAATAACATTCGGGTAGATCTTTGGTCTTTTCAGCGTTATGTGGCATAACACAGCCTTCTTCAGAATTTCTGTGTGCTGATCTTCATCAACACTTTTAAAGCCTGCTGTTTCCCTGCACATTGTTCAAGGGTGATTTTGGCTGCTCACAAGTATTTTGGGGTCTGATTAACCTCATCTAAAACTTCGCAACCAGGAAAAAAGATAACTCGGGGAAGAAAACTCGCATGCAACACAAATACATTGTAAGCTAATCCTCTTGGGTCCACGTTTTCTCTTGGATTACGTAGTACTTTGAAGATTGAAATGAACTTTCAAACTCCCTTTGACCGTGTAGCTCCATGATGAATATGCCATCTAGTCTGGAATATCTTTTCACTGTTATACACACATTTTGCTCTGCTTTCCATCAAGGAGGTGATAATTTAATGAATGAATACATCTTTTTTTCAAAGTTCCAAAAGAGCCACAATAAAGCACTCATTTCAAAAGAGAAAAGAGAAAACTCTGCAGAGTTTCAAAGAGTGCTTTACGCAAGCCATACATAAGGATGGGGAGTAATTTCTTTGATTGGGGCCTGACGCCACTGTGAGTATGTGCCATAGTTTCGGCTTTGTCCTGTCATCGACCATGACAGATTGACCACAATCATGCCCATCTGTCACCATTTAGTCGTTTCAGCAACGCTTCTGTGGGCTCCGCAACAGTGTTCCAGAAATAGCGAAGAAGCCCAAGAGTTATTCCTTCATTGAAACTGTATCATCTTCAGTATGGGTGTATCTGACCACTTTCCACATTTGATCAGAGTGCAAAACACGGGGACTGCTAGCAAAACTTGTCCCTAAGTATTGCGGTTTTTATATATCTGCTTCTACCGAAAGTACCACTGATTGAATGCCTTGTTTTCTTGATTCATTCTTCACTTAATAATTTAAAAATGGGAATATATTTCAACTCTGTAAAGGTAGTATTCAAACGCCATAAAGTATTGCAGGTGCTCACTAAGATGTGCTTGTACCAACAGCTACACCTCGCTCGCACTTTGCAGGTTTCGCTGTTTTGCATTTTAAGCAGGCAAAAACTCCAAGCGGCAGTACGGGATAACAGAATTGAAGTTCTCCAATTCTACTTTCTTCCCTTTACAATCGCTATGCTATCATTCAACGTTGAGTCACTGGTTAAAGGTAGGAATGAGGAGTACCACGGTGGTTGTGTCTAAATTGAACCATTATGAACTTATTCTCAGAAGGAATGCATGTTACAGAATCCCTGTGCGTTGGCGGCCAGCTGATCGGTGGAGAGTTCTCCCAATTAACTTCCATATAGAATAAATATTTATTAAAGGATAAGCAATAAAAATGTATTAATTTGAAGCATGCTTGCGCACACACAAACACACGCCAGTAATTGTTTAGAATTTATACCAGCCAAAGATATTTACAAGGAGAAGTATTTTATCACTAATATTATTTAGAATTGCCAGTGCGAGGTGATGATAAAAAGCATACTGACTTATAGTGGGTTTTATTATTGCTTTTAAATTGTCTACAGTTAATGTATTTCTTTATTTCCTGCACTGGAGGGGACCCCTCCCACCATTTTATTCTTGGTACAGCATTGGTCTCTAATGATTCTCCAGCCAAGAGAATCATTTTTAAGTCCTATAGTCTTGCTGAAAAAGATGGAACTGGTTTGTTGTTTCCTGATTGTTCGCTTGACCATTGGGCTTGATGACATGCCTTGATGTTTCCAAATGTGAGAAAAAAAGTTACCATAGTGGCACAGCCTGGTGGAGAAAGGACGAGACTGTTCCCATTTTTCCAAGTGGGTGCCTGGGACTGAGGCCCCAGAGTTGGGTTATGGAGCCTAGAGAAGTTGTTTGGAATAAGTCTAGATAGCGAAACTGTATTAGCAAAAGAACAGGAAGAGCAACCTCACTACCATGGATAAAGGGCTGCCCCCTTGTAGCAAAAAAAGAAAACCAACTAGCTCGTGTGGCACCATAAGGGACAACAGCCCTCCCATGTCCTCCCTTCTAAGCCTATGGAGCCTCGAGCTGGTCTATACTAGGTAATGGGGGTGAAATGGGATATGGGTGGAAAGAGACTTTTAAATTAAACAGAAGATTGAAATTTTAAGTGGGGAGGATTAACTTTTTAAAAATTTTTTTTAATGTTTATTTATTTTTGAGACAGGGAGAAACAGAGCATGGGTGGGGGAGGGGCAGAGAGAGAGGGAGACACAGAATCTGAAGCAGGCTCCAGGCTCTGAGCTGTCAGCACAGAGCCCGACGCGGGGCTCGAACTCACAGACTGCGAGATCATGACCTGAGCCGAAGTCGGACGCTCAACCGACCGAGCCACCCAGGCGCCCCAGGATTAACTTTTAACAAAGAAAATGACTCTGTCTTAATAACCAAGCATGTTTGACAAGTTATGGAATCTGTCCAAGGTGTCTTTGAGGGAGTCTATTACCTACTGGGAAAAATATATGAAGCCAGATGCCAACAGAGCTGAATTAGTAGAAGTTTTGGGGAAAATTTTTTTTGTACTTGGATAAGTTAAGATTCCTCACTGGGCCATTTAATAACAATGATATTCTGTGGTGCGGATGCTCTTCTGTCCCTTTGCTGCTGCTTGGTGGGAACCTAGAGAATGTTTTCCTGACTGGGTTCCTGTTCTAACTGTCCTTTGTTTCTAGGACATGGCCTATGACCCTCTTGCAGAGATTTGCTCTGCTCTCTTTGACATTAACCTTCAAACTTTGAGTTTATCCCCACATCACCTAAGGTTTCAAGAATCTCAGTAGAGAACCCTTTAGTTCTGGAGTTGTTTCCAAAGATGTGTGCATGGGTCCAACATGCACAAAAATCTCTCAAAAACTAGCCAGAAACTGTTGCATGAATCATAGCAATTCATACTTCTTCAAATAACATGATTTCCCCTTTTTATTTTCCAAATTTCTGTTATATTCTGTTTCTTTTTCTTTTTATTTGTTCTGTTCTGTATTTCCCAGAGGAGTGCCCCATAATTTTCTTGTGAACTGCATAATTATAAAGTCTAAATGAGTTCTTTTTATGGGAACATCTCCCAAATTGTTAACATGCTCAAGTTTCTCATTTGAATAATGGCTAGAAATTGTTAAATTTGAGTTGTGTATGCATAAAGCATTCCATCATTGGAACACTGGAAAATCTTTTGAGGCTATTGATTGTATTGGGGTAAGAAATTGCTTTTCTTGTATGTGTTTACAGAAAAAAAAAAGAACTATGCTATTTCAAAAGTGTTTTATCTTTGGATTTATTTCTCTCTAAATGTGTAACTGTTGAGTACTGTATCTTTTGTGGCCAAGATTGCAAGCCTATTCTCAAAGAGATGTTAGGCAAATTTTATCATAGCCATTATTAGTTTCGAAGACTTTGAAAATTATTTTTTAGGTACTTATGACAATGTATTTGCTCTAATTAGGAATGATAGGGGCACCTCAGTTGGTTAAGCATCTGACTTCGACTCAGGTCATGATCTCACAGTTTGTGAGTTTGAGCCCTGTGTCGGGCTCTGTGCTGACAGCTCAGAGCTTGGACCCTGCTTCAGATTCTGTGTCTCCCTCTCTCTCTGCCCCTCCCTTGCTTGAGCTCTGTCTCTCTCCCTCAAAAATAAATAAACATTAAAAAAAGTGATAGAGGAGGATCCAAGGAAGGCAGATATCGTAATTCCTCATTTGGCATCATAAGCTATACCCCATAAGGACTTTTAAGGCTCTGGGGTGTATGTGTTTCTTGATTTAAATGCCCATCTGAGTTCCCCTCCTGGATTCTGTCAAGGATCATATTTCCCTAACGGTCCCCAGACCTCTGTAAAACTAGATCACATAATACACTCTCTAGGAATGAGACTCCACTCACAAATAAGAAAGAAGGTGACTGCCCACAGGATGAGACTTAAGATAGATTGGGCCAATTGAACTTTTGGTGCCTTTTCATAAGTTTAGGGAATGAAACAATTTCTAGGAACTATATTATCTAAATCTTCTAGAAATCCAAATAAAATAATAATGATCATCTCATGCTTGTAAAGCCCTTTGTAGTTTGCATCATATGTTCATGTTTTAACATTTATTCCTCCTCACAATAATCCTTTGAAGTAGGTATTATTATCCTCATTTTATGAGATATTTGTTTACTTTCTTAATGTGGTAGCTCTCAAAGACTAATCCCAGTGCTTTTCTGATCATCCACAACTTTACTCGGCTTCTGGTGGATAGATCGCTCCCTGAGAAGTCTGAGGACAACCTCCTGGAATACTCCTCGGCCCCCAGGACACAGAAACCTCAGCACGACTGACGGTATTGCTGCAGTGACCATATTGGCATATAAGAAGGGAGATATCTCTCCCAAAAGTGGCACCATCTCCCATATGACCCATTGTGACATTTAGGTAGTCCACCATTTTAAAGTTGATAAACTTAAAAAAATTCAAGGGGATCTCAAAATATAAACTCTTAAGATATAGAGTAAGTTTCTCATCTTCATTCAACTTGATCCGAATTAAAAGAAGCCAATATCCTCTTCTACTCGCCCATGGTTATTATATTCTTCTTCCAGATGCCCTGTATAGTCCAAGTTGTGATTCTTTTGACTCACTGTACTGCTCCTCAGCTAAAGTTGAGTTCCCCAAGTCCCACGAGAAATGGGGACCTTTTCTGTTTTCGGCATTAGGG
This sequence comes from Paguma larvata, assembly GCA_030068075.1. Taxonomy (NCBI): domain Eukaryota; kingdom Metazoa; phylum Chordata; class Mammalia; order Carnivora; family Viverridae; genus Paguma; species Paguma larvata. Next base: position 70,975,818 of record CM057829.1, read on the forward strand.
CTCCCGCTGAGGCCCTTGGGGTAACTATTCTCTTATCGGTCATCTGGCCTCTGACTTAGCACCTGTGAGTCTGTCCAGGGAAATACCCAGAACTCACAGCCTCTGAGGGTTGGCACTCTCCCTGTTTCTAGCTTTCAGTGGCTAAGTCTTAGAATGTCAGGCAGCCTCTAGTGTGAGGCTAAGAATTCCATCTTGTTTACCTTTGTATTTCCAGTAGTGAAATTTCTAGTAGTGCCTGGCACCTACTAGAAGTTCTATCAGTATTTTCTGAATGAATGAATGAAAAGGCTGCGTGTTCTCATTTTATGGAGGGAAAATATTACAATGAGAGTTTCCAGTGAATTGTTAAAACACGCAGTTGTTAGTGGCAGAACCAGGACTTGAAATCTGATCTCTTTATTCCCATTCCAGTGTGCCGGTGGTCCACGAGGTCATCTTCTCTGTTCCAACTCAATGCATTTCCAGACGGCATCTTTCCTTCACTTTTCCTAAACCCAATGAGTTACGTGACTTCTCCTGTGTAGCCTCTCAACCTCCTGCCCCTAAAATCTGTATTGTCTCTAAAAGCTCATCATAATGCGTGACATCTGTTACAGACCCATTTCACCGGGGCAGTACAGTACGAAAAGTCATTTAACCATTACAAGCTGCCATGGTATGGTCGTATCCCTTGCCACATGAACAGGATAAAAATTTTACATCTCTACTTATTTATTTATTTCATTACAAAATAACAACTTTAGTAAAATCTCAAACACTTTCGAAAGGGTATAAAATGCATGCTCATGGATTGGAAGAATAAATATTGTTAAAATGGCAATACTACCCAAAGCAATCTACACATTCAGTGCAATCCCAATCAAAATTGCACCAGCATTCTTCTCAAAGCTCGAGCAAACAATCCTAAAATTTGTATGGAACCACAAAAGACCCCAAATAGCCAAAGTAATACTGAAGAATAAAACCAAAGCGGGAGACATCAAAAGGGTATAAAATGAAAAGTAAAAATCCTACCTCCCCCCATTGATTCCCACTGTTCCTTTCCAGATGTGAATACTATTAACAATGTCTCATGTGTATCTCCAGGAAGCTGACTTGCAAAAACAGGCATATTCATGTACCCTTTTAACAAGATAAACAAGGGGCATTCCCACTCAGAAATGATATTGAGTGAAGACAACAATCTTCAGAGTGATAGAGGAATAAGAAAGTTGAAGAGGTCATAACATTTAGGCAAATTTAAAAGGTCACAAAAAATAATAATATAATATTGTATTCCTATTACCTATATATGCATGAAAGAGTGTAAAAGTAAATTAATCAGATACATGTAATTCCCAAGAGATGAGTAAGGTGCAAGGGACAGAGGATGAAAGACAAAGGGGATTTGTCCGGAATTTTTTTACGTACACACATGTTGAAGGAAATATGACCAATGTTAAGAATTCCTAGTTTCAGGGGTATGTACGTGGGTGAAATTTATGCCCTGTACATTACTTATTTTTTATGTTTATTTATTTATTTTGAGAGAGAAAGCACACAAGCACGGGTGAGGTAGAGAGAGAGGGAGAGAGAGAAAATCCCAAGCAGGCTCCACACTGTCAGCTCAGAGTCCGATGGGGGCTTGATCCCATGAACTGTGAGATCATGCCCTGAGCAGAAATCAAGACTCAGACGCTTAACTGACTGAGCCACCCAGGTGCCCCATTACTTATTTTTAAATATATTTCAAAAAAAGTCTTAAAGCAAAGTAGGTTCATTCTATACATACTGTTCTGCACTATACTTTTTCCATTTAACCATATGTCTTGGAGAGTTTTAATAATTTTAGCATATATAAATCAACCTGAGTTTTAAAAGGATGCATATCATTGGACCATATACTTAAGAATGATTAAAGTAGGAGTACCTGGGCAGCTCAGTCGTTTAAGCTTCTGACTTTTGCTCAGGTCATGATCTTGCAGTTTGTGGATTGGAGCCCTGCAGCAGGTTCTGTGCTGATAGTTCAGAGCCTGGAGACTGCTTTGGGTTCTTTGTCTCCCTCGCTCTCTGCCCCTCCGCAACTTGTGCTCTGTCTCTGTCTTTCTTTCAAAAATAAATAAACTTAAAAAAAAAGAATGATTAAAATAGGAAATTTTATGTTATGTATATTTTATCACAGTTTTTTAAATACAAAAAAATGGTTTCAAGGTCTTTCTTTTTCTTTCTTTCTTTCCTTCTTTCTTTCTTTCTTTCTTTCTTCTTTCTTTCTTAAATGTTTATTTATTTTTGAGAGAGAGAGAGCACAAGAAGGGGAGGGGCAGAGAGAGAGGGAGACACAGAATCTGAAACAGGCTCCAGGCTTTGAGCTGTCAGCACAGAACCTGACACAGGGCTCAAACCCGCAAACCGTGAGATCATGACCTGAGCAAAGTTGGACATTTAACTGACTGAACCATCCAGGCACCCTGCATGATATTTCTTTATATTTTGATCATTTTACCATTTTCCTATGGATGGACATTTATGTTATTAGCAGTTTTTTTGCTGTTACAAATACTGCTGTAATGAATCTAAACATACATTTATATATTACCACACGCATCTGACTGCGGATAAAGATATTTTTCTAAGATGGCTTTGGCTCACTATGGAATTCTGATATGAATTTTAAATGATTAGTCCTAGCTAATGTGAATTTTAGAAGACATTCATTTATAATTACAGAATTTAGCCAAGGCATTTCATTCACGTACATTATTTATACTTTGGGGGCAAAACTGTTAGTCTTTAATACTTTTCAAATTTAAATTCTGGTTGTTACCAGGATTTTGGTTAAAATTCCACTATCAGAATTTTTTTTTTTTTTAGTGTTGGGGTAAAGCTTAACCCTGAGAGTCAATCTCCGGTCGTTTATACCTTACCATGGTGAAATTTATCAGCTCCTTTTCTAAGATTTATAAATAAATAAAGCTTGAAGACAGAAGACATTATACAGCCACAGCAAAAAATCTCCCCAAAGCAGAAGCTGGGGCCCACAAAGGCAAACTCAATTCCTACAAAATTTTGTGTAAGGCAGACCCAAATATTTCAGAAGTGTTTAGTATATTGACACAAACCTGTCACTCCACTCTCAAAGGATGTTTCTTTTTTTTTAATTTTTTAATGTTTATTTATTTTTGAGAGAGAGACAGAGCGTGAGTGGAGAAGGGCAGAGAGAGAGAGGGAGACACAGATTCCGAAGCAGGTTCTCTGCTCTGAGCTGTCAGCACAGAGCCTGACATGGGCCTTGAACTCACGGTGAGATCAGACCTGAGCCGAAGTCAGACACTCAACTGACTGAGCCACCCAGGCACCCCTCAAAGGATGTTTTTAAATTATAGCAGTGAAGACTTTGAAGTCTGTGTCCGCTGAGTACCGATCTTTGAGAATTCCGGTTGTTCCTAAAATTGCCCTATACATTTTTGTTCTAATTTTTTCCACCAGGCTTTCTAATTAGAGGCATTACATTAAATATTTCTGTTCATTCTCACTTGTAGGCTTTCACATTTCCAAGATACTGTAAATTATGGGAATAAATATTTGCCTGTACATTTGAGTGGATACCCACCGTGTTTGGTGAGGCCAATGGTGTGGCAATGCCCATAAAGGAAGCACATGACTGATATTGCAACTGTACCGATTTCTCTCTCTCTCTTTCTCTCTCTCTCTCGATAGATAGATAGTTAGATAGATAGATAGATAGATCGCTCTCTGGAGGAAACACTGATCAGCATTCCCCCCCCCCCATTTATAGGCATTTTAATATTGTTTTAAAAATATGGTGAGGAGAGGGAGTTGTATGTATTTTCAAGCAGAGGGAAATGGACACCAATGGACAAACAAACAAAAACATCCACTCCTGAGAGGTTTAAATCTTGATTCGGGAGACTATGAATTTAACGTCGGTGTGCCAAATTGTTCCAATTTTCCCCTGAAGGGAGCTAGCCGTCGCCTTCCAACCACAGAAATTGCAGTCCACTTTTTAAATTTATGCTTTTGTTTTCATCTGAGCCATTGGGAGTCTACAAATTCTGTCATGTGGCTGTGCTCAGTAGCCCTAACAACCGTGATGGAAGCTGTGTGTCGGCGCTGAGGAAGGAAAATGGAAAAAGAATAGAATATGTTAATACTCTTCGGCAGAGGGGTGGGGTGGCATTCTCTTGCTCTTTGGAGGCAGATGTAAGCTTGGGATCAAAAATGCAGATATGATTCGATTATGTGAAAGTCATGCTATTTTTGCATCACACGTCACCTCAAGGATTTGCATGCTACTGTCACTCTGCTATTGAAAAAATAGCTTTAAATTCAGGCTCTGATAAAATATTTTTAAAGTACAAGAAGACAAATTTTAAAGTCTGCAGCAAAGAACTGCTTTTTGAAAAACTGGATCTCTGTACTATTTACATGTAAATAACTCACCCTGAATGTAGGTATGTACACATCCGTGTATAATTTTAAATGACAGGCACCAATTTAATGCAGAAGCCAGGGCTCATTAGTTCCTTGAGAAGGATCGATTCTCCATAGCTGGAATGGTGCATACAGCTTCTAGATAATTTGTAATGAATTGAATTTTCCTTCAGCATACCTAATTAGTGACTCTTTCTTTTGCTACTTTAAAGGGTATATAGACATTTAAACAGACAAATGTTTGGAAGTCTATTAAAATGCCAGAAAGGTATAAAGCCTTCATGTGCATGGGCTCTGTGAGAAAACAAAAGAAAACAAAACAAACAAACAAAAACATGAGAAAAGAGAACAACACTTCATTCTGGAAAATTTAAGTTGTCAGGGTTTTGCTTTAAGAGTGTCATATGGTTTTGGCTATTTGCAGAATTACTTGGCAAATTTTACATGAGGTACTTCAGCTGTCAACCATGTCTTCTGGTTGCCTCTTGGTCTGGTACCTGGATGACCACTTCAGCGCCCCTTGAGGTAAAGCATATGAAATGCAGGGTATTTCTCTCAGAGGTTTGCATGGAGAGGTTTGCTTTTCACTACTGTGACATGTAGACAGGACCAGTCCAAAGAGAGATACGGGATCATCTTCTGGGAAGTAGACTGATGGACCTTAAATAAGTTTCTACTCTATTCATAAATGTGTTTGCACCCACAGACCCAAGACCTGAAATAGTAATTTCAGGAACTCTGAAAATGGATGCTGTAGTAGTTTAGACTTCTGTCTCAGTTTTTCTTGGAATTATTGATTGTTTCAAAACCCCACATGGCATAGATTAGACATTTAAAAAATGATGTGGTAATTTTAATTACATTCCATCTTGAGATAAATTATAACTCTGTCTTGTTTCTTATCATCGAAAGCACCATATGCATCAAATTATGCCAAATATTAACAAATAATAAGTCACTTCCGAGGAAGTCAAGAAAATACAGATAATTCGGTGGTGGTCTGATAGTGTTTAGGAATAGAGAAAAGTTCAGCATCCATTGCCTTTCAGAGAATAATGAATCCAAACACGTATTTTTATTATCATGTCAGATGAAGATTAAATGCTGTGGCAAAGGATGAGGAGATGGGAGATTCTTCACTGAGTGGCAACAGAAGAGACTTGTTTTTCCACATTAAAATGATTTGCTTCAGTAGGTAGCAAGTCTACCAGCGAGGGGATAGAATAAGAATTGATCACCTTTGAAGTGGAGATATTTAAGAGAAGAAATTTTATGTTCTGAACTGAGATGGCACTGACTTTGTCTCTGAATTTTCAGATGTCATTTCAACCCCAAAAAATAAAGAGTTAGTCTTCACATATATGATATATAAGGTTAGTTCAGAGCCTCTAAATTAGAATAGCAACAAGAAATGCATAGTCCTTACTTAAGAGAGAGAAGTTCCACATTCTTTCAGCAGTTCGATTGAAAAACATTCTTTATTGCTTTCTTTTTTAGATGTTTTCTATGTCACAGTCTGTGTTTTCAAATTTGCAAGACTTAAAGGACATGTAATTACTGTCGATAGAACTAATCATTAAGCGATGCAGGATTCTAACAAATTTAAGTTCCTGAAAGAATGAAACACTCAAAGACAGTAGAGAGAAATCAGTGTGGATAAAAGTGATACTGACCAGCCGACTGACTTGGTACACACTTCACCAGCCTCCATCTATGAGAATACGACAGCTGCCCCAGCACCTTTGAAGGGTTCTCATGTTGAAAAGTCAGAACGGATCAGAGTTTTTCAAACTTTTTTTGCATAATCACCTCCCTGGAGAGCCTTTTTAAATATTTTTATCCTAATCACTCTACCCTCACCATGAAATCTTAATACCACATATACACTATGCATCTGTTTATGTACTCTATGTATTTCTGTGCTCGATACATAAAAAGAGCAAGACTCCTTTTGCTGCCTCTCTCTAAGAACTACTTTTCACCTCCTTGGAGGCCATATGGCCCCCACTGAGAGAATGTAAGGGTAGGCTGAGGTGATTACGGTCTCTCTCTCTCAAGTGAAAACAAATCCAGACTTAGCAAGAAGAGGTTATTCATAAGAATTATTGCAAAGGGGAGAAGGGAACTGATTTCTAGGAGCGCAAGCCTCAGGTAAAGTTCAACACTGTCTGTCCCTCAGAGGGACAGATTTTTAGCTCAAGGTAAAGAAGTTTCTAAGAGCCAGAATTTTCTGAAAGCAAATGGGTTGATGTTCCTGGACACTAGGTTTGTTCAAACAACTACTGACTGACCCCTCAACCTGGAGACTGTAAATCACGTGTCACAAGGTTGTAGACACAGACTGGAAGGCCCATTTGACCTGGGTTTCTGGGGCTATGAAGCACAAGACACTGAAAATATAACCGACCCCTTGGGAAACTGCTTTGGGCATTAGCTCACAAATAGATTTCCTCACCAAGTTTAATCTCAAATATGAACCACAGCACTGTGTTTGAACTTCTCGCTCCCCATACCCTGTAAGGTTTGGTTCTGTCCACAGGTTAAGAGGAGGAAGCAGAGAATTCACATCCAAAGTAGCTAGGAACCCTAAATGCCGAGGGGGAAAACAGAGCTAGAACGTAAGCAAATAAGCTGAGTCCTAGAGCGAGGAGGGGTGGGAGTCTCTGTAAGGCTGGGGTAAGCCTAGGAATCTGAAGGAGGGAGGAAAGAGTAGCCATAGATGAGTTAAGAGCCAATGGTTGGTTAGTGGGGAAGTTGTGGACACCTACCTACAACATTGTCTCCCAAAGGAGCTATTCTGGGTGGCCCAGAGGGCTAGCAGGGCAGGACTGGAAGGTATACCTTTATACCTCTCAAATAGCTCTTGCTCCATGCCTTTGGGGAACGTACTTAATTTACCTTCCTGGGCCTCTATGTCTCATCTGCCAAATGCCCTAGAAAGGACCAAATAGCCTTGAAGGTCCCTTCTGGTTTGAAAGTGCAAAAGTTTCAGATTCTCTCAAATCTGCTTCATTTATTTCAGATTGTTATATTATAGAACATCAGCTGTTGTTGATTTTTAAGAGAAGCCTCACAAATACAATATAATTCACCTGCCCCATTTCTTCTTTTGTGAAGTGTTTTTCCGCTTGGATTACCCCCAAATTTTGAATAATTGTAGGTTTTTTTTTTTAACTTTTCTTGATCAAAAACAAATCTTACAGGCTACACGGATTCTGTTTTGCAATTAAATTATGTTTGGATCTAATGTCAGTAAAATAGTTAAATATTGAACACAGCAATTTAATTGTTGTCACTAAGTAAATATAAACATGTTGCAGTTAGTTTCCAAAGAAAGAAGTCATGAAGAAAATACCTCCTGTATTCTCATAAAGGTATTGAATTTTAATTAAGTATGGAGTTTGGCTTCATATCGTGCATAAAGGGATAAAGCCACATTGTAGAAAATTAAAGGAGCAATTTAGAAAAAAAATCTTGCTTGAAGTATTTTACTTAAAATCTTCAGCTCTGAGCTAAATAACTGCTTAATTTCTTTAGATAACCAAAGAACACTTAAATAGAAATTAAGAAAATTGTTCTTAGGAGTTTGCAGTTTGAGGAACCCATTAAATAGATTTTATTGATGTTCCCTTGAGGGTACACAGGCTATTTTAAATCTTATACCTTAACTACTTAGTCCAACATTTGGGTCCCTATTATTTTCCAGGCAAGGCGGTAAGCATATAAAAGTGAGTACAGCTGGTGTCTGCTCTCAAGGCCCTAAATTCTCTTCTGTTCCAAGGGGGCACCAGGGCAAACGGTTCACCTGATGGGTTGTACAGTCTGATTACCTGGGTCCAACTTCAGTTCCAACTTTTACTAGTGCAAAACGTTAGGCAAGCTGTTAATTCCTTCACAGTTTTAATTCCTTCATCTGCAAAAGTGTGGTAACCATAGAACTTCAAAAGAATTTTCTAGCTAAAATATTTAGAATAATGTTTACAGTACGTTAAATATTTAGAACATTTGGGGCGCCTGGGTGGCTCAGTTGGTTGAGCGCCTGACTTCAGCTCAGGTCATGATCTCACATCTCATGGGTTAGAGCCCTGCATCAGGCTCTGTGCTGATGGCTCAGAGTCTGCTTTGGATTCTGTGTCTCCCTCTCTCTCTCTGCCCCTTCTCTGCTCGTTTTCTCTCTCTCTCTCTCTGTCTCTCAAAAATAAATAAACGTTTTTAAATATTATTTAGAACATGTGTGCAATGATGTTTTTGATACAACCCCCAGTTATTCAACCACTCATCTAGGTGTTCTAATGAAGGTATTTTGTATGTGATTAAAGCTACAATAAAGAAGAGAGATAATTCTACAGCATCTGAATGGCCCCTGATTCAGTCAGTTGAAAAGCCTTAAAATCTGGGCTAAAGCTTCCCAGCAACAAGAAGAAATTCTGCGTATGGACATCAGCTTCGGCCTGTGTGGGGGAGTTCCAGGGTGCCCTGTGGATGAGAACTTTTATAAGAAACACTTCCTCTTTTTCTCTCCTCTGTGTGAGCTAGCAGGGAGAGAGCTCTCACTAGAACCCAGCCGGGCTGGCACCCTGATCTTGGACTTCTCAGCCTTCAGAACTGTGAGAAATAAAAGTTTCTTACTTCAGCCACCGGTCTCTAATATTCCTGTATAGCAACTCTAACTAACAAAGCCAGCAGGCCACAGATTCTGCCCAGGGACCCAGAAGCACCCTTCTTTCCTGTCCTCCTTGAGGGCTACTTATTTAGTTATTTGTTCTGTGACCTACTCAGCACACTTCCAGTGAGCGCTTTTGTTTTCTATTGCTTACACCTGTTAGATTGGGTTTTCTAATCTTTGCAGCTGAAGAACTCTAATTGATACTTTAGGATTTTGCCCCCGAGGACTCTCCTCATTGCACACGGTCTTCCTGGGCAGCCCGCCCACTGCCATGGCTTCAGCCACTCCCATATGTCCTGCACGCCTCCTGTATGTCTTCAGCCTGGGGCTCCCTCATGAACTCTCCACCTGCATGGATGATTTCCTAACTGCTCTTCTCTCTGATGGCTCCCAGGAACCCAGAACTCAATGCCTCCCAAGTGAACTTGGAGACTTTCTCCTCACATCTGCTCCCTCCCTTCTCCACTCTCCAGGTCAGTGATAGACACCATCCACTCAGTCACTCAAACCCAACACCTCCACTTCTCCTCCATCCTCACCAGACTAGCAATTGCCTGGTTCTGTTGATTTCCCCTCTTAGTACCTCTTGTATGCATTTACTTCTCCCTGTCTCAGCCCCTCTCACAGCCTGAGCAGTAACCTCCCCACTTTCCCCCCATTCTCACCTTCCTTACCCTCCCTATCTGCTTGTGCCAACCCATACACCTGAGACTTATTCCTAAAGCAATATCTGATCAGTTCTCTCTCCTGTTGAAAATCCTTCTTCCCTACGGCCTGTGTAAAAGGGAAACTCTGCATGGCAAACAAAGCCTTCCAGATCTCACCTCAGCTGATAACCCCATCCCTCTTTCCCCACTGTAATCCCCTAGACTCTATTCTCCTGGATCGAATTGCACTTCACTCAAAATGTCACCCTGCTCTCCCTGTTCCTCCAGTCCATCTGTGCTTCTGCCGCTCCCTTTGCCTGGAGAGTCCTCCCCCACCTGTCCCCAGCCATCTGCCTGGGAAACTCCTACCCATCTCTTTTTTCCAAAAGACTATCATGTTTTTCCTATTACAAAAATAGCAAAAATAGTTGTTGCAAAAAAAGGTCAAAATGTACAGAGAAGTGTGATAAAGAAATAAAGATTACCTAAAAACCCACCACCCAGAGACAAACCTAGAGCCAGGTGAGCAAATTCTCCCATCTTAACTTTGTAGCAAAACCATGGCAGGTAGGTAGAGCGCGCTGGGAGGGGGACAGGGACCAGCCTTCAGGAGCAGGACCTGCATGGGTGGGGGCAGGAAAAGTCAGTCACAGAATGACTTCAGGTAAGGATCAGGTCATCTGGACCCTCACTCCTCTCACCCCACTTTTAACTTCTAGTCACTGCACACCTGTGAACATTTATGTTCTAATGGATATCCTTCTATACCGTTTTCTCTGTAAACACCCACACCCACGCCCAACATCCCCTCTCTTAACAACATGCTGTTCCGTAACTTGTTTCAACATAACCATTTTAATTGAGTAGGTTCCAATTTTTCACTTGCTTTGTAAAACTCCGCTGTAGTGGATAGACTCACACTTTCTTTTGAACTTTCTTCTGAACATTTGTCTATTTAATTAATTTAAATGTTCAGAAGTGACATTTCTAGTCAAAGGGTAGGTATGTGCTCATTTAAAATTTAGAATTTTGAAACTTATTTCCACACTGGCCTTCACAATGACTAAAGCAATCAATCTTTATTCTCTCCTCAGTGTATGAGAGTTCTTATTTTATCCTAGCTTATCATTAGTTGGTATCAACATTCTTTTTTTTAATGTTTATTTATTTTTGAGAGAGAGAGAGAGAGACAGAGACAGAGCATAGACAGGGGAGCGGCAGAAAGAGAGGAAGACAGAAAATCTGAAGCAGGCTCCAGGCTCTGGAGCTGTCAGTACAGAACCCAACACAGGGCTCAAACCCATGAACTGCGAGATCATGACTTGAGCCAAAGTCAAGCGCTTAACCGACTGAGCCACCCAGGCACCCCAACATTCTTTTTAATCTTCACTAATCCAGTAGGTTAATAAAAAATATCTCTGATGTTATTTTTAATGGAAATGTGTTTTCAGATTATAAAAGTAATGCATACTCATTACTATAAAAAACACCAAACCATGCAGGCTGTTATCAGTTGAATTGTGTTGTCCCTCTAAAATCTATGTTAAAGTCCTAACTACTGGAACCTGCGAATGTGATATTATTTGAAGATAGGGGATCTTTGCAGATATAGTCAGTTAAGATGAAGGCATAATGGAGTAGAGTGGGCCCTAAATCCAGCGACTGATGTCTTTACAAAGAGAGAATGATCTATAGACACTGACACAAACAGGGCAGAAGGCCAAGTGAAGACCGTGGTAGACACTGAAATGATGCATCTGTAAGCCAAGGAATGCCCAGGATTGACAGCAACCACCAGAAGCTAGAGGAGACAAGAAAGGAACCTTCCCGAGAGCCTTCAGACTGAGCTTTCCAGTTCTTCTAACTTCCTCTAACTGTAAGATGATAAATTTTAAATCACGCATTGGTGGTTATTTTAAGCCACCCAGTTTATGGTATATTGTTAAGGCAGCCCTGGAAATGAATGCATAGGCCTAAAGAGATAATCACATTGACAGTGTGATAACTATTTCAAGAAGGTCCCTGAATCAGCCTAGTTACTGACCCCTCCAGGAAGCATTTCTTGAACATACTAGGTAGAATTTACCTCTGTGTCTATCCTGGACACAGTATGGCCTTTGTAACTAAAACTATGCCACACAAATGTGTATGCATGCCTGCCTCCCTCTGCTAAGCTTCCTGAGAGAGAACACTATATATTTTTTTCATTAGTGTGTCTTCAACATTTAAAATACAACCTGCCATGCAGCAGGCACCCAATAGTTGTTTCAATGTTTGAATGATGAGTAGGCCAAATGGCCACCATGTCATGCAGAGTATAAGCTTTGGAATCAGACCAACTTGAGTCTGACTTCCAGCTCTTTGTCGTAAGTGACCTAGGGCACTTCTCCATGCATCAGTTCCTTCCTTGACCTTGGCTTTATTCTTCTACCTTCATAAGCTCCACTCCAGCCACCTGGCCCTGATGAACACGATGAGCACACTCGTGCCACACAGACCTTGTCTCCTGCTCTTCCCTCTGCTTGGAACATTCTGGCCCCAGAATCTGTGTGCCTTGTTCTTGCTCTTCCTTCAGCCTTATCAGGGAGGCTTCCCCCCTCTATAAAATAGCAATATTCCCACACTGAAACCCTGCTTTTTCTTTTTCCTCCATAGCACTTCTCACCTTCTGGCATATTATATATTCATTTGTTTATTTTCTAGCTGTCCCTCTACCCCTATTACAGTACAAGCCAGTTGAGGACAAATGCTTTGCCTGTCTCCTAATGGCAGGACCTAGAACATACTTAGGATATAGTACCACTCATAAGCACTTGTTAAAGCAATAAATCCATTTCTGTATCAATGATAATCTTGACTTCCTCAGGGGAAACGTTGAATAACTCTGAGACACTCTGGGAAGGCTTCTCAGATTAGGCAATATTGATGAATAAGAGCTCACGAGATAGAGAAGAGATGATGAATATTCTAGACATAATGATGAACCAGAGCAAAGGGGCAGAGACTCAGTAACCATGGCAAGCTGGGAGAAACATGGTAGGTTGGTACAGCTGAGATGTGGGCTGCACAGAGGGGAGTAACTAGAAATGAGGTGAGAAAGTAGAGCCAGATTTCAATAGCTGTGGGTGCCTTGCCACCTTCTGCCAGGGACTGAGGAACTGAAGAAGTATTTTTAAGTAATGGAATTGTGGGATTCTTCTATATAGATACCTCTTGCAGCAGGTCAGTAAACAGTGAAATGAGATTGGACTCGTGGAGATGATTCGAGAGGTTTAGGCTCAATCAAGATGGACTCAAGGAAGTTTGGATGAGCCCATTGGCTTTGCAAATAGGGATAAAGGTTCTAATTTCAAAAGCATTTTGTGGATAGAAGTCAGTCGTCTTGATGAGCAATTGAATATGGATGGTAGTTTCTAGTTTGGAAGGGTAGTTGGATAGTGAAACCAAAGTTAACGAGTAAGGGAATTTAGAGAAAGAAGTTTACATGGTGGGAGTGGGGAATAAACTGAAAAATGGTACCATATTAGGTATTGCAGGAGCCAAGGAAAGAATTTTAATAGAGTGATCAAAGCTGCCAAATCAGGTAAGAGAGAACTCAGAAGAAACCAGAGATTAATGTTCTCCAAGTGCTAGCTGGTTTTAGGGACAGAAGGATGAGGCACAATTGTGAGGGCAGAGGTCAGACTACAGTAAGTGAATGGTAAGGAGGTGGTGTAGATAATTCATGTAGACTACGTTTTGAAGTTTCAGCTTTAAATATAAAAGAGGGCAGTACTACTTTACACCCTGTAGGGTGGCTATTATTGGAAAAAAAAAAAAAGAAAAGAAAAGAACCAGTGTTGACATAGATGTGGACAAATGGAAGCCCTTGCGCCCTGCTGGTGGGAATGCTAAACAATGCAGCCACTGCGGAAAAGAGTCTGGCAGGTCCCTAAAAGATTAAACATAGATTTATCATGTTTTTAATTCTACAATTTCCATTTTTTAGTATATACGCTAAAGAATTGACAGTGGTGCCTTGAACAGATATTTTTACACTCATGTTCATAGCAGCATTTTTCGTAATAATCGAAAGGTAGAAACAATCCAAATGCCCAGCAACGGATGAACAAATGTGGTTTATACATAAAATGGAATTTTTTTCAGCCTTAAAAAAGGATGAAATTTAAACACATGCTACACACGAATCAACCTTGAAGACATTATGCTAGGTGAAATAATCCAGTGACAAAAGAAAAAATACTGCATGATTCCATTTACATGAGGTACCTAGAGTTGTCAAGTTCATAGACACAGAAAGTAGAATGGAGGTTTCCAGGGCCTGGGAGGAGGTAGGACTGGGGAGTTAGTGTTTAATGGGTACTGTGTTTCAGTTTGGGAGGATAAAAAAGTTTTGGCACTGATGGCAGTGATGGTTGCACAACGGTGTGAATGTGCTTAATGCCACGGAGCTCTACTTAAACATAGTTAGAAGGTAAATTTTATATTAAGTATACTTTACCATCATTTTTTTTAAAAATGAGACACAGCTATTTTAAGTGGTAGACATCTGAGTCTGTTTTTATTTTTCCTCTTTTTTTTTTAGAGGGGAGGGAATTGGCTTATTCTCCTGGTAGGAGGGATGGAAGGAATTGGTGGAAAGGAGAAACTGCAGACTGAGAGAGGAGGAACCATGAATTATTCCATTTGTTATCAGAGCGGCTGGTACAAAATGTCACAGCTCCTTCAATATTCAAAATGGCTGAAGTTTCCATTTGGTTACTACAACAATGCCTTTCTTCCTTTCCAGGTTCTCCCCTTTCCTCCTCCACTCCAGTGGTCAAACTAAACTCTCCACAGGTTACTCAAACCTGGGGTTACCAAGCCTGAGTACAGTGGCAGGAAGCAAAGGGAACAAAGAAGCAGCCAGCTGTCAGCAGGGTCATCCTGGGCTCTGTGGCTGTTGCTGTTGTGGCCACAAGGTGGCACTGATTCTCTGGTGGCCAATGCTATTCCTGACCTTGGGGTGTGGAGCAGGGGTGGGGCTGGGTAAGACCAGCACACTCTTGGGAAGCTGCGGGTAGGTTCCACCTCTGCCTCCACTCTTGTGCAACTGCTGCCTTAGGAAGAAAAATGTTTGAAGATCTGGGTCCTGCTTCTTCCTTTTTCTGGAGGCTCTCCTGAATTGCTGCATTCAGGTCTCTGAGACCTGCCCCATTGTAACTGAGCAGCCTGCTCTCAACAATCCTACTATGAAACCTCCAGGCTTTGTACCTTCCCCCAGGAACACTTCCCAGTCCTAGCTGGGTTCAGGGATCTTGCCTCAGTTGCATAAACTCTGAGCCCCATAGCACCGCCCCCTTCTTATTTAGAGCTTTACTCCCTAACCCCAGAGTAGAGGAAATCCTCTCCCTTTTTTAGTTCTTCTCACAGAAATAAGGTGTTTTTTCAGGGTGCAAACTCCAATTTATCAGAAAATTGACTGAGCAAGCCCTTCCCTAAAAAATTTGGAGGGCAGAAGATAGAGAGTCCAGATAGAAGGGTCAGACTTCGAAAGAAGGAAGGACACATAACTTTCCTTCTGAGAAAAGAGAAAAAGAAGTTAGGTGGGCAAAAGGAAGGGAATTGGGGAGACCTGGGACCAGTTTCCCTCCATATTTTCATTATGAAATGGATACAGACGTCATGTCCAAAAATGAGAAGGAGAATAGTAAGGAAGAGGCATGTTTGCAGAAAAGGAAAACTGCAGAGGGAGAGACCAGTTGATTGAATCTTACACAAGGGCTCATGGGATCTTGAAAACCAATTGTTCACTCATTTACGTGTATAAGAACTATTTATTGAACATCTATTACATGGTGATACTGTTTCAAGAGGTGGGGGTACATCAGTGAACAAAGTAGAAAATAATCTCTGCCCTTGGGAAACATTCTAGTTGGGGAGGGGTACTAAAAATAAAGAGTGAACATAATTCACTAATAATTGGAATGGAATGCTAAAAGATGATGCGTGACATAAAAATAATAATTCAAGGTAAGGGACATCAGATGCTGGAGCAGAGTGAGGGAGCTATGACTTAAAATTCCAAATCAGGTGTTCAGGAAGTCCTCATTATTCTCACAGACCTGAAGGAGGTGATGGAGTTGCCATATTGCTACTGGGGGGTGCTGGAGCATGCGTGGGAAGAAGTCCAGCAGAGAGAGCAGCCAATTTACTGCCTGGCATGTTAATGCCACTCCTAGAGAATATGGGATGCTTCAACAGGAAAAGAGAGAAAAGATGAGATGGTTGGGCAGGGTAGTGTAGTGCAGGGGTGAGGAGGGGTAATGTGGGAATAAATGGAAGGAAATTGACGTGTGAGTCAAGGAGCTGATGATAGGGGGTGGTCCTGTGTTCCAAGTATACAAGGAGGGAGGAAGGAACCAGGAGGTCTTGACAAGAAGGAAAGGAAGCTTAGTAGAAGCTGTCAGAGTGGGGAAGGTGAGAGGATTCAGGCAGATATGAAATAGGTATCTGGGTTAGAATTTGAAATGCCATTGGTGGAATAGTTTGAAGTGCTAACAAAGTCAAAGTGTGCCCTTGAGGGTGCCTGTGTGGTTCAGTCAGTTAAGCCTCTGACTCATGGTTTCCATGTAGGTCATGGTCTCACTGTTTGTGAGTTCGAACCCCACATTGGACTGAGAGCTGACAGCATGGAGTCTACTTGGGATTCTTTGCTCTCTCCTTCTCTCTCCAACCCTCCCCTGCTCACACTGTCTCTCTCTCTCTCAAAATAAATAAATAAACTTAAAACAAAAAAAAAAGAATGTGCCCTTGGGAGTGAATTTCTAAAAATGGCCCGATGTGGGGTAACACATGCCTCAAGTAAACCACAACTACAACTGCATTCTTCTGAAAGGAGTTTCAGATTATATTGAATAGTACAGGAAATTTCTCCCAAGCTTTACCAACAAAATGCACAATAGGATTTAGCATGCTCCCTAAAGCAGTTGGGAAAGCTTGGATGCCTGCCGACGAATATTATAGAAAAATAAAATTATACTCACAAACGGTAGGGACCTTAAATTTACCACCAATCTATCTATTTATCTTATAATAGGTGGATTATTTTGTTCTCTCCTAAAAAGATGATGCGTGTCTATATTTATGGAAATCTTGATGAGAGGCAGTATGGGGTGCTGAAGTCACAGAGAAGTGTAGCAGAAGGTTTGCGAGCTTGCAGCTTCCATTTCTCTTTTGTCAACTTCTGACTCCAAAGAAGGACGTATTGCTGGGAGAGGCAAGGTGGAGTATAGATAACTCAGTCCAGAACTGTGTATAGGGAGACGTGGGTCTAGTTTCCTTTACCTGGGAAAGGTGTCCCTATTGCAGTTCCCTTATCTTTCACCACTAAATATGCTGGCATGTCCTCTGCTATCTTGTGAAAGAGAGTTGATCCTTGGAGGCTGATGATACATGAGTATAAAAGAATGTGGCTGGGTGGAAGGGAAATGCAGAACAGTGATGACTCATGCATTCATTTGCTACTTCAACAAATATGTATTGAATGTCTGCTAGTAATGTGGAGATGTGTTGCAGTTAGGGGGACATATCACTGAACAAAATAAAGGCTCTGCTCTTTGAGACTTACGTTCTATTAAAAGAAGATAGAAAATACATACAGGTGGTAGGCTGTAGGCATTGAATTAGAGGAGTTTGGGGGCTGATCAAGGAAAGAGATGACTGTGAGAGAGGCGGTAACATACAATAAGCTCTATTGGGTGGCACTTACATGGGGTTGCATGAGAAGGGAGGTTCCTCACAGCGTGAGACCATCCAGAGATTTGTGGTGAGGAGGTTAGTACCCAGATGGAGAGGAGGGCAAAGGAAGCCCCAGGGACAGGGGTGGGGGTGTGCGGGAGGTGGGAGGGGGTGGGAACGGGAGTTGGAAATGGACTTATGGGTCTAGGTGATATCGTTCAGCAGAATGGTGGAAAGTCTTTGGGTCAGAGAGCTCTGAAGTGCCTTCTTCTACAGTGCCCTGTCTTATCAATGAGCAACAACTTTTGGGTATGCTTTTAAGGGGTATACAAAGCAAGGGGATTCTAAATGACTGGAAATCTGCATGACTGGGCTATTTTTAAAATAATTGGATGTATTGAAATTTGAGTTTGTCTCATGCAGGCTTTGGAGCTAATGGGTCTCAGCCCCCAGTAAAGACATTGTGCAGACAACACAGAGGGTAACTCACAGAGAACATCTTTGGCCCACTTGTAAAAGTATGAGCTAAGCAAGAAAATTTGGCAAGGCAAGGAGGCACAGTGTCACAGGAGAAGGGTGCTAGACGAGTTGTCAGAGAAGGCCTTTTGTGGTAAGGGGACATCGGAACGGAGACATGCATGAAGTAAGTGATTGTGCCCTGTGGAGACCTGGGGCAAGAGAAGTTTTGGCGGTTTTGTTTTGTTCTGAGGAACAACTTAGAGTCTAGTGAGGTTGGAGCAGAATAAGCAAGGGAGACGGTGGTAGGAGATGCAACCACATTACTTAGAGCCACACAGGCCACACACAGGAAGGATTTTATTCTGAGGCAGATGGGAGCCCATTGGACAGAGGGGAAATGTGATCTCACTCACATTTTAAAGGTGCTCCGATATTCCACAGAAACACATGTTATCCAGGGAAGGAATGGCAATGGCTTGGAGCAGATACTGGATACTGGAGAAGGCCATGAGAAATCAAATTCTGGAATTTAAAACCTAGAACTCACAGATGTTGGTCAATTGAGTGTGAGGTATGAGAAGGAGAGAAAAAGGGTCAAAAATGACCAATATTGGTCCATGATTTTGTCCTGCTCTTTTCATATTTAAATGCTAGGCAACATAGTGTCTGAAATATGCATTTCACACATTTAGATCTCAGTGGAGCTGTTAGTAGAGGCAGCAGAGTATAGACAGGAGCAGAGGCTATGGGAGCAGACGACGGGTGACTGAATGCTGGCTTCCCCACTTAACAGATATGTGACCCTGGGCACATTTCTTAACCATTCCCACATCTGTAAAATGGACATGATAATAGAACTCTAATTGAGATGCTATGAATATGAATGCATATAATGGGTAGAAAGTACAGCATTCAGGTAAGAACTTCTGAGATAGGAATGCTTACCACTAGGCAAGAGGGAGAGGGATGATTTCAAGTGAAGTGAATAAGATTTTTTTGGTTTGAAAAAACATCCTTCATCATCAGACTGGCTACATAATTTGCAGGGCCCAGTGCAAAATGAAGATGCAGGGACTCTCGTTACAAAAGTGTGAGTTTCAAGATGGTGGTCACCAAACACTACACCAAGCAAAGGGCCCTTCAGAACCCAGGCTGTCACACACCCATGAAGCCAGTGCTGTTCTCAGAGAGTGCTTCAAATCTATTTTCCTCTAAGTATTGCCAAAGGCCTCTCAGAGGGGCTCATGGGTGGCTCAGTTAAGTGTCCAGCTCTTGGTTTCTGCTCAAGTCATGATCTCATGGTTCATGAGTTGAAGCCCTACATTGGGCTCTGTGCTGACAGTGTGGATCCCACTTTGGATTCTCTTTCTCTCTCCCTCTGCCCCTTCCCTGCTTGCTCTCTCTCTCTAAAAGTAAATAAACTTAAAAAAATTAAAAAAAAAGAATGCCTAGAATATGCTTTGCATATACGTGTCTTCAGCCAGTCGCTTTGTGTATAGAGCCATGGTTCTTAATTGGGGATGATTTCGCTCCCAGGGGACATCTAGTGATGCCTGGAGACATTTTGGTTGTCACATTGGGGAATGCTACTGGAAACTAGTGTACTCTCAATTAGAATAATCTTTAGAGTGGTGGGGGGATATATTTAAACCGCCCAAAACTTAATGGGTTGAAACAATAAACATTTATTATCTCACCGGTTCTGTGAGTTAGGAATCTGGGTGCAGCTTAATTGGATCTCGTAGCTCAGGATCTCTCTGAAGACTACAATTAAGGAGTTGAGTTGGGGCACAGATGTCTAGGCTCAGTCAGGGGACTGACTGTTTCCCTGCTGGAAACAGGTCTCCGGTCCTCTCTGATTGTTGGTCAGGGACATCAGTCTAGCACATGAGCAAGCTACACATTTGATGGAATAAAAACAGAAGTGAGGATTACCAGGTCCATTTTAGAGACTGCTAACCCCGGGAGACAATTTCGCAGTATGCGTCAGAAGCATTAAAAAACTATGCATTTCTTTGGCACATTGGTTCTAATTCTCAGATTTATCTTAAAGAAATAATCAAATGAGTGCACAAAGATATGAATGCAGAGCTGTTTTTTATGGAATAGCATTTAATAGAATAAAATGTTTAAATACGTTTAAGGGGCACCTGGGTGGCTCAGTCGGTTTAGTGTCCAACTTCAGCTCAGGTCATGATCTCACAGTTTGTGAGTTTGAGCCCCGCGTTGGGCTCTGTGCTGACAGCTCAGAGCCTGGAACCTCCTTTGGATTCTGTGCCTCCCCCACTCTCTGCCCCTCCAATGCTCATGCTCTGTCTCTCTGTCTCTCAATAATAAATAAAAACTTTAAAAAAATTAAAAACAAAAACAAAAACAGAAACTTAAAAAAATAAATACGTTTAAATAAGTTATGTTATGGCTACGCAAAGAATAGCATGCAACAGTTAAAAGTTATGTAGATGCATGCATATGAACATGAAAAGAGGTTGTTGAACTATTACTGAGTTTAAAAATCAAATTGGAAATAGCCTTTAAAATGCATATTTTTTCATAAAATGTTAAATATATACACAGGGAAAAAATCTGGAAAGACAGACTCTAACATTTGACAATGATTATTTCTTTGAAATGATAGGAATACACTTGAAAATTTTTCTTTAGTCTGCTTAATTCATATGATTTACATTTTCTACAGTGAAGATATAGTATTTTAGAGCAAAAATGAGCCAATTCTTATAATAAAAAGTAATATATAATATATAATAAAAACCAACTTTGCTTGCTAACCGTCCTTCTGTACATTTAGACTGTTTGGCTGCTATGACAAAAATACCATAGACTGGGTGGCTTAAACAACACACGTGTATTTCTTGAAGATCTGGAGCATGTGAAGTCCAAGATCAAGGTGCTGGCAGATTTGGTGTCAGATCAGAACCTGCTCCCTGGTTCAGAAACAGTAGTCTTCTCCCTGTGTCCTCACATGGTAGGAGAGGGCAGGGGAGGTCTCTGGGGTCTCTTTCCCCTAATCCCATTCATGAGAGCTTCACCCTCACCTCCGAATCACCTTCCAAAGGTTCCATCCACTAACACTATTACATTGGGGATTAGGTTTCAACATACGAATTTCGGGGGGACTCAATCATTCGTGATTCAGTCCTGCTCATGTTTTCAGCACACTGAAGAATCCCCCCCTGCAGCTGTCAGCCCCCCTTTCCTGAGGCTCCGCCCAGACACCTGAACATAGCAGGAATCTCCAAGAATCAGACCCAGACCATTTTTCCTTTATCTGGGAACGGTTCTGCACAAACCTCTTCCGGAGCCTTCCTCACAGCCACGGCAACACCAGGAATAACCAGTATATTCATTCCCCAGTGAACTGGGAATCAACTCCTGCATCCTAGGAGAGGCAGATTGTCTTTGTTTTCCAGGTAGAGATGAACGGCACCGTGACGCATGGAGCTAACCACCATGGAAGGCCATAGTTGGAGACACGGAATGCCATACTCCAGAGCCTTCCTCGAACTCTTCAGATTTTCGTGCAAAGTTGACACTCTCTTGTCTGCAAATGAGAGATAGCAGTAATTTTTCATTTTTTAGCACTCTTCCGAAATTTAAAACTCATCATTTGTGTCTTTGGAACACAAAGCTCTTATCTTCCATTAACAAATGAGAAGTAAAAGAAATTACATTAAGATGTGCTGTCAGGTCTTCATTTCGATGAGATTATTTCTACTGAAACATTTAATTGGGCATGGTTTATGCATTGACAATAACCAGTATATTAATTCCCCAGTGAACTGGGAATCAACTCCCTCCGTCTGAAGGAATCATTTATATGTACGTTACAGGTTCATTAAGTAAAACGAGTGACACCCGTAGCTGCACAATATTACCAAAATACTTTGCAGAATGCATTTTGGTTCCTTTATTGCCTGATGTTGTAATTACATTCATGTGCTATAAAGCAAAGCAGAAAATTGTTCCATTCCTTTTTGAATGAAATACATTCTTTACAGTTTTAGAAATTAAAACGGGAAAATGCCTATATTTAAGGCAAAATGCTCTCAGAAGTAATCCCGAGGAGGAGAATTCTTAATACGGCAGGTCGTTAGAATGTGAGTTATTTCCTACCAGGACTTTCTTATGCTCCAGCCCCCAACCCTTTTATCGGATTCTGAAACTGCCTCAGACATAATTGGGTTTCCTAAGACCTGTTTCTCTCCCTGGACACAATTGTGAACAAAGAGGACTGAACTGGGAAAATAATTAAATTTAATGAGAGAGACACTGGGGGAGTGTGAGTGGTTTCCTCTGTTTTCTTTGATCTAAAATAATGAATGTTCATGCAGCAAATAGAGCAGAAAGATTACAAACATCTCGTCCTAAACAGGGGTGGCACTTTTATTCAATCTAATGAAATCTCCTTCAACAAAACCATGTTCACAACTGGGTTTGTTCAACCATGACGGAACATCTTGGAGTTCTGCATTTTTAATCTTTGTACCAACTAAATCGTACAAAATATGCTCCGTTCAAGGTACATGGAAGGTGTGTCCAGTCATTCCTATCCCATCACGTTTGGGATGTAGAATTTTCTCCTTTAATTGTTTAAGACTCTGTTTTATTTTATTCTATCTTATTTTATTTTTTCCACCTTTTGTACGGAGACTATCTTACCTGCACTTCCTCTGACACATGGCAGGACTGTGACTTGCTCAAGTAGAGACAATTCCATGTTTATCACTGAACCCCAGCACTCTCACAGCCCTGCTGCAGCACAGGGTTCAGTAAACTTTGTTGAAATGAATGAATATATCACTGGTAATCCCACCACGGAAAAGTAGCCACGGTTTACATTTTGCTTTCTATCTTTCCAGTCTTTTATAAACATAAATATTTATTTGTACTTTTGGGGAGAGGTTATTCAAGAGTAACAAAAAAAAAACCAAAAACCCTGGCATCTTATTGGCTCAAACTTTTCTTTCTTGATAAAGGAAAGTGCCACTGTGGCTGAGTGGCTCTCCAGGACCGCTGTCCTCCAACCAGTGGCTCAGGGACTCAGGATGCTTCTTTCCTGTGGCCCTGTCACTGCAACACGTGGCTTCCATGTTTACTGCCAAAGGAGAAGGGAAAGACGGAGGAGCAAGACTGATTTTTAACTGTCTTGGCCTAGATATCACACACTTCCTCCTGCTCCGTTATCCATGGCCTTCTTGGCCACCCGGCCTCCACATACCTGTCAGGGAGGCTGGAAATGCAAGCCATGAGTGCTGAACATTCTGAGAGTGAATGTGCCTCTGCCATGTAATTTCCACAAGTACTCCATCATATGGCCGTGCCATAAAAATTTTAAACTAGTTCCTTGCCATTGGACATCATGGCAATTTTCAGTTTTTATATATTGTAAATAATGTTTAAGGGTAAAGAAGAACCCCAACAGTTTATGCATATTACTGATTACTTCAGGATAATTTGCTAGAAATAAATTACCTTTCCAAAGGAGGCTTCTTGACTTTTGTGGTAGTGATTGTCAAGCTGGGAAGATTTTGCCATTCTTTCCTCCCCATCCGCCAAGGGATATTTGGTAATGGATGGAAACATTTTTGTTGTCACAACTTGGGATGGGTTGGGGGGGGGTAGGTGCTACTGGCATCTAGTGAGTAGAGGCCAGAGATGTTGCTAAACACCCTACAATGTGCAGGGCAGCCCTCATGATGAGTAATTCCCCAGCCTACAATGTCAGTATGGCTGAGGTCGAGAAACTGGTTTTAAGCTACAAACATGTCCTAATGAATACACAAACTGGTGTATGTGTATTTTATACCTCCTCATAGTAGTAATCCTTAATATTTTTATGGTACTTTACAGTTTATAAGGGACTTTCATACACTGCCTCTCTTTTTTCTACTTACCAGTGTCTTAAAGGTGGACCAGAGAAAATAATCTTTGGTTAGCAGCACTCTGGCCTGAGAACACTGAATTGAGCAGTTAAGGGACTTCTCTCTGCTCCCATAGATGCTAAGGTCTAAACCCAAGACCTTAAGACTTTTTCTAACTCTTGAGTTCAGTATGTATCATACAATGACCAGAAGCTTCTCCTGAGCTGGTAGGTTCCTTACCTATGCACATCAGTGAGGTGAGGGTAGCCTTGGTTAGAAAGAGAGAGATACTTGTCCCCTAGGTAGAGAGTCAAGTTTGGGAACTGGGTCAAAGGAAAGAAAAGAGCAATAGAGACAGGAGGAGTTTGAGCCCCGCATCAGGCTCTGTGCTGATGGCTCAGAGCCTGGAGCCTGCTTCGGATTCTGCGTCTGCCTCTCTCTCTCTCTGCCCTTCCCCTGCTCATGCTCTGTCTCTCAAAAATAAATAAACGTTTTAAAAAAAAAAAAAAGAAATTGGGTTCAGGGAATGTTTTGAATTCCAGAAGATAGTATTTCTTTACAAGCCACTGAGAAAGAAGAAAGAGATGGACAGAGTTTGAAGTGTGCCCCCTCATGTAAAACCTGGTTAACAAATGACTGTCTGGCTACAGTTTCCCAGACCGTTGTCATGCCTGCTGACTTTAAGTAGAGGTAGCTGAGATTTGGGGTTGAGGTGGGAGTGTAGCAAAAAGGAAGTTGAGTGGTTCTGGCCCTTCATCCATTAGTGAGTGGCATCTGGAACTCTTTTACAATTACTTCCTGAAACTACATTTCATTAAGCAAAAGCCTCTTACAACATTTGGATTAGGAATTAATGCTCAAATAGTCCTTTATGTCCTTTCTAGTTCTGTAAGCGTTGGTAGAGTCTTTCTGAACTTACTAACAGTAACCAAAAAATTCCAATCATTTCACTGACCTAGAAACTCATTTTCATCCTAACCTAAATGAAATCTAACAAAACGGTGCCTTTTATGAATGACTGCTTATAGTTTTATTCCCATGGAGAAACTGCATTTCAGATGTACATTTTTTTAAAGTGGATGAGATTTATTATTGTAATTTTTTATCGTTTTATTTAATCTTCAAATTTAAAAAAGTATATCATAATATTTGGGGGAAATTTGAGCAATTATTTTTACCCTTGCATTCTCTTTATGGCAAGCTCTCTTTTTTCCCACAGTTTATTTATTTATTTTGAAGGAAAGAGAGACAGCAGAGAAGGAGCAGAGAGAGAGGGAATCCTAAGCAGGCTGTGCACTATCAGCACGCAGCCCAACTCGGGGCTTCGTCTCATGAACCCGTGAGATCATGACCGGAGCCTAAATCAACAGTTGGATGATTAATCAACTGAGCCACCCACGGGCCCCTCTTTATGGCAAGCCATCTTGATTTTCCACAAGAGCAGCAATGTATTCTTTAAAAAATGTTCTTTTCAAAATAAAATTAAGTAAAACAGGGTTAAATGGAAGAAAAATGTTTAATAATACTGTAGGTGGCACACAGATGTCATGAAAATGTGTGAGGTTGTAGTTTGAATGAATGATGTCTGAGAAGAAGGGTTTAGTCACCACCATAGAGCCCATCTTTGGGGTCTTGGAAGCGGGATGTATACCTTTCACTGTCAAGGTGACAGAAGGCGGTTCTGCATTCTGACTGCACATTAGACCTCCCCAGGGGACTTCTAAAAAACAGTGATGCCTAAATGCTACCTCAGACCAATGAAATTGTAATTTCTGGGTGTGGGGCCCAAGAATGAGGATTGTTTAAAGCTCCCTTTGCAATACGTAGCCAGATTAGGGAGCACTTATACAAGATCTCCTCCCTTCTCTTCACGATGATTTCCAAGATGAACTTTGGAAACCTACATTCTAAGTAAAGTATACAGCTTAGCTAATAGACGAGGGAAAGAGTATATTCAGTTTTTATCCATTTGATTTTGAGACCTATACTCAGTTTTGACATCTGGTTCTGGGCCACCCCAACCCCCAACACTGACAGCCTGCTAGGCCAAGCTGTCCCCCCGCCCCATGAGGATGCCCTTCTCAACCCACGGGGCTCTGTAATCTTGACTCCAGGCTGTGTAACAAAGAACCACAGCAGTAACAAAAACAAGCTTCCGTTTATCGAGTCCTTACATATACCATCTTTTGCGACAATACATCAATGAATATTGTTGTACATACAACATTTTGCACATATGAAAGTAGATGTCTGTAAGACAAAAATCTACATATGTAACTTCCTTATAAAAGTAGAATTCATATATTCATTCTTTCACTTTTTATTTGGAAACGAGTTCAGAAAAGTTGCAAGAACAGTTCCAGGAATTTTTTCCTGAGATGTAGGAAAGTTGCTGACACGATGCCCCTGCTCCCAAATACTTTATTATGCATTTTCTACAAACAAGCACATTCTCTTATGCAACTGCAGTACAGCCATCAAAATCAGGAAGTTAGCGCTGAGACATTATTCATCCTGGATTCCATTCAAACTTTACCGATTGTCCCAAAGGTCCTTCATAGCAAAAGGATTCGGTCTAGAATCACACGTTGCATTTAGTTTTCTCTTTAGTTTTCTTTGCTCTGGAAGAGTTCCTCAAACTCTCCTTGACCCTCATGACCTTAGTGCTTTTGAATATTACAGGTCAGTTACCTTTTTCTAATGTTTATTTATTTTTGAGAGACAGAGCATGAGCAGAGGAGGGGCAGAGAGAAAGACACACACACAGAAACCGAAGTAGGCTCCAGGCTCTGAGCTGTCGGCACAGAGCCCAACGCAGGGCTTGAATTCACAAACCGTGAGATCATGACCTGGGCATAAGTCGGACGCTTAACTGACCGAGCCACCCAGGCACCCCTATTACAGGTTAGTTATTAGCAGAATGTCTGTCAGTTGAAATTAGTCTGATGTTCCCTCAGGATTAGATTCAGGTGTGCACCTTTATGGCCTCATAAAAGGTTTGCTGCAGTCTTACCTTTATACACTACCGGGTGGTGCAAGATGTCGGTTTGTCCTGTGCCTGGTGTTGTGAATTTTGCTTCATTACGGAGATGTTGACCAGCCTTCTAAAGTGACTCTTTCTCCTTATAATTAATAAGTATTTTGTGGGAAGGTGTTTTGAAAGCATGTATTTATCCCATTCCTCTTCAAACTTTCAATTCATTCATTCGTGCATCTATATCATCATGAACTCACAGATTTCTAGTTTATTCAATAGGCTATAATCCATCTGTGTCACTATTTATTTCAATGTTGAAATTATTCTAGACTTGGTCAGCGGGAACCCCCCACCCCGACCCAAGCCGGCATCGTATTTCATATATCATTCTTTGATCACTTCCTTGTTTTCTTGCAGAGCAAGCTGTTCAGGCTCAGCCCTTGCCTTCTCTGCCCCCAGCCCTGATATCATCCATTTATTCAAGGACCTTTGGATTTTTTTCATACGGACAAATATTTACAAACCAAAATATAGGCACCCAATTTATATATCTTTTTGTAACTTAAACCATATCTAAAGAAAAACAAAGTACTTCTATAAAAGAATTAAAACTCATATTCTAATTAAAATGCAAATTATGATTCCATTAGCATTCTGTTTTTTTTAATTTTTTTTAATGTTTATTTTTGAGAGAGAGATAGACAGAGGGTGAGTGGGGGAGGGGAGGAGAGAGAGGGAGATACAGAATCCGAAGCAGGTTCCAGGTTCTGAGCTGTCAGCACTGAGCCCAATGCAGGGCTCAAACCCACATACCACAAGATCATGACCTGAGCCAAAGTCAGCCGCTCAACAGACTGAGCCATCCAGGCACCTCTCCATTAGCATTCTTAATCTTTAATAGTAAACATCAAACTTTGTAAAAGACTGAAATTTCCTCAGTTATGTAATAGCATATTTTTCCTCTGTTTAATAACGAAATTGAGATCCAGAAACATGTTGGTACAGATTTAATTGAAAGGAATAGCAAATTTTAATGTCTCATGGGACAAGAAAAATAACACATCAACAGTCTGTTTTGACTAGAAGAGTTGTCAAATCAATAACTAATTGTACTTATGTCACTTTATCTGGGAAAAAAAATTGAATTTAGAAAGGAAAAAGGCCTCATCCCATGATAATAATGGAAGGCTCAGATCATTTGATTTGTGTCAAGGTTTTGGAGAAAGTCAGAGTGCCACGGCATGACCTTGATCTCAGCAGCTCCCTGCCCACATTTCCTTCTAACTGGCAGTGGTCTTTATGGCACACTAACAGTTCATTAGAAGCTCCGTTGTTCACAATAAAGCCCTTCGTACACAAGGCACCTAACGGGAACTGTATTCCATTTGCACTTACCCAGCAAGCAGCCCTGGAATATCTATTCACATTTCCCTTGAGAAGGCCCATGACGAGATCAGAGCAGGCTGATGCAGTTACCCGGCCCCTATTTTCCTCTTTCACGGTGCGGTAGAGGTAGACATGTTAATTTTAACAACCTCTAGAAATGACATGTAATATATCCTAAGGAATTATGCCACTTATATTTAGTAACAGAGTCTTAAGGAAAAAAAATTGTAATGATAGCTCAAGTTTTGCACAATTTCTTAGATTTCAGCAGGTAACCAGAAATTGTCCAAGCCTTTCAATTTTGAGAAGCAAGAGGGCATTCTTCAGTCACGATCCTGCAACTCAGAGCTCAGTGTATGCCTGAAGATCTGGGATTTTATAAATATTCGCTTGGTGCACTCCATGGGAAGAGGGCATTCCAAAGGTTAAATTCATTTTGCCAGCGACACCAATGAGAATGAGGACCACCATCACAGCAACACCTCACTTATCCAGTATTACTGGGAAGAACAAGGTTTTCTCTGTGAATACATTTCTGGGATAACAGAGATTTCAAGATAATTGAGGTGATTTAATTTTAAATATTTTTGCTAATATTTTTTTCTAAGTGTTATCATTCAAGGGATGCTAGAACCAGAAAGTAGCATAAAGATTATCCTGTTTATACTTCTTATTTTTCAAGTGAGGAAGCTAAGACATAGTAAGGCTAAGAAATATGCCCGAGGTCTCACAGTGTCCCGTCTGGAGCAAATTGGAGTAGGAGGGTCATTACCAGCCTTCATCAAATAGGTTAGAGCTTCATCCACCATGATGCTAGAAGTAGGGTTGCAGAGGTCACTGAGGTTAATCACGGGAGGGGTCATTAGGCAGCACCATCAAGACTCAAGTGAGTGACGGGGAGGTAGAGTTGGAAAACAGCGGCATTTATTGGAGAATTTCTGTTTATCCTTTAGGCCTCTGAATGTCACCTCTTTGTGAAATCATAAAAGTGTGGCCTAAAAGAGGACGCAATGGTAAGTTAAATATTTGTGTGCTTAGTCCATCCAGCATTGTCTGACATACGGTAGTTACAAAAGATAGATTAGTGGAGTTGTTCAATAAATACATGAGCGAATGGTAAACAAATGAAAAATGAACACAAACTGCGTCATGATTTAGGGTCATGTCATGGACAACAGGGACTGGCTGAGGATTGGCCTTCAGGATGGCCTCTTCCTCTGTCACCCAGGTTTCCCGAACCTTTCCAGGTGCTTCTGACTCTGCCTTGTGTTTTACCGTCAGCGTAAACTCCCAGAAAGCTAAGCTCATTAAATCACTAATCATAATACTTGGAATAAGCAACAACAGGATTCACTGTTTCCGGGGGGGGGGGGGGGAGATATTGGTTCCCAAATATTTATTGAGAGTCTACCATGTACCTGATGCTGTTAGAAAGTCTGTGAATTCAACAAAGTTCTCACTCTTGTGGATCTTACAGTACAGCAAGGACCAGACAAGACACAGATGGGGGTATAAAAATCTACAAGCTTGTGATAAGAATGATTAAGACAAAGCAAGGTAAGGGGCTTAAGAGACAGGGAGGAACTACCATTTTAGAGAGCCCGGGGAAGGATGCCTCTCAGAGGAGGTGAGGTGACTTTTCAGCAGAAGCCTGTTTTTTCCCTTGCATGTCAGACCTGCAGCTTCTAAGAATGTCAGTGCCAAGGTAGACATGACGGGGTCAGGTGATTGGTTGGACCCGACGAGTGGAAATGAACAACACTCCATTCAGAAAGCTTTGTCTTCCTCTTCCCCATCATCTCAGCTCTGAAAAGAATAGTACGTCCTGGCTCATGAACTTCAGTTTACATGACTTCATTGGAATTTTTATTAAGCAACAGACAACTTCCCATTCTATCCTATCCATTAAGCAACGAATTTTAAATTGAAAGAGAAGAGTTTCAGAGGCCAGTTTCACATCACTGCTTTAATTTCTTGTTTGTCAAATTGTATAGATTTCCAATGCTACAGAAAGGGGGGCAATTGGGCAAAGGAACACAGGGACGCCTGTGATTCCCTCTAGGCCTTTAAATGAATGTTGCGCAGCGGCACATAATAAACTACTTTTCTTTACCTACACGATAGATGGAAATGAGAATTTAAGATTCTGAGGGTTGCTGCCCCATTTTCTTTCCTCTGGCTCCTCCGCCCCACCCTTGTCTGTATACTCTGTATACTTCTCTGAAAGGCAACTATGTCTAAGGTAAAAACTATTTTATGAGTCAGACCAAAAAAAAAATTGCAATTTAAGATACTCTGGAATTATTTGAGAAGCAGAAGTCCCTCGAATGAATTTAGACTTGTCTCTGTGTTTTTAGCATCAACCCAATAATTCCATAAGGTGAATTAAAGCAGCCAGTAATGTAGTTGAGGTGTTTTATCACTTACGTTTTGAGATTAGGTGTGCAAAAGTGCTTAGATGTTAGAGCTCCTTCCTGAGGGAAGCCACATGACCTTCTCCATTTCCCCCAAATGCTCCTTTTTATATCCAAGAGCCATTTGTTTGCTCTTAACAGCAAACAGCACACTCCATCCTCCAAATGGCCACCTGCTCAAGTCTACTGTTTAGTAAAGTCTAAAAAGCTGTAGTAGCCAGTGAAAATGCAAAGCCCTTCATGAGGCTGATGGATTTGGATCGTCTCAGAAAAAACATCACCAGAGTGTCAATTTCTTAAGTGGATTAGACTAGGTTGAAGGCTGTATTAGAGGCTCCTCCTATTCTGGAAAAATCTAAATCATTAAAATATCTCCTATGATACAGTTTTCTATATACACCCTTGGAAGGAAAGGAAGCCCTTCTTCACTGCAAGGCACCAGCCATCAGCCAAAATTCTTCCTCTGGCAGTTCACTGCCCAAGACCCACTTTACAAGATGCTGAAGAGTCTAGTCCCTCCCAGACGCCAGAGTCAGGTTCTGGGATGAGACGTTTGAAAGTCGCCTGAGATGTGAGGGACCTGTTCTCCATTTTCATTGTCCATCCTTTGGGATTTTTCTTTTAGGCTGAAGAAAATGTGTTTAAAGTGTGGACCCCAACATGCCCATGCTGGGGCTGCCCAAGGGAGGGGCATCCGCCTGAGAGGAAAGGAGGGGGTGGGAACAGAGGCAAGAAGCCGGTGGTCCTTAGATTTTATTGTGTATCGGAATCACCTGGAGGCCCCGCCTCCAGGGTTCTGATCCAGCAGATCTCCAGGCGGGGGTGGGGGTGAGAATTGTCATGTGTAACAGATTCCCAGGAGACGCTGGCACTGCTGGTCTGGGACCACCCTTGGAGAACCACAGCCCGACAGCACCCCTTCAGAGCCCCTTAGGAGGAGGCTGTTGGCCAGCTGGGTATAGCACCCTGGTGTCTGTTTCTCCACCCCCTTAGGTATCATTTATTCTAATTCCCATCCTGCTCTGGCTCGTTCTCTCACCACCTGCTGTCCTCAACACAGTCATTATCATCTCCTCCTGCCCCTGTCGGAACACCTTTCCTTCTCTTTTCTGTCTCTTCACCTTCCCCCCATTCTCTAAAGCTCGTATCATATGCCACTTTCCACAGAGACTACCCTGAACCAGCTCACGCCCTCATTTCTCTCTCCTTTTCTTTAGTTCTTCTGGTTTTGTGCTCTGCAGCAAGCCTCACGTGTTTTTGGACTGATTCATGGTTTTTTTTTTTTCTTCCCCTTTTCAGTTAGATTGTAAGCTGCTTGCAGGTAGGGACCATTTGCAGACCAAGTCATAATGGTATTTAATGTGTTGACTGTTTATCATAAGGCATTGTGCCAAACATTTTACTTGTATTAACCCATGAGGTATCCCTTTCACAAGTGAGAACTAAAGAACAGAGAGAGTGCACAATGTGTTTAAAGTAACACACACAGGTAGTACTTGCTGGGGCCAGAATTGAAGTCCTGGCTGCCTCACTACCCAGCTTGCTGTGAGGAGCCTTCGGGCACCTCATGAAAATAACTCAGCATAGCACCTGGCCACAGCATGGTGAGCATTCCGTAAGTGGCAGCCACAGTCCCAGAGGGTGGGGCTGATTCCCAAGGGGTCGCTGACGGAGCCAGGCAGACATACAGCCTGGTTTTTCTTGTGATCCTTTTACCTCAGCCAGTGCCTTTTGCCTTGTTCTGAGCACACAGAGGTGATGCTCCCAGACTAGGCCTGCAGAGTTGCTTTACAAATAGTCGATTGTCTTTGCGCCATGCTATTCACCGTCTCTTCTTCTTTCCTTGGATAGTGGCCCATATTTGAATGGCTGAGACAGAGTTGGGAGGGTGTCCCCTGCTCACTAAACAATTGTTATGCTGTAAGATTCATTGCTCATTCGGCCTCTTAATAACCCTGGACTTAGCCCAGCAGGGGATGCAACATATACCAATTGCCAGATGTGAAAACAGGAAATAAAATATTATGCAAAGATACATATTTATGACCACTTTCATAGCAGTGTCTTTATTTTTTTATAGCAGTATCTTTAAAAATTAAACTAATAATGGCAATACAAAGCATAGATAATCCCTTCGAAAATATTTGCTTTGAAAACTCTACAATATGACAATGCGGTTCTTTTGCTCAAAAGCAAATCTATTTTTTTTTTTTTTTTTACTTTTGGCAGATCTCTTAATTCCCCCCAAAAGAACATGTTTGTCAGTGCCCTGAGAGTCTAGAGTATTATTTAGATAGGGTGCCTCTTTTAGGGTAAGAAGCCCTAACGTTTGTAGTTCAAGGCATGACACACACGATCTATCACATATCGAAATTCCAAATACACTATGCAGTCTTGCTTGCCAATACATGAATTTTCCTCACAGGGAATCTCCTTACCTAATTCAGACTCTCCCTCCTCCCCCCCACCCCCCGCAGGAAGTATATATTTCCATGTACTCCTGTTTTCTTCATTTAAAAGATAGAAAATAATCTCACGAGCAGAAAGCACTTACCTCAAAACGCTGAGGAACATCAACTTGCCGCCACCTTGAGCACGAACAAGCTAATGTAAACGAATGGGCTTTGCCGAGGGGGGCGCCATTGGCTGGGCAGGCCGTGTGCTCAGCTCCACCTGGCCAGGTGCATGGACACAGGTGTAAACAATGCTGAGTTACCATGTGAGCGACATTAGGAGCATGGCACCCCTCAGACAGAACAGGTAGAAAGGCAGGGGGTAGTTTGCCCCCAGTCCTGGGACAGGGCAGCAGAGAAATCATGATGGCTATAGCAATCCAAACCAGGGTAGAAGGTACTGATTTGAGCAGAAGTTCTTTTTTTAAGTTTATTTGAGTTAGAGAGAGAGAGAGAACCAGTGGGGAAAGGGCGGGAGGGAGGGGGGGACAGAGAATCCAAAGCAAGCTCTGTGTTGACAGCAGAGAGCCTGATGCAGGGCTCAGACATATGAACTGTGAGATCATGACCTGAGCCAAAGTCAGACACTTTACTGATTGAGCCACCCAGGCTCCCCTTGAGCAGATTTTGCTCAAAGGTCAGTGAGGTATGTGTTACACAGGCCAGGCCCTGAGAACCAGGGTTCCAGTCTGAGAACTGGCTGAGGGGCAGTCGAAGTTGTTGCCTGCAGGACCATGTTTTTGGCCTCATTTACTAAGAAGAATATCATTAGCAGCCCTTCAGCCTAGCCTACCACAATCCACACACACATACACGGATGGTCCTTTTTCAACGGCCTTTGCTAATGTGAGAGAGGGATAGGGAAAATAATGACCCCAAACTTCATTTCTTTTAACCCTCTCCCTGTCATCTCCACACTCAATCATTTTACCAGAGCTTCCGTCACAGTCATAACCTTGTGGATACATCCAAATTGGCTTCTCCGGCCTCTCGCTTCCCCAGTGCTTTTTTGTGTCAGCAGGAAATGCAAGAACCTAGGACATTCCTTCTGCACCGAAGGAATTGCAGATTTCTCTCTGGAGGCTTCCTAGAGGCTGGGTCCGTAACTGGGCCTTTCTCTTAACCAAAACATCAGGCGTCCTCCGGAAATGCCACAGTCTTTGGTGTATAATACAAAGGCTTTGTCTTCCGGCGTTTAGTTTCTGGTCAATTAGCTGTCCTTTCTCCCGCATCCCAGGCTCATGTGAGAAAAGCAGGTTAGCTCTAAGTGTGATGATCATGAGGAGGAAAGCGTGGAGGTGTGAACACCTGTGTAAATTTAGAAGCATTGCCACTTGCCTCCAAAGCTATTTCTTCCTTCTTAAATCAAGAGGAGAAAGTTTGCTCATTTCTTAGTTGAAAATGCTTCTGTCATTTTACTATGTACTTAGGGCTGCTGCAAGCAAATGTGTAGCTTTTTTACTAAATCGTATCAGCGTTCAGAGCTGCAGATTCCAGAAAGCTGCTTCAGATCACAAGCTTCTAAAGAAAGGGCCAGTGAGATGGATGCTCCTCTATCTGGCTCAAGTGTCATATCCCAGGCGGCTGATACCCCAATTAACTGAATATCAACAGCTTTTTGCCAGAGTTTGCTTGTCCTTGGTATAATTTAAAGACAGTTGTTCATCAATTGCTCTCTGTTTTGTTTTGATTTTACTTCCTATTAATATACGGGTGGGGATGGCTAGGTGGTCTGTTGACAACTTAGCTTCATTGTGATACATACGCCCTACCCTCTTTCCCAACTGTCCTCTGTGTCTCAGCAGAAAACCAGGAACCTCATTCCCCAGAAATTCTCTCCCTATGTTCCTCCAGTTGGGATTTGGCCAATGAGAGGCACCCCCATGAGATGACCAAGACAGTAAATGGAGAAGCCAGTTTCCCTTGGTGCCAGCTACAGGCAGGAAGTGCCTCAGATCCTTGGTGTCTGGGGGCAGTGGCTCCTGAGAAACATCCGCCAGGGGCAGATTATTCACTTCAGTAGCCCCAGTTTCCCTTGAAATCCCTGCACTCCCAGATGTCCCCAGAGCCTTCTGCCCCTTACCTACCTGCCTACCCTTACCTACCCAGCCCTTCTACTGGTGTGTGAGCCTTAACTCCTTTCTCATGTCTCAGCGAAAAACCTAATGTGGTTTCTGTTTTCCTGATTGAACCCTGACTGATACAGGGGCAAGGGGTTCATTTTCTCGTGCAGCTCTTTCCTTTGAATGTGAACAGGTGGGAATTCAAGTATTTCTTGAAGGCACATCACTTACATCTCCGTGTCTTAAATACTGGGGACACTTATCAAAGATAAAGTCCTCCCCTTCCAATAGTTCCAGACAAAAGAGGGATATGATGGCCATGCCTACATGAAAATGTGTGTGTAAACACAATAACTAAAAGCGTGTGCCAAGGGAAGATTTGATCAGGGAATCTGTTAGAAGCACGGAAATTATGTGAGTTTGTCTTCCCAAAATCTGTCAGAAATGCTTGGTGGATGTCTGAACTGTTGTGACAGACCGTCCTGCCAGGGGCAGTG
This sequence comes from Paguma larvata, assembly GCA_030068075.1. NCBI lineage: Eukaryota > Metazoa > Chordata > Mammalia > Carnivora > Viverridae > Paguma > Paguma larvata. The sequence continues at coordinate 71,011,409 of CM057829.1, forward strand.
CTGGCATGTCACTGTGTGCCCGGAGCACAAGGGGAGGGAGGCCTGTGAACACAGAAATGCAGTGTTTAAATTTTGCTGCTTCCTGCACATTCGCAAGAGACTCTTGGGAAGAATTTGAGGGTGAAAATAATGGCCATGAATAGCTCCATAAAGAGGGCTTCTGTCAGAAATATCTGAGCTTCGAGAGACAGAAAATGCTGGCTGAAACTACCAGGAATGGAATGTGTGCACAGAGATGGTAATGGACCCTCCCGATTTCCTCCCACAGCCTGCTCTGCTCTTCTCAGCATTTGTTCCATTTTCAGGATACCTTCCTTGTGGAAGCAAGATGGGTGCAGCCTTCCCAAGTGAGACATCTAGAAATGAAGTGCCATTGGGTGGCAAAAAGGGAGCAGGCTTCTGGTGTATGCTTTCTTAGGAATAAGCACAACTTTCCCCAAAGTCCACTCAACACACCACCCCTCTTACATGTCCCACTGGCCAGAGATGGGTCACAAGCCCACTCTGAAACCTATCATTGGAAAGAGAATTGGACCAGATAGATTGGCTTAGTTCAATCAAGATTTAACCCTGGGCCTCGGGGTAGGTCCCCACCTTTGTGTCACATTGGAGTGGGATAGCCTGATACCGATGCTTTGGCAATAAGAAATAAGTTGGCTTTTCCAGAAAGGAGTCAAGGGGGTAACTACTTATTGTAAAAGGAAGCCAGGAGGAGCCCAAAGACTGGTCAGGAGTCTGTGTTGGTCATGACCATTACAGACCTTTGTAGGACTCACACCTTATTTTGTTACCACCACATTCAACTGTACTTGGATTCCATTACACTTCATATACATTTGCATTCAGCTATTTTAGGAATTCCACTTTCAATCCCGGTTGTAATGAGAGGAATATCTCTTTACCATGATAAAGTCACCATCAGAAGAGAAGCTCAACATGGTACGGAGGTCATGGAAATGGAAGTCCATCTTCAGTAACCTCCACAAGTTGGCTTTGGTCCATTTTCCACTTATATCTCCTAATCCAGGTGCCAGCTGGGAGGATGGGGATGAATGGAAGTGGAAGGAGTCCTTAGGTGGACCTGCTGGAGTGATTTCATCCTATCACAGATTTCTTGAACATTTGAGAACGAGGCTGGGGCTAGGTGTTCACCATTACTGTGACTGGAGCAAGCTGAGCCCAATGGGTGAGAGTGTTTTAGGTTTCAAGATAGAGGGACAACCAGAAAATATTCCTACCATTAATATTGTGCATACAGAGACCTTTCCCTACAATGAGACAATGCCAGTCCTGGCAGACCTGGAGATGACCTGGTCCCATTTTGCTAGATGCTATTAGGTGTTCTGCAAAAGCAGTGGTCTCATAATTAATGGAGTTAGGGAGAGAAATCTGGCTGGCTCAGTTAGTAGAGCATGAGACTCGATCTCGGGGTCGTGAGTTCAAATTACGTGTGGCATAGAGTTTAATTAAAATTAATATATATATTATATATATACATATATATTGTGGTTCTCCAAAAGGGACATTATATTCAGTGTTTCTCAAACATACTTGATCACAGAATACAAACTGGAATAGAGTGAGACCGATATACGGAAACCCCTTTGGGAGATGCTGCCCAGGCTCTTTGTTTTGCAGATAAATCAACAGAGGACCTGCCAGCTGTGGGCACTTGTCTAAAGTCGCCCTATTAGCCAGACCCCTCCGGAAACAGAATAATCAAAAGAGTTTAAAATAAAAAAACATAAAGTAATGGATTGAATGTGGGCAGAATTAGGGAAGCCAACAGATGTGGCAAGACACCCGGGCACTAAGAGCAGCAAGAAACCATTGCCACCCCAACCCTGAAGGGGAAGGGAAGGAATTTTAGGAAGGAATCCTTAAGATCTGGGTCACAGCAGAGGGGATGCCTGTCAAAACTGCCATGCAGCAGGGACGAGAGTCATAAATGCATTCCCTCAACCTCCCTCTCCTCCTGCCCTCCCATCCGCCAAGCCCAGCTGGAAACCAGGGGGCCAGGAGCCTTTCCCCGTCTGCAGGAATCAGCCCTCCAGGCACGCAACTGAGCCGCGAAGAGCCGATGCTGTATCCACGTGACACATGAGGAATAACCAGCACAATCACACAGCTAGTTTTCTGTTGTTTTCATTTTTAAAAATGTTAACCTCGTGTCTTTCATAAACTTAGTTGAGTTTGCTTAAGACAATTTAACGCACTATGATATGTCAATTATATCTCAATGGAAGTAGGGACCATTTAATGCAGTGTAAACCAGAACAAAGATAAAACTGAAAATAGAAAGCGAGGGTTCTCAAATTGCGGCTTGGGGATCTCTAAGGATCCCCACAATCCTTTCGGTTCCACCAGGTCAAGTTATAACAACGCTCTGATGTTATTTACCTTTTTACCTAGAGTCTTTCACACGTGAACAGTGGGGTTTTCCAGAGGCTTCCTGATGAGCGATGATGTCATTGTTCTGGCAGCTCGTGGAACGTGTGCTTGTGTATTCTCATGTTTAAATGTTGTTCCATTTTAATGTCAATTATAGTAGATGATAAGCATTACCTACATAAAAAAAATATCTTTGAGGTTTTCAGTAATTTAGGTTGAAAAGGGTCCTGAGAATGAAATGTTTGAGAATTGCTGATGTAGAGATAGTAAAGGGACCACGAGTGTCCAGGTACTTGAAAGGAACTATTCCTAAGGTTAATCACCAAATCTGCTCTCAGGTTCTCTGGCGGCAAAGCCTGTAGGAGACGAGAGTTATGTATAAGTCATCTCTAGAGGCTGGGGTGTGACTTGGGTACATTTTCTAGCAACAAAGTACAAGAAGATTTTGTATATAGCCCACGTACAAAAGTATATCCATGTAAATAGTGATATGAGGAATACCGGGTAATAAAGACAACAAAATATTTTTATTACAAGGGTGTATTAGTTTTCTATTACTGCATAACAAATTACCTCACTTTAACAGCCTCAAACAACACCCATTTATTATCTCACACCTTCTGTGAGTCAGGGAGCGGGGCATGGCCTAATGAGGTTTTCTGCTCAGGGCCTCACAAGGCTGGAATCAGTGTCGGCTGGGCTGTATTCTCATCTGGAGACTCAATTAGGAAAGGATGTGCTTCTAAGCTCCTGCAGGGTGTTGGCAGAATTCGCTTCCTTGTGGCTGTAGAATTCAGGGCAGCTCGCTTCATCAAAGCAAACAATGGAGAGATGCTACCTCAAGTCTAACTTGAGGGAGGACCCAAAGGGTTTGCTTGATGAAGCCAGACCCACCCAGGATAACTTCGCTTTTGTTTAATTTGTAAAGTCTGCTAACAACACTGCATGTTAGTTATACTGGAATTAAAATAAAAAATAACAAAAATAGATAAAAAATAAAGTCATCGGATGACCTTAAGTCAACCTTAATTATATCTGCAAAATCCCTTTACCTTTACCATATAAGATAGTATAATCACAAGAGTGATATCCCACTCTTTGCCATATTCTGTTGGGTAGAAGCAGATCACAGGTTTCACCTATGCTCATGATGAAGGAGTTAAGGGCATGACTCATGCGTGGTTATCCTATGATGTCTCTGCCATGGGTGAGGAACAGAAGTGTTTTAATAATCAGATACCTGGGAGTTACCCAAGGGTTAGTCAATGAATGGCTGAAGCCCTGAGCAAAAATCTTGGGACGAATATCTTTTCCAGCAAGATCCCACATATATGAACAGACTTTGAAGCACAACACTGGGATGAAAATTCAGAATCACAGAAATATAGAAGCATCGCTCCCTAGGGCACCTGGGTGACTCAGTCAGTAAAGTGTCCATCTCTTGATTTCAGCTCAAGTGGTGATCTCATGGTCGTGAGATCAAGTCCCACCGATCTGCACCGACAGCACGATGCCTGCTTGGGATTCTCTCTCTCCCTTTCCCTTACGTGTGCTCTCTCTCTCTCTCTCTCAAAAATAAATAAATGAACATTAAAAAAAGATGAAGTATCACTTCCCCGGGTGAATGAAATAGTAACAAACAATATGATATAAAAGATGATGACTCAGAATCAAAATAAAGCTGCACCAGCATCTTAAAATTCTGCTGCTCTAGTCTAATCATCATTGGCTAATACAAACCATACTGTGAAATCTAACTAGAATCAAGGAGCCTTATCCTGAAGGGCAAAGGAATGTGTATGTGTTTTTTAATCCTTAATATATTTTTTAATTCATTATTTTGTTATTTTCCAAAACTCTCTTCCTGGAAATCGTTGAGAGAAAAGCTGACAGGATTTTTAAAGTAATATTTAAAAAATTTTAAAGCCTATAGATGGGATGAACTATTGAATACATTTTCTAGAAATAGACTAGCCTGTGACTTGAGGGTGATAAAGACAAATGCATGAGGCTACCCTTCGCGCCCATGATGCAGAAACAAAACCTGCAGAATTAATCCGGGGAGCTAGTCCATCAGAAACGGGAAGGTCATCATTTGTGAAGATGTAACTAGTTAAGGCTCCCCATGGTCTGTATACAGTCTGCTCAAAACTCTTGACTGAAGATGATGATGAAGATGAAGATGAGAACTTTCTGAAAGCATCAAAATCCTAAACCTTATAATTGTATTTGCTAATCCCTTGTGACTAACCAGGGCCATCTGAGATGTGACACAGGACTGGCCCCCGAATGGGGAAGGAGAGGAAAGAGCGGCGGAGAGGGCAGGGACCCCTTGGAAGGAAGGCGGAGAGCTTCCAAGGCAGACCGTAGCCAGTTTCAATGTTTCCCAGAGTGCTTGCTCATTTTTGTTCTAAATAATTTGCTGATGGCAAAGTGGATGTTTTCCCAACAATGTTCAGGAAATAGAAAACACAAAATTCTGTCTGATTTCCATTATATCCTCTAGTTTAAATCAGCTTGGATGCATTTGTATTCTCCTTCTCCTCCACTTTTTCCAATATGGCTTAAATGTAATCAAGCAAATCAATACATAGACACTTACCAAATATTAACAGTCATTTCTTAATAATCTCAGTTATCAAATGAAACTAAACCCTGGCAAAGATTTTAAAGCCTGCAATAAAATCTATTAATGACAATGGCCATTATTTAGAATCTGAATTCATAGGCACGATATCATGATATCTTGAAAGGAATTTGTGGTAATTGATTGGCTATTTTTAAAATTAAGAGAATGTAAAAAAAAATGCAATAGTAAGTGGGAATATGGTATAATTTTGCAAAAGAACAAATCGAAACTTAAGAATAAAACAAAAGATGGGGAGCCTGAGTGGCTCAGTCAGTTAAGCATCTGACTCTTAGTTTCGGCTCAGGTCATGACCTCACGATTTCATGAGTTCGAGCCCCTCATTGGGCGCCATGCTGACGGTGCAGAGCCAGCTTGGGATTCTTTCTTTCTCCCGCTCTCTCTGCCCCTCACCACTCGTGCTGTCTCTCTCTCAAAATAAATAAATTAAAAAAAAAAGAATACACAGAATGATGTTTTTCTAGCATATTTATATAGAATTGAAGACAATCTGTTAATCTGTTTCTCTCTCAGTCCCACACACTTTTATTCGCCTCCACGCCTATCGGAAATTTCTAACAACTACCCTAAGATTGGTTACCTTAATGACTTTTCCCTCTCTCCATTTAAATGTGTTCTTTCAAAACAGCAGCTACGGGGCTAAAGGTAGGTGAATTAGTTATAATAAGGCAGCTCCAGAAATTAAATTATTGTGCTGCCACCCCTAGAGCTGTGATCTGAAAGGGTGAAAGCTTAATTTTTCCATCAACAAAAGCCAGCTTCATCCAAGCTGCTCTTCGGCGTGCCAGATGCATTTAAAAACTACATGTTTAAATTAATCAGAAGAAAATGGAATTTAAACCCCTCGTCACAATAACGTGGATGGCTTGTAAATTTACGGAGCATTTTCACTACAGAAAACGGAACCCATCGAAAACCTACCTAGCGGTCTTCAGGTAAACAGGGCAGGATAGATGTAAAACACCCACTGTGTGAGTGTGAAGCAGAAAGGTCTCTAATAAATTAGCGTCAACAGCAGCCGGACTGTCCTCACCGTGGCTTATCTGTTCAACCTACCAAGAAAAGAAAGTTAGCATTAATTGGTACCCTCAACGCTCTCTCAAAGGAACAGGCACTTAGAGCAATTAAGTCAGATGTGGAAAAACAGCCCTGCATTGCAAGCTGACAGCAGGACTCGGGCACAATATACATAATGAGTGGCTGAGGATTTTAATGGATGGAGGCTTGGAGACTAATGGACAATTAATGTAAAACAGATGACTTCCCTCGGAGATGACAGTCTTTTGAAAGGCGCTTCACCTGCTGCTCCAACAAATGCTGCTCAGATGAAATGATAAAAGGAACACAGTCTTATTTAGCTGGGCTACAGGGCGAGGCTGTGCGTCCCTGCTTTGTCCTTGAATATTCTCAAAAACCAGGTCAGGATTCTCGCAGTTCCCGCAGCTGGCGGGCGAGCCCCCTCCCGCCTCCTGCCAACGGCCAGGGTGGGCAGAGACGGCCGGCCGTGTTTCCCACCGAGCTGCCCCGGGGGACAAAGACAGGGCAGAGTGGTGTTAACAGCCTGGCTTTTAAAATGACAACAAACCACCCCAATGCAAGAATCGCAGTAAACATACAACTGCAGCATCTCTCGGAAATTTTCAAACATGGTTCCCTCTCAGCTAAGCCATTTTAACTGTGCTTCCTGAAGTCAGAGAGCCAGGGTCCTTCAGGTTGGAGCTTTGTGACCACAGACGGCATCTCCTGATAAGCAGTCGGGGACGGAAAGCATAGACTTAACGCAATCGTTTGGGAAGAGAAATTCATTTCCTACAGAAGTAATGCAGCGATGATATTTAAATTCCCACGCCATCCCCCGCAAAGCCTATTTAACCCAGAAGGAGGCTTAACACACATCACCGGCGCCCTGGGTCGCAGGGAGAAGAAAGTGGGTGTTTTTCCCTCTTCTTAGTGGGAAATGGGATTGGACTGAGCTATAATTTTGAGATAGAAGCTAATCCTTGACAGTTTTCTATCTTCTAACACCCCTTCCCCGTGCTCACCCCCTCAGGAAAGCAGTGCCTTTATGCAACATAAGCCACCAGGCATATCACCCCAATATCCACTCCAAATGTACCTATTTTAATAGCAATCCTCCTCTGCTTTTTCTTCCGTTTGCTTAGGACAGTGTATCTCAACTGGAAGTTCTCGGAGAGCTACCTGGGTGGGCTAATTTACACCCTTGTGTGAAGGCCTGGACACTAGCAAGGTGTTTTTTAAAAACAAAACAAAACAAAACAAAAACAAAAAAACCGGCAGCAGTTGGTTAAGCGACTTACTTCGCTCAGGTCATGATCTTGCAGGTCCTGGGTTTGAGCCCCGTGCTGGGCTCTATGCTGACAGCTCAGGGCCTGGAGTCTGCCTCGGATTCTGTGTCTCCCTCTCTCTCTCTCTCTCTGTCCCTATCCCATTCATGCTCGCTCTCTCCTTCAAAAATAAATAAAAATTTAAAACACATTTTTAAAAAGAAAACAAATGGCTTCTAACACTCCTTGTATCTCTAATTGGCAGACTTTCTGTGAGGAAAGTGAAAGCAAAAATTTCAGGTAGCTGAGCACTTCCCTTGCTGAGTATCTAATTTAAAAGTATCTCCATGGGCAAGAGAAATGTGTAAAGCTATTTGTTAGGACAGTGAAAAGCAGAAACCATATAAAGGCGACAGGAAAACGCCTCAGGGGTGGTATACTCACAGGGCATAACATTATACAGGACTTGCTTGAAAAATAGACAAGTCACCCTTTGCTCACAGCCTGGCTGGATTTCAGCCCCCAGGTTGGGGAGGGCAAGAATCACATAGCTGTGCCAAGAAGGCCTGCCCCCACGCACCCCCAAGTGACCGTAGACTTGTAGCAGGGTCTGAACTTGGTTTGAGGCCTCAAATACTTACTACGTGTGGAGTATCTTGTTACAAGTCAGAAATCCATGGGGAGGGTGTGGCATTTTCTCAAAGTTGGGTAGGCAAGAAATATCTATCTTATTCAAATCGAATTCTATCTTTGCCAAAGCATTGGCAAGAAATTCAGTTATTTGTGTCCTCTCCTCCCAGGGTTAACATAAAAACCTGGAAGGCCTATTTGGTGTCCAGAAAATCAGTGCGTCTCCCTGTGTCATGCGTGGTCCAGACCGTCACTGTCCAAAGCCCATCTGAAGAGTGGGCTTGCCTGGTTCTGGGCCAAGCAGCTTTCCTTCAAGCCCTGTTGGCATCTGAGCTCAGCCCAGCCCCGGGGCATGAGTGAGGACTGGCCCTGAGCCTCAAGAAGTTCAGGATCTACAGACCTCCCTGTTTTTCCTGGGCTTTGGGAATGTCCTTTCCCTCCATTTCAAGAGCTTCCTTGTTCCCTCAATAGACACATTTGCCCATCCCTTCCTCACACAGCGACACACTCCCCAGCATGACCTTCTCAATAGGCTCAGGCTTCTGAAACAGAAGGGAGTTTCCAGGCTGCCAGGAAGAAAGATTCCCTTAACACAATAGTTCTCAAATGCGTGGTCCTGGCCCGCAGCATGGGTATTAAAGGTAGGCTTAGGGCTTGAAATGCCAGTCCCTGCACTCTGCCGCAGACTTGCTGCGTTAGAAGTCCTGGGAGCAGGGCCCAGCATGCCATGTAGTCAGCATCGCTGGGGCCTTAAAGCAGCTTGGGCTTTCTGCTTAGACTCCCAATGACCACCCAGAAGCAAAAGATCTTCTGGTCTTGGCTACCTCCTTTAAATAGGGAGGCAAAAAAGAGAGGTAAAAGCAAAACAGCGCTTATTCTTTCCATGCTTCTACAACAATAAAATAACAACAACAACACCTTAATTATCCCTCCCCCTTTTTAAGGCACTGTGTAAAGCACAGTCTGGATTTGCAACCAATGAGGGAAACCTGAAAACTTACCGGATCCACGCCTCTCCGGCAAATTCTCACCCCCACCTTCTAGGTTTAAAAATTCAGGAGGCTTTATCCCGAGGAAAAAAAAAAAGAGCATGCTGAGAAATAAAGGTCAAGTGTTCAGACTAGGCTGTTCCGCATCTCCGTGGAATGTAGAAACGTGTGAACAGCCTCAGAATTTCAATTGGGTCTCCTTTGCAAGGATTTTTATACTAACCAAGGTGGGGCCAGCATATAACTTCCTGGAAGTAAAGAATCCCGTATTAAAGAATCCAATACCCTCCCCCAATATTTTATGCCAGATAAATGGTAACTTTTATCACATCATCTAATTTAACTTTGTTACAAGGTTTGATTGATGCAGAAGTAGAGAGTCATTCTCATTCCTCAGCCCAATTAAATCACTCTTTCCTGATTCATCCTCAGGCTGCCCCAGATACTCCCAACACACCTGAAATTTTCTGAACTGCTTCTTTTCCAAGTCACTTTAAGAAACTAGCATTAAAACATAATTACATGACTGAAAATACTTTTGAAGCCTGCTCAGTGAGACTTTTTTTTAATAGTGAGGTTTCCGAATTGCCTGCCTCAGAGGACGATTTTCTGAGCTGTGTATAACTCGAGAGCATCTCCCCGAGCCCATTAGTCACCTGACAAAAATTACACGAGCTCTTCCAGGCCTCCCGGGGTAGCAACGATTTAGCGATAAATGAATGGATCATGCTTCATACAGTCATATTTTAAAACAAGAATATATTAACCACCAAGACTGTTGAGCATTTTTTTTTGGCTTCCGAGATTATAGTCACGGTTTTTTACTATGAAATACAAGATGCACTTTTTACAGAATTAAAAATAAAATGTTAAAAGCCAAATGGAGAATGGGTCTCTAAGTTTTACTTGAGGAAATCCAGGCCAGAGATCAATTCGGTCCTTGATCAAGGTCACACAGTCGGCTTTCCGTGCAGCAGGAATTGGACGCTCGCTTTCCTCCAGCTGCCAATCCTCATTTCAGCCAGTTTTTAATTTTCCACTAACTGAAAAGCCAGCCCATTACCTTCTGGCACACGACTGCCACCTAGTGGTGATAATGGTCATTGCTGCTTATGCTTCTAGACTCAAAAGCCAGGAAGGAGATGAAATAAGAATTAATTCACCTTTAAAATTTATTAAGAGTCGACTGTTCTGTTATTTATGGTTTACTTATGATGTCTTAGTTAATAGTTTTAATACGATGAAATAGGCATTTTTACCCACGAAGAAACGAGGCTCAGATGAAGAAATTTACCCAAGTTCGTCAAGCCTTGCTCCCAGGAGCTTCGTCACATTACTCTTCCTCGGGGCTGTAACTTCCTTCCTGTAACTTTGACCTGCGCAAGGCTGGCTTCTCTTAGCTCTTAGCGGTCTTCTTTGACCTGTGCCATTGTTCCTTGGACTGCAGTCATTGGTTCAGGGAGAGCCAATAAGACCCACTGACACTGTTGCTGGAACAGGAGAGGGAGAAGCAAATGCCATTTTTCGCTCACACAGGCTAGTATTAAAAAAGTGTGAAACTGGGAGCTGCCCATGTTCTCTGCCAAGTGGAGCTGAGAATCGAGTCACCACAGAGCAGGAAAAGCTAAGAGATAAGGAGAAACTGAGCCCCGTGACATCCCTTGTGCCCCCAATTCCAGCTGTGTTTGAAACTACCTCTACGGCTGGGATTTCAGTGCTGAGAGCCAATAAATGCCTCTTTAAGGGTTAAGTCGGTCTAAAGTGGGTTTTTGGTATCTTATGTTGATGAGTCCAGGTTTGTCCTTTCTCGGTTTCTTCTCTTTTCCTACTTTCAACGGTCAGCAAATCAGTATTTGTATTGTCCCTATGCTTACATGGCATGGGGTCTGTTTCCTAATACTTACCATCCTATTCTTGCAGGTACAGTACTTAAATAAAAGTGTAATTTGGAAATATTTAAGCATAATTTTTAAATGAAGTTTTCACAAAAATTTTAAAGTACAAAATTCCATGGATATCTTTTATTTTTCATCCTAAATAGTAGCTTCTCCAGAGCGACCAGGAAGTCTACTATCTAAAGTAATTAGTTCTTTCATTAAAGCATGAGCTGAATAGAGCTTGGGGCTTGTGAGGGAGTCTCACCATCTGTGCAGGATTTCTGTGTCATGATGGCTTAAAGAAGTATAAGGGTTTTTGTCAGATAAGGCCTACTCCCTTGAGAATATCATTCATTTATTTCAGGTAAGGTCAACACATACCTTGGGAAAGGTAGCCCTACAAATCAGTATTTTTTAAGGCCGTTTATTTTGGATGATAGGAGAATTAACTCCTTATAATTATACTTCTCATTTATTTAAAATCGCATATCCCATTCTTAATTAATTATAATCTCTTTATTAATGTTCAGATAAGAAGCGCATTGCATGTAATTTTCTAAATCAGAGAACTTCTTGGGAGGTGAATTGTTTACAATTTCAGTGGTAAAGTAACTAACTTGATCCCAAACGACAGTGCCATGCTTATAATTTGTTTTCCCAGTGTTCCTGATTATCATTTTGGGGGACTGTTTGCTGATTAGTCTGAGGGCTCATGGCCGCCCTAAGCAATGTTTAAATGCTTACCACAGAACTATCCAACGAAGATGTTTTGGCTGCAGCAAAGGGAGTTTGTGTTTTTTGCTTTTTACTAAATGAGGCTGCTGTATCAAAGGGAGATATACGTTTTACAAGTAATATAGGAGTTATGAATAAACACTGGAGTTAAGTACTACTATTTTTACTGAGTCATTTTAGTGATGTTTTAAAACTCTTTTTAAAATAGTTGTCTAAGACAGCTCCAGGTTGCTGGCTCCTCTCTTCCCCACATCTTCCCTGGTTTTCACGCTCTTCTCTAAGGAGTTTCGGGAACAACCAGAAGAGAAAGTCAGGCAGGAGTCAATCTACTATCCCCACCACTCATTCCCACCCCAGCTCCTATTCAACCAGAGCGACTTTGCTCTGAGCTTTTTTTTTTTTAATGTTTTGGGATTCGTTGCTTTTTTTCACTCATGTAACCATTGTCTCTTGAAAACCCAACTATCTTTCAAGCATTATGCTCAGATATTATGATATTCCCTGAACAAGGAAGTTAAACTACCCTACCTTTACGTTCTGGTGGAGAAGAGACAATACACAAATACACAAAAGACTAAAAATAATACTAGTGGAATTGAGTATAATTAAGAGAATAACGTGGTAGTAGGATAAAGGGCCACCAAAGGGGTCAGGCATCATTAGAAAACGTAGTGAGGACATACCTCATTGAGAAGGTGCTATTTAAGTGATACCTTTGAGCCATTAGAAGGTTTTAAACAGAGATTTGATATGATCTAATTTTTAAAGAATTGTTTTTGTGTGTTTGGTGAAATGAGTCAAGAGAGAATAGCAAGAGGGCCAGTAGGAGGCAACTAGGATCATTCCAGTCAGCAATCATTTGGCTGGGATTAAGATGGTATAACACTGGCCATTAAGATAGCAGAGAGAAATAGACACACTGGGCATTTTTTGGAGGCTGACAGAACTGGCTGTTGGTTTGCATATGATAAATGAAGTAAAGAAAGAGATGAAGAACAACTCCTAGTTGGTTTTTTTTGTTTTTTTGGTTTGTTTGTTTGTTTGTTTGTTTTTTTTTAGCAGCTGGATAAATGGTGATGCCTTTCACTAAGATAGGAAGTCAGAGAAGAGAAACAAGTGTGACTTGAGAATGTAGAAATAAAGTTTTGTTTTGGATAGTTCTGATTTAAAATGCCTCTTAGATACTTAAGCTGAGTTATAAAGTAAGCAGTTTTATATGGAGTCAGAAGCTCAGCAAAGGAGGCCTTAGAGATCTAACTTTGAGAGTCAAAGATCTAAAGCACTGGGGTGAAAGAGTTTCCCAGGAAGGGGACCCAAGACAATGTTCTAGCACTCAAGCAATTAAAGTTTGAGCAGAAGGGGAAAGAGGAAGATAGAGAGAACGTCTGAAAAAGGCAATGGATTTTGCTGCAAAACAAACTCCCACATCCCCCCCCAAAAGACAAAAGAAATCTGCAGCAATTACAATGCATATTCCCAGAATTAAGCCTCAGGGGTACTTGAAAATTCCTGACTGGGCAGAAGCAGGAAATCTCGGCCAGCGATTCAGGAAGAAAACTATGAAAATTCAATGAATTCTGGTTCTTTAAAAAAAGTCCAAAAATATTATAATAGGTAATTTATGGAGAACAATCCCGTTTCTTACATGCTCTACTCTGGGCGGTCGGGGGAATGCCCTAATGTTGGGTGCCACAGTTACAGCTCTATTGTTTATAGTCACATGTTTATTGCTCCCAAAGGATGCCCCAACCCTTGGGTGGTGAGATCAGAAGGAGCCATTTTCAACTACTCTTCAAAGTCAGCTCTCTTCCATGCCAGACTAGGATTCCTATATTGAACACAGATTACTCATCCAGAAGATCCTACAGAGAGTTCCCCTTCAAGAGTCCTTCTTGGGACACCTGTGCTGACAGGTCAGAGCCTGGAGCCTGCTTCGGATTCTGTGTCTCCCTCTCTCTCTGCCCCTTCCCAACTTGTGCGTGCGCATGCACTCTCTTTCTCTCTCTTACTCTCAAAACTAAATACAACATTTTAAAAAATGAAGAAAACAAGAGTCCCTCTTGAATTTCTTGTCAGGCAAGCTCAATTAGAATCATTGGCCATCTGCAGGATAAAGTTCAATAATGTTGGACCATAACAGGGCAAGAAGGGACTTCTCCACTCTTTCGTTCCCAGGAAGTTCTTTGGACCAAAGAAATTTGCAAATATGCAAAATTTCCCCAGACACTAGATTGCATTCTAAGGGGTGTTGGAAAGGGCAGATTTGGTCAAGCCACAGAGGAGTTTATCCCATTTCCTTATGCCAGTGGGAACCCTCTTTCTTTGTACAGTTGATCCTCAATATTCAGTATGCAATTCAGTATGTGAATTGCATACTCAATAAAATTTACATGTAACCTTAAAATCAGCATTCCTGGAGATTCCATCATCCTTTACGGACATACATAGAGCAGTTTAAAAAAATGAATTGTCCTATGCACAGGTTTCCTTTTGAGGTCAAGCTGGGTCACACTCTGCCTTCTTGTGTCGGCTCTTTTACTGTAAGCAAATGTTCTTTGTGTGGTCTGTTAGTACCTTTTCCACATTTTTGTGTATTTCTTGGTGACTTCCTTTTTTGTTGGTGGTTTAAAAGCCCCCGAGGAATAGTGTTAAAGTTGTCTACTGTGGCTAAGTGTAAGAAGGCTGTGCCGTATCTCGCAGAGAAAATATGTGTTAGATAAGCCTCATTCGGGCACAAATTAAAGTGCTGTCGGCCTTGAATTGAATGTTAATGAATCCACAACATATATTAAATACGTTATCTTTAGACAGAAACACATAAAAGAAGGATATGTATTGATCAGTTAATGAAAATGTTAGGAACCAACCTAACCCTGAATTTTCCTTAGAAGCAATGTTTCAGGGGCGCCTGGGTGGCTCAGTTGGTTAAGTGGCCGACTTCAGCTCAGGTCACCATCTCGCAGTTTGTGAGTTCGAGCCCTGTGTTGGGCTCTGTGCTGACAGCTCAGAGCCTGGAGCCTCCTTCAGATTCTGTGTCTCCCTCTCTCTCTGCCCATCCCATGCTCATGCTCTCTCTCTCTCTCAGTAATAAGTAAAAACGTTAAAAATTTTTTTTAAAAAGCAGCAATGTTTCAGTATTCACTAATTCAATATTTGTGGTGACTTTATAGAACATAAGCATCATGAATAATGAGAATCAACTGTGTTTACATTATCAAAGGGGCACCATTTACGTGACTTGCCTAAAGGAAGATACCTACGTCCAAATGACCAGGGTGTCCATCTCATGTGGACAGAAAACTGCCTGGCAGCTTTTAAATGGCAGATGTCTTCCTTTTAAAAAGACAAAAACAAAATAACAACAACAAATAAAAATCCAATAAAACAAATATTTAAAGCATTGTTTTGGGGAGCCTCAGTGTCTTCATCAGTAGAGTGTTCAACTCTTGATTTTGGCTCAGGTCATGATACCAGGGTCGTGGGTTCAAGTCCTACATCAGACTCGACATGAGAGCTTGGAGCCTACTTGCGATTCTCTATCCCTCCCTCTGCCCTTCTCCTCCACTTGCTCTCTGTCTCTCTCTCTCTCCTTAATATAAAAAAATAAATAAAAATTAAAAATAAAGCATTATTTAACAGGCCTCCACCCCTCTCTCATAAATATATGTATACGTACATACACACACACGCATGCACACACACACACACAACTATATATATATACATTTTTACATTAATCATTAAATCCATTAATTTGTAATGGCTATTTAGTATTAATCTCTTAAAATATATACTTTAAGATGCTCTGAGTTCATTTTGAACTTTTTAGAGTAAAAAATTTTAAAAAGTAGCAAGTTTTCTCTTGCTCTTTATTTATATAAAAAAACTCCTCTATGAGTTGTAAATCCACCAATTCTTGGCCATTGACTTTTATTTCTCTGCTACCGTTTGTTCCTATTCGTGTTCTCTGTTTTTGTTCTCATTGATGGTCTCTATGTGTTGCAATGATTTTCCCCTTCAGGGCTCATTAAAGTGAGAGACATCCCAGAGAAAATTCCGACTTAACAAGCCTCTCCTACTCTGTGGGGTTACAGAAGATGTGTGATTGGCTACCCGCACAGCCTCTGAGGACAGAAGTATAGTGAAACTTTGAGGTGCCACTTGGCAGTACCCAGTGTCAACTTGAAGTGGGATCATCAGGCCAGAGAACACAGAACGGTCATGGAACTTCAGGCTGTGACCAGAGACCTAAACTATCTCTAACATGGCTCTTTCTTCCACAGTCCCAGGCTTTATCTAAGATCAAGGATCAAGGGCAAGAGACGAGGTATCACTGGGCTTGATCAATTCGTTCCCCTCATATTCATCTTCTAGCTTTTTTGAAAAAGACGATTGTCTTCCAAAGCTCTCTCCACTAGTGTATAGCCATTGAAATTAGTCTTCCAGTTGGCAGTATCAGGGCTGACCTTGTGGGATCTATTGGTTGGGTGACAAACATTAGCCTGTGTCCTGATGTATAAAGTGCTAGACAGAGGAGAAGAGACCTGTGCCCAGTTCCTCCCTGTGTCCAGCCTATGACCACTAAACAATCTGGAATGGGATGCCTGGCTGGCTCAGTCAGTAGAGCGTGTGACTTGATCTCAGGGTTGTGAGTTCGAGCCCCACATTGGGTGTAGAAATTACTTAAAAAAAAAAAAAATCCTTAAGTAGAATAAACAGTCTGGAAGGAAGGCGAGTGATTTCCCCGGGGAACTGAGAGTAGTAGTACTTACAGTCCCAGTGAGGCAGAAGACAACTTCTCAGTAAGGTACTGTATGTGCTAAATGTTCAGCTTTGCTTGGAAAAGCTTTTATAAACGTTTATAAATGTCCACATGGACCTAAGTTTCTTCTAAGTTAAAGGTTGACCTCTAAAGTTTTTTTTTCTTTCTTTTCATTTTATTTTTAAATTTCCTGGGGCTTTCTATGTTCTTGACATTTAAATTTGAGTTTTTAGAATTACCCTTAAAGAATCTGTTCATATTTCAAATCCTAGCACAATAATGCCACTTGCCTCATTAAGTCATGGGTATTGTAACCTCACAGCAAAACTGGTAGAGAACCACCAGGTTTACCACAATGACAAGCAGTCTCTGCTGAGATGACAAATAATGACTTTTTGTATTTGAAGAGCCATTGATCATACAGATCCTAAGAAAATGGAAAAGGGAAAAAGTCATGGTTACTGTTGAAGGAACAAAGTAATGGTATAAAAGACTCCTCAAGGAAAGA
Source organism: Paguma larvata (assembly GCA_030068075.1). Classification (NCBI taxonomy): domain Eukaryota; kingdom Metazoa; phylum Chordata; class Mammalia; order Carnivora; family Viverridae; genus Paguma; species Paguma larvata. The sequence goes on from CM057829.1 coordinate 71,028,233, forward strand.
AATATATTTTAAAATGTGGGGTTGCTGCAGAGTTTTGCTGAATGCCAGGAGCTTCGGAACTGGCAAACCATTTTTACTTCTTCCTAAGACATGTCCTAGGAGAAAAAGAGACATTTTATTGGGAAGCTGCAGGCCAGTTTGATTAACTTTCTTTTCTGGCACAAAAGGCTACCATTTAACGCCGAAACCTCAGGAGCTTATTCAAAATTGAGTGATGCAGGCAGTAATATTTATTCCATTTGAATTCCATTTGAGTTTATTGATTCCTTCATCTGGGAAGTAAACAATCAAGAAGAAATGGGGCAGTTGTAGAGGTAGTAACCCCGGTCTTCCAGGTCTTTGCTGGAAACCACAGGAAGGGATATGGTCTAAATTGCTCCCATTTGTAAATGTTTCTAGGCCCTTTCTTACGTGAAAAATTACTTATCTTCTAGCTCCTTGTTCTGTCTTTCATTAAGCTACGAGAGCCTAGTGGCTAGCAATAAAGAAAATTGTACTAAACAATTGGGAAAAAAATTTTTCCCAGGAGACTAGCTAAATGAAAATATGTTGGGCTTTGTAATCAACATGAGCTGAAAATGGTGTTATTATCTGAGAGGTGGTCTCTTGGACTATGCAGACCTCGAATGCCGGCACTCGCTGGGAACCCATAGCTGTAGGGAAGACAGCTGTGATTAATGATTCCCAGCACCCCAGGTATATGGAACAAGAAGTTCACTTGCATTTCCGTTTACAAAACAAAATATATCTGGCAATAAATAATGCCTTCCACCTTGATTTTTTTTTCCAGACTAATCCGTTTCATTACTCAAACTAAGCCATTATTCTAAACCCCAAGGCTTAATACGCTACAAAAAAAAAAAGTTCCCGTTAACAGTGAGGGAGGAAAGGATTGATTTGTGATTGGGGTGTGGAAAAGAAAGATGGTCTTTTGTTTCTTTTAGTTCTTCAAAGCTTGCTGTTTAAAACACATATAAAATTTCTATTTTAAAATCCTCAGTTTCTTAAGCTAATAGTACCTGACTGTTATTCGAATAGCTACTGATATCCAAGGGGCACAACCATGGTCTGAATGTTTGTGTCCCCCTTCCCCTAAATTCATACATAGAAATCCTAAGCCCTGAAGTGGTCATATTAGGAGGTGAGACCTTTGGGTGATTATGTCATCATTAGGTCATAAGAGCTCTGCTCTAGGAATGGGGTTGATGCCCTTATAAAAGGGGCTCCAGAGAGATTTCTTGCTTCCTTCTGTCATGTGGGGAAACAAGGAGAAGTTTGCATCCCAGAAAAAAAGAAAGGCTCTCACTCAACCATGCTGTAACTTTGATCTGAGACTTCAGTCTCCAGAACTCTGAGAAATAAATTTTTGTTGTTCATAAGCCACCCAATCTATGGTATTTTGTTATAACAGCCTGAACAGACTAATAAGACAGCTATTCTCAGAGAATTACACTCAGAGAAACTGTAGAGGAAGCCAGTGTTTTCACTTATAAGCATGTGAAGATAGATGATAGACTAGAACAACCTAACACAGGACACATGGAGAATCTCACTGATCGAAGCGAAAAGGACTCTTGGAATCTTCCTATTTTCTCGGCTGAGTCAAACGTTGTAGTGTATTGCCATCATATTGCATATTTTACCCTAGGAACTGCTTCTTGTGGTGTACGGAATTTCTAACAACCAAATTGTTTCAAGAATCATTAAATTTGGCTACATGTATAAACAATATTAACTATTTTTGTAACTCTTGGTCTAGTAATTCCACTTCTAGTAACCAGTACTAAAAAAATAAACATTAGGTCGATAAGTTTGTGTGTGTGTTTGTGTGTGAGCATCTCAAGATGTTTCTCACAGCATTATATATTACACACGTATAAAATAAAATACAATAATAGAGAAATTTTAGATTTTTCAAATCAATTTTAAATAAGATTTTTAAAAAACTATATGATAGAATATTAAACCCTTATAAAAATTTTGTTTTAGAGGGTATTTAGAAAAAGTTTGGCTCCTTTAACTGTAAAAATCTATAATGTAAAACTGTGTGTTGCAAAATTACCTATACGTGAATTTTAATATATTTGTAATATATTTGCAAAGATTATGTATTTCTTTTTAAAAATTCAGAGGAATTATACCAACGTGTTAAACTTGATTATCTCTGGGTGGTGAGATTCTGAATAATTTTAAATTTTTTCTTCTTTTCACTATTTTCAAAGTTTTGTCTTTTATTTATTAATAATCAGAAAAAGCATATAAAATAAGTTAAGCCAGTGAGTACAATTATAGAATGTGAATGTTTTTTACATAATTATCATACATCTCATGCAGCCTACTATTTATATGTGGAATTTAAGAAACAAAACAAATGAGCAAAGGGAAAAAAAGAGAGACAGAAACAGACTCAACTGTAGAGAACAAACTGACGATTACCATCAGGGAGGTGGGGGGATGGTTAAATTAGGTGTTGGGGATTAAGAAGTGCACTTGTGATGAGCACGGGGTGTTGTATAGAAGTGCCAAATCACTGTATTATACGCTTGAAACTAATATTACACTGTATGTTAACCAACCGGAATTTAAATAAAAACTTTATAAAAAAAAAAAAGGATAAGACAACAATTGGCCTTGTAAGATGGATTTGGAAGTGTTTCCTCTTCTTCAATTTTTTTGGAAGGGTTTGACAAGTATCAGTGTTTATACTTCTAAATGTTTGGTAAAATGCACCAGTGAAGCCATCTGGTCCTAAACTTCTTGCTGAAAGATTTTTTTGACTACCTATTCAATCTCCATACTAGTTATGAGTCTGTTTAGGCTTCCCATTTCTTCATGATTCAGTTTTGGTAGGTTATAGTTTCTAGGAATTTATTCATTTTTTTCTTGGTTATCCAATTTGTTGGTGTATAATTGTTCATAGTAGCCTCTTATGATAGTTTTTATTTCTGTATCATCAGTCATAATGTCTCTTCTTTCATTTCTCATTTTATTTATTTGAATCTTTTTTTCCTCTTTTTCTTAAGAAACTAGGAGTTTGTCAGTTTTGTTTGTCTTTTAAAAAAACAACTTTTACTTTTGTTGATTTTTCTCTACTTTCAACTTTATTTATTTCTGCTCTAATCTTTGTTGTTTCCTCCCTTCTGCCAACTTTTGACTTGGTTTGTTCTTTCTCTAGCTCTTTGAGGAGTAAAGTTAGCCAAGAGGAAGCCACTAGAACTTCCCTCACTACCAAAATTGTAAACTCAAAGTAATTTTGCATTACTGGAAGAGTAAAAGCTCAGAGTGTCATCACCAAAGACTGGAAAAATTCTCTTGAAGGATGGTGATTTCTAGAATATTCCCGTTGCATTCATCTATTTTGCCTTTGCAGAAAGCAGATGGAATTTAGGAAGTGGTAGTACATTACTGTAATCAGGTGGTGACTCCAGTTGCAGCTGGTTTTTTGGGTATGTTTCATTGTTGGAGCAAATCAACACATCAACATGGTATATAGTTATTGAACTTGTTACTGCATTAAAAAAAACTATAACTATTAATAAATATCATCAGGGCCTCTTTGCTTTTGGATTGCAGGGCCAATAGCACAACTTCAAAGTCCTACCTCAGAGCTCTGTCAGGTCTCTAGCGCTATGTCATCATCTATTCCTCAGGGACCCCGGTCACTTCATAGCACATCTTGTCACATAGTTTCATTACATTCATGATACCATGCCAGTTGGTGAGCAGGAAGTAGCAACTATCCTAGGAAAATTGTTAATACATATGCATGCCAAAGACTGTGAAATAAATCCCTGAAAACATAGGGGCCTGCCACCTGTGCAAAATTTCTAGAGGTCCACTAGTCTAGGGCACGTTGACATATCTTTTCCAAAGTGAAGGAAAATTGTTGCATCTGGGCCTCCTAAGAAAGTGACACAGTGCTTAGTGGGTCTCTTTGGGTTTTGGAAACAAAATATGCATCATTTGGGTGTACCACTATCACCCAATTCACCTAAAAAATTAGAAGTTTTTAGTGGGGTTGAGAAAGGAGTAGATTCTGCTACAGATCTAAGTCACCGTGTAAGCTGCCCTGATGCCTGAGCTGCGTTTTGGTCAGGGTTCCACCAGAGAAGCAGAATACGAATATGCACATACATATGTTTGTATTTCAATATAAATTACATACATACCTCAGGGTAAAACTCTAAAGCTTCTAGAAAAAAACACATAGACAATCTTTGTGATCTTAGAGATGGCAGATATTTAAGAGACAGACAAAAGTAATAATCATAAAATATATTCCATCAAAATTCAAAGCTTCTGTATCAAAAAATCATTAAGATGATGAAAAGGCAAGCCGCAATGGGAGAAAATATTTGCATACAAATATTTCACAAAAGCTTCATACCCAAAATACACATGAAGAATTCCTACTACTTGGTAATAGAAAAACAAATCGTTTTTTAACTGCAAAAATTGAAAAAAATCATATGATTGCAATTATACAAGTGGCCAATACACACAAGAAAAGATGCTATAAACATTGTTGGTCATCAGGGAAATGCAAATCAAAACCACATTGAGATACTAATTTACACTGACTGGAATAGCTAAAATTACAAAGATGGACAACATTGTGACAAATGTCACTCTTCTACATTGCTGCTGGGAATACATAAAGATAAAATTTCTTCGAAAAACAATTTGGTAGTTTAAACATATACTTACAGGGTATAACTTAGCAATTCAACTCCTAGGTATTTACTCTAGGGAAATGAAAATATATTCATAGAAAAATCTGTTCAAGAATTCTCAAAGCAACTCTTCCAAAATAGTCAAAACCAAAGCCAAAACAAAACAAAACAAACAAACAAAACAATTAAGGAAGTTAATGGCTAAATTATATTGTGGTATATCCATACAATAAAATTCTACTCAATAATAAATATGGACAAACTACTGTGTATCAGTTATCTGGTGCTATGTAACAAATCACCTCCAAATGTAGTGACTTACATTGTACATAAGTGATGAATCACTGAATTCTACTCCTGAAACCAATACTGCACTTCGTGTTAACTAACTAGATTTTAAATAAAAATTTGAAGAAAAACGATGTAGTGATTTAAAACAACAAAAATTTATTATTTCTCACAGTTTTGTAGGTTGACATTGTGGTTCTTCTGTTGGTCTTGCCTAGGCTCGCTCTTGCATCTATATTCAGCTATTGCCTAAACTGGGCTGAAAAGGTCCAAGATAATCTTACCCACATTGTCTGAGGCCTTGATGCTAGCTGTGGCCTAAAGCCACCTTAGACTTACTCCATATGGCCACTTTATCTGGATGGTCTTCTCATCTCTAGGCTTTCTCTCTCTGTCTTATCAAGACAGGCTGGACTGGATGCTGGCTTCCAAAATTTAAAGTAGAAGCCGTCGGCTCTCTTAAGGCTTGGAGTCAAAGGTCAAAAGTCAAAAGTCAGAAGTCAAGGGATATCACTTCCAATCAAGTCACAAAAGCAGCCCAGTTTCATGGGGTTGGAAATAGATCCTATCTCCTGATGGGAAGAGTAGCCATGCTACATGGCAAAGAGGAGATGTAACAGAAAAATGTGATTCATTTGACAGGCTATTTTTACCAATATAATATCACAATACATACAACATGGATTGATCGCAAAAACAATACTTTGACTGAAAGAAGATATTTACAAAAGAGTAAACAGTATATTACTCCATTTATATAAAATTATAGAATAGAAAAAATTAAGCTATGGGGCAGAAATCCTAATACCAGTTGCATCTGGTCATGGGGGTAGGGGTGTGAAGGTTGATTGAAAATTGGGACAGGGAAGCTTCTTTAGTGACTTTTATGAATTTGAGGTTATCTTCATTGATTTTAGTATTCATGTGAAATCAACATATATAAATCTTTCTTCTTTGTTCATATAATTCCTCCTTCTCCATTAATTAGATTAGCAAATTAATTGAATATCCTATATATTACTTCTATTGAAGTTTATCTCTTAGTGAATTACCATGCTCTGAAAATTTTTTGTTACAATTTGCCTCTCAGTGCCCAAAAATGTCTATTTATTTCATTGTTGTTCCTTTTAGCTTTTCTTATAGCCCATCAATTTTTGAGCCTAAAATCAATAGAAAAAATGAGAAATGACTTAGAGTTTTCCCCCCAAATTTTGATGTAGCTAGAGGAAATAAGTTATAAGTAAATCTGTGTTTGTACATAATTTGAATGAACAGAAAATCAGTTTTATTTTCTTTTATCACCAAGCAAAAAAGATTAACTTTTTTAAGGGAGAATTTTTAAATATACATAAAAGTAGATAGACCAGTATAATGAATCCATTACCAAACCCTAGGAAATATAAACAGGCCAGTCTTGCCCCATCTGTACTCCTAGGCCCAGTGCTATTAGGGATGGACCATCTTGTTATACTTTTCAAAAATTATCTAAGACAGCATGTGAGTTTAATTTATTCCATCAACTAGATAAACCTGAAAAGAAAACAAAACTGTTACTAAAATACCAAAGTAATTAATAACTTCTGGTTCTGAGAGGCAACTTTTTATCTGATGAGATGAAGAAAAGGAGTAACACATGTTACATATTCATTTTTTTAAAGAGTTCACACACAGCTCTTGGTCCTCAACTCATGACTGCTGTGTTGCCACAAAACTGATGGCAAATGTTTTTCAGTGACAGGTTGCAATTGTCCAGAACATATTTTCTTGGTAGAAGAATCTCACAAATAGAAGATTTTCATTTGGGGGGGAAGGGAAGCTTAAAACTGCTCATAAAATTTCTTTTTGTATCACTTTTGCATCATTATTACCAAACAATGAGAATGTGAGTCCAGTAAAAGATCCATGTTGGTGGAGTAATATGTAGTGTCTGGTTTACTGGAAAATTCATTTTGTACATATTCTCTCATCATTTCAATTCTTTCTTTCTTTCTTTCTTTCTTTCTTTGTAAAATGTTTGGATAAAAAGTCACATTTATTTTTTATTTCATTTGGACTTTTTTTTTTCAAGTCCTTTTGCAACAATGTTGATTAAATTCAATAATTAGGTGATTTCCGTCAAGTTTCCATTATTTGAGAACTTCATTTTTCAATATGACCTCTGTGGGACAAAACTCTTTCACTTAAAATTTAACCACTAGAACTACTTGTTAGTGCTCTAGAAATAATAGTGAATTGTCTTTGTTCTTTCAGACACTGGTCCTGTGTGTTTTGTTCGATTTGTTTGTAAAACAAATAAACACAGCCTCCTTATACTCTCTGCAGTCTTCATGACTTGAGCATTCTCAACACGGTCATTCAGCCTGAGCCCTCATTTTATGTAAGTTCTGTCTGTCTGACTGAAAACAGTTTACAAACTATTAATGCAACCTTTAGTGTTGGTCTAGGCTAGGCAGGATCTCAAAATAATGTAACCATTTACTTTTTTCTTCTCAAAATATTTTTGTTTGAGACTCTTCTTGTTTATTTTACACTCCGTTCAGTTCTCAGTACATATTAGGAACACAATTTTGAAAAGCAGTCATTAACATTATTGTAATTTGTCTTGCCTTTTGTAACAACACGAAGAAAGAAGACATGACTCTTAATGAAATCAACTCTTCATCAAAATGGAGCTGCTGTTGACCATCTGGAGGGTTCTGTTGAGCTCACAGATTCTCTCCTTTTACTTTCCATCATCCTTTTTTCCCCTTCTAAAAGTAGTCTAGTTCTCATAAACATATTAATATTTTCTGTTATTTTTTATTACATTTGTTTGCTTGTTTGGGCCGTTTCATGATTTTGTGCATGAGAGATTTCAGTTTCCCTGTGATGTATTAAGAGAAATTGAACATTTTAAAGCTACCACAGACTTCTTTTTCCAGGATAGTTTTTTGTTTCCAGTAGGATAATTCTTTCCATTTTATTTAAATTTTGACATATTCAATAACTCAGAAAAAAATGTCCAAAACTAATCTGAATTTAAGATATGCAAAAGTACAATTAAAATGCATATTTAAAATTGCTCCTACATTATATAGAGCTATATAAATTGGTAATCAAATTACTCCTACTCTGTACATTGACTTGTTGATACATGTAGGAATTTTTATCACTGGAACACTATTTTCTTCAGGTCATTTTACTACATTTGGGACAATTCTGCATGTGGTCTCACTATATCAGTGTCAATGTTATATGTTTTTTCGTATGGAACTACTGTCCGGACAAGATGCATTGGACAGGCTAATATATAACTGCATACATTGGGATGCATAAAACATGCAACCTCACACACAGACATTCTGGATACACATGATACTGTCACAGTTTTGCTGTATAAATACAGGAATTCTTATAAACTCTTTTTTGCATGATTTCCATCAAAAATCTATAAAGTATTTTGGGGGCCCCAGTCGGTTGAGCGTCTGACTTCGGCTCAGGTCATGATCTCACAGTCTGTGAGTTCGAGTCCCGTGTCGGACTCTAGGCTGACAGCTCAGAGTCTGGAGCCTGCTTCACATTCTGTGTCTCCCTCTCTCTCTGCCCCTCCCCCACTCATCAGTCTCTTTGTCTCAAAAATAAATAAACATTAAAATAAATTTTAAAAAATCTATAAAGTATTTAAAATTGTATACTCTGAGTTATTTAGATCATTCCTAATAAAATTTCCGTTTTATGTAGGTATTGTAGAGAGCCAAATTTTCCGCTAGCAATTTTGTGTGTCTGATCATTGGAAGAAATTTCAGGTCCATACATTCCAAGCCTTGTTTCTCCTCCACAACCCTCGTCTCTGGGGCTGAGCAGATAGGACATGTTCATATTGCAGCATAATCTGTGGCCCTACACTTCTGTTACATGTGGATGAGTCAGCACTGGGGACAATAGTGGTATCCCTGGAAGTCACTCCTATACCTGGACACCTAGCAATAAATAACAATACATGGTTTTGTTGAGTTACATAAATATGACTCCAAAATAAACATTTCCTCAGCTCAACTCCCTTTATTTGCCTCCCAAAACCCATGCCATTCTTTTTTTTTTATTATTATTATTGTTTACTTATTTTTGAGAGAGAGAGTGTACAAGCAGAGAAGGGTCAGAGAGAGAGGAGGACAGAGGATCCAAAGCAGGCTACATGCTGACAACAGAGAACCCAATGCGGGGCTCAAAGTGATGAACCGTGAAATCATTACCTGAGTCGAAGTTGGACGTTTAACCAACTGAGCCACCCAGTCACCCCAACTCATGCTATTCTAAAACCTTGATACACTAGGGCCAGTCTAACAAGGAAAAACATGGAGTGGAAAGAGACAATTTTCTTAACTGGGGAAAATATCTTACTTTGGCAAATTTTACAAAAACATAGGACTATGTGGACCCATTTCTAATGTCTCTCCTAGGCCCTAGAAATGGTCCATGAACCATTTTGGGACTTTGACATTTCATTAATTTTATAGTGTATCTGCAAGATACATCGCAGTAAATTATAGTTTATCGATTACTCTTGACATATTGCTGATGATAACATATAACAAAGAAAAATCAGATAGAATTAACAAACTATTTAAGTATTATATAATTCAATGGTTATAGGCTATCATATATAATATATATTAACAATTAATTAATTATATAATATTTACTTATTTAATAATACAATTACAACAGTAGCTCATATTCATATAGCACTTATCCTGTAGCAGGCACTTTTCCACGGTTGTTTGATCTTCACTCCAACACTGTCGGGTACTATCGTGTTAGAGGATCTAAGACATAACCTTTGTGCAGAATTCTAAGACAGAGATCCACATGTCTCTGTGGCCAGGCAGGTGGGATGAAGGGGGAAGCCATGGGTGTAATGTCACCAGGCATTTGTTTGCTCCCTAGAGACAGGGGAGACTTGAATTGGACAGCTCAAGCGTCACTTAAGAATCATTATTTAGGGGTGCCTGGGTGGCTCAGTCGGTTGGGTGGCCGACTTTGGCTCAGGTCATGATCTCACGGTCCGAGCCTCGCGTCGGGCTCTGTGCTGACAGCTCAGAGCCTGGAGCCTGCTTCCGATTCTGTGTCTCCCTCTCTCTCTGCCCTTCCCCTGTTCACGCTGTGCCTCTATGTCTCTCAAAAATAAATAAACATTAAAAAAAATTAAAAAAAAACCAAAGTGCTAAAAAAAAAAAAAAAAAAAGAATCATTATTTAGATCCAGGGGCTCGTGGCCCTGCACAAATACTGGCCCAGATTCTCTGATTTTTTTTAAGAGAAATAAATATATGAATTGTGTGTGTGTGTGTGATCTCCTAATTTTAAGATATTGAGTTTATGTTTTAGAAGAAGAGCAAAAGGACTTGTGGCTCTAGTCCTGCCGTAAGGCCAGGACTGGTTAGCCACAATGCTCTTTTCAAAATCTCAGCATATAATCTGTATTTCTACACTCTCTTTCCCATGTTCCTTCAAAGTTTTGGTAATTTGCTGGTAGCACATTGCCTAGCATTATGCTGGACCCGGAGGGGCTGCTTTGTAAATATCTGAATCCATGAAGCCAGGTTGGTAATAGTCCCTGAGTTAGAAGCAAAGCTTGAGCTCTATAATCAGGATGCTTTGGGGGGCTGACACGAGAAAAGGTAACCATAGAGCAAAATTGAACTGTTTACTGCAGGTGATAATTTGGGTGGAGTAATCTAGCTTTAAAAGTAGATTAATTTTCCCTCTGGTTACTCTTTGCTGGCCGAGTATCCAGATTCACCTAAGAGTAAAGAAATACAGAGATGGACATAAAATGCTGACCCAAATCTGTAAATGAACAGTCACAAACATTTCGAGCTCCTAGTGCACACGGCCCACTTTGATCTCAGCTGTATGCAAGTTGTAACTGCTCTCTAAAGCACATAGGCAGCCAATTTGACAACCTTTGCCCCAGTTATCTTGCAGCCCCCAAATCTGCATTCTGGAAACCTCAGAAATGAAACTGTAGAACTCATGCTATAGACAGTATAAATTCCTGTAAGTCCAGCGACCTCCTGAACTTGTTGGTTGCCATTAACTTCATTTTACCTATTTTCTTTTCCTTTAAAATGTTTGTTTATATGGTTTCATACTCCCCGTGACCAAAGGCTCATGTCAAATGATTGAAATTGTTGTTTCCAGAAATTCCAGTAAGTTGGCTTTACTAGCATCTGCCTGTTCTGACTTTTGAGCTCTGTGGATGTATCTGGGTACCTCACTGGAAGTCATCAATACGGGGCCTAAAGCTGGCCTTTTAGACATGGGAGCCAGAGGGAGGCTCACCTCCTTTCTATCCCCTCTCCCCTGTGCCCAGTGGCCTCTCTGCTGCTATCATTTGCATTTCAGTCTATTTTATTTCTTCAGTCCAAGCATGCATGTGATTAGTCCCTTCTGGAGCTTTGCCAGACAACTCAGAAGTTTCTGGCCTCCAGTGTCTAACCCCTAAGGCGGCAAACTCAATCTATTTAGAGAGCTGTTAATTAAGTGAATTATGTTTGGTCAGGTATTTATGAGCGAAGAAAATCAGAATGGAAATGATAAGTGTGCCCTTACAAAAAGACTGAGTAAGCTATATGCAAATTAAAAAAAAAAAAAAAAAGGCAACCCAACAGAAAGAATCTCTCTAGAAGGGTTTTGCCTCTAGTCTAGTTTAGTTTTTCTCCTTAACCATTCGAGAGAATACATTTGGTCTTTAGTGACATCATTCCCATCCCAAATGTGCTTGTGAACCTGGGGAAAATGCAAAGAAGAACTGAGAGGAATGTAAGTACTGTGTGTTCTCTCCTTGGAATTGTTCAAGGGAACGCTGCTTACTTAGAAACAGAGCTCTAGGAGGTATGCCTGCCGTCTGTAGTCCAGATGATGATGATCATGGGGATGAATTAAACATTTAGAAATAAACCCTAATGCTTGTTACTGTTTGCAAGGATAAGGCAGCCGAAATATTGTTTCATTACTCATAACGCATAAAATAGCTAGAACTTGTTTGTGTGTCATGTACCCACAACTTAGAAAATATATTTAAAAAGACACAGTGATTGTGGATTTTTGCGTGTGTCTTGGCACAATCTCCGGGTAGGCTATGGTGCATGCATAATGTGTGAGGACATGGGGACAACGCCAGAAGCTTGAAAGCATGGTTATCATCATCATCACTTCTCTTTCATGAGGAATCGCGCTCTGAGATGGATTGTTTCATATATTGCTGTGCACACATGATTCTACACCCGTCCATCAGTTCATCGGGAATAACCCCATTCCTGCAGCTGTGAAGACACTTAAGCTGTTCACGATTTTTTACAAAGATGCAAAGGAAACGAAATGAGTATGATTCCCGAGCACTGCTCATCAAGAACAGGCAGCCTCCAACGGACATAGAAAAGGGGAATGAAAATATTCGATATATTCATAAGACATTCACAAAGTCAAGGCCCATGGAAGTTTTTCTTTTGATGTGATTAAAAAAAAAAAAAAAAGTACATTTGCTTTGGTTGGTAAAGCAATAGGAGTAAGTAATGGCGGTGGAATCATCACCTTTCCTCCAAAGTCAGGACACAACCCTGGTACGAAGCAGGATGTAAAAGGTCGTTTGTGCGATCCAGAAGGTTGCAAGGGAGATATACAGCCCAGAAAACACAGCTGGATAGAAAATGAGTGGCGGAAGGTCAAGCAGAACTCGGAGGTGTTAAGGCACGGGAATGCTGAGTGGTGCCAAATCCAAAAATATTAAGCTGAAGCAGGCGATTTACCTACAACTTAAGATATTTAGGAAAAGGCTCTAGGTTTTAAGAAGTTAAAGAATGACCCAATCTTCTTTCCAGTCTATCTATTCTCTTTTACAAACCTTTGTACTGCTCTGCCACTAACCAAAGCAACCAGTTGTTTCAGTCAACAGATAGTTCGGGTTGAAAACTAGCAAGGAAGTAGGTGAAGTGATCCTGAGTAGGTTCAGGGCTGGATAGGGATCCAGTAGTTTTTGAAACCAGCTCCTACAGTATCATGAAAGAAGAGTATTAACTTGGGGAGCCTGGGTGGCTTAGTCGGTTAAGCGTCCAACTCGGCTCAGGTCATGGTCTGTGGGTTAATGAGTTCAAGCCCTGCATCGGGCTCTCTGTTGACCGCTCAGAGCCTGGAGCCTGTTTCAGATTCTGTGTCTCCCTCGCTCCCTGCCCCTCCCCCACTTGCACTCTGTCTCTCTCTCTCTCTCAAATATAAATTAACGTTAAAATTTTTTAAAATTAAACTTACAATTAAATAGATTATATTAAAAATAAAGATGATAAACACTCAAACCCCTCCACTTCCTGATTATTTTACATCTTATTATAATCCGTACTTTTGAAGGAATTCTGTTACGTTGTAATTATATGATGGAAAGACTCCAGAAGATGTGCTCCCGGACATCTGTCTCTAACGCTGCACTCAGTGAAAACACGCTGGTAACTTGAAATCCCCTACACTGGAAAACACTTACCAGGACATTCATAGGCCCTCACTGTAGCATACCGTCTCCAAGAGTGGGCCTGCTCTTTATATCAGATCTGATTTTAGAGGCAAAATAGAATCCCTTTAGAAAGTAAATGCATGAAATTGGGGCACCTGAGTGGCTCAGTCAGTTAAGCCTCCAACTTTGGCTCAGGTGAGCCCCGCATAGGGCTCTGTGCTGACAGCTCAGAGCCTGGCGCCTGCTTCAGATTCTGTCTCCCTCTCCCTCTCTCCCTCTCCCCACTCACTCTCTGTCTCTCATAAATGAATAAACGTTAATTTTTTTAAAAAAACGAAGTAGATGCAAGAAATCTTTAAATGTGGGAAAGAAGTACCCAAGCCAACATTTCTCTGATCTTGCTGTCTGTAATTTTTGACCATTCAGCCATTCATTGAGTACCTTCTATCACCGTGCTAGGCTTTCTGGATAGAACGAAGCAAAAGACGTGATACCTTCCTTCAGGGAGCCCATGGCCCAATATGCCACCAGAGGAGGATACAGATGATTACGACAGAGGTTGGTATGGGAAGGAAACACAAGGTTCATGGAAGTACAGGAAAGGAAAACCTGTTAGAGCATGTGTGGGACTCACACCATAACCAAAGCGACACTTGATGCTGACTAAAGTAGTAGGTTCTTGGGGAATCTTACAGAAAGAGAGCATTACAGTGCACGCAGACTTACCACGGCTCTGAGAAGCCTGGGGTGTCCTCTGGAAGCAAGGCCTGCATATGGCTGCTGCTGGGTGAAGTTGGGAGGGAGTAGGCAGCACCTACTAAAGGCATAACAATGCTTTCCAGCTGAGCAATGGCCTTGTTAATGAGAAGAGCAGCCTGGTAATGGAAGTTTGCCCATTCCAGCTGATAGTCTTGCATACGTTCCTACTTACAGCCCCATGCAGTTTGGCTACCTGAGAAATATTTCTTCTCATTCATCCAGACTGAGGGTGTTTGAGAGAAGTGGGAGGGAAACTTTAAAAAAAGGAGGCCTGGGGCACCTGGGTGGCTCAGTCAGTTGAGCATCCAACTTCAGCTAAAGTCATGATCTCACGGTCTGTAGGTTCAAGCCCCGCATTGGGTTCTGTGCTCACAGCTCAGAGCCTGGACACTGCTTTGGATTCTGTGTCTCTCTCTTCCTCTGCCCCTCTCCCACTCATGCTCTGTCTCTCTCTCTCTCTCTCTCTCTCAAAAATAAGTAAATATTTAAAAAAAAAGAAAAAGGAGGCCTGATCTGAATCTTTTTTCATTTTCATTTAATTTAAATTTTATTTCATTTTAATCTTATTTAAATTTTATTTAAATTAATTTTATTTTAATTTTTTATTAATTTAGAATATTAATATTTTATTTTATTTTAATTTTAGAGAGAAAGTGAGCAGGGGAGAGAGAGAGACAGACACAGAGAGAGAATCTCAAGCAGGCTCCACACTCAGTGCAGAGCCTGACAATGGCCTCGATCCCACAACTCTGGGATCATAACCTGGGCTGAAATTAAGAAATGGACGACCAATCGACTGAGTCACCCAGGTGCTCCATTCAACGGAATAGGATGGAAAGAGGGACCAGACAAAAAGCGTATCAGGTGATAACCACCTGGCTTCATGGATAATTCCCATCTGAAAGAGGGCTATTTCCGGGATAGTTAAAAATAAACTTGGAAGGTAAAAAGAAAGATGAGGTAAGAGTGTAGGAAAGGGATGAAAAGCCACTCAGTTGCTGATAAGATTTTCAGTTGGTCCCTGAGATTGGGCCTGGAGCTCTAAAATAATGATTAAATTCTCATCCAATTCCTGAACAAATACTTCTAATATTAAGCAACTGAGAAGTAAATTGAAATGACATTATTAGAAATAAGTGTCTATGTATAATAATTTTCAGGCTCTTTGCCTGAAAGAAGAGATTTCATCATCTGTATTCATTGCTTTCAAAATGGCTAAACTGAATCCTATATTTCTTCACATTAAATTGAAGCCTGCAGTTATCAAAATGCTGACAAGTTGAGTTATTGGTTATTTTCAGGGCCCATGCAAAGACTTTTCCATTAATAACATTCACTGTGTACATTGATAGAAGAGAATTATTTAGAGCTACCAAATGTGTTATTACAAGGTATCCTGTGTGCCCTAAAAGAAGTCATTTTTGACATATAGGGGGTAAAAAGGATATTCGTGGGGGGTGACAAATGACAAAATATCTTTGCCAATAAAAGAGAGGAAAATGCAGCAATGCAATTCTACAATAACTCAGCTGAAATCTCTCTCTCTTTTTTGTTTTTCAGCAAAGTTTACCATGGTCATCTCACAAAAAAATAAGAGGTGAAACCAGAAAAGGAGAACTTAGATAATGAAATATGTTTTAAATGCTGATTTATCATGTAGACTTAAAAATCCCTGTTGGAAAAAAAAAATTGGCCATCTATTTCCTTTATTTCATACTAAAAACGTCTCAAACTACCAGCTCAAGTATACAAGACTGTGCCATGTGCCTTTAAGGGATAAAAAAATATGTTTTAAAAAGTTCTAATTTAAACTATAAAGAGAGTGGTTCAGGGGTAAATATGGGGTAACTATTATGGGACGTGGGAGGCCTTATTTGGTAAATAAGAACTTCAAGCTTCCGTTTTAGGATGTGGTTGTCTACATAAGTAGTTTTCAAACTCTTGCATATATCGATCCATGAACTATATTGAGAGGTTCGACGTGCACCATTTTGAACACATCCCTTTAGACATGATGCTACACAGATGTAACTATACCCACACCCCACAACACAGAAACAGATACGCATGGCCCAAGAACGGGGACGTGATGACAACTTGAGTTTCACTTCTCCACAGAGTTGATTTATATCGCATAGTTACTGCTCTCAAGTACTGAGTTAGGCAGCATAATAGACACAGAAAATATACTTAATTCCTGTCCTCAGGAAGGCATCTTCTAGGAAATGGAGACAGGCATCAAAAAGGCAAATCACAATATAATAAGGTAAGTAGTTTTGCCATAAAGGTGTGGAGGGCAGCGCTGCAGAATTACCCAGAACGGAGGACTTCCCTTTGCCGAGACTCAGGAAAGGCTTCCCGGAAGAACCGACACTTAAAGTAATGGGATGTTGCCAGTCAAGGTAAGTGGAGAGGTCTGAAATTAATACACGCCACTTGATTCTAAAAAAATAAACACTATAGAAACATGATCAAAAGTTTTCCTGAATACCAGTACACAGACCGCATAAGACCTTTCTGAACTGTGAGCCACTTTCTGAGGTCTTGGGTTGTTTGTTGCTACAGTAGAGCCTGTTTTATCCTTTCTAATACAATCGCATGATTGTCTTGTTGGGGCCAAAAGGTCAGATCATGGTACCTAAAGGCCAAAAGGTCAGATCACCCTTTCCGTGAAAGGAGCAGATGTTCTCAGAATGATCTGGCCTGAGATAAGAAATCAGGATTTTGTAAGCAAGTCGGGAGAGGGAAAGTGTTCCTTCCCACTTGAGTCTTTGGTCTAAGGCAGGGAGATTCGGGGGGGGGGGGGGCGGCATTTCTGAGCCTGGGAGTCGTGTAAGGGGTGTTGAGTGTAACAGGCATAGCAGCTTCCACCTTGTAAGGAGAGATGGGGAGAGCTACAGGCTTTTGTGCCTGGTCAGCAATGTAAGCCTTCTTGGTATTGCATTTCCCTTCCGTTTTCCCCAAACCCTCAATAAAGCCTTGCTTCGAGGCACAGCGTGCTGTCAGCTACGCTGTGGGCAGTTAGGGAAGGATGGGCCTTGTTTCCAACAGGCCAATAAAAGAGGGAGCAGTGCCCTTATCTCCGGAAGTTGCAGGCAAAGACCCACTGGGCCAGCTGCGGGCCAGAGAACAGGGAGTAAGAGGAAGATAACAGGCAGTGCGGTAATTCACTCGGTATAGTTCTCTCCTGTCTGAAGCACAAGTGAACCTAAGGTGCTGAGCACCAAAAATAGCCTCTACCACTGGCCCACCTTCCTGATCTCAGAGAACTGCAAGCTGCGATTTCATGGTGCAAATGGAAAATTTCCACGAGGATTACACAGTAGGAAACATGTCATTCTGTCTTCCTTGTTATCAGCTCCTGTGCTGTATTTATGCTGCAGTAACAAACAGCCCGAGAATCTCAATGGCATAAAATAAGAAAGGTTTGTTCCTTGTTTATTTAGGTGCTTAATGAAGGTCAGTTGTAGCCTCTGCTCAAAGTCACGCGCTTTCCAGGACTCGGGCTGAGGGGACAGCCACCACTGTGGCAGAGGGAAAAAGAGCACGAAAAAGTGGGTGCTGGCCTTAAAGATTCCACCCGGAAGTGATATATGTTGCTTCCGCTTACCCAACGCAAGTTCCGCACCCAGGGAAAGGCAACGGAGTTAGAATGCGCAGAGCCTGATGGTTCACACACACCCCACACCTTTCTCAGGAAATCCCTTGAGCACCTTGCTGAAGAGTGTGTTGTTTTAATTCAGCGAACAATAACCAATTTTAAATGTACTGAATAGGCTGTTATCTTTACTGACAAGAGAAATTGTGTAGTTGTGTAAGGCTTGGTCATAGGAAAAGAAGATGAAAACAAAAAGAGAAAAGTGTAGGTGGGGAGTAGATGATGACTAAGTATAAGAAGAAGAGAAATAAGAGAAATGAGGGAGAGATGGAGCATCAAGACAGTGAGCATCCCTCGTTCTTGCCCTAAATGGCTTTGCTACAACTTTCTATTTCTCCAATTCTCCACTGGGGTTCACTTTTTGAGGTCCTAACTAGTTAATCTAACAACAACAACAAAAACCCTAAGAAAAAGGAAGCAGCAAAGAAGAGCAGGAGCATGTGGGCAAATCAAAGACACTTGAGTCTGGGCTACCAAAGAGAGATAAACTGAAGGGGGAAAAGTCAGGGGGAAAAAGGGCAAAAAAAAAGTGGTGGCCACCCATGTAGAGTCTACTTAAGCTGGGGGAGGTGCATCAGATGAAATGATACAGTTTGTTACTGTGGCCCTTGAAATAGCAGATTTGCCCCTTGCTGCATTCTGCCTGATCATGTTTGCAAAGCTCACACTCTTGAGATAGTGTATGTGGCCGGGGGAAGTAGATTGCCGGCTGGGAATTGGTTATCTCAGAAGAAATACACTGGGCCCTTTGTGTCATGACTTGAGGGTTGGCCTGCACTGAAAGAGCCCGCCTGGTCAGGCTCCTGAGTCCGGCCTTTTCCCGCCCATCTTTAAACACACACTGTCTTCCCAATTCCACGCAGCTGCGGTTTCAGAGAAGAGGTTGAGCCTGCTCAGTAAAGGTGGTCATATATGAATGTATTCCAGGGAAAACCTTGTTTCTGAACCATGAGAATTGTTTTTTTTTAAAAGAAAGTTTAAAATGTTTGCAGTTCCACAAACCTGGTGCTAAAAGCATCATTTCAGTGTAACCAAAGCTGCCTTCAGTAGCGCTTTGCTACTAGACTATCAGACCATCAGGCATCTCGATTAAATGTCAGACTGTCTCTTCACATAACAACCATGAAATCGTTTCATCGAAATCCACCATGAGAGAGGTTCTGTGTCCTCGAAGAGAGGACGCGCAGTGCCTGGGAGTAGCAAGCCCTTGAAATGGCCGTGTGTTTTGTTCACCTTAAAGCCTCCGTTTATCGTTTTTTCACGACTTGATTGTGGAACTGTTGTTTTTGTTTTTAATTTACACGAAGTAGAAATTGTTTTCTACAGAGAATCCGCTCATTGTTTGTTACTAAGCAAGAAACCTTTGAGTATTGCAAAGGATTTAAATTCTCTTTCAGAGTTGTATTGCATCTCTCCTCTTTCTGTGAAATGAATACTTCCCTTTTCTTCCTTCATCTACATTCCTCAGAAGCTGTCATATAGGGCAACCACAGACCTAATCAGTGCCTCCATGTGAAAAAAAAAAGTTATGTGTGTGGGTGTTCATTCATAGATAGAAAGAACGGATTGGTGATTGCCAGAGACGGAGGGTTGGGAGGTGAAACAAGTGAAGGGTGTCAAAGGCACAAGTTTCTAGTTATAAAATAATAAGTTGTGGAGCAGCTGGGTGGCTATTTGGTTGAGCATCTGACTCAGTGTCAACTCAGATCATGATCCCAGGGTGGTGGGCTCAAGCCCCATGTTGGGCTCTGCGCTGAGCATGGAGCCTGCTTAAGATTCTCTCTCTCTCTCTCTCTCTCTCTCTCTCTCTCTTTCTCTTCCTCTCTCTCCCTCTGCCCCTCTCCCCCACTTGTGTGCTTTCTCTCTAAATAATAAATAAATAAATAAGTCCTGAAGATGTAATGTACAGCATGGTGACTATAGTTAATAATACTGTAATGCATATTTGAAAGTTGCTAAGAGAGTAGATCTTAAAAGTTCTTATCACAAGAAAGAATTATTTTCGTAGCTATATATAGTGACAGAATTATCGGGGCGATCATTTCACAATATTATGAATATCACATCATTACAATGCACATCTGAAACTAGTAAAATGTTATATGTCAAATATACCTCAATTTATAAAAGGGCTGAGCCCATTGGGTCTCCAGCTTGGCAAGCCCCATTGTCTGAGAGAAGCAAAGGGCATTTCTTCCACTAGGAAGATGCCTATCCCAGGCTAGTGTCTTGGCGAGCAGAATATGGGCTTCATTTCAGTCCCCACATGCCCTTTGGGTAGACACCTTTGTCAAGCACACAAAATGCACAGCTACACATGTCAACTCTTATAGGTTCATACGGGATACGATTGGTCCACATGTGGGTTCTTGTATAAGCTGGGCCAGTCAAGGCCCTTCTGTGGGATTTCTTCCAACCGGACCAAAGAGAGTCAGACTCTATTGGTGAAGGTCAAAAGATGAATTTCATGACCTATCAGTGCTGAGATTTCTACCATTTCAAAACAAGCTACTGATAGTAAGAAAGAATGATGCCAACATGCACAAAGAAAGAAGAGAAAGAGAGGGCAAGCATGCAACCAGCCCTGAAGTTCTTGTTTCCAGAAGTGCCTACGACCAGCAGCCTCCCACTGTCGTCATGGGTGGGTGGTTTGGTTGTTCAGCCTTCCCTTGGATTCCATGAGTCAACAGACAATTTTTTTACTTACCTTCTTTGAGCTGGGTTTGCATCGTGGCAACTTGAGAGTCACGAAAAAATTGCAACAGTACTGCAAAGAGCGGTCATGTATCATGGCACCCAATGCTTCCAAAGGTGGCTCCATCTTGCAGAGATCAGTCCCTGACTAGCCAGAGAGGAGGTAACTGCAACCCAGACACAGAGAGGTGTGTGCTTGTTAGATGACTAAGAAGCGACAATTCCCTATTTCTATCTGGATGACCTTATGTAAGTCTTCGGACCTCAGTTTCCACATCTGTAAAATGGGGATTTTTAATAGTTTCTATTTCATAGATTTGTTGAAAAGGTTAAAGGTAACAACACATGTAAGTATTAGGGATAGTGACTGGCGTGTGATAAATGTTAGATATGATTGTTGTTCTTTTATTATTTCCAGAGTCAGAATGGTTCTTGACATAGGATAGCACTAGTATGAGTTGTAAAAGGTTAAATCTCTTTTTAACCCTAACTCCATAGCTAATATTCTTTGACCTTAGGTAAGACATTTTTTTGAACCTCAATCTCCTCATCTGTAAATGGGAAAAATAATATTTTTTTGCAGGTTAATTGAAAGATAACATGAAATAGTGTGTATGAAAAAATTTTATAAACTCTAAACCCAATGATAAGAGATGAACGATGAGAAAGATGAATCTGGTTGCTTCTTTTCAAATGTGTTAAGATATCAATATTTTAATAGCTAAAAAAGAACTGAGATTTTGAAAACTAACATTCATCTATTAGATGCAATAGGTACTATATCTTCTAAAAATAGAAACTTTTTTCTCCATTGGAATCAATAAAACTATTTTTTAAATGTCTATTTATTTATTTATTTTGAGGGGCAGGGGGCCTGGGGGGAAGGTGCAGAGAGAGAGAGAGGGAGAGAATCCCAAGCAGGCTCCATGCCCGCTGCCAGAGCCCAAAGCAGAGCCCAGCACGGGGCTTGATCTCAGAACCATGAGATCAAGACCTGACCTGAAATCAAGAGTCAGACACTTAACTGACTGAGCCACCTCAAAAAACTATTTTAATTTTCATTTGAAAAAAAATGTGTCCTTTAAACATTCATACTTTTCTTCAATTTGCCCACATGCGAAAATCTCATGCTCCCTTCATGAGACACAGTCTGAGAATTTGAGGATATCCCAAGCTCAGCCTGGGAAAATGGCAATTTTAAAATTACAAATCAAATTTTGGCCTGATGTTTAAAACATTAGCCTGCGTACAACAAAAGGAGCCTCAAATCAAACCATCTGTTCTCTTTGCACGCTACTATTTGACAAGCGGAGATTTAAAAAATAAGTGAATACAGTCATCTCTGGACTGTTTCAGTGAGAGAGTAGCCTGACCAAGAAAAAAAATCTATTGGTTTTCCAGCAAGTTTGCAGATATTATTGAAAATGTTTGGCAGAATAAATTCAAATTAAAGAATAAAATTGAGAGACAAATTTTGAGAACAGACAAGTTGAACATAGCGCTACAACATCCCATTTCTCTTTTAATTTAGAACATCACCATGTTTCCATCACACACTCCTCCCCTCTTAACCTGAACATTTGCAAGAAAGGAACTATAAGGTGGAAGGGATTGGAGAAAGCCCAGGTGTCTGATTCAGCCATTTTCAAGCGTGGTCACAGATCTGCCCAGAGTAGCTCTTTGGTGACGTGGTCCCAAGGTTGTGCCACACACTACTGACTGCCTTCCAGCAATACTTTCCTTTTGGCTTCTTTGCTAACAAAAATCTCAATTTTTCCCAGTTCTCAATATGCCTAGCCCTGGGGACTAACTTGTGATTGGTCTCTGTCAACTCCTTGCTGCTACAGGCTGTAGAAATGACTCAGTTCTGGGTGCTATTACGGGGAGTGCTATAAGGGAGTGTGCTATCAGGGGAGTCTGCAGGGGAGCCCTGAGACGGTCTCCCATCAGACAAAAGGGGAAAGGCCCATGAGGACGCCCCTTCTGTCTTTGAACACTTACGCTGAGATATGCCTGGAGTTGCTGCAGACCTTTAGGAAGGGATGATGGGAAGACAAGCCCATCAGAGACACTGACTGAGTGGCTTAGCCATATTGAGCTGCTGACCCACTCTGGAAACTTCCATCTCCGGACTTCTTGTTGCATTGGTAATTGAATGACTTTATGGGATAAAATACTGTTAGGTGTTTTGTTACCTGTAAGGAAAATCGCCCTAACTGATAATAGAGTCTTCCACAAAAAAATTTCACCCCCAGCCTTTCCTCCCTTCTGCCCCATAATACTGGGATGAAAACTAAGCTATGCATTTAAAAGCACAGAATGTCAGAATTGAAAGGCACTCTACATCTCCAGTTAACATGATAAAGTAAGAAATTCAGAATAGATTCCCCTTGTTTAAAGGGTTGACCCACTAGGGCAAATACCTTGGAGAGAAAGGAGAAATATGCATAAATCACCTGAACTTTGGTGTGAGTCACTGTATCAAAATGATTTTGATTTTGATTTGTCTCTGGACAGAGAATATTAAGCACTTGGAAAGTGTGAGGATTATCGTTAAGAAACAGAATCTGGAGGCTTTAAGATCAATGTCTTCTTCAATTTTTGAATGGCCAGACCTTAAGTAAATTTTTCTCCAAACGTCATGCGAGGGGAAAAATGCATTTTTCTAAGTTGCTTTCCAGAAATATACAATGAGAAGTTCCTCCAGAAGCCATGAGGGCTCTGGCCTCACCACACCTGTGGCTGCAAGACCCTGCTCTGGTCATTGGCAATGCGGAGGTAATTAAGATATATAACCCTTTGAAAGAGGTTTAAAACCCAAAGAGCTAAAATAAATACGATTAGGAGCATCAGAGACCAGTTTCCAAAGCAGCAAACATTTTCTGAACTCGTGCAATCCAATTCTTCCATAGCCCTGTAGATCCAGCCCGACCAATCTAGTCATCTGAGTTGTTGGCTTATAAGATTTTTCTTGAAATTTCGACAATTCTTTCTTCCATTTTTTGCCTCAAGCTTTTATAAAAACAGAGATTACTTTGCTCAGAGAGAATATATTCTTTTAACTTGATTATAAAAACAATGCATGCCTGTCCTTTATGGTGCACCTCCCTGCTCTGTTTAACAAAGGACGCAGATCATAGCGGGTGCTCAGTAAAGATGGTGGCATATGCAGGAAGAAATGCAGAAAACTTACAAATGCATAATAACAGAATTTTAGAGAAACACTTTATTATATATATATTTGTAGACTGTCAAATCTTGTTCCACGAATATGTTTTCTTCTCTTTTTTTCATGTTTTTATTTACCTTTGAAGAGAGAGAGCGTGAGTGGGGGAGGGGCAGAGGAGGGTGGGGACAGAGGATCAGAAGTAGGTTCAGCGCTGACAGCAGCCCCATGTGGGTCTCGAACTCACAAACCGTGAGATCATGACCTGAGCCGAAGTGGGTCACTCAACCAACTGAGCCACCCAGGCGCCCCCACAAATATGTTTTCTATATATATTTTAAATTGTCTTATTTCTTTTTTCAGTAAAAGGTAATCCTATTATAGTTGTTTTCTGAAAATGCTGGGCTTTTTGGAAATTTTCAACTGTACTATCCTCTACTGTGTTATAAGGAACAGAAGGTGTGTAACCTGCTCCCACGAGTTTACACATGTGATGGAGACAGATCTAAGTTTTCTAACTGCCACTATAAATTTCCCTGCTCTGCTAGGGAGGTCAGTGTAAGACATTTGGTAGAGTTTTATAGTCCGACCAGAACAATTTCAAAAACCGATGTAACCAGAGTAAGTAAATAATCAATGTTCTCCTTCATTTGCTGTTACATGCGGTAAATGGAAGTCCTAGCATATTTTCTTTGCTCACTTGAAGGGTGGATTTATGCACTGATGTCGCCAACCTTGTTTCAGGGGCTGTTGGTGTTGTGCACGCAGCTCTGGAAGTAAGGGAGGAATCTGTCATCGAAACTCCCCAGAACTGTCCTCATCAGCAGCGTGAGTTAGCAAATACGATATTGATGCCGCTGTACCGATTCCAGGTTGGGCACACACCATTCCAGTACCTCGGCTCCTGCAGACCCTCTGCGTGGTCAGGGCTGGGAGTTTTACCCAGAAAGACTAGGAGGAAACAATTTAGATTTTATTTTTAAGTTTCTTTGGGCAGACCATTATAAAAATTTTATTGCAGCCATCAACAGGGAAGCCGCAAAAGGATACGACAGGACTTGAGTTCAAATTATGGTCAGTTTCTGATCATGGATGCCCACATTACTTGCACACTGGGTTGTTCTTACCATTGGCAACATTGTCCCGGGGAAAACAGAGAAATATGGATAGTTTGTCTTAAGTTCCAGTTTTCCCATCTAGCATTCATTCGACAAATATGTATTAAGCACATATATGATACCAAGTATCCTTTCAGGTAAGGGGAACCCTACAGACAACAAAGCAAAGTCTCTATCCTCAGGGGTCTCTGTTTATTAGGCAGGTACCATAAACAAACCACTAAGAAATATATAATATGATACTGAGTAACCATAAATGCGAAATTGAAAAATAAAGGAGGGTGAGGGGATGAGAGTGATATTTCAGGGAGGGTTCTCAAGGGGAGAGGTGACTTTGAACGGGAAAGCAGATAAACTGAGGAAGCAGCCTTGGGGTGCCTAGAGGAAGCGTTCCAGGCTAAGGAACAGCAAGAACAAAGGACCTGAGGCAGGTTCTCAGTTGGCATATAAGAACCAGCAAGGAAGCAGAGTGATAAGCAGAGGGAGCCAGGAATCAGGTCTGGGAATTGGGTTCAGAGAGACAGCCAGGGACACAATCATGCAGGGCTTGGAGGTCCCAGGGAAGACTCTGGGTTGGTTCTAAATGCCGGTGATGTGACGGGAGGGTTATTGCAAGACGGCGACACGATCTATTTTGCCTTTTTTTTAAATGTTTATTTAATTTTTGAGAGACAGAGCATGAGTGGGGGAGGGGCAGAGAGAGAGGGAGACAAGACTCCGAAGCAGGCTCCAGGCTCTGGGCTGTCTGCACAGAGCCCGACACGGGGCTCGAACCCACGAACGTGAGATCATGACCTGAGCCAAAGTCGGACGCTTAACCGACTGAGCCACCCAGGTGCCCCCATTTTGCCTTTTAAAAGAATGTTCTGGCTGCAGTTTAGAGACTAGGTGGGGTGGGGGTGGGGCAGGGAGGAGGAGGCTAAAACTAGAAATAGGAAAACCAGTTAAGGGACTATTATAGAAATCATCCAGAGCCTGGGTTGGATATGGAGTGGAAATGAAAGAGAAAAATGAAGAAAACCTGGTTAAAAGACTCACCAACTGAGGCTATTAGGAAAAAAAAAAAAACAAAAACAAAAACAAAAAAACAGAGAAGCAGGTTTAGGTGGGTGTGGGCAGGTAGTCAGGGGCCAATTTTAGACATAAGTGTGAAATTGTAAAAAAAAAAAAACTCCCTCTCAATGGGGATGTTTATTGTAGACGTGCACTTCGGATCCTGCTTCTACCAAAAAAAGACATCAAGAGTGGAAAGGCCTGGTTAAGATGATCTCATGTGCCCTTGTGAGGCCTTATAGTGTGGGGTCCTCAGAGACTTGAGGGGCCGCCGCCCCGACTGCTATCAGAGATGGCAGAGAGGTGGGGGACACGTGTACCCAGCATTGTGCAACAGCACAGCACCCATCAAAGTAGATTGTGGTGAAGGAAGACAAAGAGACTGTCAGGCATTCTAGTAACCCCAGAACGTCAAGACCAGCTACGTGGTCTGGGAGACGGAAAAGGAAAGCAAACCAGAGAACATTGCACACTGGATTCTCTTATCCGTATAGAATAATGCGTGCTTTCCTCATCCTACTGTCAGTGCCCTACTGTGGCTACTGAAACCATTGCTGTGGTTAGAAGCCCTGACCGAGGAGATGTTCTCGGATAATTCACGGCGACGCATGAACTTCGGCAAGGATGAACAGAAGGGTTCCCCTAGAAATAGGTCCTCGGGGACCTGCTCCAGTTAAAATGAGGTGATGTTGTAGGAGGAGCAAAGAAACCGTGAACGGAAGATGAAGAACGTGTGGACCTTGATGATAAAGAGAGATGGGCTGCCGGTTTGGAGGGGCCGAAAGGACGGATTGTACATGCCGAACGAGTCAGTCTTTGTCCGAAGCACTGTCAGTGGGAGGAAAAATGCTGCAGAGTTAAGGCTAAGAAAAGATCTGCAATCAAGACTGATGCAGGTGATGACACGACTACTCCGAAACAGGCTTTGGGGGGATGTGGAGGTTACTATGACCCGAGACGTATCATCTGCAGAGTTGGAGGTCAGATCAGAAATACAGTAAACCGTGTCCAGGAATACTTTTGCAATTCTTCAGTCTGTAAAGGCCAGAGAAGAATGGAATGTACCTGAGTAAGGGACTGGCCCCGAATGCAGTGCCGGTAGATCCCATGTTAGGTACCAAATAGCGTGTCCCAGCCGCCTATGACAGACGCGACCAGGAGACGTTCAAAGGAAAAGGAGAAATGGAAGTCTTCCGAACTGACGTTATGGGACCTGCCAGGGAAAACATCCTCTGTAACAGAGGATGGCGCGTCTGCCCATAAGACTCAGACTCCTGAACACAGCCGGCTCTGAGACCAGTTTCTCAAACCGGGTCTCCGCCCAACCGGGTAAAAGGACCTTTAGCACCCATGGTCATAAATTAAGCAGCTACCACCTCTTACCAAACTTAAGGCAAAAGAGCTTCTCAGCCTCTGAAATTTGTCACATCAGATGAAAAGCAAAAAGAAGGCTGCCAATGAGAAAACGAAACTATGGTTCAGAGGAGAAGAGAGCCGATGCAGCCAGACGGCTGAGCTCCTCTAGAGCAGTAGACTTAAGTGACCCCTTAAGTGCCCAGAACCTCAAGTGCAGGCCTCAAGAGTTGGGGAACCAGGTTGTAGCCATTGTTGTACAGGGCCCTCTCTGGCAGTTCAAAGATCGGCCGTGGCTCTTCCCTGACCGACCACCAGTTGATGTATTTGTTAAATTTAAAGACTTTTGGCTCAAATATGATGAAATTTGTCTAGATCTAAATGTTCAGCAATAGGAAGAAACAGTATTAGAACTCAGTTATCACAGGGGCACCTGGGTGGCTCAGTCAGTTAAGCGTCCGACTTTGGCTCAGGTCATGAACTTGCAGTTCATGACTTCAAGCTCCACATCAGGCTCTGTGCTGACAGCTCGGAACCAGGAACCTGCTTTGGATTCTGTGTCTCCCTCTCTCTCTGTTCCTCCCCTGCTTGCACCCTGTCTCTCTCCCTCTCTCTCAAAAATAAATAAAGATTTTTAAAAATCTTAAAAAAAAAAACCTCAGCGGTCACAAAATATCTTTGGAAAGATCAGTTTTCTTAGAGTTGTAAGAAACATTTATAGATATGTGGTAAAACATACATCCCACCTGAGATTCTGAATTTTCTCCTGTTTCTGGAATTTGGATTAAGAAACAGGGATAACCTTGACCTAAAGGCTGAGGCTCGAGCTTTATGAATTTACCAAAACTTACAAATGAAGGTCACAGATTGATCTTTTAATAACACCTTATTTAATGCTTTGAGGAGAACCCTGATTAATATACTTATGTGCCGTGGCTTTTTATCTTTTCCAGTGGTCTCCTCCCAACTCCTGCATTTCTTCTCTATTTCTTCATCTGCCCAGAAGGCGTCCCCTCCCTCCCATTCCCGTGTGCAGGGAGCGACATATAGCAGAACCCCCTGCCACACTTCCAACTATGAAATGCTACTGCTGATCGAAGTGCAGATTGAAAAACAAGATATGATTTGTTATTTCTTACTGTAAGTTTTGTAATTGCCATGATTGCTGTTGAGAACACGTTGGGATTCCCACTAGTCTGAAGCCTAAGCCTCTGAATGGTCTGTGTCTAATCACAGAATGGAGTGGCAGTGGCGTAAATGTCATCCCGCTCTACCGCTCTGATATATGCCCTCGTTAAAGTCGAGGAGAGGAAATTTACATATCAGGGTTGAGCTCCGGAGCAATCACGCCATTTCTGTTGATCACCTAATGAAAATTTATGGCATTTAACAGTGAAGAGATAAGTTTACATGGGGATGCTAGCTTCCACAGCTGTGCTAACTAACACCATTTCCAGCCACCGCACTTGCCCTTACAGTGTGTGTTAAGATTCTCCTAATTGCAGAAAGCACAGTAGGACTAAGGAGAGGTTGGGCACTTTAGTTCTGCAATTTTATTACCAAGCGATATACATAAAATTTAGATACTGGGGAGCATCATGAGAACCCTCAAGGTTGAAACATAGAGGCCAAAGTAAAGGGAAGATGAGATCTTTGAAAATTTGCTTGATCTATTTGCTGGACTATGCCTGTACTATTTTCCTGGGGTCCCACAGATGTGATGTTTAATAGCGACTACAAGAAAAACAACAACCGAAAAACAAATAGGGAGTATAAATATGAGCATGGAAACCGCCACGCAGTGAAAAACCATGGACTCCTTAAAAAGCAGCAGAGACGTGTAGCACATATTTGAAATGGGTGAGAAATATGTCATCCCCAGAATCCAGTTTGTAGTTGTGAAAGGAAATAAAAGTTCCCATGAAGCCACAGCAACTGTTTCTGGCGGGGTGACTGCAGACACTGCTCCGTGCAACTGTGGCCTTGCAGTAGTTTATAAAGTCTGACATTATTTGCTATTTCTTTTTAAACTAATCATGAGAGTGGAAATGGGAAAAAGGCTCCCCCCCACCCCTCATGCCATTTTGTAGAGAACTGTGAACTCCAAAGCGCATGGAGAGCCATGGGTGCATGTCACCTTCTCAGAAAGTGTCCCCTGACTTTCTTACCTCAAGTGGCATGTACCCCATGAGATCTTAGCCCCTCATTCTTCCTTGGTGGCCCCACAGAGCCAGTGCCCACATGAGGAGGGCAAGCTGGCAGCTGATAGACTGCAGCCTGCACGTGCGCCCCCATGTCCGTGACTTGCCAGCTATGGGAGCTTGGGTAGGTACTTAATTTTTCTCTGCCTCAGTTTCCATTTCTGAGCACTATGTTAATAGTGCTGACTTTATAGGAATGTTGGGGAGATTAAATGAATTACTATTTAAAGTTCTTGGAATGGAATGTGGCACATAGTCCTATGGTATGTTTGTGAAATAAAACAGGTAAATAAAATGTGTTTGCTTTTTTATTACGTCCACTATTAGGACATAAGCTCAGTGAGGAAAGGCCTGGCTTCACTCTCTACTGTGCTCTCAGTGCTAAGGACAGTGCTCTGCACACAGTAGGCTCTCAGTAAAGACTATGCTAAAGGTAGAGCACCCTGAGCTTCCTCTGTGCAGCCTTCCTTGGTATCTCTCTGGTATTTCATGCCTTTCTTTTTTGAATGATCTTATTTGGCTGACTCGACTTGGCTTGCGTGCTTAACTCAAGACTCATAGAACTATTTTATGCCAACAAATTCTCTGGAAATGTGATCCTGTTAATACAGTTGAAGGGGCACCTGGGTGGCTCAGTCAGTTGAGCGGCCGACTTCAGCTCAGGTCATGATCTCACCATCTGTGAGTTCGAGCCCCGCGTCGGGCTCTGTGCTGATGGCTCAGAGCCTGGAGCCTGCTTTGGATTCTGTGTCCCCCTTTCTCTCTGCCTTTCCCTTGCTCGCACTCTGTCTCTATGTCTCTCAAAAAATAAAATAAAAACGCTAAAAAAAAAAATTAAAAAAAAAATACACTTGAAGGCCTGTAGTTCCTCCTGGCCCAAATATATGGTCTAGAAGTAATACTCAGCATGTATTTTAACTATGAGATAATGAAATGTTGTTTAAGTAAGCACTCTAGGCTGAGTCGTGAGGCACAAGACCGGTAGGGAGCAGGGGTAAGGTAGGTTTTGGCAGACGGGCCCAGGAAATAGCTCGACCATCGTGCATACCTTGGAGGGGTAGCCCACCTTCCGGATCATGGAATGAAATGGATGCAGTTAAGCTGGCAGCTTTATCCAAGGCTGGTGAACAGAGAGCCATAGAATACTCTGCAAACAGAGGTAATAGTCATGGTTAGATGGAGGTCCTCTTCTAACAAAAGGGAGGGGCAGGAGGAACCTTCTGAACCGAAGCATGTCCTAAGACTGCTACTGAGCTACAGAGGCAGGGCCCAACTTCAAGGCAGAGGAGCTCGGGCAGGAACTCCCATACTACCTACCCTAGGTGAGCAGCCTCCATTTTAGAATAGACTCCAGGCCCCGCAGGAAGTGGGAGATCGGAGCACAAGCCCTGCAGGTTTTAATGGTGGCTCTGAATACTGTCTGTGACACCCTTGTCTTGGGCTTTGCTCAGGGCTTGACTGGACTGTAATTTCCTCCTTTCCATTTTCTCTTTTCTCTTTCAGAAATTCTTATGATATAAATTTATCTCCTGGGGCGGCTGGGTGGTTCAGTCGGTTAAGCGTCCAGCTTCATCTCGGGTCATGATCTCGTGGTGTACAGTTCGTGAGTGAGTTTGAGCCCTCTTGTCGGGCTCTGTGCTGACAGCTCAGAGCCTGGAACCTGCTTCGGATTCTGTGTCTCCTTCTCTCTCTGCCCCTCCCCTGCTTGCATACACACTCTCGCTCTCAAAAATAAAATAAAATATTAAAAAAAATAAATTTATCTCCTAGCTTAATCCTCTAATTTTCTGATAGTTTCTGTGCTTCTGTGAGAACTCTTTGACGGTTTATTTTGTTTTGTTTTTATTTTGTTTTACTTCCTGATCTATCTCCTTAAATTTATCTCCTGGCAACTTCATTGACTTTTTCCATTTCAATGTTCCTGAATTTTAACTTACAAGAGCCCTCCAGGTCTCGTTTCATGGCCATAATGTATTCTCTAATCTCTCCCCGAGGAAGTCAACTACAAGATGTTTGGGCATGTTTGTTTCTTCTCTTCTCTGTACAGTTTATGAATCCTTTGAATTCCTTTTATTTTTTTACTTTTTTGTCTGTTTTTCATGTTAGTAGTTTCCCTCAACTTCTACCCATCCTCGGCTGTTCTCACTCATTGACGTAAGACAAAAGCCCTGCTTTTGAGGGAAGCTGTGGGCAGCGGCAACCCTTGTTTCCTGGTGAACGTTGTGACCATTTATAGGCAGAGGGCGGCCATTTTGTTGAGTGCCCCCCAAATACTGGTGTCTGTACGTCTGTTCTGCCCCAATCTGTTTCTACAGAGAGTGGTCCTCTACTTCCCTACCTGGAGAGGGTAAGCCTGATTTCCAGTGTTCTGGGAAGAAAGTCGAGCCTAGGTCGAAGAGGGGGCTCATCGCTAGATATGTGGACTTTCACTGAGTCCTCCTGTTTCCAGCCTCTGGCCTCACCCTACCCACCTTCCCCAACTTGTAGTTCTGGAATCGGTCCTTACTTTGGGAACTTCAGGAAGTTAGTCAAGTCCTCCCAGCCAATTCTAGAACTCACAGTGAATAACTTTCTCAGCAGGATCATTTTTAAAAGGTTGCAAATCAGACCTTAAGAATATTTTCCCAGGGGTGCCTGGGTGGCTCAGTCCGTTAAGCATCCAACTTCAGCTCACGTCATGACCTCACAGTTGGTGAATTTGAGCCCCATGTTAGGCTCCGTGCTGACAGCTCGGAGCCTGGAGCCTGCTTCAGATTCCGTGTCTCCCTCTCTCTCTGCCCCTCCCCTACTTGTGCCATGTCTCTCTCTGTCTCTCAAAAATAAGTAAACATTTAAAAAAATGAAAAAAAAAAAGAGAACATTTACCTATACATCCCCTTTTGAGGACAATGATGAAAAAGGCTACAAAGTTATAAATGGCTTGGCTGCAGAGATGGTGTTTCTTTGTAGTGCAAGACAGAGTGTGGGGTGAGAGGGAGTGGTGGCCCAGGTACTCCGTGTGACCTTTTATCCTGAGCCACCAGGGACAGGCTATTTAATTAGCTTCACCAATAAAATTAGGGAGGTTGAGGATGGGATCTTAGATCCCTACCAGCGCAAAGGTCATCTACTCCATTCTACGATAATCTGCCCAACTCCCTTTCGTCTTTGTAGAAAGCGAGGATGAGTCATATGCAGACGTCATAAATTCTACTTCAGGACATTAAGGAGATAGGACATGAATACACGAACCACAAGTAACGGCCACATCTGCCACCTAATGTGGTTTGGAATGACAAAGAATATGCAGCCTTACCCATGCCCTGCTTCTGCAGTTATGTGAGCTTTGCTTTCAGGCACGAAGAAATAGGGGTCAAAATGTTTGAGTTGGAATTACACATTCAAAATCTGCATTGTATATTTAAGAAATAAGAATGAGATAAGCCAGTTTGTGTGGTTGGGGATGAAGGTCTCTGCAGTCAGTCATATGAGATAAACTTTATAAGCGGAATATATTATTCCTCTGAAAAACTTGTGTTCTTCAACGAGCTTCAGCCCTTCCCCCATGCTATATTGGAATGAGAACGCTTTTGATTAGAAAGGCTTTTATCTGCGATTGGTAGGGAGCAGCTCCGCCACGACTCCCTGACGCCCTTGCAAGTCTCCACAGAGGCCGAAGAGGCGAGGCGCGGCCACAGTCCGGCTCGTCGTGGTGAACGCCCTGATGTCCTCTCAGGAGCTCAGCAAGAGGGGCAGTTTGGTGAGGAGCCGTCACAAAGCTGTTGCCCATCCAATGCCCGATCTTGTGGGAGGTTGCCACGAGTCACTTTCTCCTCTGTTTCCCTGGTTCCTACGAGACGGGCCTTTCCACCACCTGTCCCTGTCCTTTGGAAACAGTTGCAGATGCTAAAAGTGCTCAGCTGGCGTCTACAAGCAGCTCCGCAAGCAACAGCGCCCGCTGCTTGTGCTGCGCATCGCCTGGCCTTCCTGGTTTAGTGTAGTCCCATGGGACAGGGGATGCAGGTAGCTGCTCTCTCTTCAGTAGATTGGGCCCATGGTCTCCTTCCTGGCTGAATCTGTAGAAGTGTGGCAAGCCAGCCTAGTAGTGTTGTAAGTGGCCACCCTGCCCGTCAGTGACTGTTTGCTTCAAGGAAAGCCTGCCCAACAGTAGATTAAGAAAGAGAGACTGTTCAGGCCGCCTGGGTGGCTCAGTCACTTAAGCGTCTGACTCTCATGGTTTGTGAGTTCAAGCCCTGAGTTCGGGTCTTCGCTGAGTGCAGAGCCTGGTTGGGATTCTCTTTCTCTCCCTCTCTCTCTGCCTCTCCTGCTCTGTTTTTCTTTCTCTTTCAAAAGAAAGAAAGAAAAAAAGAAAAGGTGGGCATAGGCAGCTTCCATGTTAAGTCAGCAACATGTCAGTGCAAAAATTCTTCAGTCTTCTCGGCCAAGGGATGGCTACCACAGTTCTGGGGATCACATCTGTATTCAAGGCAGGATGAAGGAGTGAAGGCAGGCGTCGACTATCTGCCTGGTTTTATTTTTTTAGGAAAGCAAAGCTTTCTCAAAACCTGCCCCTCACAGGGTCACCCCTGAGTTTAAGGGAGGCCAGATATCCAGTTTTGAAAGAAAGGAACTAGATTGGTATGATTGGTCCAGACTACACCAGACTGGCACAGTACATCTCTGGGCTGTCTCCCTGCTTCTCTGCACTGGACAGGAGTTCCATTGGGGAGACACAAAAGGAGGGTGGTTTGGGTCGACGACAGTTGTGTCTGCCACTTGAACTAACGTCTCAAGTCCTAGCTTCCCAGCTCCCAAAGACCAGTCTGTAGCTGACCCCATCCTATCCTTGCTTACATATCAGTCATATCTCATACTTGAACCGGCAAATGAAGAGATGATTGGGGGCATTACGAAAACAATTTCCAGTTCTGCAGAAACTGGAAGAATAACCTAAAAGAAAAGACTATTAAAAGTTGTCACAATCAAGGACTGTAGATACACTAGTTTCTGAAATCCTTCTCTTTTCTTTATTCTAGAGGTGAAATACCAGCCAACATCAAATGCTCAGTCTTCCCTCACGAGAGTCCCTAAGACTGCTCAGTCAGTTGAGCATCTGACTCTTGACTTGGGCTCAGGTCATGATGTCACCATTCGCTTCATGAGACGGAGCCCACAAGGAGAATCCCTGCATGGGATTCTCTCTCTCCCTCTGTCTCTGCCCCTCCCCTGCTCGCACACGTGCACGTGCATGCACACTCTCTCACTCTCTCTCTCAAAATAAATAAACTTTAAAAAAGTAAAGGAAACCTTAAATCAATATAAAGATGCTCAACCTTATTCATAACTCTTTAAACACTAATTAAAACTATACTGGGATGCCATCCTCACCCCTCGTACTGGCCAACATCCAGAAGTTCAACAAAACCCCCTCAGTTAGTAAAGCTGTAGGGAAACAGGCATTTCTGGTAGAATGCAAATGGCACGGTCCCCACAAGGGCCATGTGGTGGTAACTAGGCAACATTATAAATGTTTCCTCACTTTAACCCGGCTCTCATCCTTCTGAAAACTGATCCCACAGAAGTCCCCGCACAGCTACAAGGCGGCATGCACAAGTGCTGTGTGCTGGTATTGCTGTAAGGGTGGAAGAAGAGAAGAAGCTCATTTCCATAGATGGAGGATTGGTGACATCCACCAGGGAATGGCTCACAACGGAATGCGGTGCAGCTGGGAAAGCGTGAGGCTCCCTTCTCTGCTGTGCTAGGAGAAGGTATCCGGACAGAAGTTTCCGTGGGAAGACAAAGTCCACAACAGCGAACACAGCGGGATGCCTGTGGTGTCAGAAAGGGGAGGGTAAATTTATTTTTTTTTAAATGTTTATTTATTTTTGAGAGAGAGAGAGAGTGTGTGTGTGTGCGCGTGTGTGTGTGCGCGCTCCCACATGAATGGGGGAGGGGCAGAGAGAAGGAGAGAGAGAATCCCAAGCGAGTTCAGTTCTGCACGGTCGGCGCAGAGCCCAAGGTGGGGCTTGATCCCCCGAGCTGTGAGATCATGACCTGAGCCGAAATCAAGAGTCAAATCCTCAACTGACTGAGCCACGTAGGCACTCTGTTTTATTTTCATCTATAATTACATAGAGCGCTAAAGGGGTATACTTCGGGGGAGGGGGGAAGAGATGGGAGAACAGGGTGGGCACGGTGGAAGCAGACCTTCTCATGGCATATCATTCTCATTTTTGAAACCTGTGAATTATTATTTATTCCAAAAATTAAGTTATAATTTTAAAATCTTACATGTTGCACACGGTTTTTAGAGCCAGATTCTCTGTCTTTGTATCTCTGCCTCACCTCTCACTACATCAGTGAATTTGGGTAAGCTGCTTAACCTCTCTGAAGAAGATTTTGAGGAGTTGATAAATGCAAAGAAATACAGCCTAAAACAGAGTAAGTCCTGTGTAAGTTTTGGCTGTTCTTAATACTGCACTTAATAATAATAATAATAATAATAATAATGTTGAAGAAGTCTGGGTAACACTTCAGTGATAAGATTTCCAGAATCTTTCTAATATTCTGTGTGACAGGTGTACTCTGTTTCTCTTTTCGAGGATAATATAATGAATGCCAAGAGAAATAAAGTGATTAATCCAAGAGGGCACTGAGTCAGAGCCAAGAACCAATGCAGGAGCTGACGCCTGGGTACTGCCATCTCGTTCCATGTCACACATATGGGAACACTATGAGATCAGGGCCCTGACTTCTATTCCTTTCTAGCAAATCAAAAAGAGACTATAATACATCTGTTGCTGAGGAATTAGGAATGTGCAACCGTTTCAAGAGGTGTAAGAGTCTGCAAAACCCAGCCCCTGAAAGTAACTGCTACAATTCTTGGTGAAATCAACAGGTGAAATCTTCCTACGAATTTTCTAGTTGCCCGGAAAACGAGGATCACCCTCAGGCTGAGAGTTTCCAAGGAGAAACTTTAACTACAGGCAACAGGTTCAGCTATACTGTTTGCGTTTACAGTGCTGAACACGCCCACCCTCTGATTGTTTATTTTTAAAAGTAGAGAATTACTAACGCCAGAAAGAGACAGTTAGCTGGGCAGTGTCGATCATTGCCCTTTTTGGACGGCTCGGGTTGCCTTTTCCTGTGGAAAATGAATACGTACATGACATTTTGGATTCTCAGATGGATGAGATCACACCGATTCAGAACAGTGCAAAGAAACAGTTCAGTTTTCTTTCTAATCAAAGAATGAAGGCTAACACATGGCGAAGAAATTGTGCCCCCTGCTGATTTAATTTGATATCAATGTCATTAGTTAAGAAAATTTTTTTAAGCCTCCAGGACTGCAGGAGAATGCTGTGTCTTCAAGGTCAGTGATATAAGTGTACTCTCAGATTCTGAGGCAGCCTCTGTCAGCAATTAAGAGCTCTTTGCTCGATATCGACCTTGGCGAAAAAGGAACCAAAAGAGGAATGCTTCCTTTTGTGAGCCTTGTTAAGAACCTTCTCAGTATTCCTCGTACCTTTGTCAACTCAGAACGGGAGAAGCAAGCAAGACAAAAAGCTTAGAGAGACGTGTGGGCTGATGGTGAGCACAGCCCCTTGTGATTCCTTTCAGCTTTCTTAGGACTCGAAGGACACTAGAACGCTGTTCCAACTATCAGGAGAAATAAAAAGGCTCCTTGTGATTGATTGAGTTTATTCAGTCTGAGAATACTATTATTGCCGTGAATAGCAATCATGGTCATACATTCAAGGTGCCTGGAAGTCATTTTTTTTAACTTGATATGAACGACCTCTTCAGATTCTAAATGTGTCCTCTGAAAAGGCTCTAGCCCTGGACAAAATCGTTAACTATAAACGTAGCAACTGCAGCCCAATCCACCCCCCCCCTTCCAGGAGCCTCATATTTGTCTTGATGCGTTGGGCCCTACCTTGCCTATGACCTCTCAACCGGAGCTTTCCATCCATTTATTTTTCTGGTCCAGTACTGATTTCCAAAAGCGGCCAAGCAATCCTTCAGGAAGTTTTCACTGGCAGAGCTTATACTCTTCTCCTCTGCAATGAACTGAGTGTTTGTGGCCTCCCCAAATCCGTAGAATGAAGCCCTAACCCCACTACAATGGTATTTAGAGGTGAGGCCTTTGGAAGTTTAACTAGGTTTGGACAAGATCACGAGACGGGAGCTCACGTCATGTGATTGGCGCCTTTACAGGGGCGTGTAGAGAACAAAGAGCTTTTCCTCTGCCAGGTGAGGATACAGTAGGGTGGCCTCACCCTACTTCTGCAGAGCAGGGAGAAAGTCCTCACCAGGCACCCAGCCATCCTACCACTCTGATCACGGATTTCCAGCCTCCTGAGCTGTGAGAAATAACTGACTATGGTTTTAGCCTGCCCACGGTATGGTATTTTGTTATGGCAGCCTAGGCTACGACATTATCTCAAAGAAACACATCTTTAGGAGAAATTCCTGAACTTAGAAAGGCCTTCAATGGCACTTCTAGCCTTGGAGAAGACAATGGGGAGGTGTTTGGAGTAGAGGGCAGTTCCTCATGCCTCTCCCAGAGGAGGCCACAGGCCACATGTGTAAAATGTTGTTCTAGGTTCAAGTAACAGATAAGTAGGAAAAGTTGTCTCACTTCCTCCCACCCCAATCCCTTAAAAGGGCTTTCAGTCTTCCCAGGTCCCTTTCTTCTTTAATTAGATCACCAGATTTAGGGAAGGAAAAGTACAGGGCACTCAGTTAAATCTCCACTTAACACAAACAATAATTTATCATTTGTATTTGTTGTTTACCTGAAATTCAAACTTAGCTGGAGTCCGGCATTTCATGTGGCGACCCATCTTTGATTTCCTGTTTTCACGCTTTGTTTTCCAGGGCGTTCTAAATCCCCCCTGAGCTACTACTAAGCCAGAAAGGGAAGGAGGCCCAGGTCACCGCTCTCTCGGGCACTGGTCTCCCTCTAGCGGCCTTCAGGGACCTCACAGCCGCCGAGGAGGTGCCCGCTGAGCAGCGGCCGCCTGGCTCCCGGGCCTGGGAGAGGACGCTCAGAGACCGCACCCTCAGGGGCGTTCTCCAAGCACTGGGGAACTGGCTTGAAGAGTTCAAAGCCGGCTAAACTTAGATCCATTACACACTGCCCCCACCACCCAGGCTACAGGACAGTAGTCCTGTTCCCACTAGCAAAAATGGAGTTTCTTTTGTTTCCATTCAAAGTGCAATGGAAAAAGTCTCCCTAGAACAACCTAAGCCATTGGTTAATGTCTAACCCAGTGCTGCATTCTATTACTAATGACCGACGGATAGCTGTCCTTGCGTCCTAAAGGGAAGGCTAAGCCCTTCTCCCACTGACCCCAGATGCTTTATCAGGAGTATTCATGGAGGCAGCAAGCTCCAGGAAGGTGGAGACACTTAACCGGTCTTCTGTAATGTGCCTGGCACTCAGTAAATACGTTTCATTGAAGTATGTTTCGCATCAAAGCACAGCAGTGGCTTTGAATTAAAAGTAAAGAAGAAACCCATTCGTATCCTCAGATTATGATTACTTCATGAGGAGTGGGGGCGGTGGCTGAAGAACTTAACTCTCAGCAATGACTGTGGAATTGGGTCTTGGAATTCCACTTCCGCTCTTACCGTAGCAGACGGATGGCTGAAGCGAGGGGTTGAGAAAGAAGTATGAGACTGTTTTACAGTACACGACTCACAGTGCAAGAGAAACATCTAGGGTAGTGGACTGGAGCCTGAGCATGGCTTCTAGAATCCAGAGATGACTCCTGGATTCGCATTTTGAGTTCCTTGAGGGACAGACAGTTCTTTCAATAGAGGTGTTCCATGGATGCATGTTGAATGAATGAATGAATGGATGAATGTAACTGTTATCACAACTGTAAACCAAAGTTTACGGATCATGAGACACACTTATTGACATTTGTGGGATTAAGGCAAGGCAAGTAGAGACTTTAACAACCAACTTTGGTGTTAGGAGGCCGCCCCCCAGTACTGAGGATGATTAGGGGCAAAGGTGGACTTTAGTCTCCCTCAGTCCCCTTCAAGCCCCGAGCGCAGAATCTAAGCAAAAGCAATCATCCTGCTTCACATTTTCAAGGCAAATTGCCAAGAAGTTGCCTCTTTTAACTGGATTGTCTCTTGAAGCCTGCTGCACAAATATGCTGGCCTTCTACCCCCTTGTACACCTGTCTCAGCCTTGATTGTCATCTCACACACTATGGTGGTAGGTATCTGCACAGGGAATTGAGACATCGGGTACTCACTCCTTTTAAAATTACTAATTAGGAAGGAAATAATAATATGCATCTAATGTGTGGCAGGCACTATCTCTTACTACCCTATGTGATCTTCGAAGTGTGTTAGCACAGGCTGCTACAACGAAACATCATGGACTGGCGGCTTAAACAGCAGACATTTGCTTCTCATGCTTCTGGACCCTGGAATTCTGAGGTCGGGGTGCCAGCATGGTTGGGTTCTTGGTGAGGGCCTTTCTCTTGGACCAGGAGAGAGAAAGAGCTTAATCACCTGGCTAGGCCTACTACTAGAACCAGAAAAGAATAGTTTTAAGTCCTTTAACTTAATGTACCCCTGTTTCCTCTTACCACTTTTTGTTTTTCCAGATAACTTAATTCTTGGGCCACTCAATTCTGTCCCTCCTTGGTTATTTGCACTGTTCACACTCTTAGATAATTACTATTTCCTTCCTTAAGTCATCACCCACAGCATATACATTTCATTATCATTATCTTATCTTGGTGTAAGAAACTCACCTAAACACACCTATGGACTTCCCTTTGAAGATAATATCATAACATTAATATTTTCTCTCTCTTATAATTGAATAAGTCACTTAGAAAATGATTTCTATATCTTATTTCTACTTCTTTACTTGTAAAATCTCTGTCTACATTGCTGATATGTTGCCTGCTCAAATATCTAAGATTAAATCTATTGGGTGGGCAGGCAAGTAGTTGATATATGATTAACAGGCAATTCTCTTTTGGGAAACTCAAGATTGCGTAAGTCCGCCTGATTCATACCTCTGTAACTGCAATGTGTAATAATAGAGCAACAACAAAGAGCGGAGATGACGACAGCCCAGCCATGGCAATTGGTTCTCCAGCTCCATAAGCCAACAGGGAAACTGTGACCTGGTGAAACAAATAGCTCCCAAAATCATTCCAGAAATTCCAGGGGCTGATGGGAGTTTTCTTCTCATGCTTGCAGGGAAGAGACTATGTTGTTTAATTGATACTTTTCTTCACATTTGCTCCATTGTTTCTATAGCTGCTTATAAGGCTTGTCACCGTCATTCGATTCAGTCTCTGCTCAACAAAGATTTCTTAAGTCTCTTTTATATGCTAGACATTGAGCTCAGAGCTGGGAATGCAGCCATAAGTATCGTCAAGTGGACACAGACACTACTCTCTTCTGTTATACTCTTCTATTCACTTAACCAGCTTCATCTAACTTTAATTTTTTTTAATATTTATTTTTTAACGTTTATTTATTTTGAGACAGAGGGAGAGAGAGCAGGGGAGGGGCAGAGAGAGAGGGAGAGAGAGAGAATCCCGAGCAGACTCTGCACTATCAGCGAGGAGCCCGATGTGGGGCTCGAACTCACAAACCGTGAGATCATCACCTGGGCTGAAATCAAGAGTCAGACACTTAACAGACTGAGCCACCCAGGCACCCCTATCTCTAAAGATCTTGATAATGAGTCAGACTATAAGAGTATGGGGCTCAAAGCAAGGGCTCTAGTCAGACAGACTTGAATATGAGACTTAACCTAGTCACTGCTACCTGTGTGTTCATGGACATGCATGTACTACTGAGACTTCATATTGCCATTTGTAAAACAGAGATCACATCAGCACCTTCTCCCCTGGGTAGGTGTGAGGATTAGATGAGACACCACTTATAAAAGTACTTGTTTCAGTGCTTTAAATTACACAACCACATAATAAGAGGAAGCTCTTATC
This sequence comes from Paguma larvata, assembly GCA_030068075.1. Lineage (NCBI taxonomy): Eukaryota > Metazoa > Chordata > Mammalia > Carnivora > Viverridae > Paguma > Paguma larvata. The sequence continues at coordinate 71,069,652 of CM057829.1, forward strand.
ACTTTATAATATGATTTTCCCAGGCATGTATACACAGACCCAACTGGTTTTCTGCCAGAAGGTGGGGGACTCCTCAGTCATCTGCTGGACTAAGCTTAGGAAGATGTCAATAAGGGATGAAAACGATGCGTGAATCATTTCATAACTAGCCCGTGGTTGAGTAGTGAACCAGGGGAATGTTCTGGTTCAGATTTCTCCTGGCAAGTGAAGTTAAGAGAACGAGAACTGGAGCTGTGGTCTAGAGTTCCCTCCATCCAGCATGACATTTCCTCAGATTTATTCCAGAGACAACAAATCCTTGGAGAGGCTGTCAAGCAATGGTTCTCTGGTCAAAAACCTTTGGAAAATGCTCTATAACATATATTGCACCTTATATATTGGCGAGGCACATTAGTGTATTAAAGATTCAAATACTAGCAGAAAAAAAAACCATTTAAGCTTTCTATCATTTTCCAAATTCATATCTGTATAGAATTCTTTTTTTTTTTAAATAACATCAATTAACAGCTCAAGAAACATCCTTTGGGAAATGCCGCTAAAAGAAGCTGAAATGAATTTACCTCACAGTCATCAAGCGATGAAAAAGACTTATACTTGGGAAACAGGGAAATTCTTTTTCTGACCTTGACTCTTACCAATAGCATAATCTTGAGCAAGTCACTTGATTTCTCCACATATCAAATGAAATGATAACACATCTTCCTCAGATAGCAATATACATAGAAGATTCATTATGAAAGTGCATGTAAGGGAAGAATAGAAGTTGCCAAATAAAAGTTAATATTGTTACAGTGTACATCCTATCTTTTACCAGAATAAATGCCAGGAAGCATTTCTTAAGAGTGAAGCCTTTTGATATGAGATGGCTGGGAGGAGGTTGGGGTATGTTCAGGACATAGCTACTAACTAAAGCATAAGGTTAAGTGTCAGAAAGGAGTAGGAATTGAGCATGGGAGAAAAGAAGGAAGATAATTCAGTGTTGGCATGCTGAGGCCATGCCAGCAGAAATGGTGAAAAAAGAAACAGCCAGAGTGGCAGAGAGGGAAAATTAGACTTTTATTTTTGGTGTGCCAGTTTGGAAGCCAACAAACCACCCAGTTGGCAGTTTCATCTATCTGATCTTAGAAAAGTGATCAGAGCTCGAGAAATAAACTGGGGGAATCTTTAGCACATTATTATTTTTTTACTAAAAAAATTTTTTTTAATGTCTGTTTATTTTTGAGAGGGAGAGAGAGCGAGTGAGCGAGAGAGAGAGTTTAGAACATGTCTAATTTGAGACAAAATTGTATCTGTGAAATTAAGGTGAACGATCTTGAAGATTGTTGAAAAAAAATCTTGACTTGAAAAAACAATCTGAAATCAGAAAAGTTTGGACCTTGAATTAAAAGAACATTTAATGATTCGTATGGAGAGATATAGAATGTTTGTGGATCAGATGATTCAATATTGTTAAGGTGTCATTTGACATTTTCATAAATTTGTTCTATAAATTCAACACAATCCCAATGAAAACCATAACAGGATTGTTTGTAGTAACTGATATGATGATTCTAAAGTTTATATGGACAAATCAAAGGACCTAGAATAGCCAAAAGAATTTTGAAAAAGAACAAAGTTGGAGGTTTATACTACCTGGTTTCAAGACTTACTATAAAGATACAGTAATTGGGGCACCTGGGTGGCTCAGTGGGTTAAGATTCTGACTCTTGATTTCGACTCAGGTCATAATCTCACAGTTTGCAGGTTCAAGCCCTGTATTGGGCTTTGTGCTGATGGCACGGAGCCTGCTTGTGATTCCCCGTCTCCCTCTCTCTGTGCCCCTCACACTCTCTCTCTCTTTCTCTCTCTCAAAAGTAAGTAAACATTAAAAAAAAATAATAAAGATACAGTAATCAAGTCGGTGTGGTGTTACCGTAATAACATTTAGATTCTAAGAATAAAATAAAGAATCCAGTAATAAATTTACATGTCTATATTCAACAAATTTGTATCATTGGTTCCAAGGTCATTAAAGGAAGAATGGAGGGTCTTTTCAATAAATTCTGCATGAAAAATTAGGTATTCATATGGGGGGTGAATAATCACTGCACCTCACACAATACACAGAACCACAAATATCTTATAAACCTAGACATAATATCGAAAACTTTAAACCTTTAAAAGAAAATATGGAAGAAAAATCTTTGTGACTTTATGGTATAGAAAGATTTCCTACATGGACACTCAACGCATTATTCATAGAAGGGGAAAAAAATCAATAAAATGAACTTCATCAAAATTAAAAACAGTTGATCAGATTGGCACAAATTATTGTAAAACAAATTGAAAACTTCTGTTCTTCAAAAGCCACAGGCCGAGAGACAATATTTGCAACACACATATCAGACAAAAACCTGTATCTGGAAGAGAAAAAGAACACTTATAACCCATTAGTAAGAAGATAAACAGCCCAATGTAAAATTGACCAAAGATATGAACACAACTTTCTGCCAGAAACACATGCAGGATGTGCATCATTGTTAGCATCTTGGAAATACAAATTAAAATCAGTATGAGATACCACTACATACCCATAAGAGTGGCCAAAATTAACAATAAAACTAAAACAAAACAGTGATGATACTGAGTGTTTGTGAAGATATGAATACTGTGTCTCTCATCTGTTACTGGTGAGAAGGAAAAATGGTATAGCCACTCTGAAAAAGTTTAGCCACTTCTTTGAAAATTAAACATGCAATTACTATACAGCCTACACATTTTGCTCTTAGATATTTAGCCAAGAAGGATGAAAACATATGTTCACACAAAGTCTTGGGCATGAATGCTCAGAGCAGATTTATTTATAATAGGCAAAAACTGGGAACAATCCAAATGTCCATCAACAGGTAAATTAATCATCATACTACTAACGCTGCTTAGCAATAGAAAGGAACAATCTAAGGGTGCCTGGGTGGCTCAGTCAGTTAAGCATACGACTTTGGCTTTGGGAGTTTGGCATTATATTAAATATTAATATTTAATATAACATGTTATCTATAATAATATATTCATTTACTCTCAGTTTTCTTTTCTATAACAATGAGACACAGAAGACAATGAAATGTATCCAGAATGTTGAGGGGAAAAGATGTGACCCAAGAATTTGATTCTCAGCTTGTAAAGTCAATGTGGTGAGACCAACGGAAAGATATTTTCAGATAGATAGAAGCTAAAAAAAAAAAAAAAAAAAAAAAAAAAAACCGCCAATATCTATAGAGTTATTGGAAAAAAACTACTTGGAGATGGTTTCTAACTGTGATATGGATTAAAATAAACTGCAAATGTGGTATTCATTGTATAAGGTAGTCAATGAGCCATATTAAATACAGTGTGAAGGGTAAATATTATTGTAATAAACCTAAAAGACTTAATTGATAATGGGAAAAATAATCCTTAGAAGAGGATCTTAAAAGTTACGACGAGGATGTAAAATTCGAAATTGTAGCAACAAATACTGGATTGCAGTAAGTGATGATAAGAATGTTTTGAGGGAGTGAAAATAAGAGCAAGTAGGTTTTTAAAAATTGGAAGCTAATCACTAATGAAGGAAAACTTGCAGCACATTTTCAAAATATTAGAATTCTAAAGCTATAAAATAATATTTAAAATAGTAGGGAATATGGCAATAGAGAGAAAGCATAAAATATAGAAATTATTAAAATGAACAACAGTTGTTATATTTTTGATAATTGATAATAAATGCTAATGGATCAGAATCTTTTATTAAAAATGAAAGGCTTACAGATTGGATCAAAATGCCAAATAAGTAAATACCATTTCCAAAATACATACTTAAATACAATGCTTAAGCATTATAGGATGTGTAAAGAAAAATCAAGAAGGAAAAAGGAAAAGAGGTAGCAAAATCAGCAAGAGATAAAAAAGGATTCAACAACTATAAACCTAAATAGAATTAAGAGGTAACAAATAAGATAAGAAGATAATAAGATAGAAGCTAAAATTTTGAATAATATAGTTAATAGCCTGACTCAATAAATATATTTTATGCACTAAAAAAATATATCATTTTGGGGGCACCTAGGTGGCTCAGTCAGTTAAGCGTCCTACTCTTAATTTTGGCTCAGCTCATGATTTTGCAGTTCATGAGATCGAGCCCTCTGTTGGGTTCTGAGCTGACAACTGAGAGCCTACATGGGATTCTCTCTCTCCCTCTCTCTGCTCCTCCCCCACTTGCTTTCTCTTGCTCTTTCAAAATAAATAAACATTAAAAAAATTCATCATTTTGAAACAACATGGCAATTTTACAAAAAATTCCAATGCATAAAAGTTGTTCATACCACAGTCTCTGATTACAGTCAGATGTTAACAAAATATTTAACAATAATAGAAAAACAGAGAGATCTAAAATAACTCAAACAAACTTAGGGCTAAAATAGAAATCACCACTATAATTGAATCTTGTTTAGAAGATAGATATAATGAAAAACGCTGAGCACTGCAATTTACAAGCTAACATGGTCAATGAGCAAAGAGGAGCCAATGTAGTTTTAAAGTTTGTAAGAGGGACTTTACTATATGACATAAACGTTAGAAATCCATAATAAATAAATCAGCTTTCCTCTCTTTTACACTGAATACCTGATCAAACTCAATCTGGCCTAGAGACTTTTTTCTTCTTTTGTTTTCCATCCTCAGTTGCAACACTGCACTCCCTACTGGATACTTGATCCTCTAAGTCAGGTCTGATTCCTTCAAAAAGATTTGAGAGGCAAATCATAGGATGATGGCAAGGGAAACTGACAAAGTAGAAATGGCCAAACCTGGATATGCTACAGTAGATTTTCCTGGTCATGGGGGTGACTTTCCAACCACCTGCTACTTGGAGTGTAGTTTACTTACTAGAAGCATCAACTGTCATCTGGAAATATCAAAAATACAAATTCTTTGACTTCAACCAGACCTACTGAATCACTCTCTGGAGGTAGAGCCCAACATGTGTTCAACAATCTCTCCAGGTCATTCTTACACCATGCTAAAGGTCAAGAACCACTGCTCTAACCTATTCCTCCTGTTAGAACCCAGCTTTGTCTAGTACCTAGCCAGGTTGGTTTTCCAGTAATGAATCAATGTTCCCTGTAGGTAAGCAACAGGTTGTGTGGGGTTTGAGTGTTAGGTGTAGGGAATGGGGAAGGTAGAGGTGGGGAGGACAAGACGGAGGTCATACGAGGTGTGATTACATATCTTTTCTAAGGGATAACACTTTATACTTATTTCATATGAATGGGAAAGCTAAATGACAGTTTTCTTGCATCAGATTCCCAAGCTCTCAGGAAGAAAAGAGAGCTGTCCATTACGCCAGGGGATCCTCTATCCATTTGCTGTGTAAAACCATAGCAACCATGTGGGCCCACCTGCTCAGAAAGCAGATACTAATAAAATAGTCTTAGGTGTGTTTCCTGCAATATTATCATCTTTAAAAAAATACTCATCTTAAGACTGCAAAAGACACACACACACATTTTTAAATTTGGTGGAAAATACAAGCCTTTCGGCCCAGGAGTATAGATCCTAGTACTTCCCTTCCAATGGGGTGGACCCACCCTTTCCAGGAATGAAGAGTAGTGGCTACTAATCTGTAACAAAGCAATCCACCTAGGATTCCTAATATTTTCACAAGGAGTAGCCAGGCTTTAGGAAATTTGACATTGCTAATGTGATGGAGTAATTTTGCTGGAGGCTTAGCATAATTATTTCAAGCAGGTCACTAGAATTTGTCTTTTGGGCGGAGTCCGGCAGAAACAAACTGTTTACACTAACCAGAAAACAGTTTCAATGCTTTCCTCATGTTATAAATGTCTGACTTCCGAGAGACAGTGAGATTTTAGGAATGACTTCGAGAAGATGCGGAAAATTTTGTTCCCTTAAAAATCATTGCTCACAATAGAGTTATGATGCCATTTGTCCTTCATTTTTTGAGCCAGTTATTTGTGTGCTCTGAGTCATGACAATTAAACCAAATTTAGATTCTCTTACTCTTACCTTTCATAATTTTTTTTCCATTTGAGACTAATGACAATAAAAACCCTCTCGCTTGGTATGCCACTGGGCCACATACTGTACTATGTAACAGCTAGTGATTAGGTTGATGAGTCAGGCACAGCAAGGAAGAATTGGGCGGGGCTTAGCAAAATTTTTAATTTCATGAGAAGAAAGATTGTTTATTACCAAAAAAAAAATCCTTTTCCAGGTGCCTTTCTTTGGTTTCTAAGGTAGATGACTGGTAGATAAGAGCCATATCATTTTAACATACATGTTTTTCCAAAGATCGTTTATTTGCAAACATAAATGACTAATTCTTACATCATAGTTTTCCTGTTTTCGGCGTTGCCTCTTTGTTAAGCTGCTGTCTGTGTACCACAGGCAAAACCAACCAGAACTAAAAATCATGGTTGCTGTAACTCATTGTCTGTGTGGCCACACCTCGGGATAGGAGCCTGGAAACACCAGCTTTGCTTGTCCCTGTCAAAAATTATCCACACCTCAGAAACCAATGCTCTCAATTTCCAGTCTCTTCCCTCTCTCCCTATGTACCTGTTATTCCCCTCTCACTAAGGACATGAATCTGCCTCCCTTTTTCTAGAAGGACCTATCCTAATTCTATCCTGAATCTGATGTCTTTGAGATCATAAGTAGGGAAGCAAAGAGACCAGGACCTGGTTCACACTTGGGAGGCCTGTGTCCTCTTCCATCACTGATACTATTTCTGTCTGAGTGTGTGAGAGGCACAACCTCCCCTGGCCTCACTTCCCTCACCGTCAGGATGAGCGGGCAGGCCTGGATTGTGGCCAACATGCTGCAATTCTGGTTCTGTAGTTATTCCCTTCTACCCTGTCCCCAGCTGACCTCCTCAGTAAGTGCTTTCCAGTTTAAAAAGCTCCTTCATATCTTTACAGTTTAGAAAGCCTTTTACACACCTGATCTCACTAGATCTGTATAGCGACTCTGGGGAATAGGCAAAGCAGATTTTCTTTCTTTCATTTAGGGGTGAGGAAACTGAGGCCAAAGGAGGATTTGTAACATGTTCAATGGCTAATGGGCTCTAAAGGGTGAAGCCAGGACAAGAGTAATGCTCTTAGTAATCAGTCCCCTATTCCCTGTAGCTACATCTCATGGTGTGTCTGTACATAACAACTTCATGGTTGGGTCCTTCTAGTCTCCTTTCCACTAGTTGAAAATGCAAACGCATTTGTTCCTGAAATATCTTCCCTCATCTGAAGCTTCAGAAAATTCATAAGTAATTCAAGAGATAGATTCAAAAACTAATCAATGCAAATGCATTGAACAAGGATTGTTATAGTAATTGGAACAGGCAAGGACAAGGCTAGGCTAGAGCAAGAGAGACCTTTGCTTTAGGCACAAAATTTAAGAGGATATAAGAAAATCAATAATCCAGATTAAGATTGTAATGCAATATTTTAAAAAATCAGAATTAATACAAAAATACATGACAAACAAAATATCAACATCTTAAATAAAATTGGGATCAGTAGAGAAAAAAGGACAAAAATTATTTGAAGTCAAATACATTCCTTACTAAACCAGTAATTTTTTTTTTTAATGTTTGTTCATTTTTGAGAGAGACAGAGACAGAGTGTGAGCCAGGGAGGAGAGTGAGAAAGGGAGACACAGAATCCGAAGCAGGCTCCAGGCTCTGAGCTGTCAGAACAGAGCCTGACCCGGGGCTTGCATTCATGAATCGCAAGATCATGACCTAAGCTAAAGTTGGGCATTAACCGACTGAGCCACCTAGATGCCCCACTAAACCAGTAGTTTTGAGTCTCATTGACTGAACATACCTCTTCCCCAAACAGCATCTTACAACAAGGAAATGCACAATGGATATTTATTGATCTGAGATAAATTCATATTTAATTGAGCATATTTATAAAAGAAAATGTTAACAGGTTTGGGGGTAATTTGAAATTGCTGGGATAGACAGAGCAAAGAGGCAGTGCTGAGAGTGTCATAGCAGGTATTTAATCAATAGAAGTAATAATAGTGGTATTTACTCTTTATTATGTTTCAGGAAATGTCGATTTCATTTCTAAGATCTAAAGCTTTCTAAAAATGTGATACCTATCTCCATTCAGTTCATGGATGTTGTCCAAGTTATCACTTTACTCTTGAGATATATTATATATTAATAACCTTAGCTACCACTAGACAAATCACAGTAGCCCTTTTTAAAAAGCTGTTTTGGGGGTGCCTGGGTGGCTCCGTCGGTAAAGCGTCGGACTTTGGCTCATGTCATGATCTCGTGGTCCACAAGTTCAAGCCCCACGTCAGATTCTGTGTCTCCCTCTCTCTCTGCTCCTTCCCAGCTCGTGCTCTGTCTCAGTTTGTCAAAAATAAAAATAAATAAATGTTAAAAACAATTTTTTAATAAAAAAATAAAAATAAAAGAAGCTGTTTTGCCAAACCCTAAGGCCTGGGTTCTATTCAAAGGCAAATAAGATATTGCAGTTGCCCTCAAACAACCCAGCATTTGATAGGAAGCTTCCCATTGGCCTGTCTCCTCTCTGTCTAACTGTCGCCCCTGTACCCAGACCCTCATCTTTAGCGGTCCTGCTCTAAGCCATTAGCGCTGCCAGCAATGGTCTACAGCTCACTGTTTTCCTGCTTCAAGTGTGATAGGGACTTGAAGGGCACCTCAGAGCTCTGAAAGCTTTTTCCCAGATAAATACTGTTGATTTATTTGATGGTTAAGTTTCAAGTACAATTTTTCATTCCACGTGAACTTTAAATGTCCCTATGTTTAGGCCTGAAGTTTATACCTGTGTGACACGTGTAGCTGGAGGACTAAACAAATGAATAATCAACAAATTTTTGAAACACAACTCAGTAATGACTGGGACACTACTGATAGAGATGTCCAGTGCATTGTGTAATATCACCATGCCTAGAGAACATTCCCATAGTACCAGCTTAAACTAGTAGTAATGAATCCGAACTTGCTTAGCAAGGCAAACTCCATCTTCATTCTTTATGGATAATAAACATGTAGTTAGTTACTATTGCTTAAATTAATAATTACAAAATGACCTGGATCAACTTGATCTCAACTAGCTCTTCTTTTTAACAAGTTTAACATTTTCCTTTATGTTCATGAGCATTTATTATGTACTCTCTTCTAGGGATATGTTGGCATTTGGCCATTTCTATAGCTACATATTAAAGGAAGGGATTAAAATATAGTGTCCTCTCCAGCACCATATCAACAATCCTCATTTCTGCAACATTAACTCTAGAAATTTGTAACTAATAGTAAAAATCCACTGTACTGATTTTAAAGGTTCTTTTAAATTATACAATGTTCTTATATTAAACCATAATCTCATTTCCAGTAGATATGAAACAAGCTGACAGATTACCTACTTCTTCGAGCTTATTTCATTTAACTCTTTCACATTTACTAATGGCTTCTAATTGTTGAGGGTGCCAATACGGACTAGGAAAAGGATTCTTAGATTCTGGCTGGCTGAAGAACTTGGTCAAATTTTTCTGGTTTGTTCTCTGATAAATTGATCTATATATAGCCAAAATAAGGGAGTATTTAAATTAAGTATCTTCCCAGATTCATGTTTCCATTAACACATGTTTCAGTCAATGAATTCTTCAATTAATTAATAGAAAAGTAGCATGTTTCATTAATGTGGTATCCCGTTTCCATTACAGCGTCACATGTAAGACTGGCTTGGCTACCATAAATGTTACAGTATGCAAATCTATTCATATCTAGTCATGAAAATATTATTCCAAAAAGCTCTTTACAAATTAGAAACAAGCTTTTCTAAAGTGGTTAGAACTCTCATCTTTGTCTAGGCCTCTATTTTAGCACCTTTTGTGATATAATTAATTGCTTCTTTGCCCATTTTCTCCACAAGTCACTGGCTTCTTCGTAAGCTTGGGATGTATATTATTATCTACCTCAGGCTACCACAACAATTGGTACATAGAAAGAATTTATTAAGTATTTGTCAAATGAACATATTCAACAATAACCTGAGAGTATAAAGTAAAATAACCATACAAACGATAGGCAAAGCTCTCTTTATATTACAGGTTCTGACAGAGGCACACTACTTCTTGACAAGGAAACGTCTTGTTTCCAGAATTACATTGCTGGCCCTCCCCAAATGTTTATATAAATTATGGTTGTAATTAGGAAATCTCTGACTTAAATCTGAATATGAAAGGGTAAAGTTTGCATAAATTGTTGCAATTTTAACCTTTAAACAACCTTTACAAGTTGTAATTTTAATCATCCCTGAAGATGTTTAAAATTAAGTCTTCAAAAGATAGTTAATTTGAAAGTTAGTTAACTCCATAGCCATGTCTAGGTATCTTAAGAAGCACTTACACCATAATTATATATATATATATATATATATTGAAGCCCTCAGAATAAAATTTTTATATATAAATACGACTTTTAAAGATTAAAACTTTATATTAATTTAAGCTAAATATTTAGCAAATCCATGAGAAAAGTATTAAATGACATGTATATCTGCTTTATTTTTTTACTCTTCTCCAATGTTATTATTTATCCCTTTCCCCTTACTAGAAAATAGTTACATCCACTGTACATCCACAATGGTTAGAAGTCCCATTATGTCATGGTGACTGACTTTATATAATTCCATGAATAGGAAAATCAGAACTTTTTTCCAGTTGCATATGACATGCTTATTAATTATTCCTGAGGCTACTGCCTAAAATAGGCGCCCAGTCCAGTGTATATTGAAGGCAATCCGTTTCCTGAACCTTGCTGGCCACGTAGTGCTGTGAACTCTATAGCAGATGAGCACTGCTCCTCAAGTTTATTTATATTGATATTTATGTTTATTTCAAGTATAATTGTGTTGATAAATATAAATCAAAATGAGACAAGTTATAAGTCAAAATAATTATTCTGTACTTTTACAATTAAATGACAATCATAATAAGGATTACTATTATAGCAATAATATTATGGAAACCCTATGATAATATTTACTCTTGAGCATTTAATATGTGTCAAGCCTTAGGCTAAATGTTTTCCAAACAATATCTCACTGAATCCTCATCAAAACTATAACCACTCAGTTATGATAGAGAAGTGAGAGAACTGACATGAATTTTAAATACAAAAATGAAATATGGGGGGTGCCTGGGTGGCTCAGTCTGTTAAGTGTCCAACTCTTGATCTCAGTTCAGGTCTTGATCTCAGGGTTGTGAGTTCAAGCCCCGCAGCTGGATGTGAAGCATACTTTAAAAAAATGAAATATGAGGTGAACTAAGCTACCTCAATTTCTCATTGGAAAAAGAATTCCTCCATCCCCTTTCCCTACGCAGTCTATAGCACACTGATGGCATAAAATGATTATTCAATCGATAATATCTACATAAAATGAAATGAATAAATGGGGAACATAAGTGGTTAACTTTAAATGTCTGTGGCTGATTATTCAGAGACACAAGTGGTATTGCTTTAATAATGGTCTAAGGTTGCTCTGACCATTCATTTCTAAAATCACAATTTATCCCTAATAAGCAAGAATCACAATTTTGGAATATATTGGGTCCAGTTTGTATCCCCTTAAGAATGATAAATTACTTAATCCAAAACATATGACTTATCAAGACAGCAAGAAGACAAGTCACAGGCGCAGACAAAATATGTGCAAAAGACACATCGGATAAAGAACTGCTATCCAAAATATACAAAGCACTCTCAAAACCCTTTAATAAGAAAATAAACAACCCGATGTTTTAAATGGGCAAAACACCTGCATCGTCCCCTCACCCAAGAAGATACACAGATGGCAAATAGAGGCATGAAAAGATGCTCTGCATCATATGTCATCGGGAATTGCAAATTAAAACAACAATGAAATATCGCCATACACTTATTCGAATGGCCCAGCATCACGAAATGCAGGCAAGGATGTGGAGCGACAACGGGAACTCTCGTTCACTGCTGTGAGAGCGTGAAGTAGTCCAGCCGCTTTGCAAGACAATTCGTTAGTTTCCTACAAAAGCAAAAATACTCCGGCCACGTGATTCAGCAGTTTGCTCCCGGGTATCTACCAACGACTTGGAAACTTAACATCCACACAAAAACCTACACATGGAGTTTAGAGGAGCTTTATTCATAATTACACTTACATTCAAACTGAGATTTATAGATGTACACAGGGATGGGCATGGTATTAGTCATGTTTCTTAATCCAGGGACCCATGGAAGGTCCCTCTGGATTTAAAGTCATTAATTTCTATTATTGTCACAGTGCCGGCCATGAGCCCTTAATCTGATTATCTCTCCTGCTATTCTAACCATATCTATTCCAGCACTGTCTTATAACAAGCGAAAATTAATTCCTAATATAAAATAATAAGAGCTAATATAGAATTTCTTTAAATTTATTGCACTGCTAAATAAACTTCAAAATGCTTCAGTACTTCATTAATAAATCATGTTATTTCCTTTAGCGATTTTCCTTGCCTGAATTCAAATTATAGTATATTAATCCACTATCAACAATATCAAGACAGCAGAGGTACAATTAATACTCCAATCACTCTTTAATTGGAAGGTCTCCCTCTGCACTAGAGATTTTATTATTTGCATCTCATTATAAATATTTTCCTAGGGGGCCCTAAATTCAGAGCATCACTATAACTGGTTTGTGATAAATCATAGTATACCAACTATGCTATGCAAATAACAATGCACTGAATCCTCTACTAAGCAGTTAATATATACACTGTATTATGTTATCTTAAAAAGATTTAATACAATCAACCCATAAGAAAGGCTTTACAATTTTCCAGCTGTAGCAAAGCCATTTGAGAAGCAGGTTTTAAGATGTAAATAAAAAAAAAAGAAGAAACAACTAAAGTGTCTTAAATAATGACTAATTCATTTCTTTGAAGGGAAAAATAACCTTTTTTAGAGGTGAATATAAAAACAGATTGTGGATCACTTCCAATTATAAAGAGGCCTAGGGCAGTAGTTCTTTTTCTTTTTATGACTGTGGAAAGAATAACAGCCCTGAAAACTACCTAATTCTCCCCATTACTGCCACAGAATAAATTAAGACATAAAAATAAAACAATTCTCCCTAACTTGAGAATGAATGTACTTTCGAGGCGATGCCAAGAAATCTGTAAGGAATTCACATCAGGCAAGTTCTAAGAGCAGCACACTGTACTAAATACTTCATATGCATTTTTCCATTTAATTCTTACATATTACCTATTTGAGTTAGATATTATTATCTCCCAGAAAGATTAAATAACTTGTTAAATCTAGGAATAGCAAGAAACACATATTTATTATTTAGAAATATGAGACCACTAGAAGATAGGATATATTTGAAACACAAATAAAAGACCACCAGAAGAAATCAGACCGAAAAGTTAAAAAGGGTTACTTCTGGGGAACAGAATTGAGGATGAAGAGGAATGAAGTGAGAATATGTTGATTTAAAATTACAAGACTGTGTATACTTTTTAATTTTTATTTGTGTACATTTATATCTTAAATTTTTTAAAGTATTCAATCCCATCAGATTACTACTTGTGACAAGAAACGAATCAGAGTTATACACATTCTCTAAGTGATTAGCTAACCATCACACCACCTGTATGACTCCTAAAAAGCACTATGTGCTACACAATGAATTTTGTGCCTAAAGAAAATTGTAATAGATAATTTTGTAAACAACTATGGACAATATTGTAAACAACTGTACATATTAGAAATTATACTATAAACAGAATGAGAGTAATCTTTAAAAAAATAAAAGAAAGTCTTCTTGAGAGTCAAGTCAGATAGGGGTGCCTGGGTGGTTCAGTTGGTTAAGCGTATGACTTTGGCTCAGGTCATGATCTCATGGTTCATGGGTTCTAGCCCCACATCACGCTCTGTACTGGCAGTTCAGATCCTGGAGCCTGCTTTGGATTCTGTGTCTCCCTTTCTCTCTGCCCCTCCCCTGCTCGTGCTCTGTCTTTCTCTGTCTCTCAAAAAATTGATTAAAAAAAAAAAAAGAGTCAAGTCAGATAGATGTAGAAGAAGCATGTGTTCCTAGAACCACATTTCCTCAAGTCTCTCTCTCATTTCAGTGCTATAACGGACAGTTTCATGAAAACAGGCAGTGTCCCATTTCAAGCTCATTTTTGCTGCTTTTCTTTGTTTTCTGCCTCCGGGCTGCTTAGGCTAACAAGCATATTCCAGAAGAAGGGGGAAGGTGCAGATACAGAGAATACTCTCCAGTGTAACCAATGAGAGACAGAAATGCAGAGATAGATAGATGCCTCAGTCTCCCATCCTCCAGATACAAAATTCTAATATTTCGCTATGATTTGTCAGAGTTCCCAGCAGAACTGTATCCCAGTTACCCACAGTGGCCACTGAGCGAACACATATCCTTTATTGGCTTTTCCTCTGTGCTGACCTTACTTTCTTCACACACTCACTCCAGCTTCCCAGAATCAACTTTCAAATCGTCTGTATCCAAGACCTTGCCTTAGGCTCTTCAGGAAACTCCCCCCAAAAGACACAAAAGGTCTAGGAATTAAGGCTCTGCTGAGACACATGGGGGTCCAAGGTAGGCCAATTTTTTGGTGCCCTTTCAAATGTAGAAAAACATTTCAATACTTATTTACCAGAATGCCAGGGCACAGCAAGAGAAAAAGACATGCCAAAGATAAGAATGACCATTTTGGAATGCTAAAGCCATATGCAATTGTATTGCTGTTGCGTTCTTAAAATATTTCATTATCATACCATACTTAAAATTAAAGTGCCCGTGAGATTTTTTAATATTCATTTGTACTATTTAGCGTTCTATGCAGGAAATAGAAACCCAGGTTTTCAAGCAGAAAGGTTTGTTTTTGTTTCTGTTCTTGTTTGTTTGTATGTTTGTTTGTTTTATAAAGAGAGAGAGCATGAAAAAGGGAGAGGGGAAGAGGGAAAGAGAGAGAATCTTAAGCAGGGCCCATGCTCAGTGAGGCGGGGCTCAATTTCACGACCCCGGAATCATGATCTGAGCCAACGTCAAGAGCCAGACACTTGGGCGCCTGGGTGGCTCAGTCGGTTAAGCGTCAGACTTCAGCTCAGGCCATGATCTCATGGTCTGTGAGTTTGAGCCCCCTGTTGGGCTCTGTGCTGCCGGCTCAGAGCCTGCTGCCTGCTTTCAGTTCTGTTCTCCCTCTCTCTCTGCCCCTCCCTGACTCATGCTCTGTCTTTCTTGCTCTCAAAAATAAATAAAACATTAAAAAAATAAAAAAGAGTCGAACACTCAACCAACTGAGCCACCCAGGTGCCCCAAAGCAGAAAGGGTTTTAATAGAGGAAATTATGTGCTTTACATAATGGTGTGAATCCAGAAGAGAAGTCAAGAGGCCACCATTATATTTTGTAATCCAAGCAACCACTCCTTTGACCGGGATTCAGGGTCAGGAAACTGCTTCTGCCATTGCTACCACCACTGATGACTTCACAGCTCTTCCACACTAATGAAGCTGATGATAAATGTTGGAACATGGGACCCAGCTGCTATCAACGTTAAGTCCATCTGAGCTGTTTGGACTGCCTTCTGTCTCCAAAAAATTCAGTCACTTAGGTGCATTTCATCAGCATATTATAAACTAGCCCCAGAACTCTAACTTCAGAGAAGTCTGCAAATGTGGCTTTTAGCGCTCCAGCCCTTGCAATGCATGATATGGGGGAGGGGAATGGATGCCATGCCCTTCTGTTGAGAACCTCTTCTATGGTGGGTAACTTTGGTAAGCATTTACACGGAACACAAATAATGTCACATCTAGAGATTCTCAGAACTTCTTGTCACCAATCCTCAATTTCATCCCTTCCAAGTCTTTGAACATCTGGCCAAACCATTCTCAACGATCCAAAAGCCAATTTATATTTATAACTCTGGTTATTTTTCCTTCTAGGAAAAGAGGGAATCCAGAGGTACTACCCAAAGTCCTTTAATTGGGAGGATTTTCCCTCAATATATCCTTCAAGGTCACTCCTAAGTAAAGCCATAATGTTGCCATGGTCCATTTCCAGCCTGTGTTTGCATATTATGTGGAATAGTTTGTAAACCAGGATCAATTCTTTTCTTTTCCAGTTTTTCAATCAGGGCTCCAGCATAAATGAAAATTTATCCCATATGGTTTAAATACAGATCCTTTAATAAAGAGCTGCTTGCAGAGGTATAGGCAAGGTTAAAGGAACAAAGGATAGCGAGGTACCCAGATGCTAACAAAAGTGTGATGTTATTATCAGAACTGAAGAAACAAGAGAAAAAACAATGATCTTGGCGCTCAATGAGAATTAAAACCATGGTAGGGGCTATGACTGTGAAGGGAGGTAGCTAGAGTTAGAGATACAACACTGAAGTAGGGAGAGAGCACAGAAGAGATGTACTAGCCACTCTCTACATCTACCTGTTGATCTCCTACTCATTGCACTCAACTGGAAGCCAGCTGGGAAGGAAGCCAAGGCGATGCAGTGGCTGAATGGATCAATATCCTAGGACACAAAACAAGGCAGAATGAATCAGAGATGTGCAAACACAATCAGCCAACATTTCATAGCAACTTTCAAGAGGTCAGGCATGTGGGTTGAGGGAGAAGTGACAATGCATCGGGAGTGATGCAATGGTAGTCTGAGGCACTGCTCATGCCACTTACCTGTGTCTTCATAATCTTCCACTTGGTGAAAGAGTGCTGCTGTTCATGCCCCAGTTTATTACGTGGTGGATCAGAAACACCCGGTCCGTGACAGGCAGCTTAGCTCACATGATCATTTGATATTCCATGGTCAGAGACACAAACTTCTACTGTGGTCCGGAAGCAACCCAGGATATGTTTTTTAAAAGAATAGTTAGATGGAGAATAGGTCACAGCTTTGCTCTAAACTGTAATTCTAAATCAAGTCTTGGCAGAGGCCCCTAGAGGATTGCTTTCTGCCAGGCACTTCAAGCACCATTTGGTCTATTGGATCTTATGGCTCAAATAGCAGAATATCTTGCACCGTAGTCCATAGTAGTAACGAAGCCTTCTCCTACTCTGGCCTTATTCAGAACTGGCAACCTTATGGGTTACTTGATAAGTGAGTTAAAGCAGTATCCTGAAATGTATATATGTTGTTTCCAAAGTCGAGTGAGATTTACCAGCCTAAGAAATTCACTTCTTTAGCAGTGATGGGTGTAGCAATTGTCTTTCACTGAGGAGGAAAAGTCTCAATCTGCTATAGACCACAGGCCCACTGGAGACTTTACTGATGTCATGGCCCTTGAATTTATAGTTATTTTCTCCTCCCGCCCTCTAGCAAACATGTTCCTTACCAAAGAATCTATGCCACTTGCTACCTCCTACTCACCAAATGCAGTTACATGATGGGCCAAAGCTGTGTCTTATCGCATGATGAGACAAACAAGGTTCCTAGATTATTAAAGAATACTGAATAATCGATATTGCCCAGAGGCAGAACCATGAAGGAATACAGGTGAAAGTAACTTTTGTAATATCTTTATTGGAAAGAAGAAAACATTTATAGATTGATTGCAGAATATAAAATGCCAAAATTATGTCGATTTGCTTCAGTTATTTGAGTATTTCTGGAGCAGCTAATGAACTTAGAATTACATGATTAAGTTGATGATAATCCACTGTTATTCTCCAAGACTCTCCAATTTCTACTCAAGTCAAACAAGAAAGTTAAATAGGTGTCTGATAAATAATCATCACCCCTGAATCTTCCATGACTTTGATGCTGGTATGAACCTTTAATATTCACCCAGAGACGTGACACTACTTTTGGTCCATTGTTTTAAGAAGGAGGTTACATTTTTTGAGCTTTGACTTGGGTCTTCATATCATACTAGCCCTATCTATGAGACAGGGAAACAATGTGGAGATTTAGCCAGAGCCTAAGTATGTCTAATCTAAAAATACATTCTGGAACTGGAAAGAGTATGTTTGGGGACCCACTGGGTCTATTGTGACATGGACTCTGGCCCAAAGTGCACTTATCACCTGGGCTCCATAAACCTCCATTTTGACTGGTGACCACAGCAGAAACTTGAGTGCCCAATGATCAGCATCAGCTCAGTGTACCAGCAACGCTCCCAAAGCCTGCATAGCTTGCTTTCCTTTTGGCGAAAGCTAGGATGAGGATTTATAGTATATCCTCGTGACATCATCACAGAAAATTTCCTCAAAGGAATCCAAGATTTCCTTCATTTAAGGAGCTTTGGGTCTATGGACCAACTCAGGAGGGGCTGTGCTATCGTGGTGACTCAAACCGTGTTCACTAATGTTAGAGTCAGGTATACAGAACCATTAGGACTTTAGTAGTTTGCCTATCTGTTTCAGTCCTAAAGGCATCATAATAAATCAGCCACCATCATAGATAATCATGTTACTAAGCCATTCTAATAACCACTCTGACCTTGCTGCCCATTATCGTAACCATGTCCATTTCATCTATGGCATTTAAGTACTGCCATTTGTCCAACAATCTATAATGCCATCACTCCTACTGAAGTCAGGGAGCCCATTTCAGAAACAGCACCCTCTCTCCCTCATCTTCCTGAAGGAGATCAGAATGTCACCCGAAAATATGCCGCTTTGACATAAAGATGCTTTTGAGCTGAAGGCAATTGAGAAAAAGCAGATTCCAGAAAAGCTCTTAGTCCTACCTCAAGCTGTCTAAGAGCAGGGCATAAATGTAAAGCTGTATCAAGAAATGGAGAACTTATCGCTGGAAACAGTGATGGCACTGAGATGAGCCTGCATAAATGACGTTTATGAAATAACCCTTTTCTACCACTAGTTTCCCCCACACGTTCCCTACTCACTTTCCCACAATTTATCAAACTCCCTTTCCTTGTCTAGTACTTTTCCATGATTTACTGCCTTTTGTTAAAATGGTATACAAGTCCATAAGGCTAACCACTTCTTTGAGTTTTTCACTTCTTTTCCATGAAGCCTCATGCACATAAAATTAAAAATACTAGTATTGGGGCGCCTGGGTGGCTCCGTTGGCGAAGCTTCCCACTTCAGCTCAGGTCATGATCTCACAGTTCGTGGTTTCGAGTTCCTCATCGGGCTCTGTGCTGACAGCTCAGAGCCTGGAGCCTGCTTCCGATTCTGTGTCTCCCTCTCTCTCTCTGTCCCTCCTCCACTCATGCTCTGTCTCTATCCTTCTCAAGAATAAATAAACATTAAAAAAATACGAGTATCAATAGAAGTTACAAATGTTTCCTCCTAGTAATTTGTCTTTCGTCAGTAATTCACAAGTCTCAGTCACTAACCTAACAAGGGAGGGGAAAAGTTTTCCTCCCTATAGTCCTCAGCTTACAGAAAACAGCCACTACAGAATTTTTTCAAAGACCTATTACCAATGAACACTTACCTACGTATTTCCCAAACATAGTGAGGGGGTGGTCAAATGGGTTGCACGTGATAAATTGTCTGCAACATTCCTTACTCCCTAAGCCTTTGGACTCACTCCTTTACATTATTGCAATGAATTTCTAACATATATCTCATTTTAGTGTAGGCCACCAGTGATTTCAGGCTTTAGTTAAAAGCTACTTCTCACTGTTGACTATATCCTCAAATTAAGAATCTCTGGTAAATGCACCTGTATGAATAATTTCAGTCCAGTCTAAAGGTATGTTTCTTTCTGCTTTACTTAGCACTCTTATTTCGAGTCTATTTCTACACATTTCTGCAGGTGGAAATTAGCCAAATCCTATCATTCTAAACTGTCTCCTCCCAGGGTAGATTTTGAACTTGCCCCCTGAGGCATCCTGTGTTATAATTATCTTTACAGATCTGATGGCACTGATAGAATAATAAGAGGCAGGCATAAGAAAGATCAGCATTCCCTAGGAAGGTCACTACCTTGGTTCAAGTCATTACAGGATCTCAAGCAATGAAGAACTAAGGTCATCTGACAAGGGAGGAGGGGCTGTTTTCCTTGGCCATGGGTATTTAATAGGATTTAGAGATTCAGGTTCATAGTTTCGTCCAACTCTATCTATGTGTCCTCATTCCAATTCTTCAGGTCCCTCCCCACTCTTAGCTCTGTTCTCAATTAATGCCACAACTTTCACTTAGGAAACTATTGAGGCTGTGAACTGAAGTTGTAATTTTGCAACCCACTTTAGATCACCCTTTGGATTTTATTTTAAGATGTTTCAGATCTGTATCTATAAGATGTAACGGCCCTGTAGGGCAGGCAAGAACTTAAGACACAAGCTTTTTTTTTTTTTTTTCCGTAAACTCTGCAGGACAATCAGAAGCAACTATCTCACTTAAGTCTTTATTTATATTCCTCATTTCCATCACAATACTACAATGTAGCTACCACTTGTTCCGGCCAATAGCTTTTCTTGCAATAACTATTTCATTCTAGGTGGACTTAGGTGAAAATTCAGCTATTCACTACATGGAAAACTGTATTGCATTTCCCAATGGTCATTAAGTTATCACTGCCTGTAAACTCAACTAAGTCAGACAACCAATTTCATATTATTATCTTTGGCGGTCTATTTCTTGATCAAATTTTGGTGCTGAATACTAAATTAGGCCAGGTTCACTGCATGAAATAGATACCACTCAGGTATTTCAAGCAGAGTGCTTTAATTCGAAGGATTAGATGCTCATAAGATTATGGGTAACTCGGAGGAATGAATCGAGAGGCCACCCCTAGTCTCTAACTTCACATTCTTATGACCACATCCCCATGATCATTATCACCACTAGCACGGCCTGCATTTACAAAAATGGTGTCAAGATAGTGAAACATGTAATTCAGCTATTGCCAACACTTATGTCTGTAAGGAGCCATTTATATAATTGCGCTACTACAGAAAGATGGCATCCACCTCCCTCTACCTTCCAAAAATGTCGCGAGTGCCTCATGCCAACGAAAGCTACATTTGTGAGGGAACCTGAGAAACGTAATTTTTAGTTCTTTAGACTCTGTAACACCAGGGAAGGGAAGGAGGGAGACGTATTGAGGGAACAGAAATGGGATCATAGAACCGATAAACATCTAGCACACTAATCAAGATGGCTCTTGATTTTTCAAGTAGTTAGTGTTTAGGGTAGACTCTAAGATGTAAACTCCAAATCTCAAATGTACTTATAAATTAGAAATGTGTTCCCACACTCCTTTCCTTTCTGGAAAAAAAGACCAGACCCCGCTTTTATAAGGGCCGACAGTAATAATTCAAACCTAATGAAAATATTTAAATGTTGGTGAATAAATACAGCTTTGAAGTGCGGCTATTTGTTCTTTTGTGACCATATAAGCATCTTTCTTACATTTTGACTGTGAGGACTGAACTAAAAAAAATATTTAAAATCTAACCATATATTGGGGCGCCTGGGTGGCTCAGTCGGTTGGGCGGCCGACTTCGGCTCAGGTCATGATCTCACGGTCTGTGAGTTCGAGCCCCGCGTTGGGCTCTGTGCTGACAGCTCAGAGCCTGGAGCCTCCTTCGGATTCTGTGTCTCCCTTTCTCTCTGCCCCTTCCCCACTCATGCTCTGTCTCTCTCTGTCTCAGAAATAAATAAACATTAAAAAAAATTTAAAAAAAATTATAAAAAAAAATAAATAAAATAAAATCTAACCATATATGTACAACTGATATACCCTAACCATATAATATGCTTACAAAAAATGTAAATGTTGTATTTGATTCCCAGATTTATTAACAAAATTAGAACACAAGCCACTTTCAAAGGTGAGGTATGAGTGTCACTAACATAATGCTACCTCCTATGCAAGACTCATAATCTACCACCCTCTCATTACCAAATAGCTAACTAATCATTATTCTTGAAAGACCGGTTCTTAGGATAGCTTCCTCACAGGGAGGAGAAACTCAGTTTAAATATGATGCATCAGGGATGACAAAGAAGGAATCTCAACTGGATGCTTTTTCCCAAAGGCAAACTCAAAGAAAAAATTTAAAACTGAGGAAAGGAGTAACCTAACTGGTTTCTCTAAAATTGCAGAAATGGAGTCCAGGGGTTCCTGGAGACTGATAAGAGTATACAGAATATGCACGGGGACTGATAAATTCTTTTTACAACTCACAGTCTTGTATTTAAATGGGGAAATCCCCAGTAATTTCCAGTCCCTAACTTTTTAGAAATGGATAGATTCTTTAAACCTTCCAAGATTTTTTGGCTTTAGAATGGGTTTTAATTTGGACATATTCTCTGTGTAGATGTTTGATTACAATGTGACCTTCTGATAGCTGCATGAGATTATTATAATTAGGTAGATCGTTATCACATGATGGGTTTCAGCATGTGTTTATTCTCAAAGGAGATATTACTTTAAGGACACAATCCTTTGGAGAACCTCACCTATGAGAATGAAAAGAGAAAAAATTCTGTTGAATTTCTATTTAAGACCAGATGGATTTTGAAGGAATAAAAGTATGAAGGAAATTTGTTCACATGTGGACATGTGAACATGCTTCTATGTGGTAAAGTGAAAAAGACAAAGAGAAAGGCAGACCTAAGTTCTAGGCCTTTTTTTTTTCTTAACAGGTAGAAAAAAGTTTATTTTCTCAAAGGAAAACCTAGAGTTATAAATCTAAAAGAATACCAAGTTGCATCTCAGATCATCCTTTACGAATCTAAAACTTCTATTAATGAATCATCATCTAAAGACAGCTATTGACCAACTTCTTCATAACTCATATACTCTCTTAGTGGTATATGCCAGAATCTCAGTCTTCATCTGGTAATAGTTCTATATGTCAATTATAATTTTTAACGCATCCCTTTGAATCCCCTTCAGGAACGTAGTTGTGTTTGAGCCTTCTATTATTATTTATTAAAAAAAATTTTTTTTAATGTTTATTTACTTTTGAGGGAAAGAGAGAGAGAGACAGAACTTGAGCTGGGGAGGGGCAGAGAGAGAGGGAGACACCGAATCTGAAGCGGGTTCCAACGCGGGGCTTGAATTCAAGAGCTGTGAGATCATGCCCTGAGCCGAAGTCAGACACTTAACCGACTGAGCCCCCCTGGCACACCTAGCCTCCTATTTTTAAAATTACAGCTGTGCCTTCCCTTTGTAATTTAGGAGAGAAATTAGGAAATTCGGGAGCGAATTAGGAAAACTAGCTTCTAATACTTACATGATCTGTAGTGTTTTGAAACAATGAATCTGTTAACACTTCTCTGCCTTTTCATAACTATTTTTTCTGGTTCAGATGGCATTGGCTAAAATACCAAAGATTAAGCATGAGTTCTAAAATACACTATTTAGGACTTGCTTTCCAAGGTGACTTGCCAAAATTGCTTGTGTGCTGAGGGGCAGGTGAGCCATCTATTAGGCGAATGTTACGTTACTGTGGGACTAACTCAGCACCTCAGCTCTGCAGTCCTAGCCACCATCTGGCAGAATCCCACGTCTACACCACGCAGGTCTGTAGTCAGCACTTGACCTCCTACATAATCTGTAGCCGTCTTTTACTCAGTAAGGAAAGTGCCAGGAAGCCAGGTGGCTGAACTTTAGGCTACGACAAGGCAAGAGCTGAGAGAGGAGGACAGCTCGGTATGCTCTCACATTCTCAAGGTGAGATTCAAAAGTCGGGTCCCAATCGTCAATATGCAATGCCTGGATTGTTGTATTATCAGATGGACAGGGCAGCAAAAATCACTTCCACCTCTACATTCTCTTTCGTGTATGAATTGCATGTACGGAATAAATCTGTGAGTTAAAATATCCCTAAAAAACTAGAAAAGGAGAATGACTAAATTAATGGTGCTAAAACTGAAACTAGTCATTAGTCAGTGTCCATCAGCAAAACAGAGTCAAGAATATCATAGAAAAGAGAAAAAAGAAGAGACGTGGTCACTGATTATCCTAGGAAAATGCCCTGTTACATGCCTACAAGTGGTATTTCTTGCCACTGAAAACATTACAAAATTCTGTTTTCTGTATAAGAAAACATTTCTTTAGTTAGTGACAAAGTTTTACCCAAAAGAGGATGCAATCCTTCTCCACCGATTTTAGGTAAGAGCCATGCGACTCAGTGTGATGACTGAGAAATTATAAAAGCTGCCAGAACAGGCTGCACATCACATCTTGAAATCACCTTAGATAAGGAACCTTAAGAAGTGTAGTAAGAGCTGAATGATCTAATGTAAGAACCGAAGAGCTCCTCCGCCTTATTTTTGGAACCAAAAAACCCCACAGCATGAAAAGTGTTAAGCTTACATTCGAAACAACAAATGTAAGGGTAATTTAGAAGAAAATGGTATGTTTTATGTCTGGATCCAAAAGCTCTTCCAAAAGCAACTAATTTCTAGAGTAAAAATATGCCACCATAAAAAAATGATAAGTTTTTCACCAGAAGCCTTAGACACCCAAGTCCTAGTTTCACTTCTTTTCCACCTTAGTAATTGGCAGTGGAAGAGAATTTAGAAGACTAACAACTAAATCAAATAAATATCTGGCAGATAATTTATGTAATAAACTGATTAACAGAAAAAATCATTTTTTCCCACAGCAGTAGTATATTTATTGTGCTGAAATCAGGTAGCAGGGAATGAAAAGGTCTGGGGAAGGAGTACAGAATGTTCACAAAGATTTACAAATCTCTAGTCATTCCACACCAAGCAGCAAAGACAAAGGTGTTGAATTCTCTCAGGCCAAACTATTATAAGTTTTGCAAATGTTCTGTATTTCTCATGACTGCATGCCTTTGGGGAAAAAAGTATGTAATTTTAATGCACAATAAATATTTTATAGTTTACAAAATATTCCGAAATAGTTTGTCTGCACAAACAGCATACATCCTGCACCATGCAGTTTTGACATGTTGAGATACTTAGAAATATTCATGCTTTTTTTTTTTTTTGGTCACCTTTTCTCTTTCTATAATGATCCCTGGTCAACATCCCCTAACAATTCCACCTATGCAGTGAGACAACGTACAAGTGCTCCTTCCTAGTGTGTTCCCAGTCATTCTCTGATATTACATGAAACACTTCATTTGTCAACAGCGAATTTCCTTTTCTGGTTCTGACGACTCTCACTTTTATTCTTTTTGTGTCTTAACAATTCACACCTTGTAACCATCACACACTAAATTTAATGATCTTTAGCACCAAGGAGTCAAGAATATTGCACCAACACGGGTATACACTTCATATCTAGTTAATAAATAAGATCTTGCAACTTTGTCACAAGGAAAATATCACTCCAAAATGAAACACATTGAAAGAGAACGATTGTTTCCTGAAAAGTTGGGTGTATACTATTTGTAAAAAAAGCAAAAAAAAAAAAAAAATACTAGCGGATTCGAAAGTTATTAAAATTTACATTAGAGGACTCCTTGATTTTTTAATTAAAATTTATTTAATTTTAAAGGTTCTTTCCAACAGAAGAGGTAGGTATATTTCCACATATGAAAAATCAGTAACAGCCACAAATCAAAACAAGGAAAGCCTGATAAAAATCAACATACTCTCTTCTAACAGCACATAAATGTAGCTCTTTTGTGATGTTACTAATAAAGACGTGAGCTGTTTCATGTTCCAATCGGACAATAATCTTAATTTTCATCATACATTTCTGATATTAACAGGAGTATTGAAAGGCTGCCTTTTCATCACAAAAATTGTTTCCCACAGTGATTTGTGCCACAAGTCACGGTGACCTTTGGGTCGCTAGACAGGATTTTACTGTAATTCTTTCTTATTTTCACCAACACCATCATCATCAAGCCTCTAAGACTCTACAGAGATCATCAGATTTTTTAATTTAATTACAATCAAAAGGGTATAGTCAGACTAGAGGTGGAGAGATTCGACCATTCCAGTCAGCAAATGAATTCAAATGTGCAAATTTTAAAGTTCTCTACAGTTCCAGCTTTGGACCAGAAAATGTAAGGTAACTGATTTTAATCAGTAGGCAATAATAATTTAGCCAAAAAATTCATACTGTGTTTCTGTGATCATCAGACTGAAGAATGACTGTATATAAGATACATGAAAAATCTCATGCATTAGACAACAGATGTGAACAGAGGGAGAGCCTCCAAAGTCACATAATGATTGCTTTGGTTTGGACAACATCAAGGCTAATAAAAAAAAATGTTTAAAATAAAACTTCATAAATAAAACCTCCGGGTACTGTATTTAACACTTTACTCTAGCTAAAGGTTACTAATACGTAGAGCACATTTGTCTTTTTCTCCCCACCCCCAAACCCTCATTTGCTTCTGTTTTCCCTGAAATTTTATATGAAAATGGGAGCTTCCTCACTGTCAACAACAGTTAAGGCCCAGTTCAATTTACTCTCCTTTTGCTTTTCCATTTTTCTGCTTTTTTCCATTTTCTATTACTAGTTGTTTCTCAGATTTGCTCACACCATTTGCTGAAATACCATTCACAGCTGTTTTTCCAGTTTTTGCTTTCTTAGGCTCTTTGTATGTCCGGACATAGAAGTTAAGAAAGAGAAATATGAAGCTGATCGCGTAGGCGATGAGAGCCCAGTGCATCCACTTGGGGAAGGGGCAATCAGTGTACAGAGATAGCGCTGTGTGCCCAATGGTCACATGGAACTGAACCTGAAAAACAAAACAAAACGGCGATGCGGGATACATTTACTGCGAATAGTAAGTAACCCTTAACAACACCAGAATTCTCTACCTGGCTAAGATCGGCCCTAATCTTGCCGCAGAGTCCAATGCTCTCTGGCTCCCACACCCAACTCCAGCTCCCTCTCCTTCCCTCAGCTAGGGCTTCCTGCCTTTGTTTTTCTTTTTCTTTTCCTAACTTTTTTTGTTGTTCCTGCTGGCACAAAGTACTTCCATACAGCTGGCCCTCTCTATCCCATTCATCAGGGTTTTTGTTTTGGCTGCGCTTTTTTCTTTAAAACAAATAAACCTATCTGGAATTCTTCTTGATTGTCCATCTTTCTACTAGTATATGACTCCAGAGGGTAAGGCTATGTGTTGCTCCCTGAGGCATTCCCGAGCCCTTGGCATAGGGTCTGGATTCAGTGAGGATTTTTTGGATAATGCTGAATAATATTATTAATGAGAGGGACTATCAATGGCCTAACAGAATAAAGTAATAGTACCCTACGCCCTTTTTGATATTTGTTTTCCTCTCACACTCTCACATTGTAACTGATTTCTTTCCACAAAATGTTAGCAAGATGGTACAAATCCTTTTAAAATTGAAACTATCAAAAGGGTTTGTTATTTATTTCTTACAAAATAGCACACAGGTAAAACTGCATTTGAATTAACCCTATCCTTTACAAACTAAGATTTTTAGAAATATTTAGTAGACATTTGAGAATAAGTGCAAAAAGAATCACTTTCAACTTTAAAAGTTTTTAAAAATAGAAAAGCCAAAAATTAAAAAGTTTTTTAATTCAGATAAATCAGTTTGAATTGCAATATATCAATAAATGAATGATTCTCAGTTATAAGAATTATGAATTCCACGGTGTTAAGACGGGTTAACTTTTTACAAGACCAACTGACATGATTGACCATTATGAGAACTTCTGACTTGGAAATACTGTACTCTTCACAAAATGAACATCCTATTTGGAATGGGCAATTGTGGTTTCTCCTTTAAGCACAGCATTATCCAAGTTAATTATTACATTAAATATTATTAAAATAACTTATTCCATGTAAGCTCTAAATTTATATCAGACTAAAAAACTTTAAATTCTCTATGGCAAAATCCAGATTTTAAGAACTTTTGATTTCACAGTGAGTGGTTCTTAGAACCTAAGTCATCAAAAAAGACTATATGTATGTATATAGGTGTGATTAAATGTGGCATCACTCACAGAGACTCCGGTGCAGAGTCCAACAAAATAGATACAAAGTTCGGATGACTTCTGTCATCTCTTCATTTTCTTGTGACCATTTACCGATGACTGAGAGAAATGAATTACACAAACTATATAAACAGCTTACACAAAAACTGAAGGAGGCTTCCTGCAACATTATAGTTACAAATGAATCTTTCACACCCAGCATCGCCAAAAGTTGTGTTTCCTGTTTGGCCAGCCAACTGTTTAGCCACTTAAAGCAGAGATGAAATATTTCCAAATGTGATTCCACTGATAAATGGTGCACATGCTATGATTACAGCAAATTATAATAAATTCCAAGGCTTGAAGAAAAGCTAGCAGGTTGGTTTTGGATTTCCAGTTTGATTACTGGGCTAGTGCCTCTCCCTGAATGTTTCACTGATGTATCCAGACGCCACGAGAAGTCCCATTAGGTGTATGTGCCGAAAACTCTCACCTCTAAAGGCTAGCACTGGAAAATGCCTAGCTTTGCTCTCCAAGGACCATGTGTTAGGGAATTAAGAGTAGTTCTTTTGTCCTTGTTCCCTTCCTATACCCCACCCCTTCCTTGATTCTGTACCTTCTTCTCAACTTTCAATTTTTCTAAATGTATGGGCTCTGTTAACAAGGACTGAAAAATGGAACAGAAAACAAAATTCAAGCAAGGGCAGGATGAAGAGAGGTAACAGTAACATTTTAAGTTAGAAAAAAATCATCTGAGAAAGAAGTTATGATGAGTCTACATACTTTATGGTGTACTTAGAACACTTCTCTTAGCGAGACCAGAGTTGTGTTTAGTCTTTCAAGAACATTTAAAAAGTTAGCGGCAGTGACAACTAGGTCTATGAACAAGAGGCTCAGAGCCAAGCAGCCTCAACTCACACAGGTGGAGCACAGAGAAAGTCGAGTTGGTAACAGAAAATTGTCAAGGATAACTTGGCTCTTTAAAAATAGTAAATTCAGGGGCGCCTGGGTCGCTCAGTCAGTTAAGCATTCAACTTCGGCTCAGGTTGGCTCTCGAGGTGCATGAGTTTGAGCCCCGCATCAGGCTCTGTGCTGACAGCTTAGGGGCCTGGCGACTGGAATTCTGTGTCTAACCTCTCTCTCTCTGCCTCTCCCCTCCCTCCCCCAAAAAAGGTAAATAAACAGTAAAAAAACTGCATTTAAAATTAGTAAATTCAAACATTTTCAGTGTTTCACCAGGAGAAACTTTAGAAGCGTTTCACTCACCAGCTGCAACATGGTCAAGTATCTTTTCCACCAAAGATACTTCTGAATCCATGGGCCAAATGCAGTTAACCCATAGTAAGAGTACATAATCACGTGGATGAAGGAATTCAGCTGTGCTCCGAAAAAGGCTTCAGAAAAATAGAGTCACAAGATACAGAAACCTTAGTAGGCAAGAAACCATCTGAACATAAAATAAATGAATCCACAGTATTTTCTAACATTTAATCTTGGGTACAAACAATTGTAAAGTAGTACTAATGGAAAAGATTTCTCTTCAGAGAATGCTAGGTATTTTTAAAGTTTAGACTCAGGCTTTTAGCATATTAAAAAAATGAGTGTTCTTCAAATGCAAAGGACTTTCAAAGTGGCAAGTTTCCAAAGGAGTACCCCAGTGGCTTAAGAATGCGCTAATAAAGAACTACTGCCTAGATTACTTTTCATGCTATTATTCTTGGGGAAAAAAGTCATGGTACAAATTGTTTAAATAGATTTTTAAAGCCTCATTATTGCCTTTAGATGTGCCCATAAATATTATCTACAACAAAATCATACTTATTTCTTAGTTTTCTAAACAGTTTTAAATGAAAGTAGAAGGTGAACTGTACTACTGTAATGACCTGTGCCCTGGGTCTCCAACACAGCGATAGTCTGTTTCCAGCTCAGTGATGTAAATCATCTCCAATCTATAGGCATCTGAAAAGCTGAAGGCAGCTCTTGGCCAAACTGTGAATTCAGATCCTCTTTAACAAGGCTATATATGATTTCCTTTGAGTAAGATCCAACAGGTTCATTTAAGGCCTGTTTTAGAGCAGGAATAGGCTCTGGGCGTGGACTGGAGACAGAGCCTTTAAGTTACTGCTTAGTACCCTTTGAATCGGAACAATTACAATTGCTTATCAAAATATTATTTGCCACATTTAAGATTAGCTTATGCTTATCTCGGAGGCAAATCTTTAGGTATTTAAGTAGCCACAGATAAAAAGCTAAAGCTTCACTGTGTTCAGAGTTCTTTAAAATGAAATTAACACAGAAATAATTAGCCATGAGAGTAAGAAAAAGACCAAGTCAAATTTCCAGCTTCTCATTACTTTTCCATACAACACATTTATCTAATTTGATATATGCAGATATGTTCCTGAAAATGCTCACCTTGTCCCCCAGCAACCCACTTAATTCCAATCCACCACAGTGTAAACATTGTACAGTGATGATATACATGAAGGAAAGAGACTTGGTTGTTTTTCTTCCTCAGGATAAAAAATACGGTGTCCAAATACTCAACCCCTTTAGATACAAAGTACCACCACAGAGCAGCAGCTATCTGTAAAAAGAAAGGAGAAAAAAACATGTTATAAACACCAGAGCGACACTACATTAACATGGCTTTCTATTCATTGTTAAGTTAGTCCTAAACAATCTTCATTGCACAAAATGTACAAGGCATGGAATCAGTTTTGCCTAAACTAGGCAGGTTTGAAACCTCGGCATCTCTCCATGGGGTGGGGGAGGGAATGAGAAAGAAAGGGTCCCAAGTCTGTATCTACACAGCGGCAACAGTTGAGAGAAACCTTTTAGTCTGTTACATAGAGAGATGTCCCGAAGCACCAAACTGCTGAACGCAGAGCCGTACACACCTTCACACTGCTGTTTTTTCAATAGGGTAGAGAAACAGAGATGTTTACTTTGTAAAGGTGATTTCAGTTGTTCATGCGTAGTTATCTGCTAAACTTCAGATATTCTTCCAAGTATGTTTGGGTAGCCCCTGTCTCTGTTAGTGTCTGACTCTCACTTTAACATGTGAAACAAAGTAAATACCTAATCATAGCACTTCCTATTAGGCAGTAAAATCTTTAAAGTAGTGAGTTGAAACAAACGAATAGAAGTAACAAATATTTCCTAGGTCATAAATATAATCCTACTTACATGAATAAGTCTTTTCTTTTCCTGGGCTCTAATTAACACACCAGATGGTACAGAAAGATTATGTTACATGCTGAGATTAAGGATCCAAGGATCCCGTGAGGTGACCTCTGTAAACGTTTTAAAATATTTTGCAAGAACCCTACTATAATAGTAACCTAAACTCAACTTTTTTTATATTAAGTATTTTCTCTGATATGTATCCTATGTACCAACAACAAAGAAGGCAGTATATCACTGAACCGTTTATAAATCTTTTGTGTGTCAAAGGTGACTGGACACAGAGAGGGAGGGAGACAAAACATAAGAGATTCTCAAAGACTAAGAACAAACTGAGGGGAGAGGGGGGTGTGGAAGGGGGGAGAGTGGGTGACGGGCACTGAGAAGGGCACTTGTTGGGATGAGCACTGGGTATTGTATGGAAATCAATTTGACAATAAATTATTTAAAAAAAGGATGACTGGAAAGCAAAATATGGTATTTTTCCACAAACATAATAAAAGCTGAGTTTATGCCTATACAGATTGTGCTATGCTTAATTTACTAAACATTACATAGTTTATAAAACATTTGTTTTCCCTCAGACTCTTAACAAATGAATTAGACTCTCTTTATGAGTTTCTATTCTTGACTAGAACCGACAAAACTCCAAAATGTCATCTTTACGCTAAACATGGAACTCTTCTAAGAACTGCATTCTGGTGATCCAGACAAATGCACTCTCCCACAGCCAAATGGGACACGATGGCTGGGAAACATTTTCAGTTACATGCTTGCAAAGAAACGCACAGCTTTATTGACACGTCACAATCCTGTCCACTTTTATCACTCTACGAAAGTACGTTTTTCAGACTGGGGATTATAAAATCAAACCCACTTCTACTGACGAATGGTATTTTTAAAGTACTTACCCTAACTTCATGAACATTATCAGAATAATCCACACTCTGGCAAATATAGCTATATCCTGCATTGTATGATCCCATGAATAACTGGAAAAAAAGGGGGAATCATATTTAAAGTAAAGTTTTAGTACATACAGAATTTAAAAAACACTAAATACAATATGCAACCTTTCAAATTATTTTAAAAAGCAATATTGTCTAAAAAACTTCAAATGCATTAAACATTTAATGTGTTAGAATTTCTAAAACTTGCTGTGTGTCAACTTATTCTAAAATTGAAATCCAAATTAAAAATCACAAGTAACTCATTGACTGAGACTTCAATTCTATCTACTTTGTATTAAGAGAATGTTTGATTAACCATAACTCAGATCTAAGAGTGGCACTGATTTCTTGCTCCAGAGTGGTCTGTATCTAACAAATGAGGTCAAAGTATACAAATAAGTTAAATAAAAACTGTTATGAAGTTGAGAGTCTATAAGGCTAAGCTGTCAATTACAGATTTCTTTAAAGAAGAGTACAGTTTATTTTCCAAGCCTCACCACTCCCATTCTCTGGGTTCATATAGATATTTAATGAGTCTCTTTGGAGACAAAATCCTCCCACTCTTACAACTTAAAAAAATGTCTGTGTCGATCTAGCCTTTAGGATTTCTTTTCAGAATGTCATGGAGAATTTGCTGGCACCCAGAAAAGTACATGATGATCAACAGTGTGTAACAGTTAACTCATTTTAGTTGCAACCCAAAATACAATGACATTATGTAATAGGATTTCACTTGAAATCAGTATTTTACATCTGTGTATTTTAATCAGTTACCAAATCTTAAACTGCTGAACAAGAATTACAAATGAAGAACAGCAACTATTCAATATGTGCCAACACTATCAAAAATTATTTCACTTGTCTCTGATCTAGAAGGCAGGTGTTATCCCCACTTTACAGGGGAAAATGAGTCTCGGAAAAGTTAAATAACTTTTAGTGTCAGAACAGTTAATAAAGGTTATTTTGGAATCTAGTGTGCCTGCTTCAAAATTCCACTTCAAAACAACTGTCCTATACTTTCTGTATATTTCATATTTTTGTTAACCAAACATGAAAAATGTCAATAATATAAAATTTACCTTTTAGAGTAGCTAACAGTTATCTTGGGGTACAATATTACATGATGGTTTTACACATTCTAATTTCTTAATTTCCAATAACCCTGGGGAATTACAGGTGACTTTAATAAACCTACCTCTCTGAAGATGAAAAGGTTAAGCAAAACCATTCCAAAATTGTAGATAATGAGTACTAAGCGCATCTGGAAAGGTTCTCGATCCTTCATCCATTTTGGACCCAGCCACACGAACAAGAGATAAAAAGTACTTATACAAATTGTAGGCCACGGAGACTGCATCAGAGGCCAATTCTCCACACGTTTATCTACAGAAAGAACAAAGTAACATTAAATTCATTAAATGATACATTCTTTTGAAATGAACTTATTAGGAATTATAATATTTCGACTCAGTTTTTTCCTAATTTGACCAAATGCAAATCATTTTTCACTGAGTCACAACAAAAATACATGGCATTAAAACCAAAGTAAGGAGACCAATTCCTGTGAGTAGCTTTTGAAAATAATGTTTCATTACCTATGGCCCACATTAAGTTTTACAGAGAACCTAAAGAACAAAGACAAGAAATCAACCTTGTTAAAAACACAGAACAAGCTGGGGGTGAAAATTTAATGGAAGACTTCACAGACAGAAAACAAATATTTTAAGGAGAAACTTGTCTTTCATATTAAATATGTGAGATTTATCAGAGTGGTTTGGAAGCTGCTCCCTCCCTGACTAAGGCAAAGCAGGAAAAGAATTAGTAAACTGAGGAGGGAGGGTAATGACAGCAATTGCCTGGAATATTTTTGGACACTGAGACAAGAGTACAGTCACATTTGTGGGATTAAATTAGGGGGACTACAGTTCTGCAATTTATTTAAATGGAAATCACCATATTCAAGACATTTTTCTAAATTTCTCTTTGATAGCACGAGCCTTCTTTTTAGCCATGAATATAACCGACTTATGAGCTTTTCTCTAAAGCTATAAGCATTTACCTCACATATGTGCAAGCATTTCATTTAAAATCAGTCAACTGTCCTTAACATTCAAATATGCAACCTTGAATCAATTTTATAATAGAGTTCTGCCACAAATAACATTTTTAAGAGAAGCATGATAATGAAATACAAGGCTAACAAAGATTAATTTTCTAATACATTATAAAAAGATACTGAAATTTAGATTTCTAACGGCTAAAGAGCATTTTATAGGTTCTGAATCTAATGTCTAGTTTATGCTTGGTAATGCAAAACATTTCCTTGTTCTATGCCGAGGAAAAGGATGTACTTTTAAAATAGCAACAACAAAAAAATCCTACCTTTCAATCAGCTCCTAAAATCTAGCGTGAATAAATTTAACTTAATTACTCATTACAAAGTCCCACCATTTAAAATGTCAGTTTTACTAAGACTATATATATGCAGAAGAGTTCCAGATTAGATAATTAGGTTTCAAAATATCTTGCTTAAAATTAGTCTGTTTCTATACACTATTGATAGAAAATAAGATAAAAGGAAGGAAATGAAAGTAGAATAATGTTTAATCACATAGTCTCCCAAGCCAGGAAGTGACATAATAACTATGGTTTCTATGAAATAAGAGTTGTTATAAAGATGGGCTAGTTACTTGAAAGAAAAACACATATGAAAACAAGAAAAAACAAAAACTGATTTTATTTCAGAGTTTACAGGAGAGGCTTACTATCTATTCATGGAAACTATGGTTCTGTCACTCAAATCAAAACATATTCTAGAGTTAAAAATAAACTAAAACACAGACAGGAGAGAATAATCCTCTTATAAAGAGGGCGTGGCTTAAAAGATGAGTGGCTGACTTTTGTTGAAGGTATTGTGCCACTGTGGTCTTAACACTGATTGTCTGCTTTTCTTTAATATTGTCATATTATCCTGCTATCCATATCTTTCGATACCCAAGTCCCCCTTAAAACATGGCATATTTATCTACTTAGGCATTTATTTTCTACAGGAAAAAAACTTAATACAAACCCCTAATTTGTGCTGTCCTATTCCTTTCTAGAAACTAGAGGGCAGACACTGGATTTCCAGGTGTTTGATACAAAGAGCAAAAGGAGTCTGTTATGAGATAATCCACACAGCAAAGAAAGGAAGATAAATTCATCTGAAAGCAGATTCTGATTTCTAATATCACAGATTATATCACACTCTTAATCACCCACAGAATTCCTGCTGACTTCACAGTAAGTTCTGAACAAGTAGAAAACAGAGAAAAGCGTCCAAAAATTTCCCCCAAATTAAGAATGAATAAAAATGCTTGTTCTTTTTGGTGTGTAGGGTGGGTAGCCTGTACCATTCTCTTATTCACCAGAGAAGTTTAAGAAGAGACCTAAGAAAGACACTGAGAGGAAGGGATACAAGTAAGAAGCTGGAATTCTGACAGTATGAAAGAACAGAGGTCAACAGAAGAGTAAAAAGGTGGAGGGGAGTAGGTAAGAAATAACAGAGATACTAGAAAAGGCATTCGAGACTCTATCAGTAAACAGATGGGCTGAGTTTTAATATCAGCTCTGCTACCAGGCATAGGACCTTAAGGGCACAATCTGTCTTCATCTCCTTCATCTATAAGACCTAGTGGAGAGAAGAGGAACTAGATTAGTGTTTCCCCAACTTTAATGAGAAAAAAAATCACGGGGATGGAGGGCATAGTTAAAATGCAGGTTCTGAGTCAGTAGGTCTGGGGTACAGTCCACTTTTAGGAAGATTCGGCATTTTCTAGGAAGCTCCAGTGGATGCTATGTCAATATTCCATGGCCCACCCTCTGAGTAGCAAGAAGCTACATAATCTCTTAGGGTTTTTTTATTTTAACTTCTGAAAGCTGTTGCTTTTAAAAAATGATAATTAGGAAGAAGAATGAAACTGATGAGGAAAACTGGGTCCAAAAAAAGGACCCAAAAACTGGGTCTAATTTTCACTGGTCAGGGAACCCATTTTGTACGCCAGAGTACCCGCACATTTCTATTCCACTACGGCACTCATCACACTGTCCTGTACCTTCCTTTAAAATGCAATGTCCCTGAAGGCAGGTGCTGGGTCTTTCACTGTGTACTGCAATGCTCATCAGGGTGCCTAAACAACATTTATTTGATGCATAAATGATGAGTGGGTGATCCCCCTCCCCCCCATTATAGTCCTTCATTCTCGATCCCTTCAAATGAAATCCAACCGTGCATTTAACTGATATTCCAGATTTCTTCACTGCCCAGCAACCCTCTCCTACAGCTCCTCTCAGATCCTCCTCTATGGGACATACAACTTGAACCTGAAGTCAACAACGCTCCAACCCAGTATTTAGGGGTACGTGTGTACTCTCTAAGGCTCAGTGTCTTTTCTTCACTGCTTTCTTCAGAGAAAAAAAGGCAATGCCTCCCACTTCTTTATCCAACAATGCAAGTCATGCGTTCATTTAGCAACCACTTAACCCTGTCTTCAGAATATGAAATCCTCAGCTCATACCCTATCTTTCCACAACTGTATAGAATTACAAAATAGCCCTCCAGTACACCAGGGTCAGAAAGCCTTCAAGAGTTCCACCTCCAGCGAGCATTACAGAAGTTGTAGTAACTGTCAGCAATCAGAACACAGCATCACAACCCTCCATCCTATGTTGATATTCTCATGATTCTCCATGTCTCAGCAGTTACTTGTGTCTTTCTAAATTTATTTGCATAAATATTCCCTTTAGTACTTCTGACAAGATGCGAATATCCAATACTTCTTTCACTTGTTTCCTTTTCCACTAAAAAGGATGGAGTGAGTCACAATAGTGTCATACAATGATATGGACATTCACCATTACTAACAGGTCCCCCACACAAGTCTCATGACAAAAAGAAAGAAAAAGAAAAAGAAAAAAAAGAAAGAAAAAGAAAAAAAAAAAGGTGTGGTGTTAAAACAGTAAATGAAGATCAAAATACAAAAGCTTTATTTATTTTATACGACCTTAAAATAACTATCCAGACTTTCATTAACTCCAATGTTTCAATAACATTTTTTACATGTTCCCTCTCTTCTATGAAAGATGAGTGCATCTGCTTAGATTTTTTGTTTTTTCCAGTTCTATTGAGGCATAGTTGACATACTTCACTGTGTAAGCATAAGGTATACAGCCTGATGGTCTGATTTACATATATTGTTAAATGATTATCACAGTAAGTTCAGCTAACATCTATCTTCTCATACAGATAACACAGAAAGAAAAGAATAAAGGGAAAAAAATGTTTTCCTTGTAAGAAAAACTCCTAGGATTTACTCTCATAACACTTCCCTGTGTACCATACGGCAGTGTTAGCTACAGTCATCATGTTGCACATTACATCCCTAGTGCTAATTTATCTTATAACTGGAAGTTTGTGTCTTTGGACCGCCTTCCTCCAACACCCCTTTTCCCCCTTGCCTTGGTAAGGACAAATCTGATCTCTTCTTTTATTAGTTTTATCTGTTCATTTGTTATAAATAGCATATTTTAAGGGTAAACTAAATCTTCTATTCATTTAACACTGAATCCAAACGTAGATTACACACATTAGAGTAAAAGATGACATATTTCCAATATGCTGTCAATATCCTAATTCTATACAGTTGTGGACAGGAACCCACACCATGAATTTATTAGGGAAAAAAAAGAGAGAAAACAATTCTATTGAAACCCTATTCCTCCTGCCACCACTGAAATCAAACTGTCATCAAGGAATACCCAAGATTCAAATGGGTTTTATATAACATTCTTAGGACTCTATTTGTACAGTTTGGGGGAGGGGATCAATTTGGTACAAATATAAACTGACTCTAGTTTATCTGTTTGTCAAATTGCCTCATTTTTATATTTTATATCTATTAATATGCTTATTAACATGTTTATGCCTCCATGTCTTAGTGATTTTGCTCTTCTTTTGAGCTCATCAAAACTTTAAGCCATTAGTGTTACATATAAACCTTTACCTAAAGGAGGGCTGTAGAATTTCAGTTTAGATATGATCTCTTTATCTTAAAAATGAAATTCAGATAAGTCAAAAGCCTCATGTTTCCTAGCAGCTATTCCAGTATCATTCAGTCTTCATGATCATTAATTTTAAGAGAGATGATTTCCATCAATTCCTTCTATCAATTCAATACCAATACCAAATTTTTGGTACAAATGGCATGTTAAGATAGAACTGTGACTATCAATCATGTTCCTTCAAGAGAAAGAAAATAAGAGAGACCTATACAAGTTCCGTTAGTAGAAAGAAGAACCAAGTTTCACACTTTTTTAGGTGCTATATCTAACAGACCTGGTCTAGGAGCATGAATGCTTTGGAAGCCATGACATAGAGGTGGGAAAAAAACTAAGGATGTCCAGCCTGGGGAAAAGAAAGAGGACCCATCAAAAACTAAAAGACCTAAAGAGAGCTCAGTTTATTCTCTATTTCCAGAGTACAGAATGAGAACCAATGAGAAGAAGTTTTATGAAGCTGAATTACACCTAAATTCAGAAAATTTCTAAGAACTGGGTCTTTCTTTTTGTAAGCAAAGAGAGCCGTATTCTTTGGCAATGAGTTTCTTATCCTGGTTTTAAATTAAATTTAAGCAAACCTAAAGCTAAATATTATAGCAAATCAAGATCAGGAGCAAAGGACTATTTTAACAACTAGAATTATAAGATGCATCACCTTAACTCTTTCAGACTCTTAACGGTTAATTATTTTCCTCAGGAAATAGTTTCCATTTAGAACATTTTAATTGTTTCATAAAGCTCATACCAAGTGAGAATGACTTATTTACAAGCATTAGTTCAGTCAGTAATCATACAATTTTATTTGTATTAAAAGATCATGCAATGGTTACACACTGTAACCACTGACACACCATTTGCCACAACTGTATGTGTCAAAACTCACAAACTGTTAAATAAGAAGAGTTAGTTTTATTATGTATAAATTATACCTTTATACGAATGGGAGGTAAAATGGTCCATCTGAAGTGTGGCTTCCTTCAAACATGCTCCACCAACAGGTTTTTATTCCTAACCTGATCTGTATCTTAAAATCACACAGCATGATGGATACACAGAGCAGACTTCGAAGTGAGACTCTCCACCCCTTCTGAGCTAAGCGATTTGGGGCAGGTAATTTGGTTCCTGACCTGTCAAAACTCATTTACTAGAAAAGGAGACAGACATAAGAAAAATCTATCACTTTGCAGGATGATGGGCGCAATATAAGAGAAACCAATTAAGAACAGGGGTAGGACAGGTGAAAGGGGACAAGATGGACTTCGAGGATAGACATTTGAGTTGTTTCTTGAAGAACAGAAGAGGAATTTCCCAAACAGAGAGGAGGAAGGCCTTTTTGCAGACAGAACCATATGTATAAACAGCCCCAAAGCAAGAAATAATACACTTATTATGAAAACTAAGCAGGCCTGAAGTAGAGGATATTTACAAAGGAAGATGGCAGGAAATGACTGGAGACTTATGGTCAGATCAGACCTGGGAGAGTCTTACAAGCTACGCTGAAGAGGCTAGAATCTGTTTGGTAGATAATGCAGAGATGCTTAATTGGTTAAAAATAGGAGATCACGTTTAGCTTATAAAAAGTAATGGCAGAAACAGTGAGAGATGGACTGAAGGGGAAGAGGATACATCAGGAGGCAAGAAAACCAGCTAGATCAGCGGTTCTCGAACATCTCCCTGTCGCCAGGCCACCCACATAAGAACCATCTGCCATGTTAAAAGCATAGATTCTTAGGCCCCATCTTAGATCTACTGAATCAAAATCTCCGTGGATAGGATCAGGACTGTGATCTCAAAGTTCCTCTGGTGATTCTGGTGGGCAGCCAGACTTAGACACCACTACAAAGCAAGAAATGATGGAAACCTGAATTAAGAGGGCTCACTGGTGATGGACAACATAGGCAGATATGAAAGTAAAACCTACAGACTTGATGACTGATGAAGATGAAAGAGTTAAGGGTGAAAGAAAATTCAGCAGTACTCCCAGATTTCTGGCATGGCTGGTGGCAGACGGTGAAGTCCTGATCCAGGACAGAGCCTTTTCTTCCCGATCTAAAATTCTCTAGACTGCAAATATTGACTCTCAGTCAGTGTACCAACATTAGAATCCTAGCTCTCTAATTTATTAGGTAAATACACTGAGCGAGTCACTTAAGTCTCTCTGGCTTTATGGATGATAACAGAGTCGTTGGGAGGAATAAGATATTGCTATATATATGGTGCCTGACACAGAATCAGACCTCAATAAATGTCGGCACTGTCATTATTACTGATAATAATTAAACCACTAAATCCTCTTTTCCAAGAGAAGAGTTTAACCAAATTAAAGAAAAAATACCATCAATAATAAATCGTGTAAGAGTTTAAATTGAGAAAACAGAACATTTTATACCTTAAATACTGAGAAGATAGCACATTCTGTAATTTATTCAGAGGAACAAATACATAACAAGTCTAACTCTGAATTTTGAATTATTTAGAGGCTACTTTAAAAAAAGAAAAAACTCTTTTTTAAGAAAATGCAAACCAGAGGTGCCTGGGTGGCTCAGTTGGTTAAGCATCTGACTTCAGCTCAAGTCATGATCTCATGGTTCATGGGTTGGAGCCCCACATCAGGCTTTGTGCTGACGGCTGAGAGCCTGGAGGCTGCTTCGGATTCTGTGTCTCCCTCTCTCTCTGCCACGCCCCCACTTGTGCTCTGTCTCTCTCTTCCTCTCAAAAATGAATAAACTTTGAAAATATTAAAAAAAACAAAGAAAAAAAGAAAATGTAAACCAGATTTTAATAAATAACAAAATATTTGTAATCCAACAGTTCTGAAATAATCCCAGTCCTTTAGAAACCTCTACTTATACACAAACAACTGTAATTAATTCTTACCGCAAATTATTTCTATGTATATATTAAACCCACTTAAAAATCTATAAATGGCCTCTAGTTTTTTGGAAAGTCTGATTTTTCTTAAAGATTTTCAGAATTCAGGGTTTCTACCAGTCAAAATGAACTTTATTCCCCAAGTAATCTAAGCTAGTTATCATCTTCCAAAAGAAAAAACAGTAAAATGTTTAATTTTTAGGACGTACTAATTCCTAGAATTAACAAGAGTGAGCCCAAGACCAGGAAATAATTCTAGTCAGGTGATAATTTAGGAACACACATGGAACAGAGGGAGTTCAGCACAGGGACAAGGGACAGGACTTCAGAACACCTGGATTCCAGGTCTACCTATGTGCTAGCCCCATGACTTAACACCTGAAATTCCTGGAGTCACACTCTCCTCCTATGTAAAACGGGGGTAATAATAAAATTACCCAAATGACACAGTTGCTTTGAGGCTCACATTGATAACCCTCTGTAAGAAGCCCCTCCAACATTAACTCTTTTTTGATTTTAAAAGTATTAAATATGCATTTCTTTTGAAACCTTTAAAGCACACTATGATTATCTCTATCATACCAAGCAACTGTCTTTTAGTCTGTGTAAGTGCATCCCACACAGACTTGGAAGGGACAGTATTGTTATTTCTATAGCCACAAAGGCTTGTAACAGTGGATGTACCCAGCAAATGGCTGAGAACTAGTGAACTGAATGAAGGCCACGAAGTATCTGGAAAATAAATATTATTATTATGGCTACTGCTATTGTGAGAATGGACATTCAAGACATTTCTCAACTGCCATTATGATTCAGGTAAAATGAGCAGCAGTTATTGACCAATATGCTTCTAAAAGGTATACAAAGTCCCTTTTGGGGAAAAAAAACCACTAAACATTCTATAAAAATCCATGCCATTGTTTGGTTTTCTTAAATATATTTTTAATTCAATAATAATTCTTCTTTTTCCATATTAATACAAGGTAGCAGATTATCAAAGAGATTAAGAATCCTCTATTCCCTTGCTATTCAAAGTGTGGTACACCAGCAGAAAATATCTCCTGGGAGCTTAATAGAAATGCAGAATCTCAGGCCTCATTCCAGAACTACTAAGTCAGAATCTGTATTTTAATAAGATTCCCAGGTGATTTACACATTAAAATCTAAGAACAAGTGCTCTAGTTTACTCATAAATGTGGGCTTATTTTATATAATACATAATCCAGTTGTAAAAGTTTGTTTTATTTATTTGTTCCTAGAGTCTACCTGAATCACCTTATTTTTCTTTTTTTTTTTAATTTTTTTTTTATTAACGTTTATTTATTTTTGAGAGACATAGAGACAGTGTGTGAGCAGGGGAAGGGCAGAGAGAGGGGGAGACACAGAATCTGAAGCAGGCTCCAGGCTCTGAGCCATCAGCACAGAGTCCGACGCGGGGCTTGAACTCACAGACCGTGAGATCATGACCTGAGCTGAAGTCGGCCGCTTAACCGACTGAGCCACCCAGGCGCCCCCTTATTTTTCTTTTAACAACATCTACATCTATTTAACCTGCCATAAACAAAAGGAAAACACACTCCTAACAGCCAACTAGATATACTAAGCTTTGTGAGTATACCAAGACATCGAGAAGTATATACTACACATTATTCTCCAAAACTATTCATCCTTCTTTAATAAGTTAGAACCAACAGTTGCAAATCACCCGCCATTTTTCACACCTGTCTACTAACCACTAATATACAAGTGATATTGTTAAAAATCTATTTGCCTTTACTGACAACACAAAAATAATAGTCGATGTCACATTGTACACTAGAGGAACACCAGAGGGAAACTGCAGTCTTTTTCTTAATGATGTAGTCAATGTCTTCCTCCCATTAATTATAAGGGTCATGAGGGCCAGGGCCACAGTCCTTATTCCTTGATGTATGCATATAACAATGGCTAGGGTTCAAGTACCCTCAAACATTTGTTAAAAAGAAAATTTTTAATGAAAAATATAGGTAACTGTTGTCAACGAGAGTTTGAGAAGATTTTACCTCTATGATAGGGGTAAACCAAATAACACAATAAGGCCTTTTCTGGGTTCTAGTCTAATGTGTGATGCTTAATGTATTCTCCGAGCCAAGTAATATCTTGGGTATCAGTGAGGTGAAAAAGGCTGAACTAGAGGAGAAAGGGTCTTTATACAACTGGATACAATGGACAGGTAACAATCCAAGACATACTCTAGAAGTAAAACACAGGTTCTTTAGGCAGTGGATGAAGAAAAGTGTAATAAGTTCCTACTGAGTCAGACTGATGAGCAGGGAAAACTTCTGCTTTAGCCTCCCCTGCATCCTCAGGAAAAAGGGTGATGGATTGAGTTGGGAAGAATGCCTGCATGAATATAAGGAAAAAGCAGCCCTTGCAGAATACAGAAGTGGCGCAGGCAGAGGCTGGGCTAAAAAACAATGAAGAGGTCAGCATGAAGGGCAGACAGGAGGGAATGGAGGTCTCCGGCGGCAAGGCCGGGTAAGCGGCAGCATCCGAGGAGATGAGGGAGCAAAAGGCCTGAGAGTAGTTACAACAGGAGGGCAAAAATGTTTTCTGTAACTCAGTGGCAGAACAGTCACCTAAGAGCATGAATAACAGAGTTAAAAAACAGAGAAAAAAGGAAGGGAGAGTTTTGGTTCCAAGTCTGACTGAGCAGAGATCATGAAAAAGGTAGAAAATGAGACAACTGGTAACATTTCCCACAGAGAGCAGATACATAGGG
Source organism: Paguma larvata (assembly GCA_030068075.1). Taxonomy (NCBI): domain Eukaryota; kingdom Metazoa; phylum Chordata; class Mammalia; order Carnivora; family Viverridae; genus Paguma; species Paguma larvata. The sequence continues at coordinate 71,113,398 of CM057829.1, forward strand.
GGGATTCAGAAGCTGCAAAGGAGAAAAGACAGTAACACAGATGAGGTGAGTGAATCATTGTGTGCTGCGAGCTGAAGACTGATTCCTTTGAGGTTTAACTTGGGACGATTAGTACTAGAAGAAGAAGGTCCAAGGAGAGTCAGTTCACTCACTTGGAAAAAGGGAATAACAGCACCCAGCCCAAAGGAACATGAGGATTAAATATGATAATACATATAAAGCTTTAGCCATAGTGCCTGGCACTTAGTAAGCATCCAATAAACGTCTGCTATTATTAATAGACAGTAAAACAGTATTTGTTGGATGAATCGGAAGCTTGTACTGCCTTAGGAAAAAGTCACCCATGTGGAAAGGTGAAGATCTTGATTAGGTCCCAGCTCCGTTACTTTCCAGCTATTTTGTTGTTGTTGTTGTTTTAAGAATTTCGCTTTCTTTTAATGTTTATTCATTTTTGAGAGAGAGAGAGCAAGAGAGCGAGCACAAGCAGGAGAGGGGGACAGAGAACTGAAGTGGGCTCCACACTGACAGCAGTGAGCCCTATCGATGTGGGGTTCAAATTCACGAACCATAAGATCATGACCTGAGCCAAAGTCATATGTTCAACTGCTGAGCCACCCAGGTGACCCCAAGCTGTGTAGTTTTAAGTCTGTTTCTTCATCATATAATGATTAAATAATACCTACCTTATAGGATGCTATATACATTAAATAAGGCATATAAATGCATACTACAGCATTTTATAGTCCATAAGAGTCTTATTCTAGAAGCTCAATAAATAGCAGTGAGTTTCATTATGTTTAGATGACATCTAAATCCATGGTTAAAATATATATATATTTTAGCCAAAACCGCGTATATATATATATATATATATATATATATATATATGTATATATATATATACACAAACACGCACACACATATTTATATATACTTATGTCTATATTTGACTCTTGAACAATATGGGTTTAAACCACATGGGCCCACTTAAATTCGCAAATTCTTTTCAATAACTATGGTGCAAAAATGTAAATGTATTTTTCTTATGATCTTCTTAGTAACATTTCTTTAGCCTTCTTTATCATTAAGAATACAATATATAATACATAAAACACAAAGTACATTAATCAACTATTTCTGTTATGGTGAGGTTTCTGGTCAACAGTAGGCTATTAGAAGTTAAGTTTTTGGAGAATCAAATGTTATCCATGGATTTTTGACGGTGCAGGGGGCAGCATTTTTTAACCCCTTAATTATTCAAGAGTGAGTTGTGTATTTTCCCCCCCAGGCCTCTTAATTGCCTCAAATCCCATCTTTTGGCATTGTCTCCCTTTCCCTATGGACTGACTCTTATGAATAAGTCGTCACATATATATTTGATATAAAAGAATGATGCCTCGCATCCTGGAAGCCAAGATAAAATGCAGCAAAGTAGTTTCTTTCTCACTCCATTTTCACACTTTGCTTGACTTCTCAGAAAAGCAGTCATAAAACTTCCTCCCTGTGCTAATCTGGAAGGTCAAAGTCCAAACATCCCCCTTAGTGCCACTAATGATCTTAAGGATTTAAGAAAACAGAAATGGTGTTTCCTTTTAGCAAAAAAAAAAAAAAAGACTGAAAATACCACTGAAGCATGTGTATGTGTTTTAATGGGAACTGTGACCATAATCTTCTCTTGCTAAGAGTTCTATACACTGAATATCCAATGGGTAAAATACTGTTGGTCCTGAATTTATTCCTTTTCACTAATTACCAATAGCTTCACGTTCTTAGGCTGTGAAATTTAGCAAATGTTTTTATAATTCACCTTGAATATACTTTTTTACTTTTAGAGAGAGTGGGTGTGGTAGATGGAGAGGGAATCCCAAGCAGGCCCCATGCCTGGACTGGCCTCCTGCCTCCTGCCTGGAAACTCCCCCCCACCCCCACCGGCGCCCTGCCATCCACCACCATGACATCACAATCTGAGCTGAACCCAGTCGAATGCTCAACGGACTAAGCTACCCAGGCACTCCGAAAATACTTTTTTATAGTCCTAGCCACTCCACCATATAGAAGTCAACTTCATCTTCTCAGATTAAACACTTATGTTGTTTATATTTTACATATATATAATTTAAATATATAAATTTATATAAGTATCACGTTTTACTTTAATCTCATACAACAGCCTTACAGTACCTTTGAGTATTTCAGATGGTTTTCTTTAGACCGCCTCTGGCGGTATTACAACTTTGTTCAGATTTAGTCTTGTAGTGACACTACATAGATAAGATAGCAGTATGAGATCAGGTAAAGTAGGTCAGAGGTTTGATTATTGCTTTCCTGCTTGGCAAGTGTGATGGCAGTCAAGAGCACTGGGCTAAGAGACAAAATGATCTGTTAATACCCATTTCTACCACAGCATTCATCCACACATATATATAGAAGTTCATCCACTTCATATATTATAAAATTAATATAACATATGAAGTGATTATAAAATTAATATAATATATGAAGTGATTTAACTTCTATGACTCTCAGAGACTTCTAAACATATGAAAATAATAATGCTTGCCAGCCCCATCTTCCAGGGTTGCGAAGTTCTTGCTAAAATTATAAAGTAAAATACAAAGGCAAGGTTGTCTTCCTTGTTATTTGCTACTTTCTAGCCACTTGGGTACTGCTCTTTAGGCAACAGCTATGCATTCCCTTTATAAAGCCATTTTATTGTAACCTGAAAAAAAAACAATAAAAGAATTATCAACTTAAAGAATAAAATAGCCATTTAGTTTACCAGCAAAATGAATTTATGTGAAGAGAGCAGAGGAATTGCAATTTTGAACATGCAAACCTCGGTGAACCACAGGCAAGTCCTGAGAAGAAAGGAGGAAAGCATACTTTTAATAAAGGGAAAAAACAAGTTGGGAGGGGTTGTTTAGAATGGTCCATGGGAAGAGGGTGAGAGTTCAGGGTTGTGGCAACTTCTCATTGGCAGGGTTGCTGCTGGTCAAGGAGAAAATCTTCCTCCTGCCAGGGTATTAAAATAAGCCTCTTCTTGTCTGTGGGAGTACCTAAAGTAGGCTGTGACAAATGGTATGTGCCTGAGAGTTCTCCTTTCATGACTTCCCAACTCCATTTTTAATGAGGTTTTCCTTTACACATTTTCACAAAGTCAACTGTTGTACCACTGAACACTGAAGAAAGATAATTTCTACAAGTGCTATATTAATTTTACAATATATGAATTTTTAAAATTCTGGTGAAGACCTAACAAAATTTACTTAATCATTTTTAAGTGTATAGTTCAACAATATTAAGTATATTCACATTGTTGTACAACCAATCTCCAGAACTTTCTCATCTTGCAAAACTGAAACTCTCTACCTATTAAACAATTCCCCATCTTTCCCTCCCCCCACTCCACTTTTTGTTTCTATGAATAAGACCACTTCGGAGAGCTTATGTAAGTGGAATCATCAATATTTGTCTTTTTGTGACTGACTTTTTTCACTTAGCATAATGTCTTCAAGGCTCATCCATTTTACAGCATGCATCGGATTTCCTTCCTTTTTAAGGCTAAATAACATTCCCTTGTATGTATACACCACATTTTGTTTATCCATTCATTCACCAGTGGACATCTTCCGCCTCTTGGCTGTTGTGAATAATGCTGCTATGAACATGGGTGTGTAAAACTATATGAAATTATTTAATAATACATATCTGTGCCTAGGTTTTTATGTAATAAATAAAAATGAAACAAAGCTTATTCCTTTCAATGTTCCACTTCAAAATCACAATGCCTGTCTGTGATTACACCTAACAGTGTGTAACTGATTTCTTCAGGGGATAAATACATTTGCCTTTTCAAATTCTAAGATGTGTATTCTAATTAAAATGTAGCCAAAATATATTAAGGGGTATTTAAAAATGACAATATTCCATGAAAAAATATGACAAAATTAAGATTTTTTTTTAAGTTAACATTTGGGTAAGGACATACTTACACCAAAATTATTTAATTTATTTTGTTTCCCCCATATTCTAAGACCTACATATTTGTAGCAATTTTACAAAAATTTTCAGCCATACTTTCAAATTTTAGAAATGCTCACAAAGTGTCTATAACTGAAATATTTTTTGTAATGACATATGATAACATTTTGCATTTTCTGTAGAAAAGAATATAAAGTAGGACTAAGTTTAGATTATTTAAGCCATCACTTTAGGAGCTATTATGAGGATTCAATAAAGTGGCCTTAAGAGATGATACAGTTTCAACCATCTCATAGTACAGGCAGATATATGAAATCCAAAGAATTATGTACTTGCCCCAAACCACATAACAAGCCATGTTCAGAAGTTGTATATTACATAATAAATGTAATGTATAATTATATATATTACATATAATATACAGTAAACTAATTCTTTAATGTTATTGCTATTAGTTTTGACAATCTAGGTAACTCTTGGTTAATCAATAAATATCTAGATGATTAAATAGGTACTGTATAATGGCAACAGAGTGCTATGTCAAAGCAGGTACTTAAATATCTGTATCCCTTTGTTTTTCTATTCCTTTACCTACTTCTTATGGAGCAGATAAGAAAGTAAAAAGGATTAAATATGAATCTGTTTTTACTATCTTAGCAACACTAAAAACAGGTTTGCTGGAAAAGATTAAAATTATTGCATAGAGTGAGCTTTTTAAATTACTGATCAATGTATGTTTATAGGAAATTGCTTGACCTATTTTAAAGAATTTTTTTTAACTGCATATATATCCAGAATTTAAGAGCTGGGGTGAGACCTTAGAGATCATCTGATTCAACTCTCTCAATTTATGGATGAAAAGGACCTGTCCAAACTCTCACAGCTAATTAGCTAATTAGCTAAAGCGTAGGTCATCTAAATCCGAGTCCAGCCCATGCTGCCCGCCTCACTTCCACATTCATCATGATACTTCCACATAGACAGGAAAAAAGAATGATAACTGATTTTATATCTCTTGAAAGTAATGGTTTTGTGTTAATAAATAATTTAATGGTTTGATTCCTTCATTAAATTTAGTCAACATCAATTGAATTTATGGCTAATTTATGATAAAGATCATTAAAAACAACTTTATATAATTTAGTGTGGCATCAAACATTACTAGTGGTTAGCATCCAAAATGTATCAATATTTGAAATTATGCGAGATTAATGGGGTCTCTCTTGACACATACCAAATCAACAAATACAAGGACACTCCCTAGTGCTGAGGAGAAAAATACAGAGGTAAAAGGATGAATAATAATGAAGGTTAAAATGGTTCAAGACAGGGGCACCTGGGTGGCTCAGTTGGTTGAGCGCCCGACTACAGCTCAGGTCATGATCTCACAGTTCGTGGGTTTGAGCCCCATGTCGGGCTCTGTGCTGTCTGCTCAGAGCCTGGAGCCTGCTTCTGATTCTGTGTCTCCCTCTCTCTCTGCCCCTCACCTGCTCATTCTATGTCTCTCTTTGTCTCAAAAATAAACACTAAAAAAAATTTTTTTTAATGGTCCAAGAGTTACAGAAGGAATGGCACAAGGAAATGCATGAGCAGTTGCTAAAGGGAATGGGATCGGACGAGGGAATGAACTGCTCCAAGGGTACCAATGCCAAGAAAGGCTTTGCAAAAGAGGGCAATTGAGCTGGGTTCTATTGCAGGGCTCCTGGAGAGGTAGAGAGGGAGAGTGCGTGCATGCCCAAGCAGGGGAGGGGCAGAGACAGAGGGAGATACAGAATCTGAAGCAGGCTCCAGCCTCCAGCTCCAGCACAGAACCTGACATAGGGCTTGAACTCCGCAACCAGAACCGCAAGATCATGACCTGAGCTGAAGTCGGAAGCTTAACTGACAGAGCCATCGAGGTGCCCCAGCACCTTAATTTTTAAAAGGAGAACTGTCCAAATCATGAAAAGGAAAAAAAGAGCCATCTAAAGTGAGAAAACACAGACTCTGTTATAGAATCCTTCGCTTTGTGCTTACATGTCTAATTTGAAATAATAAATGCCTGGATAAATCCGAAATAATACTTAGGCTAGTAACGTCAAATCACTCACTAAGGACATTATCGTATGACATAAGAAAAATTCTAACAAATTCAATTTTAAGAGGATAAGCAACTTTTTTGTGGCTCACAAAACGCCGTCTGATATAATCACCTATGTAATTCTTAAAGCCTCATCTCCCTAAGCCAAAAAAATCTAACTATAAATCTGTCCTGACACCAGTTTTAGAATTTGCATTATTTTACCCTCCTGTAATTTCATCTGTGATTGGATGCTCTGCTGTGAGGTTGCTGGGGAATGGACAAGTGTATCAGACATTAAAGTCTAAGAGTCTACCACCAAAACGAGAACAGAAACAAAAAGCCCTAAAATGGTGTGGACCTCTTAGAGGCTTCGGGGAGGTTATGAGAGAGAAGGATAACTCTCGGACCTCACTAAAAACACGAAGGGGGATCCCATGTTAGGAGTTGGTGAGGTTCCATATACTTATCTTTAATTAGCTGCCTGGAATTTAGAATGACTCTTCTCAAGGAAACATCAAAAATGGTAACTAGGTTTCCAGGGTAGGCCAAACAAACCAACAAAATATACTTTAGACGATAACGAAGATTAAAGAGGATACATTAACTGTGACAAATAATAAAACTAACATAAATATATTGTAACATGTTTAAAACACATGCTCCTCCAAGGCCTAGCACTCCCAGGGACAGACCTTTCGCCCCAGCTTATTTGAGCCAGTTAAATGTCCCCTCTCACACACCCCCAGTTTCAGCAAATCAGGATGACTCACTGACCCTTAAACACAATCTCAGTTTTGTGAACTTTTAGTCTTTGATGCCATTCTCCTTAGTCTGCCTGTACAAATAATCTGATAATAGTCACATCGACTCCACATGGTGACAGCTGAAATATTCTACAAACAGGACTTGTATATTCTTCTTACAACTCAAGACTGTGGTGCAGGTAAAAGAAGTAAAGATAAGAATAGTGAAGAAGGACTTTTCTGACTTCCCTAGGCACCAGCTAGGCCGAATTCTGACAGATCACAGATCATGCCTTCAAAGGACCATGGTACCAAGCAAGGTGGAAGAGTCATGACTTCATAAGCTGCATGGGTGCAGTGACCAAGTGTCCTCCTTCCTTCTCCAGAGCCCAGCACTATCCCTACATGTGGTAAGTAAGGAGAAAAGAATAAATAATTACATAAGCCTTGCTTTCAAATTTCACCATCATCCTCCTTCCTCCTGTACCACTCATCCTCCTCTCCCTTCTGCCCCTCCAAAATTAAGCTGGCCTTCTATGCTCTAAGTTCAACTCCCAAGTAGACACAGATTTTGCATCAAAATATGGGCTACTATTATTTGTAAACAGAGGGCAATGCCAACCACCTCCGCCCCCACACATGTACGCTGTGAACAATGTTTAAAAACGTGTGGTCAAAAAGAAATATGGCAGTTCAGGAGCTAGCTGGGCTTATTGCAGGCATGCTGGTTATTAACTTTGTAGGATATTTCTATGTTAAATTCAGTTACACAAAAGGCTACTAATATGCATTTATTTTCATAAAAAATATAATAGATAATGTAGATAATTTGAGTATTTATAAATTGGAGAATACTAAGATTCACCAGGTTTAAAAATTTACATGCAACTTTAATAGCAGTTTATACTTTCCTATATAATATATACCAAGATTACTCGTTCAAAATCTCCAAAAATATAATTTTTATATTTTTGATAGAAGTAGAAAATTACTTTTGTTGTCTTTCTAAAAGTACAGCTTTTTCAAAGTTTCAGTACTAGTGTATAAAGTGTTAACGATTATAGCAAAAGTAACATTATCTGTGTTAATATTTTGGGTCATATTTTGTTTTTGCTAGATATGTGCCTTTGAAAAGCCCAGTTTTTATACATTGCTTTGAGCATCACTTTATGTTCTTTTAAATAGTACCAACTGATATAACAGCACAAAATGATATTTTTCCAGAAACTGTTTGCCCTAGGGCAAAAATCTCTTGAATCACCAAATATACTCTACAAATCTGTAACTATTCTTGTTATGACAGTCCAAAGCAGATACACTCATTTGCACTTAGGTAGAAACCTCAATGGGGAGAAATATTTAATGGATTAATAAAATGGAGATAGAAGCATATAACTACAGTCTGGGAATGAAAGCACTCAAGGGCACAGAGCCTAGTTCCTATCTCGCTCTCTCTGAATAATCTGTGTCTTTTCATCACTCACCACTATTTCTCAAGACCATCTTTTCTCTCCACCCATTTTTATTTCTCCCTCTTTCCAAACATCTGACTCATCAACTTTTATTCAGCCTCACCTAATAAGCTACTCTTCGACTTTGAAACTCCTTCGCTCAGATTTTCATGAAATTATAGCAAGAGGAGATCCTTGTGGAATCAGAGCAGTGTGAAGGAGTGAAAGAAAGGGAGCACGGAGAGCACAGTTGGGGATGAAAGGAAATGTGTGTGATACCTTAGGGTTCACGTCTGTCCTGTCTGAATCTAAAAAATATTTCTCCTCACCGCAGCAAGGCAGAACAAACTAGATCCCACTAAGCCTCTAAGTTGGTTTAAGAAATACCATCTACCTACAGCAGGTAGCTCATTACAGAAAGCAAGGGAGCAGTCTCAGGTTTCGTAAATGGATAGCCAGGGCATGGGTGAATACCTTCCCTCTAACTTGCTAGTGAGAGGTCACCTGTGTTCCAGTGGCTACTCTCACTTCTCAGGCTTGGTCTACAATATTATCTTATATGCCCTTCGCAGGCTAGTAACAAGTTTTCACATGAGGGGACTGCACAAAATTTCCTACCTCCTTCATGATATTTTTTACACCAGCATCATTAGGAAGGAATTAACCAACACAGAAAGGTGTACTCTACCTTTGCGCTCAGTTTTTCTTTCTGAGACTCGAGAGGTTAAGAAAGCCCTGAGATAGGAAGGGATAATAGGAATGAGAACTTCTGGGTGTGGCTCTGGCTGAATTGAGACTGGAGGACCTTGACAATGTCTGAACTCTAAAGTATGCAAAGTACAATTATCCGCCAAAGCTGATGTTCAGCTCTGCACAGTTGTGTAATGGGAAACCCTGATGCAATGCTTAAATAACCAAAATCAGAGATGAAGGGAAGGGTACGTCTTTCCCAGTTTTTGTAGGTACAGCATAACCTCAGTGTAACAGCACATAGAAGATTTAAAGAAAGACTCCATTAAAAACTGCCTTTTAACCATTTCCAACTGCAAGGGCTAATTAAATAGCTCATGTGTCAGGGCCAAACGTGAGATTCCTAACTGAAGAAGTTAAAGCCACATCGATGTCGAAGAATCATTTCGTCTCACAAAGAAATAATTCCAGCACACATTTTCACTACAAAACGTATCCCACATATTGTGCTGTAACCATGCTGTAACTACGGTCCCATTTACTCTAACGACAAAGACAAAACTACAGGAATATATTTTCATTTGTAGGGAAAGGAGGCAGAGGCATAATGTGTAAGGTGACTCTCCTCCACCGCTGGAGATGCCGCGCTATATTGCAAAAGGACTAGAAAATTATAAAGCATAAGATCATTTCTAAAATCCTGTTAGGCTAATTCTTTTTTAATTTCGAAAACTTTTAAATGCTTTAAAACCAAAAGCAACTGAAGCGAATTAACAAAATAAATGGTAACATGTAAAAACAACACAATAGCCCAACTGCTTCCCCTAGAGGAGCTGTATAAATCCACCATTAGACGATCCCTGTCAAACTGCAACCGCGAAAGGGAAAAGTTTGCTCATTTAAGAAAATTGTATACATGTAGGCTGCTGGGACGACCTCTAGGTGCTGCTGTAGAGAGATCCCTTCCCAAAGCCTTATTCTTTCCGGGTATTTTAGCCTCCCTCTCCCCCTGACCGCACTGCACTGCGCAAAGCCATTACAGACAATCACTTTAAACACATTTGCTGTTGAAAAAGCCTCAGAAACTAACATACTTCAAGGTTCAAGAAGACAAACAATGGCATTTTACTTTTTGTTCCAAATTACAGTGTGGACGGATGAGCTAGACAAAATATCAGCAGGTTAGCAGGTTGTGTCAAAGCAACCAGGAGGCCGAAGAAACGAAAAAAAAGAAAAAGAAAGAAAAAAAGAAATAAAGAAAGACGGCTACCACTGAAGCCGTCCTCCTTCCCCCAGCCATCTCTACAAAAGAACTATTGTTACTAAATGTTAAAACCAATCCTGCGCACAAGTTAAAACTGTCAGACGAGACTGGGGGATGTGGGAGTACAGGGTGGAGTGGTTCCTGCGACCAGCTCTCAGCAGCACAGGCTCCATCCGATATGTCAGCTCCAGCATCCGAGAAGCTGACGAGGGATGGAAGCTCAGAGGAAAATCGGGGGAGCGTCGCGGGGGAGGGGGAGGCCTTAACGTTCGGATCAGATTAACCAGTGCGGGACCGCGGTCCCCGCGCCCCGGCATCTCCTCTGATCCGCAGCATCCCAACAGCCGCAGGGAGCGAGGGACTGCAGGGCCGGACGAAGCCAGGGCAGCCGGCCGCTTTACCTGTGATGGACCAGGTCCAGCGGTAGAACTCCACGGTGTCGTTCAGCGCCGTGGACACCACGTTGAGGACACTGCCCGGCTCCGAGTCCAAGAGCCCCATCGCGGCTGTAAGCGGGCGCCGGCGGCAGCGGGAGGAGAAAGCGGAGACACCGCGGGCGGGGTGACCCTGGAGGCGACGGCCGAGGGAGTGAGAGACAGCCGGGGACCCCTCTAACGGCGGCGGCCCAGCTGCGTCTTCTCCTCCTCCTCCTCGGGGCGCCGCGGCGGCAGGGATCGGCGGCTGCGCCGACTAGCCGGACGGAGGAGCAGGTACGGTCCAGGCTCCCAGGAGAAAGAGGAGGAGGAGGTCCCGCCGTGAGCGCCAGGCGCTGCACCAGTCTGCCGCCTCGCGCCGCCGCCGCTCCAATCTCCTCGGCCCGAGTCACGTGGCCGCGCGCGGGGCGGAGGGGCTAGCGCCCCTCCTCCCGCCCGCGCGCTGGGACTCTTGCGCAGGGATGCTGCGGTCGCGGGGGGGCGAGAGCTAGGTCCGCGCAGGCGCGCGCCGCCCCGCACCCCTAGGCGTGCGGGAGGAAGACACCTGCGCCCGCCTCAGCTGTCTCCCCTCGCCCACCCCGCGAGTCTCCCTGAGGCTCCTTCTCCGCGTCGGTCGTCAGGAGGAGGGTACGCCGCCTTCCCACGGATGACTTCGCATCCACCCCGATACGTCTTAGGAAACAGGACGGGGAAGAATGGGCGTTTCGTGGGCAAGGATGAGGTAGACGAGGTGCTTTGGTCCTTACCTGTCATTCACTTCTATTTCCTTTAAGTTGGTTTTTTTTACCCCTACCAGCACAGGCCTATCCTGACAAGAGAAATGCACAAGTTATCCCTCTAGGTTAGTGAAGTGATATTTATCTTCCAAGCTACACTGATAGAGAATGGACTTTGGGGTCTACTCGCTAACCAGTTTACAAATAATTTGAATTAATGCTTGCATGTGTTTTGTGGACTCTTTTATTATACCTGGAATAATCAAAGCGATATAATTGTGTTAAGTAAGGTCATTATGGCTTCAGAGAAGAGGGAGGACCAAGACGGCCCTTACTGTTAGAGAAGTCCTCTTGGACCTGAAGAAGCTGAGGTGAATGTAAAAGGATAATTGTTCGGGAGACAAAGGGTAATCTAGGTGGAAAACATTAATTTTTTTATTTTAAAAATTGTTTAGATGGTAAGGTGGGAGGCAACAGTATCACATACCCCTGAAAAGTAGCAAATATACCCTACATACAGTTCTTAATTTGATAGTTTCTGGCATCAAACAAGACGTTTGAGAATAGTACAATAAACTTCTCACCTACTTGTTACTTAAGCATGTCACCTACTTTTTGTTTAACCTTTTCTCCAATTGTTGGTTTAGGATGCTCCATTTAAAGGTTGCTGGCTGAGTCAAGTGTGTGATTGCTTCTGCTCTTTGGCACTGTTAAAATAATGTGAATGCTGTTTTTTTTAGCATATTTAGATGATTTATTTGTTTTCCAGTTGGTTATATATTCTTTGACTTTATTATATATTGGAAGCATCCTAGATGATAAGAATTATTTTTAATTCCTCATTGAGGACCTAACCCAGTGCTATAAATAATAATTAATGAATATTTATGATGATGTCAAAATTATACTTATTTCAGAACATAAAGACTATTGTAGGGAAGGAAAAGATAATTAAATGAAATTGATTTATTATATCAAGCAACCACAGTCTTCTTTAATGCTCTATTCTTGAAATTAGCCGAATAAAATTTAATCTATCAAATACATTTACCAGATTAAAATTTTTGGACTGAAATTATGGTTTCTCAAGTCTCAACCCCCAAGTTATGTGTATCATACAGGGTCTAGTAGATCTATCTATCTATCTATATATATACATACACATTTTTTTTAAATCCAGTCAAGCTGTAATACCTGGAGAGTAGATAAAGATCAATGATATACTCATGTATTTGATGACCTAGCAAAGTTCAGATTAGTTTGACCTTCACCTAGAAAAGTGATTACTACCTCTATATAGTGAAATCCTAGATGCTTTTAATGGAGAACAGATCCTCACCCTCGCCTGCATTCACACACACAAACCTCAGCATCTTTACTTGTTTAATGCAGTGTGAACTTGTTATAACAGCTTCAAGCCTCTGTAGTAGAGGCCAACTTAAGCCCCTCTATTCACTAGGGGGCGCCTGTCACATATAAGACAATCCTAGACAAGTGATGACAAATCTAAGTCAGGAGTGACACTTACACTTCCTCCACAGTAACTAGAAGAGTAGTATGTTTATTTGCATTTGTGAACTGTCTAAACATACACCAAGAAAAGTACCCTAGAACTTACCCACTCCGGAGCTTCATTACCCAGCATAGAGATTAATAGTCCAGTATATACTCAATTCACAAGTGGTTTATAAGATTAATGGCTGACCCAAACCAAAGCTACCTAATCTATGCAAAGGGAAGGAGACCTGCACCTAGAGTGACAGCCATCTAACCAAGATCTTGGTGGCATCATGAGAGAACAAAATCAAATATAAGCATCCACAGTATCTGCAAAATTTTGAGGCCTAGAGTTTTTTGTTGTGGATTTAATACAAATAAGATATAGTTATCTACAAATTGAGAGGGGGGCACCTGGGTTGCTCAGTTGGTTAGGCGTCCGACTTCGGTTCAGGTCATGATCTCATAGTTCATGGGTTCAAGCCCCACGTCGGGCTCTGTGCTGACAGCTCAGAGCCTGGACCCTGCTTCGGAGTCTGTCTCCGTCTCTCTTTGCTCCTCCCCTACTCATGCTCTGTCTCTCAAAAATTAAATAAACATTAAAAAAATTTAAAAAAATTGAGAGGGGATACGATTATAATAAAAATTGATTTTATATAAAATAGCAAAATATTTTAACATTTCTTACAGCCCATGCAGAGTTAACAACATAAATCAAGCTATCCATTTTTTCCCTAGAGTTTCTGCCTTTCCACATTGTCAATATCATTGGCAACTTGTGCTTTCAAAAAAAAAAAGTGAACCTAGGAATCTGTTGAATCGGGAGTGAAAGCAAGTAGTTTGATGAAGAATCATAGAAAAACCTTAAATGTTACAGAAGTAAATTGTAGATAATACTTACAGAAAATGGAGAAAATAGTTGGTAATAAAGTTGACACTGAACAACACAGGTTTGAACTGTGTGGGTCCACGTATACATGGATTTTTTTCCCATAAATATATTGGAAAAATTTTAGATTTGCAGCAATTTGAAAAACTCACAGATGCACCACATAGACTAGAAATATCAAAAAAATAAAAGTTAAGTATGTCATGAATGTGTAAAATATATGTAGATATTAATCTATTTTATCATTTGCTACAATAAAATATATGCAAATCTATTATAACAAGTTAAACTTATCAAAACTTACACCACACATTTACAGACCATACAAGGCATCATTCACAGTTGAGAGAAATGTAAACATATGTAAAGATGTAATATTAAATCATAACTGGATGAAATTAACCATAGTGTATACTGTACTACTGTGATAATTTCATAGCCCCTTCCTGTTGCTATTGTGGTGAGCTCAGGTGTTGCCAGTATCCGCTTAAAACACTGTGTGAGGGGCACCTGGGTGGCTCAGTCAGTTGAGCATCCAACTCTTGATTTCAGTTCAGGTCATGATCCCAGAGTTGTAGGATAGAGCTCTGCATCAGGACTGAGCATGAAGCCTGCTTAAGATTCTCTCCCCCGCCCCCCACCCCTACCCCCACTTTTCTCTCTCTCCCTCTCTCTCTCCCTCTCTCTCTCCCTCTCTCTCTCTCTCTCAAAAACAAAAAACAAACCAAAAAAACCCACTGTGTGATACTAATCATCTCTCTGTGAAAAATATGTCTCTCTAGGAAACTGGGAATCACAGTAAAAGTGATCTGTCATGGATCTCACATATTTTTCACCATGTTTAGTGCAGTACTGTAAGCCTTGAATGGGACCTATACGAAGTGTCCCTAGTGATGCTGGAAGTGCTCCCAAGAAGCAGAGAAAACTCATGACATTACAAGAAACAGATGAATTGCTTGATCTGTACCATAGATTGAGGTCTGCAGCTGCAGTCGCCTGCCATTTCAAGACAAATGAATCTAGTGTAAGGACCGTTGTAAAAAAAAAAACCAAAAAAACGAAAAACAAGACAAGTAGATAAGCTGTTGCTAACAGCTCTGCTAGCAGGTGCAGAAACCTTGAATTTTTTGCAAACTCCCTTTTTATCTCATACTGAAAATGCAGCTTTTATGTGGGTTCCGGATTGCTATAAGAAAGTCATAACTATAGACTCTAATATTATTTGAAAAAAAGAAAAGTTATTATACGATGACTTAAAGCAAAAGGAAGGTGAAGCGTGTGATGCTGGAGAATTTAATGCCAGTAAAGGACTGGTTTGAGAAGTTTAAAAAGAAGTTTGGCTACTAATGTCAAGTTAACAGAGGCAACTTCTGCCAATCAAGAGGCAGCATTTGAGGTCCCAGACACTATTAAGAAATCATTGAGGAGAAAAGATGTCTGCCTAAACAGGTTTTTTGTTTTTTTTTTTTTAACGTTTATTTTGTTTTTGAGACATAGAGACAGAGCGTGAGCAGGAGGAGGGCAGAGAGAAAGGGAGACACAGAATCCGAAGCAGGATCGAGGCTCTGAGCTGTCAGCACAGAGTCCGACGCGGGGCTCTAAATCACAGACCGTGAGATCATGACCTGAGCCGAAGTCGGCCGCTCAACCGACTGAGCCACCCAGGCGCCCCCTAAACAGGTTTTTAATGCAGGTATAAGTGCCCTTTTCTGGAATAAAATGCCACAAGAGCCATTTATTAGAAAGAAATAGAAGTGAGCACCAGGATTGAAGGCAAGAAAGGAAAAGTCACCTGGACTGTTTTATACAAATATCGTCCGGTTTTTGATCAGGACTGCTCTTATCTATAAAGCTGCTAACCCCTGAGCCTTGAAGGGAAAAGAAAAACAACAGCTGCCAGGTTTTGGGTTATATAAGAAGGCCTGGACAACAAGAACCCTTTTTCTGGATTGGTCCCCTCAATGCTTTGTCCCTGAAGTCAGGAAGGACCTTCCCCTTAGGGGATTGCCTTTCAAAGTTCTTTTGATATTGGATAATACCTCTGGCCACCCAGACCCCCATGAATTCAACACCAAAAATGTTCAAGTGGTTTACTTGCCCCCAAACCGCAATGTCTCTAATTCAGCCTCTAGATCAGGGGGTCATAAGGACCTTTAAGGCTCATAATACGTGGTACTCTGTGGAAAGGGTTGTTAATGTACGTTGAAAGTAAGGAAGGATAAATCATGAAAGTAAGGAAGGATGCCATCATTGTTATAGAAAACGCTGTGGAAACCATCAAGCCTGAACTTATTCTTCTCACTGAATTTATGCCTTGTAATCATTACCACTCTTATAGACAAATATTATTTCATTGTTGCTTAATGGTTTATCATGTTAATTGTCATTTTAGCTTATTTCTTTTGAGAACTATTTGCATTCTTTGCCCATTTTTTGTCTATTAGTTGTGTCTATTTTTCTTATTGATTTATAGGAGATTTTATGTATTAAAATTAATAAGTTTATCCACTATACATGTTGCAAGTCTATTTTCCCAGTTTATTTGTCTTTTACTGGATTTGTTGTAATAATTTGTACCCGGTCATATTGGACGCTGGAAATAAGTTAGGTGCACCTACCACCACCTCCACCAGAATTATGTATCAAAGGGGTGCCTGGCTGGCTCAGTTGCAAGAGCATGTGACTCTTAATCTCAAGGTCATGGCTTCAAGCCCCCTGCTGGGTATAGAAATTACTTAAATAAATGAATAAACTCTAAAAAAATAATTATGTGTCAGAATGTCTTGTGAATATTTTCAAATGGTATAACCCCTGGAAGTTCTGATTCATACTTTTGGGAGCATATGGTGCTCCCTTCCCAAGAATCTCAACTATAAATAGCTTACACTGGATAATCATCATTTTGGGATCATCCAGTGTGTATAACCAGTCTACAGTCTTTCCCTTTTATGGTTAACGCCAGTGGTCCAAACTTCCTTCAGATAGCCATCCTTTAAGGCCATGTAGCCACACTTCAAGTCAGCATTCAAGGATGTAGTGATAAATCTGCCAGACCTTGGTATTTCTGCCAGCTCTTCCAGGCTTGGTTACACCGGGAAAAGTTCTGTCACCCTCACTTGAAGATTGTCTGGGTTTCCAGTTCCTTCAACTACTATATCCTAGAGCACCTCCATCTTCACCAGTGATATAAGCCTTGACCAAGAAATCTTATAATAAATGGAAACTATTAAGGACAGTGCCTCTTCACGCTGCTTTTGTCTTCCCATTACTAAAAGTCAGTCTGGTTTCATTGTAGGAAAAGACAGAGGGCTTCCTGAGAGGAAATCAATTCATCATTATAAATGAAAGAAACTGTATTTCAAGGACTTAGTATAAAAATCTGACCCTTGGTTCCAGGCCAATGTTTAGCTAATTCCAGAAGCCATCTTTCATGAGCCATTCTGATATTCTGGGAATGCCTTAAGGAAAACGATTGTCTGTGTATGAATTTGAAGACATTTTCTAGTAATTAGCTGCAATGTTTTGGACCCAGCAGCTGTGAGGGGGACATGCACACAGAATGACTGATTACACAAAAATAAATGACCTCCTTCAGACCTTGGAGAAACAGCCTTGACTCTGATGAATCCATAGACAAAACAAAAAGACACGAACAGAGGGAAAGTATTGACTTTCATAACATCGCTTTATATATCTGGCCCCCTTTTCTCCTTTTTTCTCATCACCTCCTTCTTTCTGACCTCTGAATGTTAGAGTTCTATCTGGTTGCTTTATAGTCTTCTCTTTTTCTTATAATTACAGTTCCTACCTAAATTATTTGGCCTATTCTCTTGGCATTGGTTGCTATCTGTTTATAACTCCCAAAATGTATATCTCCAGCTTAGATATTCTTCAAGCTCATATATCTCACAGCTTGTGTAATACTTTTCTCTTTGATGTACCTCAGACACCTGAATTGCAGCGTACTAGAACCTATTTTTCTCCTCCATCTGCTCTTCTTTCATATTTCTCTATTTCCACACATGCCAAAAATCATCACTGGCACTTCATTCTCTCTTACCACTAACATCCAATCCATGACCAACTATCAATTCTCGATGCAAAATTTATCCCTGACTTCTTCCACTTACCTCAGCTCTACTGTATATACTTTAACCTAAGCCTTCCTCATCTCCTGCACCTTACTCACCTCAATCACCTCTTAACCGAACTCTCTGCATCCATTTCTACCTTTCTACAATTTATTTTCACCACAAAGTACTTTTTAAAAATTGTACACCAGATCATGGTGCTTCTCGACTTAAAGCCTCTTAATGCTTCCTCTGCTCTCAGGAAGGGTCCAAGCCTCTACATATGCCTCCCTGCCCACTATTCCTCTGACACTTCTGCCTTCACTCTACAATGAAACAATGGAACTACTCTTGACTTCTTGGAGTTTCTTCAAAGATCCAAGCTCCTCCTTACCTCAAGGCTTATGCACAAGTTTTCTGTTTCTTGAAACGCTCCTTTCACAACATTTTATTAGAGCTAACTTCCACCTTGCTATTAACATATCACTTCCATGGAGAGCTCTTCCTGATTTCCATGACTGGGTTTTATACACCTTCATGGTATCTTGTACTTTTCTATCATACTATTGATGTCATTTGGTATTATGTGTGGATATATATTACAGGAATACTGCATATAAGAGTGCCTAAAACATGACAGGTTTTTTTTTTTTTATGACTTACTTGAATTCAGGAGATAGGCTGACGGGAGGAAAAAACTAGACAAATTAAAAATCATTGTCAGGGAATTTAATAACATCTCTTATATTTGATAGAATAAATGGACAAAAATATAGATTTATATTACAATGTAAATCATTTGACCTGGTTGAGACTTAGTGATACTAAATCGGATTACTGCAGAATACATATTCTTTATAGTCCCCACAGAACATTCACAAAGATCTAGAATTTTCTTACCCATCAAATAATTCTCAACAAGTTTCAAAATTCTGAAATAATATACCCTATGTTCTCTGACCACAAGGGAATTAAATAAGAAATCAATAACAATACTAAAAAAATGCTAACTACTTATATATTAAGCAACGTGATCTTAAATAACACATGGGTCAAAAAAGATTCAAAATAGAAATTAGAAAATGCTTCAAGCTGAATAATAATTAAAACATAACATACTAAAATGTGTGGGATGTAGATAGAGCAACTGTGAGAAGAAAAGAAATAAAACACTTTTATTAGACAAAAAGAAAGATTTATAATCAACGCTGTAAGCTTCTAACTTAAAGAGCTGGGAAGAAAGTAAAATCAAAATAAATAAAAGAAATAAAATAATAAAGGTAAGAGCAGAAGAAAAAGGAAACAAAAAATAGCCTATTGAGAAAATCAGCAGACTGAAGAGTAGACTCTTTGAAAAGGTTAAGAAAAGTTGATAAACCCTGAGCTTGGATAATAAGAAAGAAAGAAAGAAAGAAAGAAAGAAAGAAAGAAAGAAAGAAAGAAAGGAAGGAAGGAAGGAAGGAAGGAAGGAAGGAAGGAAGGAAGGAAGGAAGGAAGGGAGAATGAAAGAAAGATATTATCACAGAACTTGCAAGCATAAAAAGGATAATAATGTAACATTATGAACAATTTTATGCTGGAAGATTTGATAAATTGGATAAAATGGACTAGTTTCTCAGAAAATGTAATTTATCAAAACTAAAACAAGAAGAAATGAAGAAATATGAAATCTGAATAGCCATAATCATGAAAGAAATTGTTTATAATTTAAAAATATACCAACAGAAAGCTCCAGGTTGATAGCATCATTGCCAAATTCTATGAAACCATTAAAGAAGGAATAATGCCAATCTTACACATTCGTCTAAAATATAAAGAAGATAACTCTTCCCAACTTATTTTATGATGTCACTGTAACTCTTACACCAAAATCTAACAAGGACTTGTCAAGAAATGTACAATACAGTGTAACATTCCTCGTGAACAAAGATATAAAAATCCTTTTAAAATTTATCAAAGCAAATTCAGCAAAATATAAGGAGGATAATACATCTTTAATGTGCATGCACCAAATATCAACATGTCAAAATACATGAGACAAAAACTAATAGAACTGCAAGGAAAAGTGGAAAGCTCCATTATTATAATTGGAAACTTCAACACCCCTTTTCAGTAATCGATAGGTGAAGCAGGCAGAAAATCAGTAAGGATAGTTGGCTAAACAACACTATCAATCAAGCGGATCTGATGTAAAATACTCTAACAACAATATATGTCTTCTTCTCAAGCTTATATGGAACATTCACCAAAATAGATTATATTCTAGGCCATAAACATACCTTAACATATTAAAAAGAATAGAAGTCATACAATATGTCCTCAGACCATAGCACAATCAGATTAGAAATCAGTAACAGAAATATAACTTGAAAAGCCTCAAATATTTGGAGATTAAACAGTATATTTCTAAATAACACATGCGTCAAAGAAGAAGTTTCAAGAAAAATTTTTAAATATTCTGAACTAAGTTAAAATAAAAATATAACATTAAAACTTGTATAACGTGGCAAAAACACTGCTTAGAGAGTTTTTTATTGCATTAAATGAATTATTAGAAAAAATCTAAAATCAGTAAGCTTTTAATTTAGGAAGCTGGAGAAGAGCAATGTAAATTTAAAGCAAGCCGAAGAAAAGAAAAATTAGAGTAGAAATTAATGAAATTGAAAATAAAATAACAGAGAAAAAAAATCAACAAAACCGAAAGCTACATCTTTGAAAACAGAAATATAATAGATAAAGGTCTAGTGAAGTCATAAAAGATTTAAAATAGATAAACCTCTAGCCAAACCAACTTCAAGGAAAAAAGGAAAGAAGACACAAATTAGTAACAGAAATGAAAGAGTGGTCATCACTACCGGTTCCATGGACACTAAAAGGATAATAAACGAAGACACTGAACAAATCTATGTCCACAAATTTGATAACTTAGATGAAACTGACCAATTTCTTGAAAGACAAAAACTACCGAAAGTCAGGGGCACCTGGGTGGCTCAGTCCGTTGAGCATCTGACTCTTGATTTCAGCTCAGATCATGATCCCAGGGCCATAGGATCGAGCCCTGCATAACTCTCTCTCTCTCTCTCTCTCTCTCTCTCCCCACACACACCCCTCTGCACACCCCCATCTCTGTAAAATAAAAAATAAAATTAAAAAATAAATTTAAAAATCCACCAAAATTCATACAAGGAGAAATAGAAAATGTAAATTGAACTATATCTATTTTAAAAATGTAATGAATAATTCATAGCCTCAGTCTCAGATGGTTTCACTAGTAAATTCTAACAAACATTTAAGGAGAAAATGATACCCCTAATTCTTTACAATTTCTTCCAGAAAATAGAACCAAAGGGAACACTTTCTAACTCATTCTATGAGGCCAGCATTATCCCAATACCAAAAACAGATCAAGACATTATGTTAAAGGAAAACTACAGATCAAAATCTTTCATAAACATAGATGTAAAAATCCTCAAGAAAATATTACCAAATTAAATCCAACAGTGTACAAAAATAATTAGACTTATTCTAAAGTGGATTTTTCTAGTTATGAAAGGTTGGTTCGATGTTCAAAAACCAATGTAGTCCACCAAATCTACAAGCTAAAGGAGAAATTCTTATTGGTTTTATTGACTAATACATAAAAGGCATTTGACAAAATCCAACATCTATTCGCATTAAAAACTCTCACCAAATAAGAAATACAAGGAATTTCCTCAACTTGTTAAAGAATCTTTACAAACAACCTATAGCTAACATCATATTTAAAAATGAAAAATTGGACACTTTCTTTTTAAAATAATGAACAAGATGAAGATAATCCTTTCTCACTACCCCTATTCAATATTGTACTGTCAGTCCTAGCTAGTGCGATAAGAAAATAAAAGGAAATAAGGGTATACAGATTGGAAAACAAGATATAACAATGATTATCTATGTGGAAAATCCCAAAGAATAAACCACAGCAAAAAATTTATGGGACTACTAAGTGAATAGAAGAAGTTCATAGGATACAAGAATAATATACAAATGAACATTTGGAATTTGAAATTTAAAAATAGTATCACTTACAATGTATCTAGGAAAATGAGATATTTAGGTATAAATCTGACTTAGGTATATAATTTAAATTATATACAAGATCTGTATATGTAAACTACAAAACTCTAATAAAATAAAATTTTAAAATATACAAGTAAATGGAGAGAAATGATATTCCATGTTCACTGACTTGAAGACTAAATGTTGTTAAGATGTCTGTGCTTTCCAATCTGATCTACACATTTAATGCAATACCAATCAAAATCCCAGCAAAGTCTTTTGTAACTATTAACAAACTGATTCTGAAGTTTTTATGGAATGCAAAAGAATAGCAAACACAATACTGGAGAACACAATTGGAGAACTTATACTACTTGATTTCAAGACTTCCTATCAAGCTACAGTGATTAAGATGGTATGGTATTGAAAGAATGGACTCATAGAACAATGGAAGAAATATAAAGCCCAGAAATAGACCTACGCATACATAGTCGATTGATTTTTGACAAAGGAACAAAGCCAATTCAATGAAATAAGAATAGTTTTTTCAACAAATGGTGTTAGAAAAAATTGTATATCCATATGCAAAACAAAACGACAGCAAAAAAACTAGACAGAGACCATCTATCTTTCATCAAAATTAAATTGAATCATAGACCTAAATGTAAGAGTAAAGTAATAAAACTTCTAGATGAAAAGATAGTATAAAATCTAGGTGACTCTGGTTTTGGTGATGAGTTTTTTAGATACAACACAAAAGCACAATCTGTAAGAGGAAAAAATTGATGTCATTAAAATAAAAACTTCTGCTATGTGAAAGACTCTTTAGAGAATGAAAAAACAAGCCACAGACTTGGAGAAAATATTTGCAGAACATTTATGAGACAAAGCTTTGTATTTAAAATATACAGGGTATTCTTGGGGTGCCTGGGTGGCTCAGTCCATTGAGCATCTGACTTTGGCTTAGGTCATGATCTCACGGTGTGTGAGTTCGAGCCCCATCGGCCTCTATGCTGTCAGCATGGAACCTGCTTTGGATCCTCTGCCTGTCTCTCTCTCTCTGTCCCTACCTGCTCTCCTGCATTCTCACTCTCAAAAATAAATAAGCATTTAAAAATAAAAAATAAATAAAACAATAGTGATATACTACATGCCAATTAGAATGGCTAAATTGCAAAAGAGCCTGACAAATCCATTTGCTGGTAAAGTGACAGGGCAACAGGAGTTCCCATTCCCTGATAGGAATGCAAGAGGGAAAAAAACATGGTACAGCCATTTTGGAAGACAGTTTGGCAGTTTCTAAACATAGTCTTATTATACAGTCCACAAATTGTGGTCCTGGGTATTTGCCCAAATAATTTGAAAACTTATGTCCAACAAAAAGTTTCACATTGGGGTGCCTGAGTGGCTCAGTTGGTTAAGTGCCCAACTTCAAATCAGGTCATGATCTCACAATTCATGAGTTTGAGCCCCGCATCAGACTCTGCGCCAGATCCTCTGTCCCCCTCTCTCTCTGCCCCTCCCCCCACTCTCTCTCTCTCTCTCTCTCTCTCTCAAAATAAATAAATAAATAGGTAGATAAACGTGTTTTTAAAAACTTATAAAAATTCACACATTGATGTGTATAGTAGCTTTATTCATAATCACTAAAAACTGAAAGCGACCAGACTGCTCTTTATTATTTTTTTATTAGAGAGAGAGCACTAGTGGGGGAGAGGGGCAGAGAGAGAGAGAGAGAGAGAGAGGACTTAATTCCATGACTCTGGGATCATGACCCCAGCCGAAATCAAGAGTCGGACCCTCAACCAACTGAGCCACCCAGGCATCCCCAAGCTGCTCTTTAATAGATGAATGGATACACAAATTGTGGTACATTCATACAGTGAAATATTATTCAACAACCAAAGGAAATAGGCTATCAAGCCATGAGAGACATGGATGAAACCAAATGAATATTGCTAATTGAAAGAAACTAGTCTTAAAAGGGTATATACTATATTCCAATTGTTTGAAATTTCTGAAAAGGGAATACTATAGAGACAGTAAAAAGACCTGTGGTTCCCAGGGGCTCAGGAAGATAGGAGGAGGTCAAACATGTGTAGTACAGCACATTTCGTAAGGCAAATACTATTTCATATGACACTGTAATGGTAGATAAGTAACACTATGCATGTCTCACAATCCATAGAACTCACTCAGCAAACAGTGAGTCTTAAATATGAATTTTTTTAATCATATAGGAGGTTGGGTACTCCCAAGATGAAATACAGACTGTGACAAAAGAATGTAATTGTATTACTAAATGTATGCTATGACCTCACAGAATGGGGTCAAAGTAAAATTTACTGGTGTAAATAAATTTGGAAGTGAGTAGCATCTATAATACTAAAGGCAAAAGGAACTGCATATAGGCAATGTACTCTAGTTGATAAAGTGGTTTCCCACAGGAGTGCAAGTCAACAATTCTGATATTGCTATATGTGTATACTAGAATTGAACAATTAGGTAAACACATGGCAAATGGTGTGAGCCAGATTTCTCACTGTTGGGGTGGAAGTTTATAGGTAAGCTAGGAAAGGAGGCTAGAATGATCCATGTGATAATAGATAAGAGTTGGAGACACCAGTGTAAACTCATGTTTAGCCTAATACAGATGAAAATGGTTAAATATAGACGTATTTATCAATATGTGTATATACACAGGTTATTATATGCATGTATATATTTTTGCTTTGTCAACTGAGAGGGTTTAGAAGCATTGATAGCCTACTAGCAACAAACACACTTAGTACCCAGATTTTGATTTCTAATACTATTTTTCAATCAAAGTAGCCAAGGATCCCCGGAAAAATGACTGATTCTAAGACTGGGGCAGGAAATGCATAAGAGGATCTCAGAACATCTTTTAGTACTACAAACTAAAAATGCGCTCAAAGAAGAAAAAATAATTTGTGTGGGTATGGCAAGAGGATACAGGAGACAACTGGAAGAGCTCCCAATGCCCAAAGTTGGAACACTTTGAGCAACAAAATACATGAAGTAGTATTTAAAATACAGTGTTTACGAGTACATAAGGATATAAACACATGATTGGATAAGTGGGGAAGAAGAGAGAAATATCTCTTGTAGAAGAATTCCAAATAATTATGTAGATACTCCATCTTTCAAAGAAGTGGAGCAGAACACCCCATTCCTTAAGGAAGGCTACACATAGTGACTTATTTCCAAAGAGTGCAATATGGAAACAAAAGAATACGAGTAACTTTACAATGGACACATCTGACAAACGCTCCCTCAGCCAGGTGCTCAGGGTCACAACGATAAGAAATGTTGATAGTATATACCTTGCTGCCATGTAATGAAAGTGGCCCTTTACCCCAGGTAATGAAAATGGTCTTTCTACCCAAACCCTTAACCCAAGTAGAATTATATGGAAATCATAAAATAAATTCCAATTGAGGGACATTATATAAAATAACTAGTACTCTTTAAAACTGCCAAGGTCATCAAAAGCAAAGAAAGTGTGAAAAACTGTCACAGCCAAGAGGAGCCTAAGGAGACATGAAAAAATAAAAATAATGCATTATTCTGGATAGGATCCTGGAACAGAGAAAGAACATTAGGTAAAAACTAAAGAAATCTGAGTAAAGTACTATCTCAGCATTAGTTCAATAATTGAGACAAAGGTATCATACTAATATAAAATGTTAATAAGGGGAACTGGGTGTAAGGTATATGGGACTCTCTTCTTTCAGTTTTTATTTAAATCAAAACTGTTCTATAAAATAGAGATTTTTAAAAATTATAAATAATTTAAACATGGGGGGTGCCTGAGCACCTCAGTCAGTTAAGCGTCTGACTTCAGCTCAGGTGATCTGGCGGTTTGTAGGTTCAAGCCCCTGCCATGGGTTCTGTGTTGACAGCTCAGATCCTAGAGCCTGCTTCGGATTCTGTGCTCTCTCTTTCTGCCCCTCCCCCATGCACGCACACGTTCTCTCTCAAAGATAAATATTACAAAAAAATTTTTAAATAAATAATTAAAACATGGAAAAATAGTGATAGCCTTTGCAGTAATTTCAGTTCTAGGAGCATATCTTAAAGAAATAGCTACTGTGTTATCTTATGGTAAAGTGGATTTTACAGTAGTACCTATAGCATAAGCATGTGGTGAAACTTAAATGAGGTCAGCTATATAAAGTAGTATGAGACCTCAATAAATATCGTTTGCTGCTGTTTTGACTCCGACTCAAGCACAATCCTCAAAGAACTGACAGTGTAATAGAGAAATAAGTAAATGAGCTAATCTACTGCTTCTGCCTCTGGCACCCAGTAAATATAGGAGTAATAATGGTATTAACCTCAACAGCCTTGATGACAAATTTAAGACTGGAGTATGATGGAATGCAACGGAAACAAGAGGATCTCCTAACTTAGACTGGGAATGCCAGTGGCTCTCTAGAAAAGGTAAATAGCTAAGATATACGTCCTGCATAGATGTTAACCAATTCATGTGTTCATTCAACAAACATTCATTGAGTTACTACTATGTATGTCAGGTACTACTCCATCATTTTTTTTTTTAATTTAAAATAGTTTATTTTCAAATTGGTTTACATAAAACACCCAGTGTTCATCCCAACATGTGCCCTTTTTTAATGCCCATCACCCCCTCTCCCCCCCCATCTCCCTCACCCTCAGTTTGTTCTTAGTCTTTGAGAGTCTCTTATGTTTTATCTCCCTCCCTCTCTGTGTCTTTTTTTTTCTTTTCCCTCTTCCGCTCCCCCTGGTCCTTGCTTAGTCTCACCAAGTCCACCTATTCGTGGAAACATATGGTATCTGTCTTTTTCTGACTGACTTATTTCACTTAACATAATACCCTCCAGTTCCATCTATGTTGCTACGCATGGCCAGATTTCATTTTTTCTCATTGCCACATAGTAGTCCATTGTATATATGTACCACATTTTCCTATATCCACTCGTCAGTTGATGGGCACTTAGTTTCTTTCCATGTTTTGGCTATTGTCGAAAGTGCTGCTATGAACATTGGGGTACACGTGCTCCTATGCATCAGCAATCCTGTGTCTCTTGGGTAGATTCCTAGCAGGGCTATTGCTGGATCATAGGGTAGCTCTATTTTCATTTTTTTGAGGAACCTCCACACCGTTTTCCAGAGTGGCTGCACCAGTTTGCATTCCCACCAACAATGTAGGAGGGTGCCTACTTCTCCACATCCTCGCCAGCATCTATAGTTTCCTGATTTGTTTATTTTAGCCACTCTGACTGGTGGGAGGTGGTATCGCAGTGTGGTTTTGATTGTATTTCCCTGATGATGAGTGACATTGAACATCGTTTCAAGTGTCTATTTGCCATCTGAATGTCCTCTTTGGAGAAGTGTCTATTCATATCATCTGCCCATTTCTTCACTGGGTTGTTTGTTTTTCGGGTGTGGAGTTTGGTAAGTTCTTTATAGATTTTAGATATCAGTCCTTTATCCGATATGTCATTTGCGATGATCTTTTCCCATTCCGTCGGTTGCCTATTCGTTTTGTTGGTTGTTTCTTTTGCTGTGCAGAAGCTTTTTATCTTGATGAAGTCCCAATAGTTCATCTTTGCTTTTGATTCCCTTGCCTTTGGAGACGTGTCAAGTAAGAAATTGGTGCGTCTTAGGTCAAAGAGGCTTTTTCCTGCTTTTTCCTCTAGGATTTTGACGGTTTCCTGTCTCACATTCAGATCTTTTATCCATTTAGAATTTATTTTTGTGAGTGGTGTAAGAAAGTGGTCTAGTTTCATTCTTTTGCAAGTTGCTGTCCAATTCTCCCAGCACCATTTATTAAAGAGGCTGTCTTTTTTCCATTGAATACATTTTCCCGCTTTATCAAAGATTAGTTGGCCATATACTTGCGGGTCCATTACTGAGTTTTCTATTCTATTCCATTGGTCTATGTGTCTGTTTTTGTGCCAATACCATACAGTCTTGATGACCACCGCTTTGTAGTAGAGGTTAAAGTCTGGGATTGTGATGCCTCCTGCCTTGGTTTTATTCTTCAGTATTATTTTGGCTATTCGAGGTCTTTTGTGGTTCCATACAAATTTTAGGATTGTTTGCTCTAGCTTTGAGAAGAATGCTGGTGCAATTTTGATTGGGATTGCATTGAATGTGTAGATTGCTTTGGGTAGTATTGCCATTTTGACGATATTTATTCTTCCAATCCATGAGCATGGGATGTTTTTCCATTTCCTTGTGTCTTCCTCAATTTCCTTCATAAGTTTTTTATAGTTTTCAGTGTAGAGGTCTTTCACATCTTTGGTTAGGTTTATTCCTAGGTATTTTATGGTTTTTGGTGCAATTGTGAAAGGGATTAGCTTCTTTATTTCTCTTTCTGCTGCTTCATTGTTGGTGTATAGAAATGCCACCGATTTCTGTACATTGATTTTGTATCCTGCAACTTTGCTGAAATCACGGATCAGTTCTAGTAGGCTTTTGGTGGATTCTGTCGGGTTTTCCATGTAAAGTATCATGTCATCTGCAAAAAGTGAAAGTTTGACTTCCTCCTTGCCAATCTTGATGCCTTTTATTTTGTTTTGTTGTCTGATTGCTGATGCTAAGACTTCCAACACTATGTTAAATAGCAGTGGCGAGAGTGGACACCCCTGTCGTGTTCCTGATCTCAGGGGGAAGGCTCTCAATTTTTCCCCATTGAGGATGATATTTGCTGTGGGCTTTTCATATATGGCTTTTATGATGTTTAAGTATGTTCCTTCTATCCCGACTTTCTCGAGAGTTTTTATTAAGAACGGGTGCTGTATTTTGTCAAATGCTTTTTCTGCATCTATTGACAGGATCATATGGTTCTTATCTTTTCTTTTGTTGATGTGATGTATCACGTTGATTGATTTGCGAATATTGAACCAGCCCTGCAACCCAGGGATGAATCCTACTTGATCATGGTGGATAATTCTCTTTATGTGTTGTTGGATTCGATTTGCTAGTATCTTATTGAAAATTTTTGCATCCATATTCATCAGGGATATTGGCCTGTAATTCTCCTTCTTTGCTGGATCTCTATCTGGTTTGGGAATCAAAGTGATGCTGGCTTCATAGAATGAGTCCGGGAGTTTTCCTTCCGCTTCAATTTTTTGGAACAGCTTGAGGAGGATAGGAATTAACTCTGTTTTAAATGTCTGGTAAAATTCCACAGGAAAGCCGTCTGGTCCAGGGCTTTTATTTGCTGAGAGATTTTTGATAACTGATTCTATTTCTTCACTAGTTATGGGTCTGTTCAATTTTTCTATTTCTTCCCGTTTGAGTTTTGGTAGCATGTGGCTATTTAGGAAGCTGTCCATTTCTTCCAGATTGCCAAGTTTGGTGGCATATAATTTTTCATAGTATTCTCTGATGATTGTTTGTATCTCTGAGGGATTGGTTGTAATTTCTCCCTTTTCATT
This sequence comes from Paguma larvata, assembly GCA_030068075.1. Taxonomy (NCBI): domain Eukaryota; kingdom Metazoa; phylum Chordata; class Mammalia; order Carnivora; family Viverridae; genus Paguma; species Paguma larvata. The sequence goes on from CM057829.1 coordinate 71,142,681, forward strand.
CACGATTTTATCTATTTGAGTTCTCTCTCTTTTCTTTTTGAGAAGCCTGGCTAGAGATTTGTCTATTTTGTTTATTTTTTCAAAGAACCAGCTTTTGGTTTCATTGATCTGTTCCACTACCTTTTCTGTCTCCATATGGTTAATTTGTGCTCTGATCTTAGTTATTTCTCTCTTTCTGCTGGGCTTGGGTTGTTTTATTTGTTCTGCTTCTAGTTCCTTTAGGCGCGCTGTTAGAATTTGTGTTATTGATTTTTCTTGTTTCTTGAGATGGGCCTGGATTGCAATATATTTCCCTCTCAGGACTGCTTTTGCTGCGTCCCAGAGCGTTTGGATTGTTGTATTTTCATTTTCATTTGTTTCCATATATTTTTTAATTTCTTCTCTGATGGCTTGGTTGACCCAGTCATCTTTTAGTAGGTTATTTCTTAGCCGCCATGTTCTTGGATATTTTCCAGGCTTTCTCCTGTGGTTGATTTCAAGTTTCAAAGCATTGTGGTCTGACAGTGTACACGGTATGATCTCGATTCTTTTATATTTATTCAGAGCTTCCCTGTGCCCCAGAATGTGATCTATCTTGGAAAATGTACCGTGTGCAGTTGAGAAGAACGTAAATTCCTTTGCTTCTGGATGAAGGACCCTAAAGATGTCTGTGAGGCCCATCTGTTCTAATGTGTCGTTCAGGGCTATTGTTTCTGTGGAGATTTTCTGATTTGTGGATCTATCCAATGCTGAGAGTGGAGTGTTGAGATCCCCTACTATTAGGACATTTTTATCGATGAGGTTGCTAATGTTTGTAATTAGTTGTTTTACAAATTTGGGTGCCCCCGAATTCGGTGTGTAGATATTTACAATTGTTAGCTCTTCCTGCTGGATGGTCCCTGAGACTATTATATAATGTCCTTCTTCATCTCTTATTACATCGTTCATTTTAAAGTCTAATTTGTCTGATATAAGTGTGGCTACTTCGGCTTTCTTCTGCCTTCCAGTAGCATGGTAGATAGTTTTCCATCCCCTCACTTTCAATCTGAAGGTGTCTTCAGGTTTAAGATGAGTTTCTTGAAGGCAGCAAATAGATGGGTCTTGTTTTTTAATCCATTCTGTTATCCTGTGTCTTTTGATTGGCGCATTTAGTCCATTTACATTCAGTGTTAATATTGAAAAATATGGGCTTACAGTCACTGTGTTATCTGTAGGTTTCATGATTGTAAGGCTGTCCCTGGCAGTTTGTGTTCTTTGCAGGTTTGCCTTCATAGAATGCCCCTCAGGATCTCTTGCAGTGCGGGCTTATTTGTGATAAATTCTTTCAGTTTTTGTTTGTTGGGAAAAACCTTGATCTCTCCTTCTATTCTGAATGACAGGCTAGCCGGATCAGAATTCTTGGTTGCAGGTCCTTCTTGCTCATCACATTGAAGATATCCTGCCATTCCTTTCTGGCTTGCCAAGTTTCTGTAGATAAGTCTGCTACTACCCTTATAGGTCTCCCTTTGTATGTTAGGGTTCTTTTGTCCCTAGCTGCTTTCAGGATTCTCTCCCTATCTTTGTATTTTGCCAGCTTCACTATGATGTGCCGTGCAGAAGGTCTATTCAAGTTACGTCTGGGGGGAGTTCTCTGTGCCTCTTGGATTTCTATGCCCTTTTCCTTCCTCATGTTGGTGAAGTTCTCAGCAATGATTTGTTCAAGAACCCCTTCGACTCCTTTCTCTCTCTCTTCTTCCTCTGGGACTCCTATGATACGGATATTGTTTCTTTTGAGTTCATCGCTCAGCTCTCGAATTCTCCTTTCCTGTTCCTGGATCAGCTTCTCTCTCTTTTTATCTGCTTCCTCTTTTTCAATGATTTTGTCTTCTAAGGCACTAACTCTTTCCTCTACCTCTTCAATCCGTGCTGTGGCTGCTTCCAGTTTCCCCTGTATTTCTTCTAATTTCTTCTTTAATTCTTCCTGCCTGTTTTTAAGGTCCTTGAACTCTGCTGCGCGAGACCCCTTGCATTCTTCTAAGCTTTTTTCAAGGCCAGCGATTAGTTTTATGATTGTCATTCTATATTCATGTTCTGTTATGTTGCTTATATCTGTTTTCATTAATTCTTGAGCTGTCACTGCTTCTTGTGGATTCTTTTGAGGAGAATTCTTCCGTCTCGTCATTTTGGCTGGATGTGTTTTGGGTTGTTTCTTGAAGTTGCCCTGGAAAGGAAAACAGACTGACAGACAAACAGAAAACAGAAATACTCAAACGTACTAACAAATGATACAGACAAGCGGTTCACAACAGCAAAAAGAATAACAAATGACACTCTGAGGACAATGTCCTGAAATACCAGCTACACGGTAAGGACAGGGTGTGTACTGTGCTGGTGGCAGAGCGTCTACTGAGAGAATAATGACAGTTCCGGGGGAAAGAAGGAAATGGTCTTTGCCCGGGTAGAGTGACTAAAGAGCTTAATCCAGACTGAGAGAAATCAGAATAAGGACGGTTACAAGGAAAAAGGAATGAAGACAGAAATTGCTCGGGTGAGATTGTGTGGCCTGGTTATTCCAGAGAGAGAATAAGGGAAGTACAGAAGGAGATGAAAAACATGCCTTTAGAGAGTGGAATAAGATTTTGTTTAAGTCAGCCAGGCCTCTGGATAGTCAGCTCAGGAGTGGGGATCAGTAAGAAGAATAATGGGGAGCATCTATTTTAAAAAGAAATGACCTGGAGTTACTCCAGGCAGCGGTCTGGACTTGGCCTCTGTAGCTCCCGCGGAGAAGTGTCACTCCTGCGCAGATGGGCGTGGTTTAGTGTAGGCGGGAGTTCTCCACTGATGCAGGGATGGCTCTGGGAGTGACTTCCTGGGGCTGGTGCTTGTGGGCCTGTAAGACAACAATGGCGTCCCTTCCGTCCTTTGTTCTCAGTCCCAGGGCTTCCACTCGCCCCCTTGTTTGTGTCCTTACTCTGCTATGGGCACCGGCGCAGTGCCGTCCACTGGAAGGTGGGCGCCTGCCTGCTTGCCACCCCCCAACCTTCTGCAAATGTGTCAGGGTTAGAGGTGCTCCACAGGCGACTGGGGGCACCCCAGGCAGCCGGTCGCGCTGAGGGCTCCCTGCTCGCCTGGCCGGGGTGACTTGTGCACACTCCCCACTCAGGCTACCGCGGTAGCGGCAGTCCCAGCGTTTGATCGCACCCCACAGGGCCCTCCGCGGCGACTAGCGCCTGATCCGGGCTCAGGCGGGCAGTGGCAATGGTCCCAGGTCGCCGGCTCTCCAGGGGATGGTGGCGCGACTGGCGCACAATCCCTGTTGAGGTGGTCCCAGCGATGCAGCGGTCCCAGCAGTTTTTCGCTTTCCACCGGGCGCCCCAGCGGCGACTAGCGCGCACTCCCCGTTCCGCCGGCAGCCGCGTGTCTGTCCCAGCGGTTTTTCGCTCTCCACGGGGCGCAGCAGCGACTAGCGCGCACTCCCCGTTCCGCCGGCAGCAGCTCGCGATCCCGCGGTTGTTCGCTCAGCGGGCCGGAGGCAGCAGCGGTGCCTGGCGCGCACTCCCTGCTCCAGCGATAGCAGCGGCAGCGGTCCCGCTATTGCTCCCTCCTCACGCTGCTGGCGGCTAAGCAACTCTGGGCCGGGCGGGCTGACTGTGCCTCCGTCCGCGGTCCAGCACAAGGAGAGTTCTGCTGGGTTCTGCTGTTAGACTCAGAGCTTCTCCTCCTAAGCCCTGTCTTTAGGGGCTGGATGGTGGTGGACTCCCCCTCTCTGTAGCTCTCCTTCGGATGTTGGGCACTTTCCCCGCTGTCCCCGGCTCACCCTCCCCCCGGCTCAGTTTCCCAAGTTCGTTTTGTCCGTTCTCGGTTAGACTCACGGTCTTAGGGCGTTGTCTATGTTTCTTGCGTTCCTTGTAAGCTGCTACACCTTTTCTGCCAGGTTCTTGGAGTTGAGAATCTCTCTGTTTCGGTCCCTCTCAATTCAAAAAAACAAGGGAAACTTTGGTCCTCCCTACTCCTCCGCCATCTTGGTCCTCCCCCCTCATTTTTTTTTTTTTGAGAAATCAAAAGTGATTTCCCTGTGACATTGCTGCCTTCTACAACTTGTACTTTTTCTTTAAAATAGATGAAAATCAGTCAGTATCGTATCGGGAACCAATGGGCATTCTTTGGAGAAAAATTTCTCTGTAAATTGGAAAGTGTTGTCCTGGCCAAGACATATATAGAATTAAATTGCATGAGTTTGGATGTGAATAGGACTTTAGGGATCACAAAATTCTCCCTCGTTATCAAGTCAAAGTGGAAGGTGAAAGAAATATTATGCATTCATGCTCTACTAAAAAGATAATTAGCTAAGAAACTAAATCAAATCTATAAGCAATATGGTCTAACTTAAGTCATCAGCAAACTCAGAAATTATAATTGCCAAAGATGAATTAGATTCAGCAGTATTTCTTATATTACTAGTAAGATATTGGTCTAGAATGATACAGAAGATTTTCAAGTAAAGGTTGACACATGAATTAGTGTTGGCCACAAAATTAACACGATTGTGAAATAATTAGTGTCTTGGTAAGTTTCTGGTAGTATGCATTCATCCATTTCTGATCTAGAATAAATAAGGGTAAGACACAATTTGACCACATTTTATTAGATCCTAACTAGTAGGTTCCTTATTTTTCTGAAAGAATTTTCATTTGGCATTTTGTCTGCAACAGATCATAGATGTGAAGAGCAACTAGGAAGATAATTATGTTATAATGGAAAGCATCCTGGATCAGGAACCAGGGAGAGCTTACTTCTATTTTTATCTCTAGCTCTGACGTGTGTGGACATGGACAAGTCACTAGTCAGTTTATGGGTCTCCTTATCTGATTAATGAAGATAATGCATTCTGTATCTACTTCATATAATTGTTGTATGGGTCAAATGAGATAACAAATATGAAAGTATATTTAAAGCATAGGATTTTTACTACTGAAATTGTTACTAGTAAATATACTTAAAAGAGAATAAGTTCTTCATGGAAAATTGAAAATTTTTTTAAAAAGGTATTGAGATATATCTCTTTTCATTAGTAATTGAATTAAGAGACCATAAATAATGTTCTAAAATTTTACTTTGTACAAAAAGGAAATAAGCACTGATAACTATTTCTTTCCATAAGAAAAAAGTATAGCCCTCTCAGTATTCTATTGTATTTTCTCATGTTTATAAAACCTCCCCCAATACCTTTATTTTTTTTTTAATTTTTATTTATTTATTTTTAGAGAGGGAGAGAGAGGCAGAAAAAGAAGGAAAGAGAGAATCCCAAGCAGGCTCCGTGCTGTCAGTGCAGAGCCCAATGTGGGGCTCAATCTCATAAACCATGAGACCATGACCTAAGCCGAAATCAAGAGTTGGATGCTTAACCAACTAAGCCACCCAGGTGTCCCACCCCCAGATGACTTGGAATTTTTAATTATTTTTATTGTTCTTAAAAAGAATAACATGAGTTATATTCTCTAATCTTTTATTAGATATTATCTTCTCTTTCATAGAGCTGTTGAGGGATATACTGGGAAAGGAGAGCTTAAGTTTTCTTTAGGATTTTTATCTGCCCCCTCATGACAAATACTTCCATCCCTTCTTTCTACATCACGTTTCCTTTTCAGTAATTCATAGGAGGTGAGACAATATACAATTCCTCTAACAAGTGGTCTTAAAAGGACAGCTCAAGAGGTGTTACACAGTGATTTTCAGCTTCCTAGATGAAGCCTATATGGATAACAGTCCTCAAAAGTAGCCTCGATCTGCACCAGCATGAAGGAGAGAAACATAGCAGGCATTCACATTTTGAAGGAAATTACTGAGACTAAGAAGGCCTTAAAGGTAGATTGATTCCTATATAGTAATAGGAGTTATTTAAGAGTAAAGATGCAATGAACAGTGCCTGACAGTGAGTAGATATTCAGTATAGATGGCAAATGTTGGATGGATGGATGGATGGATAAGTAGATATAATAGACTTAACTAGAAAATATAGTCTAGGAATGCTGGGCGGCTCGGTTGGTTAAACATCCAACCCTTTAATTATGGCTCAGGTCATGATCTCATGGTTTGTGAGACTAAGCTCCCCTCACCTGCCACTGGGCTCCGCGCTGACAGCACGGAACCTGCTTGGAATTCTCTCTCTCCCTCTCTCTCTGCCCCTCCCCTCTGAAAATAAATAAATAAACATTTTTTTAAAAAGAAAATATAGGCTAAAGCAATGTATCATAATCTCTTTCAGTCTTGTTAACTTGGCAGGATTGAGGATAGGGGTGGGAATAACAGCCAGGTGCCTACACATGCGCACACCAGGCACTCTATCTCTTTCTCTAATTACCAGTGCCAATCTCCACTCTCCTAATAATCATTTGGCAAAAATGAATAAGACCAAAGTACCGTGAAGATTGCTTTATGGTGCACTGAGCTTTACTAATTTGCTCACTAGGAAATAGTAGATTATAGTATGTGATGAATATTTATAAAAGTCTCTATTCAGTATGATTGATACTTAAGCATTTTATTCAAAATTTTGTAGCATTACAAATGTAAAGGATCAGACATTTCTTCTGGTAGGAATGTGGGGCAAATGAGGAAAGCTGAATATAAACAAAGTCAAAAAGAAGAGGAAGGCCAAAAACCAAACCATTGCGACAGCAGAACAACACTCTCTATGCCCTGCCTGAATACGAATTTACACCATCTGTTCCTTTTGATATCACGCAGCAAGAATGGCATGTATCCTGTAACACTGCTGGTGAGTAATAAGAAAAGAAGCTAATGCCGCCATACTTACCATGTGGGTATTCCCAACATAGCACTCCCTATTCCATAGGCTTTTAGTTAAATTATTATAATAATGATAAGATATGAGTGGAAGGAGCTTACATCAGAGGTGGCACAGTGAAATTCCTACAACTTCCATTAAACGAACATAAATGAGGGACATCTTTGTATCATTTGATGCAAATGCTCACAAGCACATATGGAAGGAATAACAAGAGTTCGAAAAGCCATGATTTTTCAGCAGCTGTAGTAACAGTTGATTCTGGCTAGAACTATCGATAGATGCAGGAGAGTCACATAACTGGAACATCACTTCACACAGATCACATTAATTACAAAGGGGAGAAGGAAGTTTTACAATGGAAAATTGGCAGATAGTATCTTAATGAAATAATCAAGTTAATATGACCAATAAGGGACAAAGTGAAGTCCTATGTCTTCTGAGGTGAGGCACTGCAAAGGCTACCGTGTATGCAACACTCCGTGGTACCACGTCTCTAGAAGGGCAAGCAGAAAATTCCTATGCAGCTCCTCTTCACAAGGCTTTCAGGGAAACTGTCAGTGTCGGTTATAACAGGAAATGCAGATGAAACTTTTGGGAGTCAGTTTTAGCAAAATATATTGGCAGCGAGTATTTCTGGGAGATTCTGTGTCCTCTCATATATTTTATAATATATATTTTTAAAAATAAAGGCATGAAAGCAATTCAACACCATACTTCTCCCCTTGGAGTTGCACATGTTTGTATTATATGATAAGGGATATATCTGTGTGTTTGAGAGATGGGAGGTTTGGGAGGGAGGTTTGATCAGTCATTATTTGTTATGTATCTGTCAAAAGTTATCTCCCTCTCTTCCATTCCTTGCTTTTTTTTTTCTTTCAAATTTTACCTTGATATTGGAACCAATGCTCCAAAAAGCACAGCATAGAGGAAAATATATACCAGTGAACATATTTATGCTGAAGACTTCAGTAACTCAACACTGAGAAACTAGTGTGACCCTGGATTCACAGTCCCTGTCTAGCATAGTCCTGCGAGGCTTGGCCTGGCCTATTCTGCTGTACCTCCAGGAAGCCCAGCTAGCTCTAGGGCTGCCCTCATTCAGTACCTCCCTCGTACCAGAGCAAGAGCAGACCCTCCCCTGAGCCCCAATTTTCAGAAAACACACCAAGAAATAGAGTTATTAACAAACACATTCTATCTGCTAGTCATCTAGTACTTGGTTTTGCACAGTGTGATTTGTAACCCTAAACATCCACTCCCATTCCTAACTCCATTCAAGCCTCTTCTCCAAACCTCTTATTCTAGGACCTTTGAAACAAAAGACACCTGCACCCATAAGAGTTTGTGGGTTGTGCCTGGCCAACACCACAGATGAACAATTCTTAAGAGGACTGTTAGTGGTAGAAGTGCTTAGATTAAAGAAATATTAATTAAATAGTCAAGTTCTTCTTCTTAACATCAGTCCCAGTAGTGTGGAACATCCATTTGCTTGCTTCTCTTCGTGTTCCAATGTAAGGTCAGAAGGCCCTCACCAATCGGTATGGCATTTGTAACAGTACACATGGCTGTCCAATATGGTAGCATTAACCACATGTGGTTGTTGGGGCACCTGAAATGTGCCTAGTCTAATGGAGAAATGCTATCAATGTAACATAGATATTGAATTTTGAACACTCAGGGTGAAAAAAAATGAAAGGCCTCATTAATTATTATATTGATTACATGTTAGAATAATATTTTTAATATGTTCAGTCAAATAAAATATATTATTAAAATTAGTTTCAATTATTTTAAATATTTACTTTTTAATTCTAATGTAGAAAAACTTTTAATGTAAAAAAGTAGAAGCTATGCACATAGCTTGTACTGTATTTCTATTGGATGGTGCTAATCTAGACATAATATTTATAAAATGTGATACCGATTCTTTATTAACAATTAAATGGACATGTAATGCTAGTATTGTGAATAGCTTTGTTTTTGGTTTAACTGAGATATAACTGACATATAACATATTACTTTCGGGGTTAGCATCTATCACCATACATCACAAACGTGATACATTTTATTTTTCTTGTGAGGAGAACTTTTAAGATCTAATCTCTTAGCAACTTTTTTTAAAAACAATTTATTGTCAAACTGGTTTACATATTACACACAGTGCTCATCCCAACAAGTGCCCTCCTCTGTGTCCGTCACCCACTCTCCCTTAGCAACTTTTAAGTATACGATATAGCGTTATTAACTATAGGCAGTATATTGACTATACTGGACCTATTTATTTTTTAACTGGAAGTTTATACCTTTTGACCACATTTACCTTTTTCCACCCCTCTTCCCCCACCTCCTGCAACCATCATTCTGTTCTCTGTATCTATGAGAAATGTTTTGTTTTAACATTTCACATATAAGTAAGATTATACAGTATTTTTCTCTGTCGGACCTATTTCATTTAGCATAATGCCCTCAAGGTCCATGAATGGATAGTTTTATTTTTATAAAAAGGTTTAATAAGATGTAATTAATGTTTAAAGATGATTTGAAAAAACAACTTCATTTAATAACTTTGATTAAAATTTTTCATATGCATTGATTAGAATTTGTATTTTGACTTAATTTTAATATACATAGAATTTGAATATTTTAGAAGAAAATGACTTTTTAAAAAATATATGTAACATAATCTTAACTTTTATATTTATTTTAATTTTGCTGAAATATATTCAAATTTTGCAACTAATTTTTAATCTTTTAGCTCTTTACTGTCAATAGAACACAAATAATGTAAAAATCTTAATTAGAGTAATATAATGAGTGACCTTTTTCTGATGAAAGTAAGAAAAATAAATTTTTGGAATTAGTCAACTTATAAATAATTTATAAATTATATAGTTTTATGTTTTCATTAATACAAACATCTATGGCCCATCAACAAAAATATCCCTAAAATGTAGTGTAATAATTAAATTCAAATGTCTTTTATGTTTTGCCAACTGTCAGTAACAGCCAGTCATAGCTTTAAACATGTGTTTTATTTTTCTTGTTATGAATGTGATATTGTTTCAGTAGGAGGAGAGAACATATTTCATCTTACGGCTTGTTAGCCTGACCTGCAACATTTCAATATTTCGCTATGGCCGTGTGGACCTCTATTTGTACTCCTGCCACGGAGCTCACGAATGTTAGGGGCGGACCTTTTCTCATCATAAAGGAGACCCAGGGTAACTAAGAATTTCTAAGTAAACACGATATTCTCCATGGAACAACCTCGTATGGAGCTTCTACGGTTTCTGGGGAAGCTTTAGAGCTGACAGCGTTTGTATGGCCCTCTCTCAAGGTCTTTGTGACCCAAACAGGGTGTCCAGCCTAATTCACCTGCATATTTCCACCTGGGCCTAGATGGAAAGGGGTGAATCTAAGAAATTGGTGGGGAAGAGAATAGACCTAACAAATGTGTCTTCCTACTTTTGCCTTTTCCAGACGAAGTTAAATAGTGCGGTTGGCAATTGCTGAGACAGGTTTAAAGCCAATTCAAAATTTCTGAAATATATGCAACATCATGGCTGTGGTGCCAACTTTGGTAGAAACTGGGTCAAAGGGTGGAGTAGATGGAGAAGGAAGGGATGCACTTGAAATGGAACACTCAGCCATCTGCCAATCAAGCTATGGTTGAGGAGTAAGGCTCTTGGAGGACCCAAGGAAAGTTGTGAGTGGTGTGGTTTATTAAGTTGATTCACATATTATTTTAACAATACATGAGGAGGGACAACCACAAAATGCATCAATCCAATATGAATAGTCCTGGAGTTATACCTATCCCTGGACAAGCTTTACTCAACTTTGAAAATTAATAACTATTTTCATTGACAAAAACTGTAGAATTATGAGAGGTCATTATGACAAAAGTAAAAATGGACTTGGAAGTAAAAGTCCAGAGTCCTAGTCCTAGTTTTTCTATTTTCCAGTCATATAACCCAGGGCAAGTCACTAAACTGATCTAATCTTCAATCCCCTACCTGCAAAATGATGAAAAAAATGTTATGCCTCTTTCATAAACTGATATGAGGATCAAAATGAAGCACTTTGAAAACTGTAAAGTTATTTTCAAATAGAAAACATTACCTTTTTTTGTTTCACTCTTGATATTTCCTTCAGGAATTAGGACTTATTTCTTAATACCTATTATCATTACATATTGATTTGAGTTTATTTGATGTGATTATATTGTAAGATGTATTTTTTCCCAATGACTACAACTCAGAACTTAAATCGCCAATTTTTTTAATGTTTATTCATTTTTGACAGACAGAGAGAGACAGAGCGTGAGTGGGGGAGGGACAGAGAGCGAGGGAGACACAGAATCCGAAATAGGCTCCAGGCTCTGAGCTGTCAGCACACAGCCTGATGCGGCGCTCGAACCCACGAACTCTGATATCATGACCTGACCCAAAGTTGAACACTTAACCAACTGGTCCACCCAGGTGCCCCTAAATCACCAATTATTAAATATCCAAACTTTATTAAAGTACTATTCCAAAGAAACTTAATTTTTTTAAACCTCGTCAATTTCACTTACTATGAGTGCTATATTTCCCCCCTTGAATTCCTTTCTCTTTCCCTCTTCTTTCTTTTAAAAAAATCAGATGACTTTTTTTCTATAAGATACTTAAGTTGTCAAATAAAACACAAGACATTGCCATTTAGCAATGTCTGCTTTTCTTCTGCCTCTCCTTCCTGCATCATTTACAGTTGATGGGAAAAGGTGTCTCTTAATTTTCTCATCTTGAGTGTTTTTACAGAAAGGGACTCTTGAGGCTCTCTTCTTCACCCATGAGCCATCTATGGGTTCCACTCTAACAGGACTAGTTGGGCTGTTGGACACTCCCTGTGCAAACTTGTCCTATCGAATAAATCAGGGAGTGAGCCTCTGACAGGTACTGCTGTCATTATCCTGGAGTCCATGGTGCAAGTGGCACTCTGATCAGACCATATGTCCACATGGTTGTGCAAGGGGCTATGGTTGGGTGACTTTTTCCCGCCCCAGATAAATGCCTCACCACTTCTGTGTGCTCAGAGTCCACGAAATCCTTTCTTAAGATTTGAAATAAAAGAGAATGATATGAAAATATTAAGACATTGCTCCTATCAACAAAAGATGCACATTTAATTATGCAGGAAGAAAACTTCAGACACCCAAATATTAGAATAAAATAATGTATTAAATTCTTTTATTAAGTGAAGAGAGGTCTTGAGTCACTTTATGTATTCAGATAATAAGTTAATTCAGGTTTCTTCCAGGCAACACAATTAGAAGATAATTTTAAATAGGATAGATAGATAGATAGATAGATAGATAGATAGATAGATAGATAGATAATAGATACCTAGGAAAAGACTAACCATTCTGTGCCTGATATTTAATCTGCCTAAATTATTTTAGAATTTCAGAATACTGTTTATCAGCTCTGTGTTACATAGCTATTTATATGTGTTTTAGTTGTTATAAATGTTCTCTAGGATTTCACGTCAATGGCTTTCTTGGAATTATTTATTCCAAATAGGTGATCAGTCCCTTAGTATTTTCTTGCCTCAGAGGCAAGAGGTAACAAGATTCCTGGCAGAGGTGGCCTCTTTCCGGAGGCACACAGAATGCTGTACCTTCGGCACAGATACTTTAAGGCTTGCTGATGATTCCAGGGCCCTGAATGTGGACCGAAGCAGCAGATTCCCTGAAAACGTCCCAGCACTTCTCCAGTTATCACTGTGAGCAAATGATTGATGACTGGAGGCTCCCAAAATCTTGGTCATACATGAGACATAGGTACAGCCTAATTGTTGCTGAATTTCCCACCAGCCTGTAAGAACAGGACATGGAGTTGGATTTCAAGTGATTTACAGATTATAAACAAATATGATAGTTCTTGCAGTTTTGAATTTGTGAACTGAGATTCTGCAATTCCTATGTTATGGCTTTTAGCATACACATTCAGGAACTGAACATGGGATTAGAGAGAATTAATTATTAGTTCTTGGTTTGAACAAGAAGTTACTGTTTTGTTGATGATCTTAGAATAACTAGGCTTACAGATGTATAACAGTAATCTTCATTATTCCTTGGCCCTTTCATTGTGAAAACAGAGTAACAAAATATAAAAACCAAACTTTATTTTGAAAAAGCACCACAATTCCATCATGCATTAAAGCAACTATTTTAATGCTGTGGATATCCTTCCAGTCTATATACTTATATATTAACAAGTAATCTGTGTTTTCAATTTGAGGAGTATCATGGAAGAATTTCAGCAACATTGTTGAAAGCCCAAATTCCTTCCTGCCCTTGATAGGATATCCTTTGGTGTGATTGGCCTTTGTATTTCCTTTTGTGGCCTATAATTGCTTTTTCTGCTGCCTTATGGCCTCTGTGGCTGCTGGCTGCTTTTTTACTAATGGTGTGGGGTGGCTTTATGTGGTAAGAAAGCTCGTCACTGCTGAGTTGATTTAAAGATTTTTCGTGCGCATCAGTATAGCAGATCTGGGGTGCAGTTCCCAAGGTTCTTACCTGTTTGAGCATGTCTGGGAAATCGGAGCAGCCTACTTTCCTGGGGCCTGAAAAGCCCGTGGAAAGAGCTTGAGTTTTGTCTCCTACTTCGGCTATTCGGCATTTGGGGCAAATTGTGAGATCTTCTGACAGAAGCCAAATCGAAAGGTGACACTGTATGTACCCACAGGCTGGCGAGGTCCCTTCAGAGCTAGATGGAGGCTTACTATAACCACAAACGAAAGATGCTGCTACGTTTAACTACGATCTTGTCAAAATGGCTTCAGCTCTTAGGTTTTTAAGGATTTCTCTTCACTTATTATTTTTCTTTCATTTTCATTCAGCACATTTATTAAGTATGTCCTTTGTGCAGGTGGATACAGTACACAGTGTGCAAAACATATTTTAATCCAGTCCTTACAGACCTTGTTGCCTAGTGAGCAACACAGATTCATGTATCCATTCATCGAACAATTTTTTTTACACTTATAATAGTTTATTTTCAAATTGGTTTACATATAACACCCAGTGTTCATCTCAACACATGCCCTCTTTAATGTCCGTCACCCCCTCTCCCCCCTCCCTCACCTCCCTCACCTCCCTCACCCTCAGATTGTTCTTAGTCTTTGAGAGTCTCTTATGTTTTATCTCCCTCCCTCTGTGTCTTTTTTTCCTTTCCCCTCTTCCCTTCCCCCTAGTTTTTGCTTAGTCTCACAAAGTCCACCTATTCGTGGAAACATATGGTATCTGTCTTTTTCTGACTGACTTATTTCACTTAACATAATACCCTCCAGTTCCATCCATGTTGCTACACATGGCCAGATTTCATTTTTTCTCATTGCCACGTAGTAGTCCATTGTATATATGTGCCACAACTTCTCTACCATTCGTCAGTTGATGGGCATTTGGTCTGCTTCCATGATTTGGCTATTGTCGAAAGTGCTGCTATGAACATTGGGGTACACGTGCCCCTATGCATCAGCATTCCTGTGTCTCTTGGGTAGATTCCTAGCAGTGCTATTGCTGGGTCATAGGGTAGCTCTATTTTCATTTTTTTGAGGAACCTCCACACCGTTTTCCAGAGCGGCTGCACCAGTTTGCATTCCCACCAACAGTGTAGGAGGGTGCTTGCTTCTCCACATGCCCGCCAGCATCTATAGTTTCCTGATTTATTCATTTTAGCCACTCGAACCGGTGTAAGGTGGTATCTCAGTGTGGTTTTGATTTGTGTTTCCCTGATGATGAGTGACTTTGAGCATCGTTTCATGTGTCTGTTGGCCATCTGAATGTCCTCTTTGGAGAAGTGTCTATTCATATCTTCCGCCCACTTTTTCACTGGATTATTTGTTTTTCAGGTGTGGAGTTTGGTAAGTTCTTTATAGATTTTAGATACTAGTCCTTTATCTGATATGTCATTTGCAATTATCCTTTCCCATTCCGTCGGTTGTCTATTAGTTTTGTTGGTTGTTTCCTTTGCCGTGCAGAAGCTTTTTATCTTGATGAGGTCCCAATAGTTCATTTTTGCTTTCAATTCCCTCGCCTTTGGAGATGAGTCGCATAGAAAATTACTGCGGCTCAGGTCAAAGAGGTTTTTTCCTGCTTTCTCCTCTAGGATTTTGATGGTTTCCTGTCTCACATTCAGATCCTTCATCCATTTAGAGTTTATTTTTGTGCGTGGTGTAAGGAAGTGGTCTAGTTTCATTCTTCTGCATGTTGCTGTCCAGTTCTCCCAGCCCCATTTGTTAAAGAGGCTGTCTTTTTTCCATTGGATACTCTTTCCTGCTTTGTCAAAGATTAGATGGCCATATGCTTGTGGGTCCATCTCTGGGTTCTCTATTCTATTCCATTGGTCTATGTGTCTGTTCTTGTGCCAATACCATGCTGTCTTGATGACTACCGCTTTGTAGTAGAGGTTAAAATCTGGGATTGTGATGCCTCCCGCTTTGGTTTTATTCTTCAGAATTACTTTGGCTATTCGGGGTCTTTTGTGGTTTCATACAAATTTTAGGATTATTTGCTCTAGCTTTGAGAGGTATGCTGGTGCAATTTTGATTGGGATTGCATTGAATGTGTAGATTGCTTTGGGTAGTATTGCCATTTTAACGATATTTATTCTTCCAATCCATGAGCATGGGATGTTTTTCCATTTCCTTGTGTCTTCCTCAATTTCCTTCATAAGTTTTTTATAGTTTTCCACGTAAAGGTCTTTTACATCTTTGGTTAGGTTTATTCCTAGGTATTTGATGGTTTTTGGTGCAATCGTGAATGGGATTTGCTTCTTTATTTCTCTTTCTATTGCTTCATTGTTGGTGTAAAGGAAAGTAACCGATTTCTGTTCGTTGATTTTGTATCCTGCAACTTTGGCAAATTCATGGATTAGTTCTAGTAGGCTTTCGGTGGATTCTTTTGGGTTTTCCATGTAAAGTATCATGTCGTCTGCAAAAAGTGAAGGTTTGACTTCGTCCTTGCCTATCCTGATGCCTTTTATTTTGCTTTCTTGTCTGATTGCTGATGCTAGGACCTCCGACACTATGTTAAATAGCAGTGGTGAGAGTGGACATCCCTGTCGTGTTCCTGATCTCAGGGGGAAGGCTCTCAATTTTTCCCCATTGAGGATGATATTAGCTGTGGGCTTTTCATAGATGGCTTTTATGATGTCTAAGTATGTTCCTTCTATCCCGACTTTCTCGAGAGTTTTTATTAAGAAGGGATGCTGTATTTTGTCAAATGCTTTTTCTGCATCAATCGACAGGATCATATGGTTCTTATCTTTTCTTTTATTAATGTGATGTATCACGTTGATTGATTTACGAATGTTGAAACATCCCTGCAAAGCAGGGATGAATCCTACTTGATCGTGGTGGATAATTCTTTTTATATGCTGTTGGATTCTATTTGCTAATATCTTGTTAAGAATTTTTGCATCCATGTTCATCAAGGATATCGGCCTGTAGTTCTCTTTTTTTGCTGGGTCTCTATCTGGTTTGGGAATCAAAGTGATGCTGGCTTCATAGAATGAGTCCGGGAGTTTTCCTTCCATCTCAATTTTTTGGAACAGCTTGAGGAGGATAGGTATTAACTCTGTTTTAAATGTCTGGTAAAATTCCGCAGGGAAGCCATCTGGCCCTGGACTTTTATTTGCTGGGAGATTTTTGATAACTGATTCAATTTCTTCACTAGTTATGGGTCTGTTCAAGTTTTCTATTTCTTCCCGTTTGAGTTTTGGTAGCATGTGGCTGTTTAGGAATTTGTCCATTTCTTCCAGGTTGTTCAATTTGACAGCATAGAGTTTTTCATAATATTCTCTGATGATTGCTTGTATTTCTGAGGGATTGGTTGTAATCACTCCATTTTCGTTCATGATTTTATTAATTTGGTTTCTCTCTCTTTTCTTTTTGAGGAGCCTGGCTAGAGGTTTATCAATTTTGTTTATTTTTTCAAAGAACCAGCTCTTGGTTTCATTGATCTGTTCCACTACTTTTTCTGTTTCCATATGATTAATTTGTGCCCTAATTTTTGTTATTTCTCTCTTTCTGCTAGGTTTGGGCTGTCTTAGCTGTTCTGCTTCTAGTTCTTTTAGGCGTGCTGTTAGAATTTGTGTTAGGAATTTTTCTTGTTTCTTGAGATGGGCCTGGATTGCAATATATTTCCCTCTCAGGACTGCCTTTGCTGCATCCCAAAGTGTTTGAATTGTCGCATTTTCATTTTCATTTGTTTCCATGTATTTTTTAATTTCTTCTCTGATAGCTTGGTTGACGCATTCGTCTTTTAGTAGGTTGTTCTTTAGCCTCCATGTTTGTGGGGGCTTCCCAGACTTTTTCCTGTGGT
Organism: Paguma larvata; assembly: GCA_030068075.1. NCBI lineage: Eukaryota > Metazoa > Chordata > Mammalia > Carnivora > Viverridae > Paguma > Paguma larvata. The sequence goes on from CM057829.1 coordinate 71,159,816, forward strand.
TGATTTCAAGTTTCAAAGCATTGTGGTCTGAAATTGTGCATGGTATGATCTCAATTTTTTTATAGGTATTCAGCGCTTCCTTGTGCCCCAAAATGTGGTCTATCTTGGAAAACGTACATGTGCATTTGAGAAGAATGTAAATTCCTTTGCTTCTGGATGAAGGGCCCTGAAGATATCTGTCAGGCCCATCTGTTCCAACGTGTCGTTCAGGTCCATTGTTTCCATGCTGATTCTCTGTTTAGTGGATCTACCCAGCGCTGTGAGTGGGGTATTAAGGTCTCCTGCAACTAGCACATTTTTATCAATAAGATGGCTTACGTTTGTAATTAGTTGCTTGACAAATTTGGGTGCCCCAGAATTCGGCGCGTAGATATTTATAATTGTTAGCTCTTCCTGCTGGATAGTCCCTGTGATTATTACATAATGCCCTTCTTCATCTCTTATTACATCTTTTACTTTAAAGTCCAGTTTATCTGATATAAGTGTGGCTACTCCAGCTTTCTTCTGAGTTCCTGTAGCATGGTAGATAGTTCTCCATCCCCTCACTTTCAGTCTGAAGGTGTCCTCAGGTTTAAAATGTGTCTCTTGTAGACAGCAGATAGATGGGTCTTGTTTTCTAATCCATTCCATTACCTTGTGTCTTTTAATTGGAGCGTTTAGTCCGTTGACATTCAGTGTTAATATTGAAAAATGTGGGTTTAGAGTCAAGGTGTTTTCTGTAGGTTTCATGTTTGTAAGGATGTCTCTGGTGCTCTGTGTTCCTTGCAACCTTTCCTTCATAGAGTCCCCCTCAGGATCTCTTGTAAGATTGGTTTATTTGTGATATATTCCTTCAGTTTTTGTTTGTTTGGGAAGACCTTTATCTCTCCATCCATTTTGAATGACGGGCTGGCTGGATAAAGGATTCTTGGCTGCATGTCCTTCCTGTTCATCACATTGAAGATTTCCTACCATTCCTTTCTGGCTTGCCAAGTTTCTGTGGATAAGTCCGCTACTACCCTAATGTGTCTGCCTTTGTAAGTCAAGGCCCGTTTATCCCTAGCTGCTTTCAGGATTCTCTCTTTATCTTTGTATTTTCCCAGCTTCACTATGATGTGTCTTGCTGAGGGCCTATTCGGGTTACGTCTGAGGGGAGTTCTCTGTGCCTCTTGGATTTCAATGCCCATTTCTTTCTTCATGTTGGGGAAGTTCTCATTGATGATTTGTTCAAGTACCCCTTCGATTCCTTTCTCTCTCTCTTCTTCCTCTGGAATTCCTATAATACGGATGTTATTTCGTTTGATTGCATCGCTCAGCTCTCGAATTCTCCTTTCCTGTTCCTGAATCAGTTTCTCTCTCTTTTTCTCTGCTTCATCCTTTTCTGTAATTTTGTCTTCTAATTCCCGTATTATCTCTTCTGCCTCTGCAATCCGTGCTGTGGCCGCCTCCAATTTGTTTTGCCCCTCATTTAAAGCATTTTTTAATTCCTGTAGATCGTTTTTTAGGACCTTGATCTCTGCCTCTAGGGTCCCCCTGATTTTTTCTATGTTTTTTTCAAGCCCTGCGAGTATTTTTATATTTATCGTTCTGTATTCTTGTTCTGTTAAGTTGCTTATGTCTGCTTTCATCATTTCTTGTGCTGTCGCTATTTCCTGTACAGTCTTCTGAGGGGAGTTCTTCCGTTTGGTCATTTTGGCAATGTGTGTATTGGTTTATTTCCTATTTCTCCCTGCTGCCTGGGCTCGGGATTCGCTTGGCTCTGCAGCAGCGCCGGCCACAGCTCGCACTCCCGGGGCCCGAACAATTTTTTTGAACTACCTACAATATGCTAGATGTCATTCAATGTTTTTGACATAATAATGAACAAGTAAGCAAGAAAGGATTTTCCTTTCAAAATGCTTCCTTGGTAGGAGTAGATAATAAACACAAGGGTAATAAATTATAAACACGAATAAAAGATAAGTAACTGCAGACAGGGTGAAGTACAGGGAAGGGAATAAGCATAGTGATGTGATGACAAGCAACTGAACGCCTTCACTGCAGAAGTAACATTTGAACATGGATCTAAAAGATGGAAAAGAGCCCACCACTGACGATCGGAAGATGAGTGTTCCAGGCAAAAGCAAAAATAAAAGGCAGGGCCCTGGGGTGAGAAAAAATTCTGTATGACCAAGGAGCTGAGGGGAGGCCAGTGAGCTGGAACTTAGTGAGAGCAGAAATCGTGAGGAGATGATTTTGGAGAATTAGGAAGGGCCAAATAATGCAGGGTCGTTGACTTTGCTCAGAAGCATGGCTCCTTGCTTCAGTTACTAGGAAGGCTATGAACGTTATAAGCAGGGGACAATCATGATCTTAGCAATTACAGTAACAGGTGCTGAGACTTTTCATTTCCATTTTCTCACAGTATTCTCCCTCAATTCTCGAGAAACTTAAATTCTTAAGCGCTGATCCTGAGAAAGTGTAAGTTGGCACTGTTCAGTGACTTACTACCAAGTTCACTCTTCACACTAATGTATGCTGTCTCTGCATTGACTCAAATATCTGAACTGCTTACTCTATGGGCTGTAACATGGGACACTCCCTGAGACACCAGAGTGACTTTGGTTTCTTCCTCCCCACTGGAGGACTTCCATACCGAGACTATCTAGCAACAGCCTCTTCCAGGAGGTTCATGAAGGTCAAACTTTTATACCTTTCACAATAGAACAGCTCTATGTTGAGAAATTTGGCAACATACACATAAAACTTGAGATTTAATAGTCTTAATAATAGTAATGGCAGAGATGTCCTGCAGACCTGGTAGGACCCTGGGAAGAGTGATTGAAGCAGCCAAAGGAAGACAATTCAAATACTACATAGTGGCTGCCTGTTCTTGTATATGAACACGTGTGCAAAACCCAAGGGACTGTCAGAAATAGTGGAGGAACATGGATTTTTCAAAGAAACAGAAGGCTGAATTAGCTGGCAGGAAAGAGTGAGTCACCAATAGGCTAAAATATAAAACACCAGTCCATCTGCAAAATATCTTCTCAACACTTTCAAAATATTTGAGGCTTCCTGATGGAATTACTCATTTATGTTTATTTTGCTTTCATCCATTCACCCACCATTAAAGAAATCTATGTGTGTGTGCATGTGTGTGTGTATTTGCATATATATAAATGTATAATTTATACATTGCATAATTATATATATATATATAGTTTTATATATAGTCGTAACTATATTAGTCACTATATATGCTGATGTATATATATTACATATAGACTGAATGTTTATTTCCCCCAAAATTCATATGTTAAAGTAAAAAATGTATATGGTCATCACATTAGGACACCCCCAATGTGATATGTTCTTATAAGAAGAGACTTTCCTCTCTCTCTCTCTTTCTTTCTCAATCTCTTTCTCTCTCTCTTCCTTTCCCAAGGAAGACCATTTGAGGACATGTGGAGAAGGTGGCCAACTGCAAGTTGAGAAAGGAGGCCTCCCTGGAAGCCAAAAATGTTAGAGCCTTGATCTTGGACTTTCAGCCTCCAGAACTGTGGGGAAACAAATTTTTGTTATTTAATCCACTCATTTTCTTGCTTCTTTGAATAACTGGTAATGTTTTCAATTAGATGCCAAACATTGTGAATTTGATCTGGTTGAATTTTCTTGTATTTCTATATATATTCTCGAGCTTTGTTTTGAGGATGCAGTTAAATCATGTGAAAACAATCTGATCCTTTCAAGGCTTAAGAGCAAGATTTTGTTAGGCTGGAGCAGTACAGTCTTTAGTCTAGGGCTAGTTTTGTTCCAGTATTGAGGCAATATGTAAGTCCTTTGCCTGATGCTCTGTGAGCATGAACTATCCCTTGCTTTTTATAGGCTCTAGAGATTATTCCCTCTGATCTTTTCAACTATCACTTTCCCCTGGCCTTGGGGGGAAATAAGACACATGTACTCATTGGTACTCAACTGGAGCCTCAAGAGGCCTCTCTGTAGATTTCTAGAATTCTCTCTCTGTCCTGCTCTCTTCTGCCCTGTGACTGTTAGCTTCCTTGGCCATCCTAAACTCTATCTCTTTAAAAAAAATTTTTTTAATGTTTTTATTTTATTTTTGAGAGAAAGAGACAGAGAGACAGAGTGCAATCTGGAGAGGGGCAGAGAGAGAGACACAGAATCCAAAGCAGGCTCCACTCTCTGAGCTGTCAGCACACAGCCCGACGTGGGGCTCCAACCCACGAACCACGAGATCATGACCTGAGCTGAAGGCAGACGCCCAACCCACTGAGCCACCTACACGCCTCTTAAAAAAATTTCTTTTAATGTTTATTTATTTTTGAGATAGACACAGAGCACAAGTGGGGAAGGGGCAGAGAGAGCAGGAGGCACTGACTCCGAGCTGATGTGGGGCTCAAACCCATGTACCAGGAGATCATGATCTTAGCCGAAGTCGGACACTTAACCGACTAAGCCACCCAGGTGCCCCTCAAAGTCTGTCTCTTTAACTTATGGAGAATGCCAGGGAATGCCTGGCTTTCCCCTTCTTATTCTGCATCTTGGAAACTCTCTCCAGACACCAAAGTACAGACAATGTCAGGACTCATTTGTTTGTTTCCTTGCCCTCGTGGATCAGTGTCTGGTGCTGTCTGGTGTCTAATTCTTGAAATTGCTTATTTCATTTACCTTATGAAGTTTTTGTTTTTTCCAGAGAATAAATCTGGACTGTGTTTCTCCATCTTGGCTGGACTCTAACTTTGTATTTCAGAATTTTAGTTTTATAAACCTAAAATGTGGTTTTACATTTATCCCTATAAATTTCGAATTGTCAATTTTGTCCTTTTTAATTCTCTTCTAATATTTTGTGGTTTTTTAACTTTAATTAGTATGCGAAAAATTAATAAGCATTATTTCTATATGCTGGTCACACAGATAAAATACGTAGTTTAGAATAAGACCAGGATAGATTTCTGAGGCCTTCCACTAAGGATCAACCTGCAGTTCTCCTCAAACCATTAGGCAGTATTCTTTGACAATAATGGTCCAGAGAGTTGCAGAATCATCTCATATGCGTAAGCATGGAGTTTATATACCCATCTCCTATGCACAGAAACAATAAGAGAGTCTTTATCACTTTCTTTGCAAAAATTAAGATATTCTATATTTATTGCTTTCCCTAAATTTAGAAACTGTCACAATGGAGTTTAGCTTATTATCTATGGTTTTTCTTAATGAATTCATGTTCCTATCTGCAGATCTCTGCTTCCAAACAATTCTATAAACTATTCCAGAACTGAGCTAAAAATCCACATCAAGATTAAGTAGACCTATAGCTTCCAATTTTTACCTTTTCTAAAAAGAGCCTTTTGTCCTTTTCTCATTTTCTATCATTGGTCTTGTTTATCATGACTTTTCAGAAACTGCCAACAATATTTTTGGGGCTAAAATGCAAAATTTTTCAATATTCTACCTATTAACTTCAGTATATCACACAGCTATGTGAAGTTCCTTCTATATAGCAGAGATTTAAATTTAGCATGGCTAAAAACCTTAAAACATCATTGTCAGAAAATTTTAATGACATTTAAATGCCTTTCTTATGTAGCTTAACCTGATAAGAGTTCCAACCATATTTGTTTTTAAGGTTATCAGTTTGAAATACTATTATCCATGATGGAGAAAAAAGAAAAATAGGAATCTTGTTTTCCTTCTTTGATTTGTTAACATGACCTGTTGCCTGAATAACTAAATAATACCTGATATTCCAGTAGTGGTTCTAAACTGTCACTGCTGTTTTCCTTGGTCAGAACATAATCTAAATGGTCATTGCCATTTTTCTTCATAATCATGAAGCATTTTGTTGACTACCCTTGCCTTCTCCTCAACTTTTTTTTTTTCTTTTGGAAAAGGGTTGGTCCATTCCGTTATATGTAGCTTTCCTGCTATTATTTGTACAGGTTCTCACCATTCTTATAGTGTCACACCATTCCTGTATGCACCCAAATCAGGTAAACTAATAAGTTTTCATCTTACAGTAAATCACTGTAAAGCAGTGCATAACCAACTACATTCTGTAAAAACTTAAAATTGATTAGAAATTTGGCTTTTGCACATGTACAAAGTTAATCCAAGTATGGGAAACGGTTTCTGGAACCAAAGTTTGGGACCTAGTTAACTGACGTAACAATGACTTCAATAACTGAAAAAAAAAAAAAAAGTGGTCAGGGCTCTGTGCTAACAGCCTGGAGCTTGGAGCCTGCTTCGGATTCTGTGTCTCCCTCTCTCTCTGCCCCTTCCCCACTCGTGCTCTATCTCTGTCTCTCTTTCTCTCTTTAATGTAAATAAACATAATAAACATTAAAAAAAAAAAAAAGGAACCGCGCTAACAGAAAATCATCAGATTAGCAGAAAAGTGACATGATGATAATGGCAAAATTACATAGTCCAAACTTTTGTGTAAAAAAAAGAGCGAAGCTTTCCATCTTAAAGTCATAGCCTCCTGGTGAATTGTATTGGTTTGCGGACGGCTTGACTCTGAAAATAAGTTTATTCACTGTCAGATGAAGTTGGTTTTCAGACGAACTAGTGATTGTGGTATATTATCTTGACTGGAACAACTTCTTTTCTTTACTCATCTTTGGAGGTAGCTCCTCATTGGTCTGTGATTCCAAACAGTTAAGGATCGAAATTTATTTGGATAGGTGAGTCAGAAACATTGAATCTGGGTAAGGTAGGAGAGCCACGGGCAGCCTCATATGGAGATGTCTAAATACTGCAGTGGAATTATTCATCCCCAAATGGTACATTGTTACATGCCTCCCATGAAAACGATCAGTAAAACATTTAGTCAAGAATGTTACATACTTTTGTTTCTGAATTGCTTGTAATGATAATCTGTCAATGAATAGTTGCTGAGAATTGTGTAGGACAATGTACCAAGGTTCTTTAAGCACTTATAGGAAGTTTACATGGTTACTTTCTTGTCCCCAAGAAGTCTACTAGTAGGAGAAATAGGATTCTAAAATACTCTAATGGTTGTAAATGTTAGTATTTAGCTAACATTTATTGTCTACAAAGTACCAGATACCATTCTAAGCACTAAGGATACTGTAATGAACAAAGTAGACAAAAATTCCTGCACTTATGGAGTTTATATTCTAGTGGGTAGGGGGTGGAGACTCAGAAAATAATAAGCTAAATAAGTAGGTCAGATAAGTAAAACTATAGGATTTTATAGACCACAGCTGGAAATACAATGCAAACCACATATGTAATTGTCAATTTTCCATTAGCCATATTTAAAAAGTAAGAAGAAACAGGTAAACTTAAGTTTCAATAAACTTTTTATTTTGGAGGGGCGCCTGGGTGGCTCAGTCGGTTGAGCGTCCGACTTCAGCTCAGGTCATGATCTCATAGTCTGTGAGTTCGAGCCCCGCGTCGGGCTCTGTGCTGACAGCTCGGAGCCTGGAGCCTGCTTCAGATTCTGTGTCTGCCTCTCTCTCTCTCTGCCCTTCCCCTGCTCATGCTCTGTCTCTCGAAAATAAATAAACTTAAAAAAAAAATTTAAAAAATTTTTTTTATTTTGGAAAAAAAATTGGTTACAAAGGTTGCAAGTGTAATAGAGAGTTGGTGTATAGGCTTCACTCAATTTCCCTACTGTTAAGATTTTATATTACCATGGTATATTTGTCGAAATTAAGACACCCAACAATGGTACATTACTATTAACTAAACCACAGTTATTTATTATTTGGATTTCATCGGTTTGTCCATTAATGTCCACTTTCTGTTCCAGGATCCAATCCATGACACCATATTGCATTTAGTTGTCATGGCAATCTCCTCTGGTCTGTTACAAGGGATACTAATTTTCATGATATATTCTATTTAATACAATATATCAAAAACATCATTTCGAACAGTGATCAATATTTTTTACATTATACATATGTTTCATACTAAGTTTTCAGAATCCAGTGTGTATTTGCCCTTACAACATATAAGCACTTTCATTGAAAGTACTTAATCTGCATTTAGATCTCACAAGGTTTACAGTTGAACAACTAGATTCACGTACTCAGGTTCTAAATGTACTTAAAAGTCTTCCAATAATTGCACTGAATATCAGTTTTTAAATTTAAATTAATTAGTTCATTAATTTAAAAAATACAGTTCCTCAGTTGCACTAGCCACATTTCAAGTGCTCAGTAGCCATATGTATGCAGCTAATAGCTAGCATATAGGACAGTGCAGCTCCAGACCCTAGTAAGAACCTTTGGCCTTTATTCTGGTGAGACGGGGAGCTCCGAAGAGGTTTTTTTTTTTAATATTTATTTATTTTTGAGAGAGAGACAGAGTGTGAGTGGGGGAGGGGTAGAGAGAGAGGGAGACACAGAATCTGAAACAGGCTCTAGGCTCCGAGCTGTCAGTACAGAGCCTGACTTGGGGCTCGAACCCACAAACTGTGAGACTGACCTGAGCTGAAGTCAGACGCTTAACCGACTGAGCCACCCAGTCGCCCCTGAAGGGTTTTGAGCAAAGGAGTGACATGATGTAATTTAAGAATATTCTGCTGTGTCAGAAAATAAATTGAAATAAGGCAAGAAGGCAGAAGCAAGGGAACCAGCCAGGAGGCTATTGCACAAATCCAGGTGAGTGATGGATGAGGGTGGTAGCAGTGAAGGTGGGGAGAAGTGGTAGCATTCCAGGAGTACCTTGTTGAACCTAACACAATATCCTCTTAGATTGGATACGGGGTCATGGATGACACCAATGATTTTGGCCTAAAAATTAGAACAATAAAATTGTTTTTTATAGAGATTTTGTAAGAAGCAAGTTTGGGGGGTAAGAAGACCGAGGGCTCAGTTTTGCACATTTTGGGTTTTAGGTGCCTGTGAGACATTTAAGTGGAGATGTTAAGTAGGCAATGAATATATGAGTCTGGAGTTTTGGGAAGAGAGTTTCACTGGACAGATACATTCAGCATATAGCTGATATTTAAAAATTAAGACTAGAGATCACCAAAGGAATAAGTGTACAGAAAGAAGTATTACGGTGAGGTTATTCAGCATCTGTGTTTTTAGGAAAATGCAAATTTTGAAATCAGGTCCCAAGAGATCAACAAAAATTGGTGGAATAATCAATTTCTTGCAATTAAAAAATTCCTTGCAATGATGCAAAGGTAACGATTAGCCAACCATGCTACAACAGATGATTTTGCTCTTCAGAAGTAAAATCACACAGCCAGTAGGTATGGAAAGATGCATTAAATGGGGAAAGGCTTTCTTGCTTGGCCAAGTGGCTAGCAGAGCTGCGAATGTGAGGGTTCTAAGGACAGCTTTGGAGCTACGTGACAGCTGTAGTTAGTTTCCTACACATACATACGAAATCGACCAGCCTGTTCTACCAGACAGCATTTGTCCTAATGCTGGTACAACAAAGACCTCTCTCCCAATTCGCAGCGAAAAGTGTTGCCTTTGATCACAAAGCCACTTCAGCAGCAGAGGCCTAGCAAGGGTAGATTACTAGGAAGGTGCCCTTTCCCTGAGGGCACCTGAGCTCTTAAACGGGACAAACTCGGAAGGAGGGGGCTGATCGGTCAAGTTCAGGCGCAGCAATCCCGACCACTCGTGAATTCTGTGCAGCATTCGGACAAAGGGGAAGGCCTTGGCTTTAAAGACGAAGCGCCGAGTCACTTATTTTAGGGTAGTGGAAAAGCGTTAAATTGAAGCTCAAGGACAACAAGCACTGAGATTCTCAAGCTGGCCGCAGGGTTGAAAGGAGCTCTGCGAACGATCCTTTCTTGCCATCTCTTCCCTAAGCCCGGCAGCGAGGAGCGTGAAGGACAGAATCCAGCGGCAGTGCGGTGGAAAGGGGCGGAAAGGGGTGTTTTGTGTGAGGGCCGACTCACACGGCATCTTTCAGATCCCGAGCAATGTCCTCGTCACTATTTTCCTCGCTCCGCCCAGGGGTGGTTCCCTCCCCGGCAAAAATTTGGCCTGGTTAAACAGGGAAGTGCAGGAAAGGCGGCTCAAAGACACCTCCGCAATGCCGGCGGAATTGCAGCACCTCTACCGCACGCGCCCAGTGGGTAGTTAGACTGCTAGACACTCCCTTGACGCACGCCGCGGATCACTGGGGGCGGGGCAGCCCCCACGCACACGAGCCAATCACAGCAGACGTTTTCACGTGACGAGAACTGAGCAATAAGCAGACGCGAAGATACCGGCGGGGAAATTCAAACGTGTTTGTGGAGAGGAATTTGAGTTCCATCTTTTCTTCCCAACTCCGCTTTTTGGGGGTGAGTTTTCCCTTGCCGGCGCACCGAGGGACCGCGGCGGCCCTTGTGTAGGCTGTTTAGCCGCGAGGGTCGTTGAGTGGTGAGGGCGAGGCAGGGAGGAGTCAGAGCCTGGTAGGAGACGTGGGACGCGGCTAAACGAACTGGAGGGGGAGGGGAAGTCTCGCCGCTTCCGCCAATCCAGCGGGTGGTGAGGGAGATTTTGTTGACCCTGGAAGCTAGAGGTGGGTGTGTACCTCGGGTGTGGCCCCTGAGGAGAGTTTGGGGCACCGGAAATCCTCTCCCAAAAGACACGCCCTCTCGTCTGGTGTTTTAGAACAGAACGAGGAGATGGTGGCCCCTTTCTGACAGTTATCTTTCGAACCTGACTTAAAATAGTGGTATGTAGCTGCCTACTTTATCACCCCTTTTCATTGTCAATCTCGAGGTCGGGGCGACATTGATATCAGTTACCCTGGGTTACTAGGTTAATGTTTGAGAATCACAAACCTGAGATTGATAGGAAGAACGACTGCAGACACTTTGCAGCATAAACGCCATGCAGATGAGCAAGTGCTCAGGAGTGTAAGAATACAGTAGATTCTTGGTTTTAGAATGATCGAGATAGCAAATCATAAGTATGCCAGACATGCATAAGAACAAGCCTGCTGATATTCTATTTATCAATAAAGGATTATGATGTTGTGCATATTCTGCTTTGGAAGCACTTGCAGTGTGCAGGTTTACTGGCATACAGCAGGTGAATAAAAGAATGGTTATTTTCATTATCAAAAATATTCGTTATGTCTATATGCCCTTACCAGAATCCAAGCAAACATCCCTCGCATTATTTAAAAAAAAAAAAAAAAAAAGCGAATTTGCAGATGGCCCAGAGAAAATAATTCTGGGAAAAGAGTGAAAGGAAAGTGTAGAAGAAAAATGGAAAGTTTAAAAGCAAGGAGGGGTAGTAGCAATGTCTTTGTTGTGCAATGACTTTGTCGAAGTTCTTTTGGGAAGAAAAGGTGTACGTCACCTATCGGAAACCTTGCTGGGACAAATTACAAGGATGCGCTGTTGTCTTTATGCACATAGCTTCACAAATACTACTCCAATATCTGTGTTTAGATGTGTTCCTATAACTAGTGCTATAGTCTTCTAGGCTAGTTGAAACATTTTTTTTCTTTAATGCTAGTAAAAAGGAATGACATGACCAGTTCACTTTTTTTGCCTTAGAAATGGAGGCTGAGGATTTAAGCGGCAGAGAATTGACAATTGACTCTATAATGAACAAAGTGAGAGATATTAAAAATAAATTTAAAAATGAAGACCTTACTGATGAGCTAAGCTTGAATAAAGTCTCTGCTGATACTACAGGTGGGTTCCTTTTCTTTGAGTGCTCTCTATTGTGAAGGAATGAAGTGTTAACCCTGTGTATTCACAATTGTAATTTTCTCAGTAACTGTTCTTTACCAGTTAGACTACGGACACTTTATAATTTAACCCTTCTGTGTGGAAACGTTCCCACAGTTTCTGCCTTCTTAAAAACGGAAACAATATAATTTATTACAGTGTGCTCTTAACTCTTCCATTATTGTTATTTCTGCTGATACACCTGCCAGCAGTAGAAATGCCATTTTTTTCCATTCCTTTTTTTCTGTAAACTGAGAAGACCTCACCATTCTCAATGAAATTATGTATAAACTTAAAGTCAAACACTCAATTTTTGATAGGGGAGAGTCTTCCTATTACTACCCCTTTTTTCCTGTTCTCCCTTGCTCATCCATTCCAGCCACAATGGCTTCCCTGCTGTCTCTCCTATATGCTAGACCGCCTCCTGCCCCAATGCCTTTGTTCTTGCTCTCTGCCTTAAACACCACTCCCCAGATAACTGTCTACTCTTTCCCTTTCCAGGTCTGTTCAAAGGTCCTCTCAGTGACGCCTTTCCTCACCCATCTATTTAAAATAGCAACCCGCTAGTGTGGACATGTCTCGCTTCTCTTCCTTCACTGTATTATTTTTCTCCATAGCACTAATCATCTGATATCTAATTTACTTATGAGTTTGTTTATTGTCTGTCTCCTAGACTAGAATGTAAGCTCCATGATGTCATGATTTTATCTGTTTTATTATATCTACAGAGCTTGGAATGGTGCCTGACATGCAATAGGTACTTAAATATTTATTGGATGGTTAGTGAGTAAAACGTGCCCAAAGTTTAATACCCTAGCTTTATAAAAAGTTAGCTTAGAAGCCTAATCCTTTCTATATTTCACACTGTTGAGGTTGTTTGAAAAGCGACCTTTGGATAAGTTGTTATATCTACACTGACCGTTAAATGGGTGAGGGATTGAACATAAATGGAAGAAACTAAAGTCTAGTCAAGATGGCAGATCATATTCACTTGAAACAACCTAGAAACAGATCATTTTGGTGTTAAACAAAACCTTAGGAGAGTATCACCATACTTTACTATATGTATTTAAATAATGTTAACAAAGCTTGAACACCAAGATGAATCTTTATTTAAAATCCTTAGGTTAGGGAGCACCTGGGTGGCTCAGTTGGTTAAGCATCTGACTTTGGCTTAGATCATGATCTCATGGCTTGTGAGTTTGAGCCCTGTGTCGGGCTCTGTGCTGACAGCTCAGAGGCTGGAGCCTGCTTCAGATTCTGTGTCTCTCTCTCATTCTGCCACTGTTTCGCTCACCCTCTCTCTCTTTCTCAAAAATAAATAAACATTAAAAAAAAAACCTTAGGTCACTTAGGGTGCCTGGGTGACTTAACTGACGTTAAGCATCAGACTTCAACGCAGGTCATGATCTCGTAGTTTGTGAGTCTGAGCCCTGCATGGGGCTCTGTGCTGATAGCTCAGAGCCTGAAGCCTCCTTCGGATTCTGTGTCTCCCTCTCTCTCTGCCCCTCCTTGTCTCTTGCTCTGTCTCTCTTTCAAAAGTAAATGTTAAAGAAAAATATTTTTTTGAATATCCTTAGCTCACTCAAACATGTAAATACTTCTTTTTTTTTTTTTAAGTTTATTTTGAGAGAGAGAGAGAGAGTCAGGGAGACAGGGAGAGAGAATCCCGAGGAGGCTCCTGGCTGTCAGCACAGAACCCGACGCAGGGCTCAATCTCATGAACTGTGAGATCATGACTTGAGCCGAAGTCAAGAGTTGGCCGCTTAACCAACTGAGCCACCCTGGTGCCCCAATACTTTCTTTTCTTTTAAGTTTATTTATTTTGAGAAACAGAGAAGCGCAGAGCCCAGCTCGGGGCTACATCCCACAAACTGAGATCATGACCTGAGCTGAGATCTAGAGTCAGATGCTCAATGGACTAAGCCATTCAGGCATCCCCAAACATGTAAATGCTTCACATATATTGGTAACCAGAATTTAAGACTGTATCAGAAGTATTGAGAGAAACCCAAAGATGCTTAAAACCATGATTTATAGATGGGAAGAGTTTATGTCTCCACTACACTGCATTGTAAAATATGTTTGGCATCAAATGAACACTGACAATATAAAGATACAATTTAAGTTCTGAGTAGAAGGAGAATGAAGTACTCAGAGGCATAGGAATACCTTTATAAACACAGTGGGTTTTAGACATCTTGTAGACTAATTTGTTAGGAAAGCAATGGAAGGGAGGTAAGAAAATGGAAAGTGAAACTAATATCAGTCCAGAGTAAATTAAAAAAAAAATTAATGTTTATTTTTGAGAGAGAGAGAGAGAGTGGGGCAGAGGCAGAGAGAGAGAGAGACACACAGAATCCGAAGCAGGCTCCAAGCTCTGAGCTATCAGCAGAGTAATTTTAAAATAAAAAAGCAGAGTTAAGGTTATGTTTTAGTAAAAAAGCTGAAACAGTAATTTTGTTTGTAAAAGCATAGATTTAGTTCTTACTGAAGGTAACTGAAACTGATAGAAGGAACGATAGTTTCTCTGGGAAATCTGAATTTAATAATGTTTAGTATTGACTAAAATATCCTGAACAGGAGACTGACATTAATTCACTTTGCCTTTTTAAAACAATTGACAGTAAAGAAAGCAAATAAGTTACAATCTTTATGGAGAAATACGGGTAATTTGGAGGGAGAAGAAAATAACCATAACAGTTACTTACCTTTCACAAATTCATTTTGTTTAATTGGAGTAAAGATATGTTTGAAGTCTCTGGAGATAACATTGGGTGGATGAGGTTGTAAAGAAGATTGTGTTAGGAATGGGGCAATACATTTTAAAATTTTTAATGAGTAAGTCATTGATGAAGAATTTTCTAACAAAGTTGTTATAGGTGGTAGTGGGGGAGGTTTAGGTGTTCTTTGGATAGTTACGGTGCTGAAATAGAATTATGCTGCTACAGCATAAAATTTTTTAGACTTTATAGTTTTTTTGATGATTATTTATTTATTTTGAGAGAGAGAGCACGCATGAGTTGGGGAGGGGTAGAGGGAGGGAGAGAGAATCCCAAGCACACCTTGCGCTATGAGGCAGGCTCCGTCTCATGAACCTGTAAGATCATGACCTGAGCCGAAATCAACAGTCAGACGTTTAACTGACTGAGCCACCCAGGCGCCCTTACATATGGTTTATTTAAAACTGCTTATAAAAAAACTTATTTGCAAAGTTTTTCCTTCAGAATACATGACTTTTGGAGTAAAATAAACTCTTAATGAAAACATGCAGTAAATAAGTTGCTTAGATTTATATGAATTGTTAAAGTTTTAAAAAAGTATTTTAAGGTGTTTATACCAAGAATATAAATTACTAACTGTAATTTGAAGAAAAAGTGCAAATTAACCTTTGTTGTGGCATCTTTTGTTCCTCTTATTCAGATAACTCGGGAACTGTCAACCAAATTATGATGATGGCAAACAACCCAGAGGACTGGTTGAATTTGTTGCTCAAACTGGAGAAAAACAGCATCCCTCTGAATGATGCTCTTTTAAATAAATTAATTGGTCGTTACAGTCAAGCAATTGAAGCACTTCCTCCAGATAAATATGGCCAAAATGAGAGTTTTGCTCAAATTCAAGTGAGATTTGCTGAATTAAAAGCGTAAGTATTCACTTTTGAACTACATTTAACTAACTATATTACATAGCACATAACTACATTATAAAAGACTTGTTGTTAGGATTAATTGTAAGAAAATTAATATTTTTTAACCAAATTCTTTTGTTTATAATTAACAAGTGAATATTGTACACTCTGTTTACTGTGTATATATTTCCACAAAAGTTACAAATTCTGGACTCTGCCTAAAAAGGTGTTTAAAATTAACTTCTTAGTATTTAATTTTACACAGAAAAAGATGGAATCGCATGTCCTTTGGAAAATTGAATAAGGAGTTATCGAACTATGTGTCCTTTTTCCTAAAATTTGACTCTGAAATCTCTATTTCAGTATTCAAGAGCCAGATGATGCGCGAGACTACTTTCAGATGGCCAGAGCAAACTGCAAGAAATTCGCTTTTGTGCATATATCTTTTGCACAATTTGAATTGTCGCAAGGTAATTTGAAAATGTCAAGTCCAGATTTGAAAAATAGTTAACTTCGTGCTGTACCTCACATTCTAATATTAAATCATACGTATAAAGTAGAAATTTGAGGCTAAAGGCATGAAAGTTGATGATGTGAGAGTGTGGGGGATAGAATGCCACCTAAGTGTAAATGTAGAGAATATTTGTTATACATACTAGCTTTTCTGCTTGTAACAGATAATCCAGAGATGTAAGCGTGAACATCGTGTTTGTGCTATTAATTAGATTCAGGAAGTGTCTAAAGGAAAGTGGCTTTTTCACTGAGTATTTGTGCAAGAGAAGTATATAAGATACTTAAGTGAGTGCTTAGATAAGTTTTCCTTATACTGTGGTTTCATAGTACTTAAATATACATTAAAATAAAATTGTAGCATTGATTGGTAGTTCTTCTTTTTAATTAGAAAAAACAAACAAACAAACAAGCTGCTGTGGAACCTTTTATTTCTTGTTCATTTGATTTTTGTAGTCCGGACTTTTTGGATAGAACCATGCTCATCATTCTGCCCTCTGGCCACATGTTCCTGTTTCCCTCAGTCTTGTTTCGGCTCCGATCCTAATCCCATTTATTACCTGTGATGCACACATTATCATTATTGGTTTGGTTCAGCCAGAATCCCCATCATGGTGCCCAAAGCAGGGCTCAGTCACTGGCATGTATTTCCCGGGATTGAGGTTAGAGAAGAGCACTATAACAGCTCAGGAAATGGTTTGAGAACCCTGAACTTTTACTTGTTTACATGATTTCTGGGTTCTAGGTATCTGAATCATCTCTTATCTATCCTGTGCGCTGTCAGGTGGCTTTTAAAGAAGCCATTCCTTTTCTGCCTCGAACATTGATTTCTCCTTGCTTGTTCAAGTAAAGTTGGCAAGGCCTTTAATACCCTCTCTCTTTTTTTCATTCTACTTAAAACATTTGTTGAAGTATTACGGCCTATCAACAGCAACTACAAATTTTGTATCTTTAGAACACACAAATATTGAAAATCTCAAATTTTGTTATCTGTAAAAAAGAAATAAATTTTACCACTGCAGTATGGTAGTAGCCTCAAGGTCAAAACTGTGATTATTTTGGACAAGGTTTTGAATGGGTTTTCAGGAAGTATGCACATCTCTGAAATTCTGTGTGCAGTTTGGTGTATATGGTTGGAGGACATGCCGTAGTTTTTATCAGACTCTCAAAGGGGTGTGTTACTTTATTAAGCTCCCTAATTACTAGTTCTTATCTAAGCCTATCTTCTTTTGCTGCCCTAAAATGCTTGAATTGTCAAATGCCGCTACTCTGAATAAATGTATACTTAGCCACTATCAGATATGTTTAAATTCCTAAAATTTGTAAACTGTCACAAGATAGAAGTCATTTCTTAATCATTTTTAAATCCTAAGTGCCAAGTGTGTAGCATAGCTGAGTTACTCCCAGAAATGCTGATAACACATTCCGTATGATACATGATGTACACATGTGATATTTTTAAATCAAATTCTAGACAAAATATATAGAGTAAGTTTGTAGTTGAAAGGAAATTTGGTGGTTTATCTTTACTCAGAAAGATAATTATGGTGGCCTCAGTTATTTCGGGGGGTGGTATAGCTAAGTCTGGTAGCTAAAGACTAGTCTTTATTATTGTTTTTTAAAATATAAATCTTTTGATGGAGGATTCCCTTTACAAAAGATGTTAACCTTAATAACCGAATGTTGTTATGTAAGATTATTATACTGCATTATAACAGATTGATGTTCTTGGGGCTGTAGTAACATCTAGGGCATAGTTTTCCCTTTTATTATACTCCCTAAGTTTCTGTTTTATTTGATTTTTGCTGCCCCACTTCCTACTGCTTTGTTATTTTTGTTTTACTTCTGAAAATGGACAATGGTGCTAAAACAAATGCATAATTATGTTAACTACGTAGTATGTAAGTAAACTATTTGACAAGAATTATTACCAGAAGAGAGAAATTGCTTTTATTTGCTTATGAAATAAGGTACATAGATCTTGGAATAAATATTTTTACCTAAGCCTTTTAAATTTATTCCTTAGCTTCGGCTGAGTAAGTATCTGGGGAATGAAGATTGCTGCATTTAAATGACAAATTTTTTTTACTTTGTTAGGTAATTTCAAAAAAAGTAAACAACTTCTTCATAAAGCTGTAGAATGTGGAGCAGTACCACTGGAAATGCTGGAAATTGCCATTCGGAATTTAAACCTTCAAAAAAAGCAGCTGCTTTCAGAGGAGGAAAAGAAGAGTTTAGCAGGTAAGTGTATTACTGTGTGCTGTGACTTTTCTGTGGTGGGTTGTCCTGCAGAAAAGAGTTCAGGATAACATTTTAAAATACCATCTTTGTAGAATGATCAAAATCTAAGATTAATTTCAGTTGTAAAGGAGGCGTAGGGCTTTTAGAAGTACCAAAATCTTTATTAACCCTGTTGGATTTTTTTTTTCTAATCAAACTAATTAGTAACACATTAAAAATTTCAGTCTAAGCAAAAGAATGACTTCTTAGAAATAAGGAATGTACCTTTATTCTGGGGAAACAATTATGTAATTTTGAAACCATTACAAGTATAGTTAGAGAATTATCTTCACAACATCTTCATGTCTGTATATCTTTTTATTTTAATCTTTATTATTTTTGAGAGAGAGAGGGAGGGAGAGAGTGTGAGCATGGAGGAACAGAGAGAGAGGGAGACACAGGATCTGAAGCGGGCTTTAGGCTCTGAGCCATCAGTACAGAGTCCGACGTGGGGCTGAAACTCATGAACTGCAAGTCCATGACCTGAGCTGAAGTTGGACGCTCAACCGACTGAGCCACCCAAGAACTTCGTGTCTGCATATCTTATCTGGGGACAATTGTTTACTATGAATTATATATATATTTTTTTCTTTTTTCTTTTTTTTTTTTTTTTTTGAGAGAGAAAGAGAAATAGAGAGCACAAATGGAGGGGCAGAGAGAGAGAGGGAGACACAGAATCTGAAGCAGGCTCCAGGCTCCAAGCTGTCAGCACAGAGCCTGATGTGGGGCTTGAACTCATGAACCGCAAGATCATGACCTGAACTGAAGTCAGACTCTTAACCGACTGAGCTACCCAGGCATCCCTGAATTATCTTTTTAAGTATTCATATTTGTGAGATTACTTTTTTGTGTATTTCTTATGTCTTTATAAATTTAATTACAATTGAAATTTTTTTACAGCATCTACAACATTACCTGCTCAAGAATCATTCCCTAATTCACTCGGACATTTACAGAATCGGAACATCAGTTGTGGACAGACTACGAAAACCAGGTTTTTGTATGGGTAAGGAAACTGAATCTGTTTTTTAAATGTTCATCAACCATTTACATTATTTATACATTTACATCTGTATTTTAGTTTTAGAGTAATAACATTAGCAGTTAGTAGCAATTCCTGTGTTAATATTATTCTTTTAAAATTGGATGTATTTTTCTTCCTGTATAGAGAAAACTTGCCTCCTCAAGATGCAGAAATAGGTCATCGAAATCCCTTGAAACAAACAAACAAAGCTAAACGGGTAAGTTATTTTTAATCTACTTTGATTAAAGTGATAGTGGTGAGGTCTGTGCTTCTTTCCTAGTTGGTTACTTAATCTTTCGAAACATTTCTAGTCATGCCCATTTGGAAGAGTCCCAATTAACCTTCTAAGTAGCCCGGATTATGGGAAGACAGATGAGTCAGTTGTACCAAGTTTCACAAAAAGGTATGTTTGAATTTTAATTTTTTAATTTGTTTTCATTACTTAAAGATTGATGATAGAATAGTCACAAAGTCTTTTATTGCATAATAATTAACTATGACTAAATATTTTTACTTAGTATTAAAGGTTAGGGGCAAAGTCATGAGTGGGGAATATACTGTTAGGGACAAAGGAATGCTGTTAAGGGCAAAGGATTGAGTGGGGAATATGACTTTGTTTTGCTTTTCACTCATTAAATATTAAAGAAATGGGGGCACCTGGCTGGCTCAGTTGGTGGAACATGTGACTCTTGATCTGGGGGTTGTGATTTTGAGCCCCATGTGAGGTATAGAGATTACTTAAAAGTAAAAATCTTAAAAAAAAAATTAAAGGAATGATTAACAAAGTCAGGGAACATGAAGGAAAAAATATTAAATCAACAGTAAGATTAAAAGATATATGCAGTTGTCTTTGGGCGTTTCGCACTTATGGGTAGCTTCTCTGGTAAGAATCTGTTTCTCATGTGTGTGAAAATCTTCATAGCAGGGTGGAAAGAGGTCTAGGAACAAGTTCTTTGCCAGTGAGTTCAAGGAAAAGAACAGCTATCAGTGGGAAAGACGATTAATTCACTCATTTGCTTTAGAGCCCAGGGCATCAAGAGGTGGGGCAGGGCGGGTAGAGATGAAATATTGTTCATCACATCTAGTGTGTTCTCTTTCCTTCAAGCTGGATATTTATCCCCTTAAAAGAAGTGGGAATCTAGTATTCCAGCTTAGCTAAGGGAATTATTCTGTCTGTTCTTAACTATAACCATTCTTGATGACCTTATTTCTATTTAAAACGGCTCCTTGGATTCCAGAGGATCATTTTGCAAAGAAACTAGAAATACAACAGGTTGTTTTTATTATTTATTTTTAAAATGTTTGTTTGTTTTTGAGAAAGAGAGTACATACATGTACACAAGCAGGGGAGGCTGAGGGGCAGAGAGGGAGAGAGAGAGAGAGAGAGACAGAGAGTCCCACGCTGGTTCACGCTGTCGGCACAGAGCTCAATGCAGGGCTCAAACCCACAAACTGTGAGATCATGACCTGAGCCGAAATCAAGAGTCACTGGATGCTTAACTGACTGAGCCACCCAGGCACCCTGATTGTTTTTAGTTGGCATCTTTAATTAAAATCCTGTTATACTTAACACTGGACTAAACGTAGATACTAAGCATTTTGGTCATCCAGAATCTACGAGATGACTTTTATCTTGTCTCCATTTTAGATACCTATCTGAATAATAAAAGGAGATTTTCTCCCATTATGAAAAAATAAAAATAAAACAAAACCAGCCATTTTCTTGGTTCTTGCCATGATGCACTGTATACTAGGCACTGTGGAGGTCTATGGAAGGGTTTATACTCTTAAGCTGAAGTGTGATTTCACCTACATATTGCCGTCCCCTTCTTTACCACATTCATACTTAGCCCCAACTGTTACTTATTACATAATGAAGTAGGCAGTCACCTACCACTTATCTATCCCTTTCGTCACTGCTCAGCACCTAACTTCATTATATTTGTACCATAGTCATGTTATTTTTAATACGAATTTTTTCAAGAGATCTTTCCAATTAAAAAGTGTACATACTGTTAAAAAGTCAACTTTAAAATGGAAAAAATAACACATTGAAAAGATGAATTTCAAATTAAGCATTAAAACTATTTTGGTTTGTGGGTAATAGACAGACCTCTGGATCAGAACGCCGAGATATGATTGTACCTGGATCTAAATCAAGTGGAAATGATTCCAGTGAATTGAGAAATTTAAAGGTATTTTAATTTTTAAATCGTTATGTGTAGCAAAGTTTCCTGATCTAGGATCCATGGAGTTTTTCCTGGGAAAGGGGTCCAACAGTGTTCCTGAAGCCCAAAGAGATATAGGACCACTAGCGGGAAGTGGTACAGAAGTCCTAAAGTGTTCCTCCACAGTTGAGGTGGTATAGAAATGATCAGTGATCTCCTGGGATAACTTTGACATAACAGTTATTATGCTTATGTGTAAGCAGATTAGTTGGCCTGGGTTTGGGAATAGCTGTGGGAGCCATTCCCCTCAACTTCTGTTTCTTGATTGTTGTGTTTTATCACATGATCTGATAGGGCATCTTATACAGCAGTGAGAGTCAATTGTGATGTGTCTTCATAAATGCAAAGACGAGAAACAGTTTTAGTCTCATATTGTTCTTATTGTACTTGAGTTCAACCCCTGGCCTCACAATGTGGGTCTTTTCAATTTTATATTTTTTGTAATTCATCTCTTTCACGGTCTGTGCTTATTATTTTAACTAATCACGGCTACCTTAGAGAATAGTGCATAGTTGTTTCAAAAGTTTACTTTTTGGACTTTAGAATAACTACTGTTTTAGACTTATACAAATCTTAATTTTCACTAATGTTATTTTAGGGATAAAATACAATCGTAACAAAATAATGAAGTATGTCTTATGTTAGATTCAAATTTTCAACCTCTCTTTTTAAGTGAATATATTTTAGCAGTTGATTATATCCATTGAAAACACATTGGCCAAATTTATGGTTATGGCCTATTCCACTGCTCTAGTCAATAATTCAAGAATTATTCTTTACTCAGAGTTTGTGAGTCTACATCTGATTACAGTAGATAATTTTCTTAGCAAGTTTTTCACATAGATGAGACTTTAGTATATTGAACACTAAAACAAATTAGTACTGTTTATGAGACTTTATTATTTTTTATATCTTATTCTTTTAATATAGTCTATTCAAAATATCCATTCCAAGGAACCTCTGATGTCAGATGAGAAGAGTTCTGAACTTATTACGGATTCAGTAACTTTGAAGAATAAAGCTGAATCAAGTCTTCTAACAAAATTAGAAGGTAAGAGAGACAAAATAGGCTTTTATTAATTAAGAATAGCACTCTGGTGCTTGTGAAAGTTGATCAGCCATCTAAAAATTGCAATAAAAGACTATATGTCCCTTATCTTGTATGCCAATTGAATTATATACAGTGTATGAAAAGTATTGAATTCTGGGGGCGCCTGGGTGGCTCGGTTGGTTGAGCGTCCGACTTCGGCTCAGGTCATGATCTCGTGGTCTGTGAGTTCGAGCCCCATGTCGAGCTCTGTGCTGACAGCTCAGAGCCTGGAGCCTGCTTCAGATTCTGTGTCTTCCTCTCTCTCTGCCCCTCCGCCACTCATGCTCTGTCTCTCTCTGTCTCAAAAATAAATAAACATTTAAAAAAAAAATTAAAAAAAAAAAAAGTATTGAATTCTGTAGCAATGGAAGTTTATTTGACCGAAAGCTGTGTAAAAGGAAGAGTGGAGGGAAAGTACGTTGGGGCTGAGTTAGGTTTCTCAGTTAGCGTGACAAATATTTCTCTGGAAAAAACACAAGCTGTGTCTATATGACAATTCTCTTTTCTTTTTTATCAGACATTTGATGTTCTACTATTTGAGTACTATGATAAACGTTCTAAGTGTATGTAAATGAATGAAACAGGGTCCCAAGGAGATTGCCATCCAGTGTGGGAGACAGACTGATAAATATAATGCTGTGTAGAATTTTAGAGGATATCGTGAGAAGCACGTAAATAAAATGCTGTGAGAATTCAGAGGAAGGAGAAACGTGAAGAACTATTTGGTTTATGGTAA
Source organism: Paguma larvata (assembly GCA_030068075.1). Classification (NCBI taxonomy): domain Eukaryota; kingdom Metazoa; phylum Chordata; class Mammalia; order Carnivora; family Viverridae; genus Paguma; species Paguma larvata. The sequence continues at coordinate 71,182,962 of CM057829.1, forward strand.
ATAAGAAAATGTTTTATGGAGGAGAAGAAAGGTGAAAAACTATTTGGGTTTAAATAGGAAGAAACGGCAGTAATAGAGTATTTCAGATGGAGGAAATAATAAGAGCAAAAGAATAAAACATTTTAGGAACAAAAGACAGTCTATGCAGAAAACTCTAACAGATTATACCGAAGTAGAAGATAAGACTAGGTAAACTGAACTCCACACTTACTTTTTTTTTTTTTTAGATATCAGAGTACCATTAAAGATTTTTGAACAAGATCACGAATCGGATGATCCTTGTCCGAACAAAGGTTACCAGATTGACTAATTTTTTTCTTTAATTAGTCTGAGGAGGAAAACTGAGACCACACTAGGATTGCTGTTACTCTTTGGTTTCCAAACTGGAACTTCCGTGGTATTAGCCCTGAAAGTTCTATATAGCGGGATGGCCCTCAGTTTCCAGCAAACTGGAACTACTATTCACCCTAGAATGGTCTATTTGCCATTATTTTGACTCAGAATAGATTCCTGTCCCTAGTATTTGAGGGATATTTTCATGGCATCTATTATAAACTGGTATTATTGAAAAATCATCTTTACCAAATATGCTTGTTAACAGTACTAATCTTATACCTAATTTAATGTTTTTCAGTAAATACTTGTTGAGTACCTACCCAGTGCCGATAATACTTTATGATATAGTAAAACTTCCAATTACAAAATCACCCAAATCGTGAGCGTATAGTCTATTGAAATACTATTCCATTCATAAACATTTCTTTTGAGTGTATCCAAAGAGTGGGGTTGTAGGGTCACAGGATGTGCATATGTTCAACTTTGGCAGATAGTGCTAGTTTTCTAGAATGGTTGACCTTTTGCTTTGCTCCCTATTAGTCCCATTGTTTTATTGTTGGTATTTAATTTTAGACATTTGAATGCTGCTAAATGATATCTCTTTGTGGTTTTAATTTGCACTTCTTTGATGGCTTATGATGTTTAACATCTTTTTCTATGTTTATTGGCCATTTGGATATCCTCTTGTGAAGTACTTGTTTGAAACTCTTGCCAGCATTTCTATTGGATTTTCTTTCTTTTTCTCATTGATTTCTAGGAGATATTTATATCATCTACATATGTATCCTTCGTTGGATATGTGTGTTACAAGGAATTTCTCCCATTATGTAGTGAAGACTTTTTAGGAAAAGAAATTCTTAATTATCCTGTGTTTTAATTTATCAGTCTTTTTCTTTGTGGTGTTTCCTGTGTCTTTTAACAAATCTATGCCTACTCCAAGATTGTAATGATATTTCCATATATTTTAGATGATTTATCATTTTGCCTTTCATGTTTGGACTTAATTTCTAACTGAATTTTATATTTGTGTATATGTAAGATGAAGTGTCAAGATTCTGTTGGTCTTATTGAAAAGACCCTCTTTTCCCTCAGTGAATTATAATGTTTATTTATTTATTTTTGAGAGAGAAACAGAGCAAGCCGCAGAGGGACAGAGACAGAAGGAGACAGAATCCCGAGCAGGCTCCACGCTGTCAGCACAGAGCCTGATGTAGGGCTCAAACTCATGAACCATGAGATCATGACCTGAGCCAAAACCTAGAGTCGGATGCTTAACCGACTGAGGCACCCAGGCGCCTCTACCTTAGTGAATTATGAATTAGATGATCCTGTGTGTGCTCTCTGGTTTTGAATTCTTTTCTGTTACATAGTTCTTTGTGCCAATACTATCTTATTTACTGCAATAAGTATATCAATTTAAAATCTTCCAACTTCATTCATCCTCAAGGCTGTATCAGTTACTTGGGCCTTTTGGGTTTCCATATAAATATTAGAATCTACTAGATTCTTTTTTTAAAAAAATGGGATTTTTTTACTGAGATCCTAATGGGACAGGTTGGCATCTTAGCAGACAGGTTTTCTAATCTACTAACCTGGCATATCCCTTCGTTCATGTAAGTAGTATATAAGATGTTACTGATAACCATTTTCGATTAGAGATTTTTCTTCTCTTTTGCTAGTGTTATTGCTAGATACATAACATTTTTGATGCTTGATGATGAATGGAATATTTTTAAAACATTTTTTCATCTTACCTCATTGTTGCTGGTATATAAAAATACAACTGGTTTTAGCTATTGATCTTAGATACAGGGAGTTACTAAATTCACAGAATAATTCTAATATTTTTCTGTGAATTCTTTCATGGTATTTGAAAATAGTGTAACATTTTTTCCTTCCAATCCTTTTAACCTTCATATTTTTTCTTTGTCGTATTGCATGTAACACCCTAATGATGAATAAAAGGGATGATAGGTGGGCAATCTTACCTCATTACTTATTTTAGAAGGAAGCTTTCCACATTTTACCCTTGTGTGAGATAATTGCTGTAGATTTTTTATCTACTCTTTATCAAATATCAAAACAGTGGCTTACTGTTAGATTTTTTTTTGTGACTGTTGAATTTTGTCAAATGCTTTTTTGCATTTATTGAGTTGATGTATTTTTCTTGTTCTATTATGGCACATTAAATTGATTTTCACATGTTAAGCAAACTTAACATTAAGGAATAAACAAAATAATTTATTATCCCTTTTGTTTATCAGTTGCACATATTTGTTTAGGATTTTTGCATTTATTATGGTGATAATGAGTATTGATATTCATAGAATAGTAAATATAGTATTGAGGCGTTTTTGTTGGGAGACCATTAAGAAAATAAGTTACAGGCTAGTTTAAGGTAAAATTTTTGTTAAAAAACTAAAGGTTGGGCGCCTGGGTGGCTCAGTTGGTTAAGCATCCAACTTCTGCTCAGGTCATAATCCCGTGGTCCGTGAGTTCGAGCCCCACTTCAGGCTCTGTGCTGACAGCTCAGAGTCTGGAACCTGCTTTGGATTCTGTGTCTACCTCTCTCTCTCTGCCCCTTCCCTACTCATGCTCTGTCTCTCTCTCTAAAATGAATAAACATTAAAAAAATTTTTAAAAAATACTGGAAGTCTATGAAAAGTGGTGAATTAGCTTCTCTTTATTAGTAAGACCTTATGATATATATATATATATATTTTTTTTTTAATTTTTACATATTTATTTGGTGTTTTCTGGCGAAGATCAGAAGTATTTAAATTCAGAATGGTCTCTGATAAAGCTCTAGGTAGCAACTTAGGAACGTGGGTGTGTTATACCTTGGTAAAATGACTCACTAAAAGCCAGTTGTCAGCAGCTGGCTTAGTGTTTTTAGTTTCTCTCTTTGTTTTTAAGAGCAAAGTACTAATACAGTTTGTTACAGGTTTCATATTTCAGATTTAATTTTATTATCAAATATTCTTTCCTCTTATCGATTACAACAAATGCAATTTCAGAAATTAAGGAACATCAAGAACCAAAGGTTCCAGAGACTAACCAGAAACAATGGAAGTCTAAGAGAAAGTCAGAATGTATAAACCAGAATCCTGCCGTATCTTCAAATCAGTGGCAGATTCCAGAGACTGCCCGAAAAGTTGACACAGAGGTAACTTTGTTTTCCTCTAAAGTGTATCATTGCCATTGTTTTAATATGATGATCATGTTAAATTTTTTTCTTTTATTCAATCCTTATGGACCATGGTTAGTGAATAGTTTACTTAAAGGATGTTTCTTATTATTCTGAAAACAATGATCACTAATAGTCACAGATTCCTTAAAAGTGTATGTCAAGATGAAGTCTTTTTTTGTTTTCAGTGGTGTTTCTAGATTTCTGGTAGACTGGTGCAAGGGTCAGCAAATTACAGCCTATTGGTCAAATCTATTCTCAGCCTGTCTATAAAATATGTTTTTTCGGAACACAATCATGCCCATTTATTACTGTCTATGGCTGCTTTTGAACTATACCAGCAGAACTGAATAGTTGCAACAGAGACCATCTGCCTTAAATAGCCTCAAACATTTACTGTCTTGCCCTTTACAGGATCCAACATGCTAATCCCTGAACCAGTGCAATGCTGTACCAAAAGATTTGACAATTTCCTATTATCCCATGGATAAAATAGAAAAATATAGGCTAGACAATGTATGTGAATTTATAACAAGTTTAATGATCATTCCCAGTGGTCAAAGGTCATTTTAGGAGGAATGATCTGGTAGGCTACTAGAGAGTCATAGCTATATAGTCCATGGCTATACTCTCCTCACTATTTTTCGGTTATATTCTAGCTCAGTGGTTCTTACATATTTTGGTCTTGAGAGCCTCTTTACCCTCTTCATTATCAAGACCCCTAGAGAGCTTTGTTTATATAAGTTATATTTATCTGTATTTACTGTATTAGAAAGGAAAACTGAGACATTTTAAAAATATTTACTAACTTACTAAAAATAACAATAATAAACCATCACATGTGAATATAGATATACTTTTATGAAAAATAAGTATTTTTGTGTTTTATTGAGGCATAATTGACATATAACATGAATTTCAGGTGTTCAACCTAATTATTCAATATTTGTATTAAGAAGTGATCACCATAAGTTCAATTAACATCTGTAGCTATATAGCTACACAATTTTTTTTTCTTATGGCAAAATCTAAGATTTACTCTCTGAGCAATTTTCAAATATGCATACAGTATTATTAACTATAGCCACCATGCTATACATGCATCTTTGTAACTTATTTTGTAACTGGAAATACCTTTGTATCTTTTTCTTAATGTTTATTTATATTAGAGAGAGAGGGAGGAAGGAAGAGGGAGGGGTAGAGAGAGAGGAAGACATAGAATCTGAAGCAGACTTCGGGCTCTGAGCTGTCAGCACAGAGCTCGACATGGGGCTCGAACCCACAGACTGCGAGATCATGACCTGTGCTGAAGTCAGATGCTTAACCGACTGAGCCATCCAGGTGCCCCACCTTTGTATCTTTTGACCCCCTTCACCTATTTTGTCCACCACCCATCACCACCACTGCCAACCATTAATTTTCCCTCTGTGTCTATGAAGTCGTTTTTTTTTGTTTGTTTATTTGTTTGTTTTAGTTCATATGTAAGTGATACTATGCAGTATTTGTCTATCTCAGGCTTATTTCACTTAATATAATGCCATCAGCGTCCATCCATGTTGTCACAAATGGCAAGATTTCATTCATCTTTTATGGCTAATAATATTCATACACACACACACACACACACACACACACACACACAATGGATATTTTCTTTATCCATTCATCCATCAATGCACACTTAGGTTGTTTCTATGTCATGGCTATAGTAAATAATGCTGCAGTGAACATAGGATTGTATGTATCTTTTTGAGTTAGTATTTTCATTTTCATTTCATTTCTGGATAAGTACCCAGAAATGGAACTGCTGGATCATATGATAGCTCTATTTTCAATTTTTTGAGGAACCTCTCTACTGTCTTCCATAGTGGCTGCACTGATTTACATTCCTACCAATATTGCACAAGAATTCTCTTTTCTCCACATCCTTGCCAACACTGTTAGTTTTTGTCTTTTTGATTAACAGTCATTCTGACAGGTGTGAGATGGTATCTCAATGTGGTTTTGATTTGTATTTCCCTGATGGTTAGTGATGTTGAACATCTTTTTCCTCTACCCGTTGGCCATCTATATGTCTTTGGAAAAATATGTCTGTATGTTCAGACATATTTACATATTCTGCCCGAATTTTAATTGGATTGTTTGCTTTTTTGCTTTTGAATTGTAGGGGTTCATTATATATCTTGGCTATTAACCCCTTATCAGATATATGATTTGCATATATTTTCTCCCATTCATTAGTTTGACTTTTCATTTTGGTAATGATTTCCTTTGCTATACAGAAGCTCTTTAGTTTGATATAGTCCCACTTATTTACTTTGTTTTTGTTGCCTTTGCTTTTGGTATCACATCCAAAAAAATCCTTGCTAAGACTCATGTCAGGGAGCTTACTGCCTATGTTTTCGTCTAGAACTTTTATGGTTTCAGATCTTACATTCAAGTCTTCAGTCCGCTTTGAGTTAATTTTTGTATATGGTGCAAGAAGGTGGTCCTGTCGCTTTCCAGTTTTCCCTATACCATTTATTGAAGAGACTTTATCTTATTTTAAAGATCTAAGTAATGAAATAAATAGTAAGTATTAGATGGGAAGAATCCTGACAGGTTAAATCATGGATCATATGAAACAGCATCTTTTATTTTTTTCTTTTTGAAACTCGAAAGTCAATAGAGTCATTTATTTGTCATTAGGGAAATGCAAATCAAAACCATAGTGAGATACCACTGCACACCCACTAAGATGGCTATAATTAAAAACAGACAAATGTTGGTGAGGAAGTGGATAAATTGGAACCCTCATACTACTGGTAAAAATATAAAATGGTGCAGTTACTTGAAAATGGCATGGCAGTTTCTCAGAAGGCTAAACATAGAGTTATCATATGATTTAGCAATTCTATTTATAAGTATATACTCAAGAAAACTGAAAAATCTATATCCACACAAAAACTTGTACATGCAGGTTCATAACAGCATTATTAATAATTGCCAAAAGTGGAAATAATCCCGAATATTCAACAACTGGTGAGTGAATAAACAAAATGTGGTACTCTAATTTTATTATTTCATTTTATTATTCCGCAATGAAAAGTAATGAAGTACTAATAAATGCTACCACATGGATGGACTTTAAAGACATGCTAAGTGAAAGAAATCTATCACAAAAGGCCACAAATTATGAAATCCTATTTATAAGAAATGTCCAGAATAGGCAAATCCATATAGAGGCGGACAGTAGATTAGTGGCTGCCAGAGACTGGGAAGAGTGGAGAATGGAGGGTGACCGCTAATGGATATGGAGTTTCTTAGGATGATGAAAATGTTCTGTCATTAAATAGCGCTAATGATTGTGTACTCCTGTGAACATACTAAAATCCACTGGATAGCACACTTAGGAAAAGAAGGAAAAGAGAGTAGGTGGTTTCCTGAGGTCACTGCTTCTCCAGCAGCCCTCTCAAGTGGATATTGTTTTTGTCTCACATCTCACTTACTTATAGCTAGAAACTCCCCGTAGCCATGTCCAGATCGTTTCTTCTCATACAGAGCCCCGACCTTTTGAGGCTTTTGCTTTTTGGATATACCATCCTGTTCCTCGCTCATCGCTATCATCTCTGAACATCCTAGTGACTCCTCATCAATCCTCAAAGATATTAGGCTCTGGATCACTTCCACCTACTTCTAATTCATAATTTCTTCCTCCCTCATGACCATTTCCTTAATTTCACTTTAGCTACCCATTCCTATATCCCATATACCTGGTTTATTGATTAAAGACAAGGTTTCAGAAGTACAGAGTACTTACTTAGATTATAAAAGTTCAGTAATGGTTATAGTAGTCCTGATGGCAGAGGACATTAGATCCTGTTTTGTTAAACAATACCATGTGTCTTCCCTCTACTAGTAATCCTTTTGAGGAAAATATAATAGGCTTCGAAATTTAGAGTGAAAGAGCTATACTAAAGAGTTATTGGAAGTCTGGAATACATATATTCACTTATTTTAGCATATTTGTATATTTTGTATATTTTTTCTTTTAGAAATTAAAATGTTTATAAAACTATTGAACAGGTGTCTAAAAACTGTAAATCGTGATTATTTTTTGGTTTAGCAGAAACAAACCACTTTTGAGCAACCTGCCTTTGCGGTTTCAAAGCAGTCACCACCAATATCAGCACCTAAATGGATTGACCCAAAATATGTTTGTAAGACACCCAGTAGCAGTGCCTTGGATGATTACATGAGCTGGTAATTACTTTTGGCATTCTAGTTTGGCACAGTGGAAATAACATGGGTTTCAGGGTTAAGGGTTGAATCCTGCTTTGTTACTTTAAAGAGTTTCCAAATTTATATTATTTATCTGAGCATCAGTTTTTTTCACCTGTAAAAAGGAAGGAGAAGGGGGCTACAGTACATTTTAAGGATTGCTTTAAAAGTCTGTCATATTGTAATCTGTATCTACAATCTGTAAATACTCTAAATATGTAAAACTTCTTGGTAATTATGCATTGCCACGTAGATATCTTTCTATAATTGAGAGAGGTATTTTAAACGTTAGCATTCTTAGACATGATATAAGGTTGGTACATTTTATAGCTAAGGAGGGATTTTAATTGGAATGTGATAGTTTCTGAAAGAAGTTGGTTATATAGGTCACATAGTTCTGGGAGTGTTCAAAGGTAAAAGACTTGAGTGGATGGGAATGAGGGATGAGTGAAGAAATTGATGGTCAGTGTGTTTGATAGGAAACAGGGATATTGCAAAAACAAATTAATGACATTTCAAAGAAAGAAAATAAAGGAATGTGGCACATCATATCATTCAACTAGTAGCTATATTTTTAATGTCTTAGAGGATAACTTAAGTCCATGATGCCCATTATTTTTAATTTTCATAATGTAATCTTTGATTTTAATTAGAACTGGCCTTAGAAGTTTTATAGCCTGGGCTCTTACTGATTTAATATAATTTAGCTATATATTACATCATTTTATGATATGTGGAATATTTAAAAAATTTTTTTAAAGTTTATTTATTTATTTTGAGAGAGAAAGATATCAGGAAAGGAGAAGAGAGAAGGAGAGAGAAAGAATCTGAAGCAGGCTTTGTATCATCAGTGCAGAGCCTGACATGGGGCTTGAACTCATGAACTGAGAGATCATGACCTGAGCTGAAACCAAGAGTTGAATGCTTAACCGACTGTGCCACCTAGACACCCAGATGTGGAATATTTTAAAGAATGGTTGCTAACTAGAATAGTAATGTAGTTTTTTTTGTGCAGTTAGGTTATATATTGTCAACAAATATTTGTAGAATTTCTTTGTGCCAAGCACCATTCTAGGTGTTGACGATGTGACAGTGAGTAAGATAAGCAAAGCACAAATGTGGACTCAACAGCTGTAGTCTCAAAAGTCCAAACTCCTCTAAAGTAATTGGTTTTCAGATATTTCTAGCATGCTCTTGTAGAGTGTTATTGTTAAAAAGCACTCGTAAGCCATAGGCTAACTTTTGCCTTGGCAAATTCTTCTAAAATAACCCCAACTTCATATTTTAAATGCTATCTTGTTAATTTTACTAGTAAGGATTTCTTGTCTAGGAACAAAAAATTACTTTCAGAAAGAATTCCCCCAAATGAAATTTCTGGTGGTGGTGTATCTAGAATAAATAATTTAGCTGTATTATGAAAACTGACTTGGACTCTGTTGTAATACATTTAAGTTTATATGTGTCTTTTAATATCACACAAAAATGGAGTCAGAATCTTGTTTTTACAGTTTTAATGTTTTAAATTAAAACCACATCTTTCCCAGTTTTAGAACTCCAGTTGTAAAGAATGACTTTCCACCTCCTTGTCAGTTGTCAACACCTTATAGCCAACTTGCCTGTTTCCAGCAGCAACAGCAGCAGCAGCAAATACCTGTTACTCCACTTCAATCTTTACAGGTTTGATAAGCTTTATTTATGATGGTATATGTTTAAGGTATGATCAAATCCGAAGATTTTATTTTCATAGATCTAGTTGTTAGGAAATGCCTTAAGAACTTGTCCATTCTTAGTCCTATAGGTGAAGCTCTTTTCTAAAATCCCTTTAAGGATGCCTTGTGACTTTGAGAGGTTAGTTATTAAAGAAGCTTTTTTTTCACGAACTAGGCCAAAAGATTCAGTTTGAATAGCTAGACAAAATTTGTCTTGTAATTTAGGTAACTTTTTATTCCATTTCACTATTTAAGCCTACTATTACTGTGCAGCTTCATCTCACTGGCTTATTAATATACAGGTAAGTTTTCAAGAATATCAAAATACCAATATAAGATGCTACTAAAATAGAAACTAATTATAAAATTTAGAGAAAAATTTTTTGCTGGTGAGGCAAATGTCTTGTCATCTGGAGAAAAAAAATACTCCTGATATCAATACTAAAATTAGTTTCTAATAACTATTTGAGCAGCCACTAAATCCTGGTGGAAAGCATGAACTTTGAAGGGAGACTTTCTGGCCATGAATCTTGGCCTCACTACTTACCAGCTGTGTGACTTTTTGTAAGTTACTTAAATTTTCTGTGGCCATTTCATCATCTATAAAATGGGGATAATAAGGTTACCTACCCTGGAGGATAATTGTGAAGATTAAATTAGTTAACATATATGGAACTTTTACAACAGAGCCTGCTACTTAGTAAATAAAAGATAGTGGCAATTGTTATTTAAACAAAACAGCAACACACACACGCGCACACACACAGGTAATTAGCTGTTACAAATTGAGAGAGAGAAAAATTAGCTGACAGAAAGTGGAACAATGGTCACCAGTGTCTAAAGGGAGGGAGGAATGGGGAGTTACTGTTTAATGGGTGTAAAGTTTCAATATGAGATGATGGTAATGTTTACCCAATAGTATAAATGTACTTAATATCACTGAATTGTATACTTAAAACTGGTTAAAATGCAAATTCTTTGTTATGTCTATTTTATAATTAATAAAGAACAAAAAGGCTGACAGTAGAGTATGGTATGGAAAGAGAAATAGTATTTTGAGGATTGAAGCAGTATAATAAATTACTAAGGAGAAAAAGATGATCAGGTTTGTCCATACATTGATTCAAAACATTTATTGAGCTCTTCCTCATGTCAAATCCTGTTTGAGTTGATATCTGTAAGTCAGGTCATGACCAAGTGAATGGGCTAGGAGCCTTCTAGCAAAGGTCAGGAGGAAACTGAAAGGAGTCCAGAAAGGGATGAGGTGATCCTTAGGGTTCTCCTGGGCCCTTTAAATTTTACCCCCAGAGGGGTCAGAAGCTGTGTAACAGGTTGGAGCAGGAAAGTGAAGTGATCTTATTTGCATTTTGAAAAAATTACTCTGGTCACAGTGAGGAGGATGGACTAAGGGGGGTGTGGAATGTCCTGTGTAGGATACTGAACTTCACGTTAGTATTGAGTCAGAAATCAGTCAGAATTACTTACTCTAGCAACTGTCAGCAGTTACGGGGCAAAGACATGGAACTGCTTTCTTCCCTGTCAGAAATTTTCAGTTTGAGAAGATGCTCCAAAAGGAAGAGGGGTGGGAGCAGGTAGTGAAAAGCTTTGTTGAAATTATAACTGAATGAAAAATAACAGATACATATTTCAAAGCCTAATACTTTCTTATAGAAAATGTATTTCGTGACTCAACAGTGTTTTTTATAACCCTTGAGGTTAAAAGGTAAAGAAAGAGATTACATGAGAGTTCTACCATTTGGGGTTTAAAGCAGGACTTGGTTAAATTGAGGTTTATTCAGACAGACCTTGTTTCAACTTAGTAAATCAGCTAATCAGGTGCTTTTTGTGTCTTCAGCTTTCTTGTCAGCTTGGAATGAGTCCTCGCCGCACTCCATCTGTGCAAAGCATTTATAGATCCACTGAGAGCTCTGGGATAAGGGAAGGGAAATGGGGCCTGTTGCAATAGTACATCAGCTACAAGTTTGCCGAGGTGGTTACTGAAGTTCAGATTAACTAACTTGTTGAACGTCATTCAGCAAGAAAGGGGCATTGCTGAAATTTGCATTTGTCTGATTGACTCCGGAGCTCTTAACACCTTAGCTAGCACACTGCTTCCCTTATAATGTAGTGCTAAATGAGGAAAAAGAATATAGATATAATTATTTATATATGTATGTAAGTAAAGAGTTATATATAAGAAAAAACAATAAGGTGAAAAGTAATAGCTTGCAGGGCGCCTGGGTGGCTCAGTCGGTTAAGCGTCCGACTTCGGCTCAGGTCATGATCTCACAGTCTGTGAGTTCAAGCCCCGCATCGGGTTCTGTGCTGACAGCTCAGAGCCTGGAGCCTGCTTCAGATTCTGTCTCTCTCTCTCCCTCTCTCTCTCTCTCTCTCTCTCTCTCTCTCTCTCTCTCTCTCACCCTCTCACCCTCCCCCACTCATGCTTTGTCTTTCCTGCTCTCAAAAATAAATTAAAAAAACATTAAAAAAAAAAGTAATAGCTTGCGAGTTTGTGTATTGACATTAAGTGTTTTTTCCCCCTAAATCTTCTATTTATTTATGTTAAGAAGTAAAAGTGAACTTTGTATGTCAACTATACTTAAATTTAAAAAAATTAAGTAAAGGCAAGTTAGAGGAGGGAGACTTTGGAAGTTTACCTATATATTAATAAGTTTATTTCTTTGACTAAAATATGTAAACTTCCTCTTTAAAATATTGTGACTAATGTCTAATTACTTGAAATTTAAGATAATTTCAAAATTGGAAGCATTTCACTGTACTAAATGCAAGCTAGTTTCTCAGGCATATTCTTTGTACCTTTGAATTTTATATATTTTAATTATTTAGATTTCAGCATCCTCTTCAACAAATGAATGCATTTCAGTTAAAGGAAGAATTTATTCCATATTGAAACAGATAGGAAGTGGAGGCTCAAGTAAGGTAAGTATCTTAAATATTTAAGAAAGAAAAATATTTTAAACTTTCCTTTCTTTGTCTTTTTACCTTTTGGGGCTCTTTTTTGGTAACATCTAGGGGCCCATATTGCTTTTGAGCCAAAAATTCCTTCTTACCCCCTGCTCCCATTCCCTCTCTCCAACAAATGACATATCTCTTTAGATCTATGTCCTAATTCCAATTCTCTGCTCTTCCCTCCGATGTCTTGTGTTTCCAAATTTCTTCTCTAAATGACATTAACATGGATTTTGCGGGTGGCAAATGAAGCTATGTATTATCATAAAAGAATCTTTCTAAATATCACTTAGGGCATGTTGTAAATAATTATTTTAGGTTGATTCAGCAAGATATATGATAAATATTTTGAGTTTTTTGAGTTTTTCATTTCAAAAGCAGTTTAGTAGCGTGAGTTTCTGGAATTAGACTAGATCATTTTCTAAATGTATTCGAGTTCTAATTTACATGGTTCTACTTCTCTGAGTGGAAGGCATCTCAAAAGAGCTGTCTAAACTTACCATCTTTAGGTCTTCTTTTTCTGTTCTCTTAAATCCACTTCAGTCAGATTTTTACCTTCGTCACTTACCAAAGCAATTGCTATCAAGATCACCAGTGATCTCCATATTTTTACTAAATCAAATTCTTTGCTTTAATTTGGGTTACTTGGCATTTGGGAGTCTTTTCTTGTTGAAACTTTTTTTTTTTTTAATTCCCACTTGGCCTCCCTCAGGTTTCCTCTTCTCCAGTTGGCCATTCCTTTTTAGTCTTCATGTCCCTGATGTTAATGGTACAATGCCCCAGGGTTTAGTACTTGACCTCTTTTCTTCTCCTTCTAAACTCACTTCACTCCTTTGGTGTTGTCCAGGCTCATGGTTTTAGATACCATTTATATGCTGGCAATTCTTAAACATCTTTCTAGCTTAGACCTCTCACTTAAATTCCAGACTTGTATATCCAGTCTGACTGCTCAGTATCTCTTCTTGGTTGTCTAGTAGATATTTAAAACTTAATATATTAAACAAACATAACTCTGGCTCCATAGTCTTTTCCAGTTTAGTAAATGGCAACTTCATTCTTCCACTAACTAGGCCAAAACCTCTGGAATCATCATTGACTTCACTTCTTCTCATGCATACACTCAGCCAGTCAGCAAATCTTGTTGGTTCTGCCTCAAAGTATATCCAGCATCTGATTGTTCCTCACCACCTCCACGATTATCCCTTTGGTCAAAGCAACTGCCATCTTTTCACCTGGATTATTATAATAGCCTTATAAGTAGTTTCATTGATTTAATCCTTGCTTTCCTGGTGTATTTTAACATAAGAGTCCATTTTCCTCTAGATATCCTCATGTCTTTACTCAGACATCTTCTCGGTCAGGCATTCCTTGGCCACACTCTTTAGCACCACAACTCGACCTTCCAGTCACCGGTGAGCTCCATTTCCTTCTTTATTTTTCTCTGTAGCCCATCTTCTGTGCTCTGTAATTTACTTATTTGGTTTGTCGTTTGTGTATTCTTGTACCTGAATTTAGCTCCATCAAGATAGGGATGTTTGTCTGATTTGCTCAACAGTGTTTGCTCCGTTATCTGGAATACTACCTAGAACATAACAGAGTGAAGTTATATGTTGAATGAATATCCCTCCTCAGCAGTTTTGCTGTTATAAGTTGTTAAGGATGATGTACGAAGCACAGCCTGTTGGGTTTTTTTCTAAGCCAGCTAACAATAACTAGATTTGTTTAAGACGGTCTTGTTAACTTATTATAAACAAGGTGTGTACATTACTGTGAGTAGCAATTGTTCAATAATATGCATTTTCTTCTTTCCCTTGTCTCAAATTTCAGGCATGGGAATAAAGAGATAGTACAATAGATTTTTATCAATATATTTGAAGTACCTGATTTAGTTGCTTTAATAGAAATTCTTTTGTTAATCTTTATTACTACTTTAGCTATATTTGAATAGTGTTGAGGTGAGATACTTATTTAGTAGCATGTCTTCAGAGGATGTAAAATAATCTTGACAGTGTTTTAAACATTTTTTCCTTGGAGCATAATGAAGACATTAGCTTAAGTCAAGGGCCAGATGATAAAGCCATGGCTGGCCCATATTTTTCTTTGTGCGATTACATGATCATTATTTAATTTAATTATTATGGCGGAGTTGACAAAATCAATGTACCTCAGGGAAAGAGGGTAACATGATTGGTAAGACTAACCATTTTTGCTCTGTCTATTCTAGAGTGTAAGCAGTTGCCAACTTACACTGTATTAGGAACATTTAGAAAGGTCCTGGGGGCTATTAGGAATGGTCATGACACTAGCCTGTCTAGTTCTTTCATCAGTTTCCCGTGAAACTGAAAATTATAACTCCGATACTATCTCTAGGAGATGAAGTGAAGACTATCTAATCTTCAGTTATTGCACGAGTTTGCCAGAGGAGGGGCAGTAGGGGAGTAAAAGCACATACATGCAAAAAGTTGATTGAAAGTTTTCATTTCCTTTAAAACTTTGAGATCTTATTATATGGTTTTAATATGCTGCAAATCTTTTTTTCTGATATACCCAACAACTTTAATAATAGGTTTTAAAATGTCTACATTATTCTGTCCTAATTGTCCTTAATGATGGTAGCTAACTTTGCTATATTCTAGCCACATCATCTTGGTCATCCTTCCAACCCTGTGTGGTAGGTACTACTAACAACATTGTAATTCTATTAGAGTAGGAGATACTCTCAATTCTCTGAGGTTTGTAAGGTTGTTTACCATATACAACGTGGCTTTATACTGTTTTAAAATTCCTTTTATCTTTTACTCTTTTCTGCGGTTTCTTGCCCTGTCACTGTTTTAATGCCCCTCTTGTCTAATTTTCTGTGTGTGCAAATAAAACCAGTAATACTTTGTTAGTTTTATGTTTAAAATTTTAAAGTAACTAAACTATACCTGACAGCCCGATAGACTGTCCTTTTTAGTGCAGTTGCAAATGCATGAATCTCATATAAACATTGGTTCTTTTTTTATCCTTGCCCCGACCCGGTTAAAGTTAAATGGTTTTTAAATAAGTTGTATTTTACTTCAGTGTGTCAAAAGGGATAAATGAATGTAATTTTTCTTGCTTATATTGGCATTTGTATTTGTATACTTGCATTTTAGAAGCCTCATCCCTGTTGAATGTTTTCTGAAAGTTGGACACATTAACAATGTTTTCTACTTTTCAAAATGTATTATCTGCCCTATTGCTTAGAAGTTGCCTGTCATTATAGCTAGAACAGTTTGATCCATACCTGACAGTGGGGTTGTAGGAACATCTTGTTTCTGTCAACTTGACTTTGAAAATTGGACCTAATCTGGGGCGCCTGGGCGGCTCAGTCAGTTAAGATAGCGACTCTTGATCTCAGCTCAGGTCTTGATCTCAAGGTTGTGAGTTCAAGCCCCACATTGTGCTCTGAGCTAGGCATGAAGCCTACTTAAAACAAAATTCAGAAATGTTAGTCTAATCTACTTTTCACAACTGAATATACAAATAGCTTACAATTATTACATATTTTAAAATACTTGACCACATGAATGAAATGCCAATTCCAGGCACAATGGAAAAAACACCATCTGTGAAATAAATTGACTCCTTATGAAAGCCCTTAGTAGTTCTTAACATTTTAATTAATTAATCAATTAATTAATTTTTGAGAGAGGGAGAGAGAGCATGTGCATGAGCGCTAGCAGAGAAGGGAGCAGCGGTGGGGTGAGAGAGAGAGAGAATCTTAAGCAGCCTCCACATTCCATGCCGGGCTCGATCCCATGACCCTGGGATCATGACCTGAGCCAAAACCAAGAGTCAGACACTCAACCAATTCAGCCACCCGGGCGCCCCTCTTAACATTTTTGAATGTCTTTTTCTTTAGATTATTTTTTTGGCTAAGGCAATTTAACAGTGTTATGAATATATATGAAATTTAAATTATCTCTCTTATATGTTGATATAAAGACTTTTCATGTTTATGCCTTGTGTTATTGAATGCCCATTGTCATTGGTAGCTGAGAATGTTCTGTTAACTCTCCTAACATATTTTTTCCCTTCAGTACTCCAAATAAGCCCAGACATATTTGATTATTCATATCAGTGTTCTTCAACCTAAAATTCTAATAAATTTAGAAGTATCGCGATAGTGTAAAAGTAGGGCATTCTAACTTTTTCCTTTGTTCTACTATATAGGTATTCCAGGTATTGAATGAAAAGAAACAGATACATGCTATAAAGTACGTGAACTTAGAAGAAGCAGATAATCAAACAATTGATAGTTATCGGAATGAAATTGCTTATTTGAATAAACTACAACAACACAGTGATAAGATCATCCGACTTTATGATTAGTAAGGATTTTTTTAATTTAAAAGGAACACTATTTTTGCTATAATTCTTCAGATAAATACTTAGTAAATCTTAATAATATAACCTAACCATGTATTGTTTTTTTGTTTTGTTTTGTTTTTGTTTTACTGGCAGTGAAATCACAGACCAGTACATTTACATGGTAATGGAATGTGGAAATATAGATCTTAATAGTTGGCTCAAAAAGAAAAAATCCATCAATCCCTGGGAACGTAAAAGTTACTGGAAAAATATGTTGGAGGCAGTTTACACAATTCATCAACATGGTATTTTAAAACTCATTATATGCTGAGTTACAACAATCATTAATAGTGTCATCTTATAATTTTTAGGTATTTGTTATTGGCACCTCTAGACTAGATAAAACTAAACATTTGGACGCTCATTTAAAGATGAAGGTACAAAAAGCATTTCTTTAAAACACCAAAGGATATAGTACATGAACTCAAGTCCCCGCAACTGTAATGCTTCCATAGTGCAAAATATACTCATATCTTAGTATTAACATAGTCCATTATCCTGGGTCTCCGAATAGTTCTGTTATAGCAGATCTGAGACTTTGGGGTTCAGGCATCCCAAGAATCTGAGATGTTTATTTCACCCATTCTCATAGTCATTTTGTATTGTGTCCCTTGTGTGGGAGTTGGCTTTATTCTTTTTCAGTTGTTAGCTCTAGGTTGTTGGTTTTTTGTTTTTACTTTACTTGGACTTGGTTCTTTTTAGGGCTTCTCTGCCTTTACCGTATCCTTTTTAAAAAAATAGCTGCTAACCTAGATTACTTGTAATTTTTCTCCTCATGTCTCCTTATAAGTTAAAAGAAAGTTCACCAGTGATTAAGATCAGGGCTGTAGGGATAGAGGTGTCAGGAGTATTAGGGTCTTCCATCTGACAATATAATTTATGATGTTCTCTAGTGGGTGGTGAATCACAGTGGTGAAGATCATAAACTCTGAAGCCAGAGTGCCTGGGTCAAGTCATGGCCCTGTCACTTAGGTTGTATGACCTTGAACAAATTACTTACTCTCTATGCCTTAGTTTTTTCACATTAAAGGATAATAATAGTATAGTAATTACCCCAGTGCTGGTGTGAGGATTAAATGATTCAATATAAGCAGCAAACTTAGAATAGTGCCTGGCACAATGCAGGTGCTATATCTTTTTAGAAAATATTAAAAGTGAGGGGTGCCTGAGTGGCTTAGTTGGTCAAGTGTTTGACTTTTGTTTTTGGCTCGGGTCATGATCTCATGGTTGAGATTGAGCCTCTCATTGGGCTCTGAGCTGATAGCATGGAGCTTGCTTGGGATTCTCTCTCTGCCTGTCTCTCTGCTCTTCCCCAACTCACATGCTCTCTTCTCTCTCTCAAGATAAATAAACATGAAAAAATTTTATACATGAGCATTTAATTTGATTGACCAAAGGAATCGACTTGGCCAGTAGATTGTGAAATTTCTCTTAGAATGTTTTACATTGTCTAATATTACAACGGTTTTTTATTTTGAAGGCATCGTTCACAGTGATCTAAAACCTGCTAACTTTCTGATAGTTGATGGAATGCTAAAACTAATTGATTTTGGGATTGCAAATCAAATGCAACCAGATACAACGAGTATTGTTAAAGACTCTCAGGTAAGACTTAATGAATGGTTGGTTACTACACGGTGTGGTTCAGTTCCATTTTACCTGTAAAGTATTTTGCTAATGGGGATTTTATTTTTCCTACCTCATTCTTCAAAGGGTTTGAAACTTTTGTGTTAAGAACAGGTACTGTAAGAATAAAAACCATATTTAATACACTTCAGAGAGTCAAGATCAGATAGAAATAAATCTGGCACTTTTAAATGATTTTCCTATAGCTGATATAGGGAAGCATAACACCTGTCTTGGAAATCATCTTTGTCATGATCTTGAGTTCACCTGAAACTTTGTCTCAGAGATTCCTGGTAGCATATTCTCTTTGGTTGCTTTGCTTGTCCATGAGATAAGATTACTTCATTCTTCTGGAGAAGTAAAGCTTTTCCTATCACTCTTCCTGTCTTAAGTGGGCCTTCATATTGGAACCACCATAATAAATATTTTATTCAACTGTCTTTTTCTAATAGGATATACAGTCACAAACTTAATAAATTTGTCTTCATAAAAACTGGGGTGATAACACCAAAGAATAACTAAAAATAATCCTGCTTGGAGTCAAGATAACGTGTTCTATGTATGCAGATTTCTGATGTGGATGTGCCATAATCCTAGAAGTGAAACTAGACCATTTTTAGGAGGACTAGATGAACAGCATGCCTTTGAAACAATTCTATTTGACAATAACTTCTCTTGTATCAAAATAAGGTGAACATTTAACTGTAAATCAGCTTGAAGATATCCTCTATGGCAAGGCCCTAAAGTATAGGTATTCTGCGCTTGAAAACAGAACTACTTATTTTAGACTAAAATAAATGCCCTGTAAGGTTTTGTATAATCCAACTGTGGAAACTCTTGCATGATTTAGATTCTTGCCCCGTCTCATTCTGGACACAGGCCAGGGAGTACTTGGAGACACAGCTAGATTTTTGATTGGTTGGTTGGTTGATTTTTTTTAAAAAGGCATTCTAGGCCTGTTCCAGGACAGAAATGAGTGATTGATATCAATTCCTCAAGTTTTTGGCCATTAATATAATTTTAACCTCTATAGTTTTATGGTAGTTGTCCATAATAATCATGGAAAAAGTTTAGCATTCTGAAAGGAATAACTTTTCTGATTATGAACCCAATTTATTTTGCTGGAGTTGTGAAGAAATTTGTGTCCTAATATTATTGTCAGTTACTTGACTTTTTAAAAATATATTACTGTAATATGTAATTATTCAGGGTTTCCAAGAATCTAACATTTGTGTTTTAAAAAATCTAACGCAGAATAAACTATTTTCATTGATTTGTGTTTTTTGTGCTTTGGCATACAGGTTGGTACAGTTAATTATATGCCACCAGAAGCAATCAAAGATATGTCTTCCTCAAGAGAGAATGGGAAATCCAAGTCAAAGGTACTCTGAAGGTTTTTTACATCCTATTTATCTGGCATCCATAGGGAATAACTATTCTCTGATTAAACCTAACAGATAACAGAAAGTTGCTTAAGTTCTAAAACTTTTTAGGCCAATATAGAGACCTTGCTTTCTTTGGCAAATTGCCATGGGATTCGATTTTACAGTTATTTATTGATTCAAGACCGTTCTTTTAATATTGTGCTTTTAATATGGTATGTCTCAACAGTGTGCTCTAACAAAAAATGTACCCAGCGTATCTTTGTTTTAAGTTTCAAAATTAAAGGTAGAAATTAAGAATAAATTAGCTCTGATTTGGGCACCTTAAAATAAACTTGGAAGTCTTTTGTTTCCTCTTTGATTCTTCCATTTTATCTCTTACTGTTTATTCATTTGTGAATTCTATATTTCCAAGTACAATTCTAGTAGGCAATTTTTCCCAGCCTGCCACAGCTACTTGCCCACTTGCCTTATCTTACCACTTAAGTGAGCTTTGTGTTAGCCTCATTGGTGTTTCTTGTTGGGCTCATTTTGCCTGCCAGGATGCCTCTGACTCCCGAGCTAATCCTTCCTTGCTCTGTATAAGTGTAACCAAGTGCATGCAAGCATACATTGCTGTCCAGGGACCTGCATTCGAGTAACAGACCTGACTCTTCATTAACAACCGTCTTTGAGACTTAACTTGCCTGGTTTCTTCATCTATAAATTTGGCTTACAAACAATACCTATTTTAAAAGTAATCGAGAATTAAATCATAAAGAATATAAATCACTTAATACATTGTCTAGCTCCAAATAATTGCTTAATAAATATGTGCTTATTTACTAATTATATTTTCCTTCCTAGAAAATTGTGGCTTCTAAATATCTTCTTGAATAACCGATATGACATTATGTCAAATAGTCTCTTACAAAATTCTTTTTATTTTTGGTTTAGCTTCTCCTTTTCTTTTAATACTTAGATTTGTTGTTTTTTTTTTTCTTGGTTAGACTTTCCAAGGTTTTATTAATTTTAAAGAACTAAGTCTTAATTTATTAATTCTGTTTTCATTTGCTCTCTAATTTCTGCTTCTATCTTTATTATTTGCATTTAGGTTTCTCTTTTTTCTAGTTTCTAGATTTAAATAATTGCCAATTTAATTTTTGTATTCTTCTTAATTAAAACATTAAAATTGAACTTTACTGAGTTTTACTTTTACTTCTACTTATACTTTTTTTTGTAGTATTTCTTATTTTCATTAATTCTAAAGTTTCTAGTTTCAGTTTTAAAATACTTTGAAATAAGATTCATTTTGAATTGCTTGTAGAGTTCAGATGTTTTCAGTTGTCAACTCAGTGCTTTAATATTATGAGTTATCTCCATGCAATGGAATTACCTGCTAAACAGTGGCCTTAATGATTCTGGATAGAAGACAAATTTTTTATCCCACCATGTAAGGTAATCCCTGCTTGTGAAGAGCTCAAACCCCTCCCAAGCTAGCTCTGTTCTCAAATTACTTTCCAATGAACATCTGTTGGCTATTTGGAGTTTCTATTCTGAGGTCTGTTGGGCACATTCACTAGTTCCCTCTGCTTTCTGTTTCTCTACTCTACAGGAGTTGTGGCTGTTGGTAGTTTGTTTCCATTCATTTTCTTGGGTTCTTGGGTATAGTTTTTCACTTTTGTTATAAATGTTCTCCATATATCTATGGTTTTGCTCCCAGGCTTGTCTATCTTATCTGGGGATTTGGGCAGATTGAAAAACTGTCCCGCAATCTAAAAAGCAAAACAAAAAGCAGAAACAGACTCATAAATACAGAGAACAAACTGATGGTTGCCAGAGGGGAGGGAGGTAAGAGATTGTGCAAAATAGGTGGAGAGGAGTGAGAGGTACAGGCCTCCAGCTGTGGAATGAACAGCTGTGGAATGAATAAGTCATGGGATCAAAGGATCAAAGGTACAGCATAGGGCATCTAGTCAATTGTATTGTAATAGTGCTGTGTAGTGACAGATGGCAGCTACACTCGTGGTGAGTATCGCATAGTGTATTGAGTTGTCAAGTCACTATGTCGTACACCTGAAACTAATGTAACATCGTGTGTCAACTATACTTTAATTAAAAAAATAAGAAAAACGATGCTGTCACAGCCACTGCCGTTTTTCCAGAATCTGAAATCCTTTTTAATGCATGATTTATGTGGAAACGGATTTAATTTCCAGATGGTGAAGTTGGAGGAAAGGGAGTATTTTTATTAATTTTTAGTTTTCTTTGTGTTCAGATAATGGGGTCTGTTTTATCTGCCATTTTCTGAAAGGTGTGCTAAAATTTCTCTACTCCTCCCACCAAAAGAATTTATTATACTTTTTACTCAATACAGTTGTAGTTGTAGTGCTACAAATAGTTGTAGTTTCAGTGCAAAGAAGTACATGACTATCTTCTTGGTTGGTTGTACCTCTTATCAGTATAAAATGTTGTTATGTTCTTGTTCTCCTTTCCTAATGTTAACATTGCTGTTCTGCTTTCTTTTTTTCTTTCTCTCTCTCAAAGTCAAAATGGTAATTATGTTATAATATTGCATTGTTTCTAATGAGACTATTTAATACAAAGAACATGTTGTAATAAGTAATATTTGAGTACTTACTATAACCAGAAATTATTCTCTATGCTTATCCGTATCTCACGGTTATATCACTTAATGCCCATGACAGTGTACTTTTATTATTTCTGGTTTAGAGGTGAGGAAATGGAGATACATGGAATTAGCTAGTGATAAGGCCAGAATTCAAATCCAGTCCAGCCTGGCTCTGTAGTTAATGTTTTCAGGTTTAGGATGGCTCAACCTAACATTTTTAAAATCTATGCATACTTACATATTATTAATTTTATATAATCAAATAATTTTGGAGAAAACAAGTAAATTTAAAATTTGCAGTTAATGTTTTTTAGTTTATTTTGTCGCAAGCTGAGAACATAATATATGTTTTGGTTGAAATATTTTAGTTATGAGTTTGTTGAGAGACTTAAAGCTCATATTTTGATAAAATAACCAAATATAGCAAAAACTCGAGAAAGATGTTTTTTCCTGAAACTTAATCTAGTACTTGCACATTCATCGAGGTTTCGTTATGATTTTAAATGGTAGGGAATATATGTTTACATGTATGTATACAAGATACTCTTACATTTAATTCTATGTTAAAATAACAGCAACTTACTATTCTTTCTTTTCTTTCTTTTTTTTTTTTTTTCTAATTAGATAAGCCCCAAAAGTGACGTTTGGTCCTTAGGATGCATTTTGTACTATATGACTTACGGGAAGACACCATTTCAGCATATAATTAATCAGATTTCTAAATTACATGCCATAATTGACCCTAATCATGAAATCGAATTTCCCGATATCCCAGAGAAAGATCTTCAAGATGTGTTAAAGGTAACATTAATAGTATACAGATATAGAAGAGTGATATTTCATATACGTAAATTGTATGCTTAGAAGAAATAGTTGAAATCCGGGATACGTATAACTACGCTATTGGAAGAAATTGCTGAATGACTTAACTTTTTAAGTCATGTTAAGTTTATTTTGAAGGTGTTTTAAAAAAGCTTATGAATACTTGGGAATTTTGCAAAAATGACCTGTGGAATCTTGTCATTTCTGAGTGGGCTATCTAGAAAGCAACTTCTGTAGTATGGTACAATCTTGAAAAACACTTTATATCATATAATATTATATAAGAAAACTTGATTTTTTAAAAAAATTAATCCTTATTTTTATAGTGTTGTTTAATAAGGGACCCTAAACAGAGGATATCCATTCCTGAGCTTCTGGCACATCCATATGTTCAAATTCAAACTCATCCAGGTACTTGGAAAATCAGTTTATTAGATCACTAAGTAATTACTAAGTAATTATACTAATTATACTAAGTAATTATACTAATTACTAATATGACTTTTAGCTATAACAAAACCAGAATTTGAATGGGCTACTTCCAGCCTTCCTCCTTCTTTAAGGAAGTTCTTTTTATTCTAAAATACTAAAATAAATGAAATTGCCTTTTTTTACTTGCTGGCATTCATTTTCACTTATCCTTATAAGTAGCTATGATCAGTGATAAATTACACAAGGCCAGCCATTGTGCTCTTAAACAGAATGTATTTGTGTATTTTATATTTTTTTATCGGTACCAGTATATTATTGATTATATTGTTTTACAGGTAATCAGATGGCTAAGGGCACCACTGAAGAAATGAAATATGTTCTGGGCCAACTCGTTGGTCTGAATTCTCCTAACTCCATTTTGAGAGCCGCTAAAGTAAGAATGTCTATTCTCTATTTACATTACTTTCATTGTTTTGTATAGTTTAGTGAATTAGTCCAATCGTCAGACAACTGTGAAAGATATTTCTACGTTTAGATACTTAACACGTGCTTTTTGACAAATACAGACTTGGTTTATTTATATTCTTTTTGTACAGGTAGCACAATTGAAAGTGGTTTGTTGTACAAGGTGCATATCTAAGAATGATGTCAGGTCTCAACTGGAATAAATTTAAAAAGCAGTCTGTCTCTTGAATCAACAATATTCTCAACACAGCTTTTGAATTCATTTCTTCTAGCCATTTTTTCTTAAACCATCTTGGAGAAGTCTCAGTATTTGTTACATGTAATGACTTAAAGCTGTATACAGAAGGCTTCTCAAAGCAAATGCCTCAAACCTTTCAGCCTCCCAGTGTTTATGCCCATACCACCGTTTTTGGATCTCATTGCCTTCAAACACCTTGTCATTTCTAGAATCCTATGTATACTTATTGCGCACTGGTTTCGTTAACCAAGCAGTTATTAATTATTTATTTCAGTAATAACATTGTTATAAAATTATGGGAGCTTAAATTAAAAACACTTCTAGCTCTCTGGGTATGGTAAAGCCAGTCTAAGATGTCAAGAATGTGGACACATTTCTGGAGGAATTAACTATACATTCACTATTATATTTGCATTCATGATATAAGGGTAAATTTTTCCTTAAATTTTCTCAAGTGCTGATGGTTAAATCAATGGCTTTAGAAATTCAAATGGGACAAAATATATTTTGTAATTTTACTCTGTATTTCATATCTTAATGTTTTAAATTTCTATCAGTGTATTATTTAGTGCCTTTTATAAATAGAGATGAATTAGTTTTCTTTATCACTAAGGTTATGTGTTCCTTCAAGACAGAGATGTCTGTCATCTTTATAAATTAGATGTTGGCTTAGCCTTAAATCCTTTAAAAAAATGTAGATTTTTAATATAGCCGATTATGCCTAGTTATATAACAATTTGTGTTATAGTTTTAATGTTATCTATTTATTAGTTGAAATCATCTGATAGTATGTTTCCTGATGAGTGCATTTTAAAGTGTAAAAATTTAAGACTAACTTTATTTAAGAAAAAATAAGTGAGACCAAGAAGGGCTTGAAGATGCATATGTATGCTTATTAATGGCTATGATATATTTCTTTTACAGAAAGATTGAGCTGTACCTTATGATAGATTTTTAGGCAAAGCTAGGTGTTTACAATTCTTAATTATTTTCAATAGTTTATAGAATAATTTTGTAGTTATAAGAACAAGAGAGAAATTCATTTCATATTAGAATATGTTTAGTTATCTTTATTAATTCAATAATCCATTGAATTTAAAAAGTTACAAAACGGATATATGTTTTTAATTTCAGACTTTATATGACCGATATAGTAGTGGTGAAGGTCATGATTCCTCTTCATCATCCAAGACTTTTGAAAAAAATGGGAGAAAAAATGATTTGCACCTACTCACAAACTGTCAAATACCACCCATAAAAATATATTGGACTGTTATACTCTTGATTCTCTGTGGAAACTGCTCTTAAGGACAACTTAACCCTGAAATGTCAATTGCAGAAAAATTCAGTGGATTATTCTCAAAAGAAAACTGTAAAAATAATAACCACTAATGATACTATATATATTAAGTTGTTGAATTGTTTTCTCTTTTATGCTTTCCTATAAATCTACTCTATTTGATATCATTTCACACTTATAATAGTGGATGGACAACTGAAATATATTCTGAAGAACTATGTAAATAAAGCTTTGTAGCATAAAATGACACTAAAATGTAAAAAAATGTATGATTATTTCTTTAAGCTAATGCACTGCTGGTGTGGCAGCAAAATTCTTAATAAAAATTGAATTAAGGGAAGACACAAGAGTCTTCAAGAAGAAAATTCCAAAGGGTTTGAATTCTAATAGAGATTTCCTGATTGCTTTATGGCACTGATATAGTTCAGAGGTTTAGAGCTGTAGTGGTTCTTTTAATTCTCCCTTTGATTCTTCATAATATCTATTGTCTTTGGTGTTTAAAGTGTCATGTGGGCTTCAATGGTGTAAGTTGTATAGGGCATGCCCTCACTGTATGACTTGTTTGGTACTTGGTAATTACAATGTAGTCTTAGAGTCTTTGAGACTAAATCTGATATATTCTCCGCCCCCCCTTTTGTTTTCTTTTCTTTTTTTTAGAATGCATTAGAATTTTTTTTTATAAGTTTATTTGTTTTGAGAGAGAGAACAAGCAAGGGAGGGGCAGAGAGAGAGTGAAAGAGAGAATCCCAAGCAGGCTCCACACTATCAGTGCATAGACTGACTTGGGGCTCCATCTCACAAACTGAGATCATGACCAGAGCTGAAATCAAGAGTTGGATTTTCAACTAACTGAGCCACCCAAGGCACCCCTCAATAGACTTTTTTTTAAATTAAGACTCTTTTTTAGATCAGTTTTAGGATCACAGAAAAATTGAAGGAGAGGTGCAGAGATTTCCCACATAGCCTTGGCCTCCACACATGCACAATCTCCCCCATTATCAACATCTCCCACCAGATTGGTACAATTCTTAAATTTAACGGATCTACATTGGTACACCATAATAATGTCCCAAAGTCCATAGTTTACATTAGAGTTCACTCTTGGTGGTGTACATTCTGTGGGTTTGGACAAATGTATAATGACAAGTATCCATCAGAATACTATCATACAGACTTTTTATTGCCCTAAAAATTCTCTGTGCTCCTCCTATTCCTCTCACCCGTAACCCATAATCCCTAGAAACCACTGATCTTTTTATTGTCTCCATAGGTTTGACTTTTCCAGAACACCATATCATTGGGAGTTATACAGTTGGTAACCTTTTCACATTAGTTTCTTTCACTTAGAAAAGGTTCCTCCAGGGGCACCTGGGTGTCTCAGTCAGTTGGGTGTCCAACTTCAGCTCAGGTCATGATCTCATAGTTTGTGAATTTGAGCCCTGCATTGAGCTCTGTGCTGACAGCTCGGAGCCTGGAGCCTACTTTGGATTCTGTGTCTCCGTCTCTCTCTGCCTCTCCCCCACTTACACTCTGTCTCTCTCTTAAAAATAAACAAACACTGAAAAATAGAAAAAGTTCCTCCAGGGCTTTTCAGTGCCTAATGATATTCCATTCTGTGGATGTACCGCAGTTTATCCATCCACCTACTGAAGGTCATCTTGATGCTTCCAACGTTTGACAATATAAATAAAGCTGCTCTAACCTATGTGAAGGTTTTTGTGTGGACATATGTTTTCATCTCTTTTATGTAGATACCAAGGGGCATGTTTGGTGGATTCTATGTAAAGAATATGTTTAGTTTGGTAAGAAACTGCCAAACTGTCTTCCAAAGTGGCTGTACCATTTTGCATTCCTTCCGGCAGTGAATGAGGGTTCCTATTGCTCCACATCTTCCAGCATTTGGTGTTGTCAGTGTTCCAGATTTTGGCCATCCTAATTGTATCTCATTGTTCTTTTATTTTGCATTTTCCCGGTGACACGTGATGTGAAGCGTCTTTTTATGTGCTTACTTGCCAACTGATACTGTCTTTGGTGAGATGTCTGGTTTATTTTTTAAATTGGGTGGTTTTTTTTCTTAAGGTTAAGTTTTAAGAAGTCTTCGTGTATTTGGGATGGCAGTCCTTTATCAGATAGCTTTGCAAATATTTTTTCTCATTCTGTGTCTTCTCATTTTCTTGATATTGTCTTTCACAGAGCAGAGGTTTTTAATCTTAATGTACTCCAGCGTATCAATTATTTCTTTCATGGATTGTGCTGAAAAGTCATCACCATACCCAAGGTCATCTGTACCTTGCTGTGTTATCTTCTAGAGTTTTATAGTTTTGCAGTTTACATTACCTTTAGGTTTGTGATCCACTTTGATTTTTGTAAAGAATTAACAAAATTTGTTTATTCCCTCCCCAATACAACACTGTCTTGATTGCTGTCACTTTATAGTAAGTCTTGAAGTTGGGTATATCAATTCTCCAACTTTGTCTTCTCTTTCAATATTGTGTTGTTTGTTAATAGGTTTTTTTCCTTTCCATATAAACTTTAGAATTGGTTTGTCAATTCCATAATAAAACTTGCTGGGATTTTGATTGGGGTTGCATTCAATTTGTAGATCAAGTTGAGAAGAACTGACATTTTGACAATTTTGAGTCTTCCTATCCTGATTGGAATATTTCTCCATTTATTCTTCTTGATTTTGTTCATCAGAGTTTTATAGTTTTTTTCATAGACTTTGTATGTATATTGTGAGATTTATTCCCAATTATTTAATATTTGAGGGTGGTAATGTAAATGGTATTGTGTTTTTTAATTTTAAATTCCACTTGATCACTGCTATTATATAGGGAAATGATTGACTTTTTTATAGTTACCTTATATCCTGCAACCTTTCTATAATTGTTTGCTTACTAGTTCCAGGAGTTCTTTTGGGTCTTCTACATAGATGATCATGTCATCTGCAAACAAGACTGTTTATTTCTTCCCTCCCAATCTGCATACGTTTGTTTCTTCTTTTTTTTTTTTAAGTAAACTCTATACCCAACATGGGGCTCCACCTCACAACCCCAAGATCAAGAGTCGCATGCTCTTCCAGCTGAGCCAACCAGGCTCCCCTCTTGTCTTTGTGCATTAGCTAGCTCTTCCAATATGCTATTAAAAGGAGTGGTGAGAGACTTCCTTGCCTTGTTTCTGATCTTAGTGAGAAAGTTAAGTTGAGGAAGTTCCCCTTTATTCTTAGTTTCCTGAGACTTTTATATCATGAATTGATGTTAGATTTTGTAAATTGCCTTTTCTGCATCTGTAAATAATGATCATGTGAGTTTTCTTTTGTAGCCTGTTGATGTAATTGATTGCATTAATTGATTTTTGAATATTGGACCAGCCTTGCATACTTGGGATAAATCCCATTGAGTTGTGGTGTATAATTCTTTTCATACATTTGCTAATATTTTATTGAAGATTTTTGCATCTATATTCATGAGAGATATGGATCTATAGTTTTCTTGTAATGTGTTTGTTTTTTTGTTTTGTTTTTTATTGTCGTTGTTGTTGTTGTTTTGTTTTTTGAGAGGGAGACCATGCATGAGCAGGGCAGGGGGGCAGAGGGAGAGAGAGAGAGGATCCCAACTAGGCTCCATGCCCAGCACAGAGCCCAATAGGGCTTGATCCCACAACCATGAGATCATGACCTGAACCGAAATCAAGAGTTGGATGCTTCACAGACTGAGCCATTCAGGCGCCCCTATCTTTTGTTTTGGTATAAAGGTAATGCTGTCCCCATAGCATGAGTTAGGAAGAGATTGTACAAAATTCTTAAATATTTGGTAGAATTCACCAGTGAACCCCTCTGGTACTAGGAACCCATCTGGAAGGTCATGAATTATTGATTCAATTTTTTTTTTTTTTAAATTTTAATGTTTATTTATTTTTGAGAGACATAGAGATAGAGTATGAGCAGGGGAAGGGCAGAGAGAGGGAGACACAGAATCCTAAGCAGGCTTCAGGCTCTGAGCCATCAGCACAGAGCCTGACGCAGGGCTCGAACTCACAGACCGTGAGATCATGACCTGAGCCGAAGTTGGATGCTTAACCGACTGAGCCACCCAGGCGCCCCTGATTCAATTTCTTTAATAGATACAAACCTATTCAGGTTGTTTATTTCTTCTTGTGTGAGTTTTGGCAAATTGTGTTTTTTAGGAAATTGGTCCGTTTCATCTATTTTATCATATTTGTGAGCATAGAGTTGTTCATGTTATTCCTTTAGTAACCTTTTAATGGCCACAGGATCTTTAGTTAGGTGCTCTTTTTTTTTTTTTTCCTGATATTAGTAATTTGTGTCCTCTCTATTTTTTTCTTAGTCTTACTGATTTTATTGATCTTTTCAAAGAATCAGATTTTGGTTTCATTGATATTTCTTTTGATTTCCTTTTTCAGTTTCATCTATTTCTATTCTACTTACTCTTCTTATTTTGGATTTAGTTTGCTCTTCTTTTTTTAATTTACTAAAATAGAAACTTAGATCATTTATTGTAGAACCTTCTTTTCTAATATATGCATTCAATACTATAAATTCTTCTCTATGCACTGCTTTTGCTGCATCCCACAAATTTAGATAAGTTGTGTTTTCATTTATTCAAAATACCTTTTCAGTTTCTCTGAGGGTATGACTACCAGAAGGCAGAAATCATCATGGGCCATCTTTGAGACTCTCTACCACTAAATGTTAGCTTTGCTTATGATTAATTGGAATAATAAATAAAACACTCTTAGATAAGGGACAAACTATCCAGTTAGATGACAATATATAAATATGTTTAAAATACCATTTTTTAATTGCTAAGTTTTGTTCATTTCTGCCTTATATATTTTGAGGCTTTCACTAGGTGCATGCAAACTTAGTTTTTTATCTTCCTGGTTAAGTACGATGTTTACCATTTCATAGGGATGTCCTTAATTTCTAAATATGTATTTCTTCTAAAAGTGGCCTTTTCAGGTTTCTTTTGGTTAACAGCTCCCTGGTTTGTGTGTGTGTGTGTGTGTGTGTGTGTGTGTAATTCAACTTTTCTGTGGCCTTTTAGGAATATCCTTTGTAAGTAACGTACCTGAATTTTACTTTATATCCAGTCACTGTTAATTTGTCTCTTTTGCCTGACAAATCTATTAATATTTGTTATGATTATAGTAAATTTGTTTCTACCATAATATGTTTGCATTTCTATTTAATCCACTTGTATCCTTCCTTTATTCTTTGCTTTCTCCCCCCCCCTCCACCCCCTTTTTAGTTTTGTGTTTTTCTATAATTTTCCCTCTGATAGCTTGGAAGGTTTAGAGTCTTGGTTTTTTTGTTTTGTTTTTAGTGATTAGTCTTAGATTTTACCATGTTATTTAATTTAACAAAGACTCAAGTTAAATACCTGAAACTTCTCAACCAAACAAGAAAGATTTCAATGTATTTTAACTACATTTACACAACTTCTAAGACAATTCAGTATATTTTAGTTACTACTATTATGATTTTATACAGAAATGCTTATTTAGATTCACAGAAACATTTACTATTTTATATATTCCTTGTATCTCAAATTATGTTTTTGAGAGGATCTCCTCTTTTTTTGAAGTATGCTTTTTGAAAATTCCTTTAGCAAAAATCCATTGATAATAAAATTATCTTTTTGCTTACTTGAAAATGTTTTAATTCACCCTTGTATTCATGAGGCTTATTTTTTTTCAGGGTCTATCTGTGATTATTATTTCTAATATCCATCTATTATTTCTAAATAAGTGATCTTCCTTTTTCCTCTGGCTACGTTTAATATCCAAAACTCTGTGATCTGCTGTTTCACTAAAATATGGGTAGTTATTGATTTTGTTTTGTTTTTAATCTTGTTTGATATACATTATGCTTCTCAAGTCTGGGGAATCATATATCTTCTTAATTCTGAAAAATTCTCAGTTATTATCCTCTAAACTTTTTCATTTTTAGAAATTTCATTTGGTTATTTTTCAAATCTGCTTGTTCGTCCGTGATGGTTATTTGCTTCCTCTTCAAATGTGTGATTCTATCATATATTTCTTTAGTCATTTTACATGGAACAATTTTATATTCCATATCTGCAGTTCTAGTACTTGAAGTTTTTTGAATTGAAATCTCTTTTGTTTTCTGATTCTGTCATTGGTTTCTTACTGTGTTGGAGGTCTCAAAATCACCCCCCCAAGTTCGATGATTTGCTAGGAGAACTCACAGGATTTGGTCATATTCATGGCGATGATTTATTACTAGTGGAAGGATGTAAAGCACAATCAGCTAAGGGAAAAGGTGCAGAGGTGCGTGAAGCAAAGTCTGCAGGAAACAAGCCACAGGTTTCCAAGTGCCCTTTCCCGTGACTCACATAGAATGCACTTTATTTCCCAGCAGTAAGTTGTGACAATACCTACAAAATGTTGTCTACCACAGAAGCTTATTACAGACTTGTTACTCTCGGTGTTTTGGGGGGCTGGTCATGTACTGCCTAACATGTGCCAAAATTTTAGTCTTCCAAGGAAAGGAGGTATTTAGCATAAACCACATTGTTTGTACCTCACAAATCAGGCATGGAGCCTACTCATTATTTAGGCAATGGTGGGAACACTCCTGAAATCTGAGTTCCTAGACTCTGGCCAAAGGCAACCTTCCAAGCAGACATTTTTTTTTTTTTTTTAATTTTTTTTTTTACATTTATTTTTGGAAGACAGAGACAGCACCAGCGGGGAAGGGGCAGCGAGAGAGAGAGACACAGAATCTGAAGCAGGCTCCAGGCTCTGAGCTGTCAGCACAGAGCCTGAGATGCAGGGCTCGAACTCACAGACTATGAGATCATGACCTGAGCCGAAGTCAGACGTTTAACCAACTGAGCCACCCAGGCACCCCCCAAGCAGACCTTTTTTAAAGATAGCAGTCTGAAGCTTGCAATGTCTACTCTTTACACTTATCTTCTTGTGAATTTGTTAGCCTTTATGATCTCCGATTTGCTCTATCTCAATTGTTGGAAATTTCAGAGGAAGCCAGTGTTAATCTTAAAAAATAAAACTGCCAGTTGTTTTACCAGCAAAAGATGGCTTTATTTGGGAATAGTAGAGAATTTCAATCTGGAACAAGCAAGCTACAGCAGAACCACAGGCAAGTCCACAGAACAAGGCAGAGGAGTACTTTTGTAGAGGAAAGGGGGATGTTCGGACGGCTGATATAAACAAAAATTCTATTGGAGTAAAGTGGCAGTTTAAAGTATAGTGGCTCTTCATTGGCTGAGCTGTTGTCAGGAGAAGGAGGAAAGCTTTCCTTCTTATTGGGATAGCAAAGTAGTGTCCATGTGCTAGGGCCATCTCTTCCTATTGGATCTGTAATGAACAACAGTGTTAGGGCATAAGAGCTCCCACTGCTCAACCTCCTGACTCCATTCTAAATGAGATTTTCTTTTAATTTTTACATCAGCATTTGCCATTAACTTAAAGGAGTATCAGTATCAGTCAGGGTAGGTTAGGTTTTGCCACGGTAACAAGTAACCCTGAAAGATATCAATGGCTTGAAACAATGAAATTTTATTTCTCGCTAATGTCTGTGGAAGAGTGAGGAGTAGGATGTTGCTCTGCATTGCCCTTACTCTTGGACCCAGGCTATCTGGTGCCCCATTGTTGTTTGCTGTGGCAGACAGAAAGGAAAAGCATGGTAAATTATTGTTCCTTAAAATTGCCACTTGAAGGGGCATCTGGATGGCTCAGTCGGTTAAGCGTCTGACTCTTGGTTTCAGCTCAGGTCATGATCTCACAGTTCATGACTTCGAGCCCTGCATTGGGTTCTGCACCCATCCTCTTCACAATTCATCGGCTAAAGAAGTTGCATGGTTTAATGATCATGTGTCCAGAAAGAGCTAAAAATACATGATGAACAGCACTAATTAAAATCTCTAAGAAGATACGGCAATATTCTTTCTTAGTTTGCTTTAATCAGGGACTCTTACTCTGTAGATCAGGGCCTCCTAGGACTACTAGGGATTGAATGACACAGAGAGAATAAAAATATTCTGTTTTTACTTGTCATGACATTTCAGAGGATTTTTAATTGATGATACTTTCCCAAGGTATTACAAACAAGTTTGGGATGCTTTCTGTGGTTCTTCGTCCTTCCTCTTTATTTTCTTCCTTTCTTCCTCTCTGCTCTACTTGTCCAGATAGAAAGTGTATTGTTTTGAAGAGAGAAACATGTTAGTAATTATATTAATTAGTTGTTTAGTAAAGTAATAATAATGTTTATTGTGTTACAGTGTTTGTAGAGGCATATGTATGTATATATGGAATTAATTTGTATGCTATGTTGTTAGAAAAATACTAGACTAGCACATTTGAGACAATAAGGTCAGTCCCTGTAGTCATAAGTGAAATGAGGAGGTGGGTGTGAATGTTTGCTTACATTCTTGCTACTACAGAGGCGAGAACACAGTTGACTTTCCATCAAGGGGAACAGAGGATCCAGTGGAAACTCTGTTCCAAAGTCTCCACTTAGTTTAAGGATATTATAATCCTCTTTTAAAAACAAGAGCATATGCCGGGGTGCCTGGGTGGCTTAGTTGGTTGAGCGTCCGACTTCAGCTCTGGTCATGATCTCACGGTTTGTGGGTTGGAGCCCCGTGTCAAGCTCTGTGCTGACAGCTCGGAGCCTGGAGCCTGTTTCAGATTCTGTGTCTCCTCTCTGCCCCTCCTCTGTTTGTGCTCTCTCTTTTTCTCTCTCTCAAAAATAAACATTTACCCCCTCCCCCCCAAAAAAATTAAGAAAAACAGATGAAGAAACTGATAATTAGTCATGGAGCAACAATGGACTAGATGGAGAAAAATATAACAGGAGTTTGGTGGTGAAGTGTGGGGTGGTGCAATAAGACACCTGTGGAGAGGGGTTAGGAACACTGGGTTGCATATTTGTGGGGACTCGAGCATGCTGCCTCTCTTCCCTTTGGTGGGACTCTGATCAGCCTAAATAAACGTGGTACATTGCTTCCTCCCTCTCATCTTGTTGGATAAATGTAAAGCAACCATAGATGGAGGCTTTTGTTTGTGAATCATTCAGTAGTTTTTTTTTTTAATGTTACTATCAAAGAAAAATAATAGTGTCAGTTATACTTAAGAAAGCTGTTTATATAGCTTTCTGTGGGTGGTCCAAATGTGAACCAAATGTGTTCCCCAAACTATAAGATATCCTGCTTCTACTCAGCCTGCCTGCAGCTTCCCCATTCCAGCTTCCAGTCAGTGTTTCTGAAGTCTTCCCTTTATTTCACTATAAACCTTTTCTACCCCCTCCTGTCTTGGAGTCTCTGCCAAGTGCAAGTGACTGAAATTCTCCCTATATTAGGTTCTGAATAAAGAGTCTGTTTATTCTCAAAAAAAAAAAAAAAAAGAAAGAAAGAAAGAAAAGGAAAAGGAAGATAATAGTCTCATATTAATCTACTTGAAAAGTATAATGAAAGCATAAGTAACTCCCAGTTCCATCATCCTGAGTTAATTACATTAACATTTGGCATATTTGCACAATTGAGATAATATATTTATAACTTTATACTCTATTTTTCCATCTACTTTTCTCAAGCATTTTCCTAAGTCATTTAAATCCTTCATAAGTATAATTTTTGATTTCCTGTGTAATATCCTATGATATGAATGTACAAGGATATTTCCCTATTTTTTGTTTTGTGTAAAATAATTCGGAATTGATGGGAATGGAAGTTAATATTTGTCCTAAAACATAACTAATAACATAAATCCACAGATCAATAAAGATTGTGATAACTATCATGGAATTTTTTTTTATTATTATCAGCAACTTGATACTAGATTTCGCCATTGAAATTTGGGTTTACATTTAAACTATCCCTGATATGTGGTGGCCAACCTAATATCTTTGTGAGTAGGTTTAAATATTTTAGGGAGGAGACAAAGGCTATTTAACCAGAAAATTCTGTTGGTTCCACTTTCAAGATATATCTAGAATTCAAACAGTCCTCACCACCAGCACCTACATCACCTTGGGTCATTGCAATAACTTTCTAACTGTTCCCTCTGGTTTCACGTTTGTCCCTACAGGTTCTGCTCTTTATAGGATAGACAGAGTGATTTGTTCCAATATGAGTCAGGCACTTTTGCTCTCTCCTCAGTACCTTCCAACTGACTCCCATCTGATTCAGATAAATGCCCAAGTCCTTGAAGGCCAGGGCTCCTGTTGTATGCAGCCATATTTTGAATGTGGTAGGCACACTCCTACCTTATGGTTCTTGGACTTGCTGTTCCCTCTTCTAGAGTACTTTCTCCTTAGTAATCACTAGGCTTTTTCTCTCATTTTCTTGTGTTTGTTCAAGTGTCATTTTCCTAATGAAGCCTTCCTTAAGTAGCGTATTTAAAATCATTATCCCCTTCTCCCTCCACTCTACAATCCCCTTCCTTACCTCTTTATTACTTTTTGTGTATTTATCTAACATTCCCTATAATTGATTTAGATTTTTGTTTTTATTTTACTGTTTATCTCTCTTTACTCCCGTCCACCCCCAGTATAATACCAGTTGCCAGGATGCAAAGCTTTTTATCAATTTTGTTTGCTACTGTATTCCTAGAGTCTAATATAACTCCTGGTCCATAGCTGACGTTTGATAAATATTGGTTGAATACATACAGAGAAACGATTTTGGCTGTATCAGCAACCCGGCCAACACAATGGACTGATGCAAGCCTAGAGTGGTAGACAAAATAAGATGTCCTTCGTGGCTACCACCCATTCCAAGTGACTTTGCAACACTTGGATTCTAGCAATGAAGGATGTTCACAGAGGCAGACCGTTTTTCCAGACATAACCTCGACTGACAGGGAGGTTTTCATACAGAATTAGGGATTTGCCTTTCCACAGAGGTATTACAGGATACATGCCCCACACGAAGTATGTCTATATTCAAATAAATGAAGAAAACTGAAGTTCCTGCCCTCCAGGTTAATTTCTGTTTCTCCTCTTCCGTGATAGGAAAAGGAATAATTTTGGGGGGGGGGTGGCTATAACCCATATGCCCTAGCATTGACTTTCTAGTTCTCATTGATAACTACGGTAGAGCAGTACATAGAAGTGTTGACAGAACGCAAGGGGCAAGCAGTGTGTCCCAGTGTGCCTGCAGGACCTGGGAGGCTGGCGAGGGCAGGATACGAGAGTGCGGTCCTCTCTGCCCACTCTGTTGCTATGTGTGAGGGGATCCCCGGTTCCCCTTCTGATGGGGACTCCCCAAGGGCTGACCCTGTCATAACCAGATATTCTCCCCACCCCAGGCTGGAGGCTCCTTCTCCATACTCTGAAGCTGGCTGGAATTCTCTGTAGGGCTGGAAAGGGCCCCCTTGTGGTAAGGACAAGAGATACTGAGATGTCGCCGGTCCCTGAAGTGTGGGAGCTGTGGCCTAGTGAGTCAAGGTTCACAGCCGGCAGGTAGGTGTAGATTGACAATGACAGCAGTTGTGGTTCTGGTCCTAAGCAGGATTTTCTGGTTTGGGTGGGAGTTTGCACAAATGACTGATTTGAAACAATGCTGCAAGACTCAGCCTGAGACAGATTTGCTAACTGGGTCAGGTCAGGTTGGAAGATACTGTCACTCACTGATTACCCAATCTGTCCGGTGAGTGCCCAGAGCACTTTCCTTGCACCCTTAGGAAGCTCTGCCTTCCTTTTGTCCTCACCAGCTGGTCCTTGCTGCTTAACTGTCTGCGATCAGGGGCAACATGGAACAAGGCAAGAAGGATTCAACTCAAGCAGCAGCTCATTATGACAGACCGAACTTTTCATCTTCCTAAAATCAAGATGGCTCTGTAACCAACATTCTTCTTTTCTTTTTCGTGCGATTTTGGTCCGCAGATTTGCACTCTAAGTAATTTTATCTCCCTTTTTTCCTACTTTGCCTATCCGTACCCATTTGTACCACACGTCAGTTTCTTTCCTAATTCCTTCCTATTCTTTTGTTCCTATTTTAAAACCAGCACTCTTGTCTTGGCACTCGGGCATCCCCACCTCTTTATTGTGTTCTCCGGTCCATCACTGGTACAATAGTGGTTCTCAATGAGTGGTTCCTGGACTGGCAGCATCTGTATTGCTTGGAAATTTGTTAGAAATGCAAATTCTCAGGCTTCATTTCCAGACCTCCTACATCAGAAACCTTGAGGTAGGGTGGGACCGGGCCCTCCAGGTGAGAACTTCTGAGCCACTGATGAACATGATAACCAGATTCATCTGCTAAAAACCTTGTTTCCTCAGTTGCCCCCTAGCTCAGACATCTTGAATGGTTCCCCAGTCCCTACATGATTAAGTTGAAATTGAGCAACTCCTATCTTCTGTATTTTCTTTGCTCCTTGTTTGCTAACATTTCTGCCATTCCATGAACTCCTCCCTCCACGCTCTCCATACTTAATCATATCCCTTGTGTCTTCAACAGCATAACCCAAGTCTTCCTCCTGAGCCCTGCCCAGAGCTCCTTTCTCCCCTTGAACTTACTCTGGCCTTCTATGCACTTTTATGGTCTAATGCATTTATTTATCCCACCTTGTAGTGTATTGACAACCGTTATTTTACATATGCGGATCTAGTTTTCCCAAATAGATTATGCACCTCTTAAGGTTTTATAATATTTAACTTCTTAGTGTCACACTCACAATGCCTGATTCTTTTCTTATACTTCACATGAGTCTTTCCAAAACTGGCTTGATAATAAGAACATCTGGTATGTTTGTAAGAAACATGGATTCTTTAAGGCCCTACCATAGACCTTCTTAACTAGATTCTTCAGGGGAGGGTCCTGAAGATCTATAGTTTGAGTAAGTACCCATGTGCTTCCCATCATGAAGCATGTTTGGGAAACATGGCTGTAAATAGTAAATGCTCAAATTTTGTTTTATTTTAAATGTTTATTTTTGAGAGAGTGCAAGCAGGGGAGGGACAGAGAGAGGGAGACAGAGGATCCAAAGTGGGCTCTGTGCTGACAGCAGCGAGCTTGATGTGGATCTTGAACTCACAAACCACAACATCATGACCTGAGCCGAAGTCAGACA
This sequence comes from Paguma larvata, assembly GCA_030068075.1. Lineage (NCBI taxonomy): Eukaryota > Metazoa > Chordata > Mammalia > Carnivora > Viverridae > Paguma > Paguma larvata. The sequence continues at coordinate 71,221,772 of CM057829.1, forward strand.
CTCAACCAACTGAGCTACCCAGGTACCCCTCACGTTTTGATTTTTTTTTTTTTTTTAAGAAGGTGACTTTTTGATTAAAAGGAACAGGGAGGAAAAGAGCCCTTGTTAGATATACCCTGTGAACACTTGATAAGTACATTCTGAGTGCCTGAGTTTGTACAAGGGGTGGAAGAGAAACAGTCAAGGAAGGTGAATGGGGGTCAGACACCAGGAGATAGCAGTGGGGTGGGGGGATTGAGAAGGGGAATGACAGGAAAACAGTGCTAGTGGGCAGTCTGATTTAAGGGACATGCCACCCACGTTACAGTTGGTGAGTAGGAATCCAAATAGTGAAGTGGACATGTGAGTAGGAATCAAGGGAGATGACGATAAAGTACAACTCCCTTTCATTATGTCTCACTCTGTGAGCTGAGTGATTTTGACATTCCTGAGCCACCAGGAGCCAGGGAATTGCTTTCTCCCTGAATCATACGTTGCAGCAATCCCTAAGAGGACAGTCTCGTTTTCAGAATGATATCATTTAGGCCAACCTGTGCCACTTGGTATATGAAGAAACTGAGTTCAGACAACTAACTTGCGCCAAACTGCACTGCTGTTTATTTTCAGAGCAGAAACTGGAATTCAGGTGTTCTGACTCAACCATCCTAGGCCTCTTTTTTTTTTTTTTTTTTTAATTTCTACAGCTTTTAAAAAAGTAATTATATATTTTAAGTGACTATATCTCATGAATCTTTATCTGGACAAGAATAGTTAATACCTAACTTCATCCCAAATTTTCAGAAGTGAGACCTAATCCTAAAAAATAATGTTAGTAACAGAGATGAAGTGAAATAATGATGAAAAAGCACCTGTCACAGTGTCTGGTATATACTTGGCTTTTAATGTGTGTGTGTTCTTTTGGTCTTTGAATGGTAATTCACCTCACCTGAGAGCTTATTGCCATTGTTGACATAAGTCAGGGCATTGACTTTGGAGTTATTCAGATCGAATTTGAATCCTGGCTCTGTCATGCACTGTGTAATTTTGTACATAATTGGTCAATCTCTCTAAGCCTTGGTTTCTCTACCTACAAAATGGGAATAATAATACTTTGCATGATTGCTCTGAAGAGTAAATGTTAGATGCTTGAAAGTGCTTAGCACAATGCAAGACATTTAATAAATACTTAATAAATATGAGTTGTTTCTATCATTGATTTATAGCAAAACTTTATTCTGATCTGTACTTTCTCAAAGAGACAGTAATGGAAAGAGAGTATTAACTACCCAAGTTTGAATCTTGGACCCACCATTTACTTATTACTTGGGTGATCATAGAAATGTCATTTAACTGTTCCATGCCTTAGTTCTTATCCCCATTTTTTAGATAAGACCCTGTACCTTCTTTGTGGGGCAATTGTGCAGAATGAATGGGTTAATATATGGAAAAGTGTTTGAAATAGTGCTTGGTACAACATAAATAATAAATATTAGCTGTCTTTAATGTATTTCTTGCTATACTTATTGCCTTGAGATTTAGCTGAGTTTCAAGAGATCTCTTCTTCTTGGCAAGACTGAACTTGGAAAACCATTTTCTTTTTGTCTGTTTCTGTGTTAGAGTTTATACCTGACGGCCTATACCTCCAAGTCATTTCATCCCTACATTTCTGCCTCTTTGCCCAATGGTCAGAAAGTAACCAATTATGCACGAAAGACACAGTGAACAGTAAAGGAACAAGAAAACTGCTGGCAATATATTAGATATTTAAAACAATTTTGAAAATGAAAAAACGAGACATGATTTTAGGGAATATTAAAAAATGAGTTACAGGCTGCCTGGCCCACTCAGTCGGAAGAGCATGCAACTCTTGGTGTTGGGGTCATGAGTTCAAGCCCTATGTTGGGTGTAGAGATAGGGAGAAGGAGAAAGAAAGAGAAATAAACATTAAAAAAAAGAGTTAATGATCCAGACAGAATACAAACTGTGCTAAAATCCCTTGATATTAACCAATTTTCCTGGCGTATGAAGGAAATAATATAGCATCTTTCTGCTTACCCGAAGATAAGTTCTTTTATCTTTGTAGCCCTGAAAATTCTCATTCTGTCTACTTTCCTATTGATCCAGTCCTGTCCCCACTAGTGCCTGCCCTTGCTCTGGTCATCTTTCCAGAGCATTGCTGCCTCCTTTGTGCGCAAGGTAGCCATACTAGTTACCTACTCATTACCTTTTCCCCTTCTTCCTAGGGACAGGACTCTGATTCTCTAAAGATACCCAACCCTCCTCCAAGAGACTCAGAGAAGAGTGGCTCTGTTCTCAATTCTAGGGGTTAATCCTGATTGGCCTAAGCCCAACTTGATGGTCTCATTGATCTGTCAGTGATTGGTTTAGGCCTGGGCATATATCTTCTAGGAAATGAAACATGAAGGGAAATCTGCTGGGACACTCTAGGAAATATATCTTTGGTCTAAAAATAAATTCATGGAAAGGGGCTCCTGGGTGGCTCGGTTGGTTAAGGGCCTGACTTCAGCTCAGGTCATGATCTCCCGGTCCATGAGTTCGAGCCCTATGTTGGGCTCTGTGCTGACAGCTCGGAGCCTGGAGCCTGCTTTGGATTCTGTGTCTCCCTCTCTCTCTTTGCCCCTCCCCAGCTTGCTCTCTTTCTCTCTTTCTCTTTCTCTCTCTCTCTTTCTCTCTCTCTCTCAAAAACAAACATTTAAATAAATCAATTCATGGGAAGAAGCAATATGTATTTTTCTTCTGGATATGGTTATGTCTGCATTTAATATCATGAACTACAGTAGCTTTCTTGCAAATATGAGGAAAACTAGGAGTAAAAGGGCAAACCGTGAGGGTGGAAAAATCATGGGTCCTGGTGATCCAGAAGCCACCTGACCTTGGGAGTTCTTGTTATATGAGATACATTTTCCTTAATATTTAAGCCAAGCTAGTTGTATATTATCTGTTTTATGTAGTTGGAAGCATCCTAAATAATATATAAGCCCTTGTTCTGCTTATTAGAGAAAGACATTTTCTCTAGGCTCCATAAATTTAAGTTCTTTTATCTCTGCGAAGCGGCCCAGAAAGTCCCACCCCAAAATAAGTCCTCCTTCTGAACTCTTTTATCGACTCAGTTTGGCATCTCTCTCTTTCCATCTCCTCCTGCAAATGTAAGATCCTATGATAACTTTTTGGAGTATTTAACTTCTAGTACAACACAAACGCTTTAACATATCTTTGGTGGTATTTAGAATAGAATGAGAATAATTTTGGCCTTTACAGTCTGCACATTGGTTTGCCCTGATTTGCATGATTCACAATATGTTTAAATGGAAAGATCGTAGAGCTGGGGGCTAATCCACTTGACTCCAAGCTCCATCGCTTACCAACTGTGGGTTCTTATACAATTTGCTTAATCTTTCTCAATTTCTCTTTTCTCTTATGGAAAATGTGATTACTAATACCTTGCAACATTATTTTGAAGGTTAAATGGAACAATGAATGTGAAATGCCCAGGACATAACTGACAGTCAATGATATCGTGTAGAACACCTATGTGTATCCCGATAAACAGCTTTTCTGTTATTTATTTGTGATTGCTGCAAAGGAAACCTCCTCCCAAAGAGGACCATCAGCAGTGGAAGAAGTGGAGAATAAGACGATATTTAGACCTCATCTCCCTAAAATTCTCATTGTACTAATGAGGAAAAGGGAGTCTAGAAATGTCTTAAGTTCACCCCAGATCTTACTGCTCTTTGGTGCATTTTAATGACACAAATCAACTTCTTGCCCCAGCACATGTGGTTTTGATGACTAAGACACATCTGTCTTCCCACTTTTTCCCTTTTGCTTGCTCTGAGACTTGGATCAGGCAACAAAGGGGGAGCTGTCAACGTGAAACACTTTCAAGACCAGGCCAAAGGAAGTGGGTAAGAGAATACCTGCTAAAAAAAAAAATAACAAAAAATTGCATTAACTTACCGTAGAGACACAAAATAAAAATTGGGAATGTGAACAATTAACCGAAGCAAAGAATAAGGGGAAAAGGGATCATCTCTCTTCTACTTTTGGTATTAGGATAGATGTTAAAATCTCAGCAATCGATGATCTATTATCTATTATTATCTATTAATCTTATTATCTATAAATGGTTTTGCTCCCTAAATCACATTTCCTCCTCGTTATTTGAAAAAGCACAATAAATGGGAGAAGAAGAGTGGAAGCAAGGAAAATAAAGAATGCAGAATGCTTTGGTCACCACTAAGTTCACCTTAAATTGAACACCAGCGTCTCACGAGACTCTTGACTTACTCAAACTCATTATATTATTGAAATTTGCTCAGGGGGCAGTTCGTTAAATCTTCTTTTGCAATTCAGGTTGAGAAGGATTTATAATATTGAGAAATAATGAGAAAATATTAGTTTTGGGTTGTATATTTGCTTGTACATTTAGTGAGCAGGTGTTCCTGGATGAAGAGACTGAATATTTTCAAACTTAGAAGTCATAATATAAACATGTCCTGAGGCCAGTTGTTGGGAGAGCAGGAAAGGGAAAAAAGGCCCAAGTAGATCTTGGGTTCCCAGAGCAGAAGTAGAGGAGGCTTGGCAGTTCACGTACCTAGTTGCAAGGGAAAGGGAAAGACAATTGCTATTGCATAGTGAGTGTGATATACAATGGCGTTGGTGAGCAATGTGCGTGATGTAACTATATTTACATTTCAGTTAAGAAATCAATTCCAGAAGTCAACCATGGGTCTTGCCAGTCTTTCATCTTCTTTACTTCCCAGTACACATACCCTAGAAAAATCAAAAGGAAAATGGATATTCCTATAATTCAGCCATACTCTTCCTGTCTCGTACTCTTCAGACTCTGTTGGTTTGCAAACTAACTCTCGTATACACAGGGAAGAGGAGACGAAGAAAGAGACAACTCCAGATTTGTAGGTGAGTACGTTTAGTAAACAAGGGAACTTACTCAGAGGCTTGTCTTAGGCAGCCACAAGATGAGTAGATCTCTGCAAACATCCACCAAATCTTAAAAAATTTATAGAGAGGCCTTAACTGGTTTTAGTCACATATACCACTGGGTGGTCTCAACAACACATTGCTTTCTCAAGGCTATGTGCTTGAAAACAGCTCCCACTGTGGGAATGGTGGGGAGAACATACATTCCAAGCACGGGGGAAGGAGTGAGGACCCTCCAGTCACTTGGGTCCAGTTCCAAGTGGAACTGGTGGTCACCGCTTGTCAATTTTCTTCTCCAACAGACACATCTATATTGATGATTCTTCTCCTATTTTCCTTCTCTAAAAAGTAATTATGGGGGTACCTGGGTGGCTCAGTGCATTAAGCGTCCAACTTCAGGTCATGATCTCACGGTTTATGAGTTTGAGCCCCACGTCAGGCTCTGTGCTGACAGCTCAGGGCCTGGAACCTGCTTTGGATTCTGTTTCCCTCTCTCTCTGCCCCTCCCCCGCTCTCTCTCTCTCTCATAAATAAACATTTTTTAAAAATGTAATTTTTTTCATTTTAAACTCAGTCATTTAAGTTCTTTACTTCATTTTCCTTTACTCCCTTCTTCCTGACTTAGATGGTAGAGACCATATTTCAACTATTTTATTACACTAAATATTTCTCATTGAATTTGTTCCTTAATAATTTCAATTAGAATTGTTAAGCTTATGAGTCTAAACAAACATTCCCAGAGAAACATTCAACTATGTTATGATAGTACATTTATGAGCAGGGAAATGGAGGCGATCTGGGTATCTGCTATGAGGGACCTGGGGAAGTTAATGTGGGGAATACTGTCAGCAGTAGACTAGATGTCCATGAGCCACCATATGTATATCTTAAAAACAGTGCTAAGACAGTAGGAAACTAGAGCACGATAGCATTTAAGTTCATGAAAATAAAGGCACACAGGAAAATACATATTTTATAAGGAAATGTGCAAATAAAATGATGTACATCAAATATTAAATTGGGGGCTTATATGAGGGAAGGCAATGGTAGTGGATATAGGGGGAAATGAATAAATTGATATAAAAATCAATAGAAGATTTTTGCATGTGTCAGTAGTGATAATGTGAATAAATGGGACAATAATATGATTAGTGTAGATGAACTCAGTGCTCTGCTCTCTTGAGGGTCCAAATAAATATATGAATAAATAGCTAAGGAGAGGATTATGTATAGTGGGAGGGTAGAGAGATGTTTTTGCCTGGGCTAATAGGAATCAGAGATGCTCTTTCTATTAAGAGGCAGACTTGATGTGTCCCAGGAACTGCACTATCTAAGGCCACACAAATGACAGTCCCGTGGGATGCTGGTGTTTGATTTACGGGTAAGCTGATGTAAACATCAACATGACTGTTACGCCATCAGGGATGTTGCCATGCAGTTGCGTCATTGTAGACAGATAGCAAATACTCCTAAAGCCATTTTTTCAGCATTCTGTTACAAATAATAATACATTTCTATGGCATTTTAAATTATCCAAAGTCCTTCTGTGTTATAATTCCAGTTGCTCTTGTTGAAAGAGACTGAGTGAATGATGATTGTGCATCTCACAGATGAGAGCTCTGAAACAGAGTGGCTCAGTTACTGTCTCAAGGTCACACAAGTTAGAGAAGACCTGGTCTAAAGCCCATGTCTCCCAATCAACTGGTTTGCTTTGTTCTTCCTCCTGGTGAAAACAGCTGACTGGTTTTGCTTTGATTTCCAGGAAACTCCGTGTTAGGAGCTCTGATGAAAGAATCATATCTGCTCTTATCATCTGTACATTTATGTTCTTTTTCTCTTGATCCTGAAAGTTTTTTCCCATATTTTTCCGGGTCGTAATTCTTTATTTCTACTTCTATTTCATTCTATAGTGAATAGCACAGACTACACCAAATCATTTGTAAAAGTGGTAGGAATATAAATACATGCATAAATGTAAAAGGGGGAAAGAAGTCCACGATACTCAATTAAAGTGTTTTTTTCCTGGAAAGAAGATCAAATAGCTAGCTCTCATGAGGCTGGCCACATTTAGGAAATCCCTGTGTTTGGATTATATATGATTTGACTAGCATTTTGGAAACTGGTTAGGGGGGCGCCTGGGTGGCTCAGTCGGTTGAGCGGCCGACTTCAGCTCAGGTCATGATCTCACGGTTCGTGGGTTCAAGCCCGTCATCAGGCTCCGTGCTGACAGCTCAGAGCCTGGAGCCTGCTTCGGATTCTGTGTCTCCCTCTCTCTCTGCCCCTCCCCTGCACCGGCCCGGTTCATGTTATCTCCCTTAAAAAGATTTCCTTGGGGCGCCTAGGTGGCTCAGTCGGTTGAGCATCCGACTTCGGCTCAGGTCATGATCTTGCAGTCTGTGAGTTCGAGCCCCGCGACGGGCTCTGTGCTGACAGCTCGGAGCCTGGAGCCTGCTTCGGATTCTGGGTCTCCCTCTCTCTCTGCCCCTCCCCCACTCATGCTCTGTCTCTCTCTGTCTCAAAAATAAATAAACATTAAAAAAAATTAAGACTCGCCCTCGCCGCTCGCCCGCCCTCCCCGCGCGCCCCGCAGCCGCCCGCGCCGCACCATGCCCGCGGCGGGCGCACCCCGCGCCCGGCCCGGCCGCTTGCCGTAACCCGAGCCGCCCGCCCGCGCCCCGGACGCGGGTCTATGGGAAGTTCGGGGACTTGACAGCCGCCGCCGCCGCAGGCGTTCCTGGGAGCAGAGAGCTGAAGTAATGAGAAAGCATCATGGAGGCCCAGTCCCACAGCTCCACGACCACTGAGAAGAAGAAAGTGGAGAATTCCATAGTGAAATGCTCCACGCGAACGGATGTCAGCGAGAAAGCCGTGGCCTCCAGCACCCCTTCCAATGTGATAAGAAAAATAATCTCAGACCCTCGCCTGTAACCAACAGAGAACTTCTAGAAGGAAGAGGACAATGGCCCGGTTAAAAGAATGGAACTTCCAGCAATGTACACATTGTCTGGTAAAATATGAACCTAGTACTCCGTCGAAGATTTCTTCCAAGCACTGAAAAATTAGAGAGCACACAGTGGCCCATTTCGCATTAAGTTTAAATCAGGTCTGTCTCGAAAAACTAATGGTTCTAGGCTTGTTTTCAAATCCTGGCAAGTTGCAGAGCAGCAGAAAAGTTCCTTTCCTATAAATGTTGACAGCAGTTCCGGCGAAGGCTAACGAGGTTTTATAAATAGAGTTTACTTAGCAGAAACCATATGTATGCCGAGTGAAATAACCTCACGTTTATTTATGTTTTGATTTATAGAAAACATGTGCCCCTTGACAAAGCCTTTGTTTGGGCTGTTTTCCGCAATTAAAAGGAATCATGTTCGAAAAAAAAAAAAAATTAAAAAAAAAAAAAAGATTTCCTTGCCTTGGCCTCCTTGTTGGTCCCATCACTCAAGCTCCTTTGTGTTTCATAGCATTTTGAACGTGCCGCCATATTATCATCATCAATAGCTTATCTGTCTCTCCTGCTAGATTGTGAACTCCTTAAGTCAAGATCCATTTCATGGTCATCTAGGCCTCCTGTCACCCACCGTAGTGCTTGACACATAGGAGGGACTCAATTTAGCTTTGATAATGAGTGCACCTGGTTGAAATGATGTCTAATGAGTTGCCACATGCATAGGCCAATAAGACATTCTGTCAGGGTCATAACTACACTTTGTTCAGGTATGCTTTCCTTTGGCCCGATCTCTACTCCTTGAGCCTCCAACAACAATACCTCCTTGCCCTAGCCCTTTTTTTTTTTTTTTTTTTTTGGTCTTACTTCGGTCCTCTTCATTCTCAATATTCCTAATTTTAATTGTCATTATTTAATCAAAAACATCTCATTTTTTATCTGACAAAAAGATACAAATATCTACATGTTTATTATGCTAAATGATATGTTTTTAGGAAGCAGCTAAAACCCAAAAGATAGATGTTTAGGAAATAAAAATATTTATGTTCTATGAAATATGCCTATGTGTATACATATATACACATATCTGTACATGTGTATAAAATGTGTTTTCTATGACCAGTTTCTACGTGTTGAAATTGACCTTTACCTGACTTCGAAGTTTCAGTGTGACAATCTGAAATAAATTTGAACCATTCATAGAAAATTTAGAGCTAAAAAGTACCTTTTTATTTTTTATTTCTTTTTTATTTTTTATTTATGTTTATTTTTGAGAGAGAGGGAGAGAGACAGAATATGAGTGAGGGAAGGGCAAGAGAGAGAAAGGGAGACACAGAATCTGAAGCAGGCTTCAGGGTCTGAGCTGACACAGAGTCTGATGTGGGGCTCGAACTCACAAACCACAAGATCATGACCTGAGCCAAAGTCGGACACTCAACCGACAGAGTCACCCAGGCGCCCCTAAAAAGTATCTTTTTAAAATTCATACTTCTTATGCATGCAGGTTTTCCCTTATTGTGCAAACATTTATCAAATCCAAGAGTGCGATAAATGCTGGATATGCAAAAATAAATAAGACAGTTCCCATCCCCATGAAACTGGTACGGGTACAGCAGGAGCCGAGGCTGGAGCTGGGAGTAAGAGCCTATGGGAAGGACTAGTATACCATGATAAGGAGTTGGTTCTTTTCCCACCACTAACTGGGAATTGGTAAAGGCTCTCAAGCAGGATGGAGGCATGTTTCTGTCTCCATTTGCACTTTAGAGTATCTCTTTAATTCTTTGAAAAAAATAGAATAGTGAGGACATGAGCAAATAGACTTTTGCTAAAGGGTACAAGTGAGAAAGTGAGAGCTTACACCCAGACAGTGGATGAGTCGGTGGGGGAGAAGAGGATGATGGATCAGTAAATAAGATGGCCACTTTAGTTGGGGAAGGGGGAATAAGAAAAGGGCAACCGTAGGCTTCCAACTTGGGCAGTGTGGGGTGCCATTTATGGGAATAAGGAACACAGAGGACCAAAATGAAATAAGAATCCATAATACAAAAGTAACTACCCCTCCAAAATAGCTACATTTGAAAGTAAAAGTAGAGTCACTTCAATTATTATTTAACGGTCAAGATCCTGAAAGCGACACTTATGCCATACTTGTAATTGTACTGCACGGGAGTACATGTATCATGTTTCTTTGGTCAGGCTATGGTTTTCACCCCTAGATCCTTGCAGTACGTTGTTTGAGAGAGAAGCCGGGGCTGATCGATGGCTTGGGTCCAGCCATTGCGAACTGCGGTGTGCCATGCTACCTGTGTGTCTGTGCTCGTTACCATCTAGGACTGGTAATATACCAACCTACTGAAAACATCACTGGTAAGTTGGAAGCAATGAAATTTGTTTCCCCAAGTTTAATATTTTCAATCCCTGGCTCCCATTCCTAGTCAACCATTTTACAGATGTATGTCACGCAAAAAGCCCAAGCTGAATCAGAGTATGAATGACCAATACAAAAAATAACAGCAATAGCTAAAATGCTTGGAGCGCATGCATTATGCCAGGTAAAATATAAATAGTTTCACTTAATCGTTATGACAACCCAAGGAGGTAAATATTAGTACTATGACCATTTTGTAGTGAATATAAATGACCCCGTAATGAAAATTAAAAAGCCAAAATATATCCTGATGGACAGTGGCTCATCGTTTCATCATTAAAAGTCTAAGGAAAGAAAAACACAACATACGTTGGGCAAGAGCAACAAGTAGGTGTTTCTTACAGTTAGAGACAGAACTAGATTATTTATAAAAGTTCCAACATCTGTTTTATAATTTTATGATCATTAATTAAATCACAGCATTTTTAAGCTTAAAGGAACTGATTGCTTTACTTACAACCAGTTTTCTTAATATGTGTCTATTTTTGGAATAGTTTGTCTTTCACCGAAGGTTAAAACATTACAGTTGACCCTCGAGAAATGGGGATTAGGGGGATCAACCCCCACACAGTCGAAAATCCATATATAACTTTTGACTTTCCTGAAACTCGACTGCTAATGGTCTACTGCTGGCCAGAAGCCTTATGAATAAAATAAACAGCCAGTTGACATATTAACATGTATCATATACGGTATTCTTACAATAAAGTAAGCTAGAGAAAAGGAAATGTTCTAAAGAAAATCATGAGGAAGAGAAAATACATGTACAGTATTACCTTGTATTTATTTAAAAAAATCCTCACGTAAGTGGACCAGCTCAGGTCAATCCCGAGTTGTTCAAAGGCCCACTGTACTTATAAAGCTCATGGATCTGTACCTTCTATCCACTCACAGTGAGGAGCCAGAGGAAGGCAGGCAGGAATGCCAATAAACTAAATACCCCGTGAATCATAACTTCAGATCATGGGAAGTGGCCTCAGGAGTTTATTCCAAAATCTGATTTCTGGCTAATGTGACCTTCCTTAGAGGCCACTGGGTAAGAAGTATAGTTAAGCTGATAATCCTGGTTTGCCAACGGCTTTCGTGGTTTTAACAGTGGAAGTGTCGCACCTTGAGAAACCTCTCAGTCCCAGGTAATGCTTTGGACCTGAGCAAACCTGGCTAGTTGGTGTCCCTTGTACTATAGCTTGGTCTTTCTTACAGTTAAAGGTAACCAAGCCCCAGTGAAATGCCACGAAGCGTTCCTCTCTCTGCAGCCTCTGCTTTCCGTTTACTGTTCTTCGATGTTAAACCCTTTCCCCTTATTCTTAGAGTTTACATGATTCTCTTTATTCTTACAGTTTTTGAAGCTCTCCCCTCAATTCAAACAAAGATCGGAGAACATCATTTACATTTACAACTCATTCATATGAGCATGTTCATTCTCCCAGGTTTTGGCACTTTAAGCCCTTTATTCTCAATTCTTAAAAGACATTTGAGGGGCGCCTGGGTGGCTCAGTCGGTTAGGCGTCCGACTTCAGCTCAGGTCATGATCTCGCGGTTTGTGGGTTCGAGCCCGCGTCAGGCTCTGTGCTGACAGCTCAGAGCCTGGAGCCTGCTTCGGATTCTGTGTCTCCCTCTCTCTGCCTCTTCCCTGCTCATGCTCTCTCTCTCTCTCAAAAATAAATAAATAAATACTAAAAAAAAAAAGACATTTGAGGGAATTAGGGCGGGAGTGGGAGTTCATTTTGCAAGGACAGGCATGCGCATGCGTTGCGTGGAAACACACTGTAGCAGCACTTGGTATCTTTAGGGCTCTTGGAGGAAGAGATTCAGAACAGGCAATACATGTGCTTGCATTTCTTTACCCAAGATTCCCGTTCCATTCTCTCTGTGCCCTTTACCCTCTTTTATGCCTCGTAACTATAGGCCAAAATAGGCGGCCCTCAGCCTTAAGAGACAGATTCAATGAGAAATTTAAAGGACTGCCTTGGAGCAAAAGTGTAACTTTTCCTGTGAATGCTAAAAACAAAACAACACATAACGCCGCCCAAAAAAAAGACACCAATAACTCTTATTTCTCCTCACTGCAATTTTAAGTGACAAAGCCAAGTCAAATGGCTATGGGTTGGTTTACTCTTGAAGGTCTAGGAAAGTGCATAGCAGTTGAAAACCACGTAAGACTGCATTTGAGTAGCAAGGAAGGTTAGGAGAGAGAGAACTCTCAGGCCTTTCTTAGCTAAAGTCTGTATCTTATCAAGCTGATAAACATTGGAGATCATCTTGAAGCACTGAGCTAGCATCACCCTATTGGGTATGCCTTTTTCACAAAGGTTTGACAGGCAACAGGTACAAAACTTAAAAATAATTATGCAAAGCAAAATCAAAAGTAATATGACAAATCCGATTTAGAATGTCTTCAAAACCAGGATCCCAAACCTGAAAGTAACTGGCTAACTAGGTCAAAAGACTAGAGGTCATTAGGTGAAGTTTGTTGTAATGAGTGGCCTTATCCCCTGATCTTGTGTAATTGAAATTCTACCTGTCCAGAGGCATTTATGCATGTGCAACAGGTGGTATTTGCTATTGCACAAATACCTTTTTGTTCAGCAAGTAGATAATCAAGGGCTATGCGATTGTCCAAAGTCACTTTAGCCAAGGGCTCAAGTGATCATTGTTGGGCTGTTACTGCTTTGGCTATGGAACCCGCCAGCTCTCCTATTCAGGGAGAAGTTCCCAATCATGTGTTCATTGACACTTACTCCAACAGAAGGGAGAAAGGCCTTCCCTATGAAGGCAAACCTGGAGTCATGAATACTTCCTGGAAGTTCCTGTGTAAGGTAGCTCTAGAGGATGAGTGGGCAGATCAATGGGAGATTTCTGCTTGATTATGGATGTTGACAGGGACAGCTAAACACCTCAATGAGTTCACCAGCTATCTAAACATTCATATACCCTTGGGAAAGGCTAACCACAAACAAAAATGAAACCAGGTGGAGCACAGAAGACTCCAACTAAGGTCTGGTCACTGATAGATCCATTGGCTGGAATTTCCTAATTGGCCTTTTCAAGCTAGAGATCAGAGGAATTGGGATGACATTCTGTGAGGTACCATCCCATCCTAAAGGGGCCTTTTCTAAAAGCCTTAGTAAGGACTCGTCCCATTCCTATTCCGCTTGAGTATGGAGAGTAGATTATAAGGGAAATGGGTTAAAGGTAAGACTAAGGGATCTCAGATGTTATGAACAGATTGGAGTTTCTGGTGACAGATCCAACAGTCAGAAAGGTTTCTTCCTTTTGCAATAGATTGGGAAATACCAGTAAGATCGTTGTCTTTCCAAAAAAGAGAGGGAAAAATTAATGTAAGAAGCAACAGCGAGAAAAAGGTATACAGATCTGGTCTGGGTGTCTTGGAAAAGCTGTCTTTGCAAGATGCCATCTGTTTTCATTACTGGAAATATTTACTTTTAGGTCACTAGTTTGTGTGCAGGGCCAGTTGGGGTTTGGTGCTTTCTTTAGATGTGACACTTGAATCGAGGGGTCTATTCCCTAAAGTTTGGCTACACAGCATTGGTTAACAGTACCCGTAGGGGTCCTTCCAACTAGGTTGAAGAGAGTCTTTTTGGAGGTGTCTTTTCCAGTAGACTAAATCTTTATGTGGCGAGGTATGATGCTAAATGTCTTTGTCTCGTGGGAGTGTGCTGTGAAGCCATTGTTCTACTAAAGCATGGTTCTTCTCAACTGAGGCAATTAGGTCTTTACAATATAGGAGTATATCTCTCCTTTTATCAGCTGTGGATCAGAAGAGGCAGGGGCCAGGTGCTTTGGGTGCCCTGTGACTATCTGAAAAGGTGAGAGTCTATGAGTTCCAAAGGGGATGGATCTCTATTTAGAAGGACCCATGGCAATGCTTTTAGCCAAGGTATTTGATCTCTACAAATTTTGTTGATTGAGTATGAATAGTGCTGTTAGTGCATTCTACCAGCCCTGAGGGTTGAAGTTGGTAAGTAAAGTGTTGTAGGACCCGCCAAACAGTACACATCTATTCAAGTACTTGACTCATGACTAGTGGCTGTGAAACTCAAGGGGGGTTCTCCAGGTAGTAGTAGTCTTTTCTAACAGACTTGCCACAGAAGCGGCGGTGGCCCGTATACAAGGGAAAGGTTCAGTCCAGTGAAAAAACATACAAACTATACCTGAAACATATTCATATCCATGAGATGGGGCAAACTGTGTGAAATCTATTTGTCAAACCTCAAATGGTCCATTGGTCATTTTAAAATACTGCAGACCAGTGTGGGCAGGTATCCAAGGACTGTATTTAGAACAGGCAAGACAAGCTAGATAGGCTTTTCTTGCAACTTTATTAATATTTTCCTACCAATATTTGTTCATGAATGCTATCGTTTTGTCAGTAGACCAATGGTTTAGTTCATGTACAGTGGTAAGTAGTGGGAATTTAGGAATTTTTGGGTAGGGCTGGATTGTTATTTGGTCCAAATCAGAGTTATCTCTTTTTATTGAACCAATGATTATTAGATTCACAATAGTGTTTTTTGTTGTTTGTTTGTTTGTTTTTGTGTTTTTTATTTTTTATTTTCTAGGGCCAATTGTTGGGTGTTTCTGGTCAATTTTTCCAAATTATCACTTAGGAGGACATCCCTTTAGACCATAACAGAGGGTTGGTATTGGTGTCCTTGACAGAAATGTTTTTGACTGAAACGTCAGCAAGGGGGTTTCCTTTGGGAGTGGAGTCTGGAATGCCCGGGACTCATAATAATATCCAGAGCAGCGAGGAAAACTAAGCATCTAATACATTTTGGAGATGGGAACCATTTTTAATTTTATCCCCATTGGAGGAAAGGAAACTTAGCTACTTCCATAACATCTCAAAGTCATGAACTAACCCAAAGGCATACCTCCTATCGGTGTGAATATTTGCAGTTTTACCCTTGACTACGGTGCAAACCTGAGTAAGGGCATATAACTGAGCCTGTTGGGCCAGAGTTGCCAAAGATAAAAGTACTGCCTTGACAAATTCAAAAGGAGTTGTTGCAATAGCATTCCCAGCATGATATTTACCACTTTCATCCTTTAATACATCCTTTATACTATCAGTATACCATGAAAAATCTGCATTGGTAGCGTTTTCTATAAATTATCACAGGGAATCAAAAGGTGATTTGTCAGTATCGAGCAGAGGTGGGGGGGTTTCATCAGCAAAAGAGGGGAGAGGAATAGCAGGGCCGAGGTTATTACAGTGAGGAAGAGTTATGTGAGGAGCAGTTAGCAAAAAGATTTCATTGGAGGTGAGATGGCTGGCCGAATGGTGTTGAGTGTAGTGAGAATTCAGAGGGGCTTCTGCATAGGGCATAAGAATGGTTAAAGGGAATTCCGTGATTATTTCTTCAGTGGCCTTATCCAAAAGGGCAGTGGCAGGAATGGCTCTGAGGCAGGGGAGGGATCCTCTTGCCACAGGGTCCAGTCGTTGGCTATAATACCTATGAATTGATGATGGACCCCATGCTTTTGGGTGAGTACTCCAAGGATATTGCCTTCTTTCTCATATACAAAGAAAAAAAAGGGAAGTTGATGATTAGGTGTCCAAGTGTAAGGGGCTTTGTCAAGCTTTTCTTTAAAGTTCCAATCTTTCCAATTAATATGATCAGGCTTGTCATTTTTCAGTAAAGCATGTCAAGTTTGGGCCATAAGAGAGAAATTTGGAATCAAATTTTGAAAGTAGCCAGCTAGTCAGAGAAAACCTTATTATTGGCATGTCATTTTGCACTGGAATAGTTCAGGATACCATGAAGCCTAGCCGGGTCTAAATGTAGGCCCTGTTCCAAGATCAAGTGCCCTGAATGTCAAGTGTGAGCAAAACTGCGATTTTTCTTTGGAGACTTTATATCCCTGTAAGGCTAAAAGTTTTAACAGGTGGATGCTGTCTCCTCTGAAGTGGTTTGAGAAGAGGAGATGAGAAGCAAGTTATCTACATACTGTAACAAAGTAAAACTGGCAGAAAGCTTTGTCATCCGAATCAGTCTTTAAAGTTTGTGAAAAGTAAGAAAGATTCTCAATAAAACTCTGGGGCATTAGTGTTCAGGTTTATTATGGCTCTTTCCAAGTGAAAGCAAAAAAATATTGGCTAGTCTTATCAACTAGAATACTAAAAAATACAGTACACGCATCAATTACAGTGAAAGATTTGCCTCAATGGGAGTGGATGTCGGTAGCATATGGGGGTTAGGAGCAACAGGGTGCCAAGGGATAATAGTGCTATTTATTGCTCACAGGTCCTGAACAAACCTCCATCCCAGACCACTGGTTTTCTCATACATAAAATAGAGTAGTGTTAGAAGGACCAGCGCAGGGGATAATGAGGCCCTGAGCCTTGTAATCTCTATTATGGGGTTGATTCCTTAAATGCTTTCTTTATTTATAGTTATTGGTTAATTCCGGGGAGAGGTTTCAAGGGGTCTATTTGAATCCTGACGAAAGGTGCACCATGGATTCTGCCAATATGAGTTGAAGATTTTGCCCAGAAAAAGGAAGGTAGTAGGGACAAATCTAGTAGGGACAAATTATCAGTGCTCTCAGACTCAGCTATAAAGCAAATAAAAGATGATGAAGAGGGATTCAATTAATCTGGTTGGCAATTTTGATTACTACCACAAAATGCTAAAATTATTTCCCCCATTTGGGAGAAAGAAATTCCAGCATATTTTTCTAAGAATCTTGGCCCAATAAATGAATAGGGGTAGAGCGACTAAGGAGAAGAGGGTGGTTATCTCTTGAAGGGCCTAGACAAAACGGAATAGGTTCAGAGACTGGAACCTGTGGAGGGTTATTACAGACCCCCACTATTTGAGTCATTTGAGTATTCTGAGCCAAGGGCTGCTTCAGTGGTACTAAGCACTGAGAATGTAGTTACAGTGTAAAAAGAGCAGAGAGAGATGCATCCTCCATCTGAAGAGTTGTTTCTCCTAGTTACTTAAGATGTGGAATTAGAAAAAGCCCCTGTACTTCCTGGGAGCCCCAACACTGGGAATTAGGAGGACACTAGGAAGGTTGGCTAGAAGGTGGAAGGCGTCTAGAGTGCTTAAGTTTGTAACAGTCTTTTTTCTAATGTCCTGGCTCTTTGAAATAATAGCAGAGACCTTGACATTTTTTGTTTTGTTGAGAGGCCTCCATTTGCTGGAGTTGACTATTAAGAATTTTGGTGGACTTTTTTTGGTTGAATCATGTAGGGTGTTGGCAAGGCAATTTGCCAAATTAAATTTGGAGTGGACATAGTTACCCATTCCACCTGGTCCTTTTATCTAGAAGAGAAAGATCCCAGTGGGTTCAGCCCACTGATGAACATAGAGTTACAAGTCCCTGAGTGGATTCAACATTTAAAGGTAGACCAGGTTTTTCTTTAAAAACAACTTAGAGGGGTGCCCCGGTGGCTCAGTCGATTAAACATCCGACTCTTGCTTTTGGCTCAGGTCATGGTCTCACAGTTCATGAGTTTGAGCCCTGCATTGGGTTCTGCACTGACAGTGCAGAGCCTGCTTGGGATTCTTGGTCTCCCTCTTTCTCTGCCCCTTCTTCACTCTCTCTCAAAATAAATAAACTTAAAACAACAACAACAACAACAATTTGGAGCTGGCTATAATAATCATGCATGGGCTCACCGGCTTCTGGGCATAAACCTGAATCTTATTCCAATTGGTAGGTTTGGGGAAAGCCCTAGTAACTGCCTGGTGAAGTTGTTTAGCAGTTCCATGAATTTGATCATGTAACAGGGCAGACGATCATGCCTTACAGTTCTCAGACTTCTAGAGATCTTTCTAGATTGTCCCAATTGACGGTGTTCATCCAGAGTTACACCTGGCCCTGCAGACAGGCATGGGGACCTGATATAAAAGTGAGAAGCTGGGTTGATAAGTCAGAGTAACTATATTAAACTCCTCAGCAAATTTTTGAGGATCCTTGATCACTTTGGGAAAGTGTTTGTCACTTTCAGTTCAGCCTTAGTGCAGGGACTGTAAAAGATTAGGGGTTTAGCATTTGGCTCCTCAGAGGGTCTGACTTTAAAGGAGCAGTTTTTACTAGGCTGGGGAGAGGAAGAAATGGGTGAGGCCTGGAGGAAAAGGGAAGTTCCATGAAAGGATTAGAATGAAGAAATGGAGGGTATAAAGAAGGTAGAGCCAGTGCAGGAGGGAAAAAGCATGATGGTACCAGGACATCTGGCATAGAGGTCTGTTGTGCACCTGGAGACCGGGAAGGGTGAGGTGAGCAAATGGTGCCTGAGACAAAGAGGATGGAGGAAGGGAGAAAGGCTTCAGCAGCCTTTTTGTCTTCCATTAATTGTTTACCTTGGTTAATTTAGAAATGATATTTTGTAAAGAGGAGATTTAAGAATCCTGAAAATGTCTGGAAGCCTCAGGTTACCAGTTAAAATAGGCATCCTATCATCATCATCATCATCATCATCATCATCATCATTTCATTTTAGAGCCTTGGCAATTTAGTTCTGAAAAAAATGTTTGGGGAGGTTGAAAGTTCCGCATAATAGCCATCGTAGTTTAAATTATCTTTAGCTAACCTGGCCCATGTAATTAAAAATGTTCATGAGGAGGGCCCATAGGGTTTAAAACTAAGTGAGGGTCCCAGAAAAGGGGCTCTCGTGAGAGAATTTGGAGGTTTGGGATTTCATTACTCAAAACCAAGATTCAACAAAACAAAAAAAGTACTCACCAGAAAAGACAAAGCCTTCACAGAAACAGAAAAGATAAAGCTTTTAAGCAGATTCCAAATTAAGCCTGGAGAGCTCAGAACTCGAAGACGGTGGGTCTTTAATCCAGGAGAAAACTTACCTCAAACTCCAGCATCAACGAAAAAGCAGTGAGAGCTCAGTGGCCTCAGTGGGTGCCAGCACCTGTTTGCTCACCAGCCTTGGGGGTGCTGGGGTTCTTCTCTGGATCCTACTTCTTTGACACCAAGTGAGGTGTTTGCTCACCAGCCTTGGGGGTGCTGGGGTTCTTCTCTGGATCCTACTTCTTTGACACCAAGTGAGGTTGACCTTAAAAGTCAAACATTCAGTTATTTTACCAGCAAAATGGGTTTATTCAGGAATAGCAGAGAAATCACAATTCAAGGCATGTGAGCTATGGTAAAACCACAGGCAAATCTGGAGGCCAAAGGAAAGGAGTGTTACTTTGTAGAGAAAAGGAGAAAGTTGGGGGGCTGCTTTGAACAAAAGGCTACCAGAGGAACGCCAAGGGTACAGGGTGGTGACAGTTTCTCATTGTCTAAGTTGTGGTCTTTTCTCATTGGGCTGAGGTAGTTGCTGGCATGGAGAAGTTCTTCCTCCTGCTGGAGTGGTAAAGTAGGCTTCTACCTGTTGAGAATGCAAGACACATCTCTTTGGATTGGGGTCTGCAATTGAAGAGCATGGTATGAAGTGAGAGCTTCTCCTTCTGGCCTCCCTACCTCATTTTTTTTTTTAAACGTTTATTTATTTTTGAGAGACAGAGCATGAGCAGAGGAAGGGCAGAGAGACAGAGCATGAGCAGAGGAAGGGCAGAGAGAGAGAGGCAGATGCAGAATCCGAAGCAGGCTCCAGGCTCCGAGCCATCAGTACAGAGCCCGACGCGGGGCTTGAACCCACAGACATTGAGATCAGGACCTGATCCGAAGTCGGCAGCCCAACCGACTGAGCCACCCAGGTGCCCCTCCCTACCCCATTTTAAATGAGGTCTCCTTTATTCAACTCCCTAATTGCAACCAAAGAGACAGACCCAACAGGAAGGTGGAAGTAGTTCCAGGGGAGTCTAAATTAAGAGGAAGTGGGGAAAGTGTCAAAAGTCAAAAAGAATTCCTGCTATTGGAGTGGACTACCTGGTGCTTAAAATGTGTATTTGTAAGGAAGATGCTAATTAACATGAGGTCTCAAAAAATAGTTGAAATTATACGAGCAAAATTGTAAAGCAGGTTAGGTATCTTAAGGATTCTGATTCTAACTGCTTATGTGAGTTGCTTATAGTTTTAAGCAAAAATGATACATGATTATGCAACATAATACCTCCTCTATATATGAAGTTAACCTGGTTGGTTTTTGTGATTGAAACAGTAAATTTTACTTATGTGTGCTTTCTGTAAATTTGTATTCGTGGAATACGACCCGTTATTTACTACTTGAAGCAGCATAGCAGGAATTCCTTAAGAGTTTATTTTGGATGCAATGGATCTGTAATACTGGGCATCGTCCTGAACAGTTTACAAGTATTAGCTCATTTAATCCTGACTGTAGTCCTCTGCTGTACTATGATTAAACTCATTTTACATATAAGAGAAAGAGACCTAGAAAGGTTAAAAAACATAGACAAGTAAAATAATATATAATTGGCAATGGCAGTGTGGTTTGCCTCAAGTGCCTCTGCTCGGCTCTTAAGCCTTACGTTGTGGCATCTCTAGTTAGAACCACTGCCTGGTCCCTTAGTCCTCAATGGAGTAGGATCAGTGTTAGAAGTGGAAAATGGGTTGCTCTAGGGCTGAATCTGTGAAGCATTGTTACCTTAACAGGAGGAGAGAAGGTAAAAACAATATAATAAATAGAGGACAGATTTCAAAAAAGCAAAGTCATCTGGGACATTTGTGTTTGTAGAAGGATTTAACTACCATTGGGAAATTTGGGTTGTTATTTAGTATTTACAAAGTCACTTCTAAGAAAAAGCCTTGAAATTCTATCAGGTAAATCAATGGAAACTATCCCTCAGGTGACTTTCGTCCAGAAAAGCTTTTCTCACAGAACAGTACAATAATGATACAGGCATAACGATACCCTGGAGCTGGTAAGAGCCCCCTTCCATACACACAGATGCATATATATTCATATATGCAACTTGATAAGGCGGAGTTGTGTGTGACTCACTTTAAAACATTCCCATGAATATCCAGTTAAAGCTTTTGGTGTATCTTTGGGCAAATATCATATATGTGCAGTTCCTTAGTTCCCTGCTTCTTTCTCATTAACACTCAGAATTGAAATTTTCTAAAGTATAATATTTTAGTGTAATTAATTCACCTGTACCAATCCATCCATCTTCAAAAGTTATCAATATTCTACCACTATTATATCCTCCACCCACTCTCCCCACCCCTTCCTGATTATTATTTATACCTCATTGTTTGTAAAATTTATATGCCTTTAATTGAAATGTGCACATCTTAGTTATATAGTTTGAACAAATGTATGTACATGTGTGACCCATGTATTTATCATACTATAGAACATTTGTATTTCACCAGAAAGTTTCCTCCCAGAACCCCTACCCCTTATGGTAACCAGGCTCTAAGATGGTCTACAGAGATCACTGTATTCCCTTGTATAATCTCCTCCCACACTGAATATGGTTGAACAAGGTAACCCAGATGGCGTTATAGATACGATGCCGTATATCTTTAAAGATATTTCAGATTTTCATCTTGCTCTCTTTTGAATCACTTGTTCTGGGAAAACCCAGCTGCCAGGCTGTGAGGATACTCAAGGCACTGTGGCAAGAAACTGAGGCCTACGGAGGCCTGAGTCAGTAGGGACCTGAAACTTTTGCCAACAGCCATCTGAGTGAGCCATCTTAACAATGAATCAGCCAGCCCCGGTCAAACCATCGGATGACTGCAGTCCTGGCCACTCTCCCGATTTCAGTCTCACAAAAGATCCTGAACCAGGCCATTTGGGCTATGGCACTCCCCAATTTCAGAAACTATTTGATAATAATCGTTTGTTATTTTAATCTGTTAAGCTGGGGGTAATTTGTGGTACAGCAATAGATACTACTGCATTCCCAATATATTTGTTGTGATTTTTTACATTATTATTAATTTTGCCTATTCTAGAACTTCATACAAATGGAATCATACTGTGTGTCATTAATAATTGATTTTTTTCAATATATCTATCTATCTATCATCTATCTATCTATCTATCTATCTATCTATCTATCTATCTATCTATCATGTAATTCCCATGCCCAACATTGGGCTCAAACTCACAACCCCGAGATCAAGAGTCACATTCTCTACTGACTGAGCCAGCCAGGTGCCCCAGTAATTGATTTTAAAATATAATTTTATTTTTAATAGTTTGAACTTTCCTTGAGAAGTTTCTGAAGAAATTAGTTTTTCATTGAATTACCAAAAGAGCAATGTCCAATGGAAAATAGTTTTTAATTGCCTTACCAAGTTCTTATTCATGTATGTATGTGTGCAGGTATGTGTTTGTGTAACCCATTATTTATTAGCCTTTTCATCACATTTGTTTAAAGAAAATTACTTTTTTAACCCTTAGGAATGATCTTTTTGGGGTATCCCACTAGGTATACCTAGGTATACCTAGGTATTTCACTAGGACCTAGCTCTGGGCCTTGAACCCAGTTCGTGTTCATTAATACAAGGTAAATAAATACATAAGTAAGCCAATCAGTTATTGCCAACAATTCCAAATGTCTGGGTGATAAAGGATTAGATTGTGTGGTTCTTCCTACCTGTTCTTCATTTTGTCACTCATGCTTGCTGACCTGTAACCAGTGTCACAAACCATAATAGAAGTAGGTGTTGAACAGGGCCAGTCAGAGATTTCTGTGGCAATCAAAAGCAGCTGGGACAGGGTCTTGCATCATTGTGGACCCAAAGCACATACCACCTGCAGATTTTGGCTACTAATTCTTAACTCAGAAATGTCAGGATGATGTTACAAAAATGGACAAAACATAGTTTCTCTTTTCTGGATCCAAGTTTTACCAGTGTCTCTGGATAATCCTGCTATTTATTTTGGAGAACATATACATTAATTCCAAAGATGTTAAGATAGGAAAATCTAGGTCCATTGTATTCATAACCAATATGGGATATGAAAATTCTATTCTACAATAGAATTTTGAAATTTGTTGCTTAAGGAGATAGAGATGAAATTGCCGAATTCTGTTATCAGTGATAATGACCTCTTGGAAGCCCCTGGGTCATCTGCTTACATTAGGAGACCACCTCAAATGTAAATCTTTGCACCCAGTTACAAGCGGATCATGGATTTAGAACACTGTAAAGATAGTCTTTTATAGTCATACTCAAAAGACTAAGTTCACCTTGTGTTGATTTTTCTTTTTTTCCTTGAGTATATTTCTCTCTTATTATTATACACAGCTAAAAGTGGTTCATATTCCTTGAACCCCAATCACTAGGTAAGTGGAAAAGTAGGTAACCAGGACATAAATTCTCAAGCCTCAAAATATGATGGCGACAAGTCAAAAAAAACCAAAAGAGCCAATTTCAAGGGGCTCCCATTGGTTCAAACTGGGATAATTGGAAGAACATAGTTAATAGTGATAGTGATGGATTATAACACATGAGTATAACAAAAATCCATGAGTCCATGCTGATATGAGTACATTTAAAGGATAAGGAACTGCTATTAAAGTAGAATTCTTTTTTTTTTTTTAATTTTTTTATGTTTTTATTTATTTTTGAAAGCAAGAGAGACAAAGCATGAGTGGGAGAGGGGCAGAGAGAGAGGGAGACACAGAATCCGAAGCAGGCTTCAGGCTCTGAGCTGTCAGCACAGAGCCCGACACGGGGTTCGAACTCACAGACTATGAGGTCATGACCTGAGCCGAAGTTGGACACCCAACTGACTGAGTCACCCAGGCGCCCCTTAAAGTAGAATTCTAAAAAGTATAGAAAGAATGATGAAAATAGAAAAGTCATATCTGGCAAAAAGGACAGGAATAATTCTTTAAGGCAAGAACCATCAATGGGTATTAAATTAGCACATGAAAGTATTTACATAGACCTGAAGTATCTTCCCACAAGATCCTTATCAGTTACAAAGAGAAAAATAGTAACATTATAGTACAGAAACCTGGCAGACATCCCTTTAACCAAGTGATCAATGTTACCTTTAACTTTAAAGAGATAAATTGATGTCACATGCCTTCTGATATTCCCCATGAGAAGGACGCAACATCATTTCACTGGCATTCTTGCCAAAAAACATATATCCTGAATTTAATCATAAGCAAACATCAATCAAACCCAAATTGAGGGATACCCTACAAAACAACAGGCCTATGTTCTCTACATATACCACATTCTAAAAGACAGACACTAAGAAAGTGTCTAGATCAATGTTCTGGAACTTTAGCATACATCATAAACATCTGAGAGGGTTTGCTCAAATGCATATTGGTGTTTCCTACCCTCCCCCTACGAGTTCCTGATTCGTAGGTCCGGGACAGGGCCTGAATATTTGCATATCTAACAAGTTCTTAGGTGATACACATGCTGGTGGTCTAAGGACCACACTTTGAGAACCAAAGGTCTACAATGGACAGACTATAGCCCATCAGCCACACCCAGCTTTTATATAGGAAAGCTGGTTGTTTTCCTAAATAAAATTGTATCGGGACATAGCCACACCCATTTGTTTATGTACTGTCTGTGGTTACTTTTGGCCAAGTTGAATAGTATTACTAGATATCATCTGGCCCACAGAGAATAAAATATTTATCACTTGACCCTTTACAGAATCCGTTTCCTAGCCTCTGGTATAGAATCTGGTTTAATTATACAACATGAGAACTAAATATGTGACTCTTGAATTGGAACCTGGATAAGATCAGTGATATTAGTGGAAAAATCAGCAAAATGTATGAGATCTGCAGACTAGGTAGTAGATATTATCAGTATTTTTCTGGTTTTGATGGTTGTACTGTGGTTCTGTAAGATGCTAGCATTTCAAGAATCTGAGTGGAGGGTATATGGGAATTCTTTGTATGATTTTTGCAACTTTGCGTAAGTCTGAAATTTTTCTGAAATAAAATGTTTGAAATGTACCATAAGACAACTAAAAAAATCCCACAAGTTTTGTCCTTTGTAAGCTCACTGTTACACACGTGATCAGGTTAAAGATGGTTAGAGAAGTTACCCCAATCTGAATTGTTTCCTGAATAACAAGGAAAATTGTACTACATTACAGAACAAGCTTCAACTCATAGAACCAAAATTGATTGCAAAACTTCTACCAGGATAGAATAAACTGCAAGAGGCACTCTTGAGTTTAGAGGGGAAAAAAGCATTGGCACCCGATTGGGCTCTCAACTGCACCCCCTTGTCAGGAAATACTACCTGTCAGGAGCTGTCATGGGCAAGACAGTACTTGGTTGGCTCATAGTAAACATTCTCTATTATTATTTGTTCTTATTGTTTCTATCATCACGCTTGCTTTTGTTGTCATGAAATCCCCAGATTGCAAGCCGACATGTTTGGAGGGCCCAAAGAGGTACTATTTGGGACACATCTCACACTGTGGCCATTGCAGGGACTCGAGTAGTGTGGGGATTCAGGGGTGTGCAAGGCTTTCAGCTTTGAGTACCCTTTATTCCCTGTGGACCTCTCTATACCCGATTATCTCGCTCTGTTCCAGCCTCTCCGTACAGATGGCAAAGAGGGATTCATTCTGATTTCCTTTCTCTCCTACCCCGACCCTTGCTAAGCCATCACAGATTTTTCCTGGTAACAAAACAATTTAGGAATTTATCTATAATAAGCTAATAGCCTCAACAATGCTAATCTTCACATGTTTAAAAATTATGTCTATGTATCTATATATGCGTATATATAAGTGTATGTATAAACAAACCAACGGGGTAATGTGCAATTTTCTTTTTTCTTTATGTAACTTTTTACTTTTTGTTTGTACTTGAAATTTCCCCATGACAGGTCTCCGGCCTGGTACTTAAGCCTGCCTGAGGCCTTGAGCTCAAGGAAACACTCTCTGGAGGGAAAATGGAGCTCCTGCCCCACTGTCACTTGTTCCCTTGTCATGATCACGCTTTATGTATGTTTCTGCCCTCCTAACATTTTATGACCAGGGATAGAAAAAAAGAGGCAGAAGGCATACCAGCTCCAAAATGGATCACAGGCAGAAGTTGGGGAACCCTGGTGAATCTCTAGAAGCATATTCCACCCACTACAACCTTGTGTGTACAGGATGATTTCTATTGAGCCCTCTTTACACACATGTTTTCTAGTCCTCGCTGCATACCGCCAGTGAGAGGTAGGCTTCAGTATCCCCTTTTCCAAGGTGAGGAAACCGGCCATGAGGGGAGAATGACTTGCCCAGGCTACACAGCTTGCAAGTCACAGCTTGTTCACATTTAGCTCATTTTTGTTGTTGTTGTGTTGTTTCGTTTCATTTTTTAAGCAAAGATTATAGGTAGTATGCTAGGAGCCCTGTCATGGATACCACACAAAGTTCCTGATCTTCACAGCTTCAGTCTGTGACTGAAGTCTTCAAGCATCCCCTACTAATTTTAATTCCTTTTTCCACACCAGTCAAGACTTATAGCAATAACCTCTCCTCCTCTTATAACAACAAACACTTATGACAATAAGAGCCACTGACACCAGCTCCTTCATGCTTAAATGATTTGGGGAATGTCTAGCTTCCTTGAGTCTCTTCTTACACACGTCACGCTTTCTCCCATTCCAGTCTCATTCATCTAAGAGTATCTTTGGAACAGAAAGCGTCCTGTCATATGGCTCAAAGAAGAGACAGAGAAGACCTTTCATCCTGGGAGTGGGCATTTTCCTTTGGAAGAGAACCAGCTGGCTGACTGCCTCGCACCTCCTGTCGCCTGATGCTGACCCTGGCAAGCCCTGGAAGCTGTCGGAGACACTGAATGGTTGGAGCCTCCACTCTGTTGGATTTAAGGGCATCTCCAGGGTTTGCAAGGAGGTACTGTGTTGCATTTCAAAGTAATTTCCTCAGCAAAATAATTTTTTCTGTTAATTTTAAGTGTTTTTATTATTTTTTGAGAGAGAGAGAGTACAAGCAGGGGAAGAGCCAAGAGAGAGGGAGACACAGAATCTGAAGAAGGCTCCAGGCTCCAAGCCGTCAGCACAGGGCCTGACACGGGGCTTGAACTTATAAACAGCGAGATCATGACCTGAACTGAAGTTGGCTGCCCAACCGACTGAGCCAGCCAGGTGCCCTTGTTAATTTTTAACTTTTAAAAATCGGTGTAGGAATTGAATATTTTGTTGTGTGATAATGGCAATGTGGTTATGTACGAAAATACAAATGTTTAAAAAATTTTAAAAATAGGGGACGCAGTTGACCAAAGTCTTGATAATTGCTGAATCTGTGTCATGGGGTTCATTGGCCCATTAGCTTTACTTCTGAGTATAGTTTTGGAATTTTTCATAACAACAATTTATTTTTTATTATTTCTTTATTTGAGAGAGAAAGAGAGAGCATGCATGCATGCAAGCAAGTGGGAAAGGGCAGAGGGAGAAGGAGAGAGAGAACCTTAAGCAGGCTCCGTGGCTAATGTGGAGCCCAGACCCTGAGATCATGACCTGAGCAGAAATCAAGAGTAGGAGGCTTAACCGACTGAGTCACCCAGATGCCCCTATTTTTCACTTGTTTTAAAGTCACTTATACTTTTAGGAAGTGGTAAAAATATCATGAAATCAAACAAACAGAAAGTGTGCAATCTCTAAAAGGTTGGAACTTTCTATTTGGGTCTCTGTTGTATTGCTTAGAACACAAATTTAATGATATCTTTTAAGCCCTAAATAAAAAGCTGCCTCTTAAATAAAAACAGTATAAAAATATAATAAACACCTTGATATTTATTATAAACAATAGAAGGATAAATAGTAACATAATAAGTCATACAGCATAATATACATAAGATCACATATAATAATAAACTCTGGTATTAATATAAATAATTGTTCTTATAGATTATTAAAATTATTAATTGTAAATAGGTCGGTATAATAAATACTGGTACTCCACTATCATGGTGCTGTTGCTATCTTTGTGTACAATTGAGGAAATAGCAGCTGGCCATGTGACCCTCAGCCTTCTTCCAGGGGTGTAGTAGGACAGGCTGGTTTATTTATGCTGGGGTAACAAATACCACTTGCTTCATCAAGCTATCCTCCATGTCTTTTGTGTCAGAAGGTCTTGTGAAATGGACACATAACACATAGTCGTCAGATTGCTACCGCAGGGGAAGGGAAAACTGGAGGCTCATTTGGCCCAGAAATAGGAAGTATCCCTTTCACAAATTAGTGCATTGTCTACAACTAGCTACAGGGCCTCACCTGGCTGCAAGGGAAGTGGGAGTAAGTCATGGTCATTTAGTGAGCAATACATTTCTCTGACATGGGTGGATATATGACCAGTAGAGCTCCAACCCAGATCTGAATATGAGATCACTTCTGGCTATGAAGATTCAAAGGCCATGGGAAAGAAACGTTGTTTTTACTGGATCTTCTAGAATGAACAGTCTCTGGTGAAGCAATGTTGGGAGTGGAAGGGTGGTGGTGGGAAGGGGTACCTACCAATAAAGGAACAGCATAGAAATAATAAAACACTAAATGTTTTAGAGATCTATTTTGCTACAAAGGACAGGCCCTGTAGGAAGTTCTGGGAATGAAGCCTAGAAATCATCAGTCAATTATATAGAGTCATATATACCATGCTAATGGGTTTATACTCTAGACAAATTTACTGACATTTTTTTTTAACTTCGTTTGTTTGTTTGTTAGTTTATTTATTTACATAATCTCAATATGAGGCTCAAACTCAGAACCGTAAGATCAAGTGTCTCATGCTCTTCTGACAGAGCCAGCCAGGCATCCTCAAATTTACTGAAAGTTTTTGACACTTGAATTGGTATAATGGAACAGGTAGGGACATCTAACCATGCCATGCCATGGGTGAGGATTCCCTAAACGTAGAAAAGTATGGTGACTTGTGTAGGGCCATATAGGTAATTAGTAAAAGAACCAGGGTTAAACTTTCTGTTTCCTCATTCCAAGTTCAGATTTTGTGTAGCTTTTTCTTGATTATGACATGATTCAGGAAGATTAATTCAGTAGTGGTGTACAGAATGGATACAATCGTAGGAAGGCCAGAGATGGGAAGACCAATTTAGCTAATATTATAATTTTTTTCCAAATGATGGAGAAAGGACCCTGAATGAGGCTGTTTTTCCAAGAGGTATAGAGAGAGACGTGATCAGAGCTTGAATGAGAGAAATGCCCTCCCACTGGAGTCAGAGAACACTTCCCCACGCCTTTGTGACTTCATGTACCAGGATGTCAGCCACATTTGTACTTCTACCTCTAGTGAGCTCGCAGGGGGGAAACGAAGCTGTGTGGCTCAATCCCACAGTTTCTCCCCTTCTTTTCTTTCTCTGTCGTGCAGTGTGGGGATGGGGGCCTGTGGTGGTCAAGCTTAGCTTTCAACTGGTGGGTGAGTTGAATTCTGTGTTGCAGGGGAGAGTGTTAGCATGTTCATGTGACCATGGATTTCAAGTCACATATGCAGGCTCAGCATTATCAATGAAATTGCTATTCCTCTGGTTACCATTTGTGTCTCTACTGTGTTTTCATTTCTTAGTTGGTTCTATACTCAGGAAAAGAAAGCGTGGTTATTCATTATCCTCCTCAAGCTTCAATAGAAGGAATAGAGGCTGTACAAAAGGAATCATAATTTTGGGATAGAAAAGACCTCAGAAATTTTTCTGGTCAACATTTTCTATTTATAAGAAAAGGAGCTGCATTCTAGAAAGTTTGGCATACTTCAGGTGACAGTTGCAGCTGAGTGTTGAGTACTACTAATTCAGAGATCTTTCTCTTTCTAAATAAGGATATGATGGTAATGGGGAAAGAGCCAACTATAAACAGACGTAAGAAGCCAGCAGCATGGATAGCAGCGAGGTAGGTGTGTAGGCCCAGAGCTGTATATTTAAGAGATTTTTTTTCCCCCCTATGGAAGTTTTATGTGTTTGGTAATTGAATCTCTCACAAATTCTGTTATGCTTTCTACCTTTGGAGGTATGTATTGCAAGTGTAAGTCCTTCTTTTTCTTCCTCTGTGTGTTATGTAAATATGTATCTAGAAAATACAAATCGATATAGAAAATACAAGTATATATATATGTATATATATATGATGTAAGTAAATATTTATAGTTTGTTTTTTTACATCACAAATCTTAATCCAATTGGAATTTTGATATGACATGAAGTAGGACATGTTTAAATTTTCATGTCAAAATATCATTTAATTCATTTTCTGGAAATATAATTAGTTGGAAAACCCATTTTTTCTCACTCATATGAAATACCACCTGTATCATATATCATCTCTTATATATGCCTGGGACTTTTCTGAACTTTCCTTTGTCCATCGATCTGTCTGGCTATATCTTTGCCAATTCCATTCTGTTGTAGGTAGTGTTGAACTTCACCTGACAATCATCATGGACAGTGTGGGAAAAGGTCAGGCACTGGGTTCAAGCTTACCTGGGTTTGAATCCACGGTATCTCACTTGTAGATGTATGTCCATGTGGATGTGAATTAACTCTCTGAACCTCTGAGTTTATTCATTGTCGTGATAAGATAAGATTTGATAAGAATTGTCATTAACTAACAATTTCAGAGGTCAGAGAAAATACATGTAAAGCACTTACCACTCTTTGGTCCACAGTAGACCTTCAAGGAGGAGAACTACCATTGCCACTGAGTGATAGTAGAAAGAAGTGAGATCTAGGAGAGACAGAGGTGGAAGTCCAAGTGCAGGGCTCTGAACTCAGGATCCTCACATTAGAAGTGTGGAAGGAGGAAAAGGAGCCTCTGAAGGAAAGGACAGAGTGGTAGAGGAAATAGAAGTGGCAGATTAAAGGAAACAAAAATGGTTAGGCAAAAGTGTCAAATGTTTTATACCAGTTTACAAAGATGAAAGCTGGGAAGAATCTAGTGATTAGAATGTCACTTCTTACTTCCTTTAAGATAACAATTCCAGGGATATATCTGAGCAGAAGCCAACGGAGGAAGAGTGTCATCAGGGTTAGCCCATTTGCTTGTTCTTATTGACCTGATTCTTTACTGCGTGTGAGGAGCCAAAATGTACTTGACTTATCTGAAAGAGCCTGAATGTCAATTCAAGGTCAGCCGTCATCAATTTGAGAGTCTTCCTGCCTTGTTTAACTGGAGTAGCTTGGTCTCTTTTGGTTCGAATAAACTGCTTTATACATATGTTTTCAAAAGCTGTATAGTGTAATTGCAAATATATCTCTATAATGTTTTCTTTGGAAATGATTATTTTATATGTTAACACCACTGATCTAGCTCAACCATCTTTTAAAGATGCCACCTCACCACTTGTGCCAAAATAAGTTTCTTTGTTTACTTATCTCTAGTGATCACTTTATCGCTGGAAAGAAAAAGAAACCCCATCTAGAACAATTAAATCAGGCAACCTTCCAAAGGCCAGCGGTCACCGCACAGTCATTGGATGAGCACGCCGCATTCACTCCTCTTCGCATATGCCGTTTTGCTTGTGAGTTAACTGCACCGACAGGGAAAATGAGGTTGGAGAATCCCTGACATGGCCAAGAGTTTTCTTTGTGGAATGAGATTTTAGACAAAGTTAAAAACCTATTGAGATGTTTGTGGTGTGAGGTGCAATCTTCTACAGGGTCATAGGGATCGTATATAGGAGAGTTTTTCCATGACGAAGAGATTTCTTGGGTCACTGATTAAACAGTGATCCTATTGCTTTAGTCAAAGCTCATGTCCCCTTCTCCTTTGGAGTCTAGAGTATTTAAAGCAGTTTATTCAAACTAGAAGTTCAGCTCTGTTTAAATAAGATGGGGAGACCCAGAGCCCCCCTTGACTGGCCTCTTGCATGCCACCATGCAGGAGCTTAGTGTGAAAACCGCCATAATTGCTTGTATCTTTTTTTCTAATATTTTATGATTCTTTTAAACAAAAGAAACTCCAGTCAGAGTTCATTAAACCTTAAGAGAATTGTGAAGGAGGAAAATAAGCCAATGGATTGGAGGGGTGTAGGACTTCATGAATGGCTCAGGCCGTTATTGCTCTCCCAGGACCATTGCTATAGCTCATCTGACACTGTGACTCAAAGTCCAACTCTGTAAGATAACCTTTACAGGTCTTCTGACCTGCCCCTGAGGGGCCATTCCAACTTGATTTCTTATTATGAATTGTCTTGTATCCTTGCCCTGCTCCAAAGGAACCTGTTCTTACACTCTGCCTTTGCTCATGTTATTGTTTTCCTATCTGGGATGTACTCTCCCCGTATTCAAGATCCTGCTACAATGCCACTCTCTTAAAGCCTTCCCTGATTCTTTCGGGTAAAAGAAATCTCCAACGTTTAAAAATTTTTAAAGTTTTAAAAAAATTTATTTGACAGAGAGAGAGAGAGAAAGAGAGAAAGCGCATGTGCATAAGCAGGGGAGGGGCAGAGAGGAGAGACCGAATCCCAAGTAGGCTCCGCATCCTTCCCTAGAAGGCTCCACGCCATCAGCACAGATCAAGAGTTGATGCTTAACTGACTGCACTGCCCAGATACCCCAGAAATCTCCAATATTTAATTTTCAACTTTACACCACAGTCACCTAATAAGCCTGTTAAAAATGCATTGTGAATTTCCAGGCCCAATTTGGATATGCTACTAACTTGGTAGATATGGCGTAGAGTCCAAGATTCATATCTTACATGCTAGCTGATAGTGATGGGGTAGTAAGGAACTACACAGGAAAACACTGCTGTATTCTTTCAGGGTGTTATTTCTTCCTAGTTTGTATTGCATTCCGCATGGATGGCAGAAAGATTTCTGTAATGGCTTGTCTATCCACCCTAACTTATTCATATTTCCAATGAGTAAACATTTCTGTGCACCAAGGTTTTAACAATTAGTAGGAAGGTCTATATTAGTGGGCGAACCACACCTAGAGAAGGAAGTGGCAGTAACTATCCATCTTCCTAGTCTCCCTCCCATGGCCCTAGGGTAGGACCTTATCAAGGTCCAGGAATGCATCTCCCTCAGGATGACAGACATCGATGACAAGTCAGACGGCATCATCTGAACAGGAAGAACCAGCCATGGTGCCGGTGAAATGGTAGATGGTCTTCAGGTTGGGCAAACCAGTCCAGAAATTATTCTATAACATGATTCTTTTACCCCAGAGATGAAGGCTTTTGATGGAATTATCTGTGTGTGATTTATATCAGCCCCCACAGAGTATTCAATAAATATTTGCTGAATGAAAGAGAAAATTAAGTAAGTGTTAGTTTGGTCTTGGAAACCAAGAGTTTGAGTACTCTGAAACCAATTCCAAGATGGATTTGGAGGAAGTGACTTCGATTAAATGACTTAACCCCATACGTGTAAATGTTCTTTCATTTATAAATAGAAAATTGTGATGTCTATCTACTCTACTGTATATTAATGTTTAAACCACAAAGAATTTTAAGATTCTTGGATAGGAGTATTATATAAATATTTTGCATTGTTAATAAGCTTTCACTTAAAACTTCTTTATAGTATGTTTATTAAATTCAATGTTGTATATCTACATGCAAGCTTATAAAGTATAATAAATATGGAGATGGCTTCTTTTATTTTGCTGGAAAAGAGTTACTTTAGCTATTTCCGTATTCATTCTTCTTTAGAGGAATTAAGGACATGAGAGTCCATGAAACCTAATTTTTAAAGACATTTCTGTCAAGGGGTGGTTTGAATTCCATTTTTCCCCTAAGTTTCAGCTTTCTCATCTATAAACCAGAGTTAGTACCTAACTCCTAGGTAAATTGAGGATAAAATAAAATAATGTGTGTAATATTTGGGGCTTGAGCTATTATTCCATGACAGAAGCAAAGGCAGATGCACTGAAATACTGACATGAAATTGCTACCAGAAGATGAATTAATAGAGGCATTTTGAAATTTATATGTTGACTCACTAAATTTGAATATCAACCTTTTATATGAACATATGTAATATGCAAATCATTATACAATGTATTCTGAAGAGCATTATCAAGTGGCAATAATCTTTATTATCTCATGCCACCTGGTGCCTTGACCAAGTTACTACAACCCATAACTGTGAGTTGTTAATAAAAATAATCATAGCTAATATTAATTAGATATTTTTCGGGGCCAGGCACCGTAGTAACCTTTTTTATGGGTTAACTGGCTAATTAATTCAACGACTATTTATTGTGTGACTGCTGTCTATCAGCCTCTTGTATGTGTTCTGTGATTTTTATCAACATGGCATCCCTCTAGGTCAGTTTTAATGTTCTCCCTGTGAGGCTCAGAGAGATTGATACACCCAAGGTCATATAGCCAGAGATGGAAGGACTTGTATTTAAACCAATTTCTCTTTCACTGCCTTAGTAGTATATAATAGTTAGTTTATTCTATACTATATATTCTATAGTCTATAGAGTATGCTATACTCAAATTTACTTATGTAGCCATTTTTCTTTTATAAGATAATAATGATGCTTTCAATATGACAACCATATCAATAATCTTATGGTAAGTTTTCTTGCTTTGGGGTTAACTACATATTTATTTCATTGTAATTCCTTTGTCAACATCTTAGCTACACCTCTTTGAAAGAGTTTTTAGTGGTTGCTCTAGGGATTGCAATATTCACTCTTTACAGACCACTGTTAATCAAAACAGTATGGTATTGGCATAAAACATACACATAGATCAATGTAACAAATCAGAGAGTTCAAAAATGACCATGAATGTATGGTCAGTTAATTTACAACAAAGGAGCCATGAATATATACCGGGGATGGGATAGTCTTTTTAAGAAATGACATTGAGAAAACTGGACAGCCAAATGCAAAAGAATGAAGTTGAACCATTATTTTACAGCATACACAAAAATCAACTCAAAATTGATTAAAGACTTCACATATCAATGTCTACTTAGACTTAATATCAGAACATTTCATACAAACTGTAAGGAATATGAACAGTTTAATTCCATTTACTCCCATTCTTTATGCTATTGTCATATATTTTATACTTGAATACATCATAAATCCCACAGTACAATGTTATAATTTTTTACTTTAAACAACTATTTGCATTTTAATGGAATTAAGAAATGGAAGGGATAATTTTTTTAAGTTTTATTTTTATTTTAAGAGAGACAGAGACAGTACAAGTTGGGGAGAAAGAGGAGGAGGAGGAGGAGGAGAGAGAGAGAGAGACAGAACCCCAAGCAGGCTCCACACTGCCAGCGTAGAGCCTGATGCAGGGATCAAACCCACAAAACCATGACCTGAGCTGAAACTAAGAATCAGACACTTAACTGAGTGAGCCACCCAGGCGCTCCAGAAAGGATAACTCTTTATTTATACAACTATTAACCATATTAAATCCTTGGCATTCCTTCTATTTGATATAATCTCCTTTATTTCATTTCTGAGTCTAGTAATTTGATTCTTTTCTCTCTCTCTCTCTCTCTCTCTTTTTATAAGTAATCTCTACCATCCAACATGGGGTTTGAATTCACAACCCCGAGATTGAGTCACATGCTCAGTTATCTATTTCCTTGCTAATTTTCTACCTAGTTGTTCTTTCCATTATTGAAAGCAAAGTATGAAGTCTTTGTTACTGTTGAATTTTCTGTTTCTCCCATTCATTTACATTAACTTTTGCTTTGTGTATTTTGGTGTTCTGTGTTTATATTGAATATATGTTTATAATTGTTTTATCTTCCTGATGGATTGACCCTTTTATCACTATAAAGTGTCCCTAATCATACTTAGTAATTTTGTTCGTTTTAAAGTTTATTTTGTCTGATATTAGTACAGCCACTCTATCTTTCTTGGTTGTTATTTGCATGATATATCTTTTTTATCCTTTTATTTTCATATCTTTGAATGTAGATGTGTCTTATATGACATTTATGTATGTAACCAGCATTTAGCTGGGGTTTTGTTTTTTATCCAGTTTTATAATCTCTGCCTTTTGATTGTCTATGCTTTTTCTGCCTCTATTGAAATGAATAGTTTTTTGTTTTTGTTTTTTTTTTTAGTCTGTTGGTATGGTCAATATAACTGGTTGATTTTTAAATGTTAAACCAACCTATCATTCCCATGTTTAACTTCATTTGGTCATGACGTACTATCTTTTTGTATATATTGCTTTATTATATTTGCCAGAATTTTGTTGAGGATTTTCGGGTCTATGTCCACAAAGAATATTTGGTTTTAGTTTTCCTTTCTTATAATGTCTTTCTCTGATTTTAATATCAAGGTAACGATGTCATCATAGAATGAGTTGGAAAGTATTACCTTATTTTCTATATCTTGGACTTTTTAAATGGAATTGGTAATATATCTTCCTTAAATATTTGATTGAGTTCTGCAGTGAAGCCATTTGAGCCTGGAGTTTTCTCTGTTGGAATGTTTTAAAGTATGAATTTAATTTATTCAATAGATACAGGATTATTCACATTATTTTCTTGCTCTAAACAAAGCTTTTCCTAAGCTCCTTCCACCTCTATGAGCCAATGGCAAATTTTTAAGTTCCTCACTTACACATGAATTTGGAGTTTGTAGACTTCTGTGTGTTCTTGTGTTCTAACTATTCTGTAGATTAAATTTTGTGTGTTTAATTTTCTTTCCCTTTTGCTCTCTTTCTTTCTTAGGAAAAGATGTACAGGGATTCAGATTTATGAAGCCATCATTATTCTGCAGAAATACAGAAGCATTTTAAAGTACTCTTTTAGTGATAATGTTCCAGTCATGAACTATGTTCCACAGTGAGGAATCCAGAGGGAGGATTTTCTTGGTGAAATTTTTTGACTGGAGGGACCACCAGGCACTTCCCAGGCAGGATGACTGTATGGTCATTAGGTCTTCTTTTGGCTTCTAAGTACCAATTCCCGTTTTGTTGGTAGCAGCTCCTTGAGTTATGTTTGGGCAATCTTTTTTACTTTGTATATAGTATTGGTCAACAAGATACCCTCTCTTCTTTAGTCAAGAGGTAGCGATGAACTAATCCGGGATGACCAGATTCTCTCCCTGAGGAACTAAATCTTAATTTAATTTTAAAAAAATTTTTTTTAATGTTTATTACTTGTGAGCAGGGGAAGGGCAGAGAAAGAGGGAGACATAGAATCTGAAGCAGACTCTAGGCCCTGATCTGTCAGCACAGAGCCTGATGTGGGGCTCAAACTCACAAACCGTGAGATCATGACCTGAGCCGAAGTCGGTGCTTAACCGACTGAGCCACCCAGGTACTCCTCTGAGGAACTAAATCTTGAACAGAATCAAAGTCAGGTGAGTAAATACAACCTAGAGGTTTTAATATCTTTATAATTCTCTAAATTACCTCCTGTTACCTGGGTCTCTGGGTCTGCACTGGTGTCAGCTCTTTCTAAGCCTTTTGTTTTGTGAGCCATCCCATATCTTCTAAAATAATTATAGAGTTCTGTTTAAATTATCCAGAAGTGATTTCAGTAGCTTGTAACTAAATAGCCCTACCTGGTGGTAAGGTGGTGGCCGTTCTTCTCTAGACAGGGAACATAGCATATAGCAAGGCCATATGGGATTTATAGGGTTTATCTATACAATATGTGGACCAACCTTATCAAAGACACCAGGTAGGGAACGCTTATTAAAAAATCCAGATGCTCTACTCCAGGCCTAATGAGCAAGAATTTCTCAGTGTGGGGTTCAGGAAATCTGAAATTTGAACAAGCTGCTCAGAGATTATTCTGCAAAATATATTTGAGAAACACAACATAAGGGTACAGGTCTTGAAATCTGAAAAAAGGGAGATTAGAACGCTTTATGCTGCTTCTACTGGGGTTAGCCCATTAATCCCACTGAGCCTGTTTTCTCATCTGTAAAATGAGGATTGTAAGACCTCGTCCATCAATTTGTTTTAAAAGATTGAAATATGCATGTGAAGATCTTCATATTGCTTCAACAGAGGACAGCTGCATCGTTAGTGGGTGTTTATATCCCAAACTCTAATATGTCTTAGGCAAAAATTGTGAGTAGCCAAAATTATGGTTGAAAAATCATGTAAATCTACAATACTAACATATGGTCACTCTTATGCATCATGTTGTGGACAAATGTACTGTCTCTCACCAAGCATATAACTGAGAATCTTCCTGAAGAGTTAGAATAGGTTAGAGTAGCGAAATACCATGTAAAGTAGTTGACTTGTGCTTAGGAGTCATGTTCTATTTAAAAAAAAAACAAACACATACACACAATGTTTTTTTTTAAGTATTTCTTTATTTCTTTATTTACTTAGAGAGAGAGAGAGAGAGAGAGAGAGAGAGAGAGAGAGAGAGCGCAAGCATGTGAGCACAAGTCGGGGAGGGGCAGAGAGACCAGGAGCTCCATCTCTTGAACTGCGAAATCATGATCTGAACCCCACACTGAGAAATTCTTACCATTATGTCTGGAATAGAGATAAATGGGCAAAAGTTACCTCAACAACAAAAATAGAGGCAAGGTCAAAAATTTCTTTTGGGGGGCGCCTGGGTGGCTCAGTCAGTTGAGTGGCCGACTTCAGCTCAGGTCAGATCTCACAGTCTGTGGGTTCGAGCCCCACGTCAGGCTCTGTGCTAATGACTCATCAGAGCCTGGAGCCTGCTTTGGATTCTGTGCCTCCCTCTCTCTCTGCCCTTCCCCTGCTCACACTCTGTCTCTATGTCTCTCAGAAATAAATAAATGTTTAAAAAAAAAATTTCTTTTGGTCCCAGTACTCATGATTTTGTAAGCCATAACTTCAATTAGGCTTTTAGAAACCTGGCAATATGCACAAATTATGCTGGGAATAAAAAAAAAATTAAGGGGCACCTGCGTGGTTCAGTAGGTTGAGCATCCAACTCTTGATTTCAGCTCAGGTCATGATCTCACGGCTCGTGAATCTGAGCCCTGCAATGGGCTCTATGCTGACAGGGTGGAGTCTGTTTGGGAATCTCTGTCTCCCTTTCTCTCTGCTCCTCCCCTGCTTGCCTTTTATTTCTCTCTCTCTCTCTTTCTCAAAATAAATAAATAAACATAAAAAAAATCAAACTGGCATACATTTTTGTTTATAGATAAGTGGCTCTGCCTGTTACACATACAAGCAGATATCAATCTTTGGAGCAGTGTTCTGAGCCATCATTTGTTTCTAAATCTTTCCACCAGGCTGAGCACAAATACCAGATAAAAGATGTCCTTTCTGTGGTGTCTACTCACAAGACTTCTATCCGGTAGATGGTTCAGGTTCCTGAGAGACTGATCACAAGTGCATCTGAAGCCCCTGAAGGAGATTAGAAGCCAGAGAGAAGTTGTCTGGATGCTTGAGAAGAGCAGGAAAAGGGATAATTCATACGCTGGGTGGTATAGGAAGCTTTGCTCCGTTGGTTGGCTTAAAATAATGTTCATTAAAACACAGTGCCTGGCACATGAAAGGCTTTCAATGCACACTAGTGACTAGTAGAATCAGATTCTTAAAATTAGAAAGCCCTTAAACAACTCCTAAATGAAGTAGAAGTCCTCCCAAGAGGCTCCTCCAACAGCGTTCATCCAGCCTGTACCTGCCTATCTCTAATGATGCCGAATTCCTTACATCCCAAGACAATCTACTTAACAAGAGGTTCTTTATACAGAGATGGAATTTCCTTCTTTAGTTTTTTGTTCTTCTCTTTGGGAACAAACATCAAATTTAGTCCTTTTTCTACAAGTGAGCCACCAAACATTTAAGGAGAATTAATATATCACTTTAAGAATCTTATGTAGAAAAAAATCTTGTGTAGACCAAATATCTCTAGTTTCTTTAACTCTACTTCAAATCACAGAATTCTGTAATAGAAGAAATCTATTAAACAATGTACAAAATCTCTTTAATAGTGCAGGCATCTCCAAAAAGTTCACCAAAAGCATCTATTCAGCTTCGTTTCTACCACAAACTCTCTGGCTGTTATGGACAAACTGTGCCCATTCTCCAAAAGATATGTTGGACCTAACCTTCAGTACCTAGTACCTCAGAACATGACCTTATTTGGAAATAGAGGTGTTGAAGACATAATTAGTTATGGAGAAGAGAGTAATTAGTTATGGGGAGATCATACTGGAGTAGGGTGGGCTCATGATCCAATAGGACGAGACGTGTCCTTACAAGATGGCCCTGTGAAGATACCAGAGACAAGAAAGGAAGAACAGTGAGTGAGAACATCTTGTGAGAACGAAGGCCAGATTGATTTATGCTGACCAACGAACACCACAGATTGTTGGTGAAACGCCAGAAGCTAGGAAGAGACAAGGAAGGTTTGCCCTACAGCTTTCAGAGAGAGTATGACTCTGCCAACACTTTCATCTTGGACTTCTAGCTCCAGAACTGTGGGACAATGACTTTCTGTACCCAGTTTGTGGTACTTTGTTACAGCAGCCCTAGGAAATGAACACGTTGGCTTTGACTATATTTTGAATTTTCTTTTCAGAATGATCCTGACTGGTTAATTCCACATAGTAATCAGCAAAGCATGCAAATCCCAGAACTCTTCTGTCTAAGTATTTCCAGCCCTGAAGTGAAACCAATTTCGAACCGTCTATGAACTAACATACATGTTGTCAAACATTTACTGTAGGGGAATGAATCTCCTAAGCCACGTATTTAGCTGTACAAAATAACCTCCATTATTTTCCTATAACTTGATTTTTAAACAATAACTTTGCTGAGATATAATTAAATGTTATTAAATTCACTTTTTTAGTGTACAATTCACTGGTTTTTAGTACACTCACAAAGTCGTGCGACCATCACCATTATATAATTTTAGAATATTTTCATTACCTCAAAAAGAAACTCCATACCTAATAGCAACCACTGTTCGTTACTCCCTTTCCCTAGCCCCTGGAAACCACTAATCTACTTTCTATTTCCACTGATTTGCCTATGCTGGACATTGCATATAAATGGAATTGTATACTATGTGACTGGCTTCTTTCACTTAGTAATATGCGTTTAAGGTTCCTTGATGTCTTTTCATGACTCAATAGCTCATTTCTTTTTAGTGTCAAATCTATTACATTGTCTGGATATACCACTGTTTATTTATCCAATCCAATTGTTGATCCATGTACCGACAGACATTTTGGTTCCTTTCAAATTTTGGCAATCACGAATAAAGCTGCAATAAATACTTGTGGGCAGTTTTTTGTGTAGGTATACATTTTCATCTCCTTTGGGTAAATACCAAGGAGCGAGATTGCTGGATTTTGTGGCCAGAGTATGTTTAGTTTCCTATAAGAGACCTTCAAACTGTCTTCCAAAGTGGCTGTGCCATTTTGCATTCCCACTACCAACGAATGAGTTCTTTGTTTATTTTTAATTAGGTAACTTATCTTTTTGTTATTAAGTTTAAGAATTTTTAAAAACCATATTCTGGATACAAATCCCTTATCATTCTGACTATTGGGCCTTCTTAAATTCTCTGGACCTTGATGCCATATCCTCATCTCTTTAGGCCATATAAGAGAAGCATTCTGCTGTTCCAAATGCCATCCCATCGTTGGGGAGTTTGGGGACTCAGTGATACTCCTAGGTCTCTCTACAAAGAAAGAGACCGACAGTTCTTTTGTGTTCTATGGCTCTGCCTCCATGGAAGATGAGAAAAACTGGCTCTTAAATTAGCATGCTTTTTATAATACTTTGTTTAGATCATGAATTTTGTGCCCTGAGTCGTTCAGGTTCTGAAGTTTAATACTCCAAAACTAGTCTTTAAAATTCAAACTCTTTTCTCAAAGTATTGTTTCTGCCATCAACATTACAATCTACTTTAAAATTCTAATGCAAGGATTTGAGCTCTTGGCTACTTGTGTCCCTGATGCCTCTAGTCGAGTTTGAATGGGAACAGGGCCAGGACATAAGGATATAATACTATAAATATCATGTGGCTACACATGAAGGGTTTCCAAAAGCAAACGGAGTTCAAACAGGCCTGTACAGGTAATGAAGCTCAGTGACAGAGAGTAAACCAAGAGTCATTCTGAAGAATGACTAGCAACTTCTTCTTGTGTTCTTTCTAGAGTCATGGGTTCTGTAGGTGTTCAGGGAGGTTAAGTTTCCAGAAACATAATTAGAAGTAAACGTTATAGAGGAGAACCTATTTTAAGGGTATCATGGCATCTCATAGTCTCATGGAAACCCAGGACCTTAAAGTACTTAGGCCTCAGGAACAAATAGTGTCAGGAACTCAAATGTCATATTTTTCACCTTTTCCAGTCCACCAGATTTCTGAAAACTTTCATGTTTTGCATCTCCCAGTGGCATTTAAAGATAGACTGTCTTTCCAAAATAACCTTCCAAAATTCCCAGAAAATGATGGTTTCCCAACTTAATATCAATGAAATGTGGCCAGGGTGGGTCCCACTAGAGTAACACAGACATTTCCATAGTTACCAGGCAGAAGGTGTGGTGGGGATAGGGAAAATTAAAAAGAAAAAAAATTTTGCTTGGGAGACAAATCTCTTGGGTGTTCTCTTTGTTGTTCCTGACTATATGTAGTTGTTAAGTCCATCCTTCTTAGACCAGCATATGAAGATTTTGAAAATCTCTAATTTTTAATTTTTCCTACTGCTGTTAATCTTGATACCCCGAGTCTAGCAGCTACCAAACTGTTTTCTCTTTCTCAAATTCACTCTGTTCCTTCTGGCCCTGTTAGCTTTTGTATGTTTTTTTCCTTTGTCCAGAATACCTTCCCCTCCCTAGTTTGCCTGTAATTTCTACTCGTCTTTTAGGTCCAGCTCAGCATTACTTCTAGAAGCATTCTCGACTTCTAAAAACAGAGCTTATTGCTCTTAGTGCGTTTCAGTTCACACTGTTCTAGAGCCCCTATCACATTGTAGTTGTCTTGTAATTTGTCCCCTTTCCCTATCAACTAGGACATTCTTAAAGGCAAGATTATATATTGAACATATATGTCTCAATGGCAGTTCGTCTTTGGCTGGTACATAGCAAAGACTCAACACGTTCTCACTAGTCCTTCTATTTTTTCTCTTTCTCCCAGGCTGAAATCATCTCAGTACCCCAGCTCTCCAGACTATCAGCAGACAGAAAATAAAGTTTGATTCATTTTTATCCTTGCTCTTTGTTCTCTTCTTTTTTAAGTGAAAATTTGGCTATGGCAATGTAATTTTATTTTGTTCTGCGTCTCCTCCATTAAAAAATGATAAAAGGGGCGCCTGGGTGGCTCAGTCGGTTGAGCACCGACTTCGAATCAGGTCATGATCTCGCGGTCTGTGAGTTCGAGCCCCGCGTCGGGCTCTGTGCTGAAGGCTCAGAGCCTGGAGCCTGCTTCGCATTCTGTGTCTCCCTCTCTCTCTGCCCTTCTCCTGCTCATGCTCTGTCTCTATGTCTCAAAAATAAATAAACGTTAAAAAAATTTTTAAAAAAATGATAAAAAATACCATCACACAATAAAAATGAAAATACAAAACAGCACACATACCATTGAACAGAAGTAAACACTAACAAAAGCCAAGGTTAAAAATTCCCCAAAGGTTGTATTTTTGAGCTTGGTGTAGGAGTTAGGAATAATGGATATAATTCTAGTTCACTCTAGCAGTTTTTAACTTCTCTCTCTCAGTTCCAACCAGAAAACAGGCAGTTGGTGTATCTCCCGCCCTTTCTCCTCACCCCATTTCTTCTCTCTCCTCCCGTGCCTCCCATGTAAAACCAAACATAGTTTGGCCAAGCACAACAGAAGAGGAATATTCTTTTCCCCTCTTCCTTCCTCTTCATTTTCTCCCAGTCTTCTCCAAATTCTGTTTGGGCTTGTCCTTTTCCCCTCCCATCTTCATCCGATGGAAATACTTTCGCTTTTGTCTCTGTCATATTTTACCGTGATTTTGACATTCATGAGCAGGGAAGGTATCCATTTAAACATTTGGATTTTTAAAAAGAAAATTAGCGAAGTCGATTATTAGAAATGTAGATTAACGATTCGAATTCTACAAGTTTCTAAGCTAGAGTAAGCCGGCCAGGTCCATTTTCACTGCACCTAGGCAAAAATGCATCTGAACTCCTAATGCATCTGGATTTATAGGATGGAATCTAAGTTTACCTTTTTACTCTCCTCTAAATCCTGAAAAATAAAATCAGTAAAAATGTATACATACTTATTAAGCATTCAAGGAGGGTTTGAAAAAAGAGCGGAAGCTTTGAGCAGTGATTCCCC
This sequence comes from Paguma larvata, assembly GCA_030068075.1. Taxonomy (NCBI): domain Eukaryota; kingdom Metazoa; phylum Chordata; class Mammalia; order Carnivora; family Viverridae; genus Paguma; species Paguma larvata. Next base: position 71,266,154 of record CM057829.1, read on the forward strand.
CCTAGTTTTCTGAAACACGAAACCAATAATCAAAGCCAATCAGTAACCCTTTCCATCTTTTGCTTATAAAATAATACAGGTAAAGAATAGAAGAGGAGAAAAAAGGGTTACATTTTAAAAGAAAGTATAAATCCTAAAATGATAAAGTTATCGGAGGTAACAATGCAAATGACATCAGGAAAGAACAAATCTAGGATTAGCGGGTCACATTACAGACACGCCTCCGCGTCGCGAGCCCATGCAGTGACTTTGAGAAGACTCCACCTCCAGGAACAATTTCATTGGAGCTCACCTGCCCGCTCGTCCCCGCCCCGGCTCCTCTTCCGCATGCGCACTACAGGTAAACGCCTCTGGCCTCTTCTCGTCGCCTTCCCCACCCCCGAATTCCGAACTCGGATTGGTCCGTTTCATGGGTCCGCCCCTTGGACCCAACCAATGAAGAAGGCGCCTCGGTGCTCCGCCCTCTCTGCCGGCAGTGTGCGGCAGCGTCGCTTGCAACCCAGGGCTGCAAGCGGGGATGGCGGCGTTTGCGGCGACTGCGGGCAGGCTGGTAGGGCTGCGTGCGGCCGGGACAGAGGGACGGTGGCGTCGGCTGCGAGGCACGGGGCTGCAGCGGGCCTTGTTGCAGCCCGCCTCGGCCCCTGGGGATGCGGCACAGAGGCGGCAGGTGGCTCACTTCACTTTCCAGCCCGACCCGGAGCCCCAGAAGTATGGTGAGCTAGGGGCTGCCCTGTCTGCTCCTGGTGCAACCCAGACCCCCAGGCCTGTGGGCGCCTCGCCAGGAGTGTTACCCTGCATGTGTCGGCGGCGGCCGGCAGGCTGATCTCCTTGCATCTTGGTGTAATTTCTTTCCTGCTTTCTGGAGCCTCCCTACTCTAGGGTCTGACTGTAGTTTCCACTTCGCTCTGATTTTGTGACTGTGCAACCCACGAGAGGCAGCCCCTCAGAACCCTCGAGTTGGGTGAGAGGGCATACCGTGGTCTGTAGGGGCCGAGGGTGGAGGGATGGTGTCCAGGAAACGCCTCCTTTCTCATTTCTCCATCCTTGCGCTCCCAGCCTTGGCCCGAGGTGATTCCTGTCTCAGTTTATCCAGAGCTGAGCCATTTCCCAAGGTCATAGAACAGCTTGTTCTTAGAGATTGGAAAGAACCCAGGTTTTCCGTTTGAGGCTAGCAATGAGCCTGTGCTGGATTAGGCTGCCATTTGGCCAAGGAGCGGGTAATTGATGAAGGTGACGGGAAGAGGAGGCTGTCCAGCACTCTCACTGGTAGGAAGGGCATGTAGCAAATTCCTCACAGTATGACAGTTGCATGACTTTTACCATTTTTGTGGTAAACTTATGCAAGTTTTATGTGATCTCTGAAAGACCTAGTGTCTATTATCAGAACATTGGAAACAATATGAGAACATTTACCTTTTGTCTGATAACTTCTTATATGCCAGAGTGATATTTTTGGAAGGGTGTCTTTACTTGTGAATAACAAGTGTGAACATATATTGAATGCTTACCATAGTCAGGTATTGTGCTGAAAATTTTACATTCATTATTTCATTTGATGCTTAAGGACAACCTTTAAAGGTGGGTAACATTAACTGATGTCTTGACATAGTTTGTCCAAGGTTACGCAGAAAAGTTAGTCATAGTTTCTGCTTTGGATTTTAATTATTCAGATTCTAGAGCTTCCATTCTAAACAATGTGCTATAATGCATGTAGAAATAATTTACTAAGAGGTGTCACACTTTGGGAAACAGTAGATACCATGAAGGTGAGTAGCAATTCAACAAGATGAACCTTGAATTCTGTCTTCAAAGCTAAGAAACTGTAGCTCAATACTTAAGGAATAGAATACAGTTCTTCTTAACACCTCCACACTCCCTTCCACAACTGTGAAATTACTAAAGTCCAGGTAGAATGATGATCATGTTTATATGTTTATCCTTATAAAAATAATAAACGTATGTTACAGATCATTTGGATAATAGAAAAAAGTAAGAAAAAGTAATCGCACCACCCACTACTATTTGTAAATACTGCTAACATTTTGGTGTGTATCCTTCCAGATATTTCCTTTCAGTTTAGTGGAATGAAATTACTCCACTATAAAATTAGTCAGTTTCCCGTAACTGTAGTTTTAATGCAAATACAATCTGCATTCTTTAGTCAGAGGTATTTCCCCATATTATCACATAGTTTTCATAACCTTCTTTAGAAGAAAGTGTGTCCTGTGGAGTAGAAACTCTGTAGTTCAGTGATTAAAATTTTGGCCCAGAATCAGATTGTCCTAGGACTGGTTTCAGCCCTGTTACCTATTGCCTTTGGACTACTCACTTACCCTCTCTAAGCCTCAGTTTCTTTGTAAGTAGGGAGTTACTAATAATACCTACTTCAAAGGTTGCTATGATGAGTAAAGACAATTGTGTACCATGTACACAAACCCAGTTTTGTCTGCTAAGAAGCACTCAGTCATTAAGAGGAAACTTTTAATAATTACCATTATGCTTTTGTTTTATACTTTTGCAGTGCTATAAACAATGAAGATAGAAACATTTGTGGATAGAAATGTTTCATGTATCTTTTATGTATCTGAGATGATTTCTTTAGGGAAAATCGGAGGGTTGAGATTTCTGACTCAAAGATATGAACAGTTTAATGGACTTTTAGTGCTTAGTGCAAATTATCAGTTTGTACTTCCATCTGTGTGTATAGGAGCGTGAGTATTGGGTGTCATGATAAAATCATGATCGTGCTGTGATACCGTGATTTATAATAAATACATATTGGTCTTCATCCCCTGGCACAGAGCTCCTAAAGCCTTTGAAGTTTCTTTTTTTTTTTTTAGTGTTTATTTATTTTTTTAGAGAGAGAGAGAGAGACAGAGCATGAGTGGGGGAGAGTCAGAGAGAGAGAGGGAGACACAGAATCCGAAGCAGGCTCCAGGCTCTGAGCTGTCAGCACAGAGCCTGACGAGGGGCTCGAACTCACAAACTGTGAGATCATGACCTGAGCCGAAGTCGGATGCTCAACTGACTGAGCCACCCAGGCGCCCCTTCTTTTGATGAGGGTAATAAAGATGTCGTGTCATGCTGATGAGAACTTTTTGAAAACTCCTTGTTCATCTAAGGAGCTGGTCACTAGAAGAATCAATTGTGAGATTAGAGGGTTGGGACTTCCAGTTCTGGAGGTTGAATGCATTTAATCAATCATGCCTAAGTGATGAAGCCTCCTGTGAAAACCAAAGAGGATGGGGTTTAGAGAGCTTTTGGGCTGGTGAATAGGTAGAGATTCAGGGATAGCGGCCTGCTCAGAGAACGTGGGAGCTCCATGCCCTTTCCCCATACCTTGCCCTAAGCATCTTTCCCATCAGGACCGTCCCTGAGTTACATCCTTTTATATTAAATCAGTAATCTAGTAAAATATTTCTCTGAGTTCTATGAGCCATTCTAGCAATTAATTGAACCCAAAGAGGAGGTCGTTGAAATCTCAAGCTAGAGTCAGTCAGAAGCACAGGTGATGACCCGGAATTGCAGCTGGCCTCTGAACTGGAGGGTGGGCGCCATCTTACAAGGACTGAGCCCTTAACGTGTGGGATCTGACGCTAGCTCCAGGTAGATAGTGTCAGAATTGAGCCGAGTCGTAGGAGGCTAAGCTGGTGTTGCAGAAATGCGTGGCTGTGTGTTCAAAGACACACACACATTGGAATTGGTATCAAAATTGTGTGTGTGTGCACATGCTTGGATATTTTGTACTAACTGCGCTTTGTTTTAATATATATTTGTTTTATTTCTATTAAGGAATATTTATCAGATATTTGTTTGCTAGATTTCTCTTGTGAATTGGATGTTCCTTGTTTTTGCATAATCTTTTTCTATCAATACTGATCCTACCTACCATTACGGAACTATTGCTATATTCCAGGTGTGTGGTAGACATCAGTCTATAATCCTCATAGTAACCTTGTGACCTGGAGAGTATTATACTCATTTTATAGATGAGAAAATTGAAGCTCAGAGATGTTAGTGGCCCTCTCAAGTCTGAGAAGTAGCAGAGCCAGAATTTGAACCCAAATATGTCTACTTTCAAAGCCTCCCACACTACTTTTGTGCTCATGTTTTGTGTATTAAAGATGTTAATGAAGATAGTAACTCTTTGCCTTTCATGTATGCTGCAAATAGATTTATTTTTAAAATTTTGGTTATTTTGACATATGAAAGAGACTGCTTAAATAGAGTGATGGGCAAGGTTGACTCTGAGGAGGTGACATTTAAACTTCACTGTGAGGAATGACAAAGGAATTACCTCCACAAAGACAAGGGTAGAACAGTCTTTTCCTGGAAAAGTAAGGACAAGGAAGGACGAAATCCCTGAGGTGAAGTAGGTTTGTTCATGGTGACTGGGAAATCCATTGCGGTCAGGTGGGGAGAGCTAGGCAGCTCTCAGAATTCAAGGGTACACTGAAGAGTCCTCTTTTTGTGGGGATGCAGGTCTTTCCAGTATTAGAATTTGTAGAGAAGGGAACGTCACAAATAAAGAGAGGTTAGAAAACACAGGGTTTTATGAGGAAAGAGAAGTAGTGAGTTTGTTTAGAGGAAAAAGGGGAGGGGTAGAAATAAGTTTGGAAAGCCAGAAAAAAGGTTGCGGGGGGGGCATGGAGAAAAGATTGAATATGTCCAACGTAGCTGACACTGTGCTGGGTGCATTACATGCAGGTTCAGGGTTTGTTCTGTGGGCCGTGTAGGGCCATTGATTGTTTATAGGTAAAAGAGTGACTTGATGTGCTCGTATGAGATTCTTGGGAGAGTTTATAGAACTAATTAGGCTAGGAAAGGAAGGAGGCAAAGATCAGTCAGAGGGATGTTGCACTGTCCATGTGAGAGGATTAATTGTTTAAACTTGGAGAGTGTCAGTGGGAATAGTTGTGTATTTTGAAGGAATTGAGCAGTTTTGGTGCTATTTTGCCCGTCGGGGCTAAGGGACAGGGGTATCAAAGATGACTTGCCATTTTTCACCCGGGAGGCTGAAAGGATGGTAGGGTAGTAGTATCATTGATACAAATGAGGATGTCGGAGGAGAGAAGTGCATTTTTGAAGAGAGGATGACTTAGATTCGGATATGTTGTTTGGATGTCTTAGTCCATTTGGGCTGCTGTAACAAAATACCATAGGCTGGTGGTTTATAAACAACAGTAATTTATTTTTCACAGTTCTAGAGGCCATGAAGTCCAAGGTCAAGGCAGTGACAGATTCTGTGTTGGGTGAGGCCCTGCTTCCTGGTTCTTAGTCAGCTGTTTTCTCACTGTGACCTTGTATAGTGGAGGGAGCAAGAGAGCTCTGTGGGGTCTCTTTTTTTTTTTCTATTAAAAATTTTTTTCTAATGTCTGTTTTTGAGAGAAAGAGAGAGAGAGACAGAGTGCGAGCAGGGGAGGGGCATAGAGAGAGGGAGACACAGAATCCGAAGCAGGTTCCAGGCTCTGAGTAATCAGCACAGAGCCCAGTGTGGGGCTCGAACTCATGGACCGTGAGACCATGACCTGAGCCAAAGTCAGATGCTCAACCAACTGAACCACCCAGGCACCCCTGTGGGGTCTCTTTCTAAGGGCACCAATCCCTTTCAGGAGGGCTCCACCTTCATGACCTATTCATCACCCAGCGCCCCACCTCCAAATACCATTATATTACGGATGAGGTTTCAACATATGAATTTCATGGGGGACACAAACATTTATTCTATAGCATTGTAAGTGTTGGCAGAATATAGCATCATGAGGTAGGCTAGTCTGAGTGTTACTCTGGCACCAAAGTGGCCATGTCAAATGTTGGGAACCTTTGAGACTAGATAATTCTCTCCATGTCTCTTTTCCCAGTCTTGTTCAGAATTGCCCCAATTGTGTCCTTCCTATTTTCTCTTCCTACTGTGTTTCCTTATTCTTACTTTAATCATTGCTTATCCAGACCTCTCCATGGCACCCTGCCAAATGATAATAGTGATGATGGCAGACACTTTTATCAGAGGTCGTCACCTGGTACCGAACACTGTTCTGAGTGCCTTACATGTAGCAATTCATTTAATCCTCATATAACAGTGCTCATATAACAGATATTCTGTTATCATCCACAGTTTACAGTAAAGAAACTTAGATACAAAGAGGTCACACTTCTACTTTTTGACACCTGGGCGATGGGTATTAAGGAGGGTGCTGGTTGTGATGAGCACTGGGTGTTTTACGGGAATGATGAATCACTAAACCCTACACGTGAAGCCAATATGACACTGTATGTTAACTATCTGGACTTTAAATATAAATTTGGAAAGTAACCCAAACTTCTCCAAGTGACACCATCTGTGAAGCCAGGCTTTGTTGTTTTTTTTTTTTTTTTTAAATTTTTTTAACGTTTATTTATTTTTGAGAGACATAGAGACCGAGCATGAGCGGGGGACGGGCAGAGAGAGAGAGGGAGACACAGAATCCGAAGCAGGCTCCAGGCTCCGAGCTGTCAGCACAAAGCCCGACGCGGGGCTCGAACTCACAGACCGTGAGATCATGACCTGAGCTGAAGTCGGCCGCTTAACCGACTGAGCCACCCAGGCGCCCCCAGGCTTTGTTTTTAAGTAGTCTGCTCAGTTTGCTCCAAAAGGCCGTGCCCCTGAGCACTTGACCGCGCTGTCTTTCACATTATTTGTACAGTTTCTTCACTCCATGCTTTGCCCCCTCTTAACCCTACCTCAAACCTGGCTTTCCCCAAATTTGCTGCATCTTTTGCGTCTCATTTGAACAGAGACTCCTGTCCTCCATTTCTACTGTTATTTACCCACCTTCAAGTTTCTTTACTTATTGTCCAGGAACTTGCTTGATAGTTTCTCATCTCATCCCCTCACCTTTTTTTCATTTCCTGTGTCCAACATATTGATTCAGTAATTCTATACACTACTCAGTACTCACCCAGATAGGTCACAATCTGTCGGCATACACCGTTATTATAGTATTACTGACCGTATTTCCTCTGCTCTATTTTTCATCCCATCCGTACTCCATTTTTGCCATCATTTGGGAAATTGTAACTTTCTAGAGGCAATATTTATTGCAAGGAAGCTGAGAGCTGGGGTTCTTGAGTCAAAGTGCCTAAATTTGAGCCCTACTTTGCAACTTAGCATTGTTAGAAGGTCAACTTAGATTGACTGAGCTTATTAGTCTTCGTAGGTTTCTTTTCTTCATCTGTCCTGCCTCAGAGCATTGCCGGGGGGACTCAGCGAGAAAAGCCATGTAATTATTGGTGCCTGGTACTGGTTGTGCTAGATCCGGTCTCCCGATTCTAGAGTAGATGCTATAAATATTTGACATTTGATAGTAATCATCTCACACAATTCTCAACCTGGCCCTATACATTAGATATTATCTGTGTTTTATGGTGGAGGCAGAGGAATGTCGTGGTTAAGTAACTTTCCCAATGGCCTAACAGATCCCGGGACAGGCCTGATTATGCCAGTGTGTGCACTGCCTTCATTGCTCTATGTTGCTCCCCAAGAACACATCTGGGCCTCTCCCCGCCCCTGATTTTAGGCAGTGTGTGTGTGTGTGTGTGTGTGTGTGTGTTTCTTTATTCGTTCTGTGTATTTTAATTTTCTCCTGGATGCCAAACTTTGTGCTAAGTACTTAGCAGAAAACACAAATGTGGATACAGACCTGTCCTCATGGAATTTGAAGTCTAGTGGGGGAGATGGGCCAAAAATAGCAAGTAAATGCATACTTAAATCAATCCCAGTTGCAATAAATGACCTGTAAGACATGTTCAGCTACTAGGAAAGAGAATATTAGAGACCTAATCAGGTCCCTAAGAACGGTAGTATTTAACCAGCCTCTAAGTGATCAGGAAGGAGTATCCAAGGTGGTGTGAAGGAAGTGCCAGGCAGAGGACCCAACATGCATGTAGGTTCTGATGTAGTAGGGAGCTTGGTTTGGTGGAAGTGAGAGAAGACTCAGGTGGTGAGCCTTGGGGACACTGGTGTAAAACAGGACTTTCGAAGTGGATGGGGATGAGATCAAGCAGGGCTTTTGGACATGGTTAAGGAGTAGGGCTTTATTCCAGGTGCAGTTAGAGAACTTGGAAGGATTTTGAGCAGAGGAGTAATGTGACATGCCTTGCTTTCTAGGACTTACTACAGCAGCTCTTTGATGAGTGAGGGATGAAGGAGTAGAAGAGAGAAGGTGGTACTCTGAATTGGATTTGTCATTTCTCCCTGCCCCCATTCCTATGTTGAAGCCCTAATTCCCAGTGTGATTGTATTTGGATGGGGTCCTTGGGAGGTGATTAGGTCATGAGGGTGGAGGCTTCGTGAATGGGGTTAGGGTTTTTATAAGAAAAGACAAGAGAGATTATCTGTCCACCTTGTGCGGATGCAGCAAGAAGATGGCCTTCTCTAAACTAGAAAGAGGGTTTTCATCAGGAACTTACTTTGATCTTGGACTTGCCAACCTCCAAAACAGTGAGAGAAAAATTTCTGTTGTTTAAGTCACTTAATTGTGTGGTATTTTGTTATAGAAACCAGAGCTGACCAGGACCGTTAGGAGGTGTTTTTCAGAAACAGGAAAGACGCGGTGAGTTCTGGAATTAGGACATGGTTGGTAGTACTAGACTTTAAGCTATATGTTGGAAGTAATATATTTGGAAGCAGGATTGGATGGATTGAATATAAGGAATGAATAAAAGGAAGACATTCAAGGATACTTCCTCAATTTCTGACCTGGATGCTTGGGTAGAGGATAGTGCTGTTTGCTAAGATCTAGAAGACTGGTTTTGGGAGAAGACGTCAGGCGTTCAGTAGTATGCGTACTGAGTTAGAAAAGCCTGACACTGGAGTGAGGCATTGGTGATGGTCGGATATAAGTCAGGAATTCAGAGGAGGAGTCTGGATTAGAGTGACTCATTTGGGAGTGACCAGCATACAGAAGAGTTTAAAAAGCATGTAGAGACTGAGGAGAAGAATCCAGTAAAGGGAGGGAAACAACTGTAGTTTGTCATACCATGACATGCGTTATGGTGCCCTGAGATGGGGACCCAGGGCTCCTAGCCATAATCTTTTCAACTTTAGGGTTTTCTTAGGTCCTCCCAATTTTGGCCTCAGGTGACAGTCCCCTCCCCCTTTACCGGCACGTAAAAAGGCATTTGTGTTTATATTTCCTTCATTTATATATTAGTATAAAAAGTCCTGTCCCTCATATTTGAATGTCCGTGAAACTTACTTTATGGGTTAGAGTTTGGGAAATCCCATACGGGATTAGAGTGGGTTGGAGGTACATACCTGGCACATAGATAGGGATTCCTGAGAACAGGCGTCTGGAAGGGTGGAAGAGGTTCTGTTGGGAGAAAATAGGTAGTTTCTTAGGCATCCTTCCATTTCACCGTGTGGCTAATGCCAGATTATGCCACTCAAGTCATCCATCATGCTTCAACGAGCATATACTGATTGTTATGTTTGTGTTAGGCACTAAATGCTGAGGTTTCTAAGGGAGATAACATGAAAATGCTGTAATACACAGGTGTATACCAAGGACTAGGCAGCTCAGAGGAGGCCCAGTGCCGAATGTGCTGACAGAAACTTTGGTTTCTGAAAGTAGACCCTAACTCTCCATACCATAGCTGTGTGTTTAAAATAAATGTTTATTTATTTTGAGAGAGAGAGAGAGAAAGTGAGTGTGCACATAAGTTGGGGGAGGGACAGAGAGAGAGAGGGAGAGAGAATCCCAAGCAGGCTCCATGCTTACAGTGCAGAGCCCACCGTAGGGTTCAATCCCACCAACCGTGATGACCTGAGCTGAAATCAAGAGTCAGGTACTTAACTGACTGAGCCACCCAGGTGCCCCCATAGCTGTGTATTTTTATTTGTTCAGGATGTAACTACAAACACACTTACTGTTAAACATGTCCTGCTGTTGACCTAATTTATTTCTAGAGACTGCTCCTTGGGCACTCCTTTGCCCTTTTAGATGCTGTAGCTCTGTGGAAGGCTTCTCTCTTCAGTGCTACTGCATACTGAAGAGTTATTCAGAGTAACTGAAGACACTATTGCAGTATTGCTTCTGCCTCATTCCCCTTCTCCTGCAGTCTGACTTTGAGTTGTAATGTTGGTAGATATTTTATCCTATTGTATTTCTTTCTCTTTAAGTGGTTGATTAGCAATTTGCCTCATAGATTTTATCTCTACTGAACCAGCCTCATACATTCATTCATTTAGTCATTCGTTCCACAAATATTTATTGAGCACCTGCTACATGTCAGACATTGTTATGAGCACTGAGCAAATACCTCTGATCAAAAATAGATAAGAATCCCTGACCTCTTAGGGCTTATGTTCTATTGTGTTCCTTATAGTCCACTATCCCTGCATTGCCTGCCACTTTATCTTTGTAGTAGTGATGATGGCTCATTTTTTCACATGCTCTGCTTAGGATAATTTCAAGTGAGCAGCTCACTTCCAGCCATAAAGCTATGTCTTACCAATGGGTACCCATTAGTTTGTATCCTTGACTAGGGAAATTGCGCTGTTGTGCATAGTTTTTGGTTATAACTTTTTATCTGGGAAAGAAGAGTTGTTATTCTGGTTAACAGTCACTACTAATATTGGTAATTGGGCAGCAGTGTTGAGTAATTTTTTAGTGTTCACAGTTAGATGTGCTATAGATACATGATTTGTCATGAGGGCACATGGGCCTGTCTTATCAACGATCTTTAAGGTAATCTGTAGGAGAATAAGTAATTCTAAGGGAAATAAATATTTAAAATAATCTTACCTGTGGATAATTGTGATTTCTTCCTGACCTGTTCACAGACCACACTGCCACTTTAAAAGTAATTGGAAGTAGAAGTTACTGTATTAAAACTATTTAAATCTTTTAAAAGCATTTGGTAGAATAGCAGTTAATCCAACCCCCTAAAAATTTTAATCTATTTAAAAAAATATTCAGGAGTGGAAGTTTTTGTGCTTACATGGAAATAAAATCTTTAAATACTCTTATGAATTGTTTTCATGCAAGATGAGTAAATTCTTTGTGGTAATTAAGCAATACTTTCCAGATTTACTTGGTATGTTTTTTATTGTTAAAGTCTTTGCTTTTCTTGTACTTAAAACTTGTTGAATAACAATGAAATAAGAAGTCTTGGAAGCATTCAGGATTAATTCAGATGGTCAGCATACTTGAAATAAATATGACCTTAGGTGTTTAGGTATTTTTATCCTCCTTAGATTGTTAGCTATGAAAATCATAATAGGCAAAAACAAAATCTGACTTTAGGAAAATTTGAAATGGGAGAAAGAATGGGAAAGTTTGCCCTAAACCATTATTTTCTGATGCTGGTAACAATAAACACTATTAAAGAGTTTTTATAGAATGGAGAAGTATTTAAGGCATATTAAATGATATAGCCTTAGTCTGAAGAAAAATAAATTTTGAAGTCATCACAGACATGTGGTAGATTATGTATCCTTTGGCATCTATAGCATAACAGTACTGTACTTTCTTGAATGAATTCCTATTATCCCCACCTAAAAAAAAAAAGGAGTAGAAACAGACCTTTATTCTTGGCATAGATGGCAGCAGGGCAGATTTGAGTGGGTATTGCCAAGACCTGAAGCCTGGGCATTCGTCAGTGCCGAAGGGGTCAGAGAGGTCTTTGGTCAGAGCAGGTAGAGTCCGAAGGCTGAGTGTCATTGGATATTGGAAGATGGAAGATGCCATAGATCAGAGCCTGCTGTGGATCCAGGCTGGGCTTGGCACAAAGATGAGTCTCTAGGAAAAGAGTGAGTGACCAGCGTGTGCCACAGCCACAGGGTTGATGGCAACAGCGGTAGCTGTTGGGACCCACACTGTGAATTAGCTCTTGGCTTTTGGGATAGTAGTCAGAGTAATTAGCAGGTGTTCAAGGGGTTTGCTCCCAGCATGGCTAGCTGTGGGTTAAAGTGAAGATTGCCTGTGGAATAGAGATGATTCAGGCAGAAACCTCTCTCCATCCTGAAGAGTGCTTTTGGAGAGGAGCTGACCTAAAGTGCTGTGATGTCTGTGGGGCCTGGGGAGCACCAAGACTTAAAGCTCTTAAGTAATGATGTTTCTGAATTCCAACATTTGGAACCTTATTAAACAAAGTTTTCTACCATTCAGAATAATGCCAAGGTCAAGATGAAGGGCACTGACAACGTCCAGATTCTAACAATAATTAGCTCATATTCGTTCAGCACTTACTGTGTTGGGCACTGTTCAAACTGCTTTACATGTATTATTCCACTTAACCATCCTATCTACCTATTTAGGGAGCTAGAAGTTGACTTGCAGAGATTGTACTTGAGCAGTGAGACAGTAGGAAGAACCAAGTCTGGGGTGTCGAGGCATGGGATTATAGCATTCTCTAAACATCAGCAAGTTCTGAGTGCTGAAGTTCATCATTGGGCCTTCTTCATTGTCTTATGGCCCATGACCATTTGCTGTTACTGGCATATTTAACACATGCCTTGAGTCATGTGTATTTGTTACGGGTTATATTCTCCTCCTCCTCCTCCTCCTTCTCCTCCTCCTCCTCCTCCTTTCTCCTCCTTTCTCCTCCTCTCTCCTCCTCCCTCCTCCTCCTCCTCCTCCTCCTTTCTCCTTCTCCTTTCTTCTTCTTCTCCTCCTCCTCCTCCTCCTTTCTCCTCCTTTCTTCTTCTTCTCCTCCTCCTCCTCCTCCTCCTTTCTCCTCCTACTCCTAATGTTTATTTACTTTTGAGAGAGAGAGAGAGTGAGCTGGGAAGGGGCAGAGAGAGAGGGAGGCACAGAATCTGAAGCAGGGCTTGAACCCATCAATCTTGAGATCATGACCCAAGCCAAAGTGGGATGCTCAACTGACTGAGCCACCCAGGTGCCCCTATGGCTTATATTCTTAACACGTGTCCAGAAATCATCCCAGACCACTTTCACTCTGGATGGTTCTCTTTTCTGGCTTTTATTTATTGTCTACACACACTTGGTGACTTGACTATATTCATTTTTCCTTTTTTTATGCTTGTTTTTTAATTGTTTAATATGTGTAAATTTTGCTTCGTCGTCAAGCACCAAAGTCTGTATTGCTTTTATCTTTTCCACAGAACCAGCATCACTGTGAATAATCCAATAATAAATTCACATCGTATATTCTGTACTTTTCTTTCTTATTGATTTTGATTGTGTTGTAATCAACTGTTGAGAAACTGGTTATTTTTAATACATTTTACAATGTGGGAGATGTTACTTAAAAATTTTTAATTTTTTTTTATTTTTACAGGACAGACTCAGAAAATGAATCTTTTCCAGGCGATAACAAGTGCCTTGGATAACTCATTGGCTAAAGATCCTACTGCAGGTAAAATTCCTTTGTGCTTGACTACGGTAGCTGTGTCAATTCAAAATCAAAAATTTGCTGGAAATATTGAGTCTGGAGCTCAATGGTTACCATTACATCTACCTGAAAATTTTTAAAAGATCTGATCAAGTGATTAAGATTAAATTATTAGCTCATGCTGTTAACACATTATTTTAAAATCAATTCATTGTGAATTGGATCTCATGTGGATCTAGCATCTTCAAGTCAACTTTTTCCCATAGTATGTGTGATTCTTATATTAATACTTTCTGGACTAATATCAACTGGATATTTCTGATTCTCCAGCATATAGAAAAAAATGGGAAGTGCCACTTCATTCAGATTTATGAATCTGTTTGCAAAATGAATATTTGATTCCATGCTTTCCTTTGAGATACACTGTCATTCAACTTATAAGATTTTTTGGAAATAACTTTAATATTTATAAATAACTAGCTTGTCAGATTTAATCACTGATATAAAAACAGTTGTTCTGCTATATGTTTTCTAAATTTGATTGGCTTTACTTATATGTATTAGTATATATAAATATATATATATACATATATATTTAGTATACCTTGGGCTTCCACTTGAAAATCCCTAGTTTTTTATTAATTTTTTTAATGTTTTATTATTTATTTTTGAGAGACAGAGTATGAGCAGGGGAGGGGCAGAGAGAGAGGGAGACACAGAATCTGAAGCAGGCTCCAGCTCTAAGCTGTCAGCCCAGAGCCTGATGATGTGGGGCTCGAACTCACGAGCTGTGAGATCATGACCTGAGCCAAAGTCAGATGCTTAACCAACTGAGCCACCCAGGCACCCCTGAAAATGCCTAGTTTGAAGGTCAAGGGAAGAACGGTTTATTTGTTAGGAAGAAGTAAGAGATACAGTAGTGGATGATTAGATTTTGCTTTGTTTGAATGCCATCAGAGAATGATCTTGAGTAAATAAGGGTGAATTGTTTCTTTGAGGTTCACAAGGCGGGTCAGGTGCATTAATAAGAATAAAATTTAGCTCTTTGAACACCCATTTTTATTTTCTTTGCCTTGCTCACTGCGTCCCACCATACTTACCTCCTTTCACATGATTTAAGTCCTTTTTCTGTTTGTGACTGTTCTCTCAGCTTGGCATACTTTTCCTTCAGCCCTTAGGATTGTTGACTTTTATCGTAGACCATGTACGAAAGAAACCACTGGCCAGGCACTCAGGAGCCTGGAGTGTGAGTCATAGCTCTGCCTCTTGCTTTCTTTCTGACTTGTCAATTACTTTACTACTTGTCTGGCCTCATTTTCTTCGTGGGTAAAACAAGATGACATCCTAGATCGGTGATTCTTAATCAATTGGGGTGATTTTAATCTGCCTTCCCCCTCTCGTGTTTAACAATGTTTGCAGACACTTTTGGCTGTCAGGACTGCGTGGGGGGGCACCTGTCATCCCTGGGGTAGGGAGGGAGCAGGGATGCTGGTGTATATCTACAATGTACAGAACAGGCTGCTGCAACAAAAGAATTATCCAGTCTAGAATGTCAGTAATGTTGAGGTTTAGAAGACTTATTTTAAATCTTTGATCCATTTCTGTTTTCCGATTTAAAATGTACACATTGAAATTACTTATGTTTCATTGTTAGTATCGTTTGGGGATTATCAAATAAAATATGTTCTTTAAACATTGTTTTTCAGTAATATTTGGTGAAGACGTTGCCTTTGGTGGAGTCTTCAGATGTACTGTTGGCTTGCGAGACAAATATGGTAAGTTAGCATCTTTATGTATGAATAGTATTCCTGTATAACTTTTATTTAAATATCTCAAAAATACAGAATATGCCTGTTACATTGTTTGCCATATCCTTATTGTATAGATAGTTGTCGGTTTTATTTTGTTTTGTTTTGTTTTTCCATTCACAGAATCTTTGGTCTAGAGTTCTTCGAATGTGTTCTAACTATAGCATAGCACACCTCTGACCTGGTCCATATCACACGCAATCACACACAATCATCTTCATTAAATGTATTGCTTATTATGTCATTCAAATCCAGGAAGCTCTGAACTGTTACTACTGCCTACCTTAGCCAACTTCAATTCCATTGCCTCTAGTTCAAGCTTCTGCCTGATTTGTATCTATTAGTAGATTTCATCTTTTATTACCTGTATTAATAACGGTTCTCCAGAGAATTAGCATTAGGATATATCTGCATAGCTATATCTATATATGTGTATGTATGTAGGTATTATGTATGCATCTATATCTATTTGTATGTATATGCACCTCTATATATTTATAATCTATGTCCATACCTGTATCCGTGTGCCTATATCTATATCTGTATTGAGAGAGAGAGAAATTTATTTTTTAAGGAATTGGCTCACATAGTGAGGGGGCTGGCAAGTCTGAAATCTGTAGATAAGCCAGCAAGCTGGAAATCCAGGCAGGATTTCTATGTTGCAGTCTTCAGGCTGAATTTCTTCTTGTTTGGAAAATCTGCCTTTTCTCCTAAGACCTTCAAATAATTGGGTGAGGCCCATCCATATTATGAAGAGTCACCTGCTTCACTGAGAGTCTACTGATATGAACATTAGTCACATCTAAAAAATATACTTTCATAGTAATATCTATGCTGGTATTTGACCAAAGAACTGGGCACCATCACTTAGCCGAGTTGGCACAAAAAATGAACCATCCCATTATCCTTCCACATGTTTTACCTCGGCTGATCTATGCCTTTTGCTTGGCATGTGATTGATTTCTGCCTATTATTTTCACTCACTTCATTTGACTCAGACCTGAAACTGTTAGAGTGCATTTTGGCCCATCCCAGCATCCCCCATCCCTGCCCCACCCCGACTTGCTGTGTAAGGAATGTATTTCAACTCCTTATTGTTACGGGTGACTTTGAGGTGATTTGACTTTTCATTTCTTCTCTGAGTCTTAACTAATCTGGAAGTCAGCGAAGCACTTATGTTTAGGGGGAGGAGTTGACACCTACCTTTCTTCTTACCTTTGCCACTGCCCTCTAAAACTCATGGGTGCGTGCAAGTAACGAGGGAGGATCTTTCCGATATTTTTTCCTAATTGTTGTTCCTTCTAGTTCCACTCTCCTCTGAGGTTTGTTATACTTGGATCCAAGATACCATGGCATGGTCCATTTTGCTTACCAGGAAGTCCTTTTCTCTTTATAGCACGTTGATTTTCTGAGTCCTGTCTCTCTGCTGTCTCTACAGCTGCTTAGATTTTGAGATGGTTGGGCTAATCTCAACTACCTCACACTATCTCAATTAGTTCCAGCAAATTCAGACTCCTACAAACTTTAGCTCTTTAAAAAAAAATTAAAAGCCTTTAAACATGCGATTTCAAAAGCAATGCATATGCATTGTAGAAAATTTGAAAAAATATAGAAAAATATAAAAGGAGAACATAAAAATGGTCCATACTTCCAGAGAATGAAAAAGAAAAAAACATGGTGCATGGTGTGCATACTTCTAGACCATATTTGAATATATCTGAGTATATTTGCATATGTTAACTAGTGTTTAAAACATAGAATTATCTTTTGTTTTCTTCTTGGGATTTTCAGCTCTGCTTACATTGCCCATCAATTCTTACATGCTGTTTACTTTATGCATTGGAGCCCTTAGCATATTAATTACAGTTGTTCTAAATTCCTAGTCTGATAATTCCAATCCCTGTCATGTCTGATTCTGATGCTTACTCTGTCTCTTCAAATTGCGATTTTTGGTTTTTGGTGTGCCTTGTAATTTTCTCTTGATAACTAGACATGATACGCCGGGTAGCAGGAATTGCTGTAAATAGGAGTTTAGGGATGTGGGAGTGAGGTGTATGGGGAAAGGAAGCATTCTAGTCTTGTGATAGGTCTGAGTCCTTTATCGAGCCTATGCCTCTGGAATGTGAACTTCGTAAGTGTATTTTCTTCCCTCTCAGGTGGGACAGGATGGATGGAGCTGACTGGAGTTGGCCATTTTCCTTCCCCCATGTCAATTACACTCTGATTATACATACCCAGCAGATTAGGCTCTAGTTACCTGGTTTCACCTGAGGTCAGGCCTTTATTTTAAGAAGGGAGTGCTGTGGGGCACCTGGGTGGCTCAGTAGGATGAGTGTCCAACTTTGGCTCAGGTCATGAACTTGCAGTTTGTGAGTTCAAGGCCCGCATTGGGCTCGCTGCTGTCATCTCAGGGCCAGCTTCAAATCCTCTGTCGCCCTCTCTCTCTGCCCCTCCCCTACTCATGCTCATGCTCTCTCTCAAAAATGAATAAACATTAAAAAAAAAAAGAAGAGAGTGCTGTGGCAAATTTCAAAATGGTTCCTTGTCCGCTTCCCCATCTGGAAGCAAGAGGGGATTTTTCTCCGATGTTTATCAGCGCTCCTGGAGGAGAGCCTCACAGAATTGTGGAGGCCTCTCTGTGACTGTATTCCTTGGAAGTTTTAACTCTCAGACTTGACCACACTGAACCTCCATCAATTCCTCAAGTACGGTTCAAGTTTTCCTCTCCTGGCACTGGCTCTTGCAGTGGTTTTCGTTCCTTAGTCTCCGCTCTGGTAAGTCAAGATTCCCTATATTCATCCGTCTGTCTCTTTAGTCTTGAGGACAGCAGTTTGCTCTGTGTCCTCCCCTGCCTTATAGGTCCAAGAAGAGTTGTTGATTTTTCAGTCTGTTCAGCTTTTCGCTTGCTGTTAGGACAGAGTGGCCACTTCCACGCTGGAACTGGAACTGGAAACCAGAGGTCGAATTGTACTTTTGTTTACTTAGTCTTATCTACATCTGGTGTAGCTATGCTTCTGAGCAGCTTCAAGCCCTCACCAGTCTGTCTCGCCTGAGCCAACGTGGTAGCATGCCGAGTGCTTTTTAAGCTGGCAAGTCTTCTGTTGGCTGCCTGCCAGGTTCTCTCTCACCCATGGTGCTCTTCTCACTGTACCCATTCTGTCTGGGGCATTTCATCCTTGTCCCCCACTGCGCACACACAAGTGACTTCAGGTTTTCTCAATGCAGTCTAGACCTCTGGTTTGAGCTTCAGATCTGTGTATTCGTTGTACCATGGTACACCTTCACCTCAGTGTTTCAGCGACTTCAAACTCAGCATTTCCAAACTCTGGTTTTCAAACTCCACCCAGCAAATCCATGGCTCCCACTGCATTTCCTCTCTCGGTGAACATACCACTATCCATTCAGTTACCTGAGCCAGAAACTGGGGGGTTCTAGTCTTCTTCCTCCTTTCTCATCTTCACCCCCGGTCACGTCCTACAAATTCTTCTTCACAGCGTGTCTCCGATATGGCCTCTCCTTTCTATTCTTGCTTCCCTGGTCTGCTTTCAGATCCTTAATCCTCCCTGCTTGGACACTTCTACCCCTTTTCTTAGCAATCACCCTTCCTCCACTCCCTACTTTGCTGTGATCGTTCTCAAACGAACGTTTCTTGGCGGGATATATGAAAGACTCTGCGCTCTGCCCTCTCCCTATCTACCTGACCTCATTCATTTTATTTTATTCTTTTTGTATAATTCATTTTATTCTTTACTGATATTGAATTGCTAGATATTTTCTCTGAGCCTCTGCCTTTTTTTTTTTTTTTTCTTTTCGGTCTCTCTTCCTCTGCACGCACCATTTGGATCTCACTGTCCCATCTGATTACCTGGTAAGCTCCAATTTCTCAGAAGCTTTCCCTCTGAAGCTTTTCCTGGCCCTCCCCCGCAGACCCAAGCGCTGGTTTTCGCCTGTTCGGATTTCATGTGTTTTACACATTGCAGGTTGCATTGCGATTGTGTCCCCACTAGATCCCTGCACGGGACAACTTCAGGAAGGCAACAGATATTTAAGTCAGCTGTGCATCCCTAGCTCCTAATGTAGCGTCTGGCAGTCCATATTAAGTGAATGTTTTTGAGGGAACGTCACCCTCTCACCAGAACAACGGCCTGCTGCCTCAGAGAGGGGATTTCCTGATCTCCCTCTAGTGATTTTGCTTGGTCTGATTTTTTTTTCTTTAAAAAGGGTTAAAACAGGGAGAAATTCTCACTTGAAAAAGCCCTCTACTCCTAGAGGGCACCTGCAGATTTATGTTTCTAGGACAGGAGGCTGAGCTAAGTGAGGGCTGGCTCTTAGCTTTATTGTCAGCAACTGCCGTGAAGTTTCCTAAACCCTTTAGGATTATGACTTGAAGTTTGTTTTTTTTTTTAATTTTTTTTGAACGTTTATTTATTTTTGAGAGACATAGAGACAGAGCTGAGCAGGGGAAGGGCGGAGAGAGAGGGAGACACAGAATCTGAAGCAGGCTCCAGGCTCTGAGCTGTCAGCACAGAGCCCGACGCGGGGCTCGAACCCACAGACTGTGAGATCATGACCTGGGCTGAAGTTGGCCGCTCAACCGACGGAGCTACCCAGGCGCCCCTATGACTTGAAATTTTGAATAACTTCCAGGTTGATCAATGTGAACAATTCAATCAGCTCTCTCTAATAAGAAGGAGTGAGCTTCAGTGTTTAGGAGTAAAGAATAAGGGAAAAGGTGGAGAGAAATCTATTAAAACAGAACTTCTTCTATATTAAAAAAATAGCACGTCTCTTTTAAAAATAATTCTCTGCCCTTTTGAATACAGGCCAGGGCGTTTAGCTATACAGAAACATGTCTGCGTAGTAATTTTTGAAGTTAAAAGTATTTGTATTTAAAAGATTATATTGATACAGTTGAACACATTGTGTTAAATGGCATAGCAAAGAACATCTTGCAAGGGATTGTTTAGCTTTCTGGGGAGGAGCTGAGTGTTGAGAGAATGGATCACAGTCGGTAGGTGGCAGCCTACACCTTGAAATGAGACCGTCCTTGTTGGCCTGGTACCAAGACTCTGAAACTGCTGAGGAGCCTTTTAAATTCCATCAGAAGGGAGACTTTGAAGAATTTCAGGTTACTGACTTAATATTGTGATGTCGAATACTACTTAATATTAAAGAGAAGGAACTGTGTAATTAGGGACCATGCTATTAAAAAAAGAGGAGAGATAGAGCTCCTTTGTACTCCAGACAATCCAGATGGGTGAGTTGACCACCACTCAGCCTTTTTTCTCCTTCCTTCTCCTTTGATGGAACGAAATAATAAGGGTGGTTTGAAAACTGAAATTAGGTAGTATGACCTCATTGACACATTGCACACTAAATGTCAGCTTTAGCCTCTTTAAGCAAGGGATCCCTTGCTTGCGAGAACAGTTAGAACGAGGTGTGTTTTAGGGAAGCAGTGGGTAAGAGAGGGCAATTCAAAAAGTAGTTGATTTTTTAGGGTATGTGTGATTTTATGTTGAATATCACACATCTTTTCATTTGTATAAGGCAGATTCCACGTGGCGTACAAAATCTGTCCTCATTATTGTCATTCTCTAAATATTACCTGTCTTTTATTCACCTAAACTTTGGTATGTCAAGTTTAGCATATGTTTTTATTTAACACTATTCCCTATTAATGTGAACATTGCTGGGCTGTGGCTCGTAAGGCTGTTTTGGTCCACTGACTGGAGGAGACCTGGGTGAGAAAAGGAATAGCAGAGGACTTGCTGGATTAGTCTACTGGCCCAAACATCTGCCTTTTCATGGGATTTGATGGTTTTCCATTACTATATTCATTCCTGTACACCACAACTGTGGCCTGTCCTAGCAGCTTGGGAAGACGAATATAACCACTTATTTGTTTTCTTATGTAAATATCATAGAAATTGTATAACCAGACGCTTTAATACACTGGATTCAGGAAGGAAAACTAGGGCAGGCATGTGGAGAAGATATGTTCTCCTCTATACTATGCCAGTATTTGGGAGTTGATTCTCAGCCTCTGTGGCCTCATCGGTAAAGGAAGGGCTAGATGTTCCTCATAAGCACACATTTTGGTATTCTTTGTGCTTGTTTGTCTCTCTTTCAAAAGAGGAGCACATTTGCTTTATGTTTCGATTTCCTTTATATTTAGGCATTTTATGAATGTAACAACTGTTCTGTCCTTTGAGAATCAGGAGCACGTGAGGCCCTTAATTTTCTCTTAAGTCCCTTTTCCAGTATAAGTTTCGATTTGCGGGAGGAAGGGAAACATCTTTTGTCAAAGTCTCCTATACTTTTACATGAATTTCGAAGTGAACCTGTTCAACAGAAAAAGTGACCTGCTGCAGAGAAAGGATGACTTGGGTGTTAATCATCCCCTCGGACATCGTGTCAGGCATGTCAATCTGTGAGAGAGGGCTTGGCTCCTACGCGGTTGAAACTAATTTTACTGAAGAAAAAAACTTGGTAAACTAATGGAAGTTCCTGAGGGAAATGGAATACATGACTTATTTTCCCTATGAAGTATATACATTTATGACTTCACAGCAGATTGAACAGCAGGTGTATGTTGTAAGATATTTACGTGTTCCATGAATTTGGAGTAAAAACAGGTATTAAGATGGTGTAAGCTTTTTTCCTAATATGCTTATTAAAAATATTTTAAAAGAATTGTTAGCTTTAGTGTCTTTCTTCCCAAAAGTGAGGCACTTTAAAAATTGCTCCTGGGGGTGCCTGGGTGGCTCAGTCGTTGGGCGGCCGACTTCGGCTCAGGTTATGATCTCACAGTCTGTGAGTTCGAGCCCCATGTCGGGTTCTGTGCTGGTGGATCAGAGCCTGGAGCCTGCTTGGGATTCTGTGTCTCCCTCCCTCTCTGCCCTTCTCCTGCTTATGCTCTGTCTCTATGTCTCTCAAAAATAAATAAACGTTAAAAAAAAATTTGAAAAAAATATTGCTCCTGGTATTACAAGGCCCTTTGTTTTCTATGTAAAAAAATCTTTTTTATGTAATCTTTATTCATTTTTGATAGAGACAGAGTACGAGTAGGGGAGGGGCAGAGAAAGGGGGAGACAGAATCTGAAGCAGGCTTCAGGCTCTGAGCTGTCAGCCCAGAGCCGATGCGAGGCACGAACTCATGAACTATGAGATCATGACCATAGCAGAAGTTGGTGCTTAACCGACTGAGCCACCCAGGTGCTCCACGAGACCCTTCGTTTTCTAAAAGTACACATGGAATAGAGCTAGATAAAAAAAAATAAAAAGGGATATTAAATGTGTTCTTCATCTCTTTTATCCAGTTGAAGGAGTTACCCTAGACAATGAGATGAAAATATTATTGAGGTATACTTCATTTACATTAGTTTCCCTTATAGATTATTTTGATATTCTTTTGTGAATTTTCATTCCTAAAAGACTTTAGAATCTACTAAAATTAGAATTGGTACAAATTGTTATTTTATTTCAATTTATCTAAAAATCAAAATCATGTCTCACAGTTGGCATGTTGACTGGTGTCTAACAAATAACATTTAAAAAAATAAGATTTAATATATTTTTGTAGGATATCAGAACTGGAAAGAGAGTAAGGATATATCTAGTCCATTGATTCTCAACTGGGGTTGATTTTGCACCCCTGGGGACAGGAGTGTAGAGACATGTTTGTCACAACAGGGGGTCGCTATGGCGTTTAGTGAGTGTAGAGGTCAGAGATACTGGTAGCTGTCTTACAGTGCACAGGGCAGCCTCCTTCCTCCCATAGTGTCAGTAGTGCTGACGTTGAGAAACCCCAATCTAGTCCTCACATAATCTAGAAACCGAAGTTCCGAGAGGTTAGATATTACCATACTGTTCAGTGGTGAGCGAGTGAGCCAGATCCCAAGCTCAAGTTTCCCAGAACCCAGTTCTGAGCTTTTTGCATTAGGTTGTTTTTCCTTCTGCTTGTAAATGAGCAACTCCTATAAAACATGAAGAATGGAAGGAATATATGAGGAATTTTAATGAACAATGCTCAAGGGCTTTGATTATTCATGGAGTAGGAACCCATCAGCAGCCATCAATAACCCATATTAAAAAGTTCTTAAAAATTCTTTTTGTGATTCTTTTGTGAACACATTTTCTGATTAGTGCATTAGTTGTTCTGGGGTGGCAGCTGCTGCTTCAACTAGTTTTTTTGTTTTTCCGTAGTTGATTAAATAGTAAATGTTAGAGCTGCCAACAGGTGTTCTCTTTGACATTTTGAGCATCCGAGTGTAATGCCCTTAAGCCAGTTTTTCTGAACCTTGTTTGACAATGGCAGGCTTTTAAAATTATCAAGTGCGAGCACCAACAGGGCTTAGGAGATAGGCTTGAATTAAAGGAGATCAGAGAAAATGGGATTATAGGTCATTGTTGTCAGAACGAATAATATTAAGTCATATTTTTGTAAATATCACAATTAAGAGTTAGAAAAATGAAACTATATTGAGAACACTTTAAAGAGAGTAAAAGATCTTTTGTTTTACACTTTCACTGTCTTATATGACACATATGTCCTTAATGTTAAGGATGATGTTGCTTCCGATTTAAATCTGGTGTCAAGTCTTATGAATATCCTCTTCCAGACTGGTGCCTTTTTTTTTTTTTTTTTAAGATTTTATTTTTAAGCCCCAATGTGGGGCTCGAACCCATAACCCCGAGATCCAAAGTCACATGCTCTACCAACTGAGCCAGCCGGGTACCCCAGACTGGTACTTTTGACAATGGGAAGAACACATACTTTAGTTTTAGTATTTCTTGAATTTGGAAGCACTAGATATTATTAATTGTTTTATTTTGGACAGCTCACTTTCTAATTTTTACATATTTAAGCCAGTGGTTTTTTTTTTTAACCTTTTCGTATATTCAGAATTGCTGCTCATTTGTTTAAAATATAATTTTTGAATTATAAGGCTTTTCTTTTTAGATCCCCGAAATTATCAGGGATGAAAGGGGATCAGCAGTATAACAGTTCTCATATACGGTTCAGATTGCTGTAGATCTGGGAACCCCTGGGCTCTCCCATCCTGTGGTGTTCATCTTGAGGAAGCCAATCACAAAGCTCATTACGTTACAACTGAGAATGCTTTTCCTTCTAGAAGTAGCTTGTCTGATGGGCATGTTAGCCTTGTGTTGACACTGCGCTCAGATATCGAGCTGTTGTTGTCACTTACCTGAGGTCACATACCTGTCTCAAGAGGTTTGAATCAAAGTGTGTAGGTTGTTACATAGCTATACAGTCCGTATTTCATTTCTTTTTTTTTTTTTAATGTTTATTTATTTTTGAGAGAGAGACAGAATGTGAGTGGGGGAAGGGTAGAGAGAGAGGGAGACACAGAATCCAAAGCAGGCTCCAGGCTCTGAGCTGTCAGCACAGAGCCCGACGCGGGGCTTGAACCCACGAACCGTTAGATCATGACCTGAGCTGAAGTCAGACACTTAACTGACTGAGCCACCTAGGTGCCCCTGTAGTTCATTTCTAACTTGGAATTCCACTGTCTAGTGACTTCAGTACAGTTAGAAATTCATGTAATAATTAAATTCATTGGGAAAAATGATTTTACAGTCCAATTGGAAGTAGCCATTACAAACAGTCCCTCATGGAAGATAGCCTTAATGTCATTCGACAGGTATTTGTTGAACAAAGCCTTGTATGTAGAGTCCTAGAGGATTGGAGCGAGTGCTTTGTTTTCTGTTCCCGTTCAGTGTAGATGAAATTTCTTGGTTGCTTTGATTGGCAGAGTGGATAAGGGATCAGTTAGGTAAAGGTTGGCAAATGTCATGTGCTAAGGAATCACTTGGGAAGCTTGTTGGACAAAAAGTTTTCAGTTTCCTAGTGAGCAGCTACACCCAAAGGCAGCTTTAGCAGTGAAGTGCTTGACCTTCTCTGGTGGCGTCCTGCCATCCATCTCCCCCTCCTTCGAGGCCCTCTGGCCACTAGCCAGAAATGGTGGCATCTGGCCAACCTTAAATTAGCCAAAAGATTCTTTTTTCTGCAGTTTTGGCTCCTGGACACTCAAGCATCATTGGTAATAAGGGATTTCTCCCACTCTCAAGTTCTGGGCACGCTGCTCATTTAACCCTCATGTTTTCCTCTTCGGGTCTCTGCCAGCGGGGAGTCCAGCAGAAACAAAGACACTGGTTTCTAAGCCAGAAACACAAACGTGGTATTACATTCTTAATTAATCAAGATCCTGTAGCCGCTAAATTTGAGCTTTTTGTTCTGGAAGAAGTGGGGGCTCCTTAGAATTTGAAACGAAACTTTTAGATTACTTTGGGAACATGCTAATTCTTAAAAGGAAGAAAGGGACATTTAAATGGCATATGCCTTTTTAGATCTATTCAGGTCTAAATTGAATAATGATAGGTAGACATTAAAGAGAGAAGTTCCATAGCATTCTCAACAATTTCCTAAGTCCGGTAGGACAAGTCAGTCATTTATCTGAAGAAGGCACCTTTTTCTTTTGTCATAGATTCTGGATGTTCCTCCCAAGGACCATTTAGCCATTGAGTTTTTAATTATTCTGTTTTTAATTCTGTAATATTAATTCTGTAATTAATATTTTAATTATATAAAATAATTATTTTACTTTTCTACTTTTAATAATCAAGGTTACAACTCTGCTCACGGTGTTTTAACTCTATATAAAAAGAGAAAAGTTAGGGGCACCTGGTTGGCTCAGTCAGAGGAGCCTGCGACTCTTGATCTTGGGGTCGTTGGTTCAAGCCCCACATTGGGTGCAGAGATTACAAAGACAAATAAAATAAAAAAAAAAAAGAGAGAGAAAAGTTAGATACTGTGGCTACAATGATTGCACTCCTGTTCTCCAATGGCTTCGTTTACCCCCCACTCTATTGACAGCGAATCAGGAGGGGAACCAGGGTCTGTGCCCCAGCAAGTGAAATTTAGGTAAAATTTGCTCCCAGCTTTTCTAGGCTAGGTAATCCTTAGCTCTCAGTACCCATTTTACTAAGGGAACAACAGCCACGTTACTGCACAGTGCTTCAGTGTTTAACTTTTCTCATGGCCAGAGACCGCTACTGCTACCACTTCCCGCCCTACATCCTGTTTCTTTCCTCGCCGTCTTCCAAGGAGTGACAGGATCAGAGAATGGACATGGTTCTTTTGAAGACCTGTAGGTCCACTCTTCTCACTGCAAGTCTTGGATCTAACGTGTCAGGATTTCCTTGTTCAGTTTCGTTTTTTTCAGGTCCCCTTCTGGTATTATTTGTATCTATTTATGGTCTCTAGCAGAGGCTTTGTTCAATAACAACAGCCTTTCCTCCCTAATTCTGCTAAAGGATTAGGCCCAGTGGCTAGCATTGGATGTATTTTCTCCCTTCCGGATCACACGGCATCTGTTCCCCCTCTTCCCCGCTTCCCCCCTCCGTGGGTCTCCTTTTGGAGGCTTTCGTGGTTTGTCACAGTTTGGCCTTGCCTGTCTTCTTCTTGCCCTCACCGTGTGTGTAGCTGTAAGTGGCCTGGTGTTCATCCTCTGGAGGACAGCCAAAAAAAAGGCAATGAAGAGGCCTCCGTTGATGGTGCAGGATCTGTGATTCCTGCTTTTGCTAATGTCGTGGCCTGAGGGGTGCTTGAGGTGACTTCAATCTTCACAGTTTCCCCAAACCATCTCACGCATACCTAAAATCTAAGTTACAACAGCAGGGTGGCTCTGAAAATGTAAGATTAGGACAAGCCGTCTGGCTCTATTCTCCAACCACAATGCTTCTCCTAAGCCTCTCCTATGTAGAGATTCTGGAGTCTCTGCTGCCTGGCAACTCCGTCTGTTTTCTTTGTTTGGGTCAGTTTTATAGTTTCTGCAGAACTGGAAGGTTGCCACTCAAAACAGCCCTGGGTCCCTTCAAGCATGTGATCTGGATTGCTAGGCCAAGTGCTCGCAGGCAATGAAGGGATAAACGAAGGCGGCAACGGCCCAAAGTGTGCTCAGCAGAGAAAGGCCCCCATTGACCCTTACCATTGCCACGATGACCGGGGGGCACAGGAAGTGAGTGGTTACTGTTAAAGTGTCCTCCGTACTTTGTCTTGGGCCAAGGCATTTCTTTACTATGTCCTGGGGTTACTCAAATTATTTTCCTGCGACCAATTTGCTGTGCCTCAAGAGCTTGGCGGAGATGCCATTCCAGGGAGGTAGATGCCTCTCAGTGTGTGTGTCCATATGCGGGATAGGGGTTTGAGGTGGGTCTCCAGGCGGCACCAGCACTGTTCCCTGCGGTGCTTCTCGGCCTGGCCCCCGTGTTGCGGGACCGACGTTCAGGCCTCACCCCGGAGATTCTGACTTACTGCTCTGGGTGTGGCCAGGGTGTTGGAGTTTTAAAAGGTCCCCAGGTGATTCAAATGTGCAGCCAAGTTTGAGAACTACTGCTCTAGAAGGTACTAAAACTTTTAAGATGTGGTCTCTGCCTTTAAGGAAATCCCAGTACACTTACTGGGCCAAAACATAATTACATGGTAAGTAAAATAACAGTGTAAGAATGAAATAACAACATAAAACTAGGTAAGAAGGTGCCTAGTAACTTTCTTTTATTCTGGCCAGAATTTAAATGCCAGGGGGTCAGCTGAGTGGTGCGCTGGGAGAGTTTTCATAGAAAATGGCCCCCGAGAGTTCTGGAAAAAGAGAGAATTGAACACGAGCTTCTATTTTTGTTCCTTCCCTAAACCCCACTAAAACGTTAAGGGCTCCTCTTTTGTAGAGGCCTAAATCCACAAGGATGGAGAGAGTAGGATTGGAGACCACGTGAACAGAATGTTGGATGCTGGAAATGTTGGGCTTCATAGGCTTGGAAAAACAGAACCTGGAAGGGGCAGTGGAGTGGCCAAGAACCAGCCTAGTTTATGTTGCAGAATTACCCAAAGGCTGAGGAACTGGCCACACCAAGTACCTCTGGGAATAGGGAGGAAGGGAATGGTGCTCTTGCATAAGGGAAATTGGTCAGAAGTCTTTTTCAGAAGCTCTTAGATCTCTACCACCAGGCAGCATCCTAGAGGTTATTCTCCATGGAGAGGGTAGGTGTAAACCCACCTAGAGGGAAGGAGGCTGGGAAATGTAGTCTATATTCTGTGTGGGTATGCGCTCAGCTAAAACCATGGGGTTCTGTTACTGTCGTAAAAAGGGAGAATGAATGCCAGGGGATGCCTGACGGTCAGTACTGTGCTTGCACGGGCAGGTGTTAGATACATTAGTATAATAATATTAGTAATAATGATGATTAACAGCAGCACATTCTTTTTTTAAAATGTTTATTTATTTATTTTGAGAAAGAGAGCGAGAGAGCAGAGAAGGGGCAGAGAGAGAGAGAGAGGGAGAGTGAGAATCCCAAGCAGGTTCTGTGCCATCAGCACAAGCTTGACTCGGGGCTCAAACTCACGAACTGCGAGATCATGACGTGAGCCGAAATCAAGAGTCAGAGGCTTAACTGTCTGAGCCACCCAGGCGACCCAGCAGCAAATTCTTATAATGCTCTCTGTGTGGCCAACTCTGACCTGGGAACTTTATGTATATTAACTCTTCTACTTCTCACAATCCTATAAAATTCTATCATCCCATTTTGCAGTTGTGGAAACTGAGACGCAGAGAGGCTGAGTGACTTCCTCAAGGTTCCACAACTAGAACCAGGCCTAACACTTCATCTTTCTGTGATTAAACCTGACCTTGTGATTAAGTTTAAGAAAAACCTGATTGCCAATTAATGTTGTTTAGTGTTCTGGTTTTGTGTTCTCTTTGGGAAAAAGAATGATGATACTGACATATACTTAATAAATATAAGGAATTAATGCTAATTTTATAAAACTATATTATGTTTGCACAAATTCAAATAACACTAAAATACAAATTTAATGTAACAATCGAGGTCTTATTTTTTTCTGTTTAAAATGGGTTCATATAGCTTGAATACTATTGTAGAAAATGGTGAATGACATAACTAAACTGGTAATTTAGAAAGTCATTCTGGCCACAGCATGGGGAGGTAGCTGTGACACTAAAGGCAGGTAGCCCAGAGGTTCTTAAACCTGAGCATGTGTCAGAATCACCTGGAAGGCTTGCCTGAGCACGGATTACTGGGCCCTACCGCAGAGTTTCTGGCTCAGTAGGTCTGAGGCCCAAGAATTTTTACTTTAAAAAAATTTTTTTCTTTTTAAACGTTTAATTTTGAGAGAGAAAGGGAGCATAAGCAAGGGAGGGGAAGAAAGATAGGGGGACAGAGGATCCCAAGCAGGCTCTGCACTGACAGCAGAGAGCCTGATGCAGGGCTTGAACTCACGAACCATGAGATCGTGACCTGAGCTGAAGTCGGACACTTAACCACCTGAGCCACCCAGGCATTCCCCGAGAATTTTTACTTCTAACAGGTTTCCAGATGGTGCTGCCGCCACTGGTCTGAAGACCACAGATTGAGAAATGTGGCCTCTGAGTGGTACTGAGAATGCAGTGTATGGCAGTGGAGGGAAGATGAAGTCAGGAAGGGGGGCGGTGAAGTCAGGAAGGGGGGCGGTGAAGTCAGGGAAGAACTGACAAGACTTGCCATTATTTGGAAGCTGGGGCAAATGGAGAGGAAAGGATCTAGGGCTAAACACTGAATGAAATAAAGACTGAAAAGTGTCGGTTGGGTGTGCAATGAAGAGGCCATTGGTGACCTGCTGACCTAAAGAAAATTTTCATGGCAAAGAGGGGGACCGAAATAGACAACTGAGGCTTTGAGGAGCTAACGATTATCCTGTTCTAGCGTATAGAACATAGATGTCTTTAATTTTGAAGCCCTGGATTATGCTGTGTATCATGGCTTATTTTAGCTGGCCATCTAGGTTGGACCAAACGGAAGGCTTCCATCATGTTATATGTCATGATACTTTTTAGCTTTCCCCCTGACCTTTTGTTTAGAAATAGATCTGACACTAAAAAGTGTCCAGTTTATTTCAAGTGAAAGTCCCCCTTTTGCATATGTGCATATTAGTTTGAGATCAACGGGGAAACCATTTTCCTTGCGTTTTGTTCTGTATAGTGACTTTCAAGCTCTATCTGCCTCTTGCTTCCTGCTTCTGGATCCTCAGAAGAACTCAGATTTAAAACTAGACATTGTCAAGTTCTGTTGGCTTTACCTTGCGGGTTCTCTCCCTACTGTCCCTAGCGTAGCTCACGCACACTCATTACCTTTGGTCTGAATAATTGTAGTATTTGTCATAAGAGCCTGTGTTCTCAGTCTCCTCGCTACTGTAGTTCATATTGTGTCCATCTCTGTGAGTTTTCCCAAAATGCAGTTCTGATCACACTACGTTCTTGCTTAAAACCTTCCCCGTGTTTAACCGTCAAGTCCAGTGTTTTAGTTTGGGTTTGACTTTTCTTTCCAACATTAGTTTTTCTCTCCCATATTCTTGGCTGCATCCACAGTGCTCACCAGTTGTACCCATGCTTCTCTGCTCGTGGGAAAGTCCTCTTTCGGCTTCAAATCTGATTTATACTACCAGACCTAGCGCGTCTTCCTCACAGCCTTTGCGACCGAGAAGTCCTTCCTCTTATTCTCATCACTTTCCATCTAATGCTGCACGCATAACTCATCATGTTTATTTTGCCCCATATTTTACTTGTAAGTGAAATTCATTTTCATATCTCCTATGATGTCCGTAATAAGGACATGGGAATCGATTGAATGAATGGAAAAACGGGCAGCCAGTTGTGATCTAGTACAAATAAAGTGGTGATTTGTTTAACTGACACAGTAAGAGTGATGCATACCAGTGGAATGCCTTTTACTGGAATTTTCTAATGCTGCCATGAGTATGGCTTTAAGAGGACTTCATAATGTGTTTTGGTCAGTAGTCTTTTATTTAACTTACTAGTTTTTGGTTGTCCTAGATATTTTAGTGAGCTGAATAGCACCCCTATTGTGAGATGTCCCTTTTCTATTATTCTGTTTATGGCAAGCTTGTTAAGTGTTACCTGGATGACACATGTATGTCTAAGTACACATGTACACACATGAATTTGCACATTTTTACCTGAGATTAAAATGGTGACCAACTTTGCTTTTCCGCACAGAGATATTAGTTAGATGGACAAATGCATTCACTAGCCTGATTAATGATCCAGACCAGTTTTTTCTGCCTTTTGATAAATTCCGTTGATGTTTTCTGATTCTGCTTTCATTTACTCATTGGAGTGTGAACTAGAAAAATATTCTACATAAGTAAGTAGATTATAGAATTGATGTAGGGTTTGTTGAGTATGATTGGTTTTAGAGGAAGAAACATCTAGAACTAGCATGAGAAATTATAATGCTATAAATTATAAAAATCGTAAAACATTTCATATTTAGAATAGAATGATATCATTGAATTTTCAAAACTAACTGGCTTTATTTTTGGCCGAACATCAATCATTTGGGACTTTTAAATTGTGCTGCTTTGGGGACCATATTAAGGATCATAATCACTGTATCTCTGTTTATCTCTGCCTGCATACGTACATTGAATTAGTTTCTATAGCAGTGAGACTCACAGATATTTTTAAAAGAGCTGATAGTGAATGTTTATTTTCTGGTTAAAACTGGTTCTTGATTCTCTTGAGCTTTATTTTATTAATAGCTCTTCAATTTGGACTTAGAATTGGTTTAATGTCAACTTTCTCCTGTATACAAAGGGGAAAGCTCATTTATTTTTCATGCTTCTTTGTCATGTTGTTCCCTTTGCTTCTGAGAAAAGGGCACCAACCTATTTAGATAGGGAAGTTTAGGCTATTTATAAAGCGAGGCAGGTTAATTGAAATTGACAGCTTGGTAATGTCCTCCTTGGTGAGTGACGCACACGGGCTTTAGACGATGTTGGCATGCTGTTTTCACTTAGAGTCAGGAATCAGCTGGAGGAATTTGTGTGCTTTGAGCTTTAGCGTTGACGTAGGTACTGGGTACAGATATGTTTTAGGAAACATCTCATTTCCATATAAATGAATGAAGACTAAAAAACAAAATTTAGATGGCTTGCCCTTAAGTTCCAGCTGGTATCACAAGGATGACGAAGATATTTCTTTTGACTTTCTGGAAAAACAGCTTTCGTTGTATTCAAGCAAAGTGACCTTATTACAGCTTTATTCAGAAATACTTCTTATATTCGTTTTTGGGGAATCATTTTCAACATCAGCTATGTGTACATGTATTTGAAAAATTATATTTTCAGGGGGCGCCTGGGTGGCTCAGTTGGTTAAGCGGCCGACTTCAGCTCAGGTCATGATCTCACGGTCTGTGAGTTCGAGCCCCGCGTTGGGCTCTGTGCTGACGGCTCGGAGCCTGGAGCCTGCTTCCGATTCTGTGTCTCCTTCTCTCTCTGCCCTTCCCCTGTTCATGCTGTGCCTCTATGTCTCTCAAAAATAAATAAACATTAAAAAAAAAAAAAAAAAAGAAAAATTATATTTTCAGGTACATTTCCCTGAACTCCAGCTTTAATCTCTGAAGTTCTAGGTAGCTTCACTTAAGAAATTTATAGTCACATCAATAACCATGTCAATTTAATTTTAATAAAAGGTAGAGGAGCCACAGTAGTCGTCTTTCTTACATGATAAAACTATGGGTTTATATTTTTTTTGAACACCGTAAATATCAATTTGACTGAAATGGGTTTTTGTGGTTTTTCTTTCCAAGTGTCACTTAGAGGAGAGTTGAACATAAGCTTAAATAATGTGATAGCACATTTTTTCCTGCAACCCAAACATTCAGATTACATTTATTTATTCAATTTCATTTAAGATAAGGTGTTTTCATAAGTGAGAATTTTATCTCCTTAAATCACGTTGATCATGCTCAGAAACAAAATTTTAGTTTCTGTGCAAGTGTCACGATGCCAGTGGTTGATTTATTACTGGTTACGATGCACCCTCATCAAAGCCAGCACTGGGCAGTTCCTGAGGACGTGCAGGGCTCTGAGAATGCTAAGTTGGTTCCATGCTGCTGTGGTCATGCTGTCACCTTTGTGGGTCATGCTGCCATAAGGGT
This sequence comes from Paguma larvata, assembly GCA_030068075.1. Lineage (NCBI taxonomy): Eukaryota > Metazoa > Chordata > Mammalia > Carnivora > Viverridae > Paguma > Paguma larvata. The sequence goes on from CM057829.1 coordinate 71,299,330, forward strand.
CATACTCAAATGTACAGTGAAAGCACACAACACACATTTTAGGGACCAGACACTGGTTTGCTTAGGTACCCTTGAGGGGAGTAGTATAGATGCCAGTGCTTCCAAGAGGATGCTGGTTTATTTCTTTTGTTTACTTATTTTGAGAGAGAAAGTGCGCATGTTCACAGAGGAGGGGCAGAGAGCGAGGGAGACAGAGAATCCCATGCAGGCTCCACGCTGTCAGCACAGAGCCCGATGCAGGGCTCAAACTCCTGAACTGTGAGATCATGATCTGAGCCGAAATCGAGAGTTGGACACCTACCTGACTGAGCCATCCAGGTGCCCCTGGGTGCTCGTTGAAATAGGGCCGTGGTCTATTGGGATCAACTGGCCCTCATTTCCAAGCAGTACACTGGAGGACTTTGGGCTCCCTGGGACCCAGTCCCTGCCCTGTGTTGTCTCCAGGCCTCTCCAGAGCCATGGCAGCAGCAGCAGCGTTCGTTCCTCAGCCCAGGAGTTGCTTTGATCACCAACTCTGTGTTCTCCCCCCTGGGTTATTTCTTGCAGGTTAGCCGAAGCCAGGCCTCCTGTTCATAACCCCTTTCTGCTCAATGGTAATCCTTGGGGTCTTTGGATGAAGGTGCATGTAGGCCTCCTGCTGTCCCTGTTCATGGTCTTGCTAATGGAACGCGATTTGGTTCATAGTTTGAAATTGCTTGTCACAACACAACCACCAAAGCTGACCTTCCCTCCCTACCCCACTCTTCACCCCAGATAAAGAGAGAACTGACTGTGGAGGGTCAGGGTGCCACTCAGCTCTTCTATCTGTGGTGGATCGGGTTGAGGGTGCGCAGGACGCGGTGCTGAGCGGGTTCCTCCACCTGATAGTCTGGGACCTCGAAGACCACATATGGTCCCAGTACCTCTCGGTGCCAACCCTTAGCCTCTCAACTAACAACTACTAAATCCCATTGATTGTGTGGTATTCTCGAACCCTTTTTATTTACTATTATCCTGATAGTAATACTTCACCTTTTTATAATGCTTTCTGATTTGCAAAGAACTTGTACATGGCTTCTCTTATTACACCTCAGATCAACCCTGGTTCTAGGCAGGTTCATTATTTTTATCCTCATTTGAGGATATGAATGAACAAACTGAAGCACGGTCCAAGCTGACACAACCAGAAAGTGGAGTCCCGTCTAACCCCACCCCTTTAACCACTGCTGACTTGTGTACACACCCCAAACCTTTCCACCTTCATCTCCCACTAATGCCTCTAATCCCTTTGTGCTTCAGCTTCCTTGGTTCACTTCCTAAACTCTGAGCTTCATGCCCTCCTCAGTGCCTTCAGTCACTATCCCCTCTTCCTCACAAGGGGGAGTGCCCAGTGCCATGCCTTCTCTTGCATGATGTTGCATGATCCCTCTGAGCCGATCCCTCTGAAGGAATTTCACCTTCCCCTCTCTTGTAATAGCATTTTATTTTTATATTACTTCCTCGTGTCATAGTTATTTCTAGTTGACTTATGTCCTTGTTACATAAGTTTTTTGAATGTTCAAACGTTTGTAGTTGTTTAAATGGTATCTCACGTATCACAATCATTCGTAGTATCTGACTGCAGTGCCTTGTCGATGGTCAAGTCCATATTTTGTGTAATTATTGCATTGGGTAGAACAAATCCTACCAAGTTCTCTTTTACTGGGTCAGAATTAAAGCCTCTGATGATGTCAAGAGGATTCGGGAGGCCTTGATACTGTCCCTTCCCGCGCTTCTCCAGTAGGCTTGTTTAGGAGGGTGTACTTGAGATATCTTACTCTCTTACCCTATCCTCAGTGGGGTCCACCGCTTAATATCTTTAATGATCAGTTGTATCCTATTTAATGGTGGCGTTGAGCACTTTGTTCCTCTTCAAATAATTTCATTCCAGTGTTCTGTATTTCTAGTAGTCTCTAATCTGATAATTTCTATTAGTAATTGAATTTCTTGGCAAATGAAAGAAGATCCAATTTCCACGTATCAAAGTCATTTTTATTTTACCCTTTAAGATTTCTTTATTATTCATTAAAAAGTAAAAATCTGTTTAAAGTTGATGCATAACTTTGGGTGCATAGCTGACAGGAAATGTTGAGTGCAATTAAAGTTTTTAAAAAAATAACTCTTATCATAATTAATATCATTTGAACTATGAAACTGATATAGTCAATCGGATATGCAGTTGAATCTGCACTGATGTGAGGACTTTCTCTAAAATTTCCTTGGTGTCTTTGTAGTTGTTTCCCTTCCCCTTCACCCCATTTCCCTGAGAGTGGATGGTGTAAAAACAGCTTGATACCTTAACATTTAGTTTTATGCCCAGTTTGATATGTAACTACTATTTTGAGACAGAAACATGTATACATTTATAAGAATAACGTCGCCATCTTGCTCTGCAATTACTGACTCAAAGTTTAAAGCAGCCCTTTTAAAAGTTCTTAAATTCTCAATTGTTTTCTTGATAATTTTTGAAGTTTATATATTTATTTTGAGAGAGCGAGAGAGAGAGAGAGAGAGACAGAGAGATAGTGGGGGAGGGACAGAGAGAGAGGAGACAGAAAAACCCCAAGCAGTCTCCACACTGTGGGTGCAGAGCCCCATGCGGGGCTCAAACCCATGAACCATGAGATCATGACCTGAGCCAAAATTGAGAGTCAGACACTTAACTGACTGAGCCACCCAAGCGCCTCCTTGGTAATTTTTAATTGCCGTTTTCTTTTAAAAGTGTTTTTTTTCTTTCACTTCACTGTTAGAAACTAAATCATGTAATGTGAAGGCTTAACCCAACTATCTTCTTTGCTTAAACTTTTTGGGAAAATGTTTGAGGGAATTTTAGGAACTACCCGAGACTTAGTACATTCATATTAAATGTTCAGAACTGTTTTGCATCTGTGGCTGTGGTGCCAGATAATTAAGGTCTAATTTGATACATTCTCGCATTTGAGTTGAGTATAGAGCCAATTTAGGAAAGAAGTTTCTCTAGCAGAATGCCACAAGCTTTAATTAGAGCACTAGGGCTGTTACTTGGGCAAGTCACATAAATTGACTCAGTTTCCTCTTTTGAGGAATGTGGAACTGATGGGCAGGTACTCAGTGGCACTAGGGTTTTGTGATTCTGTAATTTGTTGTTCTGCTTGTTCTTGGCTACCCAGCTTTTATATGATTATTACATTATGTCGTGGAATCTCTAGTTTTTTTTATTATTAAAAAATATACTTTTACCCCTTGTGAAATTTCTTGTAGGTATAACTTTGAATTTCCCCTAATAGATACAATTTAGTGGTGTCCCTATATTTTCTTTAATTTACGAATCTTTGTTTAAATTTTTTTTAATGTTTTATTTTTAGAGAGATAGAGCACGAGCAGGGGAGGGGCAGAGAGAAAGGGAGACCCAGAGTCCAAAGCAGGCCCCAGGCTCTGAGCTGTCAGCACAGACAGCTTGAACCCACAAACATGAGATCAAGATCTGAGCCGAAGTCAGTGGCTTAAATGACTGAGTCACCCAGGCACCCGGAGGAATCTTTGTTTAAATGAAAAGTGAATTTACTCCATGTGACTTATTTTTTTCCTGTTAACCATGCAAGGCTGAAAAAAAAAACCCTTTTAGTTATTAATAATAATATTTTTAAACAATTGCCACACTCTCCATGTGTAATTTATTTTAAAAGGACTTTTTTTCAGTTTATTTCCAAGCAGAATTTTTTTTTTCTAAAATTGAACAGTAGAGTTGATTATTTGCTAATGTCCTTTTCCTAGGATACTGTTTCTCTAACTGCTGTTAGCTAACTCTGTGTGTCCATGGATATTCTGGGAGTTTTCATATTTTCAGTGAGATTTAAAATTGTGGGGAGTTTTAATATCAGTGGTAATAGTTTAAAAAAAAACAAACCTACACTCTGGGTCATCCAGACACCTACCACATACTTGGCTAAGCATTACCATATGGTAAAATCGGTAAAATTGGTGTTTGTGTTTATTGCTGTGTTTGTGTCATGTGAAGTTGAACTACGTCACAGTATAAGTGTATGCAGCTCTCACTGAGCTTCAAATAACACGCAGTGATAGGAGCGTCCCCGTATGCCGCACTCAAAGGATGTGGATTATTCTGCATTATTCGTAGGATATTCAAGTTAGAGTCAGATGAATTTCACAGGTTCCACTTTTTAATACAGTACCTTTCAAGAGTTCACTGGCAGTAAGTTTATCAGTAATTATACACTGAAGAACTTTCTTCACCTGATTCCAGCAATAATTGAATAGCTACACATTTAATATTGATTTCGATATGACTGTGATACCAACTTTCTCTTGAAGCAACTTTCTTAAAATTTTCATTCAAGGAATGCTTGCGGGTGGTTTTATTTAGTAAGTCTGATTATCTTCACCTAGTAAAGAAAGTCATGAGGTCACACATACTATTTTGTAGGGTAAATTTAAGTGAAAAGGCATTGTTTCCCCATTGAAACAATGATTAAAGTAAAAAAAAAAACCACAAACAACAACAACAAATCTAAAATTACGTTGGTGCTGTGACTTTAGCAGGAAACCATAGCCTGTTACACTCTGTCTTTGCTGTTAATCTGAATTTAATTGGCTATGTAGTTATTTTTATTTTTGTATTTATAAATTTGTTTTGCCTTTGTTTTATCAGGGCAGTAAATACTAAGTTTAATTTTGTATGTATTAAAATAACATAATAAAATGATTGAAGGTGACATTAAGAGTGCAAAAGAATGTTTCTTTTAACCAAGTTGTCTATCTAGGACTGGTTTGAGAAGCTTGGTCTATGATAGTGACAATTATTGTATCATAATCATAATGGCTAACCTTCAGCCAGAAGTTCCCCCTGTGAGTCTCGATGAGTTGCTTAAAATTAATTCTTTCACTTTTCTGTTATTTCCAAAACTGAATTCTCTAAGATGTGGCCACCTAAAATATGGCGATGAAGTAATAAGCCATTCATTTTATGTGTGGATAACTGGATTTTTAAGATATGATCCAGTCTGATTTTATAATTTCCCCTGATCTGGGCTATCATTTTTATTTTAATATTATTTTGATCACTTTTTCATTCATTCACTCACTTAATTGTTTTTTTAAATGTTGCCATGTTCAACAAGTAGGTATTGATAGAGATAATTGAGTGATAATTCTCATCTTTATGCTTGAGTAGTCTCTCCTTGTGGTCACATTTTCCTGTTCTATAGTAAAAGAAAAATTTCATGTATATGTTATGTAGTACATGTCAATTTCAACAAGATTTCATTTTGCCTCGATGTCATATCTAAGTGTCTCTAGTAGTTGGTGGGACATTACCACAGTCTGATTGCCATAGACTTAAATGCCTTTTCAACTCAAGCATGATGGGTCTTTTAAGCCTGTTCGTTCAAGTAATAGTATTCAATGACTACTAAATTCAAGACATTGTGCTAGATACTATTGAATGTCCAAAGATGAAGGAAGCAGTCTGTATTCTCAGGAAAGGAGCTTACAACTTTTAATTTAGTCATTGAATCCTTGGAACTGACTGTTGGATCTGTGGGTATTTTTGGATCTGCTCCCAGAATTGTAGACTTCTCGATGACAAAGGAACTTTTGCATTTCATCCCTCCATCTGTTCATTCAGTAAACATTTACTAAGCATATGTATTTGTTCCTAGTTGACTTTCATCTTTTAATTTTCCTCTCACCCATTATAATGACTCAGATCTCTTTGCCAAGAGTATTCTGAGAAGTAGAGGTAGAATCTATAGAACAAGGCTCACAAACAGCCCTTTTTACCCACTGTTGCCTGGAGGCATTTGGGAAATGTAAGATAATTGTAAATACAGGTGAACTTCCTAAATCTGGAAACCTTAGAACCTGGAGTCTTTTGGAACCATAAATACAGTGTTACTTTCAAGTCAAAGCAGGCTGAGGCAGAGGGAGATGTCCAGAAGTGGTACAGGGCCTCGGACCACCTTGGCAAACCCTGTGGGATCTCTGGAGTCATAATGACCCTTTCGATGGTTTCTAATTGGGCTGAAATGACCAGGCCTTTATGCTCTCACACTGATCAATCATTGGATAGCGACCACTCCCAGGGTCCAGTTCCGGCAAACCTAAGGGTCCCCGAAGGATGGACGGTCAGGTGAAAGGAAATGAGAGATGTAGTCTGATGACCAAGCAGGCAGCCCTGGCAATTCTGGCATCTCCGCCCTGCCGGTCTCAGTGTCTTTATTTGAAAGTAGTGAGTTACATTACAGCAATGAGTGACAGCCCATCAGTAACCATAGTTTGAACAATAATGTGTTTTTATCAGTAAAGCGGAGATTTCCTCAATCTTGGAAGTTGTTTTCAAGTTAATTAGCATATAAATTTAAGGGAGAACAGGAAGTTACCTAGGCCTGGCTATGTTAATTATCTATAAACAGACCAGGAGTCATTCTGTCTATTCTTTCAACTACAATGGTGGAGGGTGCAACCCATCCCGCAAGGACAGAATTCCTAATGCTTTTACTTTGCTTGTGAATGAGTGATTTTACATAACAGGAGCCTAACATTTACACAAGTCACACCAATATTTAGCCAGTTCATAACTGCTTCAACCACCTTTTCCACACAGGGCGAGGGTGTCAACCTGTGAGCCCAAAATGGCTCCCAACAGGCCACCAAGCATGATCTCAAACTAGAAATTTATTACAGTTGATACAGCCCCTATAAAAGGACTGACTGCTGACATCTGTTTGCCCACAGCATTCTCAGCAAGCAGGGTAACAGGTTCTCCACTCCTGGGGAGCTGGGCTGCAGGCATCACTGTATTGTCCTCGGCAGTAAATGGTGACCACTACCTTGATGGTAGAATGGCTTATTCAATTCACTTGTTAATATTCTAGCTCTGAATTTCCAAATTTAGGATGCTGATACTTGGTAGATTAGTTACAGCTAAGGTGAGAACTTGGCTTTATATTTTCCTTATTTTTATGTGGATGATAATATTACTTAGCACTAGGAATAGTGACCATAAGTCTTGGTTTATTCAGAATAGCTCTGTTTTCCTGGGACTACTCAGTTTAGGCATGTTGAGATCAATTAACATCTGTTGGTTATTTTTAGTATCCATAACACTTCCAGACATTTCAGTTTGGAAGAAGAATTGTACAGTCATTCTACTTATTATTTCTTTTTTAAAATTTTGTTTGCATGTTTATTCTCTAAGTGTTTTTCTAATGAATGGAATACTCTATTTACTTTTCTACTTATTTTAAGAGGAAGAAGTGATCTTCTGGATTAACTTTTTATTTTTGCTTTACTTGACCCTGAAACAATGCCTTTCGTCTTTATCAAATTCTTTATCAGCAAATTTTAACATGTAAAATCACAATGTATTCCAGAAAGTCCGTGACTGGAATTACTGCGACACATTATGTACCCTCTTCACCCCCCTCCAGAGTTGTATCTATAATTGCTTTTTCCCTGGTTTATTTATTTATTTTTTCCCTGGTTTATTTCGTAGCTTAGTCATGAATGTTTCATGTCCTCATTTACCGTTTTGCTATGGAGTTGGTCTCCTTTCTGGAAAGATGCTCTCACCTATTCAGATTTGTGTCCTAAGGAAATACATGTTGCTCAGAGATGGGCAGTTTTTTAAAGCTGCCTTTTCAGAAATTTTATGGGAATAAAAAATTTAATTCTACCCAAGGTAGATTGAATAGCTTGCAGGACCACTGTGTTTACAAGGAAGCTCGTTTAAAACTAGTTCTGGGTTCCAAAAAAATGGGCACTAACCAGATGGAGGTACTCAATGACTTCCGTGGCCTCCCAGGAGGTCATTGGTTGTCACCTTAAACCATGGTTGGTGCTTCTTTTTCTAATCGTTGTTTCTTTGCACTCTTCTCACTGTTTCTGGGCTAGTCGTGGCCACGGTGTTGTGATAGGGAACAGGGTTCACTGGTGGACTCAGTTCTGTCTATCTATGATTCTTTGGCTATAGAAAAGTCATCTTCTGGTTTTCTCTTGATACTCAGCATTACGTGGTGGACATATCTTTAATGTCTTGGTGTGCTGCCAGTGATCTAAAACTTCTTAATCATGTTCCCTTTGCAAAAGAAGAAAACTACTAGAAAATGGTGCTACAACTTTCTGCCCTGATTTTGGTCAATAAATGAGTCATCGATGTGCCAGTTATTTAAGTGATCAAATGTCTGGCATTCTGCCCATGTTTCCGTGGACTCGAGATCATGGAGTTACACAAAGAGAGAGCCTAAAATTTAAGCACAGGTAGCAAAACTTAAGAAGAAGATGGCATGTTGTATGAATGTCCTTTCTTCTTGGTACCTGTAGTATCTGTGCCAGTAAGTTTATCTGAAATGTTAGTTGAACTTTACTCTGTTACTTAAGGTTTACAAAGAAGTAATTCAGATAGTTATTTCCTTTTTTTCTGATCTAGTCAGAGCTTGTTTGGCACTGAAGAACTGTTTCAGAGTAGGAATAGTTTTTTCCTTATGAAATCAAAGCCACTGGCCTGAACATTTATCGAGCTTGACTGACAGCGCCTTGTGGAAGCCTCCTCACTGTAGCTCTCCTTGACCTTCAGAAACTACGGCGGCCGTTAGAGCAGGCTTGCCTTTGAGAGTTAGGAATTGGGACTGATCTTAGATTTTATTTATCATCTGGATAAATGTTTCAAATTGTCATGTATTTCAGGGCTATCCATTGTATGTACCACCTGTCCTAAATGTGGTCTCTGTGAGATTATTATTGTTACATAATCACAGACTACTACTACTTACTAGGAGTGAGTTTGAGAAATTTGGTTCTAAATATCAAAAAGCTGATTTTCATCACCTGGCAAAGGAAAGGAAGACTTGACTTCTGAATCAAAAGAAACCTAGTCTTCATTATGTAATTTTTCCTTTGAATATAAACTCTTGTTGAACACTGTCAATAAATAATTCAATTATTGAATCCCAAACAACGATACTATCTTTCCTTGTCATCCATTCACACCAGGCTACTCTTCTTTGTTCCTACCTTGACTCCCTGTCTGTCTCTCCGGTACTGTTAATTTCCACATGGACGGTGTTCTCAGTATTCTGGCTTCTCAGTGTTTAATTTTCTCTCTCATGATCTTGGCCACCATCCTACCTCAGCTTCTCACTCTAACCATCCTATGCCAGATGTTGTTATTATCAGGAATAAGTGCGGTCCCTCCAAAAATCTCAATTTAAAGCCTCTCCAACTCAGACTTCCCTCTTTATCTCCCCAGCTCACTGCTTCTAGTACCTGTAATCCAATAACCTTTTGACCTTATTTATTTTTAAAGCCCTGAATTCCACCACCCTGTCACTGTATCTCACTTTCCTGATGACCTTTCTTCCCTTTGTTCCTAGTTTAAATTCCATGTCAATATTTGCTTGACAAAATCCAATTGTAGCTAACCCCTCAATTATCTATGTATCTCTGTATTTATGTATCTATCTATCATCTATCTATCTATTTAATTTTAGTTAACATGCAATGTGATACTGGTTTCAGGAATAAAATTCAATGATTCATCACTTACATACAACACTCAGTGCTCATCCCAACAAGTTCCTCCTTAGTACCTATCACCCATCTAGCGCCTCCTCCCCACCTCCCTCCAACAAGCCTTAGTTTGTTCTCTATTGTTAAGAGTCTTTTGTGGTTTGTTTCTCTCTCTTCTCTTCCCCCCACCTTCCCATATGTTCATCTGCTTTGTTTCTTAAATTCCACATATGAATGAAATCATAATGGTATTTGTCTTTCTCTGATTGACTTATTTTCCTTAACATAATACATTCTAGCTCCTTCCACATCATGGCAAATGGCAAGATTTCATTCTATTTGGTAGCTGAGTAATATTCCATTAAATATATATACCACATCTTTATCCATTCATCAGTCGATGGCTCTCTCCATAGTTTGACTGTTGTTGATAATGCTGCTAAAACATTGAGGTGGATGTACCCTTTCAAATCTGTAGTTTTGTATCCCTTGGGTAAATACCTAATAGTGCAATTGCTGGATCATAGGGCAGCTCTGTTTTTGAGGAACCTCTATACTGTTCTCCAGAGGGCTGTACCAGTTTGCATTCCCACCAGCAGTGCAAAAGAGTTCCCCTTTGCCCTCATCCTCATCAATACCCGTTGTTTCTTGTGTTGTTAATTTTAGCCATTCTGACAGGTGTGAGGTGTAATCTCATTGTGGTTTTGACTTCTATTTCCCTGATGATGAGTGATGTTGAGGATCTTTTCCTGTTAGTCATCTGGATGTCTTCTTTGGAAAAGTGTCTGTTCATGTCTTCTGCCCATTTCTTAACTTAGTTGTTTGTTTTTTGGGTGTTGAATTTGATAAGTTCTTTATAGATTTTGGATATTGCAAAGTTACAGGATATAAAATTAATGTGGAGAAATCTGTTGCAGCAGAAACAGAAACCAAGGAATTGATTCCACTTGGCAATTACACCAAAAACAATAGGATAGCAAGAATAAACCTAACCGAAGAGGTAAAGAGCCATACTCTGAAAACTATAGAACACTTACGAAAGAAATTGAAGAGGATATAAAAAGATATGAAAGAGCATTCCATGGATTGGAAGAACAAACATTGTTAAAATGTCTATACTACCCAAAGCAATCTGCACATTAAATGAAATCCCTATCAAAATACCATCAGCATTTTTCACAGAGCTAGAACAAACAGTCCTAAAATTTGTATGGAGTCACAAAGGACCCCAAATAGCTGAAGTAATCCTGAAAAACAAAACACAAAACTGAAGCTAACATGATTCTGGATTTTTAGCTATATTACAAAGCTGTAGTCATCAAGACAGTATGGTACTGGCATAAACAGACACAGAGATCAATGAAATGAAATAGAAAACCCAGAAATGGACCCACAACTACATGGCCAACTAATCTTTGACAAAGCAAGTAAGAATATCCAATGGAAAAAAGAGTCTCTTCAAATGGTGTTGGGAAAACTGGATGGCAACATGCAGAAGAAGAATGAAAGTGGACCATTTTTGTGTACACCATATACAAAAGTAAATTCAAAATGGGGGCACCTGGGTGGCTTCAGCTCAGGTCATGATCTCGTGGTTTGTGAGTTTGAGCCCCACGTTGGGCTCTGTGCTGACATCTCAGAGCCTGGAGCCTGCTTCAGATTCTGTGTCTCCCCCTCTCTCTGCCCCTCCCATGCTCATGCTCTGTCTCTCTCTATCTTTCAATAATAAATGTTAAAAAATTAAAAAAAAAACGAATTCAAAATAGATGAAAGACCTAAATGTGAGAAGAGAAACCATCAAAATCCTGGAGGAGAGCACAGGCAGCAACTTCTTTGACCTTGGGCAAGCAAGACACGTGTCTGGAGCCAAGGGAAACAAGAGCAAACAGGAACTATTGGGACCTCATCAAGATAAAAAGCTTCTGCACAGGGAAGGAAACACTCAACAAAACTAAAAGGCAACCAACAGAATGGGAGAGAATATTTATAAATTACATATCTGATAAAGGGTTAATATCCAAAAATCTATAAACCCTCTATCTTAAACAGAATGTTGCTGGGAAAAAAAGTCCTCTTGCAACTGATGTCACTTTTAGTTAGAGCCTAGTACTCTCCAGGGGACACTCACACTGTGTCCTCGTGCTGCATCTTCTTGGTCCATCCACTCCTCCATTTTCCCAGATAACTATTTCCTGCTTTTCTCTCTTCAATGCTGCCTGCCCCATCCTTACTCTTTACTAATAATCTAGTTTCATATTTTGGCAAGAAGGTAGATGCAATAAAGAGAGAACTTTGACGAGCTCTCCGCACAGCACACGCTCATGTACCCATATCAGTGCCCATACCCTTTCCCCTGCGCTCTGAATGCAAGGGTTCCTGTTAATGTCTCCATGTTAGACTCCTTCCTTCCCTTCAAAGGCATACTTCCAGTTGTTCTTCCATCTCTCCATTTCATTAATTTTCTCAACTATTTCTTCCTTTCTTATTGATCATTTTTATCTGCCTGAAAATACACTTTAATTTTTTTTTTTTGTCCTCCAAAAAAATTCCCTTTACTGATCCCATATTTTTGTCGCACTAGTTGCGGTGCCTCTTTTCGCCTTTCCAGCAAAATTTCTCCAAATAATGATCATTGCTCATTGTCTCCAGTGTCTCTTCTGCTCTCTCTTGATGTAGGCTTTTATTTTCTCCCTCCCTCCCACTTTGGAGATACCGTTAATGTCAACATCACCCTTTATGCAATTCTCACATCGGCGTGGCAACAAACAGCACCAGTTGGTAACTCTCACTTCTTAGAAGAGGTTTCTTCTAGGCCAGTACATTCTCCTACTTTTCCTCCAAACTGTGGCTTTTTTTGCTTTTCAACTTTGCTGATTTTATTAGTTTTCTCCTTTAAAAAAATTTTTTTTAATGTTTATTCATTTTTGAAAGAGAGAGAGAGACAGAGCATGAGCAAGGGAGGGGCAGAGAGAGAGGACAGAATCTGAAGCAGGCTCTAGGCTCCGAGCCATCAGCACAGAGCCCGACAGAGGCTTGAACCCATGCATCTCGAGATCATGACCTGAGCCGAAGTCGGATGCTCAAGCGACTGAGCCACCCAGGTGCCCCTCAATTCTTGTCTTTTTAATATTGGATCTTTTCTCTGTATACTCACTTAAATTTGCTTGGCAGTCCCATCCAGTCCTGTGTTTTTAGTGCTATATTTATACTGAAGACTTTCAACTCCTGTATCCAAGAGTCTGTTTAAGAGCTTTGCCTTAATATCTGAGGGGATCTCGAATTTAACATCTCAAAACCGAACTCCTGATATCTCATCCCAACATACTTCATAGTTTGCCCTTTCTTAGTGAAGGACAACTCTCTCCTTCGGGTTGCTCGACCTGGGCCCAAAGCCTTTGAATCATCCTTGGCATTTTTCTCTGACTCATACTCCACATCCATTTCATCAGCAAATCCTTCCGACTCTATCTTTAGACTGTATACAGTCTCATACCTTTTCTGCAATTATGTGTCATCATCTCCCAACTGGTATTATTGCTATATCCTGTAATCAGTCTTGCTATGTCCCTCTTGCCTGGTTAGAGGCTGTTTACCAAATACCAGCTAAAGAGATGGAATGCAGTTGAGAGAATGGCATGATTTTGCTCAATGGCTTCCTCTCGCCCTCACCTATTTGTTGACTCATTCACCGTGATAGTAAAAGAGGGCTTACAGTGACTTACAAGGCCCTGTGTGCTTTGTGCCCTCTCCCATCCCACCCTCTCTACTCTTCAGCTTCACCTCCTACCAGTATTTCTCTTACTCTCCTAGTCCAGGCACTCTGGACTTCTTACCTTTTCTCCGATGTAATAAAAATGTTCATACCTCAGGACCTTTGCACTTGCTGAACTCTCTTCCCAGAACATTTCATTCCCTCAGGTATATGCACAGTGCACTTTCTCACTTCCTGCATCTCTTCCTGTATAGGTCACCTCTCAGTGGGGTCTCCCTGATCCTCCTATTTAAAATCATGGTAACCCTACCTCCTACTTCTAAGAACCTATTCCTGCTTTACTGTTATCCACAGCACTTGTCATCATCTAATACACTATATATTTTACTCATTTATTTTGTTTTTGTCTGTTTCCTCTGACTAGAAGGTAAGTTACACAAGGATAGAATTGTTCTATTTTGTTTGCTTATCCCCTACATCTAGAATAAAGTCTCTATAATATTAAGTACTTTATAAATGTTTGAATAAGTATATGAATTATTTTAGTCTTTTTAGTATCATGATTCTCCTGTTATAGATAAGACACTGAACCATGGGGAGTTTAGTAATTTGTGGAGATAGAACTGAAAACCGGATCTGTCTTGGCTCATGGTGCAATCCCTGTATGTATTAATTTAACCATTGGGATACTATCTGTATGAACTTTATATCAGGTTAATTGCATTATCCCATAGAGGAAGTCATCATTATCCTGCATTTTACGTGTGCTCTTACCCTCAGGCATTACCTTTCTGGGAGAAAATAGAAACAGAGTTTTAGTTCACGTCATTGCAGCTGTTGTTAAATTAAGCCGTTTCCTCAGACCAAGCATGTGTTTGAGTAATGATTCTGAGAAACTCAACTTTGCCACCTTCTAGCAGCAAAAAAAAAAAAAAAGAAAGAAAGAAAGAACAAAAAGGCTATATTTACTGAGATGAAAAATATCTGAATCCAGGGAACTTGAAGCATCAGAGAATAAATAAGAACACTGCTCATCTGCTTAAGGTGGTTCAGGTACTCCAGGGATATGGATTCCACAGGAGGCACCTGGAATCTTTGTTCATTTTCTACTAATGAATTATTCTTAGTTCAATGGAATTACAGATTTTCAGAAACGATCAAACTATTCTCAGTCAAATAAGGAGCTGATGAGTGATAGAGGTCACAATTTCAGAAGAGAGTGACAGATTGTGATGAGTATGAATCAGGCTTTGAAGTCTCTCCAGCTGCTTTTAGAGTGCAAACTACAGGATATGTCTGCCTGGCGTTTCCCAGCACCTGCCCTATTCGCGGTTCATGCTCAGAAGGCATGATTGAGCGGAGAGTGAAAGAACTGGTATCCCTTGATTGTGGAACTCAACTATGAATTCCTGATCTGTCCACAAACTTTGGGTCACCTGGCCCAACTGTGGTCATTACTCGTGTCCATCCAGCTCCCTATAATGTGGTTTCAATGGAAAGCCTAAAGTGTTTATCCAGCTCTTTTAATTTGAAGAGGCTCAAACTCCAAACTCTGTGTTCTCCTTAGTGGGTAGAGCAAATCTCTGCTCGCCTCTGCCCTTCCAGCTGTTATCTGCTGGACTCTGGGAGTCTCCTGCAGCCGTAGAGGTCAGCCAGAGATTTCAGCGGAGTTTCTGCGCAAACTTTGGGGTGCCTCTATGTAGTGTTCTTCTTGTAGGGGCTTAGTCCCTCAAGCCGCTGGCAGCCCTGGACCTCGCTCTCTGATATCTCGAGGTAATAAAGACTGAGTCTGTCTAGTCTGATCCTAGCAGTCCCCTGTCACAGAGAATGGGGAGTCTCCTCAGGGGACAAGCCTTATAAATGTTATGCTTGTCCACTGCTCTTCCTTTCTTCCAAAGGTTAAGCCCTCTTTGGTATAGGCCTGCATTTTGGCTCTCCAATGCATTTAAGTAGTTATTTGTTATATTTTGTCTAGAGTTTATAATATATGTGGGAGGATTAGTCTGCAAAAAGCTACCCTAGGGGCACCTGGGTGGCTCAGTTGGTTAAGTGTTCGACTCTTGGTTACGGCTCAGGTCATGATCTCACGGTTCGTGGGTTCAATCCCTGCATCGGGCTCTGCAGTGTGGAGCCTGCTCAGGATTCTCTCTCTCCCTGTGTCTCTGTCCCTCCCCTACTTGAGCACGTTTACCTTCTCTCTCTCTCAAAATAAATAAATAAACAAACAAAAAAGCTACTCTACCATTATTGAATTCTGAACCTCAATAAGTTGATACACAGTTTTTATCATTCAGTTCAAAATACTTCATAATTTCCTTATAATTTTTCTTTGAGCCATGAATACTTACACATATTTAAACTTCCTTCCTTCCTTCCTTCCTTCCTTCCTTCCTTCCTTCCTTCCTTCCTTCCTTCCTTCCTTCCTTCCTTCCTTCCTTCCTTCCTTCCTTCCTCCCTCCCTCCCTCCCTCCCTCCCTCCCAGCACCTGGCCATTATTTTCTCCTTCCTTCACCTATTCTATGCCTTTTTTCTCCATCACCATTCACTCCTCGAATGTGCAGTTGTATCATGTATTACATTACCCTCACTTGTGTTCATTTATTTTATTAGGAAAAGACAGAGTTTTCAACACCCCACTGTGTGAACAAGGAATCGTCGGATTTGGCATTGGGATCGCGGTCACTGGGGCTACGGCCATCGCGGAGATTCAGTTCGCAGATTACATTTTCCCTGCTTTCGATCAGGTGAGAGGACTTCATTGTGCTCTACCTGAACGTTTCTTAGATGGAGTTCGGGAGGTAGTGACGTTTTGCCTCCAATCTCCCACCTCTTATCTTGGGAATTTTTTTTGTCGTCTTTGAGCTAACGCGGTACAAGGTTTTTTTTTTTTTTTTTTTTTTTTTTTGTGGTGGGCATATATTTAAAGATCCGATAAAACGGTAAGGAAATGGGTGGGAATAAAGGACTCCTCGTGACCTGTCCCTCCTCTCTTCCCGCCTCAGATCGTTAACGAAGCTGCCAAGTACCGCTATCGCTCTGGAGATCTTTTTAACTGCGGAAGCCTCACCATCCGGGCCCCTTGGGGCTGTGTTGGCCACGGGGCTCTTTACCACTCGCAGAGTCCTGAAGCGTTTTTCGCTCACTGCCCAGGCATCAAGGTATCCTCCTTTATGTGCTCGTTTGATCTCTGTCGGAGAGCTCCATTTTGGTTCATTCTGTCAACTAATGTGCTTATCTAGAAGAAGGCAAACAGGATTTATGGAATTTATGTGAACTTAATTGATTTTTTTTAGAAAGAGAGTATTTATTTTAGATCAGGTATCCATTTCCCGGGTTTATAGAATATTCTTGTTGAAGTAGCACTGGCTTCACCCTGACGTTAATTTCACAGACTTCAAAGAATAAGACCATGAACAGAGTTGATCTCCACCGTCTTTCAAAGCTCTGTTTCTTTCTAATGGGGCTTTCTCACTTAACTGATTCTGGGTTAATTTTAATAAATCTGGTCAGTACATATTTATCTGAAAGTCAGAGGGATAGGACTTTTGCTTCACTCTAAGAGAAGCTTTGTTGTCCAGATATGTTTTCCAGTCCAAGTAAGGTAGGTAATACTTGATCCAACAAGTTGGAAGCATCTCTCTCTTTTTTTAAAGTTTTTTTTTATTTATTTTGAGAGAGAGAGAAAGAGCCAAGTGGGAGAGGGGCAGAGAGACAGGGAGACAGAATATAAAGCAGCTCCACACGCTGACAACTCAGAGTCTGATGTGGGGCTTGATCTCACAAACCGTGAAATCATGATCTGAGCTGAAATCAAGAGTTGGATGCTTAACCAACTGAGCCACCCAGGCACCACCCCTGTGCTAGTTTTTCAAATAAGCATCCAATTATTTAAAATAGTGTAAAATTGATCTTGAAAGCCAAATGTACTTTGTTTCAAGGAATCTTATTTGAGTCTTTGAGATAAGGTCAGATTTCTTTTAATAACTCTTCCTCTGGTATTTATGCAACTATTTAACACTCATTAAAAACTAGATGTAGGTTTCTGATTGGAGACAGAATGGTACGGTAAGACCTTAGGCTCTGGTGTCAAAACTGGGGGAGAATCCCCGGGGGAGCAGAGTGTAACTCTGGGCAAATTATTTGATCTTTCTTTTAATCCTTTGTCTCTCTTTCTAAGTTGAGGAAATAGTAGCAGCTGCCTCCTGGGTTGCTGTGAACAGTAGTATCCACATGGAGCGCTTGGGCCGGTTAACACATGTGCCACATGCTGGTATCATCGTATTCATTGTCTAAGTCCTTTTCTAGAAGATCCTGGCACCCTTTCCTCTGAACTGGAAGTGGACAGTATCCACGTTTTTCTTTCAGCTTTGCAGTCACTGGACATTATATTGTCCAGATCCTAAAGTTCAGTGGATTATTTTCCACTTAGGATATGAAGATCCTATTATTCATAAAAGGAGATTTTTGTGTATTAAATTTAGAGAAGAGTTACATGCCCTTTGAGAGTATCAGTAGAGTATTAGAAGATACTGACTACTTTGCTTTTTGCAGATTCCTTTTATTCTGTGTATGCAAATTTGGCTTTTCAAAAAAATTTTTTAATGTTTATTTTTGAGAGAGAGAGAGACAGAACATGAGTGGAGGAGGGGCAGAGAGAGAGGGAGACACAGAGTCTGAAGCAGGCTCCAGGCTCTGAGCTGTCAGCACAGGGCCTGATGTAGGACTTGAACTCATGGAGTGTGAGATCATGGCCTGAGCTGAAGTCGGATGCTTAACTGAGCCACCCAGGCGCCCTGCAAGTTTAGATTTTTAAGAGAAGAACAATATCTTAGTTACCAGAATATGGTGGACATCTGATAAATACTTGTTTAATAGGTGGAATTTGGGGGGCGGGTGGGACAATAAGTAAAATTTGTAATAAATAGGAATCCGGCTAGAAATACAAGATTTCTATAATTAGTAACAATTAGTTACTAAATATCAACCCTTTTATAAGTGAGTTTACTGGGCTACATTTTGTACTGAAATTGTCTTTTAAAAAATCTGTTTTTGCAGGTGGTTGTGCCCAGAAGCCCTTTCCAGGCCAAGGGACTTCTTTTGTCATGCATAGAGGATAAAAACCCTTGTATATTTTTTGAACCTAAAATACTTTACAGGGCAGCAGGTAAAAATTTCCTTTATTTGATATTTGTGAATATCTTTGTGTATTTTGTTTTACACAGCTGAAAACATTTATAACATTTTTTCATAAGCTTGATTTATATTTTCCTTATTGGTAGAAAGTTCTGATTGCTGTCTTTCATACTTAGTTTGTCTTTAGCTATATATTTTATTTTAACTTTAGGGAAAATCCATCTAACTGTTTTATGTTTTGATTGTGGAAACAAAGAAGCAATGTGAAATGGTAGTGAGAATATAGGGACTGTATTTAGCTACATAGTAGATGCTGAGTAAAAGTAAGTTGAAAGGAAAGTGAATGAGGGCATTGTGCCAAATAATATCAAATGTCCTTCTAGCTAAAGTGTCCTTATAGGTCTCTATCTGAATCAGAATACATTTGATAGTGAAAGGGGCACTGTTAACGCTGCGACATCAAGTCAACACTGGAACAACTGTCTAAGGCAAACTGAGATGTTCAGTTACCTTTCCTTAAGCTCAAAATCATAATTCTGTAACCACTCATCTGTCAGCTCTAATGGAAATTATTTATCAGCTCTAAATGAAATTTTAAATATCAAATGATTCTGCTTAAAGTATATTTTATTTTGAATTTGAAGACCATTGCTTTGGCAAATCCTTCTTTTTCTTGAATAGTTAAGTTTAACATTTTTTATTGTGTTATGATTTACATACAATAAAGTATACAGATGTTAAGTGTTCAATTTGATAGATTTTTTGACAGTCTTAGAAATCTAAGTAAAGACTGAAAACAAAATCTAGAACAGGTTTATTACTCTGGGAAGCTCCTTCTGCCTCTTTCTTGCCAATCTATTATCTCTGCCCCAAACTTAGCCAATTTCTGATTCTATCTCTTTCTACAAGTTACACGTTTTAAGGCTTCATATAAATGAATCACACCATATATTATTATTTTGTCTTTGCCTTCTTTGCTCAACCTAATGGTTTGAGGTTCATTCATGTTGTTGCTTGTATCAGCAGTTTATATCTTCTTCCTTGCTGAGTAGCATTCCTGTGGTATGAATATAATCACAATTTATTTCTTCTCCTGTTGATGAACAAATGTCCATGACTGTTTTCAGTTTTTGCTCATTTTGTACAGGGCTGCTAGGCACATTCTTACACAGGTGCTTTTTGAACATATTGTTTTTTTTCTTTTGGGTAAACACATGCAGGAATGAAACTGGTGCCTCACAGGGCAGATGGAGATTTAACTTTGTAAGAATCTACTGAAGTCTTTTTCAAAGCGGTTATGTCATTTTATACTTCCACTGGAAGTGTTTCAGAGTTCCAGTGGTCTGAAGTTAAATATCTTTTAAATGGAATCTTTTCATTTTTTAGGCATTCTGTTGTGATCTGTATCTCATTATGGAATTAAAAATAATGTAAGAATTTAGAGTCTTAAAAACACTGATGGCATACACTGAATAACTCATCGATTCCTAATTAATTTAGATGCCCTATGGATATTGTACTTTTATGGCCAACCAACTGTTCAAGCTAATCAACTAATGCAGATTTTTTTCCAGTATGTATTTAATGAATGGAGAGTGAATAAGAAACTTGGAAAAGTAATACTCATTTTGCTGCAAATTTCGAAATCAGGATTGGTAAGGGAAGTGTTTAATGTGACAGGGTTCCAGCTAAGAGAATGAGCTTGAAAAATTCGTTACAGCCTTGGCCCTGGGAGAGATTAAGAAAGACCCTGATGAGGAACGGGGCTGAAAAGTTTTTCAGAAGTTTCCCAGTGATTGATCATGTGCCATCTCAGGGACTTGAACTCAGAATCTTTTCTCGACCTCTGGGGCTCAGTAAAGAGGAAAATGCAAGCTCTTTCACAGCTTCAGAGCTTCTTTGCAGAAGAAAGTAGGCTAGGAAAAAAGAGCTAGCCATCAAAATCTTCATATGAATGTTCTCTAGAGTTGATCCCTTGGGTCAGCATTGTAAGCATCCCTGGGAGCTTACTAGAAATGCAAATTGTCTGGGCGCCTGGGTTGCTCAGCTGGTTAAGCATCTGACTCTTGATTTTGGCACGGGTCAGGATCTCATTGTTCATGAGTTCAAGCCTTGCCTTAGGCGTTGAAGTAATGGCACAAGCTTCCTTAGGATTTTCTCGCTCCTCTCTCTCTGCCCTTCCTCCACTTGCACATCCATGTTTGTTTGCTCTCAAATAATTAAACTTAAAAAAAAGTGCAAATTGTCGGGCCTCACTTCATGACGTGTCTGGGAGTGAGGCTCAGCTAACTCTTAGCAGCCCTCCAGGTGTCTGTGACTCCAACTCAGTTTTGAGAATTAATTGTGCTTAATATCGATTCTGAAATAGTAACTGAGGCTTCCAGTCTCCACTTATTTTATTCCTGGTTCTCATATAGACTTCAGATTTCTTTTTACCTATAGTTTTCTTAGACTTGGCTTCTGGTTCAAATCAGTATCTTACAGCTGACCATATTTTGGTTTCTACTTTTTTTGGATGAGTGGGGAAGGGGGAAGGAGCTCTACAGGTTCTGACAGTGACTCTTCAGTGACGGCCTACATACAGCCGCTCTTTCTAGCTCTGTTCATCTCTCAGGTCTCCTTCACCCTGGAGGAGGAAACACCAAACTTACAGTTGTTCGGAATGACTTTTTATAAAAAGGAATGGAGTGTTTTTGACTCAGTCATCTGACTTGCTTTGTAGAAGACATTTCTGTTTTAGCAGAATCAAATAGAGCACTGAAAGAAGGTCATGTAGACTTATGCCAAAGCCCAGAGTAATCTGGTAATTTCTTAGTGGTAGCAATGGGAAGACTTCTAGTATTTCCTGCAATGAGAAATGTAATCTTCTTGCATTTTGAGAATAAGGGATAAAACCATTTGGTGAATGCACAGCATTGTCCTTGTCCCAGCTCTTCTTGACATCTCTGATTCCCTCCTTTTTCTATCTGGCCCCCATACTGTTCTGTATGTTTAAGCATCTGTGCTGTGGTGACTTTCCACATGTCTGGTCTACAACATTATACACACACACACACACACACACACACACACACACACACACACACACATTAGACAGAGCGAACATGTGCATGGGGGAGGGCAGAGGGAAAGGGAGAGGGAGAACCTTAAGCGGGCTCCCTACCCAGCCAGCATGGAGCCCCAGCCCTATGTGGGCCTCGATCTTACCGCTATACAATCATGACCTGAGCCAAAATCAGAAGTTGGATGTATAACCAACTGAGCCACCCAGATGCCCCTTGAAGAAAATTGTTTTCAATAACTTTTGAGTGGTAGAAGACTTTGAAATGTTTTTGCCCAGTATCAGTGTACACAAAAAGGTATTTTGCATTTTTAATTTGTTTTGATTGACATCACTAAACATACTGTATCTATGCAGTCAAGTACATTTAATACCGTTCATACTCATAAGAACTGTGTAATGCAAGAGAATTTAAGTTAAAAAGTCAAATAATGTATCTTATAACAAAAAATTAAAGTTTCTTACCCTTGCCTTTACCAAATCCATGCTACAGTCAATTCTTTTCAACTCGTTCAGTAGTTTTTTCTGATAACTTATCATATTTGTAAAGAATATGTGCTTATACTGTTTTTTAACATTTTAGGGATTATGATTTTAACTTCCTAGGAGAATTTAGCTATTTTATGTCACCCTCTTTTCTCTATTCCTTTTCCCCATGCTGTTCCTTCCTGTCAACATATTCAGACTTCTCTCCAGTATCCTCTTGGACTTACAGTGTGATTTTTGGTCAGATCATTAGTGTTCACATTGTTATAATCATCATATTGGTATGATTTACAACTGAGCAAAAAAAAAAAAATAACAACCACAGGCGTTTTATTTCCTCTTTGATGTACAACTTTGTTTTCTCTGGATCAAATAATTTTTTTTCTCCTTTTTTCATTTGCTTAATTTCTCATGTTCCTATTAATTAGGAATAAAGTCCCTAATTTCCTCAGTATAACCTATTTTCATTATGTTTGGACACATGAGGCGGTCATTCAGGATTTTTTTTTCTTCCCCCGTATGCATCTTTTCTGCCCTGGGGCAATCCAGCAAACTCTGGGGCGAGTATGGATTCTGGAACCAGATGGCCTGAGTCTGAAGTGCTGACTCTACTACTTAGCTGAATGACTTTTGGCACACTACTTATTTTTCAGTCTTTCATATCTGCTTACTGAAACTCCCAAAAAGTACAAAAGAGAAGATGAAAGGAGCCTATAAATGCATTCCCCAACTACTGTTGACTTTTTGTTACATATACTACCAGACTTTTATCTATACTTTGAAACCAATATTATTACTGTCATTTTGTTTTAGTGTTTGCTTATTTGGTTACAAGTGAAATTTCTATTTCATGCTTTTATCTCATATTTGTTCTTCATGACTTAGTCATGTAGACTTCTATCTTAACCTTGTAGAGTAGCCTTTATTGTAAACCTATGCAGCGGATAGATTCTTGTTCTATTTCGTGATGAGAAGGCCTGATCTACTTATTGAGTAGAGAGAAGAATCAAAGGTTTTCAATCAACTTGAAGTACAAAATTTACCTTTAAATTTGTTTACGTATTTTCTATGATTGACTTGATAACTGAAATTTTCGTGGAATAGGACCCAGTGAAACGTTCTTATACTCTGGCATATTCTGTATATTATTCAAGTTCACTTTCAGAGCCACTTTGGATATCAGACAGAGGTTACTTTTGATTACTGACCAACGGGTTGCATTGTCAGTGACTAAGCTTAAGCTACATTGATAGACTGATTCATTTTGTATTTTTAATAGAAGTTAATGTCATTAATCATATGTACCTTCTGTAAAAATTTCGAGCATCAACAGAGAGTGAAGGTTCCTTTTCCCTACTCCCAACACCTTTTCTCAGACCTTTTTGTGTGCATTTCTGTTTGCATACATATGTGATGTATAGAACACATTTACATATAAACAGTTATGTAAGATCATACTATAGGCATTGTTCTGTAACTTACTTTGTGAGTCTTTTCCCATGTGTTTACATTTATACAAATCTGTGAATGTATAGAGCATATATAAACATATAATAAAAATATCATTATAACTATTCTGTAGTTTGCTTTACTTACCAATATGGTAATTTATTTTGGATATAGTTCAGTGTATACAATTTCAATGATTTAGCTGACTTTTAGTTCATAAATTATGGCACACTCAAAGGAATTTTATTCTTTCTCCTATTGTGGAACTTTGAGTTTTTCGTAAATTCTGCTTATTCTAAACAATGTTGAAGTAAATATCCCTGTTTTATTTATATGTATATATGTTTTATATGCACGTGCCCACACGTGGAAGGAGGAAATTACAAGCCTGTGTTCTTTATTGTTTAAATTATAAAATCTGTGTTTCTTAATTCCATTCTTGTTTTTGAAAAGTCTCATATATTCTTCGATTAAGCCCTGAGTAATGAATGATTGAGACCAGATGCTGTACATCTCTAAATGGCAGTGGAAAAACTAGAAGGATAAGATACATTGGCACAGGTACTGTGGGGAGACAAGACTTACAGTTTACCTGTTTATGGCCTGAAAGCTAAGAACGAAAGCTAGAAATGTTTGGTAGGACATTTAACTTGAGAATACTAAGAATAAAAGTCTTGCATTTTTATTCTCTTGTGTATCAGAATTTTGCTTGTATTTTAAGACTTTTTTTCTATATTCTATCATCATGAAAAATGTTAGTCTTCTTGTTAGAAGTTCCTCTTGAAATAACTGATCTCAACAGTTTTTTACCCTCTTGGAAATGTCATCATAATGTCTGTGCCCACAGACTAGATGTCATTGAGAACAGCATTTAACCTATTATTTCTAAATTATATATAGTTTTAAAGTCTTTGTTTAAGTAGGCAGAACACATTAAAGCATTCTATTCCTGTTCTTTTGCAACTTCACTGTAATCATTCTTCTTTTCCAAGAACATGTTATCTCCATTTATTCAAACTTTTATGTCAACTGATAAATTGTGTAGATATTTTCATTAGGTTTGACACCTTTGTTGTTAGGGTTATTACGAGATGCTTAGGGTCTTTTTTGCCTTTATGGTTGGGATATTTTTTCCATTACATATTTCTAATAGGTTTTTATTATGGGTATATAGAAAAGGTATTGATTTTGTAGGTTAATACTGCATTTGGAGACCATGCCCAATTCTCTAATAATAGTTAAGTATCTTAGACTCTCAAGGTAGAAAAACCTCATCATCCATAGCTAATGATAGTTATGGCTCATTTTTTAATGAGACATTTATCCTTGTAGTTGTTTTTGTGATGATGATGATGATGATGATGATGATTTTTATTATTATAAAGATGTCTTTTCTCTTTTTAACAGGGACCCTGGTCAGTAGTCTCTATCAAGTTAAGAAAATATCTCTTTGTTTTTAACTTAAAGTTCCCTTCCTCTCACTTCTCCCAAGGTGTTGAATTTTTTTTAAGTTTATTTATTTTGAGAGAGAGAGAGAGGGAGAGAGAGAAGGAAAGTGAGGGAGGGAGGGGCAGAGAGAGGGAGAGAGAGAATCCCAGGTAGGCTCCACACTGACAGTGTGGAGTGCCACATAGGGCTCAATCTCCTGAACCTTGAGATAATGACCTGAGCCAAAATCAAGAGTCAGACGATCAACCGACTGAGCTATCTAAGGTGCCCCTCTGAAGGTGTTGAATTTTACCAAATTCTTTCTAGCTATCTGATGAGATGATTATTTGGTTTCTCTTCTTTGATCTCTTAATAAGGGTGTATTTCATTAGGCTATTTTCTGATGTTTCAATTCTTGTATTCCTGGGATAAATTCTACTATATCATGATGCATTGTTCTTTCAGCATATTGCCGAATTCAACTGAAGCCTTTTTTAAAATAGCTTTATGTTCATAAGTAAAATTGGATCATAGTTTTCTCTCTTTACATGTATGAACTTAAGCATATAGTTCGTCTTTCCTTTGGAATCAGAAGTTACCCAAGGCTGGTTTCAGAATCAGAAACCTTGTCTGGTTTCAGAATCAGAGTTGTTCTAGTCATGTAGAATGAACTAGCATGCTTGCTTTTTCTGTGCTCCAGACTGGACTGAATAACTAGGAATGATCTGTTCTAAAGGTTTAATATAATTTGCTTGTAAAGCTTTCGGGTTCTTACGACTTTGGGGACACATCTTTGACTTTCTTTTGAGCATCTTTTATGGTTGTTAGACTACTACTTATTCTTGAGTAAATGTTGGTCATTTATATCTTTGTATAATATATTCTCTGGATTTTTAAAATGTTAATTTTTTGAGAGAGAGAGAGAGAGAAATAGAGAGAGAGAGAGAGACAGCGTGAACAAGCAAGAAAGAGAGAAAGAGAGAAAGAGAGACACAGAATCTGAAGCAGGCTCCAGGCTCTGAGCTGTCAGCACAGAGCCCGACGCGGGGCTCGAACTCATGAACCTCGGGATCATGACCTGAGCTGAAGTCAGATGCCCAACCGACCGAGCTACCAGGTGCCCCTATTCTTTTGATTTTTAAACTTAGTAGTATAAAATTTTTCTTTCCTAGTATCATTTGATTAAATATACTAATACATGTAAATTATTTATCATGATTGTCTGGTAATTAATGCTTGATAAATGTTAGTAGTGTGTTAAAGGATGTTTCTGTACTATTTAAAAATGCCCAATGATTTATTTTAATATTAACACTCTTAAGCATAAATCTTTATGTAGACTATAGAGCCATGTGCACAACTCAGAGTGTTTGAATCCAGGAGAGAGAGAAGGGAAAGATTTCACACAGCTTTAGCAGCAGAGGTCAGCCAACATTCAGCCAGTTTCAGGAATAGCTGGTCCAAAATGGTTTTGTGAAGAGGGAGAAATTGATCTTGTGGTTTAGGATGCGTTGGTTGGGCAATTCAGATTTCACAAGAAGGTGAGGAAGAACAGTTTCCGGGTCAGCAGTCACATGAAGGCCACTCCGGGGTATTTTTAATCCTTCAGGGACTCTTACAGATTACTTAGGATTGTTTACAACGTGTGCTAGCATATTGGGATGTACATTGTATCATGTTAAGTCAAGCCAGAGTCTTCTGCTTTTGATTATAGGCAGTTTTTAATATGTTTCTCAAAATGTGTGCAAAGGCAGATGTCTAAAAGTCAAAGATGGACTTACGTATGATAAACAGTGTTCTTTATGAAGAAAGTCAAAATACAAAGTTTCCAGTTCAACCTCGCCATATAAACACAGTTGTCAGTGACATAGCATGCAGACAGTAATATTAACACTGTTAACATCAACACTGAACTGTTGATTAGCAGATGGGGTGGTTTTAGCTGACATTTTCATAGTTGATCTAAAGAATTTCAAATTAGGAGTACTAGGCACACAAAAAGCTCTTTAGGCGTTTTCATGTTCAGTATATATGAGTGCGTGTTGAGCAAAAGTTAAAGATCTATAAATTACTTACACTTTCAGGTTAGATAGTAAGCACCAAATTTTTAAGACCATTTGGGTTAAATTTAGTAATTTTTACTTTTCACAAGTAGAAATAAAGTGGTCAGGTTTATAAAAATTACAGCTGGGAAATTTTTTTAAATAACTTGAAATATTTATTAATTTTATCAATTTTTTTTAGCATCCTTCAGTATTGTACTTGCATTTATGGATTCTACTTAATTTATCTTTTTTATCTCTAGCATTGAATATAGCTTGGGATTATCAAGTGACTATTAGATACATGATATTTGACTTAAGCCACTAGATTACAAGTCATAGTTTCTGGCTATATGAGTATGCCTAGAGTCCTTCATAATTAGGTAGTTTTAATCCATAATTTATCTAAAGGAATTTATATAAAAGAAAAAGAAAGATATGGAGGAGCGACACACAGCACAACACACAGAGACTGATACAGGGTGATATGTATGTGGAGAGTTTAAAGAATATTTGCTTTATCGAATGTAAGGCCCATTTAATGTCTAAAAATTTAATTTGAGAAAATGAGAGTGAATTGCTGGGGGGCAATGGGAAATCTAGATTTAAATCTTGATTGGTTTCAGGGAAAATAGCAATTATATATTTATTTAAAATGTTTATTTTGAGAAAGAGAGCAAGCACGAGTTGGGGAGGGACAGAGAGAGAGAGAGAAAGAGAGAGAGAATCCAAGCAGGCTCTGCACTGGCAACGTAGAGCCCAACATGGGGCTCAGACTCACAAACTGCAGGATTGTGACCTGAGCCAAAATCCAGTTGGATGCTTAAACAAACTGAGCCACCCAGGTACCCCAGCAATAATTTATTAAGATTATGTTTTCGGGGTGCCTGGGTGGCTCAGTTGGTTGAGTGACTCTT
Organism: Paguma larvata; assembly: GCA_030068075.1. Classification (NCBI taxonomy): domain Eukaryota; kingdom Metazoa; phylum Chordata; class Mammalia; order Carnivora; family Viverridae; genus Paguma; species Paguma larvata. The sequence continues at coordinate 71,327,080 of CM057829.1, forward strand.
GATTTTGGCTCAGGTCTTGATCTCACTGTTGTAGGATTGAGCCCCATGCTTACTGTGGAGCCTGCTTAAGATTCTCTCTCCCTCCACCCCCCACATACTCTCTTTCTTTCACTCAAATAAGATTTTAAAAAATTAAAAAAATGTTTTCAAATTTTAAAAATGTCACACACATAGTGTTCTGTTTTTGAAAACATGAAATTGACTGACACTGATTTTTAGGGCCAGTGATGAGGATGAAGCTTGATATGTGCTCATACTTAATATTGCTAACTGATCTTTCATTTTGGACAGATTTTTTTTAAGTTTATTTATTTATTTATTTTTTTTGAGAGAGCAAGAGAACATGAGTGGAGTAGAGAGAGAGAGAGAGAGAGAGAGAGAGAGAGAGAGAGAGAGAATTCCAAGCAGACTCTATGCTGTTAGTGGAGTCCAACATGAGGCTTGAACCCACAAACCGCAAGAGCGTGACCTGAGCCGAGATCAAGAGTCAGATGCTTAACTGACTAAGCCACCCAGGTGCCCCCGCTTTGGACAGATTCCTATACAATATAAAATAGTGATTATGAACCTGGACCTCAGAGTTACCACTTAGTGACTTTACTGAGTTATTTAATGTCTCTCTGCTTCAGTTTCTTCATCTCTAGAACTGAAATACATCTAATATCAGTTGTATTGAGTTGTGAGGATGAAATGAGATAATACATTTAAATGCTTAAAACAGTGTCAGGTGTAGACTGGAATCAAATATCGTTTGCCTGTCATCCTCATACTTGCCCTGCTGTGTTTTCCTCTGTAATGCTGGGGCTGGAAACCAGTAAAGTGTTGTTTCGTGACCTCCTGCCTATCTGAGTACCAGGTAGATTCTGTCAACACAGACACTTGGAATAGTTTAGGAGGTGGGATGAAGGTGGAAAGAAAGGCATTGTGGTTTTGGAGGTACCTCTAATGGTGGCAGTTGACGAGGCTGTGCTCCAGCCACCATTGTTCCGTAGCCTTGGTGATAATGGGGCCTTTCTCGGGGACTGTCCTGCTCTGCAGCAGCACGTGGTGGTTCTGGCCCTGTTAGTGGCTGCTGTGGGCTATTGGGTCTAGCACAGAAGTGTTACCTGCTTCCTGATCTCTGGGTTGCATTATTTTACTGTGCTCCTCAGCCCTTCCACCATCTTTGTAACAGAATTCCTGAATTAACAATTTTCTAGAGAGCTTTCCGTTTTCCCAATTGGATGCTGATTCATAAAATTAGCAGCTATTGTTCGGTGTTAGATAACGCAGTGGTGAATTTTGCAGTATGACAAGCATCACCTGGTTCTCATGTGTCTTTCTTACCCTTAATATAATTGTCTTGTCAGTGTGCTCCGGAGACTTTTTCTGTTTACTCTCTGCATTTAGGAAGTTGGTGGACAACAGCTAATATTTGATGTCTAGTGGGAATTGTGCCTGCTTATGGGTCATATTGTATTTATGGAAACTGAGGAACTTAAGATACCAAAAACATGATGTGGATAATATCTATAATAATACTTTAATGTTTTAAAGTTATCCCCTGCCCCCATTTAAGGTACTATATTTCATTGATTCTACGATATGCATCATTCTCACATATCAACATCTCTGAACTTGGAATATGGCTTAAAACCAATGGCACGTGGCAATCACCTTATCCAGTGGCCAGTAATTGCTATTACCTACCACATACAAATATCAAAATCACCAATCAGCAGCAATGCCTAGAGAATAGGTATGAGATACACAGCTCAGAATAAAATTCCAGAGACCCCAGGGAACTACTCTTTTAACAATGAAGTTCCAAATAGTTATGATAGGTAGAAGGTCAGGCAAAGTGGAGAGTCATAATTTAATGGTATTTGGAACCAGGAGTCAGAAATAGGCTGTTCCTGAAGACCGAGCTAGCTCAAGTGCCCAGTACTGATCTTTTAATTCTTTCATGGATCCGTTTATAAAGTGCTGCCTCACAGAAAGTGACATTCTGTGGAGAAGCATGGACACTGATGATTATAAGTCAAACGATGAGTGAGAAGAATTGGCTTCTAAAAGTCAAAGAGTTTTAAGAATAGCTTAATCAATTTATTTTGCCTATATTTTGTTATGTCTGTATAAGGGTGATGTGTATTGAAACCCATGTCTGACTAAACTTCTTTCTTTTGATAAGAATAAAATAATTATAAACATTGTCGATTTAATCTACACTTTTCTTATTCTTAGCCGCTCATAAAATAATGGTGTATCTTACAATTGACGCAATTCTTTTTCTATCTCAACATAATTCTTTTTGTTAGGTGATTTTTTTTTCTTTTAAGTTCATGTGCTGATAGAGAATGGCTTTAAAATCCTGCCCTTTCATTCAGGATTCATTTATTTTCTTTGCCACGTTGCTGTTTACCATGTTAGTGTATGTGCTGCTGAAGCAAGCACACTATTTACCATGTTAGAATCTGTTTAAATGAATGAAGTTTGCCCATACATAGCTCCTTGTGGTAGAAAATGCATTGCAAAATATTTACTATAGAAATCATAATATATTAAGTGTGAAAGAAGTACAAATGCTATTAAAATTACCAATAGGAGAACTTTTGCTAAATTATTAAATGGTGCATACTAAAAGAGTACATGGAAAAAATACTAACAGCAGTTGCAAAAATTGAAGAAGATATATTACAAAGTGGTTATATTTTAGCATATACGTTAAGTATATGGAACATATCATGCAATATCATCAGTCTCAAAAGGTTTTTTGTTCCATTAAATGAGGTATGTAAACATGATGAGGTTAATCTTGAAGTTGTTATAAGGAATATGATGCTTGCTTTGTCATACCATTGCTTTTGTGATATGTTTGCAAACTATTCTGAAAAGAAACCTAATTTGCCTCATTACATGCACACAAAATTAGAAATGTTTGATTTAAAAAAAAATTTTTTTTTAACCTTTATTTAATTTTGAGAGACAGAGAGACAGAGCATGAGCAGGGGAAGGGCAGAGAGAGAGGCAGACACAGAATCCGAAGCAGGCTTCAGGCTCTGAGCTGTCAGCACAGAGCCCGATGTGGGGCTCGAACCCACAGAGCGTAAAATCATGACCTGAGCCGAAGTTGGCCGCTTAACCGACTGAGCCACCCAGGTGCCCCAGAAATATTTGATTTTTAAACTAATTAACTAATTATCAAGAAAAAGAATTAGAGTGCATTTGAGTTGAAATGGGTCCAGGGCTTCCTGTTTAATATTGCTTGTCAGCATATTGTTAATATTGCTATTTAATTGAAAATAATAGGTGTTATTTTTCACTGGTATTTCAGCAAAAAAGAAACATGACCTTCTTAAATAATAACACTAATAATTTTACGATATAAAATGTTTTTATGTTTTTTATTTAAAAGTATGTCTGGATGAGAAGTCTCCTGGTTACATGCCAGATACTTGCTGATTTTCACTCAATGTTGTATTTCTAGGTAGACAGTTTGATGGGTTATTGGTTGTTATTTAGTGGTTTCTGCTTTTCTAGCAGAAAGCCGATGGGCATGCACAGGTACTGAATTTACGCCGTCACATCTTCACGTCTCTGTATCATTACAACTTGGTTAAATTCATCCAGGTAGATGAGGTCACATATGATACCAAATGTGGCTACGCTTCTTTTGCAGTTGGATAGCTTTATTAATTACCTCATTTTCTATTTGTACTAATATTTCAAAAACTAGTGCTTGTTTCACGAGACAGAATGAATCTAGAATGCTTGTAGTTAGCTGTTTCTCATGGCTGGTTTGCAGAGACATTCATGATTTGGAACGCCTTAGTTTGCCAGAATCTGTGGGAGGCTTACTACGATAGATCAGCCTCCTTTTGAAAAATTTAATATGGTTAAACTTTTCATTTTCAAATAAGTTCAAACAGTAATGTTGTGAAAAGAGTACAAAAACTTCTTATGTATCCCCCTACTCAGCTTCCCCAAATGGTAATCTCATAAGTAACTGCAGGAATAATGATCAAAACCAGGAAACTAACAGTAATACAATACCATTAACTCCTCTACACACCAAATCCAAATCCAAATTTCATCAATAGTCCCACTAATGTCTTCTTTCTGGTTCAGGATCCAATCTAGAGTCTCCACTTTTTTTTTAAGTCTATATATTTTTGAGAGACAGAGACAGGGCATAAGCAGGGGTAGAGAGAGGGAAACACAGAATCTGAAACAGGCTCCAGGCTCTGAGCTGTCAGCACAGAGCCCAACGCGGGGCTCGAACTGGGGAATGATGAGACCATGACCTAGGCCAAAGTTGGATGCTCAACTGACTGAGCCATTCAGGCGCTCCTCCACTTTTTTTTTTTAATGTTTACTTATTTATTTTTGAGAGAGAGAGAGAGAGTGAGTGAGCACACACGGGCACGTGCGTGAGTGGGGGAGGGACAGGGAGAGGGAGACAGAATCTAAAGCAGGCTCTGCACTGTCATTGAGGATCTAAACTCACTGTCAGCGCAGATCTAACTAATTGTGAGATCACATGACCTGAGCCAAAGTCAGGTGCTTAACTGACTGAGCCACCCAGGTGCTTCCAGAGTCTCCACGTATTGTTGTCTCCTTAGTCTCCTTTGTTTTAGGGTAGACCATTCCTTTGTCTGTCTGTTGTGACCTTCACATTTGGTAGAATGTCCCTCAATCAGTTTGTCCGATGTTTCTTCATGATTAAATTCAGGGTATGTAGATATTTGGGCAAGGATACCACTGAAGTGGTGCCGTGTCCTTCTCAGAGTATCACGTTGTGATGACACTTGATGGTGTCCTCGGCTTGCTGGTTTTGACTTTTCTGTTACTCATACATACTACTCTACTGCTTGGAATGCCAACCTTTTGCTTTTGTGCATCTAATTACATTCATTCTTCTGAATCTACTTTTTTTGTGTGGTTTTCTCTATTTGCTCTAGTTCATCTGCTTTCTCAGTTCTCTGCAGTCCTTTCGCCCTAGTTCTCAGTAAGACCTTGACATGCTTATGGTGTGAAGACCTAGGTTATCATGTGGCTTGATCTTCAATCACTATCACTTCTAAGGGACTTCTCTGGCTTATTTCTTTGAGTTTGAGCCTTACTATGCCAGTCTATGCTGTCCCCACATGCTCCCAGTAATCACCATGGGTTAAGATAGTATGAAAGGTTTAGTACTTAATTATTCTTTATTGAAAGTTAATTTTGTCTTTTAATTCGATAGTAAGATTCTAACAACTATTATAAGGACAGCTCATATAGACAAATAATATTTGTAACAGCTTTTTGATTTGGTCTTACTCAAATAGACTGTTAATCTTTAGATTTTCAGGATTTTGAGGTAAAGAGGTAAGGGGAAAATTGGGGAATGATTTAAAAGTAATTCCTACAATTACTGCAAAAATTCACTTAGTTTTCTTGTTCATGTATTTTCTTATCTCTAACATCAGTGTTAAAAGGAATTGTTGGTATGGAAGTGAAAACTGTCCGAAGTGTGATCGTAATTAGTAGCGTCACACTACGCTGAAAATAGTGAAAAATTTTTGGAAAAATAATAATTATGATACAGAGATACTGGTTAATGGTTAAATATCAGTTTTATACAGCAAAGGATAACAGCATGTTCCTAGAATGAAAAGTTTATAGTTTTAATGACTATGACAATGACATTGAATTATTTCAAATATAAAACAGTCTTCTTCCTAGGAATGGAAAGGATATCCACAGTGATTAACCTAATATGTCCTCGTTCTGTCCCTGTGACACGGCCGACAGACAGATGCTGCTTCCGTAGTTTACAAATGCGATACTGGGGCATAAAAGTACTACAGTACTTTGTAAGAGACCACCAAATTAGTTAGATGCACAGACGGGGCTGGGAATCGGGTTCTTGGTTGGGTGAATTTTCCCACCGTATTCCCTTAGACTGCAAGTTCTGACAAATGCGATAGACTTTCTCAAGTATGAAGATTTCCAATATGTTGTTAGTAATCAGGCAGCATGAAGTAACATTTTAGAGATATATTCTATTTCTTTTTAAAAAGAACATTTATGTTTTATCACTGCATGTATAATGCAACATGAATAAAGCCCTACTGACTTTCACATTTGTGAGGAAACTAGCATTACTGCAGATTAGTGCCAGGGCAGAGAAATGACCCTATTATCTCTGTAATGGTAATATTGTGCCTCACAGGGAAACTTGCATCATTAAGAGTGAGTTATTATTTTCTTGCAGACACTTTCTACATGTGTTATTAATATATGAAGCCAGAAGGAATTGAAAAGGTTTTCCTAGGGACTTCAGTGTATAGTTTAAAACTTTCCCCTTTACCTGAAACAGCACGTAAGTGTGTGTTGACGGGGATTTGTAGATGCACACACACACAACTTCACACCTCCATTTCTTTGTACACATCTTTGCTTTCTACACAGAATTCCCTGTGTATTTTCTCCTCATCTCCATGTCAATTGTGCCCTCCATGGTGGTGCCGCTTCCTCGATCCTTCCTTTTGTTGCTTCCGTCTGCGTTCCTAGAGCAGTTTATCCCCACCGTTTGCTGACCATGTCTTCCCATCTTTATGACTCCCAGTTGAGTGTCTGCTTGTCAAAGACAGGGACTGCCTCTTTCAATTTCATATTCCAGTATGCTGTGTGATGCCTGCATGTATTGGGTATACAATAACTATTAAATGAATAAAGATGTATTATACATGGCATAACCATTTATATACTGCCTTATTTTAAAAATGTGTTTAAAATGACAAAATAAATTACAAGAAAATTAGAAGGAAAAAAGGAGGAGGATAGGGAAAAAAAACTGGGGCCAGGCATGAACTGATTCATGCCGTGAATCTGTAAGTGTATATGTAATGTGACTCTAAGTGCATTTGCAATTACAAAGGAAGCATGTATATGGAATTTACGATATATATTTTAAAAATCTAGTCTGATATTTGAGCAAAAAATTGCATTTTTAAATTTTGGTTTTAGATTTCTTATTTTTCTGGGTCACACATTTTTGTTAATATATACCTGATGCTGAATGATTTGTCTGGAAATCTCATTAGTGCTACAATTTGAATGTAATCAGCATTTGGTGAAATGGAGTGGTCTCATTTGGTCCCACTGCTATGAAAACAGGATTCTGTAACATGACTGTATAGGGGCTCTTCAGTTCCTGAAGTTTTCTGCTGTGACTCCTCTTACCTGTTCTCTTTCAAAAAGCACATAGTCATGGGGTAGGAATGCAAGGATGCTTATTCGAAATAATAACTTTCTCTTGGAATAAGTATCTTGTAAATTGGGGTAGCTAAAGTACTTGTGAATTATGGCTTACCCTCTAGGTGACCTGCGTGCCAAGTTTAAATAAACAAACATATTAAAATTGTATTCTTCTCCTGCTCTCGGGATTAAATTTATGTGACTCTAGTAGATTTTTTGGTTGTTCTTAATATGAGACTCTTCTTGAATCTAATTTCCGGTATGATTTTGTCGATGGAGAACAATGCCTTATTTGCCATACCGTTCCTTAATTAAGTGTTAAAGTAATGAGGTCTTATTATGCTGGGCAATTTATTTAATACAATGAAGCAGTTAGTCACTCACTGGCAATTTCTCAAAGGAAGTGGGCCAAGATGCTAACCCACCTCTTTTAGTGTGCCAGCCATTAGAATCGTGTGTTCCAGGGATTTGCTAATCAAGCCGGCAACTGATTTAAAAGGCGGGAAAGACGGGACTCTTGAATGACAGCCACTGACTCACTGAAAAGATGGAGTGTGTTCTGGCTTCAGGCCTTGTCTATTGGCATGCAGATCTTGCTGCCCTAGGAAAGAAGACTTGATGATGGCAAAGAGCCTCTGGTGCTACCTTTCCCAAGTTTGCTGGCTATCATCAGCATCGTTCCCTACCATCTGTTTGGTTTAGCAACTGAGAACTGCTAAGTAGAATACACTACTCCAGTTGAATGTTTGTCTCCCTGTCTGTGTGTTCCTTGGTCTGTTGGTTCATCTGTCCATCAAATACTGGATTTAAGCTGTCAATAAATGGACTGGAATTAACCTCTGAAAGCACTGTTTAGAATTAAGGTTGGCAAACCTTTTCTGTAAAGGAAGAGACAGTAAGAATTTAGCCAAAAGGCCATGCTATCTTTTATAACTAGTCAGCTCTGCTGTTGTAGGACAAACACAGCCATAGATAATATATAAATGAGTGGATGTGGCTGTGTTCCAGTAAAATAGTGTTTACAAAACTTGACTTGCCCACTCCTGGTGTAGATGAAAGTATCTGGCTCAACATAATTTGTGTGCTACACAAAAACTTTAAAGAAATGCTTTTAATGCTTATGAGTTTGTTTAAAAATTTTTTTTTAATATTTATTTATTTTTGAAAGAGAGAGACAGAGCATGAGCAGGGGAGGAGCAGAGAGAGACAGAGACACAGAATCTGAAGCAGGCTCCAGGCTCTGAGCCTTCAGCACAGAGCCCTTTGCGGGTGCTTGAACTTGCAAACTGTGAGATCATGCATGAACTGAGCCGAAGTTGGATGCTTAATCGACTGAGCCACCCAGGCGTCCCTGCTTATGAGTTTTCTAACACAACTTGTGTCTCAGGTTTGTTAGTTAGCTTAATTGTCATCTGCTTTGAGTAGTTTTGTAGATTTTAGTGTATAGTTTAAATGTATTGATGATTTAAAAAATATGCATCTTTCTGTCATTGGTTATAGAAATGTTATTGGATTGGAAATCCAAAAAAAAAAAAAGAAAACTTCCCATGTCACTGATAATAGTACCATTTAATTCGATAGCTTTTAAAATCATTTATCAATAATATCTATATTTTTGACATGGAAACATGGCCAAGATATATTGTCAAGTGAAAAAATAGTGAGATTATAGAAGACTTCTGAACAGGGTGTACGATGTGATATGTGGAAAAAAAAAAGGTTCATATGTGTTTATAAATGTGCGTACTTAACTATTGTAAATATCTGAAGAGATACTGAATCAGTCAGCGTTCTTAACATTCAAGCAGAGATCAATAGAAGCCAATATAAGCAGAAAAGATTTATTGAAGAATAATGGATAACTCAGATATCTTTGTGGTGCCTAAGAACTAGGCTTAGAGGCCATATGTCTAAGAAGCAATACCCAAAATTCCACTGCGTAACTGGTTTTGCCAAAGATGCCCCAGCAGCTATCGGTGGACAGGGAACTCCAGTCTTCATATTGATACCACTGACCCTGAATGCTGGCTCTGCCTCCACTGTTACCAGTACTCCAGGATGGGTTCTGGGAACTTGCTGCTCTTCTGTGTCATCAGCTTCCATTTCAGAGTCTGCATTTGATTGGCAGAGCCCACATTTTGTGCCCTAGCTGCAAGGGAAGCTGGGAAAGTGCATCTGTGGACCTTCCTTCTGTAGCGAACAAAGGGCCTTGCCTCATCAGATAGGGCATTTCCCTAATGTAGGAAGAGGGTTAAGAAGCATGGACGACAGGAAGAATGAAAACTGTCCTCTGTAGACACCTAGAAAAGTTGTTGGTATTGATTTAGTTCTGGGCAGTGGATTTGGAAGAACTAACTGGGCCTCAGAGGGAACATTTTATTTTACTCTTCTTTGCTCTTTGAATTAAAAAAAAAAAAAGATTAACACATCAATGATAAAAGATTACGGGGAAAGTGAACAAAAGGGAGCTGTTTTCCCCCACCACTTCTACTGTTTCACTGCTCTCACATGGGATTCAAGAGGGCTTCCCACCCTAATGGGACAATTCCATCAACTTCCTACGCAGTTTCATTTAAATAGTCGCCTCATGATTTCCTCTTGAATTCAGTCAACTCCCTGTTGCTTGTGTTTGGTTGGGCAGAAATAATCATGAAATAGTTTTCTCTATTCGTAGAGTGGCTTATTCTTCCCTTTGGCCTGGTAGTGCTGATCTAGCAGATCTCTCTGACATCTACAGGGTTCAGCTTTGAAATTATGGTGTTGTCAGCTGCCATAGTCGGCGAAGTGTTCATAGAGGCAAGACTCAGAAATAAAATAAAGTTCAATATTGGACCCTACTATGTATGTTTTGTTTTTCAAGCCTCCAAAAATTTGCTTCCTGAGAGAAAACTTGTCTGAGAACTTATTTCAGTCTGATCAAGTTTTAGCAGACATGTTAAAAATTTTTTTAGAACAGTTTTAGATTGACAGAAAAGGTATGGAGGTAGAACAGGAGAGTTCCCATATACCCCACGTGCAGTTTTCTGTGTTATTAACATCTTCTATTAGTAATGGCATATTTGTTACAGTTGACACATATATTGACACATTGTGGACCAAAGCCCTTACTTTAAGATTTTCTTAGTTTTTACCCAAAGTCCTTCTTCTGTTACAGGACAGCTGATATATTTTATACATTTATATTGTACTTTTTCATATGTGTAGTGATGTCACGGATCATGGAGCCATATAAGAAATGCTATTTCTGTTTTAAATAACTTTAGGGAATTTGGGGGAAGAGTAAAATAAAGCTTTGCCACAATGAAATTCTTATATTCTGTTATGCACAAATCCCACATGAGAAAAAATAACTTTTGACTTTTTTCCCTATTATATATTCAGTTGAACAGGTTCCTGTAGAACCATACAACATCCCCCTGTCCCAGGCCGAAGTCATACAGGAAGGGAGTGATGTTACTCTGGTTGCCTGGGGCACTCAGGTCAGTAACTTTTATAGGAACCGACAATGTCCATGTTGTGCTTGGAAGCTCTTGTTTTTAATCCCGATACTATAAAAATTAAGAGTGTTTTTCTTATATCTCAAATTTTAGTCTTGTTTGTGCTACAACTATCTCTGGTATTGATTTCCGGTTGAAAGTGAGGTATCTGTTCAGTTATATTAAAATATATATGAATGTGGTGAAGCCATTAAAAATCTGTTGAGTTTATAGAAACTGACTCATTAAAAACTGTTTCTCTTGAGGCACACATTATACATCCTCACTTCTGGTTTCTGCGCTTGACCTGGGGTCTTTTTCCTCACATCTACTGCCATCTCGTGTGATTATGTGGCTGGCCACGTGGCCCATCTAGTAGTCCACCGTCCGAGTTCTATACCTTCCTCTGTTCCAGCACGCCCAATTCTGATCTGCCTCCATTTTCCCAGTGTTTGTCACGCTACCGTGCCTCCAGACTTTGAAGCTCGGGACTCTTCGTGCCTCTGGCCATTGACTTCTATCTTTGACTTTTCTCTCTCCTTCCTTTAAAAGAAATGGTCTATTTTTCTTTTTTTTTCTGTGTAAAGGAAATACTTATTTTTAGAAAATTTAGTACAATATCAAATACCAAAAATAATAGAAATCATTTGTGATACCACAACCTCCTACTCTCCTCTCCACTTGGTGTTTGGCTTGGAGGGCTGGTCCTCCCTGTTTCTTACCTCCAGAGGGAGAATCTTGTATTTGTATCCCTTTTGCTCAGCATGCATCCTTGCCTCTCCTTGTAATGGAGAAGTTCGTGTTTTGGAGACTATGTCCTATAACTTGCTTTTCCCTCATACCTGCCATGTCTGCTGTCACTCCTTTCTTCTTTCTCTTTGTACTCAAAAGAAGAGGTGTCTGGTTTTCATTTCTACAAATCTTTCAGATTATATTCCATTTTACCTTTCCCAGGGCTGTAACTTACCAGCTGGTCCCTTCCCTCTACTGCATCTTCAATTTCTTCTTTCCACATTGCTTTTTTTTTTATTTATTTTTTTGTTTTTTATTTATTTTTTTTAACATTTATTTATTTTTGAGAGACATAGAGACAGAGTATGAGCAGGGGAAGGGCAGAGAGAGAGAGAGAGAGATACAGAATCTGAAGCAGGCTCCAGGCTCTGAGTCGTCAACACAGAGCCTGACGCGGGGCTCGAACTCACAGACTGTGAGATCATGGCCTGAGCTGAAGTCGGAGGCTCAACCGACGGAGCTACCCAGGCGCCCCTCCACATTGCTTTTAATAAAAAGGCATGCATTTCTTAGGGGCACCTGAGTGGCTCAGTTGGTTAAGCATCCGACTTTGGCTCAGGTCATGGTCTCACAGTTCTTGGGCCCCGCGTTGGGCTCTGTGCTGACAGCTCAGAGCCTGGAGCCTGCTTCGGGTTCTGTCTCTCTCTCTCTCTTTCTGCCCCTCCCCTGCTTGCGCTCTCTGTCTCAAAAATAAATAAACAGTAAAAAAAAATTTAAAAAGGTATATATTTCTTCTCTATCTAAAAAATACCTTTTCTCTACTCTGCTTTTCCCTTAAATACCATTACATCTCCTCCTTTCTTCTATCGCTAACCTTGAACAACCCGTTTCTACTACCTAGATTTAATTCTTTAACTTCCTTATGTTCTTCTACCTATTGAGTTCTGTTCCCATTACAATACAATACAATACAATACAGTAGTTTACTACAACTGTTTCTGCTAACATTCCTAATTTTCTAATGGTTAAATCCAACCCTTGTCCCATATTGCTAAGGTGTATGACACTGGCTGCTGTTTTTATGAAACACTTTCTTCTTTGGTTTCTGGGATATATTTGTCTCCTGATTTTTCTTTTTTTTGTTTGTTTGTTTGTTTTGTTTTGTTTTGTTGTTGTTCTTTTCTTTCTTGCTTTTCTTCTTTTTAAAGGGAACTCCTCCTTCTCCATTTCCCCCTTAAAAGTTGGTCATCTATAGGGTTCCGTGATTTCTGTCCTTTACTTCTCCTTCCTTATGCTTTCTCTAGAAACTCAACCTACTCCCATGACTTTACCTTCTGTGTGCTGATATCTTTAGAATCAGTGTCTATCAATGACGACTCTCCTTTTCTTTGAGAACATCTTTCCAACTGTCTTCTGGATATCTGTGTTTGATTATTTTGGTAGAATATGGGATGCAACATGTCTAAAACATTTAATTCTGCATGCACATCAGTTTGTCTGACTTTAAACACTGTTTCTGTTAACGATGTCAGAATTCAGCTAACTTTTCAGGTCTCAATCTCTGTAGTTATTCTCTGCTGTTTTTATTTCAGGTTCATGTCATCCGAGAGGTGGCTTCCATGGCTCAAGAGAAGCTTGGAGTGTCCTGTGAAGTCATCGATCTGAAGACTATACTCCCTTGGGACATGGATACAGTTTGCAAGGTATGAATATGGTGTTGATAGAGAGTCCTTTCCTTAAACTCTTGGGCCATATTTATTGGCAGTTTGCAAAGAATTGTTTTCAAATTTTGAGCTTCATGAGCATTTTCAACTGGTGTAAACTTTAAAATTTACACCGTGACAGAAACAGATGCTGTATTAGCAGCTTAATGCCCAAGGAAACCAAACACTGGACAGTTTTTCCCTTCCATAATTCTCTGCTTAAAATATTACAAAACTGGAGTAGCGCAAATAGGAGCATCTCAGGTATGTTGGTAGTTACCTGTGTTTTTAACTACTTATCATTTGAACTACTTATGCATAGTTTAAGATAGTCCGCTAAATGGTTTGGCTGAATTTTCATTTGTCTCCTTTCCAAAAGAGACGGAGATGGATTATGTTAAAAACAAACAAAGCAAAAAAAAAAACAAAAACAAAAACAAAACAAAAATAAAAACAAAAACAAAAAACCCTCTTTGCATGGTCTTAATACTGTGAATTATAGTTTGAATGTTATGTTGTGGGATTCTGGCTGCTCTTAGTTTTCTATCTAAGCGACCACGTGGTAGTCCCTACTCAAGAATATAGTTCAGTTCTCATTTACTTGGCTATAACTGATATCTTTCATATTAATGTACAGATAAACCAAAGTGCATCCTTTCCCACTGTGGAATGTAGGGAAGATTAAGCCTTTTTGTGTGTGGAATGTAGGGAAGATTAAGCCTTTTTGTGTGTGATGGTCATATCTACTAAAGTTTAGGTGATGTTGCATGTATTACTTTTTCTTGATTTACTGTTATAACAAATGCATTATAAGATTGAGGGTATTTTATGTTTATTATTTTTAAATAAATTTAGCATTCTCATAGCTTTTATAGGCTGTGTTTTAGGTTAGTCACGTGAAAAAAATCTGCAGCTACTACTGATATACAAGTACAGGTTATATTTAGGTAAAGATCGTTTTATAATTTAATGGAAGGTTTAAGATTTGTTATAGTCGGGTGCCTGGGTGGCTCAGTCAGTTAAGCGTCTGACTTTGCTCAAGTCATGATCGTACGGTCTGTGAGTTCGAGCCCTGCATCGGGCTCCATGCTGACAGCTCGGAACCTGGAGCCTGCTTTGGATTCTGTGTTTTACTCCCTCTACTCCTCCCCCACTCATGCTCCGTCTGTCTCAAAAATAAATACTAAAAAATTAAAAAAAAAAAAGATTTGTGATAGTCAATGTTCTGTGGACTCACTTGACATCATTTAAACACTGACATGATTACAAATGGTTTCAACAGTATGCTAAGCCTTTATATTTGTAGTTTCCATCATTAAGGGCAGTATTTTAGTTTGAATTATTTGTACTTGCATGAAAGTAATGCTTCTTCAGGCTTTTTCAAATCAAGTTAGATGCTAGTTTTGATGTTCCAAATCATGGAACACTGGAACTGACAGGCTTTGCCCCAGTGTGGGCTTCTGTTTTGCCGCGGTACCCCCACTTATCCTTGGGGTTTGTATTTATAAAGTGAAAAGTGCTTTCGTATGGGAATATAATGTTTTGTGATGGTACAATAGGGGTACTGATATATGGTCAGGACGGTACTTTTGAACTTTATTTACATTTTTATATGTCCAAACAGAATTTGTTGCAGCTTATGGTAAAACACAAATGTAACAACACTCCAAGCTGGTAATTGTGAAAGTAAAGTGAAGAGAGAGGGGAAAAAGAAGGGAGGAAATTACTTGTTTATATTTCTACCTACATAATTTGCTTGTGTGGAATGTCCCCTCCCCGTTTCATTAAATCTGGTTACGCCTTTGTATGGTTCTGGAATGTAGGTCCTATTTTCTTAGGGCTCTTTACTACTGGAGAAGATGAAAGAAGAGATGAGAGACCGCTGCTGCATGAAAAGGTGATGCATCAAACCTCTGAGTCGCCGGCATCCTCACCGTAGTCTTGTGTTCGGGTGCTTTCATCATGCTGTTGTCTAGTTGATGACCCTCCAGTTATGACCGTGAAAGCCAGCTTGTCATTTCTTGATTACCTTGGTCCTGTGACTCTCTTGCTTGCCGATCATGGTGATCTTCTTTTTTGCTTTCATGTATCAAAGAAAAGTTTTGATACTTGGCATCTTTCTAGGATTTGGAGGTAACTTTAAAAAGAGGGCCCTAGAGCTCAATCTCATTAAAAGTGAGGCTTTTGTTGTTGTTTAACTAGAGTTAAGTTTTTCTTTATGAATTCTATAGTAATCAAAATTTATGTTTATTGTCTCTTTCAGTTAGCACTGTGTTTTATCTGTTGTTGTTGTTGTTGTTTTTTTTTTTTTTGTCTTATGATAAAATTAGATCCCTCAGCTCTGTTCATGACATGTTAAGCTCAACATCAAAAATGCATCTTTTGGAATACATAATCAAGAAAAGCCTATTAAAGGTAAAAAAATCCTTACTGAAAATACACATTAGCCCACTATGCACAATAAAATGACTCTGGGACAGTTGAGGAATTGGTTAATGAAATCTTAATTTAACTGTGTTTTTACAAACATAGTCCTACTTTTTGCTTAAGCCCTGAAGCGGTTTTTGGAAGTTATAATCCTGAAAAATTGCTTGGGGACAGAAAGCAGCAGAGGTTTTGAATGTTGCTCAGGGGAGTTACAGAATTGGAGACCTGAGTGGTTCTAAGAATTGTAGTTCGTTTACTCAATTCCGAACCTGATATTAAAGGACTAAGCTGGAAACCTCTGAAAAGCAGAAAAAAAATTCTCGAGTTTTGAGTTGCCTAGGAGACCAAGACCTACCCTGGGGATTTGGGGTGTGAATGGGGCGGGGTGGATTTAGAACATCAGTGAAGAGAGTTGAAAGCACCGAAGTGAGTGGCCAATGGACTTTTTTTACTTCGGGGGACCTGCCAAGTAAGTTTCAACTAGAAACTGAGAATCCAGGTGGATAGACTCCATGTTTGATTCGGTTGCAGTGACAGAATGGGAAACTTGTGGGAGGTGCTGGTGGGGGTGTGTGTGTATGTGTTAAACCCACAGTTGGTCTTCCATTCAAGATATTTGCCCAATTCTAAAACTGTGTATGGTGGGCACTAAGCAGAAAATAAATATCTGAAAGGTCAAGCCATCACTTGAGAGTAAAGTGCCAAAGACCAATCATACTCTCAGTTGAAAGCCGTGGAGTCAGGTCTTAGGATTTGAGTCAGACCAGAAGTAAATCATAGCTTCCCAAACCCACAGCACAGCCTCTCCCCCTCTCAGTTCCTTGACTGGATTAGCGTAACTTACCTTCTGCTCTGTCTGCCCAGCAGAACAAGGAGACAGTCCTCCCATCATCTGGAACCTCTGTGAATCCACATTCAATAAAATATTACTATATGAAGAGACAGGACCATTTGATTCAAAACCAAGAGAAAACACAAACAATAGGAAGCAGAAACACAGGTGATCCAGATACTGGAGTTAGCAGACAAAGACTTATTTATGTTTAGGAACATAGAGGAAGAAAAGGAACAAAAGAGGTAAGAGGGTGGAGAATTACCCTAGAGGGTTCTGCGTGTATGTGCGTGCATGCGTGCGTGCGTGTGTGTGTGTGTGTGTGTGTGTGTGTGTGTGAGAGAGAGAGAGAGAGAGAGAGAGAGAGAGAGAACATTTTAGAACCAAGGAAATATTCGTCAATAAGAACTCAGCAGATGTGTTTATAAAGCTATTGGACTTAGTAGATGATAGTATTAATGAACTACAAGGCAAGTATATAGAAAATGTTCAAACCAAAGCACAAACTGGGGGAAAACAAAATAGACTAAAACAGAAGAGAGCATAAAACACATTGGGGATCTGGTCAAAGGATCTGTCCCATATATGACTTGAATTCCAGAAGATGAAGAGAGAATGAATTGGTCAGAAACAATATAAAAAATATTCCTCATGAAACTTTTAGGATATCACCATAGTCAAGAGGATTTGTGAACCTCTAAGGATATATTAAAAAAAAAAAAAACCCACACCCATGTACACAATGGGATGACATCTTAAATTGCTGAGGATGCCAACCTAACGTTCTATACCCAGTGAAAACTACTCTTAGAATTAAGGTGAAATAAAAAATACTTTAGACAAATAGAAATTGAGAGAATTAATCACCAGCACATTTTCACTAAGAGAAATTCTACAAGTGAGTTCTTTAGGCAAAAGGAAAGACAGAATGGGGCTTACATGGAGTTAAAATATTCTGTTGTTCTAGGATTATTAAGTGTAAAATTTTTATTAGATTACAGTAAGTTAGGGACAAATGTTGTAACCTCTGGTTTAACAACTGAAATAATAGTGAAAGTATATTTCCAGCAAATTAAAAAGGGAGCTATAGAAAATAGTTAATAGAAATATTTGGCTAAACTAAAAGAAAGGAAAATATACATTAAAAAAAGCCCAAAACCCTAAAAAACAAAACAGGTGTGTCAATAGAAAACAGAGGATAGATATAAACCCAAATATATACATATGTAAACACAAATGGATTAAATCTTATAAAAGCCTTCATTAAAAACTTCATTAAAAAATAACACTAATATAGGGAACTTGGGTGGCTCAGTCAGTTGAGTGTCCGACTCTTGATTTCAGCTTAGGTCTTGATCCTACGTCGGTGGGATCAAGTCCCATGTCAGGCTCTGTGCTGAGCATGGAGCCTGCTTAAAATTCTGTCTTTCCTTCTGCCTCTCTCCCCAACTCATGCTCTCTCTTTAAAAAAAATCATTCACTCAATCAGTAACACCAATGTATAATGTAAGACATATACTTTATTTTATTTGGATGTTTAGTGAGTTTTGAGAGGGAGAGAGGGAGGGAGACCCAGAATCTGAAGCAGGCTCCAGTCTCTGAGCTGTCAGCACAGAGCCCGAGGCGGGGCTCAAACCCACGAACTGTGAGATCATGACCTGAGCTGAAGTCAGATGCTCAACCGACTGAGCTGCCTGGGCACCCCAAGAGATATACTTTCAATATAAGGACACAGAAAGTTTGAAAGGGATGGAAGAAAGACTGCTGGTGTAGCCATACTAATTTCAAATAAAGCTTTTAAGGAAAGACACAGTATTAGAAGTAAAGAACATTTCATAACACTAAAGGAATCCGTCTGCCTTGAAGATGTCACAATCTTAAATCTATTATGTTCTCAATAGCATAATTTCAAAATACATAAAGCAAAACAAAATACAAAACTAAAAGAAGATGTAGACATATCCACAATCATACTGGGGGACTTTGACACCCTTCTTAAAAATCTGATCACATAAGCAGATAATATCATTAAGTATATAGAAGCTATGAAGAGTTAAACTTGTCCTAATTGTGTACTCAACTGTATAAGGAATCATTCTTCTTCTTCTTTTTTCCACTGAAGAATAATCGACATACAGCATTTGTTTCTGGTGCACGACATAGTGATTCAATATTTATATACCTTATGAAATGATCAACGCAATATGCCTAGTTCAATTGAATATGGAACATTTATCAAAACTGACCAAATTCTAGGACATAAACATATAATGCTAACCTCAGACGTTTGAAGTCATTTAGTATATGTGTGGACAACAGAGGAATTTAGTTAGAAATTGAGATTAAAAAAAAAAGAAAAACCTCAACTTTCTACAAATTAAATAACTTACGTTTAAATCATGAGTTGTAAACTGCAACAGAAATTAGAAAAATACTGAACTGAAGAGTTATGAAGTTATTACATATCAAAAATTTCAAGATTCAGCTAAAGCCATGCTCAGACAGAACGGTATGACTGCGCAAATACATATATTTAGAAAACAGGAATAGGAACAAAAAAATTAATGATTTGAGTTTTCATCAAACCTAGAAAGAAAATCAAACCTAGAGAAAATGGAATAAATGTAGTGATAAAAAGTAAAAATCAGTAAAACAGAAGTTGTACAATAGAGAAGTAAAAAATTAGATCTTTGAAGAGATTAATGTACTTGATAAACTTTTAGGAAGACTAATGAAAAAAATAGAACAAAAACAAATGACAAATATCGGGTACGAAGAAGGAGAAATCACAGAGAATACAGACAATAGAAAAATACTGAGAGGATATCATGAATAATTTTACATATAAGTTTTGGGTGAAATAGACTCCTGGGAAAATACAGTGTTTTCAAAATAATAATAGATAATCTCAAAGTCATATATCAAAGAAATTGAATCCATTTTTATTAATGCTTATATAAGGAAAATTCTAGACACATAGGGCTTTACTGGTGAATTCTTTAAAACACAATTCTTTTTGTAAACTCTTATCGAAAATAGAACAAGAGGAAAACTTCCACATTCTTTTTATAAGACTGGCATAATCTTTATATCAAACCTGTTTCTGACAGTATATGAAACAAAATAATAGACAAATTTTTCTTAAGAATGTAGGCGTAAAAATCTGAAACAAAATATCGGAAAGTTAAATCCAGCCATATATAAAAAGACAAAGGCGAGGGTTTATTTCAAGTATGCAAAGGGTGTTTGACAGGCATAAACATTCACACAGTAGTCGATGCGATTTCCCACATGAGTAGAAAATGGGAAAAACAATCCTGATGATCTTCTTGATACAGAAAAACACTTGTTAAAAGTCAGTATCCGTTCATAATGAAAATTTCTTAGTAACCTAGAAATAGAACGGAATTCTATTAATATGATAAAGAGTAGCTTTATCTCATAGCCATGAATAGCTATAAAAAGCCTGCAGCAAAAATTATATTTCCTAGTGAAATTTTGACCACTTTCCCAGTGAGATACAGGAATGCAACAAGGATGCCCATGGAATAAAGGCAAGAGATACAAAGATCATTTGGATTGGGAAGAAGAAGTAATGCGATAATGCGATTTGTATGTAGGAAGAGCTAATAGAATTGGTAGGCAAATGATTAGAATTGAGCGTACCAACACCCCTGGGAACAAGGTCAATATGCAATAATTATATTTTTATATACCAGCAACAAATAGAAAATAAATTTCTAATACCAGCAACAAATAGAAAATAAATGGATAACATTTGCAAAAGCATCAAAGAATCAAATGTCTAGAGAGAAATTGACAATGTAACAATTTTATGCAGAAAATCACAAAATATTCAGGGAAGTTAGAGAAGATGCACGCAACTGAAGCACATACCATATAGTCAAGATATGTAATGAGGTTATAGTAGTTACAGCGTTGTTCCGGAGGAAAGATGGACAACTGTGCTGCCATCGATTAGCTTTTTATAGACTTAGAGCTTTGGTGTGCTCTGATCAGGAGGAGTTTTTTCCATTATTCAGCCAGAAACCCCTAAGTAGAGCTGTTCTTCCCAAGCCCCCCAGGTACGAGAATCATGCTTAAGTATGGAGGGTTTGAATGGACTTCCCTGCTGAGATACAGACCACATTCAAAGTGAGTTAAAAAGCGAGCTACAAGTTAAAAAAAAAAAAAAAGAAAAGAAAAAAAAAACAATAGCTAGCCACAGAGTTAGGCTTGAGGGGCTGTCCAGCTTGAAATGAAGTTTCTTGTTGTTGTTTTTAATGTGTAGAAATTCAGAGAAGCTGCCTATGGAAAATAAGAACTTGATGACAGTCTTTGAAAGAAACAGGATTTAAGAATAATATTATCATTCAGTGTAGGATCAACTACATAACAGTGCAGAAAAGAAAAGAACAATGACAGTTTACAACGTGTGGGTGATTTCCATATGTTTATGGAGAAGAGAAGAGAGCTCTGACACAGAGCTTTGACATGCTTTGCTTTAGTTGAAGATTAAATTGTGCTAATTATTGAAATAAATAAGGGTTTGCCTTTACCCCTTGGAGCCTTTTTTTATTCCTCTGTCTTTCATGTTCTGCCTGCCTATATTCAATTCCAAAGCAGATCCTGCTGGCTTTGCCTACACCGTATGTCCAGAAATCTGACCCCCACCTCTAATGCTGTTTCCCTTGATCCTGGTCCAACTGTGAGCGTTTCTCACCTGGGTTTTGGCCATCGCCTCAACTGCTGTCTCGCCTCAACTGCTGTCTCGCTTCAACCCTTTCCTTGCCGTAGGCAGAACTGGTGCTTTCAAATGGGAGTCACATCATGTCCCTTCTAGTCTCAAATAGCCTCAGTAGTTTCCCATTAAATTTAGCGGAAAGGTCAAGTTTCTGAGCGAGGTCTACAGGGATTTACCTCGTGCCACCACATTCTACACCCCACCGCCCATCCCTCCTTCAGGAAATGCTCTCCATGGACTCTCGGCCAAGTGAATCTGTTAGGTCACCGCTCAAATACCATTTTCTCATTCAAGGCTTCTTTGACCTGCTTACTTAACATTAGATCCCGTCTCTCTATCAAGACTCCCTTTACCCCTTCTTCCTTTTTTTTCCTAGAGATTAAATGATCTAACTAACATATGACGTAACTTTATTATTTATACTGTCAACTTTCTTCCCCCATTAGCACAGTAAGTTCTGTGAGGGCAGGGCTTTTGTGTGCTGGGTCACTGATGAATTCTCAGTACCTGAAAAAAATACTGGCATAGGTTTGGTATTCAGTAGATACTTACTGTGAAGTTAATATGAATATCAGCAAAACGAAGTTTGATAATATGCTATGTAAACTGTTTAATATTGAAATATTTTGCTTTTGGTACTTTTTCTTATTTTCGTTGCTTATACAAAGGTTTAAAAAGTAACTCTAAAATACTGCTTTATGAATAAATCTATGTTGGGGCGCCTCAGTGGCTCAATCGGTTAAGTGACTGACTCTTGATTTTGGCTCAGGTCATGATCTCACAGTTCGTGAGTTCGAGCCCCGTGTCGGGCTCTGTGCTGACCCGTGCCAAGCCTGCTTGGGATTCTCTTCCTCTCTCTCTGCCCCTCACCCACTCGCTAGCATGTGCATGCTATGTCTCTAAATAAATAAACTTAAAAAAATTATTTTAAGCTGAAGCATTTGTTTTAAAGTTTTAAGTTTTAGTTTGACCTTAGTTTTAGTTTGTTTTATTTTTCTTGACCGCTGTGCAGTTTTCAGAATGGTATATAGAAATTATCATTTATATTCTCATTACAATAGGACCAATTTATTCTAAAAAGCAAAGTGAAATTGACTACGCTAAACCTCAGTTATCCGTCATTTCTGAGAAATGAGTTCTTCTAATTTTCCGCATAGATGAGAGTTACTATTTCTGTGTAGCAGCTTTTAAAACTTCTTAACCTTTTGCACGTCAGTATTTTCAAAACCTTTTCACTTATACTTTCTCAAGGAAAATGTAACATATATAATTTCATCTTTCAAAAACAATTTAGTCCAAAGAAACATGCGTTGTTACACTGTGCTAAGACATTTACATTTATTAAGGTATATGGTTGTTTACTTCATGGATATATTTCTGTGCTTAATTTCATGGTTTTAAGCTTTTTTAAAGTTAAGTTTTCTTTTATCTTTCGCTGTCATATCATCGCCAGCTGTGCATGGGATCCAGATGACCAGACTTTATAGCTGAGACATGTACATGGGCCAGGGCAGGCCTGTAATGATTTCTCATGAATCAAGAACACATGCTTTACTCTTCAAACCTTATGATACTAATTTGGGCATTTCAGAACCTTTCTCTTCTTATTTCCTTGCCTGCTTTGCAGGTGGCTCATTGTTATGGAATTTAGAGCTGGAAGAGGTCACCGGGGCCTGTTCCCCTTTGGCCTTCCTACTGGTCCCAGGAATGACCTGTGACTTTTAACATCCATCACAGCTATTATGCTCGGCTTCCGATCAGGGGTTTTGTCTGTTCAAACAGACTGGTACAACCTACTGTCTCGAAGCCTTCTCCTCTCCCCTCTCCCCTAAAGTAATCTACCTTTTCTCAGGTACACAGGAGATGGGTCATTACCTTTTTAAATTTTGGAAATGGTATAGAAAGGAACTTCCTCCCTACCCTGCCTGCCCTTCTCTCTGCCTCTCTTGCTTTCCCTCTCTTTTCCCTTTCCACCCTGAATTATGTAGCAAAAGATGATGACGTGCCCGTCGATGCAAATGGTTGTTCTTTGGCTACTTGTTGAGGTGTCTGTAGTCTCAGTATTTTGGGGGCATCTTAGGAGCAGGGCAAGGCCTCAGTGATACTACAATGTGGGCCAGCAGCTGGAAGCAATTCTCTGTGGCCTGAGCAAGTGACTGTAGTTGGGAGGGACGATTTAACATCCTCTTTCATTCCAGCTCTTTCCACTCTTGCTTTAAAAGACCTCCCTGGTGTGGCACCTGGGTGGCTCCGTTGGTTAAGACTCTTGATCTTGGCTCAGGGTTCGTGAACTCAGACCCCATGTGGCGGCTCTGTGCTGACAGCTCAGGATTCTCTCTCCTCCTCTCTCTGGCCCTCCATCACTCTCTCTCACTCTCTCTCTCTCTCTCTATCAAAATAAATAAATAAATAAATAAACATAAAAAAAAAAAAAAGAACTCATTGGGACCATGGATAAAGATAAAGCGGTCGCGGCAGGAGGTTCTGGGAGCTGAGTCCTTCAGTAAGAAAGGAAAGGTTCATTACAGGAGCAGAACTGGGAAGAAGTTAAACCTTGGTCATCTGGGTGTGTCTCATCATTTATATATAAAAGACCAAGTTGGCTTACTCTCTCTGTTTGCACCTGGTGTTAGTGTATTTGCGAATAGTGCGAAACAGGTTTAGCAGACACATGGTACCATTGAAGATCGACATAAACTCATAAGGGTTATATCTGATGACTTTAATGGTAATTTTGTAGCCTTTGAGTTGATTTTAATTTTCATAGAGTTGATTTTAGATTACCTTAGATTTCATTTTTATTAAGATTGCCAACACTTGCAAGGCAATTTAGAATCTATACTTTGTACCGAATGGCTCTAAATTGGTTTTATGGGGAAGCTGGAGAATTTCCTTTAGAGAATCTACAATGGTTTAGTACTACCAGTTATATACATTTTTTTTTTTTTTACTTGATTTCTTGGACCCGATTGAATAATTCACTGATTGAATACTACCTCTTTTGTCTGAAGCTTTTAATTTGTGAGGTAGAGGGGAGAGAATATGAGAATGAATAAGAACTAGAGCAATACCAGAGTGTGGGGGCTGGGGGTGGGAAGGGAGCTAATGATTACCTATAACCACTAGAGGCCTCTCTTAAGCCAAGTTTCATGGGAAACAGGTTTCCATAGTGGGGCCAGGCTCTGTCGTTGTGAATTAAGCATCTTTTATGTTGTAGTTCTGAATAAATAGTATGAGAGCATTTTTTTCCCTAGAACACATATTATAATCTAACCCAAATGTTTTCTTTAATGTGTTTATCAGAACTGATGATCTGTTAGGCTGAAAACAAATTAGGAGTCTCCTTCTGCTCTTCTCTTTCCCTCTCCAAATAAGCTTTTGGTAAAAACATGTAATCAAAGAGTATGTCCAGATGATATGTCTGTCTGACAAGGCAAGGCTATTTAGGTTTAAAAGTGTTACTGATTTACCCTGTTGTGTTTAATTGTTAAGAGTGGTATATATTTTTCTGAGGTAGACCATAAATAATTTTTAAGTTGTATATTTAAAATTTTGTATATTTCTTTCATGACTATAATGAGCTTCTAATATCAAAAATCTATTTAAGAAATGATTCAAAAATCTCTTTTAGATTTAATATTGTCTGGGGTAAAAATTAAATGCTTTCCTTCAGGAGTAATGAAATTATCATTTTCAGTTAGGAATTATTTTGGATGTGGGTAGACCTTACCAAGAATGCAGGCGGGGAGGGCAAGGTCATTCTGTCTGATAAGAATGGTTGTTCTGTTCCGAAATAGGAAGGCTGACAATTTGGAACTTGGTTCCGCCTTTGCCAACTCCTCCTTCCTATAGGATTTTCTTTGGCATGACCACAGCTAGTTAGATGTACTAACCAGAGCGAGTCCTAGGTTCTTGGATGCTATAATTGGGATACGACTTCTACACCTACTGTCCTGCATAGTGGCTCTTGGAAGATTCCTCTGAGTTCCATGAGAGCAGGGGAATTTTGTGAATTTTATTACTGTATCCCTCAGAAGTTTGAAGAGTGCACAGCACAGAGAAGATACTCAGTAAATATTTGTTGAATAATCTTATTATGTTTCAAAAATAGCACAAAATGTAATAATAACAATGTTATAATAATTCAGTTTTTCAGTGAAAGAAATTAGAGAAAGTGGTATTTCTGTAGGAAAAAATACCCTGATAGTATCACTCCTGCTGTGTGATCTATTTTGGCATGACATATGTTTTAGATATGTTTTGAGAAAGATTAAAGTAATGACTGGGATCTGATCCCATATTGTATAATATACATAATACAACAAGGTTTAACATAGTGCCTGGTGAATGGAGGATAAATAAGAGTTTAAAACAACATGTTTTGTGCACACCTCCTTTAGTATTCACAACAGTTCTGCTAACTAGACATCAGTTCCTTATTTATAGGTGAGAAAACTGAGGTTTGGAGAAGGTAGAGTAACTTGCTCCATCCAGGTCACACAGCCGATGAGATCAGTGGGCTCTTAGCTTTTCCCTTTGAGAAGCATGCATCCTCTCAAGCAGAGTTTGAGCAGAATTTGTAAATATTTTTCAGATGTGATGAAACAACTGTGATTCATGCTATAATTTGTATGTAACTTGCAAGCATAGACGGTATTGGCAATAGAAATGTATTTACGGGGAGGGGTAGTTTTTGTTTATTTCGTGCTGGGCTTTCTGTCAGAACTGTTAAGTGTTCTGATGTAGTCATTTCCATTCTCTAGGCTAAGAATTTCTGTTCCCATTTTAGAAATGAGGAAACTGTGTCTCAGAAAGCATAGAAACCTCCTGAAGTCACTTGGCTAATAAGTGGCAGCACCGCAGTTCAATCTTAGGTCTTCAGTCCTGGCACGTTGACATTTTCATAGTATAACCATGCCTCATGTTAGGATACTTATTTTATAATTATCTAACTTCATGCTTTAGAAAGTATTATTTGAGTTTTACTGATGAAAAGCTTCTAAATTTGAGCTTGCAAATATTTTATAACATTTCAAGAATTTTCTTTCACATTTGCCCACCTGTGTAGTACTTTTTAAAGAATATAACATTCCTAAATACTGTATACACCTCGTAAATCACACTACCATATTTCATTTCATTTGGCATTATTTTTTTCCTTCTACATGAACTGGAGAAAGCAAGATTAAATTTTATAATTACATTTTTCCATTTCTAATCCCATTTGATGTGTCCCCTTGTACACTTAAATTATTTGAGTTTCACTCGAGATTTTCATTTCGTTGAAACTATTTGCTTTTGCTGTTAAGAATTGCAGTGAAAAGAAAGAAATCCATTACCTCATTTCACAGTGAAAAAAGCTCATAGGCACTCTGTGTTCTTAGTTTAACATTTTGGGTGTAATGTAAGAAATCTACATTGTTGACTTTTTGTTCTTTTATTTTTTATTTTTTTTATTTGGTGGCCATAAAACTGGTACTTACACTTAGGAAAGTGTAGAATTTATGCTATAGTTGGTAAGTTTTCTATGCCTTTTCTATTATATATGTATATATATATATATATATATATGTTATATATATAGATGTCATATATATATATATATATGTTATATATATAGATGTCATATATATATATAACATCCTAGTTATATATAACATCCTAGTTTTGCAGTGTCTAGCTGTTATAATTTAACTTAAAACTCTATTGAAACTGGGGACGCCTGGGTGGCTCAGTCCGTTGAGCGGCCAACTTCGGCTCAGGTCATGATCTTGTGGTCTGTGAGTTGGAGCCCTGCGTCAGGCTCTGTGCTGACAGCTCAGAGCCTGAAGCCTGCTTCGGATTCTGTGTCTCCCTCTCTCTCTGCCCTCCTCCTGCTCACGCTCTATCTCTATGTCTCAAAAATAAATAAACGTTAAAAAAAATTTATAAAAAAAAAACTCTATTGAAACTGTGGTCTACAAAGCTTCTTAAAAAATAAAATTGGGGAATAATACCATTGCCTCTATAATTTATCTACTGCAAAATTGAAACTGCTCTTATCCATCATGGATAGTCAGCCCTTCTATACACCTACATTCCCTGTCTCACACTTTTGTTGCTTTTTCTTCCAGGAACTTGGTTTTCTCTTAATTTCTTTTTTTAATATTTATTTGAGAGACAGAGACAGAGTGCAAGCAGGGGAGGGACAGAGAAAGAGGAGACACAGAATCTGAAGCAGGCTCCAGGCTCTGAGCTGTTAGCACAGAGCCCAATTTGGGGCTCGACCTCACGAACTGTGAGATCATGACCTGAGTTGAAGTTGGACGCTCAACCATCTGAGTCACTATATCTTTAAGTTACATGGATTCTTATATAGGTGTTATATTTCGTAAGTTTCTTTTTCAGTACTTTTTGCATTTTTGTTGATACTGTGAATAGCATCATTGTTGTTACAGATTTTCCTGTTTTCCCCCTTGTTCTGTGTGTAATAGAAGAAATTAAAAAAATTAAAGTCATACTTTAACATGTCAAGAACAAATACAGTTTAATGGAACATATAATGCAAAGCAACACTTTCCATCCCTGTTTCTAGGTCCACCCCAAACCAGCCACTTTTAACCACTTCTCTATTTGTTCCGATGGCTGCTTCCATATCTCTAAACAATTGCATTGTATGGGTGTTTTGGCCATAATACTTTATTCATTTCTGCAAAGACCTGGATTGTAAACAAATACCAAAAATAACAGGGTCTGTGGGAAAAAGTAGGTTAGGCAGATCGCTTAAAACATACACAGCTTTGTTAGTAGAGCCAGGAAAGGTTTGTAACTAGAGTCAGGAAGGAGTGAACCTGCTGAGTTAGGGAGTTAAGGGCAGAATTCATAAAAGTTGGGAGAACCATGTAATAAGCACTTCTAAAACAGAGCAGATGGGCCGGCCTGAGTCAAGAGGCATTGTGTATGGAACTGTTTTTCACTGAGGCTCTCAGCTCTGTGGTTATGCTTTGCCTCTTACTGTGTTTCTTAGCAGCATAAAACATTAATGGGCTGGGGCAAACTGCATATATGCCAATGTGAGTAGGCCAGCTGCTGGTGTCTTTGACCGAAAAACATGTTTCATACCTTGTGCCGGAAAATTGGACTCCCCTTGCCCAGGCCCTCATGTAGCTCACTGGTGAGCTGGATTTCATTGACAGCACCTAGGTTGCATCTTTATCTTAGCTGTGATGGAGACTGGACAATAGTTCTTTTGCATTCTACCTTGAGAAAGTGGGATTAATAATTAAGGAAACTTTTAAAATGTGGAGAATATGTTCAGAAATCTTCGGTTATCCCACAATGAAAGGTTCAATACATACATAGTCACATATGTACATATACATCTACATGTGTATGTATCAATGTGTGTATACCTTCATTTATCAATTTTAAACATTATTCTCCACTCTGACACATGAAGATTCAATATATTTGCATTACCTATTAGCTTCACCTTAACATTTCCCCAGTTTTTAGTTGTTTCATCTCTTCTACTGATTGTCTTTCGATTTTCATTAGTTTTTAAATCTCTTGTTAGCTTTTCTCACTATCCCTCCACACTTCACTGTATAAGGTGGCATTAATGCCCCCTACCCCTGTCTTCACCCCTTTCCTCTCTTCCAAGTACTGTCTTATAGCACCTATTTATTTTTCCATACCTGAGACTGACAACATTGAATTCTGTTCTGTAACCATAATTAAATCTTATAAACTTTTGATTGTAAACGTTAAAAACCAGTGAACACCCTTGATATTATTATAACGAGTATTTTTTTTTAACGCTTATTTATTTTTGAGAGACATAGAGACATAGCGTGAGCAGGGGAAGGGCAGAGAGAGAGGGAGATACAGAATCCGAAACAGGCTCCAGGCTCTGAGCTCTCAGCACAGAGCCCGATGTGGGGCTCGAACTCACAGACCGGGAGATCATGACCTGAGCTGAAGTCGGCCGCTTAACCAACTGAGCCACCCAGGCGCCCCTATAACGAGTATTTTTATTTTATGTTGGCCAGAGGGGTAAGATTTTATTTATTTATTTTTTTTAACTTCAGTACAGTTGTCTCTGCCTCTGGGTGCCCAAAAGGAGAATATTCTTGGCCTCTAGAACAAAAGGTTTGCCTTTTTTTTATAGTGCATTAATTCCACAAAATCTCATCACAATTCAGATGCTTTATTTTTGGCCATAGCATTCTTCTGGATCATTCTGGATGTTTTAGGATTTCAAAGTACCTCTTCTTTTCTCCTTGAAAAAGCACAATCAGTCTTTAGCATCTTGAGGTTCAATAGCATCACTTGGAATCCACATTCCCTCCAGGAGTCCTCTGGCCTCCTGTACCAGTCTTGATTCCCATTCTCTAAATCTGCTGCAAATTTATCTTTATGGAAGTTTCTCCCTTGCACTCTTTTTTTTCTTTTTAAATTAAAAGAATTTTTTTTTAAACATTTATTCGTTTTAGAGAGACAGAACACGAGTAGGGGAGGGGTAGGGAGGGAGGGAAACAGAATCCGAAGCAGGCTCCAGGCTCTGAGCTGTCAGCACAGAGCCTGACGCAGGGCTCGAACTCATGAGCTGTGGGATCAAGACCTGAGCTGAAGTCGGACGCTCAACCGACCGAGCCACCCAGGCGCCCCTCCATTGCACTCTTGAAGACGTTGTTTTCTGGGTCCTATGACTTTCTCTTTCATGGTTTTCTTCCTTGTCTTGCTGAGGAACATAGATAATTCGTCAAGCAGAAGTTGTGTGGGTATGGGAGGCTTTCGACACCTGCATTTGGAAAAAATGTGCTTATTTTACACTCACACTGGCTTGATTTTTGGCTGGATATAGAATTCTAGGCTTAGAGTACCTTTCACATACAAGTTTGAAGATAATACTTCTTTATATACTTGTGTTATGTTGGGGTAAAAAGTGTGACGCCGGTGTGAGTCTCATCCTTCTGTAAGTGATTGTTCTGTGTGTTTGTTTTTCTGGAAACTTTTATGATATATACATTTTTTTTGGTCCTTTTATACTGAAATTCCATAGGTGTGAGTCTCAGCGAGAGTCTCTTTCATTCATCTTGCTTCGCCTCTCATGCATTCCTTCTGGGAACTTTCTTCTTTTTTAAAAATAATTATATCGTTTTTCTTTTGTAGATTTTCTTTTCAAAAACTTATCAGTTGGATAGTAAATCTGGATGGATGCTCTGTGTCTCATCTTTTCTGTCCCAGTTTTTGTCCCATCGTGTCCTTGTATATTTTCAGCATTTCCTCTCCTATTTTCTTTTAATTCCTATATTGAATATTTTAATTTCAACAATCAATTTTTTTCTCCATTGCTCCATTCTTTTTGTACTTTGCTGTTGCTTTGTTTTATGCCATGTCTACAATTGTCCTGGGTATATCCATATAATATGCAAGTTATTTATATTATGAAATCATAGGCTTTTAAAACTTCCCTTCTGTAAATTATCTGTTTCTTCAGTAGTTTGTTTCTATAATATATATATATTTTTTCTTCTTGTTGATTATTTTGCAGCACTGACTGGCTGTTTTCCTGTAGGTCTCTTTCCTCAGTAGGCATCTCTGTGGGAAGATCTGAGCAGATCTGTGCACCCTGGTGAGACTTTTCATTAGGGTAGGCGAATAAATGGGAAGTCTGTCCAAAGGCACCAGGGGGGTGGGTGACGCTAGATATACAAATGAGGTAGGCTTGCCTTTTGGACCACAGCCCTCACAGAATAGGCCAATCTTTGTAGGCAGTTTAAATGGTTTTATCACTGACTATCTTCTTTGCCTGGATTGTCTCTGAGGTCAGGGTTGGAAAGATGTGTTTTATATGGGGGGAGTAGGGCAATTGGTACAGCTGCTTTATTTAACTCCCGTGTTTTCATTCCCAATCCTTACACCCACCTTCCACACCTGCTGGTGAGCCCATCGGGGTCCCAGGGGAGCTTGGCTTCCTCTTCCCTTGTCCTCCCTCCCGCTCCCATGGGTCTGGGGTTTGGCTTCTTCTCTTCGCCTGTGCCTTCATCCACAGGTCCCCAAGACACTTGTTGTGGTCTCTTTTGTGTAGTAATCACTACCCCTCCCCAACGTTGTTGTTTTGACTGTTACAGGTTTTTTTCCTTTTGTATTCATTTCCTGTCTTGGGAGAGAAAGGCTACAAAAGCATATATTCAGTTTATCGGGTTGAGCTGGAAATCTTCTGTATTACGTTTTTTCATTTTTTTCTTTTTAATAAGAAGCATGGTGATTTCTACAGTTCAGTCTCTGCACTGTCTTTTCACCAAAATCTCATTCATTTCAGTAGTTTCTTAGTTGATTTTCTGGTTGGTCACCTTATGCTGCAAGTAAGACCAATTTTGTTTCTCGTAATCAGTATATATTTTTTCATTTGACTAGAACCACTGAACAATATTGAACGATAGTGATGATAGCCGACATCAAATGTGATTTTTCTAAAACCTGACATTGAACTGACTGAATTGCGAAGTAGAAAATAAAAAGTATTGGCTTCATTGCGTGGAGTCCTGGCTCACTGAGAACAACATCCGAAATTTTCTACACAGGTAGTATTTTTGAGTGAATGAATTTGGCACGTACAGCCTGAGTACCTCTTGTATTTCCTTCATAATAACCACACATCAGAATTGGGAATGAGAAAGAAAGGAACGGAAGCTTTTTAAAATTACAAATTCTTCCAGTAGAGTTTGCCAAACTCCCAGTGACAAAGATGTTTTCATTATTGGGGACAAACATTAATATGATTTCTTGCCAGTAAATCAAAGAAAACGAGTTATGTAACTGGCAGCTCTAATGGCTCTTCTCCCCTCACGTCGGTAAAGACTGAGTGAAACAACCGTAACTGGACAAATGCTGCATGTGATAAATGTGGCCTGCGTGACTGACAGCCAAATGGCAAGGACAGAAAGACCTGGTTATTGATTATCATGTAGAAGAAATCAACTGCTTGTTTAATTTTTATGTTTTAAAAGTACTTTAAGAATTGCCTTGATTCATGATGTGAAACTCTAAGGCATAGTATTTGGAAATCCTTGGTGGAAGTTGCAGGGAAGTGATTATCTGTCCAAGTGAAAAAGACTGGATGTCAGCTTTATCCTTGAAGGGACTTTAAATTAGTCGGACCCATCAAAAAATGAAATGAATTGCCTCATGTGGTTGTGAGAACCTCATGAACGGGAGAGACGTGATCATCTGGCAGAGACGTTAAGAGAAGGAAAGGGGAGGATGGCATAACGAGTCCCGTCGACGTCAGAGATTGTGTGGAGTGGAGGAAAAGTCTCCTTCAGCATTTGGGAATGTAGTAAGTTTTATATCTCATTATTCAGTGATGTAACAAAATAATACAGGTATCAGAAGGCTATTCACGATCTTTTACACAGGAAATTCCCTTTTTATATTTCTCATAAAATACCTGTGTTCCTAGACTTTTCTTTTGCCAGCTTTATCTTCTTTTTACCGTCATCAAATAGTAAATTACTTCTCCAGTTTTGTAAGTAGAACAGACATCCACTAGCCAAGATTTATGGTGACTTTTATAGCGTTTACCTTTTTTACTTTCCACAGCTGCCGCTATCTTTTCTCTCCCTCTGCTTCCCCCAGGTTAAACCCACTTTGCTGTAGGCTGGGCCGCCTGCAGTAGCTCTCGGACCATGTGTTCTCTTCCATTCTCATCGCCTTACTCAGACCATCGTCATTTCTCCCCAGGACACAGTGTCCTCTTGCTCCTTTGAAGCCCTTCCTTCCTGCCAGGGTAATTTTTTCATCTGAAAAACTTCTTTGGTCTTACCATGCATAGTTCAGTTCTGTCCGTGCTTTTGGATTGCCTCTAAGACAAAATGTAAGATCTTATTATGACATATTGGGTCCCCCATTATCTGATCCTGGTGTGCTGTCTCATCATGTTCTGCCATTTCCTCCACACAGATGGGATAGCCCAGCCACACCAAATTGTCTGTGGTTCCCAGAAAACTTCCTGTTCTTTGTTACTGCAGTGCCTCGGCGCATGGGGTTTCCTCTGCCCCTCTTCCTCTGGATGGATTCGAGCTCTGACTAGTCTGCAACACTCAGTTTACAAGTTTTCTCTTCCAGGAAGCTTTTCCTGACCTGTTTTCCTGTCGTCTTGTAAGTCTGTCTTGTCATCTTCTCAGTGTGCCCAGGGCACTACATCCAGCTTTCCCGGCTGCTTTCCCCTTGGCTTCTAGTTTTTGATGTCCTCACCCAGCTCTGTCACCACGCTGCCTTTTATATCTCTATCTTCACTTCTACAGCAGCCTATCAAAGGCGCGAAGTAAAAGTGTATTTCTTGCCCCATAATATATGAACGAAGTTTCCAGATATTCAGAGATTAGGTTCTGTAGAATCTCCCTTTTCCATGATGTGGCGGCGAATCTCGAAGTAGGTAGGAAAAGACTTCTAAGTAGCTTGAGGGGGCAGCCATAGACCCAGTGCCTAAAAGCAGACACACACCAACCCTGTAGGAGAGACTATGAGGCCCCTCATCACGTGCCTTCACCTTTTACCCAGAATTCTTACAAAGGTGTTTACTTGTGGTCATAGCTCACATTAGATTAGAAATAACACATTAGAAGATGGGGCAAAGTTAGGATGTCAGAGGTAAGGATGTTGGCAAGACGAAAGCTGATACAATAATAGCCTGAGAACAAGGCACTCTATGGGAAAAGAAAAACAATAAAAAGCATATAAGAATATTTAAAAATCACAGTTTGTAGTCCGTTAATATAGAAACAAAACAGACATCTGCCTTGGTCACATGGTTTTATAATTGATGTTCCAAATTCTATCCATCATCATGAGGAGATTAATTTCTGTTCTATGCACTGTGTTTGAAATGCAATATTGTTGCTTAAAGGTAAGAGCTGGGTGAACTCTCAAATATGTTGAGTAACCCAGCCTCCTACAGTGCTAGATAAATGAGTTCTTGCTGAGTTTCTTTCTGAAAGCTGCAGGGGACCGGTGCTCTGCTTCCGATCATTAATTTCCCTTTGGTTATATTCATATTACTAACAGTGTTATTTAGTGATCTTCTGTTAGGGCATTTTTCTATTAATTTCTGATTTCTCATGTCACATTTGGAAACTAATAAAATGACCCGTTTCTCTTGGCTCTTGTTGTTCTTCAGTTCTTATAATCATGGAACTGCTTATGAATTTTCAGTGGTGGAAACTTCAGTATATCATTAATTCCGATGCCACTGTGTATTAAACCCATTTGACATTTTCCAAACTTTTCTTATATTTTTTAAAATGCTTATTTATTTGTGTGTGTGTGTGTGTGTGTGTGAGAGAGAGAGAGAGAGAGAGAGAGAGAGAGAGAGAGAGAGAACATGAGCGGGGAGAGAGAGAAAGAGAGAGAAAGAGAACATGAGCGGGGAGGGACGGAGAGAGAAGGAGACACAGAATCTGAAGCAGGCTCCAGGCTCCGAGCTGTCAGCACAGAACCCGATGTGAGGCTCAAAGTCACAAACCATGAGATCATGGCCTGAGCTGAAGTCAGACGCTTAACCGACTGAGCCGCCCAGGCGCCCTCAAACTTTTCTTTAACTGAATTGGTGGGAAGGAAAAAAGACGGGGATTAGGTTTCCATCTTTGAAAATGGAGATATTGAGGTGTGACAGATACCACGTGTAGTAACAGTACTACAGGTCCCGGTGCTGGGGTTTGGAACCGTTCGTCTTCTTGGTGTGAATCACTTGAGACACGTTTTGTTTCTCAGTGTGGTTAAACCCCAGGGGAGGTTGGGCTGGTGATGCCAGAGGGTGGAGGGTGTGTTGACTAATCTGTTAAGTAGCCTTTTATCTGAGAGTCTAGTTTCTGCTTAATATTTCTGACCAAAAGTGTAGATGGTTAGAAATAGGGGGAGTTTTGTTTTTAATTAGTCTCTCTAGGGATGAGAGGCTTATTTTTGAAGAATGGAATTTTAAGGAAGCCTGACAACCTCAGTTTTCATGTGACTGAAAATTTTGGCAGCTGAAAAAGCTTTCACAACTAGGAGTTAGAGCCAGACTTTCCAGTGGTTATGCTGCCCTTTGGGAGTTAGACTCGTGGGTAACCTGTACCTCTGCTCTCAGATCATAGCGGTGCCTTTTAGGGTGCTCATGGCACTTTCATGTGTCTTGCTTCCTGATGGTTCCAAAGGCTCTCATGGGGTTTATCCTTCTATCATGTGTCTTATAAAGATCTTCACTCTTCCATCCCATATTTATGCACTTTAATCAGGTTAATTTTAAGACACCTACCACAGGCATAGGGCAGTGTAATGCCTCATTATCTCTGCAAGACAGATCTTTTCCTCCTCTCTTATACCACCACAAAATTAGAATGCTACTGTATCACCACAGTTTTATAACTCGAGAGGCGGAAATGGATTGTTTTGCACCAAAACCTGAAGGAACAGAAGTAGGGAAAAGTGAGCAGACTTGGGAAGCCACCCAGTTCCGTTCCCTGTGCACTGCATTGTAGCAGCCTGACAAGTGGCCGACCTGCAGACTCTTCCTGTCCAATGAGGCGGCCAGGAGTTCTGGCTGTCAGAAAGTTCAGGTGAGATTTGCTGTTCTCCAACCTCCACGTACTGATTCCTATCCTCTCTTGTAAGATCTTATTTATACCTACTTGTATTTGACATGTCTTCAAATATTTGGACACTTTCAAGCTTCCTTGTAGACTTCTCATCTCTGGTCTAAATATTGTATCCATCCCTTTTAGCTATCACTTAAATCCTCTGGTTTCCAGATTCCAAATGGCAGTTCTTCGGACATACTTTTAACTTCAAATGACTTAAAAATGATTCTTGAGATAGTGTCTGTCAACCACATGCCTACGAGGACTTGTTTTCTCCTAAGGTCTGACCTCCGTCATGACCTAGAAGGAGAACAATGCTTTCTATGTTTCTGTGTTGAAATACTTGAAACGGTAGTGTGTTCCATGTCATTGGATATGTTAAGGAGATTACACAGTATCAAGGATGTTAACAAATAATGAATTGGGAGTGTGAGATTGTTACAAAAGTAAATTAAAATGGCTATTTAAAAAGTACCTTTATGAAATACTAACTATAAAACATAGGACAAATTAGAGTACATAATACTGGGAATAATACTTGCATGAATGTTCCTCTCTCAGAAGGGCACTTAACATGCTTTTGTTCTTTGACCAATCCCTGAATTAACTTGAAAGATTATTTTACATCCATGAAAGATTGCATCTTTTGTCAAAAACTTTTAGTTCACAAAAGTCTCATCGACATTTTCCCTTCGTGTCAACCTAGAGTGCTTTAAACTTCCTCTCCATTCATCCACGTTGTTTTCTCATTCTTTACAGAGTCCACATTTGGGGCAATACAACTAGGTTGTTACAAACTCTTAGACAACCCTTTATCAGTATTGTTGTTAGCATTATTTTTTTTTTCTGTTTTTTTTTTATTTTATTTTTTAATGTTTATTTATTTTCTTTTTTTTATAATAGTTTATTTTCAAATTGGTTTACATATAACACCCAGTGTTCATCCCAACACGTGCCCTCTTTAATGCCCATCACCCCCTCTCCCCCCTCACTCACCCCCCTCACCCTCAGTTTGTTCTTAGTCTTTGAGAGTCTCTTATGTTTTATTTCCCTCCCTCTCTGTGTCTCTTTTTCCTTTCCCCTCTTCCCCTCCCCCTGGTTTTTGCTTAGTCTCACAAAGTCCACCTATTCGTGGAAACATACGGTATCTGTCTTTTTCTGACTGACTTATTTCACTTAACATAATACCCTCCAGTTCCATCTATGTTGCTACACATGGCCAGACTTCATTTTTTCTCATTGCCACATAGTAGTCCATTGTATATATGTACCACATCTTCTTTATCCACTCGTCAGTTGATGGGCACTTGGTCTCTTTCCATGATTTGGCTATTGTTGAAAGTGCTGCTATGAACATTGGGGTACACGTGCCCCTATGCATCAGCATTCCTGTGTCTCTTGGGTAGATTCCTAGCAATGCTATTGCTGGGTCATATAATCCACTGAAGAAATGGGTGGAAGATTTGAATAGACACTTCTCCAAAGAGGACATTCAGATGTTAGCATTATTTTGACCGTACCAACTATTCACCCTTTTCCCTTAGGATAATGTTAGCTGTGCTTGCTTAGATAATCTGAGCCCTTTATCATGACATTTTTGCAAATGGAATATTGTTTACGCCTAATCCTAAAATTAAGTTATTGAAAAAGATACTGACCTTACTATAAACTGGGGGCTGTGTGGGTGATCAATGTTGCCAAATTATGGCAATGAGAGCTTTAGTGGTGTCTATTTTAAGATAAGTGATTCTTTAGTGACATTATTAACATCATTCCCCTGTATAGAGTCTTATAGAGTTTGTTTTTTTTTTCCAATGAGGTAATTTTAAAAATGTGTGGTTGTTGTGAGATATTTAGTTCAATAAAGTATTGCACGTAAGGACACTTAATGAAAGGGTTCTGGTGTTATAAGGAAAGGGTGTTAAAAACCCAAAGTCTCTCAAGTAAATTGTGGTTTGTAACAGTTTCACCCTCGGGGAAGGGAGGCGCGTTGAAACTTCCATGACTATTAATCTTGAGAAAGAGCATGCATGGTCTTGTTGGACTGAAGCCTCTAGCCATCTTATCAAGTCAGGGACACAAAAGTAGGCTCAATTTGCATCCTTTTTTGGCCCATTAATCAAAAAGAAGATGGTAGGAGTGTGTAGATATTATGCTGAGTCCTTCGACTAGTTAGGGTGGGATATGAGTCGTAAATATTTCCCATTTCTTGATTGTCTGATTTCTTAGTTGTCTCCCCGAAGTCACTCGCCAGAAATATACAGTAAGAGGGTGAATTCGTTTGGCTCACTTAGCTTGTTTTGGAGAATGGGGGAGAAAGCCTTCCAACTGGAGCTGTCAGTTTTTTTCTGAAACAGTCGCCTGCCTTTAGCTTTTTGTGAGAATAGCCTGATGTACTTCTTCCTTCTTTTGCTACCACGAAAGCATACTCTCGCGGCTTTTGTAGGCTTCCAGACTGTAAAGCTGACTGCATAATGTGGTTAGTACATGGAGTTCTGGGGCATGGACAGGGATCTCAAGCCCTGGTTTTCTGCTGGTTGCTGGATGACCTTGGGCAAGTGACTCAACCTTTTCTCTGCTTTCTTTCTACTTTGTAAAATGGAGACTTTTTTTTTTTCTTCTTTAGTCTTAAAAAAGTTTACAACAATTAAATAAATTGAACGGACTATTACCTCTCTGAATGCTTTAGTTAGTACAGATAGGTTGACTTTTCAGATTATAAGAGTAAGTTAAATGAAATACCCCAAATGTGTTCAATATGTTTTCCAGATTATCTGTGTTAAATAAAAGATGTAAAGTCTGGTCTGACCCGTATAAATCGTCAGTCTCTTTTGAGGAAAAGCAGTGCGGTTGTTCGTGTTGTCCATGTAAATGGTATTACAGCATTAAATATGTTCAGGAGACACCAAAGGATTGTTTAGTCACCGAAACCCTTAAAGACCCTTAGTTAGTGTAGTTGATTCTAGTGGACCCTTCCAAAATCATCAAATAATCGAATTTTTAAATTGTATCAGGATTATTTCATCTCTTTAGGGCCCTCACTTTTCAATTTTGCTCCTGTTTTTTTAAGTGTATGATTTATTCTCATTCAAGAAAAGTATTTGGGTTCTAGTTTATAACATTTAATTCCAGTTTTTGTAACCCAGTTTACATAAAATTGATTCCAGTTTTGTATCCCAGAAATCTATTAGGCCTTTAAAACCTTATTAGCTCGTTTACACTCCATTTCTCATATTTGGGTGCCCTATAAATGTGTAGACTTTAAAAACCTGAGTTGCAGTCTTAAGCTAATAGAGCAATCTGCTTTTAGGTGTATAACCATAAAGTACCTTCAAGGGAGCCTTCTGCTTATGGATCTGGAAGTATGGGACTTGAGCTAACAGCGGGGCCAAAGTCTGATGTGAGCTTTTGAAAAGTATAAAACATGCTCCCCATGGTGGAACTGTTATCTAATCAGAGTAAGTCTGTGACTCACTGTAGTTCCCTTGCCTTTTATTCCCATGAGCCATAGAAAGAACCCACTGTAGGGGGTTGGAAATATTCTTTCTTAGGATTGTGGGATGACAGGGTGAATGCATTTTTCCAACCACCGTATGTGGCGATTAGGCTCTTCGGAATGACATTGGGGTACTCTTTGAACAAACAGCAACAGGCTTCCAAATAACTTATATAAGTAAAGTATGTAAGACGTTTTCTTCATCCAGATGTAAAGTTCAATAGTAGAGGAAAAAATTTAAAGTGACCTCTTACAGAAAAATTTGGGAAATGTGTGGATGGATTAAGAACACAGTCACGCCGTTAGAAATTAACTCCTTTACAGTTTTTAGATGAGAATATACAATGGTTTACTTGAATTTCACTTTGTGATTTCTTGGAAAATGCATTGATTGGTAAAACCTAAAACCTTCAGCGAACTAATACTTTACTTGAGCTATTAGAGTCTTTATTTCCCATACTCAAAAGCATTTAAGCAGGTTAGGTGTGTGGTTCATTTTCCTGAACGTCTAATCACTGATCTAGTTTTGTAAATTAAATTGTATTTTACGCATAGTAGAGTGAAATCCAATTCCTGGTGGACTCTGGATAAGGGGCACCTTAAACCTGTGTCTCTGAACTCCCTCTCAACTCAACAGCAGTTTCAGAATTTCTAAGAGAAGGATGTTGGGGGTTTGAGTGAGGACCAGTTAGAGAACTTGTCTTAAAGTGGTGTTTTCTTTACACACGCAGTGCTTTTACCTGGGTTTTATGTTATTCCGATGCACTTGGGGCGGGGAGCTTTATGTCAGTCAGAGCCAAGCTTTGGTGTCTCCACTGCTGTTCAAATCAGACACAAGCCAAAGCAAGCATGTGTGCAGAAATGAGAGGTGTCCTCCTGACTCAGACAGTGACCAGCCCGGGCTCTCAGAAGGCTTCAGATGGGAGGGGAAAAAAAGTGCCAGTGGAGAGACTCATGTTAGGTCCTAGGCCTTAAAGCTGCCTGAGTGCCCGGGAACTCCTCAGGGAAGGCTGGTACCTGCCCAGTAGTCCTGTGGCAAGGAATCTTCCTCAAAATACTACAGAGACACCTTGGCAAACTAGGATTTGCTAAAGGCATTCACATTAAATTTATCCATTCAATTTATTCCTTGGATAGCTAGTCATGGAGCAACTGCTAGTACTTTCTAGGTGTTCTGGAAATGGAAGACATAGCAAACTGAACACTTGATTTTTTTTTTTCCCTCTTTGAGGTTAGATTCTATTGGAGGAGACAACCAGTAAACAATATATATACGTGTGTATATGTGTGTGTGTATATATATACGTGTGTGTGAAAGTGTGTGTGTGTGTGTGTGTGTGTGTGTGTGTGTGTGTGTAGTTAGGTCAGGTCATGATAAGTTGTATGAAGAATGATAAAGTTTAAAGGAATAGTGGCGTGAAAGGACACAGTTGGTCAGTCTTCACACCTCTCATGTGAGGTCTTCTGAGCAGATACATGACTTTAGGAGGAAGCCACACAAATATTTGGAGAGGAACAATAGGCAGCATTAATAGCACGTGCAAAGGGCCTAAGGCAGGAATATGCTTTGCCTTTTAGAGTAACAGCAACTAGACTGATGTGGTTGTAGGAGATAAGATTGTGGAAGTAACCAGCAGGCAGATCAGGAACAAAATAGGGATGTGTACTCTCACTATTATTAATCAGCACTGTTCTAGAGGATCTAAGTAATGATAGAGATGAGAACATTGAATTGCTATAAATACAGAAAAGAGAAAAGAAAACTACCTATATTTGATAGACATGTTCATACACTTGTGAAGCCCGGGAGACTTTAAACAATTAAGAATAAAAGAAATTGACAAAAGAAGCTTGATATGCAACAAATATTTAAAAAACAATAATTTTTCCCTATTGTATTGATAAATAGCCAGAAATTGAAAATGTCCAAAAGATCCTATTTATAATAAAAACAAACTATAAAATCTTGAGTACATTAAAAAAATTTTTTTAACATTTACTTATTTTTGAGCAAGCAAGACAGAGACAGAGACAGAGGTGAGTGGGAGAGGGCCAGAAAGAGAGGGAGACACAGAATCGGAAGCAGGCTCCAGGCTCTGAGCTGTCAGCACAGAGCCTGACTCAGGGCTCAAACTTGTGAACCATGAGATCATGACCTGAGCTGATGTCAGACACTTAACTTAGTGAGCCACTCAGGTGCCCCAAGAATACATTTTGCAAGAGGGGCACCTGGGTGGCTTAGTCGGTTAAGCGTCCAACTCTTGATTTCGGCTCAGGTCATGATCTCACATTTCGTTGGTTTGAGCCCTGTGTCAGGCTCTGTGCTGACAGTGCAGAACTTGCTTGAGATTCTCTCTCTCTCCCCAAACCCCTCTCTATCCCTCCCCAGCTTGCATGCATATGCAATCTCAAACATAAAAGTAAACATTAAAAACAAAAAGAATACATTTTATAAGAAAGATAGTAGATGTATATAGAAAATAATAAAATTTTATGGTAGGCCTTAAACCAAGGCTCAGATAGACTGTGTTCTTGGATGGTACAGTAATAGCACATAAATTATTTAATGCAACCCCAATTTCAGTCCTAATGGAGTTTTTTAGTCTTTTTTTTAACTGCCTAAATATATTTGAATACATAGAAGAATAAATGCCCCAGAATAGCCCCCCCCCTCCCCGCAAAAAAGACAATGAAGGAGATTTTCTGTTGGCTGAAACTAAACTTACTGCAAAGCCATGTTAACAGTCTGTGACTAGCAATTAACATATAGATTAGGGATTTGCAGCAAACTTTTACTGTAAAATGCCGGATAGTAAATATTTTCAATTGGGAGCCAAATTGTCTCTCCCGAGAGTACTAAACTGCTTTCACTTTTAGGGTGAAAGCAGCTATATAGATGTAATTGGATTTAGAAAAGTGCTATTTCAAGTCACTTGCAAAAGACGGTTTCTTTAATCAATGGTGCTGACAAAGTTTATATTAATTTGGAAAAATAACATTAAATTCCTACTTAACACATAAAAATAAAATTCTTGATAGATATTTAAGTATGAAAACTGAATAAAAAGATAATATAAGAAAATTTAAGAGAATATTGTATAATCTAGGACTAGAAAATGTACTTTTAAACAAGACAGAAAATACAGAAGCTATAAAGAAAAGGAGACAGGAGTGACTTCT
Organism: Paguma larvata; assembly: GCA_030068075.1. Taxonomy (NCBI): domain Eukaryota; kingdom Metazoa; phylum Chordata; class Mammalia; order Carnivora; family Viverridae; genus Paguma; species Paguma larvata. The sequence continues at coordinate 71,369,491 of CM057829.1, forward strand.
TCCACTTGGTAATAAGCATTTATAGTTCTTCTATGACTTTTCATGGCTTGATAGCCCATTTCTTTTTAGTGTTAAATAATATTCTGTTGTCTGGATATGCCACCATTTATTTATCCATTGACCTACTGAAGGGCATCTTGGTTGCTTTCAAGTTTGATCAACTATGAATAAAGTTCTAAACAGCTGTGTGCAGAGGGTTTTCATGTGGATATAAGTTTTCAGCTCCTTTTGTAAATTCTAAGGAGTATAAATGCTGAATCATATGCCAAGAGCGGGTTTAGTTTTATAAAGAACTGCCCACTTGTCTTCCAATGTGACTGTACCATTTTCTTTTCCCACCCGCATTGAATGAGAGTTCCCGTTGCTCCACACCCTCACCAGCATTTGATATCATTAGTGTTCTGGATGTTGGCTATTTTAACAGGTGTGCAGTGGGATCTCATTGTTTTAATTTGCGTATCCCTGATGACATGTGACGTGGAGCATCTTTTCACATGCTTATTTTCCATTTGTGTATCTTCATGCGGTGTCTATTAAGATCTTTAACACATTTTTAAATTGGATTCTTTGTTTTATTACTGTTTTAAGAGGTCTTTGTATATTTTGGATAACAGTTTTCTAATAGACAATTTCTTTTGTAAATATTTTCTCCCAGTCTGGCTTGTCTTCTCATTCTCTTGATATACCAACTTTTGCAGAGCAGAAGTTTTTAATTTTAATGAAGTCCAGCTTATCAATTATTTCTTTCAGGGATAATGCCTTTGGTGTTGTATCAAAACTGCCACCAATGCCTCCCCCTCCCAACTCCAAGGCGCCTAGCCGCTGAGTTAGCACTGGCCTAGACCAGGAGAATCCCACAGATTAGTTACAGTAAAGCATCCTGAATGTCTGTAGCCTATATTAACACCATGTGATTTCTCTCCAGTGCTCTGAATGCCAAAGTGCAAGATTCAATGAAATGTGGGTGAAGTGTATTTTATATGGGTCTGTTTCTTCTCCTTTGCTGTCAGGCTGTCACCTGTCACTTCCCTCTGCTGTCAGTTCTGTCTTACTATATTTTTCTTTCTCCCTCATTTTTATCTCTGCTTCTAAGTAGTAAAGAGTGAGCTAGTGTTGGTATTATGTACAAATTGAGATTCCATAGGCCTGGAGGGAGAGGACTTTTGTGAGAACAATGTGAGTGAGCTTTAGAATGTGGACATTACAGGGGTACCTGGAAGCTCAGTCGATTGAGTGTCCAACTCTTGAGTTCAGCTCAAGTCATGATCCCAGGGTCGTGGTGGGATCGAGCCCTGCACTGGGCTCCATGCTGAGCATAGACCTTACTTGAGATTCTCTCTGTCTGTCTGTCTATCTGTCTCTCTCTCTCTCTTTCACTCCCTTCCCCCCCCCCCCAGCTAGTGCTTGCTCGCTCTCTCTAAAAAGATAAAAATAAATTAAAAAAATAAAAAGAATATGGATTTTACAATATCTTTTGGCTGAAAATAGGGATTTTTTTTTTCTTTCTAGAACTATGTTCTCTATAACTGAGAATTCTGGAGAAGCGAGAGATGATAGCATAGATGAGCCTTCCTTGTTCTTTATTAACTTTGTAATCTTCTAAGATTTTACAGTTTGAATACATAATGAATCACTCTCATTTGTTTACTCAGCAAATAATGTATTGTGAATTCACTGTGTTCTAGGAACCCAACGGCTGTGGTTAAAGTGGTAAACAGAATAAATATGGTTCTTGCCTCCACAGAGACTGCAGACTGATGGGAGAGAGAGTTATTAATCAAAACAAGCAAAATATCATCGAGATGTAAATTTATAATGGGGACAAAACTATAGAATTATTTTCAAGGCCACTTAAGGAGTCTTAAAATTTTCAGAGTAATACAAAATAAATATTAATTTAGTTTAATTAAAATATTGATATTTGCAAATCAGTGACACTCTTTTATGGAACCCATACCTCAGAAAGAAAAAAAAAACAAAATATTTTCTAATAGCTAGCAGAGTGCTTATCTATAATATATACCCAAATATTAGGACACTTAACTATAAATAAATGTAACTAGAATTATAAGTATTACTGCATTTCAAAAGCATGTATTTCTGTTGATAGTTACCACACAATTAACACTGTTAACGCACAAAGGTGATTTATACATTTACATCAGCCACAGAGATTTCAACTATAATGGTGACTAACTAACTTTATTGCACTATTGACAGAGAGAAGAAAGTAGGCATTCCTTACAACCAATAAACTAATTGTGATTCTACAGTAGATGTGTTTCATCAGCCTAGATATTTATCAGGATTTTCCCAAAGGTCTGTTCTTTCATCAAAGAACTTACTATGGGGCTCCTGTCAACAAGAGAATCCATTTTTTTTCCCTGTGATATATGTACATATTTATATTTTCTCCAGCATATGCATATATGTGTGTGTATACTATATAGAAATATAAACATATTCTCTCTCTTGCTTTATGGTAAGCACATTAAAAAATACAACACAAAGCCAAGACAAAAATTGCTGGAAATCCATTTCTTAATCAAGTAATTATCATCATTCATCCATATCACTTTGTGAATATGTATTTTGCAAAGTAATATAACATATGTAGAGTTTAGTATTTTATACTCTCATTTAATTCTTTGCTACTATCTTTTTAAAATTCTTCCCCTGTCCTCATCACCCATCTCCTGCCTAATATATCTGATGATAATAGCTTAATATGTGTACTGTATTTTAAGTACCGAGTACTTTCTGGATTTAATCCTTGTTTCCATTTTGGCATAATCTTTGCTGTTATCTCATTGGCATAACAAGCGTAATATGCCTTAATTGCAGTCACAAATTAAAATTTGATTCCATTTTATTTTCAAAGGTTCTGATTTTTACCTTAATCTGTTTCTTGAGATGTCTCGTTCTGTTTTATCAACCTAGCTGTATCCAGGGTAATGGATTTTCTCAAATCATTTTAGTGTGACTTCTACAAAATGGGATTTTGTAATTATACAGTTAAACCTATCTGGTGTCCTTCCCAACTGGGAATCAAAATTAGTGACCTTTATCTCAGCACTTACATTCTTTCATATCTTGGAGGAGGCCATTACTCTTACCTAACTCTGGATTATTTCTCTCTGGATTGGTAGTTTCCAATTACTTACAGATCGAAGTAATTGCTTCGATTGCTACTATTGTGAACCCTATTCATCTTCATTAGGTTTTCTTAGTTCAGAGGGATTATTTAATTCTTTAGATAAATGTCATATCTGTTTGTAGTTTTTAATTTTTTCATTCATCTACTTTGCTGATCAAATGTCCAATGAAATGAGATACTACTGCGGGATCTTACATTTTTAGACCACCTCCTTTTCATGATACTCTAAACTTACAACAGGTTTTATTCAGAGGCTTCTAAAGGAGTTCTGTCTTTCACTTCCTGAAATTCTAAACTTCAAGAAGTCAAACAGAATGGAAATAACAAAGGTTGTAGAGAGGACAGAGTGTCTAGTCACAACAATCTTGTGTCTTTTTATTATTCCATGAAGAAACCAAGAAAACAGTTTTAAAAACACATCGTTTCTATTTAGATGGATACTGGCAGTTGGGAACTTAACTTTTTATTGCCCATGAGCAGAGATACAATAGTGTGCTTCGAGTGGAGAAGTAGGCATTTATATCTGAATTCAGAGCCAGGGTAAAAGTTTTGAGTAGGTTAGTAACTTGACAGTAGATGATATCTTAAATTTACATTTTAAAAGCTTTCAGAGCAGATTAGAGCAACAGCAATAGTTAACACATTAGTGTCAGGCATTGGCTATGCACATTGCTTTCCTTCCTCTCTTAATGCTGACAACCTTAAGGAATAGTTGGTGTTATCATTTCCATTTTACTTTTGAGGAAACAGAAACTTGGATAAGTTGAGTAACCTATAGTTAATCCCTGAAAATAAAAAGCCAATTCCTAGAGTGTTTCTTCAGTAGATTATTTCTGAATTAGCATCTGAGCTGGGACTTAAACCTAGGTTAATCCAATACCAAAGCCTAGGTTCTTGATTCGTAAGGTATGTTTGTTCTCATTTGATTGCCACATTAATTCTGTCTGAAGGCCAGTAGCAGTCAATTCTCCGGAAAGAATTATATGGAATAAAATGAGGTCCTACCAGTTCTCTTTCCAGTTGCTGGCAGACTAGTGGACAGGACAGAGCAGGGTCACATGCTGCTTCTTGGACAGTCGTACTGTGTCATCCTTGAGCTTTTTACAGCGTAAGATGGCAACAAGATCATAGCCTGAAACTGTTGGGAACTGACGCTTCTGTGGCACCGGTCAGTCATGCCACGCAGATGGAAGTGGCTCTATTTAGCCACGGAACCGGGGATCATTGGCCAGTTTGCCAGTAAGATCAGACTAGGCTGTTCCGCCAGGCATTTAACCCATGCTGCAGGTGAGAGGGCTGGTTCTGCAGCCTTTTGAGTTTGGAGTGAAGTGTAAAACTGATTTTTTAAGACTAGTTTATTCAAAATATTAGTCACAACAATTGTTCTCTAGCTATTTAGATGTTCTGTTTTTTTCTTTTTTTTTTAAATAAAACAGTAGGCTATGAGTTATTACCTCATATCTTTAATGTGGTGTTGCTGTCTTCTCAAAGCACTTTATCCATACAGCGAATGCATTACCCGTATTATGCTGTTAGGGTAATTTGTTTACACGCATAGTCCCAGCCTAGCCAAGGACCGTTTGAAAGAAGGGCTGTCTTACACCATTTTGTGCTCTAACAGGTGACAGGCTTTTAGGTGATCAGTTGGTACTGACCTGATTTGAACTCTTAATTAAAGTCCAACGTTTCTCTGTTCAAAATGTATATATGTAGTCACTTAAATTTAACTCAAACTATAGGTCTCAGTTTACTGGAGAAATGAAACCTCATCTATGAATATAGATGTAATCTTGGGTCTCGTGGCCCTACCTATTTCCATACATAGCCCAAGGCTTTCTGTTATTTATATGGAAAAAGAGCAAAAGCCCTCACTGTATGGCTGTTTCAAGCATTTTACCTGTTTAAACTGATTTATTCCATACCACATCAACATGAGGTAGCCGGAGTGAAAATATCGAGATGTGGAGAGTTTAAGTAATTGGCCCCAAGTCACACACCAGTAGAGGCTGAGCCAGGCAGTCCTGCTGCAGACTCTGTACACTTCACCAATCTATGCTGCCTCATTTACCTGTGTATAGCCCATGCATGTATGTGAGTCTATATCAAGGGAGAGATTGCAAAAGATGTTCTTTGTCTGAAATTTTATAATGAGCCTCATTATCATTTCTTGAAAAATATATAACATTTTTTCATAAAAATCTAGGTTTTCCTAATGTTGGCTTTTTACATGAAGTAAAATATTTTTTTTCATATAGATTTACTTTATGTAGAATTTAGACACGTTGGAATGTGTTTGGAAGAGAACCAACAGAAGAGGAAGGAAATTTAAGTCATGTTGAAGAGAGTGTGGATACTTCATTTTGAGAACATTTTATCACAAAATGAAGTGTTTTTCATATACTTGAAGGGAGGAATTGGTGGAGAGTTTGACTTTGTTCTCTCTGCTTGGGCAGATAAGTTTAGGATGACTTGGTCGTAGATGCTTTAGAACAACAGGTTTTTGCTCCCTGTAATGAGGAGCTTTCTGCATGGATGGGCTGCCTTAGAAAATGATGAGCTTTTTCTTAGCAGAGTGCTCAGAATAGGCTGGAAGCAAAGGACGTCACTGAGGATAATCAAGGATTTGGCCAATCGAATAGTTGAACGAGGCGACCCGATATAAAGTTCCTTGTAATTCAGTGATTCAAACAACTTGGCACAGAAGCAATTCTGCTTTATTATTTCACTCTTGCTGCACATCTCACTTAGAGAAGTTCTAGGTCAATGATTTTCAGTGAAACTTCTGCTCATTAGTCACAGTGATTGTAGAAAATCTCATTACAGGCTATTCATGATATCAAGCTCATGGAAAGTCATTCATAAAACTTGGTAATAATTGTTGCTAATGTTTCCTTCCTGTTTATTATGTGTAAGGTGTTTGATTAAGCACCTTATGTTTGTCACCTTATTGACTCTTCACAGTAACCGTGGAGGGTAGGTACGGTTACTGTCTTTTCCTGTTTTATAGGTGAGACGTTAAGGTTAACTTGCCCATGTTTACATTAACCAGTAAGTTGGCATGGCCAGAACTTGAATTCAAGGCTTTCAGACTCCAAAACCCATGCACTCAACTGCTCCACAAACTTACAGCTTCCTAATCCAGATCAGAAATAGAAAGTCAGGATAACCATTAAGTCATGGTTTTCACAATATGTGGCCTTTTGTTGTTTACATCAGGAGAAAAGTTTGAATCCCCTCCATCAACTGGAGCAAACTGCTTTCAAAAAAGCAAGGAATGAAATAGTAGGAAGAATGGGGAAGGAGATAGGGAGCAAGGAAATTGTTGTGTATAAACCATTTCCTATCTAGTTGAAATATGTTACAACACTTAAATGTATTTTTTAAAATTCTATTTTGGCTGGCACGATTTCATAAAACCAAACCCTTCTTTTCCTCTTCCTTCCTCCCTCCTTGCCTCCCTCCACCTACCTACCTACCTTCCTTCCTTCCTTCCTTCCTTCCTTCCTTCCTTCCTTCCTTCCTTCCTTCCTTCCTAGACATGGTCGTTGAGGAGATTATGTTTATTTACTTTTGAGAGGGAGACAGAGTGCGCACGCACATTCAGGGGAGCAGCAGAGGGGGAGAGAAAATCTTAAGTAGGCTCCACGCCCAGTACTGAGCTTCATGCGGGGTTCAGCCTCACAACCGTGAGTATTAACGATAGCCACTGGCTGTACAATAGATCCCTGCAACTTATTCATTTTGTAGCTGGAAGTTTGTACCCTTTGGCCAATATTTCCCCATTTCCCCAGCATCCTAGTCCTTGGAAACCACCATTCTATTCTCAGTTTCTGTGAGTTTGGCTTTTTTCGATTCCACATATAAGTGAGATCATCCAGAATTTGTTTTTCTCTGTCTGACTCATTTCACTTAGCATAATGCCCTCAATGCTCATCCATGTTGCTGCAAATGGCAGGATTTCCTTCTTTCTCATGATCGAATACTATTTGTGTGTGTGTGTGTGTGTGTGTGTTTCTGTATTCATCTGTTGATGGACACTTAGGTTGTTTTTATGTCTTGTCTATTGTAAATAATGCTGCAATGAACATGGGACTGCGGATAATGCTTCAAGATAACGATTTTATTTCCTTTGGATGTGTGATTGCTGGATTATATAGTAGCTCTGTTTTTAATTTTTTTGAGGAATCTCTATACTTTTTTTTTTTAATCAGGGTTTTAGGACTACAGTGGATGAGAATGCATTTCCAATACACTGACTTTTTCTTTTTTCTTTTCTTTTCTTTCTTTTCTTAAGTTTATTTGAGAGATAGAGCAAGGAGGGGAGAGGCAGAGAGTGAGGGGGAAAGAGAGAATCCTAAGCAAGTTCTGCACTGTCAACCTGGAGCCTGATGCAGGGCTTGAACTCATGAACTGTGAGATCATGAGCTGAGCCGAAACCAAGAGTCAGATGCTTAACTAACTGAACCACCCAGGTGTCCCTTTACACTGTTTTTTATAGTGACTGCACTGTTTGCATTCACACCAGCAGTGCACAAGGTGCACTATGATGTGATAGCCACTCTTAACAAGAGCATTTTCCTGACAATTAATGATGTTAACCATCTTTTCATGTACCTGTTGACCATTTGTGTGTCATCTTTGGACAAATATCTTTTCCGTTTTTATGACAATTTTTTAAATTAGGTTGATTTTTTTTTCTGTTCATTTGTGTGAGTTTCTTATGTATTTTTGATGTTAACTACTTATCAGATAGATGGTTTGTAAATATTTTCTTTTACTCTGTTGGTAGCCTTTTCATTTAGTTGATGGCTTCCTTTGCTGTTTAGAAGCTTTTTAGTTTGATATAGTCCCACTTATTTATTTTTGCTTTTATTTCCTGTGCTTTTGGAATCATATCCAAAAAATCTTTGCCAACACCAATGTCAAGGAGCTTCTCCGCTATGTTTTCTTCTAGGAGTTTAATGATTTCAGGTCTTATGTTGAAGTCTTTAATTCATTTTGAGTTCATCTTTGTGACTGATGTAACACAGGTGTCTAATTTTGTTTTTCTGCATGTGATTATCGAGTTTTCTCAGCATCATTTATTGAAGAGACTATCCTTTCCCTCCTGAGTATTCTTGGCTACCTTGTCAAATACTAGTTGACTGTATGTGTGAGAGTTATTTTCTGGGCTCTTAACTTTGTCTATTGGTCTATGTGTCTGTTTTTATTATAGTACCATGCTGTTTTGATTACTATAGCTTTGTATTATAGTTTGAAATCAGGAAGTATGATGCCTCCGGCTTTGTTCTTTTTTAAAATTGATTTGGCTATTTGAAGTCTTTTGTGGTTCCATGGAAATTTTAGCATTGCTTTTACTATTTCTGTGTAAAATGCCTTTAAAATTTTGATAGGAATTGCATTGAATATGTAGGTTGCTTTGGGTAGTATGGACATTTTAACAATATTCCTCTGATCCATGAACATGGGATATCTTTCCATTTATTTGTATTTTCTTCATCTTTTCCTATCAATGTCTTTAAGTTTTCAGTGTAGAGATTTTTTACCTCCTTGGTTAAATTTATTCCTAAGTATTTTATTCTTTTTGATGCTATCATAAATAGAATTGTTTTCTTTTTTTTCTCAGATATTTCATTGTTAATGTACTAGATTTTTGTATGTTGATTTTGTGTCCTGTAGTTTTACTGACTTCTTTAACAGATTTTTGGTGAATTCTTTAGGATTTTCTCTATATAAGATCATATCAGCTGCAAATGGAGACACTTTTACTTATCCTTCTGATGTGGATGCCTTTTATTTCTTTTTCTTGCCTAATTGCTCTGGCTAGGATTTTCAGTATTATGTTTAATAGGAGTGGTGAGAATGAGCATCCTTGTCTAAGTCCTGATCTTAGCAAAAAAGCTATTAACTTTTTTCCACTGAGTATGATGTTAGCTATGAGCTTGTCATATATGGCCTCTATTATGTTGAGTTCATTTCTTCTAGACCCAGTTTGTTAAGAGTTTTTGTCATGGAAAGATGTTGTATTTTGTCAAATGTTTTCCTGCATCTATTGAGACGACCACATGATTTTTATCTTTCATATTTTTATATAGTTTTACAGTATATGTATGCATAGCATTGCTTTGTATGTTTTATATTTTTTTTTTGAGAGTCAAGCTTTATTAATTACACTTGGAAAAAGAAGTTTAGTAAGGCAGCCAGCTTTTACCCACAGTGTTTTTAAGCTGCTTGCAAATAGGAAGATACTTCCGTGTTTCTTGAGCAATTGCAAGAGACCCTGTAAATACCTTTCGGCTCCATTTTATCTTTCCTGTAACTTAGGGTTGTGGTTCTTTTTTTTTTTTTTTAATTTAAAATAGTTTATTTTCAAATTGGTTTACATAAAACACCCAGTGTTCATCCCAACATGTGCCCTTTTTTAATGCCCATCACCCCCTCTCCCCCCCCCCATCTCCCTCACCCTCAGTTTGTTCTTAGTCTTTGAGAGTCTCTTATGTATATGGCTTCTTACTATACATGTTTTTTCTACAATATCTGGTGTTTTTTAAATCTCCATTCCATTATATTTTTTTAGAGTTTTTCATTCAACAAATATTTATGGAGGGCCTGCTCTGTGCTAGACATTGTTTTAGGTGTGTAGAATACATTAAGAAAGATCATTTTTCTCTTGGCATTGATATTCTACATAGAAGAGACCTACAATAGACAACAGACGTTCCTAAAAAGTAACTAGGAGAAAACTTAGCTAGAAGGAGAATAACAGGGAAAAGGAAAGTCAGCTGGAGTAAGGGGATTAGGAATATTAGGGAGGTAGGGGATAGATGGTTGTAATTTTAAATAAGTTGGTAACTGATTGAACAATCAGTTGACCAGATTTTGAAGTGAGGAGATTACCCCTACAGTTTTCTGTGGAAGAAGAATGTTCTAGGCGGAGAGAAAAGTCATTGTAGGGGCCATAAGGCAGAATTGTGTCTCATCTACCTAGAAAACACCAAGGAAATTTATGAGGCTGAAGCATTAATAGTGACAGCAAGTCTAGTCATAGGGGAGGTGGGAGAAGGTGGAGAATGGAGTATTAGTACTTTGGCTTCTGAGTGAAGTGCATGCTATTGTAGAAATGGTGAATTATATTGCAAAAGGCTTAATCAGGTTTCTTTGTTGGAATACACAGATTAGAGTCAGCAAGACCAATTAGGAGACTATTGTAGAAATTTGGAAGAGAAATGGTGGTGACTTTGACCAAAGTGGGTAATAGCGAAGGTGGTGAGAGAAGTGGTCAGATTCTGTGTGTGTGTGTGTGTGTGTGTGTGTTTTAAAGGCAGAGACAATGGGATTTACTGAACAACTGGGTGTAGAGAGTGGGAAAGAGAAGCAAGGATGACTCATTTTGACCAGTGCTATTGGAAGGGTGGAGTTGCTGTTGAACAAAATGGTATGACTGCAAAGATACACTTTATGGAGGGAAGATTGGGAACAGAGTTTTGACTGTGTTATGTTTCATACACCTCAGTCTGAAGTTTGAGAAAGAGGTCTGAGCTGGGAATATGCATTTCAAAGTCATCAGTGTATAGAGACTGGGTAAGATCACCAAAGAAATGAATCTAGACAGAGAATAGATCTAGCAAGGCAACCTTGGGACACTCCAGCCTTTAGAGATTAGGGAGGGAGGAAGGAAGGCACCAGCAGGGGGACTGGAGAGTGATCAGTGAGGTGGGATACACGAAGTAGTATGAAATCCTAGGATTGAGGAAGAAGGGTGGTCAGCTGTGCCATGTGATACTCATGGGATTTCTGAGATGAGTACTGAGAACTGAACAATTGGTTTATCAACACAGAGGACATTGGTGAACTTAATGATACAAATTTTAGTGCAATTTTAGGGGAAAAGCCTGACTGGGGTATGTTTAAGAGAAATAAAAGGAGCAGAATTGAAAATTGCTAATGTAGAAAATTGTCAAGGAGTTTTTAGCGAAGTGGAAATAGGAGACTTGTACTACACACTTATAGGTAGTGTAAGTAGGCTCAAGAGAATGTTGTTTTCTGTATTTAAAAGAGATGACATTAATATAAATATCCATTTATTAACATTTTTGTTTATATGTACATATATTATGTACAGTTTTGTTCATGTTTCCTTGTGCATATAATCACCATTTCTCTCTTATAAATGTCTGGAAATAAAATGTCTTAGTTTTTATCTGTATTGACAACTTTAATCAATATTTTCAAATTATTGTACAGTGTGGTAGTACCGTGTACATACTCACTAACAGTATGTGAGATGTCTTGTGATGAACTGTGTGAAATGTTATCATGTTGGGTTCAAATTTATATTTATACAATTGCTAATGAGATTGAACATCTTTTCATAAGCACATTGACAATTCTGGTTTCTCTTCTATAACTCTCCCATTTTTCTGTCAGGGAAAAATAACAATTTCTTACTGATTTGTAGAGTTCTTTCCGAATAAAAAATCCTTTTTATTGTTTTCAAATAAAAAACTTTATGAGCTATGTATATTGCCATTATCTTTCCTCAGTCTGTTGCTTGGCTTTTCAGTTTTTAAACTGTAACTTTTGATACACAACAGTTTTAAATCCTGCTGTGGTCAGATTTATTTATCGTTTTATTTATAGTTTGTGATTCTCCGGTCTCACTGAAATCCTTCTTTATCACAAGATTGTAAAGACATTCTTTTGTATTTCCTTGAACAGTTTTAAAGTTTTATCTTTCAACCTTAGGTCTTTAATCACATTTAATCATATTTGATATTTTTAATGGGGCTTAAGATAGGAAGCATATTTTATTTTTGACTGTGTACCATTTTTTAAATAGTTTTTCATTTTTCATGGATTTGTGCTACATTTTCTGTCAGTATCTGATTTTCATGTATGCATGGGTTTGTTTAGGGCCTCTTTGGTGTTTATTTGTATCTCTAAATAGCCTTCTACTAATACTTCACTATTTTAACAATATAGCTTTATGATAAATCTAGATACTGGTAGGGCAAGGTTTCCCAACTTGCCCTTGTTCACATTTTTTCTTGGCTAGTTTTGGTCCTTGTATTTTCCATAGGAAATTGAAAGTTAGCTTGCCAAATCACACACACACACACACACACACACACACACACACACACACACTCTGTTGGAATTTTGATGGGAATTACATTTGATTTATAGATAATTTGGGGAATGTGACATCTTGACTATACTGATTCTTCCTTTCTATGAATATGTTCTATCCCTCCATTTGTTCAAGCCTTCCTGTGTTCTTTAGTAATCATTTGTTTATTTCCCCATAAACTTCTTGCTTATGTTTGGTTAGATTTATTCCTAGATATCTTACAGACTTAATTGCTGTGATGAATAGGATCTTTCTATTGTTTTTCCTATTACATTTTCTTTTCCTAGTACTCATCCAGAAGAACATTATTTCTTATTGAGTACTGAGCTGTATGGAGGTTGAATGGATTGGTCATGGAAAGGGCAATTTGGGAGGCAGAGTCTCCTAAAATGGAGAGACCATTCCGAGGGACTGACCCAAAATAGCATCAGTGAGAATGGAGAAGAAAGCCTGGTTTCAAAGCGGTCTGAGGCAGGCCCCAAAACCTGGTGACTAAGGAAAGGGAAAGGGTGAGTGAAGAAAAGAGACTTGGGAACATGATAATAATCAAATGATGATCCTATTCAATGAGGTTGGATGTATAGAAGGAAGAATTGAAGAGGGAGAGTTGAAGATTCACAGGAGGACTGCATTTTAGTTAACCAGCTTTGACTATAAGAATTGGAACTTACGACTTCTAGCTCAGTAGAAATCCGGATAGCATCGTGTGGACCAAACGGAATCTAGGGAAGTTCAGTTACAGGAACTGGAAGCCCAGTTATGTCTCAGGGCTCTTTATCAGTTGGGTTTTGATTAACCAGCTTCTTGACCATCCTGGCTTCTTCGACTCTGATCCAGTCTTTCAGCTGTAGTACCTGCAACCAGCTGGCAACATTCCTGTCAATCTTATTTTAAATTGCAAACTGTGATATAGGCCCAGTTTTTAATAGGCCTCCCAGGTCACAGGTTCCTGGCCAGGCCACAAATTGGCTGTTGTTGGTTTTTGTTTGTTTTGGTCAAGTGTTCACCATTGGTTCAGTCCTTTATAGGATGACTTCACATCCCAGTTTGCCCAGCGTAATTGTCTGAGAATAATTAATTATAATATCCCTTTTTTCACTTTGGGCAGTACAGTATTGGTTACACTTCTCATCACCAGGGGCTATAAAAACCTGGCTACTTATTCCAAAGGAAGGATTATGAGAGAGAAGTATGATTGGTAAGTAGGCCAAGGGGTACTGAGTAACATCTCCTGTACCCCTAGTGTATAGTAATGGCACAGTTGAAGAATCTGAGAGTCTACTGGTAATGGGATCTCATGATAAATGGAAGAGAACAGATAGAGTGTGCCATTTGGGTAAATTTCCAGTTACCCAAGTCAGGCAGAGGGAAAGGTAGATCTGAGTATTCAGATGGGGATCAGAGTAGAGAACATTTTGGCAGGTGGCAGAGATTGGCATGTCTTCATCAGGAAAAGGGTTCCATCCCTCGGTCAGGGTTAAGGAGAAAGTGCACAGGCATAGACCATCAGAGCTCTGGTGCCACATCCCGGTCATAGACTAACTGCAAGATATAGTCACTAAAAGTTCGGACAACAGGGTAACATTTAGCTAAAAAGAGACAAAAGGGAGCATGACCTTGCACTGAGACCCAGCTGGAAATAAAGCGGTATTAGGAGAATAATACTAAGCCAGCTCATTCCCAGGCAAACTATCATGTTTTACTCTTTAGCACCAGCATAATGGCTGAAACGTCAGTGGGCATAATCCCAAAGGTAGGAATTTCTCAATCGGGCAAGGGTAAGGAGTGGGGAGCCCTGTGGGTTATGACAAACTGTGGTCCATGATGAGGTGATAGTAGCTGGATCAGTACATATCGGATATACGAAGATTGAGGGTAGATAGAACATTTTAAACTCAGGTCTGGATAAAACTAGGTTCAGTTAATCATTGTTTGACAACAGCTAAAAATTCGTTTGTAAAATATTCTAATATCTATATTTTTAAAAATCTTACTTTAAATGGGTCTCAGTATAAGGACAGAAATGTAGAATTATGAAGGATATATTAATATTTGTCTATTTTAATAAATTTACATAAGGATGAAGAACTTTTTTTTTCAGTAAACTTTGACAGTGAGAAGTTACATGTTCTAAATGTATTCAAAATGTGTATGAAAAAGTACACTATTTCATGATGACTAGTTCCGTAAATCTGAGCCTATAAAATAACAGAAGCTACTGGGTTCTTATGTTGAGGAAACTGTAACTGGGAAACACATGTTAAGTATTGATATTTGAGGAAGGCTGAGGTGTTTGATGACAGGCAGAAATGAAGGCTGGAGAGGTGTAGAGAGGGAAGGGCAGAGTTTTGAGATTATTGTGTGTGTAGGTATATGTCTTGAACCATAAAATAGTGTAACTAAAGGCACGTGTTATGGTAGAAGTAATAGCTAGGCAATGAGTGGTTTCAGAAACATGTTAGGAAATTAAGCTTCCTTTTGAGGTATTATCCCGCAGAGATTCTAAAATGGATTGCTCATAAATCAAATCCTGAAGGACTCCCAACATAATTATAAAATAATAATGGTTAAAATTACCATTAAAAGAATCAGTCATAAATCTTTTTTATTTCATTGTTATTATCTAAATAGAGAACAAAATTGCCTTTGTTCTGAAGGAAAAATGGGTAACAGGCGTTTTGTTTGTGTGGTTTGTACTTTCTGTATGTGTGTGTCTACTATAATAGTAACAGATAATGTCTTTTAACAGCTCATGGAAAGAATTAATTTTTTCTCTCCCAAAAAGCTAGCCTTGTGGAAGCTGACAAAAGTCATTATATTATTATGATTTTTGGCTCAAGAAAATAATGATAACTTGGAAAAAGTGAAGGAGTATGGCTGTGGAAGAAAGACATCTGTAATACAACAGACAAATTATTTAAACAAAAGATGCAGTGTTTCTTTAATTGGATTCTTATGGACTATTGGTTTAAAATGTGCTGACCAAAGACAGTATCTAGAAGGAAGGAACTTCGGGTTTCTGAATCATAGGTTTTCCAGCTGGGGTTCAATTTAACAAACTTTTATTGAGCATCTACTCTGGAGCCAGATAGCCTGAGTTTGATCCTCAGTTCTGTTATTCTGCCTCTCTGTCCGTCTGTTTCCTCGTCTCTGAAGTGGAAATGGTAATAGTTGTCCTTATCCTCCGTTATTATTTTGGGGATGAACTGAATTTTAAAGTCTGTAAAGTACTTAGAACCGTGCTCACCACTTTGGCACAGAAAGTCAACTGAGTTAGAGACTGGAGGTTTAAAGATGTTCACGTTGTCTTCTTGGGAGAGACAGGTAAGCCACCCAGCAATTTTAGTATTTTCTGACAATGCCAGAAAATGTTTATCAAAAGGTCGCCATGGAAACACAGACTTGGAACAAATAACAATCTTAGGGGAATAGTTTTTTTTGGAGGAGAATTCAAGAGGTTTTCTGTAGGAAAAGAGAAAAAAATCTCCCCCACAAGGCCAGGAAACAAAAAACAATTGAAGCCAGAGGCTGGGACACATTCATGTGTAGCTTTTTGAGCTTCTTTCCTTATTGGGTTCACCTCTGCATCTGATCAGAGATGAACTGTTTAGGTACTTGATAAAGGCATGATGGAGATCATTTTAAATTTCAATATGTATTTCATTTGTACTATCGGTGACAGAGTCGAGCTGAGTCTAACTAAGAGCCTTGGAATAATTGGAATAGCAAACGATGACTCCCAAGTGCATTTCTCCGTACGTGTAGACCAAGTATTGACTCCGGGGCTGGGTTAGAAGGATGCCACAGAGAATGAGCAGCACCTGCATGGCAGTGCCCTTTCCTTCCGCTCTTTCAGTTCTGATGATGTAGAAGAGAGGTGAGTATTAGCTTTTTAAAGGAGAAAAAGGAAGACATTTTAAGATCAACATGTGGGAATCATACTTTAAGATAATCTTGATCTACTGATTCGTGATTCTCTAATATGTGAAAACTTCAAACTGTTAAGCGATATCAAATTTATACATTTGTGGGTGTGCAGAAATGTGACTTCATTTCTCTGTAACTGAACTCAGTTTAGCTCTGGAACCTCCTTTTCTGCTGGTAGTGAGCAAACCTGTAATAGTGCTACTTTAAGTTAACCTCTCTTTGGCACTTGGGAGTAAAATCTTAGTCAAGTGTAAGATGTAACGCAAAATTCATAGTCATTCTTAGAGCTGTTCCCTTCTGTGGTTCTTCCTCCACTCCCACCCTCACCCACTCCCCGGAACACTCCAGATAGTGTCAATGTAGGGAAAGCCTTGGAAGAAGGAAGGTGTCCATCCAATTCATTTGTCCCCTGGGCCTCCCTGGCCTTTCTCATGTGTCTCATCCTGAAAGGACTTTGCCTTCGTCTTCCTGTTTTCTCTATCTATGGTATTATCTTTTTTGGTTGTTTATTTATTTATTTATTTATTTTTAGGTGAGCTAAAACCATGATGACTGCTTGCTGATTCATCGGCAGGCCCCATAGTTCTCCATGGTCAATATTCCTACCCCGTCTGCCATTTCTGCAACAAAAGCTCTGGCAGACCTCCCTTGAAGGGGCCATGAGAATATTTTTGGATTTCATCGATATCCCACTGGAGCCAGGACGATAGGGAAGCACAGAGCTCTTAATCCCATTCTGCCACCTTTAGTGCTCTGTAGTATCTACCCAGCACTGACTTGGAGGACCCATCAAAATGGTTCTCCCAGAGGTGTTTAGATAGGAAGCTGGGCACAAGCCCCTTATGTTCATGGATACCCTTCTCAGTCTATCTGAAAAAAAATTTTTTTTTAACCATCTTACCACTCCATCTCCTGTTTATCCCCCTACAGGCCTTCACTTGCATATACACACCTTCAAGCACCTAGACCTTGTCTAAACTCCAGTTAGACACCTGGGTCCTTACCTCTTTCTACCAGCCAATCAGATTTTTGTCTGTTTTCCTAGAGCCAGGGAAGCCACTCTAATATCATGTTGTGCTATTGTCGTACTCTGTGAGTAACTTTCCTATGAACTCTCAGTCCTAGGTGTTCCAAGTCAAATGCTTTTGGGACATTTCTCTCTCAAGTTCTTTCAATACAGAGTGTGGGTTTCATGACAATTGCTTCTGCTGATCCTGTTTTAATAATTCTATTTGGGGGCGGAAGATATGAATGGACACTTCTCCAAAGAAAACATCCAGATGGCCAACAGACACATGAAATGATGCTCAAAGTCACTCATCATCAGGGAAATACAAATCAAAGCCACACTGAGATACCATCTTACACTAGTCAGAGTGGCTAAAATGAACAAATCAGGAAACTATAGATGCTGGTGAGGATGTGGAGAAACAGGCACCCTCTTGCACTGTTGGTGGGAATGCAAACTGGTACAGCCACTCTGTAGAATGGTGTGGAGGTTCCTCAAAAAAAATGGAAATAGAACTACCCTATGACCCAGCAATAGCACTGCTGAGAATTTACCCAAGAGGTACAGGAGTGCTGATGCATAGGGGCACATGTACCCTGGTGTTTATAGCAGCGCTTTAGACAATAGCCAAATCATGGAAAGAGAGTAAGTGTCCGTCAACTGACAAATGGATAAAAAAGATGTAGTTTATATATACAATGGAACACTATGTGGCAATGAGAAAGAATGAAATCTGGGCATGTGTAGCAACATGGATGGTAAGTGAAATAAGTCAGTCATAGAAAGGCAGATACTGTATGTTTCTATGCATAGGTGGATTTTGAGAGACCTAGCAGAAAAACATGGGGGAGGGGAAGAGGGGAAAGAAAAAAAGACATAGAGAGGGAGGGAGACAAAACATAAGAGACTCTGAAAGACTAAGAACAAACTGAGGGGAGAGGGGGGTGTGGGAGGTGGGAGAGTGGGTGGCGGGCACAGAGGAGGGCACTTGTTGGGATGAGGACTGGGTGTTGTATGGAAACCAATTTGACAGTAAATTGATTAAAAAAATAATTGTTCCAAATCTAAAAAAAAAAAATTCTATTTGGAAAAGTTAGATCTGAACAACAAAGTCTTTGTTCTTGGCTGTATCGACCTGTCCCCAAAGCTGAAGGTGACTCATCTTAACTGGGTACAGCAACAAAAATCAGGAAGAATAAAAAACAAATCAGATCATATTTCAAAAATACTATTCTGTTAAATCTTATTACCTAGATCTGAGTTGTTATATCATGGAAGAGGAGTCCTTAATCATTTATAGCCCTAACTTTGTGATGAGTCAGGCTGATATCCTTGCATATTTATAAACAGAATTGTTAGTTTGTCAAAGATGTGTTACAGGTGAGCTAATGTTAGATGTTGAGGGAAAACTGTTGGTCAGAATTTAAATTCTGACTCCTCTCTAATTCACATGGATGTCTTTACAATTTATTTAAACCTTCCAGAGTCTTATCTCTCAGACAGAATCACTCACTTATGACAATAAAGCATATTGTCTGTGCTTTTGGAAACTCAATGAAGGATGTCAGCAGCCAACCAACGTCTATTATTAGAGATGTAAAATGAATAGAATGGTTCTTGAAGTGACCCCGGTTCGGTTCCTGAAATAGCAGCTCCTTGGATAATCTCGACTGTGAATTGGTGCTCATGGCTGTGTTAGCGGAAGCCTGTGTGGTGATGCGGACCCCTTGACCCTGGCCGTGTCAGGCTGGTGTCGATGTTTTCTGCTACTTAACATTCAGAATGACTGAGGACCTGCTTGTTTAGAGTCTTTCAAAGAGTAAAATGAGATCATGTATGTGAACATTGCAAGCATCAACTCTATGCAAGTGTTAGGTTGTTATTTTAAAATTTTTACTACCTCTCCTGCTATACTCTTTTTCTTCATATATTTTTCTTTTGTTTCATTGCTTTGAGGTACTCATGCTTGGAAAGGTTGATGTTTTAGAGGAAGTAAGCTTAAAATCAGCCCCCTGGATGGTCAGTATCATCTGTTTTCTCAGCACCTTTTCCACTCTTTAAACCATGTCCTGGGACTTCCTTGGTTCTCTTTGGGTCTGTGACTCTTCCCGTTGTTTGAACATGGGAGGTGTTTCCAAGTGTGAACTACATTCTCTGCTGCATAGTTTTCCTTTTTTTCTCTAGTCGTCTTTGAGCTTATTACTTACACATTGGTTTGAAAAAAGAACGATTCAAATTCAACAATCAGATAGAGTGCCAGTTATGTGCAAAGCATAGTGATGGTACGGGGGAGAGGGATGAGCCCTGGGTGTCCAGGCTTCCCACTTGAGTAGCGGTCAGTAGTGGTGCCATTCACCAAGGCTGGGAACACAGAGGTGGAGTGGAGGAGGGTGGGCAGAGTCGGGGAGTAGTGAGAGATTGCTGTTTGTTTGGGGTATGAGGACAGCTTGACTAGGAGAGGGCTCGGACTCCAAGTGGCAGATTGAAGCCAAGGGAGTGAATGAAAGAAAAGGGAGATGAATTTTGTGTAGAATAACTACCAGGCTTTGCTATGGTTATTCTTCTGTACACAGATATCCTGGTCGGGGAAGACCCCTTAAAATAGCTATAGTGATGTTGAGGTATTGATGTGCTGAGTGTCATTGATGGGCTTACTGGAAATCACAGTTTTGAAAATCAATGACATACCTGGATTCGAGCTTCTATACCTTAGCACCATTCGCATTTTGTTTCAGGTAATTCTTTGCTCTGGGGGACTGTCACGTGCGTTGTAGGATGGTTAGCAGCATCCTTGGTCTCTACTCACTAGATAGTAATAGTGTTTCATTCCCCACCCTTCCTGCTCTCAGCTGTGACAACCCAGACTGTCTGCAGACATTGCTAAATATCCCATGAGCTAGATAAAGCCACCTGAGCAAGTTCTTCTCTTGAGTGCATGTAAAGCATGTTTGGAGGGGCTACATTAGCTTTTCTGTTCCAAAACAGCTGAAAACTACATTTGCTTTTGCAATTATCCGGATCCCCATTTAGGAAGCAGATTACTTATCTTGGAAGATCTATTAAGTAGTTTTATAGTTTTGTTTTTTTTTTTTGTCTTGTTTTGTTTTTAATCATGTACTGTACATAAAAGCCCAGATAGCTGCTAGGTTCAAATCAAATCTTGTTTTTCTCCGTGTGAATCACATATAAATGAAGGGGATGCTGCACTCCAAAGAATGACCTCGCTCATGGTTATGATACAACTATTTCATAGGAATTGTTCCTTATGTGCCAAACTTTAAGGCAGACCACACAAAAGAGTTACCTGAGAGTACTCTTGGGGTCGGAGGTAGGAGGGTGGGGTTCAAGTGAAGCAAATATGAACTTTGTTATAGTGATTTGAATGTAAAAAAATTTAAACATGAGAGCTAGTACTTAATTATTTTTAATGCATGCTCTCTTACAGTTCATAAAGAAAAAGGATGTAAGAAAGTAACTTAATAAGTTGCCTGCCAAGGTGGCCGAATTAACTTGTAGCTTGAAACAGTCCTCTTTGAATTAGTACCCAATAGACCTATTTATAAGATATGCCAATGGCAAGCATTGGCCTGTATATGTGTTGCTCTGAAAGGATGCTATTAAGTTATTCTATTAGAGTGCAAATTGTGTGAGGACAGGGATTTTGTTCTCTGCTCACTTTCTTTTCTTCACCTCCCACACTTCCTCCCTCTTACAGTTCACAGTGGTGCAGAGTGGCCTGGGGAGCAGCGTGTGAGAGTCTTTAGCATGCTGTTTGGTTGGTTCTGTTTCTTCCCTGACGTCTGGCCCCCTTCCTCACAGCCTAGTGTCCTTCACCTGCAGCTGGGGAGAGCCAGGCTGGGAGGACAGGCTGTGGTACATTACCTCTTCTCATGATCTTCCAGCATGTCTTCCTGTCTGTGGCCACTGCGCATTCTCTGTGTCTCATAGGACTGTGGCTATTAGACTTCCAACCCCATCTTAATCTCATTCTACCAAATGGAGGAAGAAAGAAGGATTCAAACCTTTGTCACATGTATTCAACCCACACTCGGAGGCATCCATACCTATGTTCTGAAAATCCAATCACAGCCTGGATTAATAGAAATGGGAGGGCATGGGGAGAAGGGAGGGGATACCAGAGCTTGGGGTTTTGTGCTGCTTTTTCTCCTGGGGACGAGAAGAGTGGTATCCTGACAGCTGAGGAAGCTGAGGGCCTTTTCTTTGTACTTCTGTCATTTGATTGGAATGACTAGGCCACTTTGGAACCAGCAACTATATTCGATCATTTAAGGCAGAATTAGCTTTGGGCTTATTTGGTGTTATACAGTATAGGAAAAGTGGAGTAAATATCGTATGGTAACTATGAGTCTCCTCTCACGAGAGTCTCCACGGCGCAGTGGATGGAGCGTGTTTATCCAAGCTTACTGGCTCCCTGTGACTTGGTCAAGTTAATTAACCTCTCTGGTCTTGACTCCTCGTCTGTAAAGCCCACTCACGGCTGTCAAGATTTAATGTGATCATTGTATAAAATCGCATAGTGGTTTTTATGGTTTAAATGCTATAGATTGTTTATTTGCTCAGGAATTGTGTGATAACTGTTTAAGGATTGTTGCCAGGTTGTTGAAGATTAGGATTCTCATTTTGGCTTCACTAAGGAGGTAGGATCCTTGGTTAAGCCATTTAACTTTGTGTACCCTAGATTCCTTATATTCAAAACAATACACAGAAATGGTTGATCTCTTCATTTTCTAAGCTCTGAAATTCAATTTTATTTTACTACTTAAAAAGCTCAGTCCTTTTGTTACAAATGTGTCTATTGACTCATCTAGGTTCGAATAGCCACCGCGACTAAAAGTCTCTTGCAAACAATCCTATCATTTTTAGGTAAGTATGCACGAATAGAGCACATTGCTGAATTGATATTTTACAACTGAATTATGTCTTAAGGAGTCCTGTGCCTGGTGAAAGGATGGGTATAAACTTTTTAAAAATGCCTCTAGAGCACTCAGTATGTCACAGGGACCTAAGACAAAGGCAAAATTTTTTGAAGACAGTTTTTGTAACCAAATGCTCCTAGTTTCCCAGGAATCTGTGCTCCAGGGGAGCAGGAGGTGGGGGTGCAAATCATGCATCCTTTCTGTGTTTAGATTTTTCTCCTTCGGCCATATGTTTCTTGTGTAAACCAAGGAGATTATGTACAATTTAGAGAAAACAGCTTTCCCCCCAGGCCTCCGTGTTCAAGTATCACTCATACTCTCCATTCTCATGGAAAACCACTTGCAGTGTCTTAGAGATCATCTTTTTCTTTTACGTATTTCTGTTTGTCTTCATAGTGTTCGTAACAACCAACATCAACAGATGGTTGATTCCTGCATGTATTATTTTTAAGGTAATAACAGGGAGTTACATTATTAAAACTCCAATCAAACTCACAAAAATACTTGCATCATAAGCTGTGTATAGAGTTTTGACTGAGTTATTAATTTAGGGGGCTGTGCCTCCACTGCATAAAAATCAGTGGGGACTTTATCATACAAATAATTGAAAACTACTCTAAGTAAAGAGAGTAAGAACTGACACAGAACAAAAAGTCACCTTTATGCCCTAACAACAGCTAATGGAATGCTTACTATAATACTAAGTATTATGGTAAGAGCTTTCTGTACATTTTTTCATTTAAACTTCCCAACAGTGCTCTTAGGTAGGCACTAGACAGGCATGACTGCTCCATCCATTTTATAGGTGAAGACACTGAGGCTCAGGTCGAGACATTTGCCCATGTTAACACAAGGAGTGAGCTGCAGGGCTAAGGGTTGACCCAAGCTGCTCAAGTCTAAAGCCGGTGCTGAAGTTGCATTTCACACTAAAATTTCCAGAATTTCCTTTGGATGACACTGGGATTTATTTTTGTGTATATTAAATGAAGTGGCAAATTGAGTGGTTTCTGGAGAAATTCAAATCCAAACAATGTTACTGCTGAGATCATTCAGATTATTTTGTTATTAGCATTTGATGAATAAGACCGTGTCCTGAACTGAACATGGTTATAGAATTCGGAAAGTACCTTAATTCTCCACTCACTGGCATCTCCGTTGTAAAACCACATTTTGACAAGGTCATTAGTTACAGATCATTTTAACAAGTTTTCCAAACTTAAATTTTCTGAACAGAAACAGAGAAAAAATGTAAATTGTTTTTAAAAGCATCAAATAGAGTTGTCTACTTCACGCAAAACTAGGGCGATGTATGGCTACCATCACAGATAGTTACTTCTCTCTGAAAATATAATGTTTAATATTTGCAACCATTTAAATTTAAATTATTCTCAACATTGCAAGTTTTACAAATGTTAATTTTATTTAAATCTAAGAGATACTAAAAGACACTAAAAGTAACAGATAAATATTAAGCATTAAAAATATAATTGAACGATTAAAATCTGCCATCACACAGTTAAAGCAAAGCCATTTATTTATTTATTTATTTTAACATTTATTTATTTCTGAGAGAGAGAGAGAGAGAGAGAGAGAGAATGCGTGCACCAGCGGGGGAGGAGCAGAGAGAGAGGGAGACAAAGAATCCGAAGCAGGCTCCAGGCTCCGAGCTATCAGCACCGAACCTGATGCGGGGCTTGAACCCACAGACCATGAGATCATGACCTGAGCTGAAGTCAGATGCTTAACCAATTGAGCCACCCAGGTGCCCCAAAGCAAAGCCATTTAAATATACCTCTTTGTAAAGTCTCTCACAGTGTAGACTTTCCTTCTCTTCCTTCTTCCTTTTCTTCCTCACCTCTTCCTCCTGTCGGCGTCTTGTTCATGATCATCATCACCGTCCTCTCCATCAGTTTCTCCCAGACATCTACATCAGTGTTTTAACTTCAAGCTGCAGAAACTTACTTAAGCAAAGGAGCGATCTATTTGAAAGGATACCTTGTAGTTTGCAGTTTGAGTACAGTCAGAAGAATCAAGCCTCTTGGAGCGGTGCCAAAGCACACTGAGGTGCTCAGAGTGCATTATAGATATTAATCTATTGGGTACAGATATTGACCCCTTAGTCCGAGGTCAGCTGGGTGGTCCCTGGGGCCATTACTTCCAGCCTATGAGCAGTCTAGCCATCTAAACCCAGTGTGCCTTGCAGATGTTAAATTTTAACAAATGCTAAGACTGAAGATGCCTGGGAAGTATCTTAGAAGAACAGGATACCCAGAAGGTCCAGAGGTGAAAGAAAGTTGCAGGAAGTAGTGGATGGCCTTTTCAGGTGTCACTTTGGCGGGTGGCACGGGGGTCAATGAGATTTTGCCCCTTGTGCAAACATGCTATTTATTCATATGTCAGCTTTCAGAAGAGTTTATTTATTAGCATTACCTTTGGGCTCGGTGTCCATTCCTTGCTCAAGAGAATGTCAGGTGCTTTGGTTGATGGCACCTTCAGCATGTCATCTTACAGAAAGAAGATGAAATTCTAAAAGAAAACTCACCTCCAGGAGAGTGGGCATGGGTGGTAGGGACAATTGTAACGTCATTTTATCCCATGTCACTTTATCATGCATAAAAATAACGTATCTTTTTAAATACGCTAGTCACAGGGGATGTTTGGTCCAAAACTCGTGGCTTATATATAACATTTTTTTTAATATTATATAGTTTTCATAATGCACATTGGTGAAAGATTTGTTTTTTGAGAGAGAGAGGGCGCAAGTGAGCAAGGAGCAGAGAGAGAGAGGAAGAGAGAGAGAGAGAGAGAGAGAGAGAGAGAGAGGGAGGGAGAGAAAATCCCAGGAGAGGCAAAGGGAGAGAGAGAGAAAGAAGTGGGGCTCACCCAAAGCAGGGCTCATACTCACCTGAAGTGGGTCTCGAGCTCCCCCAGTGTGGAACTCCAGCTCACGAACTGTGAGATCATGACCTGAGCCAAAGTCAGATACTGAACAACTGAGCCACCCAGGTGCCCAGTGAAAGAAGATTTTAAGCCATAACTTGTGTTTAACCCTAAAGGAGAAGATAGTAAGTTTTAGCTTTTATAGATCATTAATTCCTATCAAGGTTTCTAGAACTTAAATATTGTTGAAATAGAAATATGCTTTTAAAATATCTTCAGAATTTGAAATAAGTCATCTTTAGGCAACATTTCATAAGTAGTCATTTCTCTGTTGAAATAATCATGATCCTTCCTTTATTATAAAATAACTAAGGTGTATCAGTGTTCATGTTTGTTTGATTTAGGCTTTTATGCAGGCCCATAAAGGATGGGCCATAGAACATTTTCCGTGTTTATAATTAAGTCTAAGAAACTAAAAATTTCTCCTCTGGTTTCTTAGTATCCTAATAGATTATCGTTACTTTTATCCATAACTATTTTATCCTAATCCTATCCCTATCTCTTGTAGTGAACCTGATTTTGTTGTTGTTGTTGTTACATGTCATGGTTTTTAATCAGATTCTTTTGGAGAATTTATTTTTCTCCCCAAATTCTGTATTATGAAGTGTGATTATAAAGTCATGTGAGTGATCTTTTTAATTGTCTATAAACAAATTTTAAAGCTAATTAGAAAACAATTCCAAAAGTGCATGAAGCATTTATGACCAGAATAACCGAGCAGGGGGAGGGACAGAGAGACACACACACAGAATCTGAAGCAAGATCCAGGCTCTGAGCTGTCAGCACAGAGCCCGACACAGAGTTCGAACCCACGAACTATGAGATCATGACCTGAGCCAAAGTCAGATGCTTACCCGATATAGCCACCCAGGTGCCCCTCTATACACTTTAAAAGAGATATTCAATGGTTTTCTAGATTTTAAACTCCTTAAGGCAGAGCCCAAGTGTTATTTTGATTGATTTTGTACCTTATTAGCTTTCCTGACTGTACATTGCACCTACATAAACTGAAGTATGGAAAAGAGATGTGTCCTATATAATTCTTTGTGAGAATTATAACATCCTAATTATTATTTTTCTCAAAATCTGTTAAAAGTAGCCATTCTTCGACAGTTTGCCAAAAACGAATCTTCCATGAAGGGCTTTTCACATTTCATTTCTTTCTTTCCATTGATAGTGGCCTCACTTTTTCTGTATTTAAAAACTGTTTTGGTGTTAATTTCTCAAATATGTTGATTTACAAAAAATGAAAGGACAAAATTCAGATCACCACAGACAGTTCATCGCTAAAGAGCCTGACATTACAGTGTGCAGGAGGGAGAGACTAAATATGGAGAAGGCAGTAGTTTCCCATGTTACAGGGTGATAAGGTTTTAGATCTCTGTGCAAGGAACTGGGAGCAGAAACCGAATGTTTTTTCTATTATCTCAAACCCCTAAAGGTTGGAAGTTGTCTTTGAGAAACCATTAATTTCCCTTTGGGTCATCAGATTGGCAGCAACAAATAAGCTTAAGTCAATGAAATTCAAAGGTCGCAGTAATGATTCATATTATTTAACTTCTTTAATGTTGCATTTATATATGTGTGTGCATGTATATGGAATTAGGTCTGTATACCTATACGTATGCATGTGTATGTGTGTATATGTAAAGTTTAAGTGAACCTCTGTTTAGATTCACAAAATTGCCAATTTTTGTAATGCTTTTTATAGTTTAGCTTTTTATTTAGAAAGAAAACAGTCTTATGGTAGTTCTTCCTAGGTTCAACTAAATAGCACTTTTCTCCGTGCTGGAGAAATCGGCAGCTCTTTATTTTAGACTTAAGTCATACTTTTAAAATTAAAAAACTGCTTGATATCTGTTAGCTTAGCGTTTAGGCAGGAAATATAATTGTTAATAATGCTTAACCATGATAAATGTAGCATCTCATAGTATACTTTTTTTTGACAACAATATTGTTCAAAACAGAGATTTCTAATTACACAATTACTGGGTAACAGCCGAGGATGTTTTTAAATTTGCATATTTATGGTGGATGATTTTACTTTAAAATCTAGTGGTTCCTTGTACAATTTTATGGTTTCTCCAGTTGCTTACAAATGTGAATACCTACATTATTAAAAATAAATTTCACACAGAGAAAGACAAATGCTATATGACCTCACTTGTATGTAGAATCTAAAAAAAAAAAATCCCAAACTCATAGAAACAGAGATGAGGTTAATGGTAGCCAGGAGCAGAGGTGGGTGTAGGAGGTGGGGGAAGAGAGTAAAGGTAGTCAGAGTATGAACTTCAAGTTGTAAGATTAATAAGTTCTGGGGATGTTGTGAGCAGCATAGTGATTATAGTTAACAATACTGTATTGTCTACCTGAGAGTTTCTAAGAGAGTAGATGTTTAAAATGTTTTCACCCCACACACACACACACACACACACACACACACACACACACACACACACTATAACCACGTGAGGTGATGAATGAGTTAGCTAACCTTATTGTGGTAGTCATTTTGCAACATATGCATCAAATCATCACACACCTTAAACTTATACAGTATTATATGTCAGTTATACCTCAATGAAGCTGGAGAATAAATAATAAATTTGGAAAAATAAATTTTCCCCTTAGAGTTGTAGTTTGTTATATATGAGACTACTTTTAAAAAGGGAAAAAAAAATAATGCCTAGCCCTTTGACAACTGAATTTATTGAACAGCTACTGTGTGCTAAGGCACCAAGGCCCAGTCATAAAAAACAAAAAGTCCGGGGCATCTGGGTGGTGGCTCAGACAGTTGGGTGTCTGGGTTGGGCTCTGTGCTGACAGCTCAGAGGCTGGAGCCTACTTTGGATTCTGTGTCTCCCTCTCTCTGCCCCTCTCTCACTCATGCTCTCTCTCTCTCTCAAAAATAAACATTAAAAAAATTTTTAAAAAATTTTTATTAATGTTTATTTACTTTTGAGACATAGAGACAGAGCATGAGCAGGGGAAGGGCAGAGAGGGAGGGAGACACAGAATCCTAAGCAGGCTCCAGGCTCTGAGCCGTCAGCACAGAGCCGGACGCGGGGCTTGAACTCACAGACCGCGAGATCATGACCTGAGCTGAAGTCGGCCGCTTAACCGACTGAGCCACCCGGGCGCCCCTAAAAAATTTTTTTAAAAAAAGAAAGAAAAAGTCCTTCCTGTATGAGGCTTATATTCTTACGTTTGGCTGATTGACTACTTAAAAAAAATTCCTGTTTCCTCTTTAATATCTCTCTCTGCACCCCTCCACATACCTTACCCCCCAAATACATGCATACATATGCACACACATACATACTATACTATGTACATATATGTATGTATACAGGATATGTAATATAAATATCTTATGTCAAGCAACTCATACATATTTTTTCTGTTTTTATGATAAAACCTGTCAATCAGGGAATTATGTTTAACAGTAATGTACATTCTAAGAATTTCATTTTTGCCTTTAACGGTTTATTTTTTTTTTTATTTTTGAGAGTCAGAGAGACAAGCATGAGCAGGGGAAGGGCAGAGAGAGAGGGAGATACAGAATCCGAAGCAGGCTCCAGGCTCCGAGCCATCAGCACAGAGCCCGACGCGGGGCTGGAACTCACAGACTGTAAGATCATGACCTGAGCTGAAGTCGGCCACTTAACCGACTGAGCCACCCAGGCGCCCCTCGGTTTTGCCTTTAAATATTCCCAGTTAGGTGTCCTAAATTTTCTACTTACTGTTCTGTCTCTATAAGACATCCTCTACATTAATTTGTTCACAGACCTTTTCCTTTTCCTTGCTTGACTGAAACAAAATTAAACGGAGAGACGAACGAGGCACCGTTTCTGCCTGAAAGTCCAAAAGTGGTCAGAGATCAGTGGCTGGCTGTTTTCACCAGCCCCTGGTCAGCTCTTCATAGTGTAGGTATCTGAGAGAGAAGGCCACCAAACTGAGCGAAGTTTCAGGGGCTTTTGGAGCTTGAAGGGACTTGGGCACTTGTTTATCTAACTCGTAGAAAACAGTAGAACATGGATTACAATTAAGGGACATAATAATGGATTAAGACATTTCCTTCTTTGTTTAGAAGGATATCAGAGAAAGTCTGAACAAAACTTTCTTTCCTTAAAAAGAGGCAAACTTGGGGCGCCTGGTTGGCTCAGTTGGTTGAGCCTCCAACTAAAGCTCAGGTCACGATCTCAGGGTTTGTGAGTCTGAACCCACATCCGGCTTTCTGCTGTCAGCACAGAGCCTGCTTTGGGTCTTCCGTCTCTCTGTCTCCCTGCCCCTTCCCCACTTGTGTGCATGTGCATGTTCTCTCTCTCTCTTATTCTCTCTCTCTCAAAAATAAACTAAAAAAAAAAAAAATCAGCCTTGTAAATATTTTTTCGTCACTAGTCTGCAGCTCTTTGTGGAATAAAAAGTTCTGAAGCAGCAAACAATGATTACCGACCCTCTCTTTCCCACCTTTCCCACATCTTGATGCTGTTCTACTTTGCTCTTCTGGTCAGTTTGATAGTTGGGGTTAAAGATGGCTCTGAGCCACACCTATGCCCCAGGGGAGTGAGGATCTGCCTTTTCTCAGCCCAGGGTTCCTGGTTAACTGCTAAGCAGCGATCCTGTGAGAATAGGCAATGTCGGGGTGGTGTCAGCATTTATTCCATGATGACAAGAGTTAACAAGGCAACAGCTGAGCAGCACTAGTACGTTCTATCCCTGAAACTCAAATTAACGCATGAAAGCATAAACTGTATTCTTCGCCTTCATGTTTTAACTCTGTAGTTGTAATTCCCTCTCTCTCCCTAGAACTTTCTCCCAAGCTGGAGTTAGAGTGGATGTCACTATGCTTCTAATTATGGTTTACTTCATTTGATTTTTCTTTTCTCAATATAAGCCTGTTAGATAAGGATATTATAAGATGTCCTAAGGGGTGACATCCTATAGTGAGGACACTAGGAATGGAGAATGCCCCGTATTAATGGACCATTCTTTAACTTCTCTTAGGTCAGATCCTGTCGATGTTCTGGGCACCTTTCTCTCTTGGCCTCTTGAGCATAGAGACTATACTTAATACACTGTGTACATGAAAACAAAGTAGGTAAAGCAGTATAAATAGTTCTGTCATAACCTCGTCGTTTCGACTCTCCCTCAGGAGCTGAGATTTGGGAGGTGCCATTCAATTAATACTATTGGTATAAATTTCATTGCTTTTGGTTTTTTTAATATGTTCTTTAAAATTTCTTTGGTGTGTGGTTGTATAAGACCTATACGCATAAGAAATTTTTTATTTTATGCACATTTAAGTATCAGAATAAGTTCATAAATTAGTTTTGAAAATTTTTCTCTTAAATGGGGTTTATCTGAACATTATTGAAGCTGAGAAACATGGGACAAGGGCCTCTATGAGTAGAGGCTGCAGCGTACTGGCTCAGATCATGGACTCTGGGCAAACACACTCACTCTCTCTGATGGCTACCTCCTGTGTCCCCTCTGGCCCACCACTGTTGAGCATTGCTGACAATGGATGGTGACTTGGAGCCTGTAGTTATATACTCTGCACTCAGTGAGGGCTTGCAATTTATTAGAGCCCAGACATTACCTTTGGAATCACGTGCTTCATATGAAGTTCAAGTTTGTTTAGGCACAACAACCCATTTAACCCCCAAATTTGTATTGCTCACGTTTGCTAGGATTGGCCTTCCTTGTAGGACCAATTTCCCAGTCTTTAAGTTCATATAACTTGGTGATGATGATGACATGATGATAATAAAGACAAGCAGCTATAATCACTCATTTAAGAGAGTACTTTCTTTCTTTCTTTCTTCTTTTTTTTTTAATGTTTATTCATTTTTGAGAGACAGAGAGAGACAGAGTATTAGCATTGAGGGGCAGAGAGAGAGGGAGACACAGAATCTGAGGCAGGCTCCGAGCCCAATGCTGACAGCTCAGAGCCCAATGTGGAGCTCAAACTCACAAACCGTGAGATCATGACCTGAACTGAAGTCGGACACCCAACTGACTGAGCCACCCAGGCGCCCCAAGAGAGTACTTTCTATGTGCCAGGCATGCTGTGTATGGAATTAGTGGTTCTCACAGCAACCTCGAGGTAGGCAGTACGATCCCCATTTTATAGGTGAAAACCAGGGCTCAGAGAAGTTATCTTACTTACCTTAGGCCACACAGCCAGTAATGAGAATCTAGGTTTTGTTTTAATCTGAGTCTTTCTATACCCCTCACCCCACCTATGTGCATTGTAGTGGTTATGTTGTCTCTATTTCAAAACTAAATATATATTTTAGAAGATGGGAATGTATGCTAGGGACCACCGTTTGCAAATTTGACTTCTCTTTAGAGTTCTTTACATAAAGATGATTATCTGAAGATAGATGCTAGCTACATGACCCTGTCTTCTGGTTGACGACTTATCTCATGATTTAAAAAAAACTGCCCAAACAGTTCAATAGTGAAAGTAGCACAGATATGTTTATTAGTGTTTAGTGATCCCACCACTTAATTTTATTCAAAGAACTGGTCTTTGACATTTCTCAGATTGGTTCCTGGCTCTACGTGGCTGTAGCTTATTGAGAATTTGCAGATTTATGTCTCAAATGGGGTTCCCAGCCACCCTTCCCTCCCCACTGCCTTGTTCAGTGAGCAGGGTAGCTTGCCGGCCTAGGCCGGCTACAATATTATGGTTTCAGTGTCGGTCGTGCAGAACCAGCTCTGGTCTGATTTCAGAATTATGGTTGGCTGTCCTGGTGTAAAGTGACACCCTCCTTTGAAGGAGGGTGGGACTGGGGAGCAATAACATAAAAGGTTATGTTAATATTCCATGCTCACAGAGGCCTCCTGGTTTCATTTGAAGCTGTCATTTAAAATATATGAACTTCAAACAGTAGAGGTAAAAAAAGTGTGACAAAAAGGTGTGCATAGAAACACAAGCACATGTATTTTCCAGGTCATGCATTTTTTAAAATAATAGATGTGGAAAAATGATTATTTTGCTTTAAGACAGAGATTTATGAGTGATTTCTTTTAAGTTGTTTTAGAACTCAAAAGAATAACAAAACCCTGGTATGTTTCCCTTAATTTACTGGAAATAATTATAACATTAATCACCTTTAGAACTAAAGGGGAAATGTATTATAGATTCAAGAACATCCATTTTTATACTTAACAGGAATGAACTGATGACTGGTGAAGGACAAAACCCTTCATTTTTGAGCATGTTGAACCTAAAATGTACCAGGTAGGGGGCTGGTAACGTTTGGGAAGATGGTAGCCATGGTGGGCGGGTGGTAATTACCCATCGTCCTGAGCCCACAACATGACTTTGAGGAGAACCTCATGGTCTTGTCCTCATCATTTTGCTCTTTGGATTTTCCAGCCCGTTTTCTGTGTGGGTCCTGATAGAAACCTGATTTTTTTTCATGGTACTACCTTCATTCTCTCCCTCTGCCTGAAAATGTTGGCCATGGCATCTGTGTCTCCTTGTTATTACCTGTTCCTTGTAGCTAAGGCAGACGCACCAACTTGGGACATTACTCTCACGGCTGTTGGCCTGGCCCAGGTCCAATACCGATGGCCAAAATTAGCAATTTACACTCACAAAAACTGGTGGTAGTTGTGGGTGGCGGTAATAAATAATTTTATAAATTCTCTTTTACATAAAGAAAATTTCCTAGAAAATTATATTTTTAATAGGATCAAAACATCATAATCTATGAAGAACTAACAATAACTGGCAAACTGATTTTCAGTCCTTCCTTAGCATACAAGTGCATTGCAGTTCTCGCGGTCGGGCGGTGTAGGACACTGTTACTGAGCGCATTGTGGGGAAGAGTTTCAGAACTGTAGGCTACTTGTTTTCTCCTGCACGTTTAAAATGCCAAATGCTGTAATTGTCCACTTATGATGTCATTTTGGAGCATACAGCAGGACTACCAAAGACTTAAAGTTACACGTTATCTTGGATAGCTTAGTGTTTTTCTGGGTTTTAGAAACACGTGGTGAAGAAATGGCTCAAATGTCTTCCTTTTGAAACACTGGGTCTCCTCTGCTAAATGTAACATTCAACAGGATGGATGTTTTTCCTGCTAAATATCTGCAAGATGTTTGGTAAGGCCAGAATGGAAGGTCGCCTAATTCGGTGTATAATTTTGTGGGTAAAGAAAACATGGCGGAAAGTGCATCCTGACATTTGAAAAAAAAAAGAAAAAGGGTGTTATTTTGCCAGAAAGATGTTTCCTTAAAGTATAGGTTGCAACTCTTAGGCAGATCCGGGCTGGAAGCATATTTTGCTTGGCTTTCACAGTATTAAAAACAAAAAGTCTGACCACCTAAGTTGGACACTCTGTTCTCTGGTTGTCCACACTCCCCACCACTTGCTATTGCCTTGGTTATTCATACTACTCCCCAGGGTCCTGAGATGTTGGTTTTATGTCTCTTCCTAAAAGAAAGCTATTTGAAGGCAGTGTCTGATAGCCGTGTCCCGAAGTTGCCATCGAACTGGGAGGAAGAGCCTCCTCCTTGCTCCTGCTCCTTGGTCCTCTTGGCTTGGGCCCAGGTTGAGCAATAGCAGGCCCCCAGTGGACTTTGGGAAAAGGAAAATGGAAGGAGAAGGGGAGGAAGTCCTGTCTGTGCTTCTCTAGCACCGGTCCTCCGATGTCCGGGGAGGTGGAGGGAAGCTAGGGAAAGGCTGCTCACTGCCATGCTGCAGCCAGGGAAGGAAGGGAAAAGAACCGTCTCGCTTCTTGTGTGCTTGTTTCTTGCTGCTGTATTTTTTGACACTTGGGTGGGATCCAATTAATCTATTCTTATTTTTGCAGCATACAGTTTTGAAGTCCACTGAATGTGGGGTGCGGTGCCGGGCTCGTGGAGGGCAGTAGGGGAAGGTACCCAGATCTGTCACTGCTGTGAATTTTAGTTTTATTATTGTGGTTTTAGTTCCCACGTGAGGATTTCAAGTGTCAACTATATCCTTCACCAACCATCCAGTCTCCTTAGAATTTTTATTTCTGTCTCTTGGAGACTAGAACTTGTATTCTCTTGACAGTGCACAATAGTTGCTTAACATTTTCTTCTCGCTCTTGAGTAGATCATTTCCAGAGACGAGCTTTTTCTTTGAATGATCACGGTACTTTCCAGCATTTTTTTCCCCAGTAGTCTCTATGGTTTATTCTTTGTTTTGCTTCCTTTACTCATCTTCGAACAGGGCGATATCATTTCGTCCAGACTCATTTGCCAATAGCCAGAGTATGGGGTTCACTTTGATTCTGCCCTGTTTGTTTGCTGGGGGAATCCCTTTCTCAACTTTCCAGGCCAAAGGGTAGGCCATGCAGCTCCCAGCCTGAACACCAGGATAGGAGCTCTGCTGCCAGGTAAGCTCTGCCTCTGCCCTGCCAGCTTTTCTCTTCCTGCTTCTCTGCCACTCTCAACGAGGGGGCATTAACTCAGAGGCCTAAAGAAGTTAGGCAGATGAAACAAAATCATTAAGGAAGCCCTTGGTTTTAGACAGTATACCATGCATGGTAGCTGGGGAGGACCTTTAAACACAATATTTCTAAAGTGCTTTGCACCCCCTTTTTTTTGAATGTTATTTATTTATTTATTTATTTATTTATTTATTTATTTATTTATTTATTTCTTTAGCAGACTCTGCGCCCCCATGCGGGGTTCAATCCCATGAACAGTGACATCATGAACCATGAGATCATGATCTGAGCTGAAATCAAGAGTCAGACGCTTAACCAACTGAGCCTCTGCTTTGCCTTTTATTTTTTTTTTATTAAAAAAGTTTTTATTTAATGTTTATTTATTTTTGAGAGAGAGAGAGAGAATGTGAGTGAGCGAGGGACAGAGAGAGATAGAGACAGAATCTGAAGCAGATTCCAGGCTCTGAGCTGTCAGCAGAGTCTGATGTGGGGCTCAGACCCTCAAGTGTTGGATCATGACCTGAGCTGAAGTCCGACGCTTAACTGACTGAGTCACCCAGGCGCCCCTCTGCTTTGCCCTTTAAACAGTTTCCTCATTAGCCAAATATGGTATTGGAGTCTTTTGTGTGCAACCGTGTTTCTAAAACAGTATTTCTTAAACTTTTTTTTCATGAACCAAGAGATCATGACCTGAGCTGAAATCAAGAGTTGGATGCTTAACTGGCTGAGCTGCCCAGGTGTTCCCTGCACATGATTATTTTAAAACAAAAGTCCAGTATTTTATAGTTTGGGGATTCTTTTCTGAGTGTAAATCTTAGAACTGAAATTTCTTATTCTAGGAGTCTGAACACTAGTAGCTTTTGATAAATAGATTCCCAAAATGTTGCTCTAAAGATTTATGCTAGCTTACCTTGCACAGGCAAAGCAAGATTTTACTGTAACCAGAATTCAAATTTAAATTATTTTGTGACTTTTAATGGATGCGATGCTGTTTCATTCTTATTTTTAATTTATTTTTTATTTTTTTAATGCTTATTTATTTATTTATTTATTTATTTATTTAATTTTATAATAGTTTATTTTCATATTGGTTTGCATATAACACCCGGTGTTCATCCCAACATGTGCCCTTTTTAATGCCCATCACCCCCTCTCCCCCCTCCCTCATCCCCCTCACCCTCAGTTTTTTCTTAGTG
This sequence comes from Paguma larvata, assembly GCA_030068075.1. Classification (NCBI taxonomy): domain Eukaryota; kingdom Metazoa; phylum Chordata; class Mammalia; order Carnivora; family Viverridae; genus Paguma; species Paguma larvata. The sequence continues at coordinate 71,405,224 of CM057829.1, forward strand.
TTTGAGAGTCTCTTATGTTTTATCTCCCTCCCTCTCTGTGTCTTTTTTTCCTTTCCCCTCTTCCCCTCCCCCTGGTTTTTGCTTAGTCTCACAAAGTCCACCTATTCGTGGAAACATATGATATCTGTCTTTTTCTGACTGACTTATTTCACTTAACATAATACCCTCCAGTTCCATCCATGTTGCTACACATGGCCAGATTTCATTTTTTCTCATTGCCACGTAGTAGTCCATTGTATATAAGTACCATAACTTCTTTATGCATTCGTCAGTTGATGGGCACTTGGTCTCTTTCCATGATTTGGCTATTGTCGAAATTGCTGCTATGAACATTGGGGTACACGTGCTCCTATGCATCAGCATTCCTGTGTCTCTTGGGTAGATTCCTAGCAGGGCTATTGCTGGATCATAGGGTAGCTCTATTTTCATTTTTTTGAGGAACCTCCACACCGTTTTCCAGAGTGGCTGCACCAGTTTGCATTCCCACCAACAGTGTAGGAGGGTGCCTACTTCTCCACATCCTTGCCAGCATCTATAGTTTCCTGATTTGTTCATTTTAGCCACTCTGACTGGTGTGAGGTGGTATCGCAGTGTGGTTTTGATTTGTATTTCCCTGATGATGAGTGACATTGAGCATCGTTTCATGTGTCTGTTGGCCATCTGAATGTCCTCTTTGGAGAAGTGTCTATTCATATCTTCCGCCCATTTCTTCACTGGGTTGTTTGTTTTTCGGGTGTGGAGTTTGGTAAGTTCTTTATAAATTTTAGATATTAGTCCTTTATCCTATATGTCCTTTGCGATGATCTTTTCCCATTCCGTTGGTTACCTATTCGTTTTGTTGGTTGTTTCTTTTGCTGTGCAGAAGCTTTTTATCTTGATGAGGTCCCAATAGTTCATCTTTGCTTTTAATTCCCTTGCCTTTGGAGATGTGTTGAGTAAGAAATTGGTGCGTCTTAGGTCAAAGAGGCTTTTTCTTGCTTTCTTCTCTAGGATTTTGACGGTTTCCTGTCTCACATTCAGATCTTTTATCCATTTAGAATTTATTTTTGTGAGTGGTGTAAGAAAGTGGTCTAGTTTCATTCTTTTGCATGTTGCTGTCCAATTCTCCCAGCACCATTTGTTAAAGAGGCTGTCTTTTTTCCATTGGATACATTTTCCCGCTTTGTCAAAGATTAGTTGGCCATATACTTGCGGGTCCATTTCTGAGTTTTCTGTTCTATTCCATTGGTCAATGTGTCTGTTTTTGTGCCAATACCATACAGTCTTGATGACCACCGCTTTGTAGTAGAGGTTAAAGTCTGGGATTGTGATGCCTCCCGCCTTGGTTTTATTCTTCAGTATTATTTTGGCTATTCGAGGTCTTTTGTGGTTCCATACAAATTTTAGGATTGTTTGCTCTAGCTTTGAGAAGAATGCTGGTGCAATTTTGATTGGGATTGCATTGAATGTGTAGATTGCTTTGGGTAGTATTGCCATTTTAACGATATTTATTCTTCCAATCCATGAGCATGGGATGTTTTTCCATTTCCTTGTGTCTTCCTCAATTTCCTTCATAAGTTTTTTATAGTTTTCAGTGTAGAGGTCTTTCACATCTTTGGTTAGGTTTATTCCTAAGTATTTTATGGTTTTTGGTGCAATTGTGAAAGGGATTAGCTTCTTTATTTCTCTTTCTGCTGCTTCATTGTTGGTGTATAGAAATGCCACCGATTTCTGTACATTGATTTTGTATCCTGCAACTTTGCTGAAATCATGAATCAGTTCTAGTAGGCTTTTGGTAGATTCCGTCGGGTTTTCCATGTAAAGTATCATGTCATCTGCAAAAAGTGAAAGTTTGACTTCCTCCTTGCGAATCTTGATGCCTTTTATTTTGTTTTGTTGTCTGATTGCTGATGCTAAGAGTTCCAACACTATGTTAAATAGCAGTGGTGAGAGTGGACACCCCTGTCGTGTTCCTGATCTCAGGGGGAAGGCTTTCAATTTTTCCCCATTGAGGATGATATTAGCTGTGGGCTTTTCATAGATGGCTTTTATGATGTTTAAGTATGTTCCTTCTATCCCAACTTTCTCGAGAGTTTTTATTAAGAAGGGATGCTGTATTTTGTCAAATGCTTTTTCTGCATCTATTGACAGGATCATATGGTTCTTATCTTTTTTTTTGTTGATGTGATGTATCACGTTGATTGATTTGCGAATATTGAACCAGCCCTGCAACCCAGGGATGAATCCTACTTGATCATGGTAGATAATTCGCTTTATATGCTGTTGGATTCGATTTGCTAGTATCTTGTTGAAAATTTTTGCATCCATATTCATCAGGGATATTGGCCTGTAATTTTCTTTCTTTGCTGGGTCTCTATCTGGTTTGGGAATCAAAGTGATGCTGGCTTCATAGAATGAGTCCGGGAGTTTTCCTTCCGTTTCAATTTTTTGGAACAGCTTGAGGAGGATAGGAATTAACTCTGTTTTAAATGTCTGGTAAAATTCCACAGGAAAGCCATCTGGTCCAGGGCTTTTATTTGCTGGGAGGTTTTTAATAACTGATTCTATTTCTTCACTAGTTATGGGTCTGTTCAAATTTTCTATTTCTTCCCGTTTGAGTTTTGGTAGCGTGTGGCTATTTAGGAAGCTGTCCATTTCTTCCAGATTGCCAAGTTTGGTGGCATATAATTTTTCATAGTATTCTCTGATGATTGCTTGTATCTCTGAGGGATTGGTTGTAATTTCTCCCTTTTCATTCACAATTGTATCTATTTGAGTTCTCTCTCTTTTCTTTTTGAGAAGCCTGGCTAGAGGTTTGTCTATTTTGTTTATTTTTTCAAAGAACCAGCTTTTGGTTTCATTGATCTGTTCCACTACCTTTTCTGTCTCCATATGGTTAATTTGTGCTCTGATCTTTGTTATTTCTCTCTTTCTGCTGGGCTTGGGTTGTTTTAGTTGATCTGCTTCTAGTTCCTTTAGGCGTGCTGTTAGAATTTGTGTTATTGATTTTTCTTGTTTCTTGAGATGGGCCTGGATTGCAATATATTTCCCTCTCAGGACTGCCTTTCCTGCGTCCCAGAGCGTTTGGATTGTTGTATTTTCATTTTCATTTGTTTCCATGTATTTTTTAATTTCTTCTCTGATGGCTTGGTTGACCCAGTCATCTTTTAGTAGGTTATTTCTTAGCCGCCATGTTCTTGGATATTTTCCAGGCTTTCTCCTGTGGTTGATTTCAAGTTTCAAAGCATTGTGGTCTGACAGTGTACACGGTATGATCTCAATTCTTTTATATTTATTCAGAACTTCCCTGTGCCCCAGAATGTGGTCTGTCTTGGAAAATGTACCTTGTGCAGTTGAGAAGAATGTAAATTCCTTTGCTTCTGGGTGAAGGACCCTAAAGATGTCTGTGAGGCCCATCTGTTCTAATGTGTCATTCAGGGCTATTGTTTCTGCGGAGATTTTCTGTTTTGTGGATCTATCCAATGCTGAGAGTGGCGTGTTGAGATCCCCTACTATTAGGATATTTTTATCGATGAGGTTGCTAATGTTTGTAATTAGTTGTTTTACAAATTTGGGTGCCCCCGAACTCGGTGCGTAGATATTTACAATTGTTAGCTCTTCCTGCTGGATGGTCCCTGAGACTGTTATATAATGTCCTTCTTCATCTCTTATTACATCGTTCATTTTAAAGTCTAATTTGTCTGATATAAGTGTGGCTACTCCGGCTTTCTTCTGACTTCCAGTAGCATGGTAGATAGTTCTCCCCTCACTTTCAATCTGAAGGTGTCTTCAGGTTTAAGATGAGTTTCTTGAAGACAGCAAATAGATGGGTCTTGTTTTTTAATCCATTCTGTTACCCTGTGTCTTTTGATTGGTGCATGTAGTCCATTTACATTCAGTGTTAATATTGAAAAATATGAGCTTATAGTTACTGTATTATCTGTAGGTTTCATGTTTGTAAGTCTGTCCCTGGCAGTTTGTGTTCTTTGCAACCTTGCCTTCATAGAATGCCCCTCAGGATCTCTTGCAGTGCTGGCTTATTTGTGATAAATTCTTTCAGTTTTTGTTTGTTGGGAAAAACCTTGATCTCGCCTTCTATTCTGAATGACAGGCTAGCCAGATACAGAATTCTTGGTTGCATGTCCTTCTTGCTCATCACATTGAAGATATCCTGCCATTCCTTTCTGGCTTGCCAAGTTTCTGTAGATAAGTCTGCTACTACCCTTAAATGTCTCCCTTTGTATGTTAGGGTTCTTTTGTCCCTAGCTGCTTTCAGGATTCTCTCCCTATCTTTGTATTTTGCCAGCTTCACTATGATGTGCCGTGCAGAAGGTCTATTCAAGTTACGTCTGAGGGGAGTTCTCTGTGCCTCTTGGATTTCCATGCCCGTTTCCTCCCTCATGTTGAGGAAGTTCTCAGCAATGATTTGTTCAAGAACCCCCTCGACTCCTTTCTCTCTCTCTTCTTCCTCTGGGACTCCTATGATACGGATATTGTTTCTTTTGAGTGCATCGCTCAGCTCTTGAATTCTCCTTTCCTGTTCCTGGATCAGCTTCTCTCTCTTTTTATCTGCTTCCTCTTTTTCAATGATTTTGTCTTCTAAGGCACTAACTCTTTCCTCTACCTCTTCAATCCGTGCTGTGGCTGCTTCCAGTTTCCCCTGTATTTCTTCCAATGTCTTCTTTAATTCTTCCTGACTGTTTTTAAGGTCCTTGAACTCTGCAGCGCGGGACCCCTTGCATTCATCTAAGCTTTTTTCAAGGCCAGCGATTAGTTTTATGATTGTCATTCTATATTCATGTTCTGTTATGTTGCTTATATCTGTTTTCATTAATTCTTGAGCTGTCACTGCTTCTTGTAGATTCTTTTGAAGAGAATTCTTCCATCTCGTCATTTTGGCTCGATGTGTTTTGGGTTGTTTCTTGAAGTTGCTCTGGAAAGGAAAACAGACCACATGGGACAACAGAAATGGGGTTCTTCTAGGTCCACAAGATGCCCAGCTGGAATCTGCACTTGCAGCCAAACTGAGCTGGCATCTGCAGGACCCGGGACTGCACCGCTACCCTGCTACCGCCGTCTCTTCACTGCCTCCAGGCTCCTCTTCGCTGCCTCCAGGCTCCTCTTCGCTGCCTCCAGAATCTTCCCAGCCTGAGACTTCCAGGAAGCACTAAAGCAGCCAGCTAATTTATTTTTTAAAATTATTAAGAGTAGTGGAATATTTTCATTGGTTGGTAATATTTTCTCTTATAATAATATTCATAAAAGATACAGTAAAATGAGCAATTTACGATAAAGTAAGTCAACAAGCACAAAATCTTCTTGGATCACTCCTCAAAAAAAAAAAAAACGGCTTTATCATTTATCAGCAATAGGTATGTCTCACTTTTTGTGGTATAACGGCCACAGTTATCTTATTCTATTTTATTAGTCCTTGTCAATAAAAAAGTTGCAGAACAGAGAATTGTGCATCAAACAAGAACGGATTGTTAATATTTTTGTGGTCTATAAGGAAAGAAAATTTCTGAGTGTTTTCCCTGGGGGAAAAAAATTTAAATCTAGATACAATTGATTTTTCAGTTTTGAGTTATATTTCTGAAAACTATTACACTGCATATAACTTCTCACTAGTATTTCATTAGCAGTGAATTTTGATACTGTAATTCTTACCTTGAGATATGTGTATCTCTGTGTCCCTCACCTTCTCCATCAAATCAATGAGTGTTTTACAGACAAATATTACTATTTCTGCTAGATGGATTCTATTCCTGACTCTACCTGTCATATAAATAGTTTCTCCCCATCATCTTGGTTTTAATGAAAGTATAAAATTTATATACTTTATTTTTCTGTTTGCCATCTTAGTAATATATACTCAAAACTGTATGTGTAACTTTTGCTGAAATATCTTTTGAGTTTTACTATACTACTCTTTTGAGTCATAAGAAACACCCAAAAGATTTTCAGCCTTGCCCATGTATTATGAGCTACACATGATTTTTGTTTCGTAATGGACTAAAAACTCATTTACTTCAATAGAATTGGACCAGGTTTTAGAAAATAAAAGCATTTATCCATGGTGATGCAGAATTGTAGCAGTGTTTATACTTTTCATCATTCCTTAGAGAGGTATTACCTTGGTAGACAACCAACTGGCTTCAGGGAAAATTGTACCCTTGATACATGCTTAAAACAGCAGTGTGAAACGTAACTGGCTGACAGTGCTGGTTTGGTTAGGGTCACTTTCTTATTATTCATGCTATGCTGGGAGCACAGGGGATGATATCAGTTTCTACCCTGTAGAACTCTTATGATGGCCAGACATAGTATTTCCCTCTGTTGTCAACACTTGAGAAAAATTTGCCAAGCGGAGACTTATGAATAGAAAAGGAGAAAATGTTAGCAATTGTGGTTTGTTTTAAGAAGAGAAAAATGCAGTTTTTCAATGTTATTTTAGAAAAGATCTTAGGAGTTGAAATCTAAAATTCTAAAAAAAATTTGTTTTGAACAAATAGAACATGATTTTTAATTCCAGTATTCTTTAATTTCTTTCTTTCTTTAGTATGCTTTGTCCTAGGACATTGTGGCAACCCATATTACAGTCCTTTGGGACCTGGGTTAACTCATCTTTGTTTCCCTAGAATTGGCACTTGTGAGCAACTCAATAAATTGTTTTTGACATGAACCAGTGACCTGTGGAATTGGTACATTAAAAATTAATTGGGAAATTAAATGGGAAACATATAATAAGACGACAGTGATTTTTCTGGTTGGTACCCATGTTCCAGACTTTCTTAGTTGGCATTGTTTTATCTCCTAATTACTGGCAAAGTAGGGAACAGAGACAGGAAGCTCAGAAGTTTCTCTATTGTGTAACTAGACTCCCATTGTTTTTTTTGGACAGTGGACTACAGGTGCTGTTACTATGTATAAGTTATCTTTATGATTCTAATTAGCTGATTTACCTTTGAAGTTTTTTCAGGAGAGGAAAGCCGTTTCAGATAATCATTAGGGGAAAGGATCTATGTGGCATTAGTGATCTTAGGAAAAAATGTCTTTGTTTCAGAATAGAGGATAGTGAGGAAACCAGATGCATGGTTTTCCAAGAAAGAGGGCATGATGAACAATTGAGTTTGCTTATATATTTTTATATTTGGAATATTACATTATGAAGAGATTTTATTTCCAGGCCCCAAAGGCACAGATTTAGAAATTTGACACATTAAACCTTTTGAAAACTATTTGCATCAACAAAGATCAAACAGCCTGATTACAAAATTAAAAAGAAAAAGATTAAATAATTATTAGTGATGAAGCATCAGTAATCATCAGGGAAACAGAAATCAAAACCACAATGAGATACCATCATATACCTATTAGGATGACTGCTATAATAAACACACACCACAAAGCAAAATAACAAATGTGAGAATATACAGAAATTGGAACCCCTGTGCATTGGTGATGGGAATGTAAAATAGTGCAAATGCCTTGGAAACTGGTATAGGCTATTCCTTGAGAAGTTAAACATAGTATTGCCATGTGATCAGCAATTCCACTTCTGGGTATACACCTAAAAGAAGTGAAGGCAGTGATTTGAATAGATATTTCTACACTCATGTTTATAGCGGCATCTTCAAAATGGCCGAAGTATGGAAGTAATTCACATGTCTGAGAGATGAATGGTTACAGAAAATGTGGTACCTACATACAATGGAATATTATTCGGCCTCAACGCGGGAAATTCTGACACATACTACAACATGGATGAACCTTGAGGACATTATACTAAGTGAAAGAAGCCAATCATAAAAGGACAAATATTGTATGATTCCACTTATGTGAGGTTCCTACAATAGTCAAGTTTATAGAGTCAGAAAGTAGATGCTGGTTGCCATGGCCTGAAGAGGGGAGGAGTGAGGAGATGTTGTTTAATGGGCACAGAGTTTCAGTTGGGGAGGATGAAAAGTTCTAAAGATGGATGGTGCTGATAATCGTGCAGGAGTATGAATGTGCTTAATGTCATAGAGGTGTTCAGTTAAGAATGGTTAAAATGAGGGCGCCCGGGTGACTCAGTCACTTAAGCATCTGACTTCGGCTCAGGTCATGATCTCCCAGTCTGTGAGTTCGAGCCCCGTGTCGGGCTCTGTGCTGACAGCTCAGAGCCTGGAGCCTGCTTTGGATTCTGTGTCTCCCCCTCTCTCTGCCCTTCTCCCACTCACATTCTGTCTCTCTCTGTCCCTCCAAAATAAATAAACCTTAAAAAAATTAAAAAAAAAAAAAAGAATGGTTAAAATGGTGGAACAAACAAAACTATCTGTATGGAATTTTCAGTCAGCCCATAATCATAACTTAGATGCTAGCTTAATAGCATCAATATGTCTATAATACCATGGTAAAAAAAAATACTACTACTTCAGTGAAGGTAAACCACTTAAATTAATAATAAATGTAGTAGAATGGTACCACCAATAGATCAGGTTCTAGATTTGCCAAGTAGTGTGTAGGAGCTATTGTACTCCCACTTCCTCATTTATTATGGCAAAATTTTAGTTGTGGTATTTCTGAATGCTTCCGTTGCTGTAAACTCCAAAGAAAAAGTCTCCTGAGCTCAACATGGTTCTAAGGCTAGAAGATGCAGAAGATAACAGCACCCTGACTGTGTTTCCAAAAGTACAGCTCGACTTTACAACAGTTCTTGTTAACAGTTGTCTAAAATGCTACAACATGGAAGTAAATAATATTCATATCCAAATGACATGTTTTAACTTCTTTCCCTGAAAAGAAATGCATAGGAGTTGCAAGGGAGATGGGTTCTGAGTTTATGGAAATATTTTAAATCTTGCTGAAAAATGATAGGGCCGTGATAAAATGAACAGCGGAGAAAAGCTTGAGGAGTGGCTGCGTTAGTCATTGAAAAATTGTTTAGGCACAAAAGCATGTGGATGCTTATGGGCAGTTGTGTTTTGCATGATGCTTAAACTAATGGAGAAAATGAAAAAAAATCTTCTAAGACGTATTTATTTACATGTTTCCTCATGGCTTCACTGCATATTTAATACATGTCTATCTATCCAGTACAATACCTTTATTATCATGGTGACATGAATTTTAGCAATAGAAAAAGGAAATTTATGTTCACTGCCAGGGAAAGGAAATGTTCTGTTCGTGTTTTTGTTACAAGCATGCATTTAAAGGGACTTCTCTTTGAATGCATTTTATAGCTCTATTCAGTCTCTCCTAAAAGCTCAAAGAAATCAGACTTTTGGAGGCTTAATGATTCATTTAAATCACTGCGTCTCTATGCTTTTTTTTTTTTTTAATGTTTATTTATTTTTGAGAGACATAGAGACAAAGTATAAGCAGGGAAAGGGCAGAGAGAGAGGGAGACACAGAATCCGAAGAAGCAGGCTCCAGGCTCTGAGCCGTCAGCACAGAGCCCGACGCGGGGCTCGAACTCACAGACCATGAGATCATGATCTGAGCCGAAGTCGGCCGCTTAACCAACTGAGCCACCCAGGCGCCCATGCTTTTTTTTTTTAAGTCAACATTAAAACATTTATTGAGTCCTCATCCACAACCATATATTAAGTATCATAGTTAGGTACATAATACTCGGTATCTTCTGAATTTTGTGCTTTTGAATGAGTCTGCCGGGAGAGAGAGAACAGATACCCCCACCTAACTCTTTAAGAAAAAAAATACCCTTAAAAACAAAGAAATAAAAAGATGCTTAAGTATGTTTTCAGGCCGTTTGTTTTAATAATATATACTTTGTCTCCAAATAATAACATGGGCATAATTTGCCCAGTTTAATGCATATTTATCATATGGTATATTCTGCAATAGACATAAACAGTTCCTACCTTCAAATATGTGATTTTTGAGTGCGGTTGGAAGGGCTAATGAGACAGAGATACACAGGGCTGTCCTACAAGGTAAATTTCTAGGGTTCCTAAGGGAGAGATAGCAATGAGTGTTGCCGTGACCCTAGTACTTGACCCTTGCCCTTGTACCCCGGTTTTATGTTTCATAGAATATCCTTGCATTGTGAGCTACTTCAAATTCTATTAGGAAATGGTTGCTAGAATGTATATAATATGGTATGAAAAAGGGGACCAGGGAGGAGGTATTGTGTGAGATGAGTCTTGAGGGAGGGACAGAATGCCTGCCTATATGGGGAAGGAAGTCAGAGGCGGGGAAGCATGGGTCAGATTCACAGAATAGTGAACGGTCTTACATGACCGAAGCCTAGAGGGACTCTAAGGAAACAAGCCCGAAAGGTAAGTTTGGTTGATAGAAACGTGTTTATCTGACATGGTTTGAAAGAACTTCAGAAAGATGTCCACTTTTAACTTTTGCAAAAGTAGTTCGTCCTAGACTCTTCAATATTTAAGGTCTGATTGTACAAATAATTCAGACAAGAAAGAAACAGTGAGGATGTCTGAAAATTTCCCAGATATTTCATGCCTTTGTTAGTGTTATTTGTTCGTTCTTTTCCTGTTGATTTTACTCAGTTCTCTGTGCTACTTGCTCCCTTACCTACTTTTTTCCACATGGGTGATAAAGCTCCAAGGATTTAGTTTTTCTCCATTTACTCTACTTTCCTACAATAGCAAAATATTTGCAACCCCACCACTAATATCCTTGCCAAAAGGGACTTTTCCGAACTTTCTCTGAAGCTCATGACTGTTCTTTTTCTTTCAGCATTGGTATTTCTCCAGAGGAATATCAGTCCATGGTCTGTGCGTGAAGATCTTACTGATTAATAATTGTTATTGCGCATATTATAATACATTTGCTAGCCTGTGATTAATTGTGAGGTTTTTCTGGCTAACATTTCAAATGCATTTGGCTACTAAACAAGAAAACATTTCAAAAACATAATTCATTTGCAATGATATTTGAAGCTAATTTAAATCATGTTTTTAATAATTCTAGATTGTTTAAGTATTGATGAATACGTTCTTTATTAATGAAACACAGGTGTGTGATTTGACTATTACTTCTGCCTATATGTATTTTTAAACACTTGATTTCAAAGGGAAGTGGTAAAAGCCAGCTATGGTGTTTTGTTTGCTTTTCATTAGCTTTATATTCAGATAAAAAAAGTACCGAAATGCTGTAAATTACCTACCCAAAATATTCCTTTCTTACCTTATCCTATCAGCAGTCAGAATAGGCTGCTGAACTTTGTGTTGGGTAGGTTGAAATGCTCTGTAGGAGAAAGTCTTGCTGTGGAGTTTGAGAAAGAAATTATATATATATATATATATTTGGTTTTGGAATATCAGTGTTACACATTCAGGCATATGCAAGCTTAATGGTTCGCTCGTCTGTATCATTTTCTCCTGGAATGACAGCTTAACAGTTTTCCTGGTTGGATTGTGTTAAAATCTTTAAAGCCTACATTCACTAAAACATATGTCCAATGTTTGGGCAGCCAAAATCTGTGCAGTCATTTTAACAGAGTATAACTTAGCAATCCTGGTATTACCACAGATATCTTATTGTCATTTCTCCATTAAAATATCCTCAGTTTGGAGTCTACTATTTCATAGTTAAATTGTGGGGTGTGCTGAAGTACACTTTTGTCCTATCTTAAAAATGGAGCTAGCTAAGAAAGCAATAGCTTCAGTAAATCACAGGAGGACATACTTAATATAATGAACTTATTTCATAATAGGTTCTTAATTTAATTAACTTTTCTCGAGTGTCTGCCATATTCTGAGCATTGTACTAGGCATCCCCCATGGAGAACTTGAAGTGATAGCCATTTGTAATGACGTCTGGATAGAAGATGGACAGTCAGACCAGGAACGAGGCATCACCAGGGTTGCATCAGAACAGAGATGTCTTGATCTGTCTGTTTGTAGGCAAAGTTGCTGTGTGTTCGGTATTGAAATTTTGATAACTCCTCTTGTGAGCGGCTGCCTTTGGGGCCCAGGGGGAGGGGATGGCTGACTGAAAATAGTGAGAAAGTGACACTCCATGAGAGAAATCCAGGGCCAACCAGTGCTAACGGACTTAGCAGCCACAGGCTGTTTTACTCCTAGCCTTTCAGAATTGCTTTGAAAGTTTTCTTGACAAATTTTCTGGAGCCCTCCTAGGGGACAAAGCCCTTTTGTTGAGTGGTAGGGGATACAGAGAACAGTTATTCACAGTCCTAGTCTTTAATTGATTGGCTCAGCTTTCCCTGGTGCCATTTGTTGCCTCTCACTCACTGGTGCTCCATCTGCCTGAGGCCAGAATCCTGGAGCAGGTCTTAGTGGCAGAAAGTTGAAGCAGATACTGGAAAATCCAGCCTTACGTGATCTTTCCTGGCTCTGATAGGCTCAGCTTTTCATATTGAAAAGTTGTTTAAACTCTCTTAAATTTTTTTTTCAAGTGGTGAAATAGGTTTATCTCAGAAGAAAACTTGAAACTTTAAAAATTTCTTCTAAGGAAAATGAATTTTAAAGTATTATTAGTATTTATTATCTATAGTTATTTTAAAAAGGTTAACAGCTATCCCCGTTGAAAAGCACTATATTAGTTTTTACTAAATACATCAAAATGCTAAATTTGGCTAGCAATGTGAGTTGGCAGTTTGTGTATCATTGTGCTTAGATGTATGAAAATTAAATGCCTGTTAAAGTTGACAAAAAATACGTAATTTAACCAGAATATCTAATTGAATCACAAATACAGTCTTCAGTTTTCTAGATTTGTGATGATGTCATCATTGTATTAGCAAAGTATTAATAATTTCCAAAAGTATAGAAAAAAACAATAATCAGAAATTCTAGTAAATTAAAACCGTGAATGATTAAAAAAAAACATACCGAGTTGAATTTAATTACATCTTGCAAAATTATTGAACTGTATTTATAGACTAATCTTTAATGATATGTGCTAATTCTTTGATGATACGACTTTGAAAATATCAGTGTGACTACTAAATTTTGGCAGTTCTCAGAGTTTTGATGTAATTTTATTTTACACATTTTAATACTTTTCAGATGTCAGAGAGTTGATTTTAGGAAGCAAAAATGAAACTTAGGTGCTTTCCAAATTAAATTAAGTAATCAACCTAAAATGCTCAGCTCACAGCCCAGCACACACCAACTTGCGGGACAGCCGGTTGTTTATGATCATCATGACTTCTGTCTCTCCTCTTCTCACCACACTGTCTCCCTCTGGTTTGTATACCATAATAATTTCCATAAACTCCCAGTCTTGTTACTTTTTGTTGTGTCTACCCTTTAGCTCCTTTCTTGTTTTAGAAATTTCTAGAATTTCTTCCATAACTGTCAGCATAACTCCTGACCTAAGAACACGCGTGTACATAACACACATACAGAGATGATGAAGAACTCCGTCTCCTCCTATCCTAATAGCTGATTTACCGTGTTGTCCAGGATCCAACAGTTTGAGGATGAGGCGGTGAGCTGGGTGTATATACAGGGTATATATACACTCCTGACACAGAGTGTATCACACAGAGACTGACAAGGGAAGGCTGAATCCTTGTGTTTTTAGTTGCCTATTTGCTGCTGGAGTTTGGGACCTTAGGGTTTCCTTGTATGTGAAGCTACTCCTACAATGCCATTAAAAAAACAAAACAAAACAAAACAAAATGACCAAAACACACTGTTAGGTTTTTTGAGGAGATTATGACTACAACACAAATGTGCTCATTGCCTTCACCATTAATAAAAGCTTTACCTTTATTTATGACTTATTGAGAACACTTTAAATAACATAAAAATATTTTTTACATAAAGTGAAAGACAAAAGCCTTTTCCCGACAATCCCCTCACTGTCACTCCTCAGGAGGAACAAGTTTTGGTAGTTTGGAACGAATCCCTCCAGACTGGTCACACAGCTAGTTTTATTAGTGTCCCCACTGCTGTCGTTGTTGGGTTTTTTGTTTGTTTGTTCGTTTTATCTTTTGTAAATCAGATTATATTGTTCTGCGGTTTGCTGATTTTGCCAATTAATTTGCCATAGGCCTCTTTCTATGTCCTCAGTCTTTTTCATGGCTGTGTAATACCCAACTGTATTGCTATAGCTTCATTGATCTAGCCTTTCTCCTGCCGAAGGACACGCAGGAGGTCTCTGAACTTGGAGATTTTTGTTCTGGCTACATCTGTGCTTAGTTTCCCTACTACATTGTGGAGACTTTAGGAAGCCAGGCTGTCTGCCCTGGTTGCTTATTGGCCTCCAGGGATCATTCTGAAGGCTGTCATTTGATCTTGCATAGGACTCAGCTCAAATAAAAAACACCAATTCCGTTGTGTGGAGGTCTAAGGTAACAGTACCATTTTTATAGAAGCGTCTCATTTCTACCTCCTGGAGATTTGAGATGCATCCTCTAGCTGGGATGGATTTTAGCGAGGTCATCCCCGGACGCTTTTATGCATTGACCAACTTCTGAGTTTCAGAGCGATAAGAAAGTTTTACTTGTCACATCTGATTTTTCTCATTGGTAGTCCTTTAGATCAGGACTTCTCTTAAAGAGTACTTTGAGAACACATTTGTTTTTTCATGATCGTAGACTGTTTTTGTCTCCGTATATTCCTAACCAGGTGCATTGAAATTTGTGACTTTCGTAAATGGCATAATTAATCACAGTCATAAAATCCAAGTACCAGTATACCAAGGTTAGCATTTCACTGGGGGCGGGGATGGTATTCATTAAGGTGTCCATAAAATTTTATGTTCTTAAGTCACTATTTACTCAGTAGACACAATAACTTATTTTTATCATGGCTACTGGCCATATCTTGGGGTTTAACATCTGCTGACTGAAACGGCTGCGTACTTTGAAGATTTTAAACTCTAATTGCTTAGAGTGAAGGAAATCTTTTAGTTTATATACATATTTTTGCTTGGAAGATCTTTCATATTCATAAAATATTAATGTAGAATTTAAGAAAGGTGATTCCAAATTGTTAGACATGTGGAAGAGAAATTATCCCTTTTCTTTGGTAACATATTAATTATTCAACATATTTTAAGCAATAACTTGCTGTTGATTTTAATATTTTTTACCTTCCAACACAGCTGGCATCCTGCTATGATATCATAGCTATTCTTTTTGATTTATTATTGTACCGAGTATATCATGCTGTGTGAACAACCACACTGAACCAGTATTGAGAATATATCTTTATTGTTTGTGACATTTTCTATGTTCAAATAGAGTTGTGGTCATTAACCAGGTTTTAATGCACAGGAACAGAGACAGTTATAACCCTTTTACTTCTGCAGGGATTTCTTCCTGTTCAGTTTCCTTAAATAGTTAGGAGCTTGAGCTTTTCCTGCACTGCAGCTTTTATATGCTATTTTTGTGTTTTCCTTCACCACAAAATAATATTTCTGAAGGCTGTTCATTTATATGCAAATACACCCCAAAATGAACCAAAAAAAATCTCACTTTCATTCTTAAAGCCACATGAAGAAAAAAAATGATTTTGAGATGACAATGTGAAATCAAGCAATTATGTTTGTAACACAGAAGTATTTTATAATGGAATGCATTTTTAATGACAAGATTACGAATCTCATTTTTCTTTGGTAGTAGGATTAGAAACTATATTGAAAGATTTTGTAACAGTGCGATACCAAATGACTGTCCAGTGAGAGAGCGTTTTAACTTCCTTGGCATAAGATTGTATTACTAAATTTTAATTATTTATTGGATCGAAATCAATTGTTTTTATTCCTTAAACAAAACTGCCACCGTATACTTGAAAATATGTACTCCCTTCCACTTCAGATTTCCCTTTTCTTTTCCAGTCTGTGATCAAAACAGGGCGACTGCTAATCAGTCACGAGGCTCCCTTGACGGGCGGCTTTGCATCGGAGATCAGCTCTACGGTTCAGGTAGAGTCACTTCTTGGCACTGATTTTAACATTTGTGCGACGGTGCTTGCCAATTCCAAGAAAAAACTTACTTATCACGATATATGCACTTTTTGGAAGTAGATGTTTTCCATTTGACTCCACTGTCCTGTAGTTAGTTTATGGTCTTATTGCATCTTCTAGAAAAAAAATCTTGAAGTAATAAAAGCTGAAATTTTTTATACGAAGAAGAAAGTTTGAAGTGAGTTTACAAAACAAATGTAAGTTATGTCTGCTAGGATAGCAGGAAATGAAAACTTTTAAATCTGAATGTGGTATTTCTCTTTTGATAAAACTTAAGCTTTTTATGCAATAAGTTGATCTTAGATTTTCACAGCCTTCACCTTACAAAAAAATGAATGTCAAAAGGCAAAAATATAAATTCAATAAATAATTTCAAAAAATCAGTAATTAATTTTATTAGTTTAATTAATAATCATACTATGTTATGCTAGTAGCCATGCTTTAGAAATGGTTAAAGCCTTCTCTTTTAAAAAAAAAAATGTTCAGTTAAACTGCAGCAAATTTTCCCATATACTGTCTTATGGACGATGTTTCTTTAAAATATTTGTTTGCTTTTATCTCACAGATAGGCATAAGATGATTTAAATGAGTTTCATTTTTCCGAGTTTCTTAAATTAAATAAACTAACTTTTAAAATAACCATTTTAAATATAAAGTATATGTTTCTTAAATTCAGAATATCTTTACAGTTTGCAAACATTTTACTTTTCTTTCCTTGTGTTAAGATGATTCTGTTGTTAAGATATACGTAAGTTGAGAATTTATTTAAGTGTATATGGCTTAAAATTTTGATATAAAATTATGATATATAAGTAATGGTAAGTTTTTATAAGTTAAGCTTTTAACCAGTAAATAATGATGTGTACCAATAAATTATCTTTAAGTGCAAATTGACAACATCGTAAATGCTTTGAAATTAGATGAAGCAAATTTAAACATAAGTGTTTATAAAACTAGTTTGACATAATCCATAATTTGTAGTAAAAAAATTATACTGCTATTTTTATACATTATGTATTGTCACTAACAGAATTAAGAAAAAAATATTCGAGTTTGCAAATTTGTCTTTTTATTTATTATATAAATTAAAATTCAAAGCATACTACTTACCATTATGTAACATGAGTGCCTGGTATTTATTGTACATTTTATTCGTTGAGTAACATAATGTACTAATTTTGTAAAAAAAAAAAATGGGGGTGCAAGAACAAATCATTCTAACACCAAGATGCTATTGCAAGTCAGAGGCAGAACTGGAAAAGGAAACTGGTTCTGACTCCTAATCAATATGTAATCCACTAAATCTTTTGAAATGATTGTGACTTGCTAATAGAACCTTGATCTAATAGCCTCATTCATTTTGCTCACTGAATGCCATAATGTTATGTCAAAAATTTCATTTTTAAATGTAAAAAGAAAACAAGTACAACGTAGAATTAGAAATTATAGAATTCGAATAGAATTAGAAATTATAACTCCTCTTGTGAAGCTCACTTTCTCTAAGCTTGATCTCCATAAATTAGTTGTAAACTGCAGTAAGAGTGTAACATATTTTTCAGACTGGAAAGGAGTTAGAAAGATCAACTAATTTAGTGTCTATCGGTATTGAATAATATGTGGACTTGCGTTCCCAGAAAAATGTCAGGTCTCAAGAATACATTTGTGAATTTCAGTTTGAGGACCCTCGTATCATGAATTAAACAAAGTCATTACAAAAAGCTAACACGAACAAGATCATAACCGCTGTGTTAACCAGATCCTGAAATTACATGACAATAATTGGTGGTAAAAATTGTGAATGAGATTATCCTAAATATAATTATATTTATATCATAACCTGAAGACAACAAAACAAGACACGTTTTAACCCTCTCAGACTCCCAAGAATACGCCCATGGGTATCTGCAGTCTACAGTCTGAGAAATTGTGACCTAAACTGACCCTATTACTTCTACACACTCGTGTTTGTCATCCAGAGTCTCGTGTTTGTCATCCAGAGTACATTTGACTTACCCAAGTTTAAAAAGAGGGTGGAAGATCTGGAGTTAGGACAGGAGTCTGGAGTAAATGTCGAGTGTGTGCAAATGCATGCTTTATTCAAGGTTTCTCCGAATCCCAAGAGGAAGATAGAACTTTTAAATTTATTATAAAATGTTCTGTTTTCCATGTTAAAATCATTCAACCAACTAACCGCAAAATGAATTAAGGCAATGATGTAGAGGGGTCTGCGTTCGATGTTTTGGGGAATTAGTATTATTTATTAGTATGAGGATGAATTTGAAAATACAGGTGTTTTGCTTATTCACATTTTATTTGCACAAATGGAAAGTATGGAAAATGAATTTTAATAAAGTATATCAACATAGAATCCCCGAATGGTTGCTGATTGCGGCTTTTATGTATTGATGAGAGGAGGGGGGAAGACACCTTGAGAGATTTTTTTCCTCTTTTTGGTAATAAGGTTTGCGTATAACTTAGAGTAATCTGAATGATAAAATCGACTCTTCAGTATTTGTTCCATGCACATGTGCAGCTCAGTGCAGTGTACTCTGTTGAGCACCCTTTTTATGGGAGGCCTCGTTCCCTGTTACGAGTGAAACCTACATCCTGTTACCAGGGTCTTGGATTGTTTAAACTGAAATCACTTAAGTGTGACATGCATTTACTTTCACCACTTGGAGTGGTTCATATTTCCATATTTCTTTTTGTTGTGTAAACTACAATGTAAGGTTAAAAAAGAAGATAAAACAGGGTTAAGGTATTGAAAGCCAATTTTCTGGGACAGGGGGGAAAAGGTACACAGAGAACTTTCTATTGTCTTGGGAAACAAGTCTGAAATTAGGGATGAGAATGATCTATAAATTCTGAGCACTATTGACTAAAATACTGAGTTATCCTCTTTGTTGTATCAACGAATGTAAATTTTATGTAAAAGTGAGCACACACACACACAAATCTGCCCCACAAGCACTCATTTGTGGAAGATCTCTGGTAGTTCCTCAAAAGGTCATGGTTAATCTTACACAAGATTGCTCTTAATATTATAATTTTTTCGGAGAATGATGATTAACAATAAAACTACTGTTTTTAAATACGTTCAAATCTGAGAGCCCCATTTTCTGTTTCCCTTAAATTTTGAACTGTCATCCATATTAAAAAGAAAAAATATTGAAGGCAGTACAGCACTATAGAATATTCTTTTAAGTTTGTAGTTGGTATTTTTAGGTAGAAAAATTAGATCATGCTATATAAAATTGAATGAATCTCAACAGAACATTTTTTTTCTGCTAGGTATAGGAAGTATTGTTGGCATCACCATTAAGGATTTTTTTTGGTTCTACAGATAAAATATGAAAAGAATGAATACTAAATGTATTCATACTTTATTTACATAACTTTTCAATTTATGGCACATGCTCTTGCATCATGCAAGGAATTCATTGTCCACATCTTAAGTTCGTTCATGCGTGTTGCTTCTTTTTCATAAAGAAAATTTGATTTTATTAAAAAAACATTCATTGTTAACAGTCTTAGTATGAAGTAATGTTAAACTCACAGAAGTGATTAAACACAACATTTTTAGAACATATTTGTTAATAGCTTCTTCATGAAATTTATAGGAATGCCTATGGAAATCAAAACCAATGCACTGAATCTAAGAACTGCTTTGCATTCCTATTGGATTTAATTTGGAAGTTAACTGAGAGGCAGAACAAACTGAGGTCTAGTGTATTTGGCTCCCCCCCTGGGGAAGATTTCTTGGTCCGTCATCCAAAGCTTCCCTGTCTCTTCCCATCTAATTTTACATTCCCATCTGTTCTCACTTTGGGGGTGAGGGAACTTTTTCCTTCTTTCATTTGACACATACTGAAACTTGGAGATGTGCTGCTTTTAGGGAGATATGCATTCCATCGTGCACTCTGATTTGTAGAAAAGCGCAAAGACAACAGAGTGTAGGTAGTTCATTGACCTCACGGTGTAGTTTGAGCAAAGATTTCGTTGTTTCAGAGAATTATATAAATTAATTATATGTGATGTTTGTATTCTTCAGCTTCAGGTAAACCCAGGTTTAAAAAGAAATCATTCCCGTGCAAAGAGAAATGCATTAACCTCATCCATTTTAATATTTCTCTAATTAATTTATATTATATACTCTAGAATGCAATGTTCAAAATAGGCATTATTTATTTAAATATTAAGGCCAAGTAATTTATGGTGTTTGAGCAGCTTTAAATAGTATAATTTCTTAAAGCCTTGTAGAAAGCTCTATTATTAATTTCTAACACATTCCCATCATGATGAAATAAATCTTGACTCTGATAGGCTTGTGATAAAAAAAAAAGGTTTTTTTTGTTGTTTTTGTTTTTTTTTCTGGATTCAATGCTTAATAAGAGCGCCAAAAATTTTAGGGATTGGGGTTGGCTTAAAGGTTTAAATTTTTTTTTTTTTAACACATGGAAGCAATAAGTCTGCAATAAAGAGTCCAATTGGAGAGGATGGTAAGTTTCCATACCATTGTTCCATCCTTTCTGTGCGGTCTCTTTTCCTAGAATAAGAACTCAGAAATCGTGCATGCTGACATATATTTTTAAGGTAATCATATTCTAATACTTTGAGAGGATTTTTATAGGGTTTACACAAATCACTGTGTAAACGGAAATTTTCATGATTTTGAGTAAAGGAATTTTTTTCTTACTGTTTCATGTTAGAAAGGATTATACAGAAGGATTTTGTAAAATAAACTTGTTATTCCTACCAAATTTACTAACATTCTGTTTAAACACATCAATCTGAGGAGGGAAAGAGTCCTAAATGGTCTTGATTTTTTATCATTGTGCAAAATGTTAAATTAAAATTATGTTAAAAATTAAAGTTATAAAATAAGAGTTATCAGAGCAAGCTGTCAGGGTAGTAATTTGATGAATAGTTTACTGCAATTTTATGATCTTAATTTTTTTTAATTTATTTTGTTAACCAATGATGCCAAGCATTTGCCAACAATAGATATAACAATCCGGAGAAATGTACTTCTGTACTAAATCTAGTTAGATGGAGCCAGAGCATCAGAAAATCAGTTTAACATAGAGTATGCAGATATAGGATGGCCTTTTTTAAATGGAATTTTGCCTGGAAACCTGTTTAGTGTTCAGCAAACAGTTTCTATGGCCATAGATATAAACCAACGACTAAATCTTTCCAGGGATGCATCATGGCCGGCTGCTACATCACTATTTGTAGTTTGTACTTACATCCAGGTACACGTGATGGTCCTCCTCCTCGCCCTGATCATGTTAGTGTCTCCTTCTCCTTTGCTCAGTAGTGTAATGTGGCCAAGGCTCCATCTTTAGCTCTCCTTTCCCTATTCTTTCTTGGGCAGTCCCGACCCTTTGCATGGCTGTCCTTGAAACTTTCAAATTTGAAATCCTTCAGGACTTACTCTACCTTTTGAGCATTAGACTACAAATTTCAACTTTATGCTAGTTTTGGTAGTGATAAGAAATTCGTATAATAAAATATCTTATGTGTAAGGATTTTTAATATGAGACAGTGAGAAAAGGTAGACATTAGCCCATGGATATCCTCCAGTTTCTGGAAATTGGTTTATCTCAAAATGAACTCTTATTTTTCCTCAATTCTTTCTGGAGCTTTTAAATTGTCTTTTTACTTTTCTCTACCCCTCAACCTCTCACATCGTATCAGATTACTATTTACTATTTTCTTAAAACACATCAAATTTTGTCCATCCTCTGTTTGAACACCTCTTCTTGGGCTATAGAAATAAGATCTTTATGTTGGCATTGAAGATCTTCATCTGCCCGAACCAATGTTTCCAGTATTACTTTTCACGTCTTTATATGACTCCTTGTACTGTCCTACTGGCCACTTCCTGAATGATAATTCTTGCAACCACACTTTATTGAGTGCTTTGGGCACAGCCTTAATTTGGGCATTTCATTCAAGAAATGGAGTTCTTGTTTTGTGACATAAATTTAGTAGCAAAAATAGATGCTAAACAGATAGTTTATTCAATGATGCATGATTAGATAAAGAAATATTCTGAGGACTATGGGATCATAAAAAATCTTAGTCACCCAACTCATCTGTAAGCTGAGTCAAGTCTTGGAGGATGAGTATGACCCTGTGGGGGAAGGTCGGTGGTGATTCTAGGCAGAAGGAATAAGGAGGCAGGAAAAATATTTGATTTTGTAGTGATTTCAGTGGTTTGCTTATGGTTAAAGAGTAGTATATGAGGCCGTGGCACCAGGTAAGGATCAAGAAGTTGGTAGAGTTTAGACCTTAAAGAATCTTGTATGTAATACTAAGGAATTTGTTTTGCATGGAGGAAAAAGATGACAGAGTAGAGCCAGCTCCCATAGATAATAAATTTCAGTTTTCCTATATAATGTATTTAAACCATGCCTTATAAATTTCCTGGCAAGTAGGAAATACATCTCTTCCTTAACTTTATGGGGTTATGTCCTAATAAGCCCATTATAAGCTGAAAATATTGTAATTCAAAAATGCATTTTATATACCTAACCTGCCGAACATCCTAGCTTAGCCTAGCCTAACTTAAAAGTGCTCAGAACACTTATATTAGTCTGCAGTTGGGCACGATCATCGCACACACAGCCGATTTTGTAATAAAGTATTGAATATCTCATGTGACTTATTGAGTACTGTGCTGAAAGTGCAAACCAGAAGTGTTGTAAGTGTATGGGTTGTTCCCCCTCATGATTCCTGGCCGACTGGGAGCTGCAGCTTGCGGCCCTGTCCAGCATCAGGAGGAATATTGTACCACTAGCCCAGAAAAAGATAGCGGTTCAGAATTCGAAGGATAGTTTTTATTGAATGTGTATCACTTTCACACCATTCATAAAGTTGAAAAAGTGCAAATTGAACTTCGGTGAGTTGAGGACCATCTATAGTAGGAAAGCAATGGTCACAATTATTTTCATTATTTAAGGTAAAAGGGTGTAATAGGATTTTAAGCAGGAAATTAACTTAGAAGGATTTGGAATTTCGGAAAAAAAAGACTCTTTGGCACTTGTGTTGAGGATGTAGGGTGAGGACGGAGGCAGAAGTCACAGAGGTTAACAAAGAAACTATGTGAGTAATTTAAAAGAGATTTGAGGGTCTTCTAAATCAAGGAAATGAGAGTGGCGTTGTAGAGAAAGGTGAATTTAAAAGGAGGGGGAATTTGAAAGACAGAACTTGCTGACTGACGAGACATGAGCAGTGAAGGAACTGGGGTGGGTGACAGGGACAGGCAGGAGTTAAGAATAAGACTTAGCTTGGTTTCTAGGTTGGATGATTTTTTAATGGAGGTGCAGTTTCATTGGAAAACAGGTTTAAGTATATCTTTTATGGAAGATGATGAATTCATTTTGAACCTGTAGAATTTGAGATGAGGATGAAACAGTGTGTCTTCAGCTCAGAAGAGAATCTAAGGTCTAGGAAAAGATTAATGATTTATCACCTAATGGTGATAGGTGAGGTCATGGGTATGGTTATGATCACAGGGGAAGTTTCTTAAGAAGTCCCCAGGTACATCAACATTTAAGTCAACTGACAACTAGGTCAGTGTTGAGGTACATGACAAAAGATTAATATTATATTAAATATTTTAAAATATCAATAAAGAAGCAAATAGCACCTTTCTTTTAAAGGTCAGAGACAGATTATTTCTTTTAGAACTATTAGTGATCAGCAAACATGAAAATATATGCCACTTGGGGCGCCTGGGAGGCTCAGTCAGTTAAGCGTCCGACTTCAGCTCAGGCCATGATCTCATCGTCCGTGAATTCAAGCCCCGCATCAGGTTCTGTGCTGACAGCTCAGAGCCTGGAGCCTGCTTCGGATTCTGTGTCTCCTTCTCTCTCTGCCCCTCCCCTGCTCGCTCACATGCTCTCTCTCTCTCTCTCTCTCAAAAATAAAAACATAAAAAAAGTAAAAAAGGAAAATATATGCCACTTATGACTAAAAATGTAAATTTCAAAGATGAAATAACTATCTTTTGTTACTAATAAGAATGGTACCGATTAAAAATAAATTGTATTTAGTGTTCAGATGGTGTAGCACGAGTGTAAAAATGGGTTGCTCTCTCTAGGAAATCAGTTAGGAATGTGTATCAAGGCTCTTCAAAGTGTGGATATTCTCTGACTCATGAATTCCAGAAATCCTCACTTTGGAGTTCCACACCAGAGAGTGTAAGGACATTTTTCTCAGTTCCAGCCGTTTGATAGGAAAATATTGGGAATAAAATTAATGAAACAGGAATATAGTTGAATAAGTTATGGTTTATCCAGATGATGAATGTTTTATTCGCCCAACTTTGTGGAAAGAAAAAAAAAACCCACAAGTATATCTAAGTAAAGGGGAAAAAACTTATAAAACGTGACTTTTTTGATTTATATATTCTTCCTAGTAATTTGCTCATTTTCTGTGTACAGATATCATTTATAATGAAAAGTTTTATCGTAGTTAGATATGTCAAACATGTCACGGTAAGTCTTCCATTTCTTGCTAAATTGTTTCAAGTAAGAAAGCCCATTTTGCTCATAAATTTGATCTTTAAAATCTCATAGTACTTCACTTTGACGTGGTTCCTCAATCATGTTCATTTGTGTTTGGGGAACTGCTGTTCTTAGTGATCGTGGCTACCTACTCAGATTTGTGATCTAAGATAGTTTTAGAACCAGTAAACCCTACTACATAGATTTCGTTATTCTGCAGATTAGTTCTGTCCCTCACATGTATGGCCTATTTGATTTATTGCTCTCATTATAAAAGTGAAAGCGGCATTGTATTGGGATAATTCAGAGTATTTAATCTTCCTCTGTTAATGGGTTAGCCACTCTGAGACTAACATTGGATCCCCTGCCTATTTTCTCTCCCTCCTTCCAGTATTTGCTTTACAAAAGATGGCTGTCATTCTTTTTGAAGTCTTTTTGGATGTAAACCAGTCAGAAAAAAGATCATCCACATTCCATCTTTCTGGGTAATGATAAAGTAATCCAGTTTTTCTCGCACAATCCTTAATATTTTCCCTGTCAGAAGTAGTCCCCTTTGAATTCACAGGCACATTCATTGCGTACCTCCCTCCTCTCTCCCTTTCTTTGTAACCTCTGGTTAGCATTTTGTTGTGTCCTTTTGGTGATGTCCCAAGACCACTCCTGTCCATCCCGCTTAAGACAGACTGATCTGCCAGTTGGATGGGAAAAACAAACTGCTGGAATGTTCAGAAGGAAATGTGAAAAGTGAAAGTTTATGTTATAAGTGTGTAGTCCTTAATCATGAGGTGGACATTATTTAAAGGAGTATGTGGATTCCCCAATAACCTGTTTTGAACTAGCATCTCCTCAGAAAGGCTCTCCCAGATGTCCCCTCTACCGAGACTGTAGGTAGGAAGTCTACCCAGAGACTTCCCCCATCACATTAGTCTGTTTTACTGTCCTCATTGCCCTTGAACTGTCTGTAGGTAGCTTGTTTATTTGTTTAGTGTCCTTCCTGCCCAAGAGAAGGCAAGCTTCACAGGCTTTAGGACCACGTCTAGCTTGTTCATGTCTGCCAGCCTGGCCCCAAGCCTGGTGCCAAGCAGGCCCTCAGATGATTAAACTAACATTTGGCCCCCAAGCATCGCTGCTGTTATCAATTTCTTTGAAGAAGAATGATATCTTGCTGGTTTGTGTGTATATAAATATTGCCAGTCATGAAAACTGCTAGATGGGGCCATTGTCTTTTGTATACCACCACCCCAATTTGTTGACTGCCCCCCCTCCCCCAAAAGATTTGTTCTGTGTTTATGAGTGAACTTCCAAGATGAGCACCAATATATGTACTGTGGTTCTTCACATTTTTACTCTGTGTCCTCATTTCTTTTGAATAATCTGGTGGTACTTTTTTTAATCCTCATAATTCTCTAGTAAGGCTAAAAAAGACATTTTCTTTTATATAGTTACTGGTGAAGTTTCCAAGAACGAATAGACTATTTAATGAGTAATACAGGTTCTCTAAAGAATAGCATTCCCTTCTTTTAAACGTTACATTGGTTTCCTATAAATAAGTTGAATTATGCTCCTTTAAAAAATAAAACTAAAAACAAAATAAAAGTTACAGTGATTTCAATGATTTTGGTACCTTTAAATTATATTTTTGCACCTAAAGAGTCGTAGTTTACTTTCAGAGTAATTCTTAAAGATCTTGTTGTAGCCTCAAAGAAAATTGTAATTGATTGAAAATACTTCATTTCCTTATTTGGTGTGAAATAGTTTTTCTCTTAAAATATGTGTAATCTTAAGATTTTTCAAATTAAGGTAAAATTATTTAAAAATTTTCAAGTGGGAGACAGCAGAGAATCTGTCCATGACCCGCCAACCCTCTCAGCCACCTTGTAACATCAGAGGCAAATGCGAAGAAGCATCTTAAATTTGTCAAGAAATTTTAGGTATGTTTTGTCAGCATTGTATTCACAAACAATAAGGGGCTGGGTTGGCCTCTTGGAGACAGAACAAAATTTCTCAGCTAGTTCGTCATGCTTCTTGGTGGGCAGTAAAGTTACTGTTGTTGAAAGCTCATTTTATTTTGGTAATTTAGTATAATTAAATTTACAGCTCAAATTAGTTTATGCTTTGTTACAAGGGCCATCATCTCTTTTCATGAATGAGTTCACAGCTCACCAAAACATGCTTGAGTTTAAAATAGACATTAAAATGGAGATTAATGACTGCTGATGAATTTTCAGCTCGGTTTGAATCTAAACACTTGTGAAAATTAAGATGAGTTAAAATTAACACTTACCTCAAAAACAAGCAGTTGAAAATGAAAGCTAAAGGCAGAAATCATCTAGTTTATAATTGTTTTGATTTTTTTAAATCTATCAATATTAATGAAAGTGTTAAAGGTGTTTTAATTTGCAGAATGTGTGAAAATTTGCATTTGATTTGGGAAATGTTGAATATTTGATTAATTTCTCTCAATTACATTAAAGAAGGTACTTTATTTTTTATTCTTGATCTACTTGAAGAGAAATAGTTTTCTGTTTTAATCCTTTAAAGGGCCATATGATATTTACTATGTAAGGTAGTTTTATATTATGCCTGGCACCAAGAATTTGTCTTTATCTAAATTATTACGTGAGAAGTATAATTCATAACTATTCTCGTAAGAGGGCCTAAATATTTGTTTTAAGAAGTGCCTTGAGATGACTAAATTTCAAAATCCATATCCTTATTTATATCATCCACAATTATAGTTGCATCATTGTTTAAAACAAGCCTGATTATGTCCTATCTTTTGGTAGGATTATTTTACCCTCTTAATAATTACATTTCTGCATTTCTTCACTGCACCAATTTTGGATTTCTAGCTTAGAATACAGATATTATAAAATACTCCCTATGCCTGTTTTTTTTTTTATATTTTATTTTTAAATAATCTCTATACCCAACGTGGGGCTCGAAGTCACGACACTGAGATCAAGAGTCGCATATTTGACTGACTAAACTGGCCAGGTGCTCCCTACTCCATCCCAAGCCTGTGTTTCGAGTACTTTCTGGGCCAGTCAGACAGATTCTTGGTTTTCCCTGAGATGGCTTGTATTTTTAAGTTTTCTAGCTCCATTTTTCTTCTTTAATCTATTCCTATGGTTCACTCTATTTTAGCAGTTAAAGAAATTGAAACTTAGTCTAACCTTTATAACTCATTACTGAAGAGTCTCCTGCCTCTGCACCCCAACAATAAATTTATGCTTCATTTTTCTAACCATGAACTTTCTGGGCATCGATTTCTACCTCTGAGTACATAGCACACAAAATTGAATGTATTTTATGAATAATATTCCAGCATCACACAGCCCTATGTTATTAAAACCAGCTTTCCTGTGGTGGTTCCAAAAGCATAGTTCAGGTACATTAAAATAGTGAAGTATTATACAAATACTGATAAAATAGTCTTTTAATACAAGGGGATATTTTATTATGTATGCAGCTATCAATTTACCTAATAAATTAAGTACAGCATCCATTTTAATAAAACCCACGTAATTTACAAAACTAGGACCTTGACTAACCTATATTTAGAGTCACAAGAGCCACAGTAGTGTGAGTGAAGCTAAAGGTTCTTATTAGTGAGCAGGCCAGATTCCTTTTGTTAGTCCGCCAGAGCCCAAGAGTATCTTTTCCCCCCACCTTTCTTGCTGTCTCACCTCCCCCCTTTCTTTTCCCCTTGCCTTTCCAG
This sequence comes from Paguma larvata, assembly GCA_030068075.1. Classification (NCBI taxonomy): domain Eukaryota; kingdom Metazoa; phylum Chordata; class Mammalia; order Carnivora; family Viverridae; genus Paguma; species Paguma larvata. The sequence continues at coordinate 71,433,349 of CM057829.1, forward strand.
ACAGTTTTCTCCATGCTAGCCTCAGCAAACATACGGATCTTTGCAGCAAAACTATAATTCTCTCACTTTGGACTGTCTAGCATTATTCAGGGCTAGTTTGTGCTTAGGAAAGCCTTCTCCCTCCTAGTAGGCAAAAATTGTAAGTGTCCTGTGATATTGGTTGAAGGTAGAGGAATGAGGTTAGATGTCAGCAAAGATTTTCTTTTTCACATAGTTGATCAAAGGCGATATTTTAAAAATGTACGAATTAATACCATTTGTGACACATTTTTAAAGGGAATCATCTATCAGTATGAAGTATGTGAGTATATATTTTTACTGGTGATTTTTTTTAAATGGTGTAATAGAATGGGGTTTTAGGTGGGACACTTCTGCCTACGCTGTCAATTCCCTCCAAGAGTAGTTTTTAATGACGCTGTTAGAGGATAATTTACCGAAGTTGAAACTAGGGGGATCATTAGGGCACATAATTAAGAAAGACATTCTTTTCCAAATCTGAAATGAATAAAAGGACAAGTAGAAGTCCATAAAACATTTTTGTATTTCGCCTAAGAGAAGACCCAATTTTCATTTTTGCCTTCACAACAAACATCCTCAAAAAAAAAAAATTCCTATGTTGAAATGGTGGTTATCCTATTTGAAGAAATATGCAAAGCCCTGGAAAAGTTCATTTTGAATGACTTTTCTTACTACTTGCCTTGTCACTCAAAATTGGGACCGAATATTATTTGTTCATTCATGAAGACGCATTTAGTTGATAATCTAAAGCAGAGTTCTCTCTAACATCATTCTTGTGTTACCTCTATTAAAAAGATTCTTTTAGAACCAAGGCTTAGTTCACTTGCTTCCAGCTAATGAATTTGTTTTCCTCGGGGACAAACAGTTAGTCTTTTTTAATGTTTTCTGAGAGGATAGAATTCCACGTTATACAGATAGAGATGCTTCCCTCGAGTTACAGGGAAGCATAGGTGGGCATATCAGGTGGATACTAGTTTGTCTGTTGAAAGTCTTTTGCCTCACAACTGCAAAGCCAACAGTCTCTCTACTGTCCAGAACATTTTAAAATTGATAACTATTTCATAGATGAAATCTAAAGTCCTTCGTTTTTAGCGAAGATTTTTATTAGCGAAGCTTATTTTATTCTTTAGTGTCATTGAGTTAGAGTATGCTCACCTATAATATTTATCTTTTCATGTTCTTTGCAAATCAAGCATTTTAAAGGTGATTTCCTCTTTGCTTTGGTTTTCATGAAGACTTTGGGCATCTGTATGTCAAATAGAGCTGACCTCTGAATTAGGATACACTTATCTCAAGAAGAAACGTTCACAAATGTTATAGTAACTGACCACAGTTTCAGCTTCCATGTCAGGCTAAAGAGAGGTGAACTGGTGGAAATTAAAGACATTGTTTCAGCTATTTAAAAAGCTACTCCCCTTTCCACCAATTCTCATGTCTGAAAAGGAAGCCTGTCATTGGGACAGCGAGAACTTGAGCTAGTAGTATAACAAAGGTGATCGTATATTTTATCTTCCAAATTTGTACAATAGTCATAAATTGGGGTCATTCTCTGACAACCAGGATGTGTAATTACTGACTTGGGCTACTTTATGGGAATATGTCAACTACAGTGTTATGCAATTAATATTAAATATTAGTAATGGCAGAATTAGAACTATGGAGGAAGGATTCTTAGTAAATCAAACTTAGATTTCTTAAATGTCCAAGAACTAAAAGAACGAACACGAAAAAACTCAAGAACATAAGTGCCATTTCTTCTTTCAGTCATTTCTTTTAAACGTAAAAGAATTTAAGATGGGTTGTTTTTGCTAGTGCCTTGCCGCTGCTTGTTCTCATGTGTAATTTATTTTTAGTTATTGGCAAACTACCTGGGAATCATTGAATGACTTGTTTGTCGTGTTGAACATTAATCCTTAATAGTTTTAAAATGTCAACAAGTTCTAAACGTATTTAAAAAAAAACTTTAAAATTTCCCGAAAAGTGAGTGTTTGGTTGTTTGTACAGCATTTGTACTATGTACAAAATGAAGATGTAAATGGAATTATATGACAATATGACTCAATATGCCTTTTACTTTTTAGCTGCTCTACCAGTCTGTGAATGATAAAGTGATGCTTTTTATTAATGACAGCTTTTAATTTTTACAAGCCTGACTTTTTGAAATAACTGCTGAAGGGGGAAATTTTACTGTTCCTGAATGGTAAATTAAGGATCTGGGGAGACTGATTAACCGTTTCAGTGATTTTAGTCTTTCAGTAAACTTTATTTTCATCGCACTGAATCAAATTATTGGAGGCCTGAGATGATTCCATAACAATTTATTTAATTGCCTACCGACTTTGGGGTGTATATTTCTGAAAAATGCCTTCATGAGAAAGACCCACTTGGCAAGATCAAGATCTCGTAGATAACAGGGATTGAGGAGCAAACATGACATTAAAAATACTATAAATATGTACTTAAAGTAAGGTAGTAAGGAAGTAAAGGAAGTAAAGTAAGGGAAGGAAGGACACTACTTCCAAACGGAAGTGGAATAATGGACTTGCCTCTTGACAGGCACCCCTTCTCCTGAGTGAGCTTTGTTTCATGCAGTGGTGCAGAACCACCTGCGCCAAAGTATATCCTGCCACACTTCGGTGTTACGCAGACCATACTTCATCTTTTAAAAATTGTTTTTAAGTTTTTAAACTTCATCTTCTTTTAAGATTTTAAAACGTTTTTTGTTTTTGTTTTTTGCATTACAAGCTATCTTTTAGTTTGTGTGTGTGTGTGTGTGTGTGTGTGTGTGTGTGTAGTTTTCCTTTTATCTGGACAAAACACATATGAAACTGCCCAGCCTTTTCACAAATTGCCCTGGGGCTTATGGCTGTGGTTTTCATTGCCTGGTCTTGGTTGGTGTATGCAGTGTCTAACAGGCAGTGTTGAGAAGCCTGGAGGTTTAGAAAGCAGGAGTAAAGTGTCCTTTCGTTTAAGGGGACAGAATGTAACTGTGCACGTATATAAATAGCTCTCACATTTTAAAACTCTGGTAGACAAATAAGCTGTTTTTAGCAAAGGCGATTGGTAAAACCCTCATTGCTAAATGATTACTGAAGGGCCAATCTGTGTATTTCTAGAACTTTTAAATACCTTTTTATTGTGGGGGGTGGGGTGAAGGGGAGTTTCTTTGAATTGCTTTCTTATGATGCTGGTAAGGCGTTTTAGATAATATGGTTGCGTTTAAAATTTTACTGCATAGTGCAAAATTTAAGCTAAAAATAGCCACCTTCTCATTGATTCCATAGCTCTTTAAGGGTTACACACAGCACAAAGTTGAGTTTCTCCCTTCTTTGCTAAGGCAGTCTTGTCAATTATAGCAGGCAGTGAACTAATTATCAAATTGCGCTGCAAAAAAGACCAAGGAATGAACCAAATGCAGTGATAATAGTAAATGTTATAAAATAGTGGTCATTGTAATCTTAAGTGATAAATAACTAACAGATCATTTGTCACTTGGTATAGTTGGCCAGTTCCCATAGCATCTTGGTTTGCGATCGGAGAAAATTTCATCTCACATGCTAGTACTTCTGTTTAATGAATAGCTCATTTTAGAGTTTTTAGAGAAACTTTTGGATGCTAAAAAGATATCAAAGGGGCCTTCTGCTTTAAATTATAGTTATATTTCCTTTTTGAGATATTCATCTATAGTCACTCTTGGGTAAAATCATTTAGAGAAGATTATCACTCAAGTTCATTTAAATTTTTTTTAACATTTATTTATTTGTGAGACATAGAGACAGAGCGTGAGCAGGAGAAGGGCAGAGAGAGAGAGAGACACAGAATCCGAAGCAGGCTCCAGGCCCTGAGCTGTCAGCACAGAGCCCAACGAGGGGCTTGAACCCACAGACCGCGAGATCATGACCTGAGCCGAAGTTGGCCGCTTAACCGACTGAGCCACCCAGGCGCCCCCATTCAAGTTCATTTAGAAAAGTTCAAGAGAATTATTTAAAACTTTAGTAGATGTTTGTTTTTTCTCGGTAGAGGACTTGTATGTATGAGTGATTTTTAATTCTTTATCGAAGGCCTTATTGATTCCAAAATTTCCAGCTGCTTGCTTCATATCTCCATTTGGCTCTCTGAAAGCTCTTTAAAAAAATAAATGTTTTTTTCTCAGTGTTCCCTACCTCAGGCCAAAAGCCTGAGAGGCCTCATGAATGCCTGTTTTCCCTGTACCCTGCGATCAGTCCACCAGGAGGTGCACTGCTCTAGAAATATATCTCTAATCTGACCACTTAGTACCTGTACTATCTAAGTCAAAGTCAGCACCTTTCTTCCCTGACCTATCAGTTTCTTACAGGTTTTTCCTTCAGAGTAGCTGGAATAGCCTTTTAAAAGTACAAATTAGATCATGTATTTCCTTGTCTCAGTTCAGTCCCCCATCCTCACCATGAAATCCCACCTCCTTCCTATAGCCTGAGCAGTTCTACCTCTTAATCTTATTTTCAAATTCTCGCTGCCCTCTTCACTCTTTTCTAGCCTCAGGGACCTTTTTGCTTCTTGAATGAATGTAATTGTGGTTAAAAAAAAAAAAATCAAACACAAGGCAAGAAACAGATACTTCTCATGATAGCTTCAGAATATCTTACTGGTTAGACCAAACCAGAAAATTTGATCCAGATAATGCAAAAATACCCTAGACAAATAAGTTTCTTAGGGTGGGGTATTTTTCATCTTTTTCATAACGCCATATTTTGAATAACACAAGTTGCAACATACAGTTAATGCCAATTTAAGTAATTATGAAAGTAATTCTGAAAAATTCTTGTAGTTTCCTAGATAAATGTTATATCTGATTGTATGTAATACAAATTTTTCTGTAATTATAATCACGAACTCAGTATTTAACAAAAGTTCAATGTAGGACTTTCTTTTTAAAAAAAAATGTTCCACATAGACTTTTATTTATCTCCTTGTAATTTAACTGAATGATGATGAGAATTGTACTCAATTGGCACCATTAATATTGGTATAAAAATAATGATGTAAATGAAGTTTCAGAAGGGAAGGTGAAGGATATGGTATTCAAAGACAGATCGAATCTATAGACAGACAGTAGCCAGCGGAAAAAAGAGACAAATTACCTACATACGTGCTGCATACAGGGAACAGCACTCCAAAGTTGTCTTCTCTCTCATTAGGAACAACGGAAGTCAGAAGACAATGGAGTGACATCCTACAAGGGCTAGAAGTAAAAACAATACCAACCCAGAAATCTACATTCAGTCAAACTAGCCTTCAAAAATGGAGGGAAACATAAAAAGGTTTTCAGATGAGCAAAATGAAAGAATTCACTGCCATTAGACCTGTACAAAGGAAATACTAAAGGAAGTTCTTCCTGCTGAGAGGAAACAACACCAGATGGTAACTTAGATCTATAACTAAACACTGCAGAACGCACATTCTTTTCAAGTGCACAGAGAACGTTGGCCAAGACAGACCATATGTTGTTATACCATAAACGAGTTTTAATAAGATTCAAACGTTTGAAATCTTACATAATGTGTTGTCTAACCACGATGGAATTAAATGAGGTAGTAATAAGATACCTAAAAAAATGTTCAAATATTTGGAAATTAAAAGTAAAATTCTAAAAAATAATAGGTCAAAGAAGTAACAAGGAATTTATAAAATCTTATGAATTGAATAATAATGATCACGCAAAATAAAGTATGTGCAGAGGAGCTAAAACAGTATTTAGAGGAATATGCATAACTGTAAATGCTCACTACAGAAAGAAAAAAAACTTAAAACAATGTATAGTTTCCACCTTAAGGTAGGGAAAGAAAAATACACCGTTATTATACCTATAGTGTATATATATATATATATATATATATACACCAAATATACTGATAGTAAGTAGAAGGAAGGAAATAATAAATACGATAATAGAAACAATAAAAAAGAAGAGAGACTACAAAGAAATGAACAAAACCGAAGAAAAAAATTTTTTTTAATCTTTTAATGTTTATTTACTTTTGAGAGAGAGAGGTGTGAGCGAAGAAGGGGCAGAGAGGGAGACACAGAATCTGAAGCAGGCTCCAGGCTCTGAGCCCTCAGCACAGAGCCCGACATGGGGTTTGAACTCACAGACTGTGAGATCATGACCTGAGCGGAAGTCAGATGCTTAACCAACTAAGCCACCCAGGCGCCCTGAAAATTGTTTTTTATGAAAGGTGAATAAAACTGATAACCCACCAGCAAGACTGATGAAGAAAGGGGAGAGAAAACACATCACTAGTAAGTGGAATGAAAGCGGAAATATTACAAACCCAACAAACATCAAAACGATGTAAGGGAATACTACCAATAACTTTATGTGCTAGCCATTCCTTGGTCCCGATTCTCCAACAATGGTTGAAAGGCAAGGACACGCTTGGGAGGGGAGGGGAAGACAGGGAGCTCAAGCACCTACTGTGTGCTGAGTGCTCTGCTGGGAACTTGACACACCTTTTATTTCATCCCTTGTCATCTCAATGAAGTGTCTGTTATGTGCATTTTTATAGATTAGGAAATCAGGCTCAGGAGGGTAACTAATTTGCCTGTGATTAGATAGCAGGCAAGTAAAGGAACTGGAAACTGCCCCACATCTGTCTCCAGGTTCTATATGCTCCCTTGGCTCTCTATGTGTTGAGCCATACATAGCAGCATTTCTTCCCAGCAAACCAAGGAGAAGACCAAAGGAGCATGTGGAACTGGATTGCCTACGCGGGCTGTCACTAGAGGTGTCTGATGACCATGTTGTTTCCTCCATTTCAATCCAAAATGTAATTATTTCTTAAGGTTTCATGTTCGCAAAACCCATTTTTTTCTATTTGTAAGTGAAATCCTTTTTTTTTAAAGTTTATCTATTTATTTTGAGAGAGAAGGAGTGCAATGTGCATGGGGGAGGGGCAGAGAGAGGGAGAGAGAGGATCTCAGGCAGGCTCCACACTGTCAGTGCAGAGCCCACGAACAGTGAGATCATGACCTGAGCCAAAATCAAGAGTCAGACACTTAACTGACTGAGCCACCCAAGCACCCCTGAAAACCACTGAAATTAAGCAGAAGGTATCATAAAATACACTGAATATTAAGTAGACTTTTCTTTTCCCATGAAGTTGACAGTACCAACCACCCCAGCATGGACATTAATAGCATTTCAGTAATTATTCATTCAGTAATTCATTCTTATGAATGAGGAGTGATAACACTCAGAGAAATAGATTTTATTTTGTTTTCTTCCAGGAACTGTCCTAAAAAATGGCAGTTAAGCTTTTGTATCCTTCCCTCCCTCCCTCCCTCCCTCTCTCTTGCTCCCTTTCTCCATATATATATATATATATATATATATATATACACACACACACACACACACACACACGCACACACATTCGGAGAAGGTTTTTTGTTTGTTTGTTTGTTTTAATTTAATGGCTATTTCTCTATTATATCTGGCAAGTAGAATGTGTCGAGAAAAGATTGTTTCTGTTTGTAGAATGCAAAATATTTTCGAGCATATTTAAAAATAATGAAAGATAAAATTGAATACACTTTTGTAGGCATTCCTTTACACTTCGATTCAGCTTTTATAATACTTAAATATTTACATTAGGGGATGAATTCATAGTGGCTCAGTGATTCATCTTAGAAATACGAAAGTGAAGCTCATGGTAAAACTCTAGGAAAAGAGTATCTTTGCAGGTGTGGAAATATATTTCATATTAAATATATAATGAAAACTGTTATACTAAATTGTTTTTGAGAACAGAGCCTAGATTTTTCTTTTCTTTCTTTCTTCTTTCCTTTTTATTTTTTTGATCCTGGATTTTTTTTCCTACGAGTTTTGTGAATGATCTCTTGTGAGTGCCAAAAGCTTAAATACATCTTTTTTATTTTGCAAAATGTTGAGTTCTATAATCATGATATAATCAGCATGAGCCGTGCTGGAGGACTGGTTGTTTGAAATACCGACTTTTCTGTCAAAGCCATATGATGTCAAGTAGGTGATAGAAGCATTTTCTAGTACAGCTAGCACTGTGTTTGTTACAGGTCATTGTAAACCGGAGGAATTTGCGTTTTCTGACTAGTCAGACCTTGGCAACAATGAGTTCTATCATCAATTGAGGTTTTATTTTTGTTTAGCTCTAAACCATGTTTTGGATTTGTGGCTTTCTTCAGTTGCAATGTGAAAGGGAAAATACTCTCTGAAGTTGTGCTGAAACAAAATTCTGGGGATAAAATGAAATATGAGCTATTCTGTGAAACATGGCAATGTGGACATAGGGAACGAAGCAGCATTAATTAGAAAACTTAATCTCTGGGGTGGCAGCACTACTTTGGTTTGAGATTCACAAACTTCAGTGTGAGTTTAAATGGAATGATGGTCCTTTAAAAAATAAAACGACAATTTCCAGTGTGCATGGCAAGAAATGTAGATCGACCTTATTTTATTAAAACTAGGAAATAAAAAAAAAATCATACAGGGAAAGTCTTCACAGGATATTACCTGCACTCAAAGAATAGCACTTGTATTTTCCGGCTTTAGTCAGTGAGATTTACATAATCCTGTGTCGAGATCCTCTAATGCTGATGTAGGGTGTTGTAATAAATGTAGCAGGCTAAATGGGGGAAAGAAAGTATTTTCAGAACTAGCTACATGTACTTAGGAGTTGTAACTGCCTAAGTCTGGCAAAAATAGATGATAAACAAAGGAAACTAAAAATTAGGGCAGAACATAGGAAATCCTAAAGAAAAAAAGAATCTCAGAGAATGTCCAACACAACTTCCCACTCCCTGTGCCCCCTGGGAAAACGTTTTTGCACGCTCATGAGTGTGCCCACACAAACCCACCCATGGGATGGATACAGGCATCTGCATAAGAACCAGTAAGGGTTTGTAGGCCTAGAGCAAGAAGAGACTAGAGTCTACTCTGCCTGTGCCAAGATCTCTTTTTCAAAAAAGTGAGTCCACAATAAAATGAGAACAATGAGAGTGTTGTTTCCCCTCCCTTATAGAGTGGAAATAGAAACTCTTCAAACTTCCACATTCCTCCTTGGGAAGGACAGTTTTTTTATTCTGTGATTTTGTCTATCTTTTTACACACGTTTTTCTCTTATTAATGGCTTATGTTCATTGGCTTTTGTGTTAATGTCTTTGTCAACAAGGCAGCCTGGTGTTAATCATCCATTTCTTTCTTTTTTTTGCGTGTAGGAGATTGTACCAATTCATAAAATGGTGCTATATATTACACAACTGAATTGTCAACCTAGATGGGTCCCCAAGAAGATATTAATAGGAACAGCCTGTACTAAGAGGAGTGTTCCAAGACAGTTCAAGTTTTTCAGTGATTTTTTAAAAATCTTATGCAGGGGCACCTGGGTGGCTCAGTCAGTTGAGCATCTGACTTCAGCTCAGGTCATGATCTTGCAGTTTGTGAGTTCGAACCCCACATTGGGCTCTGTGCTGACAGCTCCGAGCCTGGAGCCTGCTTTGGATTCTGTATCTCGCTCTCTCTCTGCCCCTCCCCCGCTCGTGCTCTATGTCTCTCTCAGAAATAAACAAACATTAAAAATTGTTTTTCATTTAAAAAAATCTTATACATGTCATGGTTTTAAGTATGGTGGAGCTAAGGAATTAGGAATTCACTTACAAGTACTATTGGGCCATTGAAGTACAAACTAGGTAATTAATTTCAAAGAGATACATTTTTGCAGGGTTTTTTTTCCTTCCCTTTAGTTCATTTTTTTTTTTTTTTACCATTTGTTACGGTTTCCTGCTATTCTGTTTAAGGAAAATAGAGAATGCGAAAAGTGAAAATCCAGTAAAGATGTGTAGCCAGCATTTATGATGCTAGACACCATTCTAAACTTTTTACCTGGGTTATTTCAAAACTGTAACCAAAAAACGATACTATCAAATAGAACCCACCGTGGGCCGGATTTTACAGATGAAAGAACTGAGACACAGAGAAGCTTAGCAACCTGATCAAGATCACACAGCTAGCAGGTAGCCCATTTAAACGTTGGTCATGTGTTCGTAGACTGCCTAATTTCTCTAAAATCTGTCTGACAGAAAAACAAATACTGTATCTCTAGTAATAGTTGAAAAATACTTCTATTAAATATTTGTAAGCATGCTTACACAGAATTTGAAGCACTGAAATTAGTTTTAGGATGACTTTTGAGTCTGTTTTAATACCCTTGTATCGATAGAAAAACAAGTGCTGCATATAATCCCTAGTTGAACAATCCTCTGTATTTTCAAGCAGCAAAACAACTTTGTAAGCATTTTAAATTATGAAATTATGCAACAGTTGATATTATCTCAAAGTTTGGCCAGGTTTTTTTTTTTTTTTTTTGATGTAAGTAGGCATTATTTGTAACATCATGTTTGTGACATTGTTATTTGGGTTTTTTTCTTCAAGAATTATAAGATTTCATTCTATACAATTTAAAAGTTTGTACATAATCTAAGTTTTTAAATATCAGTTAATTTCCATATTAATGATACGAGAAATTTGGCAAGCAGACTTTCTGACTTACTTTACAATTGTTTAAAGACAATAGAAATAAGTAAATTGTTAGATGCTATGCCTGTATGTTGTGAGTTCTGAGTCTGAAATGTTTGATCTTTGATTAGATGTCAACTTGCAGTGTTATTTCCCAGCACTGGTTAATAAATTTATTCTGTAAGACAACCTTGCCTAAGAAATAAAAATGCAAGGAAACTTTTCTATATTTTAATATCCCTTAAAACTTTTATTTTTACTATGCTCTAGAATTTAAAATCAATATTAAATATAAAAGAAGTGGACTAATGAGTTAATTGTATACATCTCAAAAATTACATTATCAACAAACACAAACAAAAGCTATAAATGGACATGATTCATTTTGATGATATAGATACTTAGAGGAGGGATATAGGTGTCAAATTTTTATTGCCTACTTGACTCTGTTAAAAATAACAACATCAAGAAAGCACAGCTATTATTCAGTGCTGGATTGGTTTTAGTCACTAGCTGATTTCCGTGGACTCATTCTGTGCTTGTTTTTTAGTTTTACTAGTGAATATTTTATTTGAATGAATTGTGAATAGATTTGAGGTATTCATAAAACCTTTAGGGAAATTGTATCTCATTTTGGGGGGCACTGGAGCATTTTGGGGTTGGTAATTTGCAGGCCTAAAGACTGGATATTGTTTGCTGGCCTTACAACTCGAGTCCTCAGGAGAGGAGCTGTTCTGTCCTTGAGCTGGAAGTTTCCCTCTAGGCATGGGAAAAAGTAGTAAACATCACATCTTTTTTCCCCTCAGCTTTATTTTTCACTTCCTATTTTCCTAACCTTGTTATTGTACCATCGTTATATTTCCTATTAATTGTGCTTAGTTCCATGGGGAGAAGAAAACGGAGAAATAATGGTTCTTAGTTAGGTCATTTGCTCACACTGATATTTCAGGGAAATCGGTTAATCCTGTTTTCAACCTCCACCGTTATGATGGAGGTTGCAGGAACCTCTAAACTGTCAGAGTGAGAAACTTGTTCATGACCTCTTAACAGCTCAGAAAAAATTGGATGCAGTTTAACACCATCTGTGAATTCTTTTGAGACTCTGTCACATCTTCTTTCTTTACTATTCTTCCTTGTTCCTCCCAATTAAAGACCCCCTCTTAAAAACAAAACAAAACAAGAAACAATCCTTTCCTCTTTATTTTTTTTTAAACAATGCTTTCCTCACGGCCTTTTAAACATTTGCTGTTTCTTCCATTTATCTTTAAAAACTAATGATTTTATGAGCCACTTAAGTATCATCCGGGGAACTTGTTCGTTGACTTTGAAATTCCCTTTAGTTGTGAAGTTTATTATTGAGTTGCTTGGTAGAAGCTTGGGAGCCCAGTGTGACTCCTGATGAAATTTTTCTTGGTCTTAAAGATGAACAGATGCCACTTCTTTCAAAGACAGCTATTGTCCGAAAATGTTAACTGAGTACTTTTTAGAAGGCTTTTAGAAAATACAAGTTTTACATTTCAGATCTCTTATGGTGTTTTAGAAATCACAGCAAACAGTAATTTTTTTCTTCCAAGATTCTGAACGACTTTAAGGTAACAGACCAGTTCTCTGCTGTGAAGCTTGAGATTGGAGAGACTATGTAAAGTTCTAACTCCTAAATTCCTTTGGTCTATTTGCTCCACCCCAACTCCTTTTTCAGAAATTTGAAGGAAGAAATGACATATTACTGAAGCAGCACATACAAACAGTTCTAGGGATTTGTAATCTTATTTCTGATTGACAGATGAAGGCCTAATGCTCAATATCAGTTAAGAGTAAGGTATGACTGAGCATCATAGTTTTGTGTAATTTGGTCAAAACTTCCCGAAGTTAGGATGCTAATTTAACAAGGAAAAAAAAGTTAAAAAGTGGACCCAAACTAAAGATTGTTTTATATGAACACAAAGGAATGTTGGAAAGAAATAAAGTTTAATAAACAGTTTATAATTTGCTTGAGATAAGGAAGGCTATGGGAATAACAACTGATTAATTCAAAAGTAGTTACCATTCTGATGAGATTAAATACTCTGAATTACACTTGTAAAAGTGTCAAGAGTATAAGAAAGTGGACATGTTAGCAATTCTATGGTATTTTCATTGGTTCTTATCATAAGGGGCTTTTGGCAAGCAGATCTGGGTCTTCCTTGTTATCTTTCGTGGGGTAGGGATCTGTTGATACCTTTTTCCATTGCTGCATTTTGGATTTGGGATTTCTGGATCTGATTTAGTGGGCTTGCTATAAATTTTTACTTGTTTTCTAATGACCCCTCTAAACTTCTGAATTTAATTTTGTAAATGCCAGTTTAATGGGTAGTTCTGACTTTCCTAGAAAAGTAAAAATGAACCAAAATTGACCCAAGAAGAAAAAGAACTCAGATCTTCCTGTAGTTTCAAAGAAATGGAGCCAATAGCTTATCTTCTCTTAGAGACAGCAGGCACAATTGATTGCGTGGGTAAGTTCTACCAGAGTTCAATGTTTTATATACTTGTAGCCGAGAAACTTGTATAGAGAGTAGAAGAAAGATCCTGGCCCATCTCATTTGATGAAGTTACTACAACCTCAAAACCAGACAAGGACAATACAAGAGGAGAAAACTGTAGACCAAGCTCACTCGTAAACTTAGATGCAAAGTTCTTATAGCAGATTCAGTCCAGAAATATCAAAGACCAAGTTGGAGTTATTCCAAGAATAGCAGATTGGTTCAACTCTGGACAGTCCATTAATATAAGTCATTATATTAGCTGACTAAAAGAAGAAAAACTACACAGTCATCTCAGTGATTGTGGAAAGAATATTTAGTAATTTTTAGCACCTGCTTATAATTAAAAGAAGGAAAAAATTCTTAGCAAATTAGTAACTTCCTTTACTTGATCAAGGCCATCCACCAAAAATCTACAACAAACATTATATTAATGGTAAATGTTGGAAGCATTATTTTTTAAATCAGAAACCAGGGTTCCCACTGTAACTGTTTATACTTGTTATACTAGATGTCCTAGCCAGCACAGTAAGCCAAGAAAAGAATTGAAAATTTGTAAAAACAGGAGAAAAGAAGAAAGAAAAGTGTCATTTATGGATGGCGAATATGATTTTCCACAAAGGAAACCCACCTTAATTCCTGTATTGCTTATTAGAATTAATTGGAGAGTTTAACATTATTGCTATAGACAAACCTCAAATACAAACTGAAAATACAAAAAAAAAAAACTTTAGTATCTACAGTAGCAATTACAATAGTAAGTCTTTGTTTAATGTATAGATTCAGTTCAACCTCAATCAAAATCCAAACAGACTTTTTCCTTGAAACTGACAAATTGATGCTAAAATGTTTTAGAAAGTAAAAACCCCCAATACTCCAAACAGGAAGAATGAGACGAGGCACAATCTCTTCTTCAAACTAACACAGAAGGAGAAGTGCACGTGCAGATAATGTTGGCATCGCTTGTGCAGCACTGAGAGCCTCGGCCCTGCCACTCACCTGCAGAGCCATGGGACCAGACCAGGTGAATTCAACTTGACTTACGCTCCTAGTATGGTCATTCCTCCTGTCTCATAGAGCTGCTTTCAAGGATTAAGTGGAAAGGAATGTATAAATCGCTAATACAGGGAAGGTTTTGACTGACGGTGGTTCAGAGCAGTGACCACAGAGCTAGATGGCTTAGATTCAAATACGAGTTCCAAGGGCACCTGGGTGGCTCAGTCAGTTAAGCATCTGACTTTAGCTCAGGTCATGATCTCCCAGTTCACAAGTTCAAGCCCCGCATCGGGCTCTGTGCTCACAGCTCAGAGCCTGCAGCCTGCTTCTGATTCTGTGTCTCCCTCTCTCTCTGCTCCTGCCCTGCTTGGCTCTGTCCCTCTCTTCCTCAAAAATGAATTAAACCTTCAAAACAATTAAAAAAAAACCACACAAATATGAGCTCCATCCCTTATTTGTTGTATGAGCCGATGGGCATTTGGTCTTCCTCTGCTTCAACTTCCTCATCTGGAAAATGAGGGAAATAACCATTTGTTTGTTTTGTTTTGTTTCATTTTGTTTTGCAAAGTGTTATTGTGAGGATTAAATGAATGAGTTACTTCATGTAAAACAAGTAGAACATTATCTGGAACACAGTACTCAGGAAGTATTAGCTGTTACTGTTTGTATTTCTTTACATATTTTTCTTTTTCTCAAAATACTTTAATCAGTGTGTCATCTTTTGACAATACCTCATATTAGGTTTAATTCAGTGTTAAAATGCTGGTGTTCACACAGTAGATATCTGAAGCGATAAGAACAACAACCAGAATGGCAGCAGGTTTATTTAACAAATGAATACTGAGCACCTACCGTAGGCCGGGTTTAAAGAGGACCTATCAGGCCAAAGATATGGTTTAGTGAAGACAGACATTTGTGGATGAATGTTGTGATTTTCAAGACACCAGTACAATGGCAATACACACACAATACAATCCGAACATAGAGAAAAATGTGCCTGAATGAACCTAAGAAAAGCAGTCCAGAAGCCTCCTAAAGAATGTAGGATTTTCTTGGAGATTTGAAGAATGAGTAGAGGTGTCCTGGACACGTCAGCAGCTAAGCCAAGGCTGATATGACTGGAATTCCATTCATAGGAAGGAGGTGTTTAATAACCTTGGTGGCAACAGGATGTGTGTTGATGGAAAGACACTATCAGACACAGATGAAGAATTTCGTTTCACTCAGAGAAAGTGATACAGAAACTTATGGAAACAAATCCAGTGAGGACACAGCATGCTGTCACGTGGAGGTATAGCTTTGCATTTTCCTGTGGAGTCAGGCAGCTGTGGATTGATTCCAGGCCCAAACACTTCCCTTTGCCTTTGTCCTGACCCCCTCTTCCTCCTGGAGATTGTCCTTCTGGAAACTGACTCCAAGCCCGCCTGCTGATCCAGAGCGACTGGCCGGTGCAAAAAAACCACAGCACAGTTCTGAATGGTATTCGCTGTGAGACTGAGGACCTGAAGGTCAGTTTCCAGAAGCATTGCTCATTAGGCCAAGCGCCAGCCCATCTGAGACCTGTTCATGAAATTTCTTCACCCACGAAGCCGAACTTGGGTTCTCAAGCCTCTCCTGTCATTTAAGTTACATAACTAGCAGCTTATTCTGAGATTTGCTCCTCAGTCCTTCAACTGGTCTTCACCACCAACTTTTCTTTTCCAAGGGGAGAAAAAGGCTTTAATTAAATAGACGGGGCTTAGAGTCTGTTACACAATAGCTATGTTTTCTTGGGAGAGTTATTTTCCTTTATAAATTTTAATTTCCTTATCTGAACAATGGAGATGATCAATCTAACATGTAGTGATCATATGCAGTAATGTATGCCGAGTGCCTGCTACATTGCCAAATGCATGACAGAAAAGCAGTAAGTTATTTGTAGGATTATTTTTTCCATAATCTAAAATTGGACCATATCCGATATTAAACGTATCTGCTCCTTCCCTGACAGTGTTCTGTGCTTCACAGTGCTAATGATTTTCTGTTACCTTTTTGTTCGACATATCCCTCATGATAAAGCATGTTTCTCTTAAGATTTCGGTTGAGTACACTGAAACCTAAAAAGTCTCCAGATGTGTCTGTTAATGACTACAAAAATAACTTCTAGTGAAAAATGTCAGTATCATACAGAAAGGGTAACAAAACTACAAAATATATAGATGTTTTGAAAAACGTATAATATATTTGTGTTCTGTTTTAATATGGGGCATGCTATAAACGTCCAAATTGACATTTGTTCTCTACAATTTTAATATTACTTCGTTTGTTACACTAGTTCCTCCTTATAAACTTTTTGGCTATTTTCTGGTTTGCTATTTAAAATATAGATTATTGGCAGTGAATTTGAGGATCAAGAACACATTTACATACGGTCACCTGGGTGGCTCTGCCAGTTAAGTGTCTGACTTCATGCTCAGGTCATGATCTTGCGGTTCGTGGGTTCGAGCCCCATGTCGGGCTCTGTGCTGAGAGCTCAGAGCCCGGAACCTGCTTTGGATTCTGTGTCTCCCTCTCTCTCTGCCCCTCCCCCACTCACACTCTGTCTCTGTCTCTCAGAAATAAATATTAAAAAAAAATTTTAAAAGAATGTATTTACCTACTATTTTTGTCTCACACTTTTTCTCTAGCCACTTTTATTAAAATATTTTTCTCTGAAATGTTTACCTGATGCATAACAGTGAATTTTAGTTCTTTTAGAGAGGAAGTAGTTTTCTTGGGTATTTTAGCCTGTCATTTATTTCATCTATAAAATGTAGCTCATAGTATTTCACTGTGACGAAGTGAAAAGTAAGTTCTTTAAGTATCTGCATAGCACCTACTGCAATATCAGACACGTAGTAGGCACAGAATAAGTGACCATTTCCTTCTCCTTCTTCTCTGTCCGCAACGTTGAGTTGGGGCACAAACTGGTTGTAGGAGATAATAGAAAGAAAACTGCCTTATCCATTAGGGCCATTTAGAAAGTAAAACTATCTGTCGGGGATATCATCCCACCAGGCAAGTTGTTGGACTAGAGTGACTTCTCGATTTCATTCAGATTCTGTAATTTCAAGATTCTGAAGCAGTAAAAACAACCGGTAGGCCTCGTTAGGTAGTACAGCCTCAGATTTAGGGTAATTTAGTTTGACAGTTAAATCCTGAAACAGATGTTAAAACATTTACAAACCTCAGTGAGCTATTTTTTAATTGAGCGCCCAATCATCTTAAGAACTAAAGTTATACTTGATTATCTTAGATTTTCCTTGAATCATAATGATTTAATTTGTAAATGAAAAGTAATTCTAGTTCTGTATCATTAAACGACATAATATTCAGCGAAACCCGAACCCAAACGGGCTTTTTTTAAATTTCAGTTTGCTTCCGTGTTTTTTTCCATATTACATGGTCATTATTCTAATTCTTCACGAGGGTAAAAATATGCTTCTTTCCATCAGAACTTCCCAGCAACGACCAGGTCCATATTTTATGATTATACGATGGGTAACAACAAAAGCAAATGTGTTTATGATGCCCGTTCTTCATTCACTCTGTCCTCACTCTTAATTAATGGAGAGAATTATGAAATCAAGACACTTCCCACAAGGAGTTCTTAAAATAAAGTGCCTCATACCAGCAACATTTGTCTTGTGATTTTTGCTTTCTTTGCCTAGAAGTACTGGCAGAAAGGAGAGGAGAGAGCTCTTACTTGTTTTGATCTCTCAGTGGTAGCAAGCTATTGTTTCCCGGCTTCTTGGGCACGGGTTTTGTTCCAGAAAGCTTTGTGGACTGGCTCCTTGAGCACAGACTGCTGTGACCTTGGATTGCAATGGAGGGCAGAGACCATTTAGGAGCCCTGAACAGTGCGGTTCTTATTCTGTTTGTTTTTGGACATTCTGAGTTGGCTCAAATCAGCCTTCCCAGAAGAGAATCTTGGGGTGGGGCTTAGAATCAGAGCAGCGCTTCTCCAAGGATGAAAAAGATTTATGCTATCAGCCTTTTATATTAGGTACTCTCTCTGGGCTTGCTCTAACTCTCTAAAAAGTTTTCCTTCCAAGTCCTCTCAGGCTTCATGGAGCCGTCAGGGTCAGATGTGGCCTTCCTCTCTGCCCGGGCTTCTAACACAAACTTGGGGCCTTGGCAGTGATTCCCTCAAGGGTCAGACTTGACTGAGAATTTGAAGACCCCTGTATTAGTTTTCATTGCTGCCACAACAAATTACCACAAATGTAGTGGCTTAAAACAACATAAATCTATTATTTTTCAGTCCTGTACATCTGGATTCAACACGTCTCACTGGGCTAAAGTCAAGACGTTGGCAGGGCCGCGTTCCTTTCTGGACGATCCTCTAGGGGGCCATCCTTGCCTTTTCCAGCCTCTAGAAGCTGGTTACATCCCTTGGTTCATGGCTCCATCTTCCTCCATCTTCAGAGCCAGCAGTGTTGCATCTTTCTGTCTTCTTCTGTCATCTCCGCACCCTCTCTCTGACCACAGCTGGGAAAGTTCTCCAAATTTAAGGATTCATATCCTCAGATTGCCCCTACCCGAATAATCCGGGTACTAGTCTCGTCTCCACATCCTTGATCTTGATCCCTTCTGTAAAATGCTTTTTGCTGTGTAAGGTAACATTTCCACAGTGTCCGGGGATTAGGACAGGGACATTTTTCAGAGCAATTACCCTTCCTACCACAGTTCGCTTCCCTTTTTGTCGACAAGTCAAAAGGGGCCCGAGGGAGACCACCGTCTCTCTTCTTCCTCATAGCGGGCCCACGATATAGTTATTTTAAAAGCAAAAAACCCAGTGCCTAGATAGAGGCTTCTCAGCCTGTTACCCTTCTGTTTAATAGACCGGAATACTGGCTGTGTCTCCCTCTAATTGCCACCAGCAGCTCTAGGTCTTGCTTTGACATGTTTTCTCCCCTTAGTCCTCAATATGCCAGTGTTCTGTCCTTCCTGTGACTTTCCTCAACTCCTTGCATTAGTACGTACACTGTGCTCCCCAGAAATGGCAGTAAAATCCCAACGATGGTGGGCGTTTGGGCAATAATTCACAACCCTATTACCTCCTACTTCTTCCCACTGAAGCTTTTTCTATCGAGAGCAGGTTGGGGCTGCTAAAACCAGATGAGAAATTGAATCTTAATCACTCAAATGTGCAAAGTATAAGGATAATCAGATAAAAAGATTAGGGCCCCCGCCCTCAGGAAGCCAACAGTCTATTAGACAGACGTACTGTGTGATCATTGCTATTACAAGACAGCTGGATGGGTATGTGTGTACATTTATATATGTCCACGTGTGTGTGTTCTAATGGGAGCTCAGGAAAGATATGCCCTCAGATCTCCCTGGGGGATTCAGAGTACAGTTGTCCAGAGGCAGCTAGGGTTGGGCAATGATAGTGTGACCAGGTGAACCAGAGAAGTCTGCTTTTACCCTATCTTTATGGAAAGAGTTACGCCTGTGGAATTTTTGATGTGGAGAAGAATTCTATGTCACAACTTGCATTTTTTTCTTTCTCATCCCTTACTTTTAAAGGAAACCAATAGGATTCATGATACTGGCAGACACCTTACCAAGCGTGTGTTCTTGCACAGATTTCTTAACCTATCTTTAGTTTTTCCATTGGCGGCACCCATCTCACTGAATTGTTGTGAGGTTTGAATGAGTTAATAATATCAAGCTTTTAGAATGGCATACAGCATACAAAAAACATTCAACGATGGTCGTAATATATTACTGTCACCATTTATCATCATCATCTCTCTTGAATTACTCATCACTTTTCTGTCATCATAATATGGAAAAAATGTCTCGATTCAGGCCAGCTTTTCTCTCTTATTTATGCTTTATGAGTTGCCTCTAGACGCATAAGGAACCTAGAGGTCCTCTGATTGTATTGCATAAGTGAGGTCTTGTGAATGCAACCTACAGACAGGGAAATGTAATATAGGGATTGTCAGTTTCCGCAAGATAATTTATATTAGGAAGATAGCTCACATTTTTCTGTAAGCATTATATGTTTATAAATTTGGTGAGATAATATGGAGAGTGATAATTTAAAAGAAACTGATTTTTGCTATGATTAAACTATATCATTAGTGTTAAATGTGACCTTAGAGTAGATTCTTTAAAATATTAATAAGATTGCAGAATCAATTCTTTTGTGGAGTTGGGTTATTAGCCACATGTTGTATTTTGTTATAAATCTTTACTGAAATAGGAAACATTGTATACATACTGCTAAATGAATATATTGCTAAATTTTAAATGTACCAAATATAAGCACTTTCCCCTTAGTCTCAAATGAGCAAAATGAAATCTGACTCATACCAAAGGGAACACGTTTGTTTTTTTAATAGAGAAAGCATGAATTCAACTTTCATGAAAGCATTATAAATAAGGCTAAGTCCTTTTTTTCTACCAAATTTGATAGAGTATGTTTACATTTTGAAATTTGCTTTACTTAACATTATCATATTATAAGCAGTAACCAATATATCCTTACATTATTTTCCTCTAGCTTCTTTATTATATATGTAAATAAATGTTTTCTTATAACATTTATATATGTGCAACAACATTTTGAAATGTAGAGTCTTCTCAGACTTACATTTTGGCCACTGAATAAATTAAACCATTGATAATCTCACAAAAATGAGATGTTTCCACACTGTACCTGGGATATGCTCCCCCCCAAAAGTATAAGGTTAATAAAAATCCAATAAAAGTGCCCAGAGACAGTATACTGGTACCAGGATAGAGTCTATTATGATCTAAGCAAGCTCACATTATGAAAGTGGTGACATCTTATAAGAAAAAGAATTAGTTTATCTAAAGCTGATAGCATTCATTTCACGTGCCGCTCCTGTCACTCTGGGTAGGAGCTGTCTCTAGTGTGTGTCAAGAAGGCTACTGCATTCAGAGAAACAGAGTGCCACTGTCCGGTCTGCCTCCGATGGGGAACGTTGGCAGTGGGTGCAGAGCGGCACACATTTTTCCATCCTTAAATGTCTGGGCAGGAAGGGACATAGAGAGTAGTAGACCCCGCATCTTCCGACTCATAACTTGGGATCTTTCCCCAATTGTGTTGAGTCACCTTTCCTGGAAAACCCTGTCTATAGTCCTAGCCTTTGTCAGGGAGGATTACCTGAACAGGACATCTGTGGAATGGTCATAGTAATTTTTGTTTTCCTTTTCACCTTGATAAGTGTGGTCACCATCTTGTCACCAGACAGTGTTATTGAAATATTATTGTTTTCCCTGTGCTGTACTTTGCATCTCCCTGACTTATTTTATAACTGGAAGTTTGTACCTCCTAATACCCATCAGCTATTACATCCGTACCCTCACCCACCTCCCTTCTGACAAACACCATTTTGTTCTCTGTGCTTAAGAGTCTGGTTTCTTTGTTCGTTTATTTGTTTTGATTTTTAGATTTCACATATAAGTGAAATCACATAGTATTTTTCCTTCTCTGTATCTGACTCATTTCACTTAGCAGTATACCCTCTGGGTCCATCCATCTTCTCACAAATGGCAAGATCTCATTTTTTTTATTGTTATGTAATATTCCATTGTATGTCTGTATATATATACATATATACATCCCACATCTTCTTTATCCATTCATCTGTTCATGGACACTCGGGTTGCTTCCATATCTTGGCTATTGTAAATAATGCTGCAATTAATACAGAGGTGTATATAATCCTTTTGAGTTAGTATTTTTATTTTTGGGGGTGTGGGGTAAATACCCAGTAGTGGAATTACTGGATCATATGGTATTTCTATTTTTAATTTTTTGAGGAACTTCGTACTGTTTTACAAATTGTCTGCACCAATTTGCATTCCCCAAAACAGTGCATGAAATTTCCTCTTTCTACACATCCTTGCCAACACTTGTTGTTTCTTGTGTTTTTTATTTTAGCCATTCTGACAGATGGGAGGTAGTATCTCATTGCAGTTTTGATTTGTATTTCCCTGATGATGAGTGATGTTGAGCATGTTTTCATGTGTCTGTTGGCCATCTGGATGTCTTCTTTACAGAAATGTCTGTTCATGTCTTCTACCAGCTTTTTAATCATATTGTTTGCTTTTTGGTATAGAGATGTATGAGCTTTTTATATATTTTGGATATTAACCCCTTATCAGGTATCTGCTCCCATTCAGTAGATTGTTTTTTTGTGTTGTTGATGGTTTCCTTCACTGTGCAAAATCTTTTTAGTTTTGCTTCTGTTTCCATTGCCTGAGGAGACATATCTATAAATATGTTGCTAAGGCCGATGTCTAGGATTGCGGACTATATTTTCTTGTGGGAGTTATGGTTTCAGCATTCACATTCAGGTCTTTAATCCATTTTGAAATTATTTTTATGTATGGTGTAAGAAGGTGTTCCAGCTTCTCTCTTTTGCATGAAGCTGTCTGATTTTCCCTACACCATTTATTGAAAAGACTGTCTTTTCCCCATTGTATATTCTTGCCTCCTTTGTCATAGATCTATTCACCATATAAATGTAGGTTTATTTCTGGGCTCTCTATCCTGTTCCATTGATCGATGTGTCTGTTTTTGTGCCAGTACCATACTGTTTTGACTGTAGCTTTGTGGATTGCTTTGGCTATTTGAGGTCTTTTGTTGTTTCATATAAATTTTAGTATTATTTTTTCTACTTCTGTGAAAAAACTAGTTCTGTATTTTAATAAGGATTACTTTGAATCTGTAGATTGGTTTGAGTAGTATGGACATTTTAACAATATGAATTCTTCTAATCCATGAACATGGTATATCTTTCCATATGTTTGTGTTCTTATAGTTTTGTGTTATGTTTCTTTTAGTTTTCAGAGTATAGGTATTTCATTTCCCTGATTAAGTTTATTCTTAGGTATTTTATTCTTTTTGGCACAGTTGTAAAAAGGAATTGTTTTCTTAATTCTCTTTCAGCTACTTCATTATTAGTTTATAGAAAATGCAGCAGATTTTTGTGCACTAATTTTGTATGCTGCAACTTTACTGAATTCATTTATTCTAATACTGTTTTGGTGGAGTCTGTAGAGTTTTCGATATTTAGTATCATGTCATCTGCAAATACCGACAGTTATGCTTCCTTCCCAGTTTGGCCTCCTTTTATTTTTTCCATGATTGCTACAGCTAGAACTTCTAGTACTAGATTGAATAGCCATGGTAGTTTCACTTACATGGATATAGATGAATCGCCATCCTGGTGGTCATGAAGATGATGTTAGATTCCTAACGTAGGAGCTTGATAAGGGCTGTATCCAATACTTAGCTCTTTTGAAACCTAAAAATGTATATGTTTCATGAACATATCTGTAACTTATTGAATCCTCAGAAACTTTCAGAGAACCCAAATTTGCCTAAATTTTTTAAAAAGGGATGCTTAAATGAAAGATAATTCTTCATAAATCATCATCATCTTTAATGTATTTCAACTAATATAAAGCAGGAAAATAACATCTCATATTCTCAAGAGCTATAAAATATTCAAGAGTTATCAAAACATAAAGTAGTCCTTTCCTGATTTTCTGTTTCTATGTACTCCCAGTTACATTTTGTAAAATGTAAACAATTACATGTGAGATTTCCCATAGAAAAATGTGATCTGAAATCAAACGTGTTTCCTTGTCTAATATGCATATTGTAGCATTCTGATGAATATCGAATGTTAAATGAGCTCAGCAGATATTTACATGGAGTCTACCACATGTGTTTGGCAGTAGGGAAGCAGTGATGAGTAGAATATGGTACTTGCCTTCAAGGAACATTCACTTAAGAGGAGGGATGCTCTAATTTGTATCATCACTATATAGAGCATGTAATGTGTATACTTTTTAGCAGCTAAGAGGTGAGTAGTTTTTCAGAATACTGCCATCATTTCTCCTTTATTTACTATGAAGCTGTCATTTTCACGTCCATGGAAGCCAGATGTGTGTGTTTTAAACAGAAATAAATTCACTAGGAACTGGGAACTGCTTAGCCACCTTTAGTTAGAGGAGACTTTGCCACTGTGACTTGCGGTTGTGTGGAAATGGAAAGCAGAGCCACTGGGAAATATATTCACAGCAAGAAGACTTTAAAGTTGCAAAAATAACATGAATCAAGAATAGTATAAAATTATAATTTGTCCATCATCACCAATAAACATTCATGGAAAACCCCAAGTGACTGGCTCTGGATTTTACATTTTAGGTTAAGCTTGCTTTTGCCTTCTGTTTTTGCTGTCCTCTAATTGCCCAACATGGTCTCTGTCAATTTGCCTAATGATTTTTTTTTATACAGGCTGGTGTGTCCAGGGATTAAAAAAAAATGTTTTTAACCTCATTTTGGTGGATTCATAACAGTGCATAAAAGAGCATATCAGTTAAGAACTCAGGCTCTGGAAATGGACAGAGGCTTTCAAATACTGTTTCTGACACATGCAAACAGGGCTAGTGACCTGACTTTATGCCTCAGCTTCCTTGTCTCTAAAATGAGGATAATGAAGCTTCTTTCCTCTCTCAGGGTGCATGAGGATTAATGACATAATGCAAGTCAGCTGAACACTGGTACCCTGGTATATGCTCAGTGGGTCTGGCTATCTGTTTGTGAAAGTATTATTAGTGTTCTTTCAGTTACAGAAAGATACCTTCTTAATTTGCTTTCTGCTTTGGAACTATTATCTCTTGAAGTATTGTGTTACTTGTGAACACAGAACACAAATAGGCCTATTTTTAATGATCATTTTTGTCTCTGAAAATGCACAGAAAAGAAAGAAATTCTGTTATCTCGGATTTTCTTTTAACGCACACATCACCTCCCAAACAAAGCAATGTTAAGACACAATAACACCTGACAGGAGTTTTTCCGAATCAGGTTAATAAGTGGCTTTACACATTATAGAGACCCATTTCCAACTGTTCTGTGGTAGAGAGGAATTTTATGACCATTTTGTGTGCAGTGATTTCTCCTCTCTCCTCTTTAGTATTTCCCTAACATATACTTTCTCGAGCAGTATTGCTTCCCTTAAAATTCTGGCACGTTAACTATCATAAGTTACATATTCCTAGAGCTCTTTTCTGCACATTGATTTCATTCTTCTCTTTTTCCAAATTTAGGGGACATTTGGTGAAAAAAAGTATTATTTCCCCTCTTTTTGCTATTTTCTACCAGTCTAGCTTAAGGGAGAGTCAGCTGAGAAAAATTCATTGACTCCAGTGATTCAGAGGTCATTTTTAGCAGCTGCACAGTGGTACAGTGGTTCTCAATCCTACCTGTATGGTAGAGTCTCCTAAGGTGTTTAAAACTCCTGTTGACCTGACAGTGCAATCAGAGCCTTTGGGGTTTGGGATTGAGACATCAGTTTTGAAGCTCTTCAAATTATTTTAATGTGCAGTCAGGAGTGAGCCCTACCCTGAGAAAGTGTTATGTAAGACATAGTTAGATTGGAGTAATTGCAGGAATGAGTGGCAGGGGAAGAAACCAAGACAGGAAATGCGGACTTTGATTTTGTTAAGTTTTCATGGGTAAAGGAAGAAGAGAGATGGGACTGTACCTCTAGGAGCTATAGCTTGCACGCATCAATAACAACTTAGTAACATACATGTGTTAGCATACATAGCAGGGAGGCTCAGCCAGTCCCTTAGGGCGGTGAATTGACAATTTAGGGGTCAGGGATGAATCTGCAGTTTGTAAAACCACTAGGTAATTTTGATACACCTGTCCTTTCCCCAGTACCCTCCCTGCTGTCCCCATCCTTCTCTCTTTATCCTCCAGCCTCTGTCTGTGGTCACCTTGTCCTTTTCCTTCTTAAATCCAGTGGGAGGGGACTGGGTATCAAATGCTTGATATCAGAGCTGACTTCTTTCATGGTTGCCCTCTGGCTCTAGCAGTTCCAAGCAAGTGTTCTAGATTCACCCTCATTAGACCATAAAAGTCCTATTTTCTGGAGTGCCTGGATAGCTCAGTCAGTTGAGCATCCAGTTCTTGATTTTTGGTTCAGGTCATGATCCCAGGGTTGTGGGATCGGGCCCTGCATCAGGCTCTGTGCTGAGCATAGAGCCTGCTTGGGATTCTCTCTCTCTGCTCTTCTTACCTGCTCTCTCTCTCTCTCCCTCTCTCTCTCTCTTAAAAAAATAAAAATAAAAATAGGGCCACCTGGGTGGCTCAGTCCAACTCTTGGTTTCAGTTCAGGTCGTGGTCTCACGATTCCTGATTTTGAGCCCCATGTTGGGCTCTACACTGGCAGTGTCGAGTTTGCTCTCTCTCCTTCTCTTTCTGCCCTTCCTGCTCCCTCCCCCTCTTTCTCTGTCTCTCTCTACCAAAGTAAGTAAATAAACTTTAACAAAGTAAAAAATAAAATAAATTAAAAAATTTTTTAAAGTCATATTTCCTGAACCAGAGGCTAAAGTCAGAATAGAATATGCCAATTTGCTCATTCAGTGGAGGCCCATCCTTGAACTGCCAAAAATGTCAATTTCCACTCAGATACGTGGGGATATCATTATATTTCTGGAGATTATCAGACAAATAGATTACTATTCTTGGTTTTTTTTTTGGTTGCTATTTTCTAGAAAAAAATGTGGATCCTGGACATATCATTTTAAGATTCTATAAACTCTGCCTAGAAAATGGAACAAATGCTAATGAGAGCTTTATAAAAACTATATTTTTAAAGTAATATATTTATTTTGAAAGAGAGAGTGGGGGTAGGGAAGAGAGAGAGAGAGAGAGAATCCCAAGCAGGCTCCGTGCTGTCAGTGCAGAGCCTGTCATGGAGCTCAGACTCAGGAACCGTGAGATCATGACCTGAGCCAGGAAATCAAGAGTCAAACTCTCAACCAAGTGAGCCACCCAGGCGCCCCGCAATGAGAGCTTGGTAAAGGACTGTCAAAGCCTCCTACAAAATGAAATTAACAGTTGAAATAAAAGAAGGCCGTTAGAGGTCTGAAGACTGTTTAAAATAAAGTTCATAACCATCAGTCTTAGAACTGTTTTGTGTTTAGTTGTAATTGACATATGTTGGGTTGATCTCTTTAATGGTGGCAATAACGTTCTTCAGAAATGTTTAGTATCCCAAGCAGTTTCTCAACAAGAGAATAAACAGAAAACCACTTGCTAGTTTCTGGAAATTTAAATTGTCCAACTTAATCACCTCTCTTCAATTTGACATTAAAGTTTGGAACTAAAGTTACTTGAGAAAAATCCCTGTGACTTCACTCCAATCATGAGAGACTCATCAGACAAATCCCAATTGAGGGACACACTACAGATATCTGACCAGTATGCCTTAAAACTGTCAAGGTCATCAAACACAAGGAAGGTCTGAGAAATTGTCGCAGCCAAGGAGATGCTAATGAAACAAGAAGACAAAATAGAATGTCGGACTCTGAAATGGAAAAAGGACATCAGTGGGAAACTGAGGAAATAGGAATAAAGAGCAGACATTAGTTCATAATAATGTATCGATGTTGGTTTGTTAATTGTAACAAATGTACCTTCACTAATGTGAGATGTTTGCAATAGTGGGAACCGAGCCTGCGGTGTATGAGAGCTCTGTACTATCTTCACAATTTTTCTGTAAGTGTAAAGCAATTTTAAAGTTATTTTTCAATTTTTGGGAACACATTTTGCAGAAAAGACTTTCTATCACAAGGTAATGGCAGCAGAGCCTCAAGCTACTGCTTGACTAAGGCCAGAAGTCCTGTGTTCTTTGGGGTCCTCTGTGTAGTCATTGAAGCTGGAGTAACCCTTAGATTTGACATTTGGACTTCTTCTGGGTCTATGACCTTCTTTCTTTCTGACTGTTGGTTTCACTATAATGTAGCATAGGTTAGGAAACCAGGAAACTAACATCCACTGTGTGCCAAGCACGTGCTGGACTTTACTAAAATTAACACATCCAATTTTTAGAAGCCTGTGGAATAGACCTACTATTTCCACAAGTGAGAAAAACTGAGATTCAAAAAACTAGAGTCAGATGCTTCCTGACAGACTCCATCCAAGAGACTGGCTGTTACTTCAGGTCTAGGCCTTTCTACCTCCTTATACCTATGCCTTCTTTGTGTTTTGTTGTTGTTTTTTTATTATTTTGTTTCTTTGTTTATTTTGAGAGAGAGCAAGTATGAGCAGGGCAGGGGTAGAGGGAAACGAATAGAGAATCCTAAGCAGGCTCCACACTGTTAGCACAGAGCCAGATGCTGGGCTCAGCCTCACAACCATGAGATCATGACCTGAGCTGAAATCAAGAGTCAGATAATTAAGCGACTGAGCCACCCAGGTGCCCCAATGCCTTCTTTGTTAATGGAGAGATGCACATCAGCAAGATATTCTTTTTAACCTATATCTTAAAAAAAAAACCTTTTAATTAAGTTTTTGAATGATTATAGGCATTCAGGAAGTTGCAAAAAAAATAGTCCTCACAGCCCTGTGTACCCTTCACCGAGCGCCCCGCCATGGTGACATCTTATATAACTCTAGTATGAGATCAAAGCCAGGAAATTGACATTGGTACAATGCTGTTCACTGGACTACAAAACTTTTCACCATTTATTCCATCTGTCTTTGTGTGTGCGTGCACACGGTCCTATGCAGTTGTCTCCCCTGTATAGACTTGGATAGACACCACTACCATCAAGATACAGAATTGTTCCATCACGATGCCTCTTTGTCTTTGCACCCTCCCCCATCTCGAGTCCACTGGCAACCACGAACCTTTTCTCCATCTCTATGGTTTTGTCATTTCAAGAATGTTTATAGGAATGGAATTTTTTGAAATTTGACATTGTTCACTAAGCATAATGCCTTTGAACTCCATCCCGGTTGTTGTGTATGTGAATAGTTTGTTCCTATTTATCACTGGTTTTTCATGGTATGTGTAAATATACCACAGTTTTTTAACCATCTCTCCATTGAAAGACAGTCGGATTGTTTTGAGTTTTTTGCTATTATGAAGTTGTTGTGAAATTTGTATGTTTTTGTCTAGATATGTTTTCCTTCTGTGAGATAAATGCCCAAGAGTGCAATTGCTGGGACTTATGGTATGAGTGGATGTTTAGTTTTATAAGAAATGGCCACACTGTTTTCCAGAGTGTCTGTACCATTTTGCGTTCCCCCCACGCATGTATGGGAGATTGCCACATTCTCACCAACGTTTGGTGTTGTCACTATCTTTATTTTTGGTGCAATAAGTGCATAGTGATATCTCATTGTGGCTTTAATTTTCATTTCCCCAGTAGCTAACGTGTTGAACATTTTTCCATGTACTTAGTTGGCATCTATGTCCTCTTTAGTGAAATGTCTGTTCCTGTGTTTTGCCCACTTTCTAATTGGATCATCGCTTTGTTTACTGATGAGTTTGGAGAGTTGTTTGCATATCCTGTGATATAAGACCTCTGGCAGATAAGTGATTTGCAGGTGTTTGCTTCCAGTCTTTCCTGTGCCTACATTTGCTAAATTGAACATTTTAACATGTCCTAGAGGTTCTGATTTTTCCCTTGAGGAATGCTCCTGCCTTTTAACCTCAGGAATGTATGCTTTTACGTTTCATCATCAAAGAAGTTTTTGTCAAACTTCTGGGTTTTTATCACAAATGAAAGAGTGTTTTCCCCACCCTCTCTGCCCTCCTTATTCACGAGATTCTGACACTTCTCTTTGGTCATGTCTTCCCACCCATTTTGTTAATATGATATTTTTCACTGATATGGCCAACTCTTAAGTACTTTTGATGTCCTTACTATAGAGTTAACCCCTTTCAGTGTTTATTCTTTTCTTTAAATGTTTTATTTTATTTATTTATTTTGAGAGAGAGAGAGAGAGCGTGCACGCGTGTGCATGTGTGAGCGGAGGAGGGGCAGAGAGAGAGGGAAAGAGAGAATCCCAAGCAGGCAGGTTCCATGTCGCCAGCACAGAGCCCAGCCTGGGGCTCGATCCCATGAACCATGACATCATGACCCGAGCCCCAGTGTTTATTCTTAAACAAAAGCATTTTGTGATTTCTTAAGGACCTTGGGGTTTCTTTTGTTTTCTTCCTTTTGTTTTTGTTTGTTTTGTTTTGGCTCTGTGGCCATCTATATTTTATTATCATTTTTTTACCATTTGAGTGTCATCTGACAACCTTGCGTCTAAGCTTTGTCAAGAAATCAGGCCTGAAATTCTTTTTGTTCAGAATCTGTTGGCTTCTGTTTTCAGTATTGAAGGGCAAAGGACTCTCTTGCCCTTGCCTTTCTCCTTGTCTGAAAGATGTGAAGATAAGTGAAAACTTGAGTTTTCCAAGTAAACCTCTACTGAGTGAGTACCTGCTGTGTGCCAGACATTGTATGCTAGAAGGACTTCTATTAAAGGGATTCGGGCAGGGCATTTACTCTTTCAGTGACTGGAGTTCGATTTCCCTTATTATCGTCCTGATCAATTACCCTGGCAGGTGGTGTGAATGATTTAAGAAAAGCTAGAGCCACACTGTCTTGTCACTTACCTAGTTGATAACAGATTCAGGACAAGGACCCAAGTATTCTACTTTCTAGTGCAGTAATTAGTCCAAGAACCAAAGAAGTTGAGATGTTTTGTCATTCTTTTTCACAAAGAGAACATTTTTTCACAAAACAAAAAGACAGCTAATTGGAAATAAACTTTCTAAGAGATTCCAACTAATAATTCCAAATAATAGAATTTTCAAAAAATCAGAATCTTTATAAATCAGAATTAAAACAAATGCTAAGCGAAAACAGATAAACCTTTCTCAACATCGTATAATTGAGTACATGAAAAACTTTCTAATTATATTTTGCCTTCATTTTTATATTACCTCACAATTACCCCAGGTTGCAAGGTAGCAACGTTATTATGGGACTAGCTCAGAATTTGCTATATCGTGATCAGCTTTGATGACAGAAAACCCAGCAAGGATGGGCATCTGGGTGGCTCAGTCGGTTAAGTATCAGACTCTTGATTTCAGCTCAGGTCACCATGTCATGGTTCGTGATATCAAGCCCAGCGTCAAGCTCTGTGCTGACAGCTGCAGCCTGCTTGGGATTCTCTCTCTGCCCCTCTCCTGCTTATGCACACATGTGCTCTCTCTCTCTCTCTCTCTCTCTCTCTCTTTCTCTCTCTCAAAATAAATAAACATTTAAAAAATAAAACAAAACCAAAACCCAGCAAGCACATGCATGGGAGGGAAGGTTTTTCTCTACTGCCTCTAGATGGAGCATATGAAAACCTGTTTCTGTCTGCAGTGGATTCCCAGCCTTGCCAAAAGAACAATAAATAACACAAAAATAATCTTCATGCACATTGCTAGGTTTTTCAGTCTTGAACCTTTTTCTTTACAATACACAACCATAAAAAAAACCACTGAGAGAGATGCGGAGGTAAGAAATAGGGAGAGGAAGTCAGTGGTGTGAAGAAATGGGAAATTGATACTATCGTTAAGGAACTAGATATGGTAGTAAATCTAATGAATTACTAGAAGAGAAAAGGTATTTGAATATTTGCCAGGGAGGGATTCCAGTTAGCCACAAAGTAGTAAAGTCCTTCCAATTCTAAAATCCCCCTATTTTTATTTTCCTCAGAAAATCGGCATTTCATTGTCGATCCTTGGAAACTTTTCTACTGACTTAAAGTGAGCATTTCCCGGAAATTTATTTGGAGAATAAATTCCCCCCAAAATAATCCATTTATATTGTGTGCTTTGACTTTATTGACTCGTCCCTGTGTTGTTTGCTGTCTCATTATCAGCAGGTCCAATATCCATCTCTGATGATATTTCTGATTTCCTGCAAGTGCACCCTGGGTCTACCTGGAGAATCTTGTAAATCTCTGTTGGTACTCTTGTATGGGCTCAGTAAAATATAGATATGTGAAGTATGTGAAGTATCAAAAACATATGTTTCGGTCTTCCTGCCAGGGCTGGTCTGGTGGCCACCTGGCCATCTGGTTGTCCTGCCCCGTTGTTCTTCCTCCCGTGTGAGCTCTCCCCTCCCCCTGTGCTACAGGCCCACCAGCTTTCTCTCCATCTCTGGATCACGCCAGGCTCTTTTCTACCTCTGGCCTTCGTACTTGTGGGACCTGGCAGAAATGCTCCTACCTGGCTCTTGGCAGAGCTAGTCTCTCATGGTTTTCAAATACCACCTCCTCAGAAAGCTCCTTCCTGAGCTCACGGTATAACTCAGAGCTCTAGCTCCCTGTCTATCACAGACCTCTGCATACTTTCTTTCTAGCACGTCCTTATACATATTTCCCCCACTAGAATATAAAACTCTGTGAAGGTAGGGACATAATAGGCTCTGAAGTATTTGACAAATGATTGAATACATGAATTACAAATTTTAAAATCAACATCAAGGTCGTGAGGCTTCCTGGAAAAGGGCGTTTGATGGGGCGCCTGGGTGGCTCAGTCGGTTAGGCGGCCGACTTCGGCTCAGGTCATGATCTCACAGTCTGTGAGTTCGAGCCCTGCATCGGGCTCTGTGCTGACGGCTCAGAGCCTGGAGCCTGCTTCGGATTCTGTATCTCCCTCTCTCTCTGCCCTTCCCTTGCTCACACTCTGTCTCTATGTCTCTCGAAAATAAAATAAAAACGTTAAAAAGAAAGAAAGAAAGAAAAGGGCCTTTGAGCTGATTTTAGAAAGTGGACCGTGTGAAACTAGCAGGGGATAGCAAAATCAGAGAGTTGGTGAAGGGAGAGGTTTGTGTAAAGGCAGTGTTATAAAATGGTAAGCTTCGGAATGGAGGTGGGCCTGTGCGTGTCTGTACCAGGCTGTGAGAGAAATCAGGATAAATAAAGAATGAGCTTTGGGGAGCCAGGAAGAGCTTTTAACTAGGGGAGGGCACGATCACAGTAAACAGCGTGGTGTCTGGTAGATGAGTAAGACAGCGTTCAGTAATTGCTAAGGAGCAAAAATGTCCACACCCCAGTTCCTGTCTTGTTGATTTTTTTGCCTCATCAGTGACTAAGCTCATTAATGCCCCAGAGTGAAACAATATAAGGAGAAACTAGATCTGTTTGGTTGGCCGATATCTACTGGGGCCCACTCCGTGTCAGGCATGTACCTCTAAGACGATGGGCTGTGGAGAGCAATGTGCCTGAGACTTTGCGGTGGTGGTTTTGCACACCTCGAGTGAGGCACAGCTGGAGAGACTGACACTTGAATCGGTGAAGACAAAGCTGGCAAACACTCGTCTCCTTAAATGGGAGGGAGACGTTATTTAATTTAACAAATGTAATCAGCATTATTTACTACCCTGAATAGTAGTAATTACGTATCCAGAAATAACCACAGATAAGAAATGCAGCTCTTCAAATGTGTGCCTCTTTTAAGAGACTCCAAGAGTCTGGACGGAAGCATATGTTGTTTTCTTGAAAGTTCTGCTTCTGATATGTCATTTGCTCTCTGGAGACCAGTTTTATTCCTCTGCCTGAACCTCTACGCATCACGCATTCCAGCCGCGACATCCTTAGATTACTTATGTCACAAATTATACCTTCCTTTGAAACTGAACTGGGGTACAGTGGCCGATTTCACTAGTTTTGCATTTATTTACAAAGATGAATTCTAGTGAGTTCGGTCAGCAAATGTTTGTTTTGCACGGAAAGGGGGATATTTCAGTATTGAAACTAGTTCATACTGTCATGGCCACAGAAAAGGAAACTATTTTTTAAAGAATATCAGTGCTCCGAGCTGTCGCTTATTGATAGGGAAAGGGTAGTTGCCATAGTGATCTAACTAAGCCTCTGGAGGGAATGCGGTCATGGCCTGAAGCATCCGGCAACCCACCCAATTTGGAGAGCCCCTCTGAAAAGAATTTCCCTCCATGGAAATTATTTGAGTACCGAAATAAAAATAGTTTAATTTCCGTAAACTCAGATTTGTCTGAGAAACTCAAAGAAAAGCATTTATAATAAACGCAGCATATGTGATTTTCTTCAGGAACGAGGTTAACTATATTGCACGTTAATTATTCCACAAATATTGTTCTCAAACACACAAAGCAACTTTGACTTTTCTCACGTGAGGACTAGAGCTTGAAAACCAGTTCAACGAGATGCTGATGGAATGTATTTATCACTGTTTGGGCTTTTCAGAGTTTCCGTGAGTCTCCGTAGGTGGAGGAAACTCTCGTGACATATAGAAATGCGTTCAAGCTGTGCTGGGCGAAAATACTCCTGTATAATACTCATTTAATAGTAACGTAAACCTGTAATCGGTAGTTCTGAATCTGAAATTGCTCACAGGGCAGATTGATGTGTGAACACTGTATTTACAGGACCGAGACCGCACATTTGCTCTGCAGCTGTGTTTAATGGTTATCAGTTTGGCGCGCAGCATGATTGTTTTGGAGGGACAACAGACGCTTCAGATCCCCTTTGGCAGTTCTGAAGTAACTGAAGTACCTACTGCTGAAGTGAATCATACATACTTAATTAGATTTGCTACATAATTAGCATTTGAGGAAACCTAAGGAAAATCCTTGTGGGTTGGTGATTTGTTAGGTCAGACATATAAGCATGCTCATTTAGGGGACTGGGAATTGAAAATGATGAAATTTTAATGCATCATAACTCAGATATATTATATACGTATATAAGTTTTTAATTGAGCTTTTAAACGTGATATTTTCTCCGGGATGTCTGAAGTCCTCGTCCCAGACAGCTGGGACCTCTCTGTTTCCATGCATGGGGATGGATTCGTCCTCACACAGCCGTGTCCACTTGGTGGCACTTATGTGTGTCCAACTAGCTTTACACCTATAATGAGAGCCCACAGCTATTTAATAAACACCCCAGTGCCAGCTGTGGGAACCTGTGCCAGTAACCACTAATTGAAGCCAGTGAGTACAGTCTGAGACAGGGAGACCCCATACTGCACTTAAATTTACACTTTAATTTCAGATTAATTTAATTGCAATGTCTTATCTGTTGTTTGTTGTTTTAATTGCAAAAAAAAAAAAAGAATTTAATTTTATTCTCAAAAGACATTTCTTTAAATACTCCAGGAATTTTCTTCTGTACTTTTAGAGCTCTACTAAGTGAGTTAACCGTGGAGAATAGCTATAAAATATTTACTGCAAGGAGAGGATTAAATTTCGTATTCCAATTTAAGTTAAGGCTAGGGTAAAACTTGTAAACCTATGTGTATTTAAACTATTTTTCCAATCTATCCAAAAGTTGTCACATTCTTATCAAATCACCTAGCTACTTAGCTAGCTAAGTCTTGATTTTCCCATAGATAAGGAAATGAAAGGAAGCTAGTTTCATTTCCTGATGAAGCAGTTAAGTTACTGTCTTTATTACTCTTACAGTAAAAGAAACTTATGCTTCCAGCCTACCATTGGTGGAACATTCAGTTTGTTTCTTCAGAATTCAACATCAGTTTCAGAACTCTGAGTGGCAGTGTGTGCCCTGCACTCAATCAAATAGTAGAAACGAGATCTAGTCATGTCCTTCCTTCCCTCATTTTCTCATCTTCTCCCCAACAAGTATCTTAAAAAAGCCAAACAAGTAAATCTGAGCTTAATCCGCTGTTACTCTAGAGACCCATCTCTTCCTAATGACCACCGCCACCCAAGACTCTACACTGCTAATAAGCTTTTTATTAGAGCTTCTTATATATATAGAGATTGGACTTGGCATAAACAAATAGACAATTCCACCAGTTTCTCTTTCACAGGTATAATGAGAGCACTAAACACAAATTCTTGCCCTATATCCAAGCAATATTCTCTTGCCCACTCATTAAGCCCTGTGCAGAACACCCAAGAGTAAGCAGGGGAACTGGTTCGAATACCAACAGAACTGTGCGCCCTTGTATGATGTTGGCCACCTTACTTAACCTCTGCCAGCCGCCATTCACTTTGACGCCCCATAGAGTTGTTGAAAGGATTGAGACTACATAAATAATTGTACTTGTTTATAATTAAACAAGACATCTCTTTGGTTACTATGTAGTTAACGTTTGGGGTTTTTGTTCTCTGTATACATGTACATATTCCTCTTTCTGAAGTGATAGGCATATGGACAAAAACATTTCTTTTCCTATAAGCCTCCATGTTGTTTCTTGGGATATTCGCGAGGATGTGTTGATTACACACAAAATTATTTGTGTCCGTGTGTGCTTATGCACATCTGTCTCTGGTGTCTGTGACCAGTAGGGAAACGCCTGTGATCGCTGTGGGGGAATCCGTGCTACGTATGTTAGCCTGATTCCTCACTGAGGGACCTCATTGAATTTTTATAGAGTTCAGCCTCAAGTGAGTAGATAAAAAATAATAAGTAAATGCTTTGGTCCATCTAAATAAATTGTGCAAACATCACCCTTTTACAGCAACTACATAAATCGAGTAGTTTCTATAAACATCTAAAAACAGTACCTTTGGCATTTTTAATATTATATTTTTGCACTTGACTATGAAATTATCCAAGACCAGGTCCCAGTTACTAACCACCTTTCACTAGTGTATCTGTAGTTTTATCAAGCTTATTAGAAGTTTGTCCACAGTGAGCATGCAATACAGTCTTTGTGAGAATTGGGTTCATTTTATCCGCATACAATTTACCCAATTATGGGAGTAAAAAAAAGGGAGTATGTATATTTTTCCCCTTATTCTGAAATATCTCTTGATTCTTGAAATTCTGAAAATGTGTATATGCAAATACAAAGACATTTAATCTGAAAAGCTTCTTTGTAAGAAATATTAACCAACTTTAAAGGTAGAAACATAGATCTATAAATGCAGTAAGAAGAAAATATATTTTGGGTTCTGCATTTTATTTTAATTGAATGCAGACCACAATTACAAGTGCTAGATTTGTTTTAATGAAAAGGTTAAACTCATCGTATTAGCAAAAGTCATCTGCATGTAAATAATGAGAGCCCTAACAAGTCTTTTCTTACTTAGGTCAGAGACTCCTGCCAAAAACTTGTTTGCTTTGTTAATTTGTTCAGTTATTAAACTTTGGGAGCGCTGCTACTGCTGGGATCCAATTAACACATTTTTGACTACATCTCCCTAACAATTGATGAGAGCCTTAGAACATTTATTTCTGCTGTGCTTTTCTTAGTAAAATCGTAGTGATCTGGTGAACCAGAATTAAATTGCTGAAAAACAACTTGGTCTAATTTATTCATTCAGCAAAATCCAGCTTAAAGGCTATGTCGCTATGACAGCCAAGATTAACTTAAAAATAATAAATAAAGTGTGTTTAATTTCAGTAAAAACATTGACACATCTCTTTGGGCATTCTGTAGATAAAATAAAATGAATTTTTCCCTTTTCCTCGACTTTTTTTTACATTTAGCAAATGGCTTTAGCATTTGAGCATAAACTAAAACATAAACTAGAAATTTGACAGATTTAAAGAGAAGGAAAAAAGCAGTAAACACACACAAAACTTTATATTGTAACGAGATCATTCGTAGAATAGCAAATACTTTAGCCATCAGTTCTTTATCCAGCTTCTCAAACTTTAGAACGACGGTGCCAAACAGGGGCTCGTAGTTTCATTTTGTGATTAGTCTCAACACTTAAAAACAGGTTACAAAATCGAGACAGCGATGGATCCTAATAGACATTTTCCTACTGTAGGTTCAGCTTCCCAGATTCTAAAAGAATCTATTTTCTGTGTCATGAGACAAAGGAATGATTAGGTTGCCTTCGCCAAGGACTGATTTCTGCCTTCCGAACACCGTTTGGTAGTCGTAGAATGCTGTAGGAATGATTTTATGGTAAAGACAATAAAGAAAACCGGAATGCTTTGTAAAGTCATCAAAAGTTGCTTTCTAGGAGTATTTGAAGTTTCCTGCTGCCAAATAAAAGCAAGAATCCTACCTGACGGAGAGCGGTTTGTTCATGAGATGGCCCAATGCTGCCCGTCCCTTATGTTTATCATTATGCACCCACATTCTCAGGAAATTCCACTTTCAAACTTTGCTGCTGCCGATGCTTTCTTCTATAGGGAAGAATTCTGAACTATAAAATTTGAGAAGCTTCAGCGTCTGTGGAAATTTGAGAGCATTGCCTTTCCCCCCACCTCTCTATTGAATATGAATTGTTTTAACAAAAGCATTGTAGCCGCGGTTCATTTTGAATGTCTGCACATTTATATATCGGCACATAGTATATCTGAAAAGAATCCTAACTTTAGGTTTTTAAACTTTTAAAGCCTCAGAACAGAACAGACTGCTGCAAATAAGCACAATGTTTCTTTGCAGGAAGTCTTAATGAAGAAATGACCTTTTTAGCTGCTGTTGGTCACCGGGCTCGTCAGGTGAAGGTGACGCGGCAGCTCGAGACTGTATCTGGGGCAAAGTTGGGAAGTGGAACCGAACCTTTTCCGGTTTTACCTGGAAAACCAAAGTGGTTTGGATGAGGTGCTTGTTTTACCTTTGTGGTTGCTAATTGAGTTTTATGAAAAACAAAATGAGTTAATATTTATAGGGTAGTTAGTGCAGTCCCTGGGCTGTAATGAACACTATGTACTTTCTTAAAAAGTGGTTTTAGGAAACATTAGAAGTTTTAGACATGACTTATCACTTACTTTCACTTGTTTTCTGATTTTAAAACAGTTAAATTTAGAAAACCCATCATTCTGAGAAACAAAAACAATTCCTTTTATATAATAAATCGTTGATTTTAATGTTATATTTTGATTCTAAAATGTCTTCTACTTTAGTTTCCATAGTTAATATATTGAGATTCATAGATGATTTCATGTTTACATGTTTATATCCTAACGACTATAGAATTTGAGCCATGAATCATTTCTGTGCAGGTTTTAATATCATACTCCAACTTTGTTTTAGGTAGCTTGACTGTATCCAGGGAAACCCATTTAGTTCAGAAATAATATTTCTAACTTCCGAAAATAAGCTCCCATTTTAAAAATGGAATTTGAATTTAAATGAAAATCCTATTTAGAATGCAGCTCCATTCTTTAGCTAAAGAAATCGTAGAAAACAAAAATTGTACCAGATTGCCAGTAATTTGCGTTCCAGAGGAAGAAATGAGATTTTGTTTTTAAAGTCCTCAGATACTGAAGACATTTCAGTGAAGTTAAGAAATAGAGATCTCAGATTTTAATTTAGTCAAGATTATGATTTTACAGAGAAGCTTTGCTGAAATAGCTTGGGACAGACTATAATGTTTTTAGGTGTTATAGAAAGCTAGATAAAATTATATTACTACTTATATACTGTTTCAGTTAGTTGCACTGATTCAGCTGTGTTTTAAAAGTGAGAGACTTCAAATCAACAGGTGTTTGTTGAATGCATCTCATGTGCATATGGTATTAGAAACATAAAATAAACATAGCTCTAATGTTTGAGGGCAGATTAGATACTGTGCTATCTGAAGATTTAATTTCATAGGTCTGTGTTATGTGGAAAATTGGTACAGCATAATATGTCTTCTAAGCTGTATTTTAAAAACATGATACATACTATTTAAACCATTAGTTTAAATGAAAAATAATATTTTACATTAGTAAAAGTTGTATTTATTTAATTCAGTAATGAAATTAATTTGGAGTTGCTGGCATAGTGCCTTCACAGGTATTTGTGACTCATTTGCTAAGGAAGTGTGATTTCAGACACCAGAATCATTTTTTTCTCATCTGCTAAAGCTCACGTTTTGGCTATGGGCAAGTTTTGATAATAGATTTAAATCATATTTAAAACAAATATTATCTGATAGTATTTGGATGATGTCTAGCCTTACATAGATAAGGCTAATCAACTTAAGTCTCTCAGTTCATTGACTTTATAGCTATCAAGTTTATATCATTTGGTATATTCATGTTTTTTCATGTTTTTTAGAGTTTAACTTGCACTGCTCATTATGACTTCGAGACAACTAATTGAACTTAGAAGCAAAATCTGTTGTTTTGTTGTTAATTTAACAGTTTAACTAAATTAGGACTAGATGGTATTGGAATTCAGGTTGAAACTAAGCACATCCACAAATCATTTAAAGCTATGTATTAATTTTTTTTCTCATAGAGGAGAAATGATAATATGATCTATGTCTTGTCTGATGCTTGTTACATTTATAGCTTAATTTACCTCCATCCTATACCCCTCTTGGGAACAAAATATATCCTCTTAGTGTAAATGAGTTATTGGTGGCATTAATAATGATTATGTGATATATTCAAGAACTTTTTGTTTGCAAAGTAATTTAAAAATCAATTTTCTGAGCTATTACTTTGAAATTAAGTCATGAACTGATGTTTCTCATTGTTCCAAAGAGGAACATAAAATCTTGATTTATCAGGTAATCCTATAGGCAATGTATGCCTATTTTGACTTGTGATATGTTTCTCATTACAGTGTCCTGCCTTTCTGACTTTCCATTAAGTGTTTAGAAAAATTAGTTTTTCAGGAAAATTTAAGTAACTTAAACAGTCTATATCAGCTATAAGAAATTAGGAACATATATAAAAAAAGCCCTGAAGTTTTCTAATCTCACTTTTAACTTTTCTTCACAACTTTCCAACTCGAGATGGTATGTGGTCTTACACAATAGGTTGTATCCAACTTTCTGTCATTTGAAGAACTGAATAAAAATTATCCAAAATTGTTCCTAGAAAGAAATCCGAGCCTGGGATCGCCTTGAACTAAAAAGCAAAAACCAAATGGTTACTTTAAAAATAAATTAAATGATACTGAGCGGTCTTTATTCTTTACTCTGTTTTTCAATACAGTGTATATGCCTTGATTACATTCAATTAGGTTGGGCTTTTTTACTTGTAGCCATCCAGTAGCTAACAGACAGCCTACTTTTCTATAGTAGCCCTGCTGGGAAATTATGTTCTTCTTGGGGAGGAGGGTAGATTTTTTAACCATTTCCGGAGCTCTTGACTTTCTTATCTTGCCACACAATCTGTCATTCCAGCCCCAGGAACTGGCAACTTGTGTCCACCTTCCCTGACTCCCCACCAGGGGGCAGCACCGGATCCTTTCTTTCTTTGAGGTCTGAATGTAGCCTGGTTCTCTCATAACCTCAGTGATTTCCACCCTCCTTCCTCATATAGCTCTTAGTTATTTTTGGTATTTTCTTACATTTTTTAAGGCTTAGTAAGTCTCCAATAAAGGGTAGCCATTCAGGCACAGTGCTATAAGGGATATTACTTCTCAGTGTTGACTGTTCCATGTACCGAAATCATCTCCTCACTGATGATTTGATCTATCATTTCA
Source organism: Paguma larvata (assembly GCA_030068075.1). Lineage (NCBI taxonomy): Eukaryota > Metazoa > Chordata > Mammalia > Carnivora > Viverridae > Paguma > Paguma larvata. The sequence continues at coordinate 71,474,601 of CM057829.1, forward strand.
AATACCTTGTGTTTATTCTAACTTGGAAAATGTTAAGAAGAAAACAAAAACCTAGCAATTATTGAGCACTATGACGTGTCAAGCTTGAAGCCAGGTACTCTTCATACGCTGCTGCACGATCTAGAGAGGCAAATAGGCAAAGTAACAATAGAGTTACAAAACAATAGGAGAATATAATATTTTTCAATACCTCTAATTTGCTATTGAGTAAACAGAGGCTCGGAGAAGTGAAATCATAGGAAAACAAAGATTCCCTTCAAATAGAATTCCAAATTCCATGCTGTATCAATTATATTATACAGCCTTCCATACAAACAATGAAAAGATTTGTGGAAAGAGTGACTGAAGCCACAATGTGGAATGTCTGAGACTGATTTCAGTGCTATAACTCCTGTGACATTGTGACAGGAGAACTTATGGTTGATGTACTTAAAACTTTAGTGGGGAGATGAGGTTAAGAGTTTTGGAGATTTTGCGAGATCCCATGAAAGCCCTAATATATTCATATTTACATACACATACTATATAATCTATATTACAGTCACTAAAACACAGGACTGAGTGCAGTACACTTAATTTTTAGAAACCTATCACTAATTTTATTTTTCTCAAAACAATTAATTTTTACTTGCTGTCTCTTACCTGCTAAAAAATAGGCAGGGTCTCTGTCCTCTGCAATCTCAACAAGATACTTAAAACTTTGTTTTGTTTTGTTACAGAAAATAGACAAAGAGTTTATTTCATTCGTGTCTATGGTTTTTATGATTTGGAGTTGTTATTTCAGATTGTCTGCTTCCTTTTCTGGTTATAATATGCATAGCAACCCAGATGGCTAATATATAAACAATTGGAGTTATGCTGTTTTAAATCATTTAGGATAGCTCAGGAGGTTGCTGATACCCGGGACCATCTGTTTATTGCTCTGTGTGTGACTTTTAGGCTTAAGTGTGTGCTTTTCAAGTTCTTCACATGTCTTAGCCTCTACCTTCCTTCTATATACAGAAGAGGCTTCTTAGACTGAATTTAACCCATTATGCCTCTCAAGGCTCTGTTCTAAAACCTCTCTCCTAGCCTGCTTTCTATTTTACCGTTCTTCTTCATTCCTATTTTATTTATTTATTTATTTATTTTTCTTGTTATTACTATCCTCAATGGTCACTTGGCAGAAGAGTGACTAGGAACATGGGGTTTGCAGTCTGGTTGGAATCTTAATTGGCTATGTATGTGACTGTTTGACCTTGGACAAGTTCTCTCACCTTGATTTCCTCAGCTGTGAAATGGAATATAATACTTACATCATAGTTTTGTTCGAGATAAAATATAAGATACAATTCATTAAGTACCATTCCTGCTACATCACTAGTACTGGTTAACATTATTATTAACATTTTATTTTATTTTAAAGTGGTTTTTTTTTTGTTTGTTTTCTTTTGTTTTTTTTGAGAGAAAGAGAGAAAGCACGATCAGGGGAGGGGCCGAGAGAGAGACAAAGAATCCCAAGCAGGCTCATGCTCAGTGCAGAGACTCATGCAGGGCTTGAACTCACGAACCACAAGATCATGACCTGAGCCAAAACCAAGAGCCAGATGCTTAACTGACTGAGTTACCTGGGCACCCCTATTGTTAACATATTTTAGAGAGAAAATTCTCATATTGACAGACATTCAGAAGTAAATTTTGAATACCATATACTAGGTTTCACCGCGAGGGTCTTTTAGGAGGAATTTCTGTCTCCCTCTAAGCACCTGATTACTTACGTGAAAGCACAAACTGTGACAAAATGTTTGTAGGTGTGGCGGGGTGGTTGCTTCAGGGCTCGTGTGTGCTCCTTCTCACCGGATCCATGGTGAAACTTAGGACCACGAGTAGCTGGAGAAAAGTTTCCCTTGGCACCTGTCTGGGTTCTCCTCTGGTGTCCCCGGTTACATATTACACTGTAATCTGCTTTGGAACCTCACAGTCACATCTGTAGTTGTCCCATGTGGGCTGAGCTGATCCACATACAAGCTCTCTAAGGAGAGGGACCAGAAACGGATGCTTCCCATATTAGCCCCTGTGCTGGACATGACCTGTCATTCTCACAACTCTGTGGCTAGGTAATTATTTCTTCTTAATGTTATGTAGATTACTATTTTTGAATCAAAAAATTTTTATTTTGAATCAAAAAGGTTTTTTAAATTTATTTTTGAGAGAGAGAGAGAGAGCATGTGTGTGTGAACGGGAGAGGGGCTGAGGGAGGGGAGAGAGAGAGAGAGAAAGAGAGAATCTTAAACAGGCTCCCCACCCAGCACAGAGCCCGACGTGGGGCTCCATCCCATGAACCATGAGATCATGATCTGAGCTGAAATCAAGAGATGGCCGCTTAACCCACTGAACCATTCCGGCACCCTCCAAAAAATCATCAGTTTTTAAAATATGAGTGTACTTACACAGTCAATGGAAAAGAAGAATACAAGTAATCTGGACTGTGTTGGAAATTCAGGGCACATGGTTACTATAATTATGGTGTCATAATATGGTAAATAATAGAGATATGATTTCTGGAGGATTAATCTGGCACATTGGTCTACAAATTTGCTGATGTAATTCGAATATTTTTTTTGTAAGTGTATGTATGAATATAGTTGCTGTATGAAAAAACAGGTTGAACAAGGATGCCCTATTTCGATGGTTGCCCAAAGAAACGTATAGCCACACATAAATCATTTGTATGTGAACCAGTTCAGTAGGAAGTCAGTCTGTGGAGCTGCTTGACCAGACGTCTTATTTCCAATATCTTTGCAAGAAGTTTTAACACAAGTCCATGGAAGGAATAACTTAAATCTCTTCAATATTACTGTAGTTAGCTAAGCATTAAAATTTCAAATTGTTTCAATTGGTCAAGACCTATCCTTATAAAAATTGAATCATAGTCCTCTGTTATCTATCCTTCTATTATCTTCCATGATTTAAAAAATATATTTTACATAGTTATGTACAGTACTTTATAATCCTTTAATTTTACTTAATGTACAGTAATTGTTTCCAAATTAAGCAAATGCTACATATAAAGTAACAAAACTAGCATAAAAGAGTAACTTTTATTCACATAAGGAAGTCATTCTTTACCGTGTCATTTAATTACAAAAGTAATACTCTTTCATAAAAACTCAAACAATACATAGAAAGTATGAAGTAGAGTCCTTTCTCACCTCTGCCTCAGAGGGTGACCACTGGTTATAGTTCAAGTGTGACCTTTCAGACCTCTCTCTGCGCCCATGCAAACACACAGATAATATCTTGTAAAGAGTGATTCTAACATTCTTGAGGAATTAGGAGCGTTGCTATTTGAAAAAAAAAAGTTTGAGAATGTCAGTCATTATGTGAAAAGGAGTCATTTTCACAACTACTGAGCGATTGTTCTGTTGTAGCCCATCTTTCCAGCTTTGAAAGAGTAGTATTGTATAACAGGTGTTGTACGAAATGGTTAGTGAAATGGTTTACCTTTGATTTTCTGTACTTTGCAGTTTGACCGTGGATAGTTTATGAAGAGTAATACTATTCAGGGAAGATGGGAAAACAGCCCTTATTAATTAAAGTAATAAAACTGAGTTAAGCCCACATCAACAGTTTAAATCCCTTTAAAATTACGTGTTGCAGTCAAACAATCCACCTGTCTTTTTTTTTTTTTTAGTGTGTTAGTAGTGGAATTTCTTAGGTTACTCTTTAAGCCTTAGATATATAGTGTTCTTAAGTTGTCAATGAAGACTTCCTGTTGCGAGAAAAAACTAGCACTTATTTGGTGTTTGATACTATAAACCACAGTGGTTATGGGGGCAGAATGAGGTCTGTAAATGACCAGTTGGATCTCTTTGAGGCTAATTTGTTCTGTTCCCAGGCCCTTTCTGTCCTGATATCCTTGTCACTTAAAGAAATATCTACAGAGGATACGTGTTAAACATGAGGTATCATGATTCCTTCATGTAAAACTTTCTGCTCAAATGAAAATTTTAAAATAATACAATAGCCAACTATGGAAACAACCCAAATGTCCATTGACCAATGAATAAAGAAGATGTAGTGTATGTATATATGGTGGCATGCATATATGTGTGTGTGTGTATGTATATATGTCTGTAAAATGTATTTTTAATCATATATACACACACGCACGAATGCACACACACACACACACATACACACATACTGGAGTATTGCTCAGCCATAAAAAGGAACAAACACTTACCATTTGCAATGGTAATGTGGATGGAGCTGGAGAATATTATGCTGAGTGAAATAAGTTAGAGAAAGACAAATACCATATGATTTCAGTCATACGTGAAAATTAAGAAACAAAGTAAAAGAGAGAGACAAATCAAGAAACAGACTCTTAACTATAGAGAACAAACTGATGGTTACCAGAGTGGTCAGTGGGTGAGGGGAGGGGTGAAATAGGTGATGGGGATTAAGGAGTGTGCTTGTTGTGATGAGCACTGGGTATTGTACAGAAGTGTTGAATCTCTATATTATATAGCTAAAACTGACATTATACTGTATGTTAACTGGAATTTAAATAAAAAATTTAAAAAAATAAAGCATTGTGTTAAGAAGCAAAAAAAAAAATAAATTAAATGCAGTTAAGTAAAATATGTAAGGAAAAGTGGACCTCAAATCCTTTGTAAAGCAAGGTAAGGTAGAACGTAGATGTATAAAAAACCCTAAGAGTTCTGTTTTGTTGTTTTGTTTTGTTTCAGTGTAGTTGACACATGGTACTACATTTGTTTCAGGTGTGCAACTTAGTAATTTGTCAAGTTTATACATCATGCTATGTTCACCACGAGTGTGGCTGCCACCTGTCCCCGTATATGGCTACTGCAGTATCATTGACTGTGTTCCTTATGCTCTGCTTCTTATTCCATGACTTACCTCATTGTCTACCTGGTGGCCTGTGTCTCCCTCTTACCCATTTTGCTCAACACCTCCCCTCCCCTCTGGCAACATTCAGAAAACACCTAAGATTTTATTTAAGAGAATAGCTGTGAATGGTAACATTAATATCATCTTCATAGGAGTAGTTTAATCATTTATCTCTCTTCAGATTTTTTTTACTGTCTAAAAATTTTGTTTTTAAGTATGAATTTGCCACCTGAATAACTTTTTTCCCCCCAAAGATAATTTCCTACAGGATTTGTCTGTGGTCGGGATTTTACATTTTTCAACCAGAGCTCCAGCCTCACGGAGTTCATTGTCTCTCAGGAGAGACAGATAATTGGTCAACTTGCTGATCTTGCTGAGTTCAGCTCTGTGAGAGCTTAGGGCAGAAGCCCCTCTCTTATCAGTGGTACAGGGCTGGGGGAGTGCCACCAAGGAAGGCTTCCTGGCAGAGGTGACTCCTAACATGATATCTGAGACATGTGCACATGTCGGTCAGGCAACGAGTGATGGGCTTGGGCAGTGAATTGGGCAGTGGACCACCAGCATCTACAAAACCCTGGCCAGGAGGGAATCCAGACACACTAAGGAACTGGTAGAAGTTCAGTCTGACTGTATAGAATAATTACAAACATATATTATGAAAGTAATACATGTGCATTGTGTACACAACTTGAAAAATACAGGAAACAAGAAAAAACATACACCATCACTAATTTCATGCCGCAGAGTTTCCTGTGAACTTTTGATATGATTTTGTCATGCCTTACACTTGTATTTGTGGGGCAACATATTTGGTATAATCCCAATTACACTTAAACAATAGATGTATATGTAGACATAAATGCAAATGCATGTATGAAAACATTTTAAGTAAATTTGGAATCATGCCAAACATGCTGTTTGTTGTTTATTTTTTAACTTTTTTTTACATTAAAATATACTTAATTATTTTAATGCCCTTGGATAAAACTGTATTCTAAGGGGAAATATTTCATCTCTGTGAATAAAAGAGAATATTCTTGAAGTTAACTCTCTGTATTCTTCTCTGCAGGAAGAATGTTTCCTGAACCTAGAGGCTCCTATTTCAAGAGTATGTGGGTATGACACACCATTTCCTCACATATTTGAGCCATTCTACATCCCAGATAAATGGAAATGCTATGATGCCCTTCGAAAAATGATCAACTATTGACCATGTTGGTAAGTTTGCCCTGCATTTTAGGAAGGCTAGCATAGTCACTCCCATGAATGAACTGTTAACCAAAGGCAATGGTCATCAATGCGTTGGCAATTTCCAGGACAAAATGTGGGTTTAAGAAAAAAATTCAAATTCACAGTGGTGTATTTACATTGAATGGAAACACATCAAGTGTATGTATTGTCTGATAGCTGTAAAACAGAGGCGTGTGCATATTAACACTGGGTAAGCAATGAAGAGGAAGGTTCTCTGTGCCGTGGTTTGGTTGCAAATACGCCTTACTCCACTGTTCCAACTTTACCCTCACTTCTGTGGATTTTTATCAGCTATTTAAACTTCATGAATAGAGTTCATTTCTGTTATTTAAAAATGGTCCTTCAAGCACTGTTAATTTGGACTCCAGTGAATTAAACTACATGATGATCCATAACATGAAATTTGCCTTTGTATTATCTATAAGTAGATTTTTTGAGCAGGAAACCTATTTACTGTATATAGGGAAGTTTTTACTTAAAAAAAAAAAAAATCCAGCACCACCGCCATTTCCAGATTCTTTTTTGGCAAGTAAATGTTTTGGCTTTTTCTAAGTTTATTTATTTATTTATTTTTGAGAGAGAGATGGGGGTGGGGGGAGGGATAGAGAGAGAGGAAAAGAGAGAGAATCCCAAGCAGGCTCTGCACTGTCAGCACAGAGCCTGACATGGTGCTTGAACTCACAAATTGTTTGATTGTGACCTGAGCCAAAATCAAGAGTCTGACGCTTAACCGACTGAGCCACCCAGGCTCCCCCAAGTGAATGTTTTTCAATTGTGGATAATAAATGATATATATTCATTATGATGTTCCATGTCATGCTTATCTACCCCTGTGGCCGTATCATTTTAGCAAAAATGAGTACCATAAAGAGCTGTTTCATTTTCAGGCCTTCAATATAGAAGTTGCTATCACTGACACACTGCTTTAGTTTATCTTGGCAGTTTTGAAATGCATAGAGAGGATTAAATTTTACATTTAATATTGGAATATTAACATGCGATATTTACAGTTTAATATCTAGATTGTCTAAAAAAATAGTAATAATAATTCATTTGGAAGAAGCACCGTCTAAGCAAAAGGGAGAACAGGCTGTGTAGTAATGTAAGCCCATACTTTTTTAAGATAAGAAATTCTGTAATTCCTGAATTCTGTGTATATGAGGAGTAAACCGAGCCCCCCTAAAAGCAGAGAGTTACCTTTAAATTTGTACACATAGAGAAAACAGTGCCCCCCATCTGCCACTTTTTTGCAGTTCTCTTTTGACAATGTTGCAGATGTAAGTTGGGGCCCTTAGCCCACATATCCCTGGTGTTCTTTCAGACAATAGTAGATTCTGTGTATCTGGTGTCCTCTAAATGTCTATGAAAGCAATTGGCTTCTACAGTAAGTCACACCTGTGGCTCGTTAGAGGGGTGCCGTCTTTGTTGTCCATCCTGTTCCTCCCAGGAGCTATTTGTAATGGATAGTCAAGGTAATAATAATGTGTGTCCATAGTATTTAGTGCCGATTTAAATCTGGATATATATTTCTTTTTAAACATAAAAAAATATTTAAGCCTGTCAAGAAAACATGACAATAAAAGAAATAGTTTTTCTGTGCTTAAAGCTAAATATGGCATTGAGGCAAATAGTCATGCAATTAAGAAATCTATGTTTTGTTCATGGTGGCCAGAATGTCTATAATTGTTACCAAATTTCTTTTACAGAAAACTGGAAGATTGTGACTAGATATGGAAATATTTTTCTGAAAAAAAATTTTTTTATTTCCTCAGACTTCTCTCTTCTTGAAAAGAGTTTTAATGAACTGAATCACGTTGGATATTGGCTGAACATTTTAAATTAGTTATTGTATGAACACATATGAATTGATGATTTCCACTAAGAGTGTCTCAGATTAACTTTTTTAAATGTTCACTTGGTAGTCTTATAAATTCCATTTAATTACATCTGTAAATTTTGGGTGTGGGGATAATATTCAATAAAGCAAAATCAGATTGTCCTCAGGTCATGTGTCCTTCTTTTTCTTTCTTTCTTTTTTTTTTCCATTCGTTAAAAGAATTTTAGTCAGAGTAATAGATTTAATTAATAAGTTAAATGTTTAGAATTGCTGATTTTCAACTTCATTATATTTAGTATAGTTCTTTATGGTTAAGATCATTGTACGTATGACACTTCTGGAATATTTTTCCTCATGCTTCTCTCTTGTTTCACAAGATGCACTGGTAGACACACTCACTTTTTCTCCAGAATCTACTGGGGCAGGATTATCCTTGTTGCCTCTCTTCCCAATTGTGGGAGCTGGACAGCATGAGCCTTTTTTTGTTATAAAATCCGCCAAGTTTTTGTACAGTTGTATTTTTTTTGCCATGATGTTGCAAAGCAAATATCTTTTTCCATGCCCTTTCTATGATTATGTAGATGAAAAGCAAAACAACATAAGCAACAACAAATGCTCTGGCAGGAGGGAACCTCTGTTGTGAGGACATTGCCAGGGCCCGTCATCTCTCACTCTGCCCTTTGTCATAGTTTGAGACAAGCCTGAACAGCCTCAGGAATCCCTTAGCCGAACACCTCATCTCTGGGGGCCTAGCCATTAGGGCTGTCGCCCCTTCTGTAGATTCCAGAAGAGTTTGTTCTCACCAGTTCCAGCAGAGAAATCCACCTTCCTAAAAATCAGAGAAATGGGGTCATATAGCATTTTCCTTTCTCTATAAAGATAATGGATATTTTCTTATGATTACAAATGTTTATTTTACTTTAAAACTACAGTTTAAAAAGATGCATTCTGTTTATTTTATCAGATATTTGGAGGATACAGAAATCTACAGTAATATTTGTAGATTGCCAAAACGTGGAGGTCAATTGAAGGCACTTTGTCACAGATTCTATATAGCAATGGGCTGAAATAAAGAACCAGAGCCCTTGTTAGAGTAAAAATAAAGCCCTGTGCTTGGTTTAAAAATAGAAACACCTGTATATTATAGAATGGGAAAAGACGTACTTGTCAGCAACAAGTCTGGAAGACATTTAGTGAATCCAGTTGGCTCATGATACAGGACATTCTGAGTTTAAGATGCCAAAACTCAGTATGGACCTTGGCTTTGTCTTCGCCGTCCTCCAAAGTCATGAGGCATCCTTGTAGGAAACTCCTCGTTCACATGGTCAGCCTCGCGAAGTGGGAAATACGCGGCAGTCAACCACATCTTGGGCTCTAAGGCATTCTATTCAAGCGTGTTTGTTTTAGATGCACTAGGTTTTTTAGTTGATACTATTTTTGATTTTAGTTAAAGTTACTTATTTTAGGTTAATTGCCATTGATATCTTTTAAATACATTTCTTCTATTCATCTGGTCTTGTAAGAATTTTCCCTTTGCCATTTTAATTTTATTTTCTGTTACTCTGTTTTGAAAGAGCAAGCATGAAGCAGAGATAATCTATGCTCTAAGAGCCTGAGTTTGAAGGCAGTTAGCCCCGCAGTCCCCACCACTAACTACCCTTTTCCCTCCCCCAAATAACTGGCTTACAATTCATATTAAACTCAGTCTGTGGCATACATATACATATACATCTAAATAATTGTCCTAAGTACGTTTTCTTTACATGAAGCAAATGCTCTACATTGTACAAATGAGAACAATGAAATGAGACGCCCAGGAGGTGGTACATGAACGCCAACTTCCAAGTCCCCAGGACTCCCAGCTCAGCACAGGAAGGCCACTCTCTGGGACACTGTGGATACATAAGTGAAGGTAATCTTCTACACTTTGAACTTCCAATTCCCTAAGGAAAATAAATATGATTGACCTCCATGTTCTATACAACTGATAGGTATTATCTAAGTTACATGGACAGACCTGTATATTAGAAATAACAAGATTGCACAAGATGGAGAAAATGACCTCGATTCATCCCCTTAGGTTTAAGTCACATAATCTAGAAACTCTGAGTAAGAATAATGAGAAGACATCCCATACAGGGTCCACATTTGGTTTAGTGAAATCACTTTCCCATCAGCTTGCCTGTGGTGGACATGTGTGGTTTCCAGCTGCCAGCCACCCCTGCCCCCACCTTCTAGTAGCAGCACCAATGTTTGTTTGAGAACATTTGTTGAGAACTCCCGCCCCACTGCATGTGGCTCTGGAGGGGCTGCCAACGCCAGTGCCATTCAGCACTAGCCACAGAGATGGCCCTGGCCCAGCCCTGGCAGATGCCTCAGAATGGAAAGTCGGGTTACCCGTGCAGAAACAAAACTTGGCCTCAGCCTTGTCAATGACAGTAAATTCTGGAAGACTGGTTCTTAAACTTGTATCTATTCCAAGTATACCTGAGGATATTCCTGACGGGTGTTAACCAGCACACAGTGTTGCCTTTAGTGGAAATGTTTGGCCGAGGAGTGAGAAGCATGACCCCAAAGCCATCCTGTCAGAATTTCCAGCGAGACATGAGGTTTGGAGACTCTGATACACTCCCCGAGGCCATCTAGTTTGGAAAGAAATAGAAAATGTTCATACATGGGCAAAGATTTAGAAACCCTGATACCTGATACCTCCCTGAACATCATAATTAAAGATATTTGCCAGGAAAATGAGAAAATAAGAACAAGAATGAGGAAATCATAGCTGGAAAAGACTGGAAGTAAGAATGAAAACAAGTTAAATAAAAAGATCTATATCTAAAACAATTGTCTTAACTACACTTTTATGCGAAACAAATGTTCCATATTGTACAAATAAGAAAATGGTGGTGATAATAAATGTGAGTTAAATTGACAAAGATTAGAGTAGTTGATTTGCCAAGAGGAATTCAGAAGTGCCAAATTCTTCAGTTTCAGTAAAGAGGAGTAGAGCTTTATTATTCTCTTGTTAGTCTTGAAAGTTTAATATTGGTTTTTAAATGCTCTGAAAATTAAATTAATCACAAATAGAATTAAAAGCAGCTTGTGTATCTTTCATATCATTGTACAAACCATCTATGCTATACTTATTCATTAATTCCACAAAGGTGTAGTGGATACTTGTTATGGGCCAGGTCCTGGGCTAGATTTTAAGATACAAAGTTAAAATTAAGAAACATCCCCAGCAAAGAAAATGGAAAACAAAATGTTTAAAGAATAAGGAAAGAAAAGTAGGAAAAAGCAAGGCCAAATGTAACAATTATGACAATAAATATAATAGGGTAAATCCCCTAGTTAAAAAAGAAAGAACACAGAGTGGCTTAAGAAACAAAATCCAATTAAAAGGTATATACTAGGAAGGATCTTGAAATAAGTTGACCTAGAGAGGTTAAAATTTGAAAATGAACAAGTAAAAGTTAGGCAAAAATAAGTATGAAGAAAACAAATGTGGCAGAATTCATATCAGACAAAATAAAAGACAAGGGAAGAAAAGTATGCAGTCAATAGTAACAAAAAGAATATATTACAGGGAAAATATAACAGTTAAATTATTCTTTTTTTTAATATTTATTTTTGAGAGAGAGAGTGAAAGCACACAAACGTGAGCAGGGAAGGGGCAGAAAAAGAGGGGGACAGAGGATCTGAAGCTGGCTCTGCACTGACAGCACAGAGCCCAATGGAAGGCTCAAACTCATGAATCTTGAGATCCTGACCTGAATCAAAGTCAGACCTTGAACTGACTGAGTCACGAAGGTGCCCCAAATTATTTGTTGTAAGGGCGTAGTATAAAAATGTAAGCAAAACCTATAAATAGGAAGATACGGACAGGACAGTCGTAGAAGACAACTTTGTCATCCCACTATAAATTTGATAGATGAAATAGATAAGAATAAGTAATAGGATGGAGTTAACAGTAATATAAACTTTGTCCCTGTAAACAGAGACTGTATCTCTTTTTAAAGTATACATAGTAGTTAAAAAAATTGTATACTAAAGTACACAGAGTTACTCCCCCCCAAAATACTAAAAGGCACCATGTTTTTTGTCCATAGCCCAAATTAATAACAAATATTATCAACTACTTAAAATTAGAAAATATCCAGTTAAGTAACTGTGGAACCAAGGAGGAAATATAAAACAAGTACGAAAATATTGAGAACTTAAGATCACTACGTGCTTCAGCCAAGATTTTACTCAGAGGTCAATTCATAGACTTTAACTCTTTTCAAGAGAAAAGTAAAAACACAAGACTGCAAGAATAAAGGAGGATAAAGCTCAAGAATAAGTTTTAAAAATAAAATAAAATAAAATAAATAGTAAATAAAAGCAGAAAGTTCCAAATGAGAAAAATAAAACTGTAAGATTGAAATTATTTTTTCATAAAAATGGAAGTTTTCTTTCATTTTTTAATGTCTGTACCATGTGAGGGAATATTACATTACATATATTTTTATGTAATTATGATATTGTTGCAGGATTTTTTTACCTCAATGTCCAAGGTTCGCTTTCTCACCCCTTCAAAGAATGAAGACGTGGACCCAGAATAAAATGAGGAGGCAGAAATTTATTAGAGTATAAGATCAGAAAGTAAGAATAGTAGGAATGCCTGGGTGGCTCAGTTGGTTAAGCATCTGACTTCATCTGGGGTCATAATCTTGCAGTTCGTGGGTTCAAGCCTTGTATCAGGCTTTGTGCTGACAGCTCAGATCCTGGAGGCTGCTTTGGATTCCATGTCTCCCTCTCTCTCTGCCCCTCTCCTGCTCATGCTCTGTCTTGCTCTCTCAAAAATAAAAATAAACATTAAAAACAAAAAAACCTAAGAATTGTATGAAAGCTCTCTTTACAGAGATGGAGCATTTGAAGTGAATGCCTGGGACTATAGGTAGGGGGCTTTGTTTTATAGGGTTTTGCTCCACCCCTTTCCTTCTACCTTGTTTCTTCTCAGGTCCTACCCCTAAATGCCTAATCATTCCTATCTGATTGGCTCATTTCCATTGTATGAGGGTGGTCTATGGCCATACTGTTACTTGTGGTCATACTTATTAGGGTCTACTACTTACTTTTTGGTTAGGTCTTTTGTCAAATTCCTGAGGGAAGCTGGAGGGGAAGTAGGTGGTATCTGCTACATTCTTAAGAGATACCTAAAGCCTGAGGGAGTTTGCTTGTGGTCAGAGGCTCCCAACATTGTTTCAAAATATGAGTTTTTCCCTACCCGTGGATCTTCAAGTCCTAGCCTCTCCCTTTCTGCCTACTGAATCTTATCTTTAGCTATCATAATATCAGCAAATAAAGGCCACATAATGGCTGTGCCTACAACAGCTAATACTGTCAAGGTCCTTTGATGGGAGGAAATTATTTAGTAAAACCTAATCATTTACCATAGTATTGATAGGTAAATGTCTTTGTTTTTAGGATATTTTATTCCACTACTTTAAGAAAATAATTTGCTACAGTCTCGTTTTGCTAAAAGTCCTTAAGTTGGTTGCTGAAGCCTACTTCACTACCATAAATGTTTTATTTACTATAAATTTTCAGAAGATACAGTGACTAAAGAGTTAGAATAATTATTTTGGAGATGTTTTCTTGATCATTTAAAACATCTACCTACTTATTATACTGGGAATTTCTCCCCCTCTATCTGCAATGGTTTACCGGTTCCACTGAGGCAGGAGGTTTTGGTCTGTTTGTTTACTACCAATTCTGCAGAGCCTAGAATAGTGTCTGACCTACAGAGGTGATTAATATGTTGTAGAATAAACAAATGAAGGGAAATGCAGGCCGATACTTGAATTAGACCTTGTCCCTGAAAAGCACTTAGGTAGAGAGGCCTCTTTGGGTAATGTACACATTTAAAGTGATAAAGATCTGTATTTCTTCATGTTTATTTATTTATTTTCGAGAGAGAGAGAGAGCACGTACAAGTAGAGGAGGGGCAGAGAGAGAGAATCCAAAGCAGGCTCCAGGCTCTGAGCTGTCAGTGCAGAGCCCAATGTGGGGCTCAAACTCATGAACTGCAAGATCATGACCTGAGCAGAAGTCAGCCACCCAACTAACTGAACCATCCAGTCTCCCCTTAAAGTGACATTTTAATAGCATTTGATATTTTATACCAGTTGATATTCTATATCACCAGGGGCTTGGGGTTATATTTCATTTCTTAAGGAATTTCAGCAACAGTAACCATCCTTCATATAGGGAATAGACCACAAGGGTCCCAAAAAGATGAGCATTGTTTCTATATTTTTAGGCCTGTTTCTTCATACAGATTTCAAAACCACGTATTTTTAAATGGCTCTATAACAATGTTGCACATTAAACTGTATATGCAAATGGATAAACCAGAATAGAATTCTCATTCAACTGTTAATTTGGGGATAATGAGATTATCACTAATTTTTCTTTATTTTTTAAAATTTCTATTCTTGGAGTCACAAGTGAAAGGTCATCCTGGCTCAGGGTTATTCTCCCAGTGGCCCTGTCTGTCCTCTAATCCCCTTCTTTGTGGTTGGTGGAGTCTGTAGACTTGAGGCTGGGTCAGTGGTAGGACACCATTTCACTGGCCACGATGGTTGGTTGCTGGATGGAAGGTGACCAAAATTGGGCCTATCAGAGCCCTTCTTCAGGATTTTTCAAACAAATAGATCTGGACAGATGTTATTCTGGGGGGACCCATGGCTGACATCTTTATCTGAAAAAGAACAGAATCTTTGTACTGGGGAAAGCTGCAGCACAAGGTGGAGTCTGTCATGGCCAAATTTCAGTCTTTGGAATCAGTCACCCCCAAGGCCAGCTCCACTTCTGCCGTGTACAGCCTCATGGTTCCAGTCTTCCTTTCGTCTTGTGAGGAATTATCCCAGGATCTTTCCAATAAACTATCTCTTTGTTCTACGCTGAATTTCGGTTGCTTGCAACCAAAAACATTCTAATTCAATCATTCTGAATGCTTTGAAATGCATTCAGTTTGACCGAAGAAAGGCCACGTGTTTTTAATAAAATATACTTGGAGAAAACCCTCCACCTTTGAGACTAGTGTAGGTATTGTGCTTGACATTTTTTTTTTATCTACAACATGCAAATTAGCTGCAAATACTGTTGTATTAATGTCAGGTGTCTTAGCCATAAAGTAAATGAATTCAGACTTTTAGCCTACAAAAGCTGAAAGCCTGCAACCTTCCCCGAGGCCAGGAAAATGAGCAGTTCCACAGCATCTGTCTTTTAGAAGACCTACTCTTTGGGGTTTATTCATATAAAATTCTTTACTGCTGTCATGAGACCTTAGAACTGTTGTTAGACTTACCCATATGGCTGAAAAACAGCCCTTGGGAATTTTCTTTTTCAAAGAAATTTAAAATGCCTATTGTCAGTCCAATAGCAAATTTCTTTTTTTGAGAACACTTTGTGCAAATTCCTTATATTTACCTTCCTCCTGTTGAGTCATATGTTTGCTCTCACCCAACTACTTCAGAGGCTAGAGAACAATGTAGCGAATGCCCGTGTACCTTCCATCTAACATGAAAATTGTAAAGTGCAATTCACCCTTCCTAGGCTACCTTACCCCAGGGGAAAACTTATAGCCCTATAATGGTAACAAGAAGTGTTGTTTAAAACAGTTTTGTCCCAACTGCTAGACAGCCTCACAAAGGTTTCTCTATTTAGGGCAATTGCTGGAGGGTTGCTTTGCAACAGTCATTTGAACAACCATGTGGAGTTCATGCTTCTCTGGTTCTGGCTCCAGCTCGCTGCAGAAATATCTGCTGCTAGCCACTATGGGAGGCTCCTCGGGGCTGCTACGGCCTAGGGGGTCTCCTACAGCTGGCACTCACTACTCCGAATCTCCCTTCAAAGCCCCTCACAGGGACCATGTGTAGGTGTGGATGCTATTGCTGCTATTCTTCACTGGGGCCCTGGAGTGGTGATGGTGCTGTGTTCTCCCTGGAAGCAGGAAAATCTCTCATCTCCCACTGAGATACATGGATTCCAAGGTAGTGTGGCTATGTGCCCCCAGTCTCTCATGGATATTTGGTGAAAGAGATCAATTGTCCTTAGAACCTCTGTCCCTTCCTGGGGCTCAAGCACTGTCCCTGGTCTACATCTGGTTCCCTAGCTCCTTCTTCTCCGAGAATAGGCTTCTGCACAAAGCTGCTCTATTTCTCAGTACACAGGGACCATCGGCCAATTTGCACATCAGTCCTGCAGATCGGTCTAGATCCTGGAGCAAGCACACTTTAGTCCTAACTTGGTTTACTCTTCTGAGGGAAGACCTCATGTCTATCAGATTTATTTGACGTTCTATGCACAGTAACAATTTTCATATAGATTATGGGAAGATTGCCTAGGGAAAAAAAGGAGCAACAGTGGTTTATGATTTATGATACATCTGTATGATTAGATACAATGTAGAATTTGCAAGTAATGATTATGAAAATTATGTAGCAACAGGGAAACATGCTCATTATATACTCTTAAGTGGAAAAATCAGGATGCAAAATTATATGTGTATTATAATTACAAGTATTATTATTTCTAATTTATTTTTTACACAGGAGAACATAACAGCAGTTTTAAAGTAAGGACTCTGAATTATATCATGATAAAAGGGAATTTCTTTTTTAGCATGTTTACTGCAAAGTAATAAAATACTGAATATATACTTTACTAAGCTTAGCAAGTATTAAGCATTGCATAAGTGTCTTATTCTTTAAAACATGGTCCCTAAGCATCAGTTCTAAAGAATCTTTTTGTCCAACTGATTACTGCCAGAACCCGAAATAAAACACATTGTTTTTTTTCTTTTTCACCATCCCTCCCTCCCTCCCTCTCTCTCTCTCTCACATGCACACACACACACACACACACACACATCCACACACACATCCACAAATGATTTGTTAGGTGAACTCTGAAGGGAAAGTTAAAAAAGAAAGCATCTCTACAGTACTGTACTAATGCCTTTATAAAGTTTTTTTTTTAAAGTTTATTCAATTTGAGAGAGAAGAGAGCACATGCAGAGGAGGGCAAAGAGAGAGGGAGAGAGAGAATCCAAGCAGGTTCCACACTGTCAGTGCTGCGCCCAAGGCAGGGCTCGAGTTCAAAAACTGTGAGATCTTGACCTGAGCTGAAATCAAGAGTTGGATGCTTAATGGACTGAGCCACCCAGGTGTCCTGCCTTTGTAAACTTTTGACCTTTCTATTAAGATGGATAAGAGTTTGTTAGGGTCATAGCAGAAAAAAGATGTTACATTCATAGATTTTAACTGAATAGAATTTTATGTTAAAGGGACAATTTACAAAGGTCTGAGCAGATGTCAGGAACTGGGAAGGAAGAATGAAGCATCTAGGAATTGACAACTCTGAGAAGTCATTACCAAGGGAGAAGGAATGGCTGGGATCCTGGTGAGAGCTATAGCCATGCGAGGAGGGGCTGCCAGACTAGAGGCAAGAGGTGGCCAAAGAGAAACAGAATGGCTGCTCACAGAACAGCACAGGGAGAGAGGGGAATACATATCCTGATCTCTCCCACCTCCCGATGGTTTACCAGTGCTTCCCTTCAGCCAAACCTAATTGTAGGCCAACAGGGCAAGGTAGCCTGGTGATGTACTCACTGGAAGTCAGCCTTTCTGGAAAGAGGACATAAAAGGGTGGAAAAATGGATTTAGAGAGGCCAATGGAGAATAACTGGCACAAGGAGCCCACAGCTATGCCATGTCATGGACAGCTAGGTAGATTACCTGTTTAACTACAAGCTTATTGTTGGTTTGTTTTTTTTTGTTTGTTTGTTTTAAATAATTTATTGTCAAGTTAGCTAAAATACAGTGTAGTCTTGGCTTCAGGAGTAGATTCCCATGATTCATCATTTACATACAACACCCAGTGCTCATCCCAACAAGTGCCGTCCTTAATACCCATCACCCATTTCCCACCACCCCCCACCCCCGCCAATTGTCTCCATCAACCCTCAGTTGTTCTCTGTATTTAAGAGTCTTTTACTATTATCCTTTCCCAATCCATTGGTTGCCTATCAGTTTTGTTGGTTGTTTCTTTTGCTGTGCAGAAGCTTTTAATCTTGATGAGATCCCAGTAGTTCATTTTTGCTTTTAATTCCCTTGCCTTTGGAGATGTGTCAAGTAGGAATTTGGTGCATCTTAGGTCAAAGAGGCTTTTTCCTGCTTTCTCCTCTAGGATTTTGATGGTTAGACAATAAATTATTAAAAAAAAAAAAAAAGAGTCTTTTACGGTTTGCATCCCTCTCTCTTCGTAACTTATTTTTCCTTCTCGTCCCCTATGGTCTTCTGTTAAGTTTCTCAAATTCCACATATGAGTGAAAACATATGATATATGTCTTTCTCTGACTTATTTCACTTAGCATAATACCCTCCAGTTCCATCCACGTGGTTGCAGAAGGGTCTCCCTCCCTCCCCTTCCCCTGGGAAGCCATCTGGCCCAGGTCTCTTATTTGTTGGGAGACCTTTGATAACGGATTCAATTTCTTCGCTGGTTATG
Source organism: Paguma larvata (assembly GCA_030068075.1). Lineage (NCBI taxonomy): Eukaryota > Metazoa > Chordata > Mammalia > Carnivora > Viverridae > Paguma > Paguma larvata. The sequence goes on from CM057829.1 coordinate 71,493,142, forward strand.
GGTCTGTTCAAATTTTCTATTTCTTCCCATTTGAGTTTTGGTAGCGTGCGGGTGTCTAGGAATTTGTCTGTTTCTTCCAGACTGTTCAGTTTGTTGGCATATAATTTTTCATAGTATTTTTTAATAATTGTATTTCTGTGGTGTTGGTTGTGATCTTTCCTCTTTCATTTATGATTTTATTTTTGGATTCTTTCTTGTCTTTTTGAGAAGTCTGGCTAGGAGCTTATCAATTCTGTTTATTCTTTCAAAAACCCAGCTCTTAGATTCATTTATCTGTTGTACTGTTTTTTTGGATTCTTTATTGTTTATTTCTGCTCTAATCTTTGTTATTTCTTTTCTTCTTCTGGCTTTGGGGTTTGTTTTTTTTTTTGCTGCTCTGCTTCTAGTTCCTGTAGGTGTGAGGTTAGTTTCCATATTTGGGATTTTTCTTGCTTCTTGAGATACGCCTGGATTGCAATGTGTTTTCCTCTTAGGACTGCCTTTGCTGCATCCCTAAGGGTTTGGACTATTGTGTTTTCATTTTCATTTGCTTCCTTATATTTTTTTAATTTCTTCTTTAATTTCCTGATTGACCCATTCATTCTTTAGTAGTATGTTCTTTAACCTCCATGCATTTGGAGGCTTTCCAATATTTCTTGTGTTTTTTTTCAAGTTTCATAGTGTTGTGATCTGAAAACAAGCATGGATATGAACTCAATCATTTTATATTTGTTGAGGGATGTTCTGTGACCCAGTTGGTGATCTATTTTGGAGACTGTCCCATGTGCACTTGAGAGGAATGTGTATTCTGCTGCTTTTGGATGGAAACTTCTGAATATATCCATCAAGTCCATCTGGTCCAGTGTATCATTCAAAGCCATTGTTTCTTTATTGATTTTCTGCCTATTGCTGTAAGTGGAGTATTAAAGTCATTTACAATTACAGTATTATTATCAATAAGTTTGCTTATGTTTGTTGTTATACTCCAAGCTGGGGGCATAAACATTTACAATTGTTAGCTTTTCTTGATGGATAGACCCCTTAATTATGATATAATGCCCTTCTTCATCTCTTGCTACAGTCTTTGTTTTAAAATCTAGTTTGTCTGATATAAGTATGGCTACTCTGGCTTTCTTTTGACTTCCAGTAGCATGATAGATGGTTCTCCATCCCCTCACTTTCCATCGGCAGGTGTCCTCAGGTCTAAAATGAGTCTCTTCTAGGCAGCACATAGATGGATCTTGTTGTTTTTTTGTTTGTTTGTTTGTTTGTTTGTTTGTTTTTTTATCCATTCTTATACCCTATGTCTTTTCATTGGGGCATTTAGTCCATTTACATTCAGAGTGATTATTGAAAGAAAAAGATTTACTGTCATTTTGTTAACTGTATATTTCTGCTTGTGGTGATGTCTCTGGTCCTTTGTAGTCTTTGCTGCTTTTCACTCAGAGTCCCCTTAGGGTCTCCTGCAGGGCTGGTTTAGTGGTCATGAACTCCTTTAGTTTTTGTTTGTCGGAGAAAACCTTTATCTCTCCTTCTATTCTGAATGACAGCCTTGCTGGATAAAGGATTCTTGGCTGCCTATTTTTCCTATTTAGCACATTGAATATTTCCTGCCACTCCCTTCTGGCCTGCCAAGTTTCAGTGCACAGGTCTGCTACTACCCTTATGTATCTACCCTTCTAGGTTAAGGCCCATTTGTCCCTAGCTGCTTTCAGACGTCTCTCTTTATCTTTGTATTTTGCCAGTTTCACTATGATATGTCATAGTGTTAACCTGTTTTTGTTTATTTTGAAGGGAGGTCTCTGTGCCTCCTGAACTTAGATACCTGTTTCCCTCCCCAGATTAAGGAAGTTCTCAACTATAATTTGTTCAAATAAACCTTCTGCCCCTTTCTCTCTCTCTTCTTCTTCTGGAACTCCTATAATACAGATATTATTTCATTTCATTGAATCACTTAGGTCTCTAATTCTCCCCTTGTGGTCTAGTTATTTATTTTCTCTCTTTTTTCAGCTTCATGATTTTCCATAATCTTCTCCTATTTCACCTATCTTCTCCTCTGCTTCTTCCATCCTTGCTGTCACTGCATCTAGTTTATTTTGCACCTAATTTACAGCATTTCTTAATCATCATGACTATTTCTTGGGTACTTAATCTCTGCAGCAATAGATTCTATGCTTTTTTCAAGCTCACCTATTAGATTTATGACTATTATTCTAAATTCTTGCTCAGATATATTGTTTATATCTGTTTTGACCAATTCTCTGGCTGTCATTTTTTCTGGAATTTCTTTTCAGGAGAATTCTTCAATTTCATTATTTTGGCTAGGGTTCTGTCTTTTTGTAGCTTGTTATGTGTCCTATACCTGCCAGTACTACTGTATTAAAAAGGGGCCATACACTGTCCAAGGCCTGGCACTTCAGGAAGTGTTTTTGGAGTGTGTTGCATGCACTCTGTTGTTGCATCTTTGACTGCTGTATCCCTCTGTTCATAGTGGTGGATTCTTTGGAGCTTCCACCAGGTGTGCTTAGATTTGTTCATTGAAGTAACCCTAGAAAAAAGGAAAATATGGTGGATGGGGAGACTTATCCTGTACGAAGAGAGAAATGAAATGAAAGGGTGAGGAAAAAAAAAAACAGGCAGAGAATCAAAGAAACTATAAGGCTTAATCCAGAGAAAGAGAGAGAAAAATAAAGAAGAAGGAGATAAAGAAAAGGTATAAAAAGAACAGAGTAAAAATGCCTGATTAAACAGACAACCAGAACAGAGAAAGAAAGGGAAAAAAAGATATCTATATACAGGAATTGACCAAAAGTCAAATGAGAAACTGAGTCTGATTCCAAAGAAAAGGGGGGAAAAAAGAAGGTAGAAAGAAAAAGGAGGGAAAAGAGAAGGAAAGAAGAAAAGAGAAAAATACTTAAAAACAAAACAAAACAGACTAACATACAGAACTGTAGGACAGTTGTCTGCCAATGCCTGGGACCGGTGGCTGTGCCGTCTGGAGGAGAGGCCACCTGGCTTTGTCAGTCTCAGTCCCACTCCAGTAGATGGTCAGCTAGGCAGTTACCAGGCACGGAGGGGTGAGTTTTGGAGTAAGCGGTCCCACCCCCACTGGGGGCATATGTCCTGTTCTAGGAAGCCCCACAGTGTTGATGTTGGGGAGAAAAATGGTGACACCCCAGTCTCTCCTCCCCTGACTGGGTGTCTCAAACCACACTTTCAGGCAGCCCTAAGAGTAGCCCAGGCAGGTGGCCTGTCCTGCTCCACAGTCTCCCTAGTCTCCTAGGTGCTCGGCTGGGATTCACAACCCAAAGAAAGAATAACGGCTTAATCCAGAGAGAGTAAGAAAAATAAAGAAGGAGGTGTAGAACATGTCTTAAGGCAATGGATTAAATATGTCTGCTTAAATACACCAACAACCAGAATAACCAGACTAGAGGAGGGAAGAGATAAGAAGGAGACAAGTAAGGAAGAATAAATCTATATAAAAAGAATTGCTGGAGAATTAAACCAGGCAATGCAACCACGCTGGTTTGGAGGAGGGCTGTCTGGTTCTTCAGGGTTAATCCCATTCCGTAGATACACTGTTACCAGGCGCAGAAGGACCTGGTTTGGTGTAGGTGGGCCCGTCTCCACCGTGAGTCTGTGGTCCGTTGGCTGAAATCCCACCTATATCCCTGTCAAGTTGTCCCATTGGGTCCCTGGACGCAACTCTGCCTCTTTTTCTCCCGGACTATTGGGGTTCAAAGTCCTTTGGCCTCACCACTATTTCGTTTGAGAGATGAGGGAATCCCGGATCCCCTTACTCCTCCGCCATTTTGGCCCCTCCCTCCAACCACTCGCTTCTGAGAAATTGCGGCTTTCTGAGGAACTCTGGGGGAGGGTCTTGCTGAGCAATGGCCGGGGGGGTCTGCCCCCAGGAATGTTCGCGAGACCGCGCAGGTGCCCAGAGACTGGGCTGGGTGCCAGCCCGCCCCAGAAAGAGATCACGCAATCTCGTGGCAGCAGCGTTTCTGGGGTTATGGAAAATCACAGCACCCATCTAGCGCCCAGCTTCACCCTTAACATCCTTGTTCCAACACTTCACTCTCTGCTTCCAGGGATTCGCCCTTCCCACCAGAGCACTGCCAGGTATCTGCCGCTGAGGCGTTTCACACTCTGCGCTGCCCGTTTATAGAGTCTTAATGGAATTTTAACCCTTTCCTTTCTCTTTCTCCCTTTTTTGTTCAGTCCCTGCGGCTGTTTCCACTTTTCCACTTTATCTCCAGCTGCTTTTTGAGGGGATGCTTTTCCCATACTCTTCCCCATCTCTGTCCTCTCTCTACAAGCATAGACAGACCCCTGCCCTTCGCAGCTTCTCTCTTCCCCAGTTCACCCCTTCGAGCCGCTTACCTGCCGAGGTCTGTGGTTCAGGTTGTGCAGATTGTTGTGTTAATCCTCAAATCAGTTTTCTAGATGTGCAGGATGGTTTAGTGTTGATCTGCCTGCATTTCAGGGACTAGAGATGCAAAAAAACTTCCATGCCGTTCAGCCATCTTGGCCCTACCTGAAATTCATAACCCAGTGTCTTAAAGGATCCCACTCCACCTGGACTTGGTTCTGGGGTAGCACCACTCCCACCCTCCCACCGGGGAAAGGCCTCTGCTGGTACCTGCAGGGTCTTTTGTCCTGGGGGGGGGGGTCAATAAATCCTCTTCCCACAGTACTTGAGGGAGGGGACTGCTATTTCCCAGTGTGCCCCCAAGATTGCTACCGCTCCCTGGGCTGGCTCCCCTCCTCTCCAGGCGTGCACACACAGTAGTGACTCCAGTCTGGAGAACGTTGCACACCCCTGAAGACTCCGACCTTCAGATCCTAAGCCAGTTTGCAAAGCAGAAACTGGCTCTCTCGGTATTTTTTTTACTTCCCAGTCCGTGATCCAGAGACGTTTTTCTCGTGCCCTAATACCACACTTCCACAGCCTCTTTTTGTCTTCCTAAAGAAGGGGTCCCCTCTCCTCCGTGCCTATGCTGCCCGCCACTTTCTCCCAATTCACAAACATGCACCACTGTCCTGCCAAGCTGTCTCTGTACACCTGTAGAGATTTTTCTGTCACTCCACAGCCTGTATTCCTGGGTATTCCAAGTGTTCTGACCTCAAGCTGTGTTTGAGGAACGAGGGAAATTCGGTCCCCCTAGTTCTCTGTCATCTTAACTCCTCCTACGATTGTATTGTTTTTGAAGCTGGTGAAAATGTAGATTCTTTTTAGTCCTACCAACTTTTCCTGGGGTGGGGGCTAGGTTTTGATGGCTATGTGTTCTGCTGGTGGAAATGTGTGGCATTTATGTCGATAGCCTGTATTCGTGATGATTTTCTGAGAGTCCTCAGTCTTCCCGCAAAAATCTGGACGTAGTGCAAAGCTGCCCCACTGGAGGTGTTCTGTGCTCACATCTGTTTTGGGGTCCATGGTTTTTCTTCTTTCATTTTGTTGGAGTATATCAGTAGATTGCTTTTAAAAATGTCAAATTTCTGAGACCTTTAATGTCAGAAAATGGCCTTGCTCTAACCCTCGACTGGTAGTTTGGCTGAGTGTGGAATTTTAGGCTCAGAAACATGTTTGTCTCAGAAGAGTTAAGGCATTGCATAATCTTCTCACATCTTTCTAAGTCTCTCATTATTTCTCTCAAAGTTCGTGTCTTTGTCAGACTTGTTGGGATGTTTCCTTAACCTTTTCTAACCTTCTTTATGTTATTTTTCTTTTGGCCAATTTTTTTTAACCTGTGTTCATCTCTCACAGCAGCCTCTTGTGTTAAGGCTGCCGTTTGTGTATGTGCATATATGTGTGTATACACAAAAATATACATATATGTACGTGTGTGTGTTGTTTTAATTTCTTGGGATATATATTAGAACTATGGCTTTTTTGGAAGTTTTATTGTGTTTTCTGAATTATATTGTTTTCTCCAATTCCACTTTTCTGTTTCTTCTCTCTTTTGTCTTATGTATGCTGATTTCTAGTCGTTTTTATTCAAGACTGAGGCATTAACAGCTCATTTGGATTGTAGTATATATATATATGCAATGGAATGTTATTCAACCTCAAAAATGAATGTTCTGGTATATGCTGCAACATGGACAAATCTCTAGAACATCATGCTAAATGAGGAAAAGCTAGAATCTGAAGGTTACATATTGTATGATTCCATGTATATGAAATATCCAGACTAGATAAATCCATGTAGACGGAATGCACGTTGGTGGCTTCCAGGGGCTGGAGGAAGAGGATAATGGGGCAGAAAGTGCTTAATGGGTAAAGGGTTTTACTTTAGAGTGATGGAAATGGTTTGGAACTAGGTAGAGGTGGTTGCATACATTACACATGTATTAAATACCACTGAGTTGTTCATTGTAAGATGGTTAATTTTATGTTATGTGAATATCACTTCAATAAAAATGTTTTAAAGTTTATTTATTTTGTGAGAGAGAGAGAGAGAGAGAGAGAAAGAGAACCAGCAGGGAAGGGACAGAGAGGGGGAGAAAGAGAATCACAAGCAGGCTCCATGCTGTCAACACAGAGCCCGATGTGGGGCTTGAACTCATGAACCGTGAGATCATGACCTGAACCGGACCTGATATGGTTAAGAGTTGGACACTTAACTAACTAAGCCACCCAGGAGCCCCAGTAAATTGTGTTTTTATTTAGTCAACTGGACGTGGGTGTGTGGCAGGACAAGCAGTGGCCTTCACTTCTGGATGATCAGGCAGGGAGCCTACCACATTGAGAGGGCTCACCATTGTTGGTACATGAAAAATTTTCTCTGGGGATTTTCCTGAAGAAAAATGTTCTAAGCTGCCACCTACAGGGTAGCAGCCTCCAGTTCATTAAGTGCTGGTTCTGGGGTCTGGATGTAGCATTAAATTCCATGTTTTTCACCTTGGGCATTTTCTATTCTTGCTCTGAAGCAGATTTTCGCAGCCCCAAAGGCTCTCCCTCTTAGTTTTGCCACAGACAAAACCTCTGGCTGCCAATGGGCAGGTAGACATGTTGTTCTCATGGGGGTGAGGAAAGGGAGCCCCATGGCTTTCTTCCTCTTGCCTCAACCTTGCGGCATGCCACACCCTGCCCCTCCCAGGGTCTTGGCACAGCAGGACAGCCTCCTCCAGTTGGGTGGGCCTGGCCCCCACTGGCCCTTCCTCTCTGCCACAGCTCCTCTCACTGATTTTATTCTTCTGACCATGTGTTCATATCCCCTCTCCTGTTTTCTTTGTCATCAGGGTTTATACTTAATTTTTTTTTCTTCATTATCATTTCGATGCCATCCCTGGAAGGAGAGGAGATAAACCTGTCGCTCAACAGGCTAGTTTAACTGGAAGCCTGTATGTTTGTTTAGTTTTCAACCTGTCAGGAGAAATTTTATCACAGAATGAAAAAAAATGCTGCCCAATTGTCAGCTTTACAATAAGCTGTGTTCCTGGGAAGTTGGTAAATTGCCTAATCTTTTCTTGTGCCTGATTTTTAACTGTTAAAATGGTGATTGGAGGTGCTAAGGCATGGCATGACATGGGGGGGGGCCCACATTTATCGAATTCCAGTTATGTGCCAAGAGAACACTTTTCCTCAGGTTTCTAGTGCAAATTACTAAAATTGAACTGTTGTTTCCCTGTCTTGCGTGATTGTTTTCGCAAAGTATCATCGATTCTCATAACTATCTTTGAAGGAGGCAAAAATGCCATAAGGTGATGTTTCTGGAGCCTTAGAACATCAACCTATGCCTCTATTACAGACTTTTCACGTGCCGTTGTCATTATTTGTTTATACCTTTGGCCCTCACCACCCCTTCCCCCCAGCAGGAAGGAATCCTGCCTTATTCATCACCATTCACAAAGTGGCTCAATGAATGATTATACAATCTATGGAGATCCTGATATAGGAGTGATAATTTAAATGGAAGAAAATAAGCTGGCAAATGTAAGGTGAACTTAGAATTCGGTATCAGGGATGACTAAAACTGTGAGCCTTATGTTCACAGATCACTGCTTAGCAGTCCTATTTTTCATCCTAAGAAATCCACTGTTACGTGTACTTGTTATTATTGCAGGGACCAGAGATTCACCATAATAGTTTATGCGAGGTGGAATTTATTCTTACGAATCTAATTCCAGGAAGGATCTAAGACTTACAAGAATTAGAAAGTTATAAAGTTTCTTTTTTTTTTTTTAATCCAACTTCCTTTTTCTCCATCTCTCCCCTGGGGCCTCTTGATATCTCCGCTTTCCTGCATGCCAGTTTCTTTCTTGTCTCTCTGCTCACCTTCTCAATTTACTCATCATGTTGCGCCTGGCTGCCTTAAAACAGTAGTCCGTACCTGGCTTTCTAGCTTGACTTCACAAAATTAACAAAGTCAGTATTCGTTAAGTCCAGGTTCCCAGGAACAGGCATAACTGGCCCGGCAGAGGTCAGGTGTCCTCTTCTGGTCCACAGTTGGGACAGGGCGTGCAGGTGCACTGCATATGGAGAGCTGGGGAATGATTGCACCTCTGTTACAGTACAGTCGGCAGGTCCCTCTCTCTGAAACAGTTGATTATTATCGTTATTATTATTATTTCTCCATAAATAGGGCATTTTATCTGGAATGTAGTGCATGAACGTTAGATGAACCATGAATGAACATGTTGTCCTTGAGAGAACTTTGTGAAGCCAAGGAGCACCTGGCATGTGAGGGCAGGGGACCTTTCAGGCAGGCCTGTCTGGTGCTGCTCCTACTGTGATCAACAGGAGCTCTCGCCTCCAACAGTTGGTGCATTTTCTCTGCTTCACCCAAATTTCTTAAGTCATCTAGATGCTGACAGCTTATAAAGGAACTTCGACAAAATGGACCCTCGGTTGTACTAAGGCTTGGGAGCCACACACGGATGGAGGGATTGGCAAGTTTCCGACTCGGTGATTCTCTAAATGCCGTCTTTGCACACAGAGGTCACATGTTGCAGACTGGGAACTAGAGGAGGAGGCAGATTCTGAGAGAAAGTCAGAAAACTGGCATGGCAAAGAGCCAGGGAGCTGCTCCAATGAGCAAAGGTCACATTTTGTCCTGAGAGTTGCATAATTAAAGCGATCTTTATTTATTGTATCATTTTTTACATATATCACCTGTGTGCTAGGCTGTCTCTAAGAAATGATGATTGATCGCAACACCAAGAATGGATGGGAATTGGAAACCTGTGTGGGCTCTGAAGCAGCACTAAGAAATGAACTTCCGATTTCTTCTCTGTCACGGTCAGCTCATTCCTGCTTTCATGCTCTCTTCGGTTATTTTCTTTCCTAGCTTCAATCCCCTAAATGGGGGGAATCTGATCTCATTTTGACTCAGAATGAACTCTTGTGCCCCCAATCCTGGTTCAGTCAATGTCCTCGAGCCAGGCTAGAACTGGTTTTATAGGAGGTATACCGATGCTTTCCTCTGAAAGGGGCCAAAAGGGTGAATAATGGGCACGATGGTGCTTAGTGACTTCCTGCTATAATTACAGATTGATAGCATTGATTTTCAGCCCCTGGCCAGCCAGCAAGCCACCCAGAGTGTCCCTCCTGGTTCTAGAATAGTGCCAGCTTGCTACTGTAGCTTCTCTGGAGTGACCCAGGGATAAGGGCAAGCAAGGGCTGTTATAGGACTTGCCAAACCTTGTATAGCAGCACTTCATCTCTTGGAATGCTCCCTAGAAGAAAACGTTTTGAGTAGACTCTGGAACAGAAAAATGGGTATTTATACTGTGGAAGAGAGCAGAGAAGCCTTTACAAGTAGGGGCACATGTAAGATTTTATGGAAGAAAAGGAGATCGAGTTGGCCTTACAGTTTTAAATAACACCTTCTTAAATATATGGCCCTAAAACTTTGAAAAATGACAACCCGCTTGAATTTTAGACTTAATAAATGTTGTTCTGTCAACTCCCTGACTTGAAATGCGAGTTGCATTAACCAAAGACGTGACTTTAGATGTAAGTTTAAATAAAGCACCTCTAAAGAAGACTCAAATTCTATGTAATTTTACATAATTAAATGTAGCTATTTTGTCATACTACAATTTTCCGCTTTGCTCCTTGTGTCTACAATTTTGATGTTCGTCATGGATTTGGATGGTTTATTTCGGTGCAAGCTTACCCACATTTGTAGGGTGCAGATGGTAATTACTCTCTACCCAAAACCAGACAAGATGCCCCAAGTTCTCAGTTTGATGACACTTGGAAAATTTTTAGCAAAGAAAATAGTGAACACTCTTCAATCTGAGCACAAACAGTAAAGGCAAAAGTAGTTTCATAAGGTCACTTTTATTTCTGCTTCCGTTCTGCCTTTTTTACTTCTCTGTCCTTTTCACTGGTGAGAAATGATTGAGCTGATGGACCTGAACTTTTCTAAAAAGCCTGAGTCTACCAAAAAATTCTAAGGACTAATATGCTTTCGATTATAAGAAACTAGTTTTTGCAAGAGCCTATCTTTAGGAAACATTTTTCTTGTCTCATCAAATAAAAGATCATGCAGAATGTCAAAGTCTGAGGTCCTATGAGTCTTGTATATAATTTTTTTCTCATTCCCTCCCCCATCATACATGAAAATGAAAATCTTGAACTTTCTAACACTTCTTTGTGTAGAAAACTATTCATCTACTAAGCTCCTTGAAGTTAGAAAAGTTGACCTCATCCTAGGAGCATTATTGTACGAATTGTTATTATAAGCATAGCACAGGGCCATGGGCCAAGGAGATTACAAAAGAAATGGAGGATCAAGCCCATGCTCCCAGAACATATGATGCTCTTAAGCAGAAAGAGTACAGCTGTATTTTAAAATTTTCTTTTAAAATAATCTTGTCTCTCTGAAAATCTGAGATCTACAATAAAATATTAAGAGAGTAAGAGTACAAAGAATATGTTAATGTGGCAAAAATTGTGTAGGTGGCTTGTAGGTGACTAACACTGGGGCCATCCTATGTTTACTTCTAGTCTTACAGCTTCACCGTGAGCACTGGGCTCCTTCAAAGGACAACAGAATCACTGTTATGTATGCCATTGAAGTGCAGACATTTGCGACAGGGAGGTAGAAGTTTCAGACAATTCACAAGTACTTCCAGCCAGCACACTACACCCTTTCTTCCTTACAAAGTTTGGAATGACTAATAATAGTCCTACAGTGATGTTCTGTAGCTTCTTTCTTTCTTTTGAAATTCATGTGTGTGTATGAGTCATGTGCACTAGGATTTAGAGAATGTTTATCACTTACATATTTGTATTTTTACTTGAACTCGAACATGCAATTACCCAAGCCTGAAATGAATAGGACAAACTGAGGAAAGAAAGAACAGCTCGCTAGCATCCTCAAGCCACACCACAAATGACCAGGGCTCTGACGTGAACTGGCAGCTACAAGGCCTGCAGAGATGCGCAGATAATTGAATTAGGCATTGCTGTGATGTCTGAAAAGGATATTTGACGGATGGAGGAGGGAAGAGATCTGGATCTATTTCTGTCTCGATGTAAGGGGGGCTGGGGAGGGCCCGAGCCATGAAATGGTGCTAAGAGGACAGCCCTGTTCTCTGATTTTTCAAACTAATTTTCAGACAAGTATTATTCTGCAAGTAAAATGTACCTATCAGTCTATTGCAGAGGTAAATAGATCCTATTCTTCCTCAGTTTTTTTCTTCAAGCACCTCTGTTTATGGCCACTTATACCAAAATGGGGGGACCCAATCTTTTTGTCAGAAGCCTCAAACTCTGTGGTTCTCGGCTGAGATTAAAACCCAAACTTGTTCACACTGTAAAAACAGACTCATGACAACAGGAACAAGTGTTGGCAATTCACAGAAAGTTAGATTTGCTCCTACTTTGGCTTCCCCTGTACAATCAGTGAACCTGTTGAAAGCAAAGTTGGGGCCAGGAATTCATTCTGAGCAAGAGGCTAGAATATGACGCTGTTGGAAATATTTGAAAAACACACAATCTCAATACAACTGGTATTAGTCTCTCAGGTATAATCACTCAAAGATCCTGTATGGTGTATGCAGTTTGTGTTTTTATTAGTATGGAGTGTGTTTCAATTTTCTGTAAGCCAGTTTCAGTCTCTAGACCAATGCCATAACCTTGAGCCTGGAGTAATCAAAGGAGGAATTTCCCTGTTTGGCATTGAGCTCTGCTCATTAGCTGTTAATGAGGCAGATGTTGTAGAGCCAAGCCCCGTGTGGGCCGTTTGGCTTCATATTGAGGGAAATATCTTTCAAAGACACAGATTGAATTCCCATCTCTAGGCAACGTCAGGCAGATGCCTATCATGGGACACATTTGATCTTGAGGTAAGAGTATGGATGCTTAGTGTACTGCTGCCCATACTGATAACTGGGGGGGGGAAACCCCACCAAATATGGCCTGCTGTCGGGAACAACCCTAGCATCCTATTCATAAGTATGGTGAGCAATATTTCCTTTTAACAGTGAGAGAAAACTCTAAAAAGAAAAAAAAAGGAAGAAATAAAATTACCTGTGTATGAAAGTCCAATTTTATTATCCGAGTGTCCTTTTGACCTAAAAGTGACATTTTGTTCTGCAGAACATGTTTTACACACTATTTTCAGTGTTGTTCTTGGTCTTCATGTCTTGTATAAAAATCTCCAATTCTCCCATTTCATAATACAGTGTCTAAATTCTAAAGAGTAGAAAACAAAATTGAAAACAAACTGCTCTCCCCATAGTGCTCTCTCAGAGCTTATGAGATTAGCCTCTATTTCATAATGTCTATTCTCAGCCCCCCCCCGCCCCCCCGGGTTCAGAAGGGAAGAAGGGCAGACTTCAGAGGTGAGCCATCTCCCTGAGCCTTGGCCCCACACCAGTCAGAGGGCAGGCGTGAAGTTGTGTGCCGTCCCCATGTCCAGCAAGAGAGCTGTTCTTATTTGAGCAAATAACCAAAGGTTCTCTTTCCCAAACACTTCTCTTTTGACTTCTGCGACTCTGATTATCCTTGTTCCCCTTAAACCTAATAATGCTCCCAAAAGATCAGCACCATAATTTGCAGGGTCCAGTGCAAAATGCAAATATGGGCTCCCATGTTCAAAAAGTAGGAAAAGGCACCACGAGAGATACTCAAATACAAACCTTTTTCCTTTCCCTTGCAGTTTCTCTCTTTGCTTGTGTTGATGTCTTTTTATTTGCCATTTGTAATTCTAGGTAAAGAAGAATTAAAATTTTAAATTACTAGTATGAATTTTCCCATTTACTTTTATATTGTAACAACACCAATTTAAATGCAAATTTAAGAGCATTTAGCTTATATGCAGAATCACTGAAATTACTACAATTAGTATTTTGTAGTATATACATGCATGCATTTCATTCTTACCGGAACAGTGGAATCAAACAATCTGCAGAAAACAAACCACTGATTGTCAATTTCACTTGTTGAGATGCACACATTCTACCAACACCCTACCATCTGCTCACTGACGAATAAGGAAGGACTGAAAAGTAAAGGAATTGTGGTTGCCTTATCTCTCCTTTTCTTTCTGTGTCATCATTTTTGGTATATGAGGCTGGCTGATACAGGAAAGTAACAGTAATAAAAGAGGATAAGAGGGTTTCATGATTATTCATGTTTCCAAAATGCCATTGATCTCCTTCAAACCAGCAAATTCTGGCTTGAACTCAAGTCATGGCCTCCTGGGGCTTTCAGCCTTCCTCCTACTCTCCCCCCTCCACCACCACTCCCTCCGCCCCTTAGTCAGAGATTACGTGGTACTCACTGTGAGTCTTGCAGAACTCCCACACATGGTGGGCACTGGAATCCTGTACTCAGGAGACAAGGAATGGTGGGCAAGCGTATCGCACACATTTCTTCCCCTTACACGCTCCATTGTCCCATCCAACTTTAGTTACAAAACATAAGTTCAGAGATGACAATTATTAAGAATTTCAAGACTGTAGTGATAGAACATTTCACTAGGCTGGAGCGCTGCTGGGCGCCGAGATTTGCGAGACTGAACAGATCACACATCCATGAAGCCATTCCTGGGCTCTCTCTGGCTTTCTGTTTCATCCAGGCCACCTAATAAGTGTCATGTGTAATTTCATTATCATCTTCTCTTTCTAGATTTCATTCACCGTTATAGATTCAATTTACACCTCTCTGTCTCTAGCTTCCAGTTTTTCCCCGGACTGAATATCCAAGTGCCTGCTGAACACATCTCAACACATAACATGGCTAAAGTAAAATCCATCCATTTCTCCTAAAGCTATTCCTCCCTGATTGAGTTACTGGAACCAAAACTCAGTCATTTGGTCTGCAGTCTGCACAGAGCTGATAACATGGCAGTTGCTCAATATACACTGGCTTATTGCTCATACTGAAAACCTGCTTCCAGTTACACATTTATAATATTCAGTCTCTATCATTTAGAAGTTGGTTGTTCCGGTTGTCGATGACCTTTACCTTTATTTCATTTCTGCTTTTAAAATTATTCTTATATCTTCAAGACATTATACAGAAACAAGGAATTAGTATAAAGTTTAACCATCTATTTCTACTTAAAACTAACCAAAACCTTTTAATAGGAAAGGCATTGATATTAACAGTTACGGTGAATACTGGGATTTGGAGTAGATTTCACTAACATACACTCACAACTTTGCCTTTCAATCATTCCAAAATAAGAAGTTTTGTTTCTTCTTTTCTAGTTCTCTCTCTCTCTCTCTCTCCTTATAAAAAGCTTTGCCAATGGACCTCAGACTTAGTTCCCTTCAAAGCCACATTGGCTACTGTTGTGTTATTTGTGTTCTTCTTTATTGCAAGAATTGTAATTGAATGGATTTTAATTATGGTGTCTTGATATTTCTAGTGCTTCCCACTTCTGGTTAGGCCATAAATACAATGGCAGTATTTTGTGTTGTTTTTCTGGCTCTTTCAGTTCGGACTAGAACCCAAGAAAGGTTCAAGTGTATTAAAAACAACACCGCCAACAAAAAGAAGACAAACAGAACTAATAAAGAAAGATGGAGGTTTGGATTATTTCACAGCTCATTATGGTATTTGGTTTATATTTAAGTGAGGTTCAAGTCAGTTCTTGTTTTTATGGGACCCTCCAAGCCAATTTCTAGCCATCTTTGCTTTAGGTTTTGGCATGCGGAAAGACTAAACTGCCTTCTTCCTTGACTGGGGCTTATCCAGTCATTAACTGCCTACACTACCGAGGTAGAAGTTTTACTTATTTCAGATGGCCCAGGCACTGGAAATAATGTGCTACTTGTATAATAAGTCCAGAGAAATGCCAAAATAACATGTGGCTTCCAAAGTGGCCCACAGAACTGTTAGGCACAAGAAATAGGAAGCCAACTTAGAATTCAGTATCAACTTCTCTATCCAACTCTGCCTTCTGACAGAAATTAAAGTGCTCGTTATTTGTAAGATTTAAAAGTAAGATTTTAAATAACACTTACTTCTGGGCTCTTCTAAGATACATTTCACTTAAGGTACATTATAATAATTGTCTAATTTGGAGGTACCCAAAACTATTTTAACTCTTGCTTTAAACAGTCTTAATGGTTCTGTGACATTTCATTATGCAACTTCAAAGTCAGTAAAGATACCAATCAAAAAGACATTGATTGGAATTCTAGTGCATCTGGCATTGGATTTACTGTTTATAAAACAGTAAAATGAATAACTTCCACCCTCAGAAAATAAACCTCTTTGAGATAACAATAACATGCATATGAATAATTAGAGAACAATACGGTATAGTATATAGTTTTGTCGAAGAGCTCAGTGGAGGAAGAAACCAGATTTCTATGGAGAGAAGATAGTGAGGCTTAAACTGCCCTTCTCCCTGGAAATCGATGAGGACCAAAGAGGTCAACCTCACAGGCCTCATGGAAAGCAAAATACCTAAAGGGTTTTGGACATTGGTAGATGCTGCATGATATTTTGCCTTTCTTTACCTATAAACGGACAGGACGTTGCCAAAGACTGAACAGTGTGGCGTAGGGAAGAGTTGAGATGTGATCTGGATTGTGGAGGATTGTAAGAACTTGAAAGAGTAATTGGCTTGACAGAGTGAGAAATTATTTCTTAATGGGAGTAGGGTGGCAGAGGAAGATGAGAAAGGTCTATTCAGGTCCTTCATCTATTCCTAAGGGGGTTGTCCTTTTAATATTGAGTTGAAGGAGTTCTTTATATATTCTAGATATAAATATAAATATAATATAAATTTATATTCTAGATATAAATATAAATATCTAGATATTCTAGATACAAGTCCTTTTTTAGCTAAATGATTCGCAAGTCAGATTTCTCCCATTATGTAGACTAACTTTTCACTGTCTTCATGGTGTACTTTGTAGCAAGAAAGTTTTTAGTTTTAAAGTCCAATTTATCTATTTGCTCCTTATTGCTTGTGCTTTGGTGTCATATCTAATAATCATTTGCCAAGCCGAGGTCATGAAAATTTACTCCTATGTTTTCTTCTAAGAGTTTGACAATTTTAGTTCTTACATTTAAGTCTTTGATCCATTTTGAGCTAATTTTTGTATATTGTGTGAAGAGTCCAATTTCATTCTTTTGCATATGTTTATCCATTTGTCCCAGAGCCATTTGTTGAGCAGATTATTGCTTTGCCACTGGATTGTCTTAACACCCTTGTCAAAAACCAGTTGATCATGGAAGTAGGGTTTTATTTCTGGACACTCAGTTCTATTCCATTGCTCTATGTCTATCTTTATTCCAGTACCACAATTATGATTACTTATGCTCTGTAGTAAGTTTTAAAATGGAGAAGTATTATTCCCCCTTTGTTCTTCTTTTTCAGGATTATTTTGGCTATTCTGAGTCATTTGCAATACACTCTAACTTTAGAATCAGTTTGTCCATTTCTACAAAGAAGTCAGCTGGGATCCAATAGGGATTATATGTCAGTTCGGGAAGTATTGCCATCAGAACAGCAGAAAGTTTTTAGATCCACAAACATGGAATGTTTTTCCATTTATTTAGATCTTTAATTTTTTTTGACAATGTTTTATAGTTTTCAGAGTACAAGTTTTGCATTTCTTTTGATAAATTTATTCCTAAGGATTTTATTCTTTTTGATGATGTTACTGTGAATAGAATTGTTTCCTTAAATTTCATTTTTGGGGGGCACCAGGGTGACTGAGTCAGTTCAGTGTCCCACTTTGTCTCACGTCATGATCTTACAGTTCATGACTTCAAACTCTGCATTAGGCTCCATGCTGACAGCTCAGAGCCTGGAACCTGCTTCGGATTCTGTCTCCCCTTCTCTCTGCCCCTCCCCTGTTTTGTGCGCCTTCTCTCTCTCTCTCTCTCTCTCAAAAATAAATAAACATTGAAAAAAATTTCATTTTTGGATTATTCATTGTATAGAAAAACAAGTTATTTTGTAGATTGATCTTATATTCTCTAACCTTGCTCCAGTAGTTTTTCAGTTGGATTCCTTAAGATATTCTGGATATGTGATTATGTCATCTACTAATAGAGAGGGTTTTACTTCTTCCTTTCTATCTATATCAGGGGAATATTATCTCTCTCTTAGGTTTGGAGGCTAGTTATATAGTCCTGGCTTACAAATTTACTACATTGTTTTCTGTCTCTCATAGATGCTTTCTAATCTCCTTTCACTGTATTTGTACGGCCTATTATAGAGGTACTTGTGTTCATGACATTCTCTGTTATTCTTACACCCCTTTTGAATAACATAAAACATCCTATACCAGATAAGCCCCATCTAATCAAGGTCAATGACATCTAAGAGTAGAACTATCAAATACTAATGAATATCTGTAACCGTGGTACCAGAATGAGATCATGCCAAGTGCTCAATATATTAGGTCCCTCCTTCCTTATGTTTAAATTAAATATATTTTGCCTTTTCACTCACAATCTGTTTAGCCACCACAGGAAGAGTTTTATGCCTGATGTTTTCTCTCACCACCTATTACTTAACAGTTATACAGCATTTGTTCATTTTCCTCCCGGTTCACCACATTTTAAAAATTAATCCCACCTGATGAGGTCAGCACGTTTTTGAACAAAAACATTTTTCCTTTATCTTCACAGAGATGTGTCTTGTGTTTAATTTTTATCAGCTTTTATGTCTAAACACATGTCACTAGGTTATGCATCTATGGTTATTTCTGATAATAAAAAGTTTTAAAAAGTTCTGAATCACTTCTTTGTTAAGGGCATTCCTAACCACCAGCAGTAAGACTTATTCTTTATTTCACAGAGAGGCAAAATGGTGATCCCTGTAACTCCCATGCCATCTATTAACAACCCTGAAAACCAATGGCTCTGTTCTTTAACAATATGTTTCATATTTTACATATTCAGTGTAATTCTCTGAGGCTTGGAGAAATTCCCAACACCTGGTTAAATAAAATAAACATGTTATATGAAGGTTTTTTACATATTTGTTATTTTTCTATTAAACACAATATAACTTGGAGTAATTGGGACTGATGCAGAAAAGAACTTATTTTAATGGCCAATAGATGTGTTTTGATAGCAATAAGGACATATTCCAAGAAGAAGAAGCAATTGTTGAAAATGTTTACCATCATCCTTGATGCATTTTCGACAGTCATGGACTCCAGACAAAAAAGTAACTATTTTTTATTTCTTTCAACCATCAAATGTGTTTAAAAATATTTGGAAGACATAATATTTGTCTATAATACTCTGGGTTCTGGAAACATCAAAACATAAATTGTGCCTTATTAATTTAGATTCTGATAAAGTCGTATAAGAAAGAAAGTCACAGGAAAGTTATTGAAATAGCATTGTGATAATAAATGGCATTTCAAATCACCTCATCCAGGAAGTTTATGATTCTTTCTGCAATGAAGCCAGGGGTTATCTTCATTAGATTTGAAACATATTTTCTTTGTATTACCATAAATCTACTCTATGCACACATTTCACTGAAAACCCCTATGCAGATAGGGATGCGGCTTTCAAGTAGCCTCAGTGGGGTGTTCATGCCTTGAGTGTGCATAGACTCTGGTAAATGCTCCATTTCAGGGCCCTCCTCTACCCACCCAAATGTGTATGAGAGTGGCCATTCCTTTATAATCTACACCACCTGACAGGCTCAAAGTATTTTTTTTTTTTTTACCTAGGCATATCTTTAAAATGTGATTCACTATTTCCCATAAGTTCCTGTTCATTTTTTCTATAGTAAATTGTTTTTTCTTGTCCTTCTCTTCTCCAGGTCTCCTTCACTCAAATGTCCATCGCACTCCCCAGGAGATTATATCCTCCCTAATTCTCTCTTCCGTCCACTACTACCTTGGAAGTCTTCCCTGTCTTGAAAACTATTAACACACACATGCACACTTCAATTTCAAGTAGCTCTTAATTTACAAACAAATAAAACACCAAAGGATCAATACGGCAATCAGTGAAATGTAATTCAAAGAGTCTTACTAATTATATTGAATTATTATTACATTTTTTTGCTCATAAATTTATGTTACTTAGTTTCCTCTTATAGCAGTTAACACATTCTTATCTTTAATATTGTACTTCATTTCAGTCATTTATTATTTTTGCATTTATAGTTACTGTATAAGTCAGCTTTTGCTAAGTAATTCTGTGGATATGTATATAAGCATTAGAATGACAGTGGCCTATAGCCAACGTTTATTTCTCATTCATATGATGTTTGCTGAGTGTCAGCTTTGTTCTTTCTATTCTTTCTATATCTTCTCCATTTTTGGATCAAGGTGAAGAAAATAGCTTCTATCTTGGGCTGGTAGTAGGAATGGGGTAGTGAGAATTTTGGCTCCTACAACTTTTATTGGGAAGGAACATGTACTACTTCAACTCATGTTTGACTGATGAACGCTGATCATATGGCCAAACCTGAGCCAATGGGATGGAGAAATATAGTCCTGTCTTAGGACTGCAAGTCAAATACAATGGCTGGAAATGTTTAATCCTCTCAAAGAGAAGGGATGCACATAATTTGGGGAAAATAACACAATCTACCACAGTTTCACTGAGTAGACAATCTTGCAGACTACTGGCAGAGAAGGATTTTAGAAGCATAGTGATTTGAACTCCCTTCCTCTCCACTCCCAGCTGTTTGCCTCTCCAAGCTTATTAACTGCTAGGACCTGTGAGCTATGGGGTGTATGGCCTTGGACGTTGGACTCTGGGAAAGGGGTGCAGAGTTTGTCCTCCTGGGGAGACTGAATAACTGTGCGGAGCCCCAGGGATGAGGAGCAAAAGGCAGGGGATCCTTGGGAGACACAATGCTGCCCAACACCTATGCTCACATTCCATCCTCTTCCTATATCCCAACCTCCGCATAGCCGTGTGCTTCAGGGGAAGTGATGCCATCCATCATCCTCAATGGTCTAAACCAATTTTGGCAACCCCATTCCCTTTGTGAGCAGTTGTTTTAGGATACTTTTTCTGGGTAATGAAATGTGAGGGACAAAATTCTACAGTTTTTTTAGAAAAAAATTTCCTCCCTCCTATTCAAGAGCAATCCCCTTTCTTCCTGTGGTCCTTATGTTTGGAAAGACTGAGCCATCCTTTTTTTTTTTTTTTATGTTTTATGAGAGAGAGACAGAGTGTGAATGGGGGAGGGGGAGAAAAAGAGGGAGACACAGAATCTGAAGCCGATTCCAGGCTTTGAACTGACAACACAGAGCCCAGCATGGGGCTCGAACTCATGAACCTAGGAGATCATGACTTGAGCTGATGTTGGGCGCTTAACCGACTGAGCCACGCAGGTGCCCTCTCCATTTTTTTTTTTTTAGTTAAAAAAAATTTTTTTTAATGTTTATGGCTGAGCCATCTTTTGACCACAAAGCCTTAAGTAAAACTCAACAACTGGGACAAAACAAGCAGGGAGAGGAAAAGAATTGGGTACTTACTGTACCCAATTAAGGATCTACCTCATCTTTGGCTTCTGGCTAAGGAAGAAAAAAAATTCCTATTGTTTAAGCTGGTGCTGTTTAGGGCTTATTACTTAAAGAAAGCAGCCTGAGAGTACCCTTTAAAATATTCTAAACAGATACTGACAAACTGCTTTATGATCTCACCAGCAGTGTATGAGAGTGCCCAATTCATAACTATTCTTTATAATCTATGCCACCCTGACAGGCTCAAAAGGGATTTTTTTTCTTTACTTAGGCATATCTTTAAAATGTGATTCACTATTTCCCAGAGGTTCCTGTTCATTTTTTCTTTAGTGAAATGTTTTTTTCTTGTCCTTCACCAAGTCTTCTATCAGATCGTTAGTTTTTCCCTTGATGAAATATAAGAGTTCCTGACTCTAAAACAGTTTGATTTTAGGTGCATAGAAAACCATGTATGTAACCAATTATATAAAGACTTCATTCTTAAATGACTATATAATTCAAATGCCTTTGTGCATAATAAAATTAGTTAATTCACCAATAGCTTTCAAATGTTTCATAGTTTCAAATTTTATATTTAAATACTCAACTCACTTAAATTTGTGTTTACGATGTAAAATGATTCTTTTTTCAAAATATGAATCTTACTGTCTCTTATAAAACAGTATTTTTGGATAGGTACTACATTCATATGGTTCAAAATTCAGAAGATGTAAAATAATATGGGCTTAATGTAGAGAAAATTGTTATTTTTCATTATATACATTCTTTCTTGAGAATTTTTTGTATTTATTTGAATAAGGAGATTGATTTTGAATAATTATTTAGAAAATCATTTCATCTGCCAATATTTTTATGCCATGGTTTTCTTATCAATGAGCTTATGATTTTACTTTCTTAATCAGTTGGGAGACATTTACAAGTATTTTCTTTTTCAAGAAGTTAACATAGGTGGTGTAGTGGGTTGTATGGTGGCCCCAAAGATATGTCCATATAATAATCCCAGGAATCTGTTATTATTACCTTATATGGAAAAAGATGTGATTAAGTTGAGGATCTTGAGAAGAGATTATCTTGAAATATCCAGGTGAACCTAATGTAGTCACATGTATCCTTATGAGAGAATGGAAGAGAAAGATTTGACATATATGAAGAAGAGAAGGCAGTGTGAACAAGGAGGCAGAGATTGGAGTGATAGAGATAAGCCAAGAAACACCGAGGATTGCCAGCAGTCAATAGAAGCTGGAAGAGGCAAGAGATAGATTCTTCCTTTGAGTCTCTGGAGGGAGCACAGCCCAGCCTCCACCTTGATTTTGAACTTTTGGTTTCTAGGAATGTGAGAAAATGAATTTCTCTTGCTTTATGACATCAAGGTTGTGCTAATTTGTTATGGAAGTCCTAGGAAACTAATAAGATGATATTTTTATGAACACTGATATAATAAATGAGAATGTGTTTCTCTGGCTTAACATATGAACCACAAATTGGCAAGGTATAAAATTTAGGGGTTATAATCTTATTCCAGTAATATTCTCTGCATATTGCTTTATTGACCATTATTCTCAACCATCGTTTTTTTAAGAGAATATACGTTTTCTTTCTGATTATTTGTAGGATCTTTTTACTTCATTATTTTTTTGTTCTTGTTGCTAAAACTTTGTCAAGGATGTACCTCTTTTTACTGATAACTTCTAAACTGGAGTGAGCCTTTTAATATACATACGGAGGTTGTCTTCTTTAGCTCAAAATATTTTGTTCTGTTAGGGTTCTGTGTTAGTCTATTTAGGCTGCTATAACAAAATCCTGCTATAGACAACAGGAATTTATTTCTCACAGTTCTGGAGACTGAGAAGTCCAAGATTAAGGTGATGGCAGATTTAGTGTATAGTGAGGAAGATTCGTACATAGCCATCTTTCTGGTTCAAAGACAGAACCATAGATGGCTTTCTCGTTCTACACTTTTCTGGTTCATAGCCAGCCATCTTTTCAGTGTAAACTCATGTAATGGAAGGCAGCTATGCTCACCACCATGCCACCAATGCTACCTCATGTAGTAGAAGGGGCCAGAGAGTTCCGGGACTCTTATATAAGAACACAAATTCCATTTATTAGGACTCTGCCATTGTGTCCTAATTACCTTTCAAAGCCCCCCTCCCCCATCTCCAAATACCATCACACTGAGGGTTCACTTTCACCATATGAATTTGGTGGGGGGGAGGGACACAAAATTCCAGTCCCTTGCAGACTCTGATTATTATTATTATTGTTATTTTATTTATTTTGAGCTCGTCTTTGTCAGCACTTGTGCCTTTTATTGGACCTCTTCTCTGACCTCAGTTTTCATGAATCTTTTTCTTTCATCATTTTCATCCCACTGTCCTTCTCTGTCTCCTTGGATGGTTGCTTTAATATGTCCTCAATAACATTGTTTTCATTTTCTCCTAAAGTTTTTAGTTCTTTACAGTTTCCAATGTTCCCATCTATCTTTATTTTTTAATTCCTTCCTTCCTTCCTTCCTTCCTTCCTTCCTTCCTTCCTTCCTTCCTTTTTTCTTTCTTTCTTTCTTTCTTCCTTCCTTCCTTTCTTTCTTTCTTTCTTTCTTTCTTTCTTTCTTTCTTCTCTTCTTTCTTCTCTCTCTCTTTCTCTTTCTTTCTCCTCTTTTCCCTTTCATTCATTCATTCATTCATTCACTCACTCATTCATTCATTCTTTCTCCTGTGCCCTTTAATTAGTTCATTGTTCATTTGAACTGAAAAGAGTGTCTGAAAAATTAGATTTTGGGCATGCACTGCACCCTGTTCTTTTCTACCCAAGTACTTTGTTAGACTACTTGCCTCAGAAGATGCATTGAACCCAGAAATTTCCTTTTACTTTGTGCCTGATTGTTTTCCAGGAGTTTGTAGTGTCTGGAATTAGGCAGTGGATACTCTTCTTGAGGGAGCATCTATCAGTGGGTGAAGATGGATATTTGCAGTGTCCTAGTTGTTATAGGTCCTGGGACAGATGGTGGCTGAGGCATGAAACCCACTCTTAGGAATTTTGTTCCATGAAACAAAATGAGAGTGTGTCAGAAATCACAGCTTCACCAACTGTCTTTCAGCTAGTACTAATTCCTCCCAGATTCTGAATGTCTTTCAGTCTTCGTGTTCAGTGTTATTGGGAATTTTCATCTATTTCTGTTTTCAACAGTTATTTAGTGGCAAGTTGAAAGAAGGTCGATTGGGAATTGTTATCCAGATTTTCCCTTTGAGCCAGAGTTCTTATCCTAGTTGAAATTATAGTTGTGGTTAACTTTAAAGTTTAGAAGCATCCTGTAAAATAAATAATAAAATAAAATAAAATAAATACATGCTTTTAATCTATTGTTCTCTAACATTATTCCCCCCAACATTCTTTCTAATGTCAAGACTGAAAGGTACATTTAAAAAATATTGCATATTTTTATTCTTTCCCAACCCACCTCTCTTCCCTATAATCATTTCCTAGTATCTGATAATATAAGCCAAATTAGTTTAATTCCATTATTTTATTTTATATATTTACTTTTAAAAATTATTTTGGACATTTGTCAGTTTTAGAAACACATTTTTAAAAAATTTTAACCTATCTTCATGTGTTTTTTCTCTTAAGCTTATTAATTTTTTTGGTAATATATACCCAAACTGAGGCTCGAAATCATGACCCCAAGATGAACAGTTGGATGCTCCTCTGACTGAGCCAGCCAGGGACCCCTGTTTCATGAGTTTTAATGTTATTTCAATACTACTTTTTAACCATAAGATTCCCATTCTTGAGGTATTTAGTTTTATTTATTCCCATATAGAGTATGCTATTCAGTAAAAAAAAATTTTGGTTTTATTCTCTATTTCTTTACTTTTCTTTTTAAAAGATTACTTGGGTCAACTATTTTTGAATTCTTGCATATTTAAGAATTCCATTTAGTTGTCTTACTATCTGAGTGATAAATTGACTCTTCCTATAAAATTCTTTCATCAAACTTCCTTCCCCAGAATCAAAAGGTGTTACAACATTATTTCCTGGAATGTCAAGTTGCTGAGGAAAATATTTGCCAATCTGACTTTGTTGCCTAGCTTATAATCTATTGTTGATTT
Organism: Paguma larvata; assembly: GCA_030068075.1. Classification (NCBI taxonomy): domain Eukaryota; kingdom Metazoa; phylum Chordata; class Mammalia; order Carnivora; family Viverridae; genus Paguma; species Paguma larvata. Next base: position 71,518,113 of record CM057829.1, read on the forward strand.
ATTTGCTTGCATGTATGCTTATAGGATATATTTTTTTCTTATCCTTCTATTCCAAAATTCTTCCACAGTATATTTGGTATGAGTATCTTTTCACTTCATTTACCTGGACCATAGTTGACCACTCCTATCTGCATGTTTAGGCCTCTTATTTGAAGAAATTTTCTTCAGTTACAGCTTTATTCTCGTCTATTCTATGTTCTGGTTTCTTCTTTTGGAGCATCTCTATGTCTGAGATTAAAAATCAGTGTTCTTGCTCTCTACTCTCCATATTTATCTTTTGTTTGTTTGTTTGTTTGTTTGTGTTTGTTTTTGTTTTTTGTTTTTTTCCTTTCAGACATTTTTCCTTTTCTGAGTCCTGAGCAGGTTTCATAAGTTTTTTCATTTCAGTTCTGCTCTTTGATTCCTGAATTGGATTCATTTCTGTTATTGCTTTTTTATTTCCATCTTACCTCCCTGAATCTTCTCTATTCTTTCCAGGATATTATATGTGCAATTCATTCTGTAAACCTTTTCTAGCCAGGGTTTAAAAGACTGACTAGCTGTTCATCTAATCTGATTCACCTTTCTCCTGGACACTCAATGGGCAACATTTCTCAGCCCCTCTTGCAGTGAGGGATATCCACGTGATCAAATTCTACTGATAGAATATATGAAGGGTTTCTCCAAACCACTTCCACATCTGGCCCGTAAAAATTTCCCACATGCAATCCTCCATGCTATTTCCATTTCAATGGCAAAGTTAAAAGCCATATGTCCAATATGGCAGAGCCACATGGTAGGAAGAGCTTGGTTTTATAAACTTCCAATTGGTGGAGAGCCACTTGCAAATCAGGAATATTTTGTATTTTATTTTATTTTATTAATTAATTAATTAATTAATTAATTATTTAAGTTCAAGTTAGTTGTTAGTTGACATCGTGTATAATAATGGTTTCAGGAGTAGAATTTAGTGATTCATCACTTACATACCACACCCAGTGTTCATCCCAACAATTGCCCTCCTTAATTATCATCACCCATTTAGCCCATCTCCCACTCAACACCCTCCAACAGCCCTCAGTTTTTTCTCTGTATTTAAGAGTTTCTTATGGTTTGCCTTCCTCTCTGTTTTTATCTTATTTTTCCTTCCCTTCTCCTCTGCTCATTTGTTTTGATTCTTAAATTCTACATATGAGTGAAATCATATATTTATCTTTCTCTAAGTGACTTATTTTGCTACACATAATACACTCTATTTCCATCCACATTGTTGCAAATGCAAAATTTCATTCTTTTTCATGGCCAAATAATATGCCATTGAGTATGTGTGTGTATATATATATATACCACAACTTTATCCTTTCATTAGTTGATGGGCATTTGGGCTCTTTCCATAATTGGCTATTGTTGATAGTGCTGCTATAAACATTAGGGTGCATGTGCCTCTTCAAATCAATATTTTTGTATCCTTTGGATAAATACCTCATAGTACAATTGCTGGGTCTTAAGGTAACTCTATTTTTAATTTTTTGAGGAACCTACATACTGTTCTCTAGAGTGGCTGCACCAGTTTGCATTCCCACCAGCAGTGCAAAAGGATTCCCCTTCCTCCATATCTTCACCAACATCTGTTGTTTCCTCCGTTGTTAATTTTAGCCATTCTGACAGGTGTGAGGTGGAATTTCATTGTGGTTTTGATTTGTATTTCCCCAATGATGAGTGATGTTGAGCATCTGTTCATGTGTCTGATGTGTCTGTTTCATCTGGATGTGTTCTTTGTAAAAGTGTCTGTTCATGTCTTTTGCCCATTTCTTCACTGGACTGTTTATGATTTGGGTGTTGAATTTGACAAGTTCTTTGTAGATTTTTGGATGCTAACTCTTTATCCGAATGCCATTTGCACTTGTTTTCTCCCATTCTTTTGGTTGCCTTTTAGCTTCGTTGATGGTTTCCTTTGCTATACAGAAGCTTCTTATCTTGATGAGGTCCCAATAGTTCATGTTTGCTTTTGTTTCCCTTGCCTCTGGAGACATGTCTAATAAGAAGAAGTTGCTGTGGCCAAGGCAAAGAGGTATTTGCCTGCTTTCTTCTCTAGGATTTTGATGGTTTCTTGTCTTTCGTTTAGGTCTTTCATCATCTTTCATCCATTTTGAGTTTATTTTTTTGTATGGTGTAAGAAAGTGGTCCAGGTTCACTCTTTTGCATGTTGCTGTCCAGTTTTCCCAACACCATTTACTGAAGAGACTGTCTTTTATCCATTGAATATTCTTTCCTGCTTTGTCAAAGGTTAGTTGGTCATACGTTTGTGGGTCCAATTCTGGGTTCCCTATTCTGCTGCAATGATCTATGTGTCTGTTTTTGCACCAATGTTAAATTATCTTGATGATTACAGTTTTTTAATACAGGTTGAAGTCCTGAATTGTGATGCCTCCCACTTTGGTTTTCTTTTTCAACTTTACTTTCGCTATTCAGGGTCTTTTCTAGTTCCATATAAATTTTAGAATTATTTGTTTATCTCTGTGAAGAATGCTGGTGTTATTTTGATATGAATTGCATTGAATATGTAGATTGCTTTGGGTAGTATTGACATTTTCACAATATTTTTTCCTCCAATCCGAAAGCATGGAATGCTTTTCCATTTTTTTTGTGTCTTCTTCAATTTCTTTCATAAGCTTTCTATAGCTTTCAGCATATAGATCTTTTACCTATTTGATTAGGTTTATTCCTAAGTATTTTATGGTTTTCGGTGCAATCGTAAATGGGATCGATTCCTTAATTTCTCTTTCTGTTGCTTCATTATTGGTGTATAGAAATGCAACTGACTTCTGTATATTGATTTTATATCCTGCAACTTTGCTGAATTTATGTATCAGTTCTAGCAGTTTTTTGGTGAGATATTTCAGGTTTTCCACGTAGAGGATCATGTCATCTGCGAAGAGTGAAAGTTTGACTTCCTCCTTGCCAATTTGGATGCCTTTTATTTCTTTTTGTTGCTGAGGCTAGGACCTCCAGGATTATGTCAAACAACAATGGTGAGTGGACATCCCTTTCATATTCCTGACCTTATGTGGAAAGCTCTCAGTTTTTTCCCCATTGAGCATGATATTAGCTGTGGGTCTTAAATATACGTTTTTTATGATTTTGAGTTACGTTCCTTCTATTCCTAGTTTCTTGAGGTTGTTTGTTTGTTTGTTTTTTAATCAAGAAAGGTTGCTGTATTTTGTCAAATGCCTTATCTGCATCTAGTGAGAGGATCCCATGTTTCTTATCCTTTCATTAATATTATGTACCAGGTTGACTGATTTGCTGATATTTAACCCTTCTGCACCACTGAAACAAATCCCACTTAATCGTAGTGAATAATTCTTTTAATATACTGATGGATTCGATTTGCTAGTATCTTATTGAGAATTTTTGCATCCATGTTAATCAGGAAAATTGGTCTGTAATTCTTTCTAGTGTGGTCTTTGTCTGGTTTTGGAATCAAGACAATGCTGGACTCAAAGAATGAGTTTGGAAGTTTTCCTTCCATTTCTATTTTTTGGAACAGCTTCAAAAGAATAAGTATTAACTCTTCTTTACATGTTTGGTAAAATTCCCCTTGGAAGGCTTCCAGCCCTGGACTGCTGTTTGTTGGGATATTTTTGATTGTTGATTTGATTTCTCTACTGGTTATGGGTCTGTTCTTACTTTCTATTCCTAACTGTTTCATTTTTGGTAGTTTATATTATAGTTTCTAGGAATTTGTCCATTTCTTCCAGTCTGCCCAATTTGTTGGCATATAATTGCTCAAAATATTCTCTTATTATTATTTTTATTTCTGTGGTGTTGGTTGTGATCTCTCTTCTTTCACTTGTAATTTTATTTATTTGGGTCCTTTCTTTGTTCTTTTTGATCATTCTGACTAGGGTTTTATCAATTTTGTTGATTCTTTCAAGGAATCTGTTCTTAGCTTCATCGAACTGTTCTGTTGTGTTTTTTTTTTTTTTTTCAATGTCATTGATATCTGCTTTAATATTATTTTACTTCTGCTTCTGGCTTTGGGCTTTATTTGCTGTTCTTTTTCCAGCTCCTTTAGGTGTAATATTAGGTTGTGTATTTCAGACATTTCTTCTTTCTTTTGGAAGGCCTGGATCGCTATATACTTCCCTTTTATGACCGCCTTTTCTGCATCCTAAAGATTTTGGACTGTCGTGTTTTATTTTCATTGACTTACATATACTCTTTAATTTCCTTTGAAATTTTTTGGTTAACCCATTCATTCTTTAGTAGGATGTTCTTTAATCTCCAAGTATTTATGTTCTTTCCAAAATTTTTCTTGTGGTTGATTTCAAGTTTTGTAGCATTGGGTTTGAAAATATATATGACATTATATCAATCTTTTTTTGTACTTTTTGAGGGATGATTTGTGACCCAGTCATTCAGAATAGAGAGAAGAACATTCTCTCTATTCTGGAGAATGATCCATGTGCCCTCAAGAAGAATGTATATTCTGCTGCATTAGGATGAAATGTTCTGAATATATCTGTTAAGTACATCTGGTCCAGTGTGTCATCAAAGCCATTGTTTTCTTATTGATTTTCTGCTTAGAAGTCCACTGCTGTAAGTGAGGTGTTAAAGTCCCTTACTATTATTGCATTATTATCAATGAGCTTCTTTATGTCTGTGGTTAATTGATTTATATATTTGGGTGCTTTAAAGTTTGGAGAATAAATATTTACAATGGTTAGATCTTGTTGGTAGCTAGACCCTTTAATTATGATATAATGCCCTTCTTCATCTCTTGTTATAGTCTTTGTTTTAAAATCTAGTTTGTCTGATATAATTATGGCTTCCCTGGCTTTCTTTTGACATCTATTAGCATGACAGATGGTTCTCCATCCCCTTACTTCCTTTTTTCTTTTTTTTTTTCCATCCTCTTACTTTCAATCTGCAGGTGTCTTTAGGTCTAAAATGACTATCTTCTAGGAAGATTATAGATGGGTCTTGGTTTTGTTTTTTTGTCTGTTTGTTTGTTTATCCATTCTGATACCCTATGTCTTTTGATTGGAGCACTTAGTCCATTTATATTTAGAGTAATTATTGAAAGAAATGAATTTAGTGCCATTGTGTTGCCTGTAGAGTTGGTGTTTCTGGTGATGTTCTCTGGTCCTCCTAGTATTTGATGCTTTTGGTCTTTTTTGTTTTCTTTTGTTTTTTCTTCACTCAAAGAATCCCCCTTAAAATTTCTTTCAGTGGATGGTTTAGTTTTTGTTTGTCTGGGAAACTCTTTATCTCTCCTTCTATTTTGAATGACAGACTTACTGGATAAAGAATTCTTGGTTGCATATTTTTCTGATCCAGCATGTTGAATATATCCTGCCACTCCTTTCTGGCCTGCCATTTCTGTATATAGATCTACTGTGAGGCTGAAATTTCTTTGCTTGTAGGCTAAGGATTTTTTTTTAAGTTTATTAATTTATTTTGAGAGAGAGGGAGTATGTGAGCCAAGGAGTGGCAGAGAGAAAGGAGGGGAGAGAGAGAGAATCCCAAGCAGGCTCCACACTGATAGTGGGGCTCAAACCCATGAACCTGAGCTGAAACCAAGAGTTGGATGATTAACTGACTGAACCACCCAGGTGCCCCAGGGCTTTTTTTTCTTGCTACATTCCTGATTCTTTCCTAGTCCATATATTTTGTGAATCTGACAATGATATGCCTTGATGATGATCAGGTTTTTCGAATCTAATGGGAGTTCTTTGTGCTTCTTGGATTTTGATGTCTGTGTCTCTCCCTAGATTAGGAACGTTTTCAGCTCTAATATGCTCACATAAACCTTTTGCCGCTTTCTGTTTCTCTTCATCTTTGTAACTCCTATGAGGCAAATATTATTCTCTTTAATAAGTCGCTGAGTTCTCTAAGTCTTGTATCATAATCCTTTGCCTTTGTTTTCCTCTTTGTTTCTGCTTCATTATTTACCTTAATTTTGTCTTTTATATCACTGATTTGCTGCTTTGCTTCATCCATCACCATCACAGCATCTGTTTGAGATTGCGTCTCAGTTATAGCATTTTTAATTCGACTTGACTAGATTTTAGTTCTTTTATCTCTGCAGAAAGGATTCTCTATGTGTTGTATGCTTTTTCAACTCCAGCTATTATTCTTTTTTTTTTTAATTTTTTTTAACGTTTATTTATTTCTGAGACACAGAGACAGAGCGTGAGCAGGAGAAGGACAGAGAGAGAGAGGGAGACAGAATCCAAAGCAGGCTCATGCTCTGAGCTGTCAGCACAGAGCCCGATGCGAGGCTTGAACTCACAGACCGCGAGATCATGACCTGTGCCGAAGTTGGCCGCTCAACCAACTGGGCCACCCAGGTGCCCCAACTCCAGCTATTATTCTTATAATTGGTGGTTTTAAATTCTCACTCAGACATCTTACTTATATCTGTGTTGATTAAATCCCTGGCTGTCATTTCTTACTGTTCTTTCCTTTGGGGTGAATTCCTCCATTTTGTCATTTTGGAGGAATAAAAAAAATTAATAAAATGAAAATTTAAAAACTAAAAACAAAACAAATCAAATAAAGGAAGCTAGATCCTAGATGCGCTTCAAGCTGCTTGTTGAGAGAAACTTAATAGAAAAGACAAAAGAGAGAAGGGAAAAAAAGTTAAAAAAATTTTTAATTAAAAACAATTTTGAATAATAAAATAGAATAAAATAAATTAAATTAAACTAACTAATTTGCTCTTTTTGCATCTATGAAAGAGAAAGAAAAGAAAGAAAAAAGAAAACAACAGAAGCAAGAAAAGAAGGAAGGAAAACAAACAAATGAACAAGCAAATAGAATGAAACCTGAATGAAGTTACATCCAATTTCTCTTAGAACAGAAACTTTGCACACACTATAGTCCATAGAATAACAGGCAGGTGGAAGGGATTTGTGTTCCTCTTCTAGGGGATGTGCCTAGAAGGTGCAGGTGGGTGGAGTTTGGTGTAAAGTCTCCATTCTCCATTTGGTGGCGTTGTGTAGCTCACTGAGGTTGATCTGCCTGTGTGTCTGTAGACGCTAGAGGTGAAAATGGCTTCACCCTGCTCTCTAGTCTCTGGTGCAGAAATTTCATGAACTCACAGACATGCGATCAAACACCCCTTCCTTGTCTCAGGCCTCTGTCCAAGCCCCGCCTTTACCCTGTGTGTGTCCAAGCTATCTGCTTGCTAGGTGGCGCCTCCCTCCAGAGTTTTATCTCAAATGGGGCTGTATTTCAAAACCCCACACTTTAGAGACCCCAACTGCTTGGACCCAGCTGATTCTCTGAGGGAGGTTCTCCCGAGCAATGGCTGGGTGCTGGCTTGCCCCAGAAAACGTTCACGTGATTGTGCGGTGGCAGAGGCTCGGAGTTTAGGGTAAATCACAATAAACAGCTGGCACCAGGTTTGCTGCACTCTGGCATCTTTTTTCCAATATCAGTAAACATGGCAGCTCTCCAGGACCCACTGGGGCTTTTGCCCAAGAGGAGGCCAGATGGCCTCTACCAAATGCTCTCCAAGCAGGGGGACTGCTTCTCCCCGGTGGCACACGGACCCCTCAGGCCCCCGTCTGCTCCTGGGGAGTTCGCCCTGCTTCCTCACCAGAGCATCACCAGCACGGAGCTCTGGAACTTCAGACTCTGTGCTCCACTTAAGTTTAATAGAATCCTGGTGCTATTGAAACCCTCTCCTTTGTCCCGTCAGTGGTTTTGGGGAAGAGATTTCTTGTCCAGTCCCCTGCGAGTGTTTTTACTCTTTCCCTCTCTCTCTCCAGCTACTTATAGAGGAGTGCTTTATGATCCCGATGTGATGCACTCCCCCCTTCCCTTTCTCTTTCTATCTCAGTTCCCTCTCTGCAAAAACAGGCCCCTACGCTCCGCTCTGTGGCTCCACAGTTTTTCTCTCCTCTGATTCATCTCTCTGCATTGTGTACCTGCCAAGTTCTGTGGCTCAAATAATGCAGATTGTTGCATTAATCCTCAGATCAATTTCCTAGGGGTGCAAAATGTTTCCATGCTGATCTCGCTGCATTTCAGGGACGAGACAGGCTCAGGTCTCCATACCATTTTGCCATCTTAACTCCACTGCCATGTTTTGGATTTTTATGTACCAGAAAAATAAACTTTTGTTGTCTTAATCTACTAAAATGTGTGTATATGGGGGGAAAGGGATTTATCATAACAGTAAGTATTATCTTAACTAAATTCTTAGTCTGTTCATTATGCTTTTTTGCCCATTTTTTGTAAAACACATTTATCCCTGACATACTTTTGAGAATATCCAGCTTTCTCTAATTTTCTCTGACTATCATCTGAGTCTTGGTATGATGTTCTTTTTCCCTTGTGTTGTCATGTTTATAAGTTCCACGTTAATTTTTGTCTCTTTACTCATTCTTTAAAATGTAATGATATTTGCAACAGGGAGATCGTCAACAAGTAGGCTTTGTAATTTCTGTTTGAGTAGGCTAACTCTACACTTATGTTTATGGAGGGATCTCTTTCTATGATCCTTACCTATTAGAAGGTTATAAATATCTGATCAGTGTCCACATAGAGCTGCTTCGATGCATCAGGTTGCAATTCTATCTTATGCCCACAATTCGATCCTTTAATACTATGAACCAAAAAGTGTGCAGTAAGACTTCAGTCTCCCAACATGCACTGCTTTCAGGGGTTTCATGTTTCTGCTTCAGCCGCAATGCTTTACCTCAAGGCAGAACTAGTCACTCATCCATCCCCTCCACACATACGTATTTTGCCCTGACTTGTTTCACGTTTCAATTTTAACTACAACTAGCCAAGAGTATTTTGGATGTGGTAGAGAGACTGGTGCTCAGGTCATCCCTGTAAGCAATACATTTTTAGGAAGGATAGCTGAACAATTAGTTTTTGATAACAACGTGGGGCCTTGGTTTTATTAAAATACAGATTCGTGGGTCTCCTATGCAAATTCTGATGTAGCAATTCTAAGGTGATGCCCAAGAATCTATACTTTTAAAAACTTTCTAGATGATTTTGACTGGTAGCTAAATGCTTGATTGGGAGAGATATTTACACTATAGCAGATAGTTAAAAAATAAATTTCCTACTAACCTGTTTCCACTGACAGATGGATGGATAAACAAGAGGCAGTATTTTTACAAAATGGAATATCAGTGAACCTTAAAAAGGAAGCGATTTCTGAGATTTGCTACAATATGGATCACCCTTGAAGATATTATGCTAAGGACAATAAACCAGTCACAAAAGAACAAATACTGTATGATTTCATTTATATGAGATATTTAGAGTAGTCACATTCACAGAGACAGAAAGTAGAAAGGTGGTTGCAAGGGGCTGGGGTCAGGGTGAAAGGAAAATGACCAGTTAGTGAGTACGGAGTTTTAGTTTGGAAGACAAAAAAAGTTCTACAGATGGTTGTTGGTGATGATTGCACAACAATGTAGGTGTACTTAATGTCACTGAATTGTACATTTACAAGACTAATTTGGCACATGTTACGTATATTTTACCACAATTAAAAATAAAATGCATAAAAATAAATAAAAGTTCTCCTTACTCTATCACTTAATTTTCACGTCACTAGAATCATAGACTTTCAAAGCCAGAAAGATATCAGAGACGGGAGGCCCTGAGAGGTGGAGAGATTTATCTAAGGCCAGCAAGTAAGTGAACAGAGGCAGAACTATAAGCCATAGTCTTAGTTGTATTTACCAGAATACCATATTTTAAGTAGCGAATGTCTCTTTTTTCCTGGTAGCTTGTTTGCAAGGTTTGTTCTGGAAACTATATTTTGATTCTCCTTAGTTTCCTTTTCGGGACAGGGAGGTACCTTTGGTTGGAAGTGGTTTGACTAACATTTTTCTTATAAGTCCAATAAAGGTCTTGGGCTGTTGGAAGCAATCAAGTAGGATTTTTGGTTGTTTTGTTTGTTTTTTATTGAGAGAGAGAGAGAGGGGGGGGAGCACGAGCAGGGGACAGAGGCAGAGGGACAGGGAGAGAAAGAGAATCTTAAGCAGGCTCCATGCTCAGCACAGAGCCGGACATAGGGCTCGATCTCATCAGATTGTGAAATCATGACCTGAGCCAAAATCCAGCCAGATGCTTAACCTATTGAGCCACCCAGGTGCCCTGGCAATTAGGCTTTTTAAGAATGGCTATATTTTGGGGCATGTCTCAGGTCGACTGTAAGGCTCAGGAGGCGATGTCAGGGGTGGGTCCCCACACTAGGGACCTAGCGTGGAGCCATGGACTCTGGAGTGGAGAGTAGAAAGAAGTTCAAGGAAAGCTTGTCATCGTCTTTCTGGCTTTGAAACTTCTGAGTGAGTCTTTGTGGACCCTCTGTGGTGGTTTATGACAAATTAAATTGTACTTATGCAAAGAGGAGGAATGGCCAAAATTACAGATGACTGTCTGGAAAAGACTTTTCCCAGACTAAAGAAGTGGAACAACTCACTGATAGAGAATTTAATGAATTACAGCTTGGAAGAAGCCAAACAAAGATGAGTTTACATTAATTTGCCACACACAAAACACTCTCCAAATATACAGGGGATAATGACTAAGCGCTGTGTAAGGGACTTAACCCATTTGTATGTACGCCGCAGATTTGGAAAAAGAGACTGCTGACATTCCTTAGGCCACACTGGCATTCAAGACCAACATACTTAACTCTTGGTTGAATATAAATTGTGCAACCACCGAGCTTCCAGAGTTTCTCCTGGTTATGACTTGTTACAGATGCAACTGCCACATGTCACTGAGAAATCGTAATAGCTTGGTCATGTCCACTGAGGAAATATGGATTCAAAGAATTTGCTCTTTACAGCATTTTTCAGAGTAAACCACTGTGTGGTCAGTGAAGGGATTACATCTGGAGTGTCTGAAAATAAAAGTCATTTCAAAAGAAGTATTAAATGGAAGGGCTTAAAATAGCATGTGTGGAGATAGGTTACTTTGTTCCCCAGAAGGCAGGACAGTTTTGGACACTTCATTACCACCGCAGCTGATGGCAGTGAACCCTAAGTAAGCTGACCACTTCAGCATGATCTTCCACCAGGGTCTTACATCTTACCATCTCAGATGTTCACATACCAGTGAATTTTTCTTGTCTTAATATCCACAACATTGTGTGTTGTAAGTGGAAAAAGGGATAGCATTGCAACTTGAAACCTCTGTCTCCTGGTTTGAAAAACCCAACGAGACAATGTAACATCCACTTTGTTTTCAAAGCAAGAGGATTTCTTTTCATACTTAGAGGCTAAGCGGAATGTGTTTTTCAACTTTGTATCTAAGAAAAACAAAGCCTACTTTTTTGTTTCATTTCAGATCTTCCTGGCAAAGACTTACTGCTGACATAGGTCTTGTTCAGACTCATATTTTCCTCCTGGGTTATGCTTTAGTAGAGTCGTATTTTAAGTATTGCTCCCACATGCATAATCACCCCCCACTTTGCAACCAGGCAAAGTAAAGATAGGCCACTTATATCTGTGTCAGATTTTCTGGAAAACAGGAAGAAAAATGTTTTCTAGTAACAAGGAAAAACAGTAAGACTGTTGTCTGCCTGGGCCTAAGGATTTCTCTGTAACTAGTGATAATATTTGTACCAAGATGGTTTGGTACTACATCCTATAATATGTTGAATTCATTTTGCCTCCTTGGCTTGGCACGGTCATTTCTAAAAACTAGAGTTTAGCATATTTTATTTTCTCTATTATATTTCTGTTTCCTTCTGATATAACCTTTATTATTTGCTTCCTCCTGTTTAATTTGGGTTTGATTTGCTCTTCTAGCTTAAGGCAAAAACTTAGTTCATTGATTTGAGAATTTTTCTAATATAATTGTATAATGCTATAAATTTCCCTCTAAGCACTGCTTTAGGTACCCCCACAAATTTTAATATGTTGCATTTTAATTTTTATTAAGTGCAGAATATCTTTTTAATTTGTATTTATTTATTTAAAAGAAAGGTAGTTTGACACATGCAGCATTTGGATGTGTCTGATGTCTTGAGGGCTTTTGCTACCCTACATTCTCCTACAAATTGACCTTGAGAGTTTGTTTGGAGATTCTAGCAGGGGAGCACAGCTAGGGTATACTTTTGACTGAGCAGTTCTCCTCTATTGGAGTAGGTGGCCGTCTTCAACAGAGTGTGCATCTTTGGGAGGGATGCACGTGGAGCTGTGAGGGAGGAAAGGGACAGCCAGATCAGCCAAATCAACCTTGGTGATTAATGGGATGACAGATGTCTCAGCCATATTACCCTCACATCTAATATCTTTTAATTTTCCATTTGCTGTCATCTTCGATCCTTTGGTTATTTAGAAACAGGTGTTGGCCAAGAAAACAGACAGACTAAAATAAAAACAAAACACTTATTTGAGGTTATCAGAATTGTAATTCAAGGAACACGGATTTGGGCCCCAACCTAAGTAGTGTCCCCCCAGGGAACAAAAGTCAAAGGTTCCTAGAGATAAAATAATTTTAATTGGTGTTGGTGGCAGAAAACTAATCTTGGTTGAATATAATTGGTTGTGAAAGCTATTGCTAAGAGAAATCTGCTACCAAAGAAAATTGCAGGTGTTTGGGCTGAGTCCTTGGAGTATTTGTGGTTTGGCCCAGTTCAAAAGTTCATGGTTCCACTGTAAGGCTATGCTAAGGCCCATACCCTTAATGGCCCCCCAACTCCCTTTTAAACCCCTTTCCTATAAGTGACCCCATTTTATTTTACCTTTTAAACATGTTTTTTTTTTTTTTAATTTCAAGAGTTGGGAATTTAAAAAACACCTTTCTATTATCAACTTTTAGTTTAATTATCTTGTGACTAAAGAACATACTTTATAATAATTTTATTTTTTAAATTTATTAGACTTGTTTTCATGGCCCAGAATGTAGTCTATTTTGTAAATGTTCTATGTGCACCTAATTTTTTTAAAAAAATGTGTATTCTGCTGTTGGGGAGAGTATCCTATAAATATCAATTAGGTCAATATGGTTCATGTGTGTTCATGTTTTCTATATCCTGTTGATTTTTATTTTGTCTAATTATTCTGTTACTGAGAGAAAATTATTGAAATTGTCAGCTATAATTTTGGACTATCTGTTTCTCTTTTTAGTTTAATCAGTATTTTCTTCGTGTATATTAAAGTTCAAAATGTATTGGTGTATTTATTAGGCACATTAACATTTATAATTATATGTTCTCTAGATGAATTGATCCCTCTATGATTATGAGATGTCCTTCTTTACTCCTGGTAACATTCCTTTTTCTTTTTTCTTTTTCTTTTTTTTATTTAAAAAAATTTTTTTAACGTTTATTTATTTTTGAGAGACATAGAGTGAGCAGGAGAAGGGCAGAGAGAGAGGGAGACATAGACTCTGAAGCAGGCTCCAGGCTCTGAGCCATCAGCACAGACCCCGAGGTGGGGCTGGAACTCACAAACCGCAAGATCATGACCTGAGCTGAAGTCAGACGCTCAACCAACTGAGCCACCCAGGTGCCCTATGTCTTCCTATTTAAAGTGACTTTCTTGTAGACAGCATAAATTTGGGTTGTTCTTTTAATTCGGTCTGACAGTCTCTGACTTTAAAATTGAACATTTGGGTATTGACATAGGGTTTTAATAAATCTACCATCTTGTTACTTGTTTTCTATTTGCTGCATCTGTTCTTTGATACTTCATTCCTATTTTTGCCTTCATTTAAAGTCAGTACTTTGATGATTTCATTTCATTTTCTTTATGAGGTTTTTTTAATGTTTATTTTTGAGAGAGAGAGAGAGAGAGAGAGAGAGAGAGTGACTGAATGGGGTAGAGGCAGAGAGATGGAGACACAGAATCTGAAGCAGGCTTCAGGTTCTGAGCTGTCAGCACAGAGCCCAACATGGGGCTCAAACTCACAGACCATGAGATAATGACCTGAGCTGAAGTCAGACGCTTAACCGACTGAACCACTCAGATGCCCCTTCTTTATGAGCTTCTTAATTCTACCTCTTTGTTTTATTTTCTTAGTGGTTGTTTTAGGGTACACATCTTCCACTTACCACAGTCTACTTTCAAATAATAATGTTATACTGCTTCACATACAATATGGAATCTTACAGTAGCTTTCATGTTCCGTTTCCCAAACTTCTTGCTATCACAGTCATCCATTTTACTTCTGCATCTTATAAACTCCAAAATACATTATTATTTTTGCTTTAAATAATTGTCATTTAAAGAGACTTATAAGTGAGAAAAACATATAAAAATGATTTTCCTTTACTCACATGTTTACTATTTCCAACGTTCTTTATTCTTTGCTGTAGATTTTAGTTTCCATCTGTTATCATTTTCCTTCTGCCTGATTGCTTCCTTTAATATTTGTTTCTGTGCCTGTTGAATGGCAGTGAATTCTCTCAGCTTTTTATCTCTTTTCTTTTGGTCTGAAAAACTTTTTAATTATGCCTTTATTTTTGTAAGATTTTTTGCTATCTATAGAATTCTAGGTTTATAATTTTCTTTCAGTTCTTTAAAGATGTTATTATGCTTTTGTGTTTTGGTTTGTGTACTTCTTGACAAAAAGCCTGCTCTCATTCATATTGTTTTTCTTTTGTATCCATTGTGTCCCCACCCCCACCCGCAGCCACCATCCCCATGGCTGATTTTAAGATTTTTCTTTTCTTTATCGCTGGTTTTCAGTAATTATGTATGATGCAGTTTTGTATGGAGTTTTTCCTTTCTTTGGCTTGGATTCCTCGAAGTTCTTGGATATCTGGATTGCGTTTTATCAAATGTAGAAAAATTTCAGCCTTGTTTCTTTAAATATTCTCTCCCTTCCCTCCACCTTTCCATTTCTGAAGTTTCAACTGAACTCTTGATATTGTTTCTTAGATTATTGATGCTCTTTTTTGGGGGACGGAGGAGATGGTCTTTTTTAAGTCTTTTTACCTCTCTGTGCTTCATTTTAAGTAGTTTATGCTCTTATGTTTTGGGGTCACTGATCTTTTCTACTAACATATCATCTGTTTTTAATTACATCCAATGTATTTTTCAATTTCAAATATTACTTTTTTTCTCCTCATGAACTTCCTTTTGTGTGTTTTTTATATCATTTCTGTCTTCGTCATTTTAATATTTTTCTCTACTTCTCGAATTCATGTAACACATGCATAACACTTTTAATGACTGTTTTAGACTTTGTGATTTCATCACTTCTGTCACATATGAGTTTGTTTCTGTAGATTGGTTTTTCTGTTGATTATGGAACAAATATTTTCTGGATTCTTGCATGCTAATAGGTTTTCATTGGATATTGGATTTAGTGAGTCTTTTCATTGTTGAATCCTGGGCTTGTTTGTTTAAAAAGTGTTGTACTTTGTTCTGATGTATGGTCAGTTTACTTGAATTTACCTGAATATAACCTTTTGAGGCTTTCTCAGCTCCAGATAACCCTTTTATCTAAAGCTAATTCAGCCCACTACTACTAAGGCAATGTCCTTCTGGGGACTTTGCCCAATTTCCTGTGTATTATGAAATCTCTCTACTCTGAGTGCTGGGGAGTATGAACTGTTTCCAGCCCTATTGGAGCTCTACAACCTGTTCAGCCTACCACTTTTCAGTGGTTCTTTTCCTGGCTTTGGGTAATTTCTTCCATATTCACAGATCTGTACTTAGCCAGAGACTCACAGGTATTTTCTGTAGATCTCTGGCACTTTCTCTCTGTGCAGCTCTCTCCTCTCCAGTACTCATTTCTATAAATCCTAGTGATTTTGGCCCTTTGGAACTCTAATTCCAAACTTAGGAAGATTGCCAGGTTCTGCTTGGGCTCCCCCCCTCTGCATTGTAGCCTGGGAACTACTTCTAGGCAGCAAGTCAGAGCACATGTATGCTTTTCCTCATGTGTTTCTCTTCTCTCGGGGATCACAGTCCTGTGCTGTCTGTTATGCAATGTTTTACAACTATTGCTTCATATATAGCTCTCTCATAGCCAGCAATGGGAGTCTCCAGCTGGGCACAGTCTGACTCTACTAAAATTTGTCATGTCATTCCTCAAATTTTATTTCCCATTTGACTTTTTATATTCAGGAGCCAATATAGAGTAATGAGAAAGGCCATGGAGACAGAGAGTCCAGGCCTGAATCAGAGTCTATTTAAATATGCATTAATTTAATTACTCAATATATTCAGGAGTTCGCTTTTTTATTTCTATAATATTCATTGAATGTCTATTTTGCGTTAGGCACTGTGCTATATTCCAGCTTTAGTTTGTAACTGTAAAATAAAAAGAAATGACACCTACTTCACTGTGGTAGATGGCAAGAATGGTCACAAATTCTTCCATCTTTTTTTTTTTTTTTTGATCTTACAATGTGGTCTTACTGCCTCTCCCATGAAGAGTCGAGTCTTTTCATTTATCCGTTTTAAGTCTGGGCTGACCTTATGACTCGCTTTGGTTTAGATACTGTTGTAGAAATGACGTGTGTGAGTTCCGAGCCTGGAACTTCAGACACTTTGCAGATTTCTACTCTCTTTCTTAAACACTTGTGCCTACTGGGGTGCCTGGGTAGCTCAGTCAGTTAAATGTCTGACTTTAGCTCAGGTTGGGATCTCACGGCTCATGAGTTCGAGCCCTGCATAGATCTCTGTGCTTTGACAGCTCAGAGCCTGGAGTCTGCTTCCAGTTCTGTGTCTCCTCTCTCTCTAACCTTCCCCTGCTCACCCTCTGTCTTTCTCTCTCTCTCAAAAACAAATAAACATTAAAAAAATTAAAAAAAAAAGAAAGAAACAACAACTCGTATCTACCGTATGAATAGGCCTGAGCTGGCATGCCAAAGAATGAGGGAATAAGTGGAATGAAGCATTGATTCTCCCAGCCTTGCTGTCAAGGTCATCGTAAACTAGCCAGCCCCAACCTACCTACCAGCCTGTTATGTATCAGGCTTACCACACTATGTTCTAGCCTCAGTTTATCAGTTTAAATGAGCCTAGCTAAGCTTTAGAGCCAGGCTTAAAGCAGAAGAAATGCCTATCTAAGGCCAACCTAAATTGTCAGCATGCAGAATTGAGAGTTAATTAATATCTGTTGTTTTAAGTCACTGTGCCACCCCCACTGTTTTAGGTTAGTGTGTTATGCAGAAAAAGCCTGATAGGCTTTTTGAGTAGGTACTCAAAAAGTGTTTAGAATTGCTATTTTCAACATCAGGGTCATTATCAGAGATTACCATGTCAGACTGATGGATAGAAATTATTTGAGACCCCTGAATGCTTTCCTAATTCTGAATTCTTTACATGTTTAGCTTCAACTCTAAGATACATACACACACACACACACACACACACGATCATACACACATACACATATAAACTCACATCTACATACATATGTTAACAACTCTGAAATAAACAAACAAAAAAAACCCCTAGTTTAATTTAGTATACTGTTATACAACCTAGTTAAGAAATAAGGTGGTCTATGGGGAGCCTGCCTGGCTCAATCAGTTGAGCATCTGACTCTTGATTTCAGCCCAGGTCACGATCTCATGGTTGTGGGATCAAGCCCTGTGTTGGGCTCTGTGCTAAGTGTGGAGCCTGTTTGAGATTTTTCTCTCTCCCCTGTCCGTCTCTCCCCCCGCAAACATGCATTCTCTCTAAAAAATAAATAAACATTTAAAAAAAGAAATAGGATGGTCTACTAATAATGTAAATATATCGTCCACATGAATACTTTTTTTTTCAAAACATAAAATACACTAAGCATTAAATTATAGTAGTCGAGTGTTAATCAGTTTTGATGATCCAGGAGGCGGGTCTTTTCTCATCCATAACTATTATTATATGAATTAACCATCATTGCATGGTATCTATGAATATACCGGTTAGTCGAGATGTTATTTCTGAGTTTTTTTGTTGGTTTGTTTTTGTTTTTGTGTTTTTTATAGTTGAGATGTTATTTGATTGACTTGAGTGAAAGCTAAGTTAAGCTGCATAGTTTGTGTATAGGTATTTTTGAGTAGAGAAGTAGAGTTGAAAACATTTTTTTAATGTTTCTTTATTTTTGAGAGAGTCAGAGTGTGAGTGGGGGAGGGACAGAGAGAGGGAAACACAGAATCTGAAGCAGACTCCAGGCTCTGAGCTGTCAGCACAAAGCCTGATGTGGGGCTCAAACTCACAAACCGTGAGATCATGACCTAAGCTTAACTGACTGAGTTCTCAGGTGCCCCCAAGAAGTAGAGTTTTAAATTTCAGCTTGGAAACAGTTTTCTTAAGGAAATTTTGCTGAAATTAAAATTTCCAATTATATGCTCTTACTACATACTCTAATTTTTTTATCATTAGTCATAACTATAATCAGATAATAATATCTGCTACAGTTTCATATTGAACACCCCTATTCTACAATAAATTCCACTTCAACATTTTTGCCTACACTTAACACAATACCTGACACTTAGTCAATAGTTGGTAAATATTGTTTGGGTGAATAAGAAGTAAAGTAGGTTATGGAGCGAAAAAATGTCAGTTGGATTTAATAACAAAGAAGTCATTAACACACATGTTGACAGCAGCTTCAATGGATTGATGGGAAAGACAAGCCCACAGGTGAGTCAATATTGCAGAAAGCGCTAAGAAAACAGAACAGAAACTAAAGTACAAGTTACTAGCTTTATTTCAAAATGACAAATTCCTTTTATGCTTGATTATTTTTTTAATTTAAAAATTTTAAATCTGAAGTGTCAGGTGAAAAAATTACAAAATTATTTTTACTAACTTGACCATTAACATGTTTCTGAGAATCTGCATATGGAGGAACTTTATAAGCGGCAGGTTCTTTTGTGATATTAACCTCTTTCAGTTTTACTTGCACACTTGTTTTGAGTTCTCCAGAGTCTGACAGTCAAGAGGACATATATGTAATAGAATAAGGCAATGTGTTCAGTTTGGTTACTATGGATTAATTGAAGGGGCTCCACAAAATCTGTCATTTGGATATTTAAATAAAACTCTCATTTAAAACTGGGTGAAGATTTATCTTTTGCAACCCTGTATGTACATTTCCTTTACCTCTTTCATGGCAGAAAGGACACATCTTTGTATATTTAGCTTCTGCCTTTGAAAGTGATTTCATTATTTTAAAAGTCAGTTTTAATTATCACATGAAATTAAAGACAAAAATTGAATGAACTTTAGTTTCAGTGCCATAAATATTTCAATGGAAACAGACCTTTCAAGTTCAGGAAAGGGTGTGTCAGATGAACAGGTGTCACTGCAGGTTAATGTGTTGCCTTTCACCATCAGCCATTTGGACTGTAATTTGGCTTGGGTCACACATGTGAACGAGATTGGCCATCACAATCCTGACTCCCTTGGAACTGTCTCCCTATTAGAAAGCCATCAAAAAAATAATCCACTTGGAACCTTATCATCAATCTCCTAAAGGCAGATTGGGGTTGGGAGGCAAGAAAATTAAAGCCAACGGCAGGCAGTTGGCCTGGGCACAGTTTTCTTTCTATAAACTGCTTCACGTTAAGCACTTGGGCATGGGTGAGTGACATTCAACAGGAAGGAAACCAATTACCTACTAATGAAGGGAAGTCCTAGATTTACATTTTAGGAAAGGGAAATGCACCAAGCCAAAAACAGAAGTAAACTGTATCTTTAGGTAACAAACATGGGTACGTAGGATGTTTATGTGCATGGAAGAGATTAGTAAGTATAATTTAAGAGGGGCATAAGGTTGAGGTGTGAACTCCAGAAAATGAGCAGTTTCTTTAAAACATTAGGGTCTTATAAAATGAACATGCTAAAGAAGCTATCCATTCATTCTCTTCCTTTGATTCTTTTTATATGACTTTCACTTATTATTTATGACTGTGCTTAAAGAAGCCATCTGGTAAAGTTAATGGCGAACTACCTGCTCCTCTGTTTTATGTTGAGTACTTAGTCATTGTATCACCTTTTATACAGTCCTTGGCTCATGCATACATTACACAGAATACCTTGTTTATGAGGTCAGAACGAAGTAGGTTGCAGACTGAAGTCCTGAATTTACCTTTATTGGTACTTACCACAGACTCCATTCTCTAACACAAGCTGCCACGCTCAGGAGAGTGACAGCACATCAGAAGCTGTGGTAACATTTCCAGCAGTAAATCTTGATCACATTTATGCATCTTATATTGCTGTCATTACTATATTTTCAAAGTGCCCTTTTCACATGGCCATTTTATTGCTCCCTTAGAGTTGCCAAAGTTCTCTGACTCCATCTCTCACTGCCAAAAAAGGCATTAAACTATTCAGCTGGTCTTATCATCTTCCAGAAAACAATAAAGGCCCTTTTGTGTGCCGGTAGTTCAATATGTTCATTGTGCCAGTGAGACAGGAGTTAGGCATGTCTTCAGTGCAGGCTTAAGCCCAGCTAGAGGGTATTATGGCTTCCTCTATCCTCTATCCCAGGCCCAGCTTTGGAATTGACTTCTTGCTCTAGAGCATACATCTGATGAATTTTATTCCTAGCCACTAAATTCTTTTCAGGCTTATTTGTGTGTACTTGCAAAATATTAAGTAGTTACAAATTTATTTTTTTTAGACTTTTGAGGAGTGGCCTAGAATTGAAGTCACGGGATGAAACTGCCACAAATTAAAGAAAAAATTGTGGCAAGTCGGATGTCCTAGGAACTTCGTTCTAAGTCATTATATTTATAGGAAATTTTAACAGATAAGGAGAAATGGCTAGTTACTTCAGATGCTCCAGGATGACCAAATAGTACTAAACACTTTATAAAAACTGAAGTATAATTAAAGTACAGTGTTATATTAGTTTCAGGTATACAATATAATGATTCACCAATTCCATACAGTGCCCATCGGGATAAGTATACTTTTAATCCTCTTCATCTCTTTCATTCATCCCCCACTCCCTCGCTTTGGGCAACTACCAGTTTGTTCTTTATATTTAAGAATCTGTTGTTCTGTTTGTCTCTTTTTTCCTTTGTTTGTTTGTTTTGTTTCTTAAATTCTACATATGAGTGAAATCATACGGTATTTTTCTTTCTCTGACTTATTTCACTTACCATTATACCCACTAGATTCACCCGTGTTGTTGCAAACAGCAAGATCTCATTCTTTTTTTATGGCTGAGGAAAATTCCATTGTGTACGTATACTACATCTTCTTTATCCATTCATCTATCCACAGACACTTGGGCTGCTTCCATACCTTGGCTATTGTAAATAATGCTATAAAATACATATATCTTTTCAAACTAGTGTTTTTGCTTTCTTTTGGTAAATATCCAGTAGTGGAATTACTAGACTATATGATATTTTTATTTTTAATTTTTTGAGAAACCTCCATACAGTTTTTCACAATGGCTGCACCAATTTGCATTCCCCCTTACAGTGCACAAGGTTCTTTTTTCGCTACATCCCTGCCAATACTTTCTATTTCTTGTGATTTTTATTTTAGCCATTCTGACAGTTAGAAGCTGATAGCTTATTGTGGTTTTGATTTGCATTTTTCTGATGATTAGTGATATTGAACATCTTTTCATCTGTTGGTCATCTGTATGTCTTCTTTGGAAAGATGTCTGTTCAGGTCTTCTGCCCATTTTTAATCAGATTATGTTTTTTAGGTGTTGAGTTGTACGAGTTCTTTACATATTTTGAATATTAACCCCTGATTAAATATATCATTTGCAAATATCTTCTCTCATTCAGTAAATCACCCTCCATGGTAAAAGACTAAAAGTTTTCCCTGTAAGATCAGGAGCAAAACAATGCTGTCCACTCTTACCACTTTTTATTCACTTTTATTCATAGTATTGGAAGTCTTAGCCATAGCAATCAGATAAGAAAAGGAAATACATTCAAATTAGTAAGGAAGAAGTAAAACTTTCACCACTTACAGATGACATGATACTATATATAGAAAACCAAGAGTTCACTAAAAAACTAGAACTATAAATGAATTCAGTAAAGTCATGGATATAAAATTAATATACAGAAATTTGTTGCATTTCTATACACTAACAATGAAGTAGCAAGAAAGAGAAATAAAGAAGACAATCCCATTTATGATTGCACCAAAAATAATGAAACATCTAGGAATAAACTAAATCAAAGAGGTGAAATTAATAAGCACTTAAAAATATTATTGGAAGAAATTCTATGCAATTTAAAACATATGTACATAAAAACATCATTTTGAACATAGCAATTCTATCTTCTCATAGGTTTGACTTTAGGAAATGCTATCTCCTTAACTTAGTTCATTTACTTAAGTCATTACTATGATATTTAGGGGTTTAATAAATGTGACAAGACACATAATTTCACCAAACTCTTTCTCCCCTTCTTCCATGAAAATAGAGCTGTGGTTG
This sequence comes from Paguma larvata, assembly GCA_030068075.1. Lineage (NCBI taxonomy): Eukaryota > Metazoa > Chordata > Mammalia > Carnivora > Viverridae > Paguma > Paguma larvata. The sequence continues at coordinate 71,540,454 of CM057829.1, forward strand.
AGTCTAACCTCTTTAGACCATATTTCCCAGCCTCCCTTGTGGTTAGATGGCCAAGTTCTTATTAACAGATGTGAGCAGAAGTGATGTGTTTGGATCTAGAAATTAAAACATTGGGCAAAACTCCTCTAGACTTTCTATCTATGAAGGGATCTAGCTTCTTTTGTGTCCCAGGAGCTCTGTGTTAGAGGGGCTTATCCTTTAATGTAGCTAACCCAATTATAACTCCATTTAACTAGGAAATGATGTGTTCTGGACTGGTTATGTTAAAATTTACATGTGATTTTAAAATTTAAGAAATAAATAAATTTGAATATTATTCCTCTCTGATTAGAGAGATAAACACCAATGTACATTTTTCATAAATTTATTTTTCATACAGGTCTAATATAAATATTTCTCCTTTATTATCCAGTGTTGATGAGGATATGAGGAATATTGGATTTTTATACAGTGTGGAATGTAATTGTTATGATCTTCTTGTCGTTATTTGTGGTGTCTATCAAAAACAAAAACATGCATCACCTTTGGATGCCGTTTCTTAAAATCTGTCTTCAGAAATGCTTGCATATGTGCACAAACATATATGCAGAAAGACAGGAGTTTTAAGGATTTTCTTTATAATTGGAAAAACTGTAAACAACTTAAGCGTTTATGAATATAAGAATGATTACATAACTTATGGAAAAATCCATTCTCTAAAATCCTCATAAAAAATGATGAAAAATGATCAAATATTCTGACATGGAAAGATGACCAGGAAGTAGTAACAAAAAAAAAATGCATCACAGAACACTGTGCATGTAATGACAGCACTTAAGTAAAAATATGTGTGTGTGTGTGTATGTGTGCGTGCATGTGTGTGTTTCTTAGGGTGTATGTGATCAGAGGAAGAAATCGAGGCTGAGATAAGAGCGCAATTTGTCTTTGAGCTCCTTCATTTTCTACAGTATCCAACATATAATGGAAGCCAGATGTTGACCCAGATATAACGAGTTTCATCCTTCCTATCATCCAAAGTGTAAAAAGCTGCGTCCACATGAGTAAATACATTTGTGAATTGCACAGGAAAAGCATAGGAAGACAATGCATCAAGGTTACTTCTGGCAAGGCAGAAGGGATTTGCAGCATATATTGGAATGCAATGGGGGACTATCACTTTTCCATTCTATATACTTCTCTATTCTTTGACTTTTTAACTATGTCCCATGACTCCTTGACTCAAATATAGCATAACATTAAGAACCACAAAGTATTTAAAGTGTTTAGTGAAAATTTATGCACCATAAGAGCTTTTTAAGAATGTCAGATGCTAATGTTGTGGTGGGATTTAATATCTCAAAACCAAGGACTTCGAAGAAATTAGTCTTGATCTAAAAGGAAGGCTCTGGGTCAGAAAGATATTAAAATAAAAATGGAAAATATGACTTATACTGGAACACTTCAAGCAACTTTTGGCCTTTTCTGTGAGAACACTGAAGCTTCCCTGTTGGTAAATTTGGGAACACTGGAGAAAGCCTCGCAGGCTCTGGGCTTCTAGGCTAGATATATAACTGCATCTGGGAGACTGTCGTTCCAAAGAAAGTTGAAGACAACACCAGATTAACAAGCCGGCAAAACCTCTACATGTGGTTTTAAAAAGTAAAGGCCCTTTGCAAAAAGGAAGCTGGATACACATCCAACTGTTAGGTTTTCAAAGAATAGATAAATGAGTGTTCTTTAAGATGAACGATAATGTTTTGAAGCTTCCTTTCCAGAACCAAAATTGAAGGGTAGCAACACCTTGGACCATTGTTTTAACTGCTTAGAGATTTTTTTTCCCCCTGAACTTTGTGGTGGTTTTAAACATTTTATCCAGGGCCAGCTATAATGTGAACACTTGGATAGATCTCAATCTCTGAGACAGTAGGATTTAGAAGTTTGGTTATATCAAATCAAATATTATTTTAAATACTCTTAACCACTAAGTAAAATAAAACAATGCCCAAATATTCCTTTTCTCATCGAGGAGTATTACGGGTGGGTAAGTTAAAATAATTTAAATCAACTCAAATGAAGCTTACATCCAAAGGTTATTCCACAGACTACTCTGGAAAATACCATTGCTTGGCATGAGTGGTTCTAGACTGTTCTGCCAAAGCATTCAGTAAAGCAGTGACAATCAAACTGCAGTTTGGATTGTCTCAGCACTTAAAAGTAAAATATATTCTTAGAAAAAGCAATCATGCTATTAGGCAGTCATTCAACACATATTCGTGGATCCCTACATGGATTTAGGAAAAGAAAGTTAAATTAGCTGTAGATTTGCTTCAAAGAGAAAAAGAGTATTAATCATATACATATAATGTGAATGCATAATAAATTACACATCAAAACTTTTTGGATCCCAAATAAAGGCAGAAAACCCCCTTCTAAGTTATTAATGGTCTCATAGAGGAGGTGACATTTAAAAGTCTTTAAAAATGTCTAGGATTACCTCCAAATATGGAAAAGGACAAGTGAAGTAAAGACAAGAGCATGGGTGAATAGCATGTGTTAAATATACAGTTGTAAGTAAGAACATCAAATTCTAACAGGGTAGCATTTTGAAAAATGAACTTGTTCCAGAAAGAATCAAATATGTTTATATTCAACTTTGTACACTCAAAATAGGATTTCGCCAACAGGCAGTAGATTTGAGAGAGTAAATTTTTTTATTGATTTATATGTATTTTAAAGTTTATTTATTTATTTTGAGAGAGAGAGAGAGAGAGAGAGACAGAGAGACAGAGAGAGAGAGAGAAAGGGAGAGAGACAGAATCTCAAGCAAGCTCTGTGCTGTCAGCGCAGAGCTCAACGCAGGGCTCAAACTCACACTACCAGATGCTTAACCTTAAGATTGAGCCACCCAAGTGACCCTTAGACTAAAGACTTTTTGAATTCTTCTAATTTTCATCAACATCAAGGACTGGGTATCAGAGCTTTTTCTCTGATTGTGTAGAAGAAAGGACTTTGATCATTATTTAAGCTTAGCCATGAGAATGGAATTTGGGAGATGAAAGTTATAGTCTGGAGGAAATAAAAAAGTATCTTCATTTTAAAATTATTTTTAAATGATTTTTCTTTATTACTCTGGTAATGAGAGGAGAGAGAACAGAGGCAAAGGCTGGAAGATACTAAGGTCGCTCTACCACACTTCCCAGTACATATGCCCAAGGCTGAGATGGTAGGAAAAGAATCTCTTTGAAATGCTGCAGAAGATACGGAACTTTAAGAACCACAGAGTTTTGCCCAAATCCAGAAGGAGATAATTGAGCTGCCTCCAACTCAGTTGAGGGAGATTTCCATATTACAAATAAACATAATATCAGAATGTGATTGGACCTAGAGGAGGCTGTGATATTCAGCTTTTTAGAGCATTCTTGATTCTTGTATGTTGAGGATAGAGGAAGCTGTTGCAGTAGAAATGAAAAACTCTACAGCAAATACTTTGGGTTGTGCCATCTGAGCCAGTGACAAGTGGATAACACAGTCAGACCTCGATGTATGGTTGGGGTTCAAAGACTGATCAGAGCTAAGTTGAGCTTAAGTCATCCAAGAAAGGTTATAAAGTTAACAGAGGTCAGGTAGACAAGGGACATTACTAAGGACACCATATGAGTCTAAGGATCACTTTCCCTAACTCTTAAAAATATGGAGAAAGGCACCAACATCCACTGCTCACCTCTCTTTCCTTTCCACTAGTGAGTCTGCAAAAGCCAGATATTATCTTTTTATACCTCTCTTACATACTAGAGTGAATATTTGATCAAGATTGGTCAATAAGATATAAGAGAACTTTTCTGGTGGAGCTTTCATGTAGTGATTTTCTATCTTCATAAGGTAGGGATGTGGCAGGGACCACCCTTGCCCTCTCTTCCTTCTTTATATGTGACCATATACATGAGGCGTCCTTCCTTTGCTCATGAAGCTAGAAAGATGAAGACAAAAACCCAATATGCTAACGATGTGCACTAAAACCAGAAAGAGCTTCTTTTTCATCTTATCACTAGCAGTTAAACTGATAATAACACTTGCTTACCTTTGGATTTTTTTAAATGTAAAAATGAACAATCTCCAGTTTATTTAAGCCACAGGTAATCATGTTTTCTATAATTTTCAGCCTTTTATTTATTCATCAAAATGTTTACTGTTTGTCCATCTGCCAGTCATGTAAGTTTATTGAGAGTATATCTAACAGATAGTTATGTAAGATCCTACTTAATCCCATATACTTAAATATCTGAAAAATGAATGTGTCTAATAGAGTCTTCTAAGCCAAGTTCAATGATCTAAGGATGATGGAACCAACCTATAGAGTTAAGACATTTCCCTTCTATCTAAAGAAGTACCGTTTTTTACTATTCTTCAGATTGTGATCTGGGTAAATTGATGACCTCCATCACAAAATGTTAGGAATTATGAGTGTTAGTGAGCTGGAAAAATAGGTGTTTTGATGGGAGGGATTGGGATAGAGGAAAATGAGACAGGAAGGGTAAGTGGCAGCCAGATTGAAAGGAACTTGTATGCCATGATTTAAAAATGGATTTTGACTTGTAAGTCATTGGAACCATGGAAAAGTTTAAAATAGGATATTAATATCAAGTTGCCACTTTAAAAGATTATTTTGGTAACTGTGTAGAAGGAAGAATGGAGGGGGAAGAGAACAGGGACAATGAAAATTATAAAGAAGCTACTGCAGTTACGTTACTCTGTGTTTGGAATATGATTATCGGTACTTGTTAAAAGAATTCAACCTTCGGTTCTGGATTTGCCTAAAATTGTCCACATAGTATTAGATACAGGTGACAAAAACTGAAGATTTAAGACTCTGTTTCAAATGATTATAATGGGGGCGCCTGGGTGGCTCAGTCGGTTAAGCATCCGACTTCAGCTCAGGTCATGATCTCACGGTTTGTGAGTTCGAGCCCCGCGTCGGGCTCTGTGCTGACGGCTCAGAGCCTGGAACCTGCTTCGGAATCTGTGTCTCCCTCACTCTCTCTAACCCTCCCCGACTCATGCTCTGTCTCTCTCTCTCTAAAAAATAAATAAACATTAAAAATAATTTAAAATGATTATAATGTAGTCAAAGTGTTAGCACTTCTTTTTCATAACTAAATACAACCACACAACTGTTAGGTTTTAAAATTGCAATTCACGTGAAATTGCACTTATTGTCTTCATCCTGGCAGCTATACAATAACTGGTTAATGATGGACAGGCTAAACAGAATTCAACAACTTTTTACTAACTGCCTATTATACACATTGCATTCACAAATAACTTTTCTTACCTCACACCTAGAGATATGGCCACCATAACACCCAGTTTTTCAGAGGCAAATACTAGCTAGCTTCTGATTTTGTGTTCTGTTGCTCTTATCTTTATCCTTATCTTTGCCAAATCATTTGTCTCAATTTTCGTTTCAGAAATGTTAGTCTGTGTTCTTGTGTTATAACAACCTAAGAAATATGACAAATTATCACATTGCTTCCATTTTTATTTCCTTATTTCTATAGAATTTCTTAAGCAAGATGACCTCAAATTCTCAATGTTGTGGTTGTATAAAGGAACAGATTAATACAATCTTTGGAGTACTTTTAACTGTAAGATTTTATTTCCAAGCAGTAACCACCTTTAGTGTGAGACAAGTACTCTCTGATCTCTTGTTGAGATCTACTTGCCAAGATTAAACATTTAACTACCTGGAATTCATCAAAAGTATATCAAGCCATTGCTTAAACTAGATCTGTGTTTATTGTTGCTGGTGTTTTTCTAAGGGAAAAGATGGGCGAGGAGTCACTTATAAAGCTGGTAAGACTGTGGGTGAGTGGAATGAAGCTCATGTGAATGAAACAAGGGAGAAAGGCAGGGTCAGAGGAAGCAGGCAGAGCTGTAAACGTATCTGCATCTATAGTTATTTAAAGGATTTTTCAACACTCCATAGAATGAATGCATAAGCCTCTGTGGCTGATTTTAGGGAGAACACATCTGAAATATCATAAGACCACAGGGACCTGTAGCAGATGCATCTTGAGAGCAGAGACCATGGAATCTGGGTCTATGCGTCCAACCCTGCTCTGCAACTTTTCCTTGTAGATGAAGTCCACAAAATGAAACACCTCTACTTTTTACTTCTCTTTGACAAAAATATGCTCTTAAAATTCTACATGCGTTTATTTCATTGTCTTCCTCAGAAAACCAGCAACATCAAAACTTTAGGTCTGAGGCGGGGCATATAAGTGAATAAGGAAATAACCATGGGCCATCTCTGTGTTGTATTTTTCATGGGAGCAAAGGATTAGAAAAAAAATTCTCAGGAGAATGTTCAGGAAACAGTGAGTGGTTTAGCATGACTAGAGTATAACATGCCTAGAGAGCCAAAGAACGAGATTTGTTTGGAAAGATGGATTACGTAGAATTTTGACGTGTGTGTGTGTGAGCGCTCAGCTCCACAGCCTGTCCGCTGGGCATTGTCTGATGTGGTGGGATAATTGGGCTTCTCCACCACAGCCCTTCCTGGGAACGTAGAGAACACAATGACATGGTTTCCTGTGTTTGCAAAGCAGCTTATTGGCGCAGGGACAGCAGAGCTGCCCCCTTCAGAATTGCGGTATCATAGGCAGGACCCAGCTGGTACTGGAAACTGGGAGCATGAACTCCTTACTAAGAAGCAGCCCACAGTGTCAGGAGCCCTAGCACCTTCCTTCCCCAGAATAGGCAGGCCCGGAGTGGTGAGGAGAAGTGAGGAACAGGGAGGGGGTGAAGCTTGTAAACTTGGGAGAAGATCTTTGCAGGTGTTCAAAAATAAAAGCCAGATTTTTCTAAGTGTAGTTGGCTGTGTAGTCAGATGAAAGTCCAGTCAAGAGTTCTCTCCCTGGCTTGTTTTCCTGTGCTTCGATGTTCTCTCATCTGCTGAATGGGGACAAGAGTTTGTGTTCCATGATATACTGTTAATGAAGGATCATATGCATGATGTATGTGAAAGAGATAGATACCATTTATTGAACATACATAGTGCACCAGGAACTAGACCAGCCCTCTGGTTAATTGCCTCATTTAACTCTTACAAGAATTAGCTCTGATAACTACCTCATTTAACTCTTACAAGTACCGTCTAAGTCGGTGCCTGTCCATGTTACAGATGTGGAAACAAGTTTGACAGAGTTAAAGTTACTTGTTCATTTGTGTGTTTAACACATTTATCTTGAGCACCTAACATGTCCCAAACATGGTCATAGACCCTGGGGATAGTATGGTGAATCAGTTGTATAAGTTCCCTGTATTATTGGAGCTTATATTCCACAGATGGACAGTAAAAATTAATTAATTCATTATACAGAAAAATAAGGGGCACCTGGGTGGTTCAGTCAGTTGAGTGTCTGACTTTGGCTCAGATCATGATTTCATGGTTCATGAGTTTGAGCCCCACAACAGGCACTCTGTTGACAGCTCAGAGCCTGGAGCCTGCTTCAGATTCTGTGCCTCCCTCCCTTTGCCCCTCCCCTGATCATGCTCTCTCTCTCTCTCTCTCAAAGAATAAATAGAATAAATAAACATTAAACATTTTTTAAATAATAAAAAATAAATGCAGAAAATAAGACCAGGTTATGTCGAATGGAATCTACTGTCCTCTATTCCCCATGTTTTCTATAAACTTCAAGTTACATCTAAAGGCTTGATTAGACTCAGGGTCATCTTTTCTGACAAAAATCCATTAAGGTGTTATGTGAACTTGATATTATGTCATATTGGACTCATCATGTCTGGTTGTCCCACTTTTAAAGATGATGGTAAGGACAGCCTGACTCTTCCAGGGTAAAGTTGTAGTCCGCCCTTATAACTAGAGATCAACCCACAGGGCAATCATTTGGCATCCTGCCAATAGCTAGCTTCCCATCAACCTTTCACCAAATGGTTTTAAAATCTATTGGTAATCAATCCCTGAAATCATTAATTTATTAGGGGTTGTGAAATTGTGATTGCATAATATTATCATTATTCAGTATTTATTAACCAGAATTTTTCTGTAAAGAGAACTTTCCCTCATCAACCAGTATATTTGTTTTACTGAAAACTGCTCATACGGTTCTTGTTGAAATATTTAAGCCTTTAACTTTTACCATTAGTTTCCAATAAGGAGTTGGTGCCAATGCTATCTCAATGATGACTAATGAGTTTATTTTTGACTTTCCTTTTTTCGAGTATTATAATGAACTCATGAATTTTAATATAAAAATGTATTTCAAACAATTGCAGTTGGTAGCTTTTGAGTCCAAGTTGGTCAACAGGATTCTGAGTGGAATGTGAGGGAAAAATCACCTCTGATAGAAGGAGTGGCAGAGGAAAAAATGCCATTGGGAGGGTGTTTCATGTTTGCCAAAGTGAAGCAGTTGATAAAGTGGCAGATCCAAAGCCATCGTGCCTGCCATTACACCCAGATCTCTCTAGAGGGAAATGTAAAAGTACTTTAAAGTTAAGCACATAACTCTTTAGTAATATCCTGCTTAGGATGTATATTAATCAGCTTTTGCTATGATTACAAACAATCCTCAAATCTCAGTGGATTGAAACAAGAAATATTTATTTCTTACTCATAATATGGGTCTTTGCCTATGACTTGGCTATGGCTGCTGGATATCTGCCCAGCCCCACTCCACGTGTCTTCCCCCTCTGGAGCCCAGGCTGCAGGAGTAGGCTCTAAATTTGGTGCAGTCTGGTGGTGGAGCTGAAAGAGCGAGAGAGCTGAAGGAAAATGATGATGTCTTCTACATCTCCCGGTCCTGGTTTATAGCACATCTGTTCACATTGCATTGAAGAAAGCATATCCTATGGGCAAGCCTGGTTTGAACAAAGTAGGGGTGTTTGCTTCTCCAACAAAAGACACTGCAAACCATACAGCAAAAGCAGAGAATTGAAATTTTCTCACATGGAGAGCACAGGACAAATACTTTAGAAAAAGAATGCAATGCATCACAGATTGTCATCGTCTGGTAACCTTCATGACAGGAATAGACATGCGTATGGGATTATAAAAACATATTTTCTAAACAGTCAAAAGAGATGCAAGGGATTCTAAGAGTCAAAAGTGGTCACAAATGTAGAAGTGCCTAATATACCATAAAGGATTATGAAATGTTATTTTGGGATTTCAGAATGTCTAAGTGTGACATCTTAACTTCTTTACTCACAGAGTATCCTTCAGTCCCTTACTCAAAATCTAAAAGTTCTTAACTTACTCATAATTTTAGGAAGCAGGTTAGAAGCAGAAAGTTGTAGATAGTGGTGGGCATAGAGTACTTTGAAGGCAAACAGTGACGAAAGGAAAGGGGAATGGTTGACAGCAAAGGAAGCCTTAAGAAATAACTAAATCAAGTGCAAATGAAATCTCAGGAACCAGAACTATTTGGGATGACTTAGACACAAACAATTTCCTACAACCTAATACCCTTTAGCATATAACGAACGATCTCTTTTCCTGTCAGTGCCCTTATTTCTTCTCTAAGTGTATTCTCCTCCCCAGAATATACACAGACATATACACAAACATGTACCTATAATTTCTGATACATGAAAATCCCATGCAATTAGCTTCTATTTTCAGGAAGATCACTGTTATAGTGCATACTTCTATCAGTTTGGACCGACTAGGTTGTGACACAGTAACAACTCCCAAATTTTGATGGATGAAAATATCAAAGGTTTATTTCTTTTTCGTGCTTCCTCTCCAACATGAGTAGGTAAGGAGGGTGGTTTGCTCATCACAGTGACCCCAGGCTTGAGCCGAACACATGCTTTACTGTGACTGGAGGAGCAAAATGGAAAATGGTGAATCATGCACACACAGGCTCTCGAAGCTTCTGTCTGGAAGTGCTACATGTCTCCTCATCCCATGGCCAAAGTAAATCACAGAACCATTCCAAGGGAGCAGGGTAAGATAAGAAAAAAACACAGGACCCTTCAAGGGCATGAAAATGAAATTCTACCATAAGCCCAAGGGAAGGACTAAAAATATTTTGTGAATGGTGTTAATGACACCAATGTACTCCCATGTGTCTGGGTCTCTGGGAAACCCAGAATGACTCACTTGGACAGCCTGCCTGACTCTGAGAAAGATGTCAGGCTCCAAGGCAATGGGCCCCTGAGTTGGTGACATTCGATGGGATACACCAGAAAAAATAGGAGTTAGCATGGGGTGGCGCAATTGGGGAAGCCTGAGAACATCCTCAGCCTTGGAGAGGGAATAAATCCCCAAAGCATCGAAGATTTTAGTGTATTAAAATCTTTTCTAAATCTCTTTCTGCTCTTCCTGCTTTACTTAGAGAGTTAGATGTTCTACAAACTCCTTCATTTTCGTTTTCCTCTTTCAATAGTGTCTGCATCAACTGGCCCCTCATCCTCTGCTCCATACCATTGCCTGTTTTTTTTTCCACAAGCAGAAGTTTGAGAAAGGTTCTCTTTAACATTTCATCTTTCCATTCTGTTGAGCTCTGCCATGTGAGGATTTGGGGTCCTGGTAGATGGACATGAGGTCACACGGCACAGACCGCTAAAGGAATCTGTTTCACACAGTGTATCTCACCAGTGTCCCTTTAACTTTGGGAAGGGTGGCTTTGAAATCAGAACTGGGTGGAGGGTACCCTACAGGCCAAGGCCATAATCATAGAAAGGGGAAGGAAGAGTTCTGAAAACACAGATGAGGGTTCAAAAAGCAGAGCCCCTGGTAATAAGCTCATGACTTTCTGGAAACACAGCACAATGCAGAGACTGGAAATATGCCCTGTCTCTTGAGAGCAAAACCTCACAATCAGCTCTGGTCCTCCTGCACAGGGTGTTTCTGGATCATCGTTCTTTCCAAGTGCAATTAGTCACACTTTTTTTTCCTTGGTGGCCTGACAAAGAGAAGCATTGGCCACACACTGCTGCGGTATGTGAACTTGCAGAGCTGGAAGGCACCGTTGTTTACAGACATGACCCGCTCCACTCTAGAGGGTCTACACCTTCTGTTTAATGACGCAGTGAGTTTGTGGGAACCTCAGGCATGGAACATTTGTGGATTAATGGGCTGAGTGTTGGTAACTCACTTAAATAATGGAAGTCAGGACTGCAGACCTCATGGCCTCTGACCTCCCATAGAGACCTGGATGGAGCTGAGTATTGTTTGCAAGGCAGTGGATGCATAAGTCTCTTTCCAGATGGGTCCTCAGGAGATTGAGGCCCATAAGACCCTTGGAGTGTGTGTATGGATTTGTCTGCAAGACCACACACAGTGTCAGCAGCCTCGCTTTGCACGTCTCCGGTCCTGTTTAACCAGGTCCTCCAAGGTTGATGTGGACCTTTCCATGCTTTTCAGAGGCATTTGTGGTTCATTCTTCAGTCTGCCTCTGGCTTGTCTTTTCTCATTTGTGCCTAAATTGTCCTCCTTAATGACCCCGACTGGGGCTTGAGTTTTTCTACCTTCCTTAGACATTATCTCCTAAATTTTCATTGACCATACTAATCCTATTTGTTATTGAGGATTGAGTTCAGACCTCATTTTGTATCGGAATCCTCCCTAATTCCTCCTACTGGAAGGGGTCTTGCCTCTTTTTTTCTGATTTTTCGCAGAGACCAGTACTCTCATTCCCCTTACCCCTCACTCATCTCACGCACATAAAACCATCTTGCATTTGATGTTGTAAAGATATCTCGTACTCCCAAGAGTAATGTCCTTAAAGACCAGGGCTGTAAGTATGGGAAGTAGAAGGGAAAGGGTAGACACACAAAGACAACTTATACTCTTTTGTGTATTTTGGTTGTCGGCTGAGGTCACTCTGCACGCCGAAACCTAAATAAAATTGTGTCTCATCCTCTGGGAAGTTCAGGGACTGTCCTAAGGTTTCTACAAATTCTGGGAGGTTTTTAGCCTCATTTCCTCTCTTTTCCGTGTTCTATTTGTCTGAATTCCACTCTTGTCTCATCTCCTGAAGACTGTACCTTATCAGCTCTGCAGTAACCTGGTCTTGGGAACTGCCCCTTTTCTTCTATTTCCCTGATAATCTCACTCAGGTAAGGCATTTGTAGTAGAAGGCTCTATTGAAGTCGTAGGATTAAAGTGGTGCCAAGTTGCTTTTTCTTCCGTGCCATTTCAGCACTCTTTGACAGGAATTTCTCAGCAGCTGACGTTTCTCCATAAGACCTGACCTATGCAACAGGCTGAGCCTTGCATCCCATTCTTCTCTGCCTATTTCCAATGGCACAGAAATCCCTGAAATTCTCCTTAATTTTTTATTAAATGAATTTAATTATCTCTTTTCTTACCAACACATTTCCAGCCACATGGTAGGTACCTCCTCTGTCACACCCAGAGCAAAGTAGCCAGTCAAGGTGGCAAGCTAAAAGGAAGGCCCTCTTCCCTAGACAGCAGGCCTGTTACTTACTCCTTCAGGGGCCAGAGCAGCTCAGGCTGTTAGACTAAATAGCAAGTTTTCTCTTCATTCTGGTATATTTATTTATATTAAACAATTCACATCCACGTGTTGAACGAATGAACAGCCAAAGCAACAATGAAACCCAACGTACTTCCTGCTCAGGTGAAAGGTTATGGCACTGGCAAGCATTCTGGTCTCTCTCACCTGCCGAATCTACCCCCACTCCCTCTCTCAGCCTCCAGATTCCTGTCTGCAGCCTGCTAACTGATTGTCATTTTTATCTTTTAATCTAAAAGATTAAAAGTTTTAATCTCTTGAAAAATTATTTTGTAGTGGCTTAAGGCATGTCTGCCAGTCCCTTCCACTTCTCCATCAGCCACCATAAAACAGAAAAGTCTTCATGATCTAAAGTAAATCAGCCAAGTACTTAAGTACAAGGATACTATTTGGATAGTGTCCTTTAAAAGTCCCTTAAATGCCACTGTCTTTGTGGCCCCATATATTATCAGACAGCATTTTCCCAAGTGGATTCTCAGATGTGTATCCAAATCACTTTGGATGTTTGTTAAAAATACAGAATCTTATTGAATCTAACCTATGAAGGTTCTTATTGCTTTTTTAATAAGCTCTCCGAGGCCTTCTTTCTTTTCTTTCTTTTTTTAAAATTATTTATTTATTTATTTATTTATTTTTTGAGAGAGAGGGAGAGAGGGTGCAAGTGACCAAGGAGCAGAGAGAAAAAGAAAAAAATCCCAGAAGGGACAGAGAGAGAGAAAGAGAAGCATGGCTCACCCAAATCGAGGCCATGTTTTACTCCAAGCAGGGCTCGAGTAAACCCACTGTGGGACTTCCACTCACGAACTGTGAGATCATGACCTGAGCTGAAGTCAAATGGTTAATGACTGAGCCACCCAGGCACCCTGTTCCCTGGGGCATTCTTAGGCTTGAATGTGTGAAAGCTGTTGCATATATGCATTCTTTTCTCATCCGTGTGTTGGAAAGAAGAGTTCTTCCCTTCCAAGGACAAGTGCATCTTCTATCTGACACACCTGCACTTTCGTGGGGGGGGGGAAAGGATAGGTTCATTATACTGTGTTGACAGCCATACGCTTTCCTATTTCGTTTCCATGTTGGCCACAATAAGCTTTTATTTTTCCTTGAGAATAATTCAATTAGACTTATCATAAACAGATCACTGGACACAAGCTCTTGTGTTGTAAACTTATCCAACACACTCATATTTCAAATAAGTAGCTAGAGAGCAAACGTGAAGCATATGGATGAATTTGGTGGCTTTTTAAACCACGGGTGGAAATAAGCCAGGAAGAAGTAGCCTCAGCTGGAGTGTGACTTGCAACCAGAAGTTCTGAATATGGTGTACCCGGTGTGAGCTTGGGACCTGTGGACAGGGCCTTCGATGGGCAGCTACCTCTGCTGGCCTTCACCCTTATGCCTTCTTTGCAAGCAAACCTCTGGTCCCTCAGAACCATGGTAAATCATTGCTGGCACCAGTGGGAAAAATCCTCCCCTCCCAGTTACCACCAGCCACTGCCTAACTTTTGAGAGCTCACCCCCTATGCAAATGTGGACCCTGCTGAGTGTGTGAGCTCTGGCACAGCGTCCAGGCTAAATTGGCACACATTCCCTCCTGTCTGTTCGAGTGACTCACTGAGTGTTCAGAGCACATTTTCCCTTCCCTGGCTGCCAGCTGTAGCTATTGGCTCACTCATTCTCTCTTTGGAAAGACTCAGCACTCCTGTGCTAATGCAGTCGCTTGAACTGATGTGCAATTGTGTAGAGTCTTGCAGGAAAGCCTAAAACTATTTACCATGAGGCCGAAGGCTGGGATCTGTCACCTCTTTCAGAACATCAGACGTGGATCTTTACCACTTTCTACCTGTTGCTACTTACTAATCCTATTCGTGGCCCTCTGACGGCTTCCCAGTGTGCAGAAACTTCACAAACTGCAAAGACACGAAAGTGCCAGTAGTCAGGAAATCAAAGGCAAATGTATCCCCTTTCATCTGTGTTTTAAGATGAAAAATGAAGGGGTTGTAAATCTGGAAATATGGGCAATTTTCCCTCCTTCTCTGCTATTCTTGGCGTTTATGTGTACTTTGGACTGCATTATCTGAAACTTGTATGTGGACATAGATCTCATGGAAGATAATTATCTTCCCAGCTAAGCTCCTATCTTCATTAAGAACAGGAATTTGGTATCTAACTTCTTTGGTGACTGCCCCAGAACCCAGTTTCCTCTAGTTCAATGCAGCCTTAGAAACTAGGCTTGCTGAAAGAATGAATGGGGCAAACTCCCATGGAAAAGCCAAGTATGTTGAAGGAAAGCCTGTTTTGCCAGTCATATTAATTTTTTCCACACACTTTCTTCACCATCAAAGGAAAGCTTCTCTTATCCTTGGATAGGAAAAATGCATAATAAATCAGTCTGCAGTAACCTAATTTCACCTCATGGGTCAAGCAAATAGCCAGAATGAAGTTTTGAAACAAAACAAAACAAAACAAAACAACAACAACAACAAAAAAAAAAAAACGCTTGTAGGCATCTGGGCACACTACAGAGGCTGGGTATTTTATGTGAATTTGTACATGTGTATGAATATTGAAATTTTCCAATTATTGTTTAGTGGATGGAAGAGGCAGCCAGACTCGGTGAATACCAGCAGTGTGTATGGTGGTTGGGCCCTGGAGTCAGAAAGTGAATCCTGGCTAAGCCACGTACCAGCTGAGTGAATATGTATGGCATCAGTTAACCTCTTGGGTGCTTCATGTATCAGATGTGTGTAATAGAAGTCCCCTCACACAGCTGTGGTTTGAATTAAATGAGATTATTAGCATCGAGTACCTAGCCAGGTAACTGATATGAACAATAAACACCCAATAAACAATAGCTATTATTATTAGTGGTGTCTGATTAAATGCAGGCTTTGAGGGTATGGAACAGTTAAGGCCAATACCATATTTTGGTTCGTTCCTAACGTTACCCGGAATTCCTAAGTATTTCGTTCTGAGAGAAAAGGGAAAAATTACCAAACTCTCCTGAAAAACAAAACTAAGCTGAAATAAATGAAATAGAAGTGTTTGGTGCACTCTCATTGGCCCCTCGTTAATGCTTTACCTCGTGGAAAGCTGGCAGCATGAGGACTTTGTGGAAGACAGAATTGTTCCATCATTTTTACTCCCAAATATGTAAGTAGTATTCTTTCAAAAGTTGAATTTCAAGCTTATGTAACTGCATGGAAATACTTGGTGATTTGAGTGATTCCAATTTACTATGACAACTTGGACCCATAAGCCGTTTCCCAAGCCATCCCAAATAGATAAAGATCATCTACCGTCAATGAGCTGGGATTTCACTTGAAAAAATATCGGTGGCAGAAGGTGTCTTTTTCATGTGCTCCCACAGTTCTGTTCATTCCGAACTATCAGAGAGTACTGATTTCACCCCAATGGTTTCTGTATTAGAATAGACATGAGACATATACTTGCCGCTTCTACATTTTAAATCTTTAAAATTAGTGAAATGATCGAGGAGATTATTTATAGCAAGAAGCTTTGCGTTTTGGAGGAAAAATCACATTTTATTTTTCCAATTGAAATATCTGAATAATACTTACTGAGTATGTTTTATAAAACTTGAAATTTAATAAGATGACACATATTTTAAAGAATAATAAAATTGCCCACAATATCCTTTTAAAGTAAATGTAGAGAGATGTTTTCTTCATTAAAAATGGATATTTCTGGAACAAAACAAACGCTAATGTAGAAGTACTTGCTTAATTTATATTTCCCATGAACTCTGTTTAACCTTTGCTTCAAGGACACACAGCAGAAAAGCTGTCTGGAATACCCCACCCTAAACAGAGAATGAATTTATTACATCCCAGAGTAAAGGCTGCCCAAGTATTGGCTCATTACTTGATAAAGGAAGAAAAACAAAAATACTCCAAGCCCTTTTTGTTTAGAGAAATTTCAGTTTTCAGGTTAATCCTCACTACATTGAAACTGAAGGGACTTGGAGTCTGTGGCTTAACGGTGGATTTCAGCTCTGAATAATAAGAAATACGAAGAATTGGTTGCTGTTGTAAAAAGCTGGAGAGCTCTAGGCCAGAGTAAATCGAAACTCTGCTGATACTATTTTTGGACCAAGACTCATCTTCTTGGCTTGAAATTACAGAGTCACACGGATACTTTTCAGGCCCTATCTTACTTGACCGTTCTGTAATATTTGTTTGTTCTTTGGACTCTCCTCCATGAAACACTATTTCTTGGCTTCTGTGATTCTCTCTCAGGGAGATTCTCCACACTCTGCTTGGCGACGGTTCTTCTTTCTCGGCTGATCCCTTAATAGTTGATCTTCCTATAATATTTGTTGTGATTTTGTTACATCTTATACCACACATACAGTGTCTGGTGATGGCATTCTTTTATGACATCATCTACCACACATCGCTGTAGAGAATAGAAAAATCTGTTGTTTCCTAAGATTGAAATCCATATTCCCACCTCCTTAGTAGAATTTCTTTCACTTGAATGTTCTTCTGGTGCCCCAAATTTAACATCTCCATACTGAAATCATTATTTTTTGCTCTGTCCTGTGGCTTCTGTTCTTCCTTTCTCAGTGAACGCTATCACCTAGTTGCCTAATTCAAAAACCTAGATGTCATCTCTGACTTCTCTGCCTCCCGTTCTCCATAAACGATCAGTCTCCAAGGCCTGCTGTATCTACATTTACTCATCTCTCAGGTTTATCTGTTTCTGTCCATATCTACTGCCAGCATATCAGTTCCGTTTCCTAGCATTGGTTCCCCGATCACTGCCTCAGACTCCTAACTGGTTTTCCCTGGCTCCTTCCTCCATGATCTAGACTTTCGTCAAGTGTTTTAGAATACACATTTGATTATTTCTCTATCTGATTAAAACCCCTCAAAAATTTGCCATCATCCTTATGATAAAGTTTAAACTTGTAAATATTAGCATAAAATATCGTGTATGCTCTGACTTCCTTCTTTTGTAAACTTTTATGGTTTCAGCTATAGGTATTTCTCCTCTGGTATTTACCCTATAACCATATCAAAGTACTTGAATGGGCCATTTTCCGTGTTTCCTCTAGGCTTTTGAATATGTTTTCCCCTCTGCTCGGAATAATCTCTCTTTGTGTGCCTGGCTTACACCCACCTGTCCCTTCCACTGAGAGGGCATATTATCTGGGAAACTGTCCTTGATCTCTTTCTAATTCCAGATCTGAGTTAGATGCTCCTTGTTACCTCCATAATACCTGATACATTTACTTTTCATGGCACTTAGAAAAAGTATCACCAATGCCTATTTATTTATCTGTCTCTTCCAAAAGTTGTTTGAGGTCACGAGCTATATAGCTTTTCAACATTGTATCCCGAATGCCTTCCTCAGTGCTTGGTACACACTAGGAACTCAAAGATTTACTTAGAATTAACTACTTAGTTGTCGAATTACCACCCAAGAGGAAGGGCATGATTCAAAAATCTTGCCTTCTTTTGAAATCACCAAGCATCAGATAAGGCTCTCTGGGCAGCTTTCCACAGCTGGGGTACCCTCCACTCACATTCTAGTTGTGAGAGCAATAGTGAGATAGTTGACAGCTGAACTGAAGCTGTAGAAGCCACAAACTGGGTTCTGAGAGTTCATAACCAGAATTCCAGGAGTCTTCTCTGAGTTCTCTGAGGTAGCAAAAGAGAGCTCTTTCACTGTTCTTGAAGGCATTATGTGCCCTATGGTTTCTGAAACCGGGAAAGGATTTAACTCCACATTCATGGCTTTTGGGAACTCATGTGGAATCCAGAATGTTGGACCTGATGCTCCATGAGTTTGTGGGAATCAAATCAAGGTTGTCAGTGGCTGCAGACTGCCAAGAGAGCTTGATATTTCCATAAAGTTTTCTTCTTCCAAATGAACCTTGGGGTTATTTGTCTAGAGTGCTGCCAGAGGCCTCTTCAGACAGTGATTCGCTGGGAACGAACCACCATGAGCATGTTCTCAGGTCTCCATCTTGCTGCCATTGCATGAGAAATGGAACTTAGCAAACATGTAACAGAGCCGGATTTTCTGAATTCTACAGGACTTCTCAGAGGGCTTGGAATGATACACACCCACAATTAAAACAGAAAAGAAGGATGAGTAAGTGAGGAACTGAGAATCACATATTTTTCTAAATTAGATTTATCTGTAAGATTTAAATACATGCGAACGTACTTTGAATGATCTGGTATGAATTATGGTTTTCTTATTAAACAACCATTTCGCTTTGTCCTTATGTGCAAAGTAAAAAGAGATTTGCTTTGCTGCATTTTTCTCTTTGGTAAGTATTGAATTTTGAGGGGATACTAGTCTTTTTAGCCAAATAGAAAAATGGCTCTGAATTTAAAGGATACTCCATCTGAATTCAAGCTGTGTTTGGGTTTGGCAACATATTTTTCTTTGGCAATGGAAAGTATGTTTGATTCTTATGACTTGGTAGACCTCAAATAGGCTCACACACAAGCTACAGTCCCTATGATGAAGATGGGGAAAACCAACAGATGAGAGCAAAGCTTGCTTCAATGTGAAGCATACAAATAAAGATTTACGAAAGAGAGAAAGGAATTGTTTTTAATCAAAAGCTTTGAGATTTTGAGCTTCTTATATTTTTTCAATATTTTTTCAATTTTGAAATTTACTGAATTTTCTCAGTCTTTGCTCTTTGTTTCAAGATCTTCTCCACAAATAGTAGAAAGAAAGTGGTTTGGCTGTTTTGTTTTGTTTTTAATATTTATTTTTGAAAGAGAGCACCAATGGGGGGAGGAACAGAGAGAGGGAGGGACAGAGGATCCAAGGCAGGCCCTGCACTAACAGCAGCATGCCCAATGTGGGGCTCAAACTCATGAACCAGGAGATCATGACCTGAGCCGAAGTTGGAGGCTCAACTGACTGAGCCACCACCCAAATGTCCCAGTTTGACAGTTTCGAAGGCTTAAAAGGTATACCAGTAACTCTAAGCTCCTGTTACAATGTCATAAAACTGAACACAGAGTATCTCATTTAATGTTCTCATCTTCCCTACACAACAGTACCGTTTCTCTCACTTGGCAGTTGGGAATGGTGAGGCTCTGATAGATCAAGTGATGTGCCCACTCACATACATGGTTAGTAAGCTCAGGCCCTTTCCAGCGTATGTTCTCTCTGCCTGCTATGCCCTGCCCAGTACTCCTACAGGCTCGCTCCCTCTTCTAGCTATGTCCTACCTTCCTTACTTTATCTGGACAGCTCCTATGTCTTTCAAAGCTCAGCTCTTTCAGGAACTTTCTCTGATTTGCTCCCCAGCACCCTGGCCTTAGATAGGGCCCTTCCTGGGATCTGACAGTTTTTGAGCCTGCCTCTACAAACATTTGTTACAAGTACATTGAGCCTCTCTCCAGTTTGTCTCGTCGTCTGAACTGTCAACCCCAGTTCACAGGTGGCACGGTGCCACCTGCATATCTTCAGTGATTCACTTAGCCTTAATAAACAATTTATATCTGTAGCATCTCAAAATAAATTAGTACATTAGTAACTAACTTAGGATTTCTATAAATCATCACGCCATTGTCTTATCTTAAAAAAATCAGTATCTAATAAAAGTTCTTCACCCAGCCCTGCTCAGTAGGGGCCGTACACTGAAAGAGTGGAAAAAGACTGCTTGCTCCTTCTTCTCCACACTGCTTTCCTACTCTTACAAAACAATCACTAAACCGCACTTCAGAGGAAAGGCCACACTCTTTGTCATGCTGCCTTCCACATTTTCATTATGTCTGGGTTTCATGGTCTAGGACAGAGAAAGATAGAACCTCAGATAAGGATCCAACTCAGATACTTGAGTTGGAGGTTAAATCCTAGGACAGTGAGAGTGAGAGGAAAGGAAAGCCACCCAGGGGAGAATGGGAGGCCAGGAAATGTGAAGCATTATCACTTCAGTTACTTCTTTACAAGGAGCTGAAAAGAGGCACTTCCGTTGCTTGGCAGGTGCCCACACTTGGTCACACAGGACGTCTTCGGCCAGGTTGGTTGCGGGGAGTCAGAGAGAAGAAATTAATCTGCCCGGTTTTCTCCTGCCTCCCTTTGGCTGAGATGGTGCTATGAGTCAATTTCCTTGCAGGCCAAATTGTGTCATATAAGTTCTTTGGCAGCCTCTTGGGAAGCTACGTACACTCTCTAGGGTGGCATTTCCCCAAATCTAGAAGAGATGGGAGAAGACAGACTGCAGGGATGAAGTGGTTGCTTTTAAAAGCCTGCCTGCCTGAGTCTGCTTGCATACATGTGCCGGATTACTGATAGAAGTGGGTAACCAGCCGAAGCTTCCAGAACGGGTCAGGCTGACAGACTCAGAAGAAGCTCATAAGTCTTAGGCAGGTGCATTTTTACCTTGTACATCCAATTCATTTCTTTCTTTACACTGTTTTTGTCATGAATCCCTCTGCCTTCCCAAATTATGTTGTATCTGGTCCAGATGTCCAAATGTCAACCCAAGCAGAGCACATTTCTAAAACCAAATTCATGTGATAATTTCCTGTCAAAACAGTTCCCTTTCCAGCTCTTCCCCATTTCTCTTCATGGAAACACTAATACGTAGAGTCGTTCAGGTTGAACTTCAGAGTTATCTCTGATTCCATCCCTCCTTCCTCCTGTAGGCAGGGTCCATGATATAAATTGGGTATCCGCAATTCTCCTGCGGTGACAAGGACACTCTCTGGCATAAATTACACACTCAGCAAGACATGAACAGAATGCCTAGATATCTTTGCTTTTCAGCTTGCTGCTGTACTTGTTCAGGAAATGCTGTTTGCTGGTGAGGAAGGAGGAGAGGAAATAAAGAGCTCAATAAATCAGGTATAGTTTTGCAGCAAACCAGTCACATGTAACACAGGTATAAGATTTTGCTGGGCGATTGGGATCCTCAAGTCCTTTGGGTCTCTGTTGCTTCCTGCCACCATCATGCCATCACCACCCACTATGGTTGGAACTGTAGGCATGTAGAGACATGAACCAAGTGACCTTCAAAAGAGAGTTTTTAAAAAAGGATACTAGACGTATTAATTTGTCATAATTCCCTGCTTATGCTGAAAGAATCTTAGAGGTACTTAAGTTGATGGCTTCAGACCTTCGTTTGGTGCTGAGGTCTTAAGAAATTTTGTAAGCTCTCGCTAGGTAATTTCTTCCTTCTCTGATAAAGCAGGAGACAAGTTCCAGGAGG
This sequence comes from Paguma larvata, assembly GCA_030068075.1. Taxonomy (NCBI): domain Eukaryota; kingdom Metazoa; phylum Chordata; class Mammalia; order Carnivora; family Viverridae; genus Paguma; species Paguma larvata. The sequence goes on from CM057829.1 coordinate 71,562,144, forward strand.
AAGCCAAGTATGTTTCTCACAAAGCTCACCTTCTGTTTCTTCTCTTCACATTCAGTACTAATGAAGGCACTTTGGAAGATTATAGGAATAATACATGTAGGCATTTGGAGTTTTATGAGAAAAATCATGTCAGATTTGGGAATTTGGAAGTTTTAGACATGTCAAAAGTGGTGTCATGTTGAACATAATGAAAAGGGCTCTTCAATCCAACTGTCAAAACCTACTAGTAGGGGACCCAGTCTGAGAGAGTTCCTTCACATTGTTATTGAAAATCCCTTGTACAGAAAAACTGCCGTCAGTGAAAATAAATATAGGCTCCAGACGCGGTATTTTGCCAGTAACATCTTTAACTGCCTTTTCATCTCCCTGATGAACTCACTCTAGCTATGGAAATTCTAATTTCCTATCTTGGGTCAGCTTCAGAAATGTGCTTACTTATGTGCTTCAAATGGACTTATCAACTAATGAACCAAGAAATGATTTTAAGGGGAAGGCTGTGTTTAAATATGTCTTGCTCAGATTTTAATAATCAGGGCATTTTAGGGTGAGGTTTGCACCATAATTTTTCTATGTAACATATTCGCCTCCCGTTAAAATCTAATTTTCTCTACCAAAAAGGTGTTAGGCTTCTGATCTCTTGTGGAAATTGTACTTTGCACGAGCATTACCTCATCCAAATGTATGTTCCCATTGAACCTGTCATCAAGTGGACTTGATGCCTTAATTTTTTCCTTTTGTAGCAGGATGCCTAACTGGTTACTTATGCGGGACTTATTAGTGAAATTAGAGGGAGTTGAGGGAATAAAAAAAGTGTGGCAATTACAAGCATTAGAACTGAGCACAACTGTTACTGTAACATCAGATGTTGAGATTTTAGGGCAAGCCAAGTTGTTTCTTCAGAATCAAAATGAGAGTAGTTGGACTCAAATCATTTATTAGATACTTGGGCCAAGTCCATGAACTCTACAGTTACAAAGGTAACTGTGCCAATGTTTTGTTTTGTTCTCAAGGATGTTTTGTCCACTGGAGATATAGTGGTACATGGTACAAACCCTTGTAAGTGCTGAATATGGAACCTGGTACAAAGTAACGCATGCAGAGGGAATTAGGACTTCATGAATGAGGCAGTATTTGCTCTGGGCTTGGAAGGATGTGCAGGATTGGAAATGTAGGGCTGCTGAAGAATATCAATAAATGCTAAGGAATAATATGATAGAGGACATATCATAACGGAGTACTGCTCGAACACTAATGTGCCTTGTTTATATGGTTCTAAACTCAGGCGATTAAGAATGGCTCCTCTCCTAAGGATTGTGGCAAACCGAAGTCAGTGACTCTGGTGAAGAGTCAGAGGGACCTGAGAAAAGATCAAGCCTCAGGAGAGTCTAAGCTACCAGACGGGGTTGTCATGTTAGACTATATTTTCTTAGCAAAATTTCACCCACTCACTAGCTAGTCTTTATATTCTCTAAATATATATCTTGAGCGTTTTCCATGTCATCAAATAATCTCCTGCAGCACAATTTAAATAACCATTAGTATTCCATTGTATGATCATATTATACATTTTTACCCTTGATGGGTAAAATCATAAAAAATACTTGAAATATACAAATCAATATACTTGGCTTGCTTCACTTACTACCTTCTCACTGTTGTCTATAAAGTTAATCATTCTCCATGTTTTGAAGCTCACTGTTTGGCACTTTATATATATTTATATCTGTATCCATTAACAAAGCTTAGTCTAAAAGAATATAAATGTTTAATATTTGATGGACATAATTAAGTAGAAAATATATGTCTAAACTATATATAGGATATAAAAATAACAGTATTATGGAAACCTGTGGACCCAACCAGCAAGCTTCTGAAATAAGACACTGCTGGGAGTTTGGAAACCACCCTCTTGTCCTCCCAACTGCACTCTTCTCCCAGCTCCCAATGGTTATCACGCTCTGAAAATGTTTGTAAATCATTCACAAGCTTTGCTTTATAATTTTAAAACATACGTTTCCAGTCCTGAAAATGTATTTTAAAATTTAATATGGTTTCAAACATAGAAGTGGAGACATGTTTTCTTAATGTACTAGATTAGAGGCTTGCCTTTCATAAAGCAGCGACATTTTCAATGGCAACAATGGCAGGAGTAGCATAAGCTCTTCCCACATTCTCCTTAGAATTATGATGTACATGCCATCTTTTTTCCTTTGGTAGATGTACTGTTCCACTGGGAAGTCGAGATTGATGTCACCTGAGTGGGTTCTGGCTGCAAAGATTGTGAGGACATTCTCCTTCATCCGTAGGACATCAAGTGCCTCAGACATTGTGCAACTTTCCCATTCGCTTATGACAGGAACCCAGGACGATGTGGTATGGACTCTTTCTGGGTAGATTGGAAAGACCATACTTTTTTGGTGTCTTTTCTTTTTCGCATTTTGGAAGAACCAACTTTTGACTTTTTTGTTGAATTTTTATATTGTTCATATGTTTGTTCATTCAGTAATTTGTGAACGTATCTTTATTTTTTCCTTCATTATATTGGGGAGGGGAGTTCTATTTGTTTTCTACATTTTAGGGTGAGTGCCAAGCTACGTAAGCATGAGAAAAATGGGCAGAAGTAACATAGGCATTTTTTGTCTTGAAATTCTTTCTTCTTTCTCATTTCTTTTTGGCCATTAAGTGCAGAGGACCCAGTAGACTCAATGGAATTCCAAGGGGCTGTAGAAGGTGAAAATATCACAAAACAGATGGAGTCATAATTTCCTGAATCCTTGGTGACTATGATAAAAGGAAAAACAAACTTCCATTGTGTTAAGTCACTGAGGCTTCAAGTTTTCCTTGATTTGGCACTGTAACCTAGCTTGGCCTGATGCATAGTGTTGTTCAAGTGCTCTGTGTTTGCAGTGACATTTTGTCTGTTTAACCTGGGAATTACTGACAAAATATATTAAAATATTCCACTCTAATGGTGAATTTTATAAATTTCTACTTATATTTCTGCGATTTCCCTTTTTGTGCCATATTTCTATTATCTTCCTGTATTATTGGTGCATATAAATTTAGAATGGCTTTATTTTCCTGATAAATTTAGTCTTCTATCATTATAGAGTGACTTTTTATTTCTATTACTGCTCTTTGCCTTAGACTCTAGTTTGTTTGATTTAAATGTAATTCTCCCACTTCATTTGGTTAGTATTTGACTATGATATCTTTTTCTATGCTTGACCTTCTTTCACTCTATAGTTGGTATCTTTTAGCTATGTCTCTTGAGCGTGTAGAGGCATTTTAAAACTCTAGTCAACTATTGCTGTCTAAATGGTATGTTTATTTATGTTCACTGTGGCTTTAGGTAAATTTTAATTTATTTATAATACCTTAATATTTCTTTTTTGAGTATTCTCTTTTTCTGAGATTTAAAAAATTCTTCACTGTCTTTAAAAATAGATTAAATGTTTCTTCTGACTCAATTTTTCAAAATTTCTGTGAGTTTGGAAAGAATATTACTTTTCTTCTACCAAGATACATCTTTTAGGATTTTCTTTAAGGAAAGTCTCTTAGAAGTAAATGCTCTCAGGTTTGGGTCATTCGTTTGTGTCTTTTAATCTTATCATTGTTTTAAAGGTAAAGTTTTATTGGGTACACAATTCTAGACTGAAGCCCCTGCTTGTGAGAATTAGGGGTTAGATTGTAACAGACCAGTTTACTCTCTAAGAATAACTAAAAGAGCTGGGTAGGTGTGAAACACTATTTAAAGGCACTGCAAGGTACTGAAGCAACCATAATGTGCACAGTCAAGATCCTGAAGAGAAGGGAATTGAAAAAAGGTGAGCCAGGCATCACTCACTGTTTTTCTTCTCAAAGCATTTGCAGATTCTTAATGCTACATGGGTGAGATGATGAGCGGAATTTTTGGATAATTTCTGGGAGTACAAAAATTGTCTACGTAGCATATTCATTAAAAGAATAATAGTAAATAAACGTGTCACTAAGAAACTACTAGAAGAAGGAAAGTAGAAAGTATTTTACTAATCTAAAGAAGACAAGAATGAAGTAAAAGAGGAATACGAAGCAGGCGAAACAAATGAAAATAAATAGTAACTTGATTGGTTTAAAACAAAATATATCAGGGACGCCTGGGTGGCTCAATCGGTTAGGTGGCTGACTTCAGCTCAGGTCATGATTGTTCAGTCTGTGAGTTCAAGCCCTACATCAGGTTCTGTGCTGGCAGCTCAGAGCCTGGAGTCGGCTTCCAATTCTGTGTCTCCTTCTCTGTCTGCCCCTCCCCTGCTTGCTCTCTGTCTCTGTCTCTCTCTCGAAAATAATAAACATTAAAAAAATAAAAATTAAAAAAATAAAACATATCAATGTTTATGCGAAACACTCCCATGATTAGATGGAAGAAATAACAATATTATACTGAAGAAAAAAACAAAACTCAACTCTGCTGTTTTCTAAAGATATTCCTTAAACGTGGAAACAAAAACGTTGAAAATGAAAGAGTGGAAAAAATATAACACGTAAACACCAATGATTCTAAGTTGGCCTTTAATTTCTGTCAGCACAATGGAGTTCCTATTTTATTCTCTTCCAACTTCTGCTGTTGATTAGTTGTCAATGTACTGGTCATTGATTTGAAGCTTGTCTGTATTCTTTGGCTGAAGGCAAGATTTTGTCTTCAGTGCTACACGGTTTTGCTATGGATTGCCTATATGTGGCTTACATTTTATTTATCTTATTTGAGATTCATTAGCCCTCCTATAGCTATTAACTAATTATTAGTTGTGTACATTTCTTACCCATTAACCCTTCAAACTTTTCTTCTGTTTAACTTCCTGTCTCCTTTTCTATTTATATTTAAATGGATATTGGTTGTATCCTCCTACTTATTCCCCATGTCTCTTAGCGACTTTGTTATATTTTCTATTTATCTATTTATATGTGCCCACTCTAGAAAATTTCAGATAAATTCCAGTTAATTAATTTCCTTTTTGGCTATGTCTAATGTATTGTACATTACACATTTTATATAAATTATAATAGTTTTTTTCTAAAGAAGACTTTTGTTTTTATATTTCAAGATAGGCTCTACCATTTTTAATAATCTCTTGGGCTCTAGTCATATATTAAAACCTACATTTTATTTCCTTGAACATATTAAGCATATTTATGTTATATTTTTAAATCAATAATTTTAGTACATGAGGTCTTTGTGTGTCCCTGTAACCTTGTATTAGGTTGAATTGTGTCCCCCTTCCCCCAGCCCCCCTTAAAAATGTGCTTCCTGGAAACTCAGGGTATGATATTATTTGGAAATAGAGTCTTATATATGTAATTATGTGGATGAAGCCAAACTGGAATAGGGTGGACCCTAAATATAATGTAACTGGTATCTTTGTGAGAAGAGACAGAGGTACATGTGCAAAGAGACGAAGACATGAAGAGAGACACAGAGGGAGAAGACCATGTGAAGACAGAGACAGAGATTTGAGTGATGCCTCTACAAACCAAAGAATGCCAAGGATTTCTGGTAACAGAAGTTAGGAGAAAGTCATGGAACAGACCCTCCCCAACAGCCTTTGGAGTGACAAGGCCCTGCTGATGCCTTGATTCAGAGTTTTAGCCTCCAGAACTGTCAAAAGAATAAATTTCTGTTATTTCAAGCCACCATGTTTGTGGTCTTTGTTATAGCTGCCCTAGGAACTAATACAAATCTCATCCATAAAGACCCACTCAAAGATATAATGTGAGGATTGAACAAGATTTTATATATAAAATACTTTGCTTTGTCTGGGCCAGGGTCCAGAATAAATTCTCAATAAATGTTATCTTTTTGTATTTGATTTTCATTCCTGTGACAGTGTTGGATCACTTTCTTTCAACCACACTCACTCAATATCTGTATTTATATATCATATATATATCCACATAGAACTGACCCTAATTCTCTTCACTCAGACCCCATTCAGGTCTTTCCCTATGAACCCAGCTAGTTGTTAAAACACCTTATATCTGAGACTTTTTCAATTTAAAATCAGATTTCATGTAATGAAACACTAAATATTTCCCATCGAATAAGAGAAGGAACATCCTTTTCATACCAAGGATACAGAAATAGTGAGTTGTGCTAGAGGAAAAAAATTGCATCAGTAGTTCGCGGTCTCTTGGTTCTTTTTCATTACTGAGAAAAATCTTGCACAAATCTTTTTTTTTTTTTTTCCAGAATAAAAAAAAGAAGTAATGACAGCTCTAGTGGTTTGCATTGTGGTGCTGCTCACTTAAGACCAGCCTGAAAGCAACAATCTCATTTCATGTCAGGAGTTTAACCCACAGTTTAGCTTGGCCAGCTGAGGCAAAACCTTGAAGCGAAGGGTGGAGAACTATGAGAAAAGTTAAATTTAATGTCTGGAGTTCCAACATGTTAAGGGTTCTGTGAGTTAGAATTAAAGTGTGCTTTGGAAGAAATTCTAACATGAATAAAGAGAATGAATGAACATTTGGACCAAATGATGTTATTTTAAGATAGTGGCTTTTTCTTCCTGTTGTCTCCTTGTGGATTTCAGTGGGTAAAACAATGACAGAAACCTTGTATATTGTCATGGGACATAATCACTTCTACATGTCCCACTTCTTATAATATGTTTTGGTACCCTGAGGAAAATCCTAGATGTAGTATATGAGTAAAGAATGAAGTCCTGGGTTGGACAATATTATTTTAAATTAAGAGATATCTAACTCTATCTAGGGAAAGAACTGGAACTGTCTTTTTAGCTGTATATAGAATCTATATCAAGAAGACATTCCCCCCAGACCTCGCCTTTCCTTTAAGGGCTCAATTCATGGTATGATCATATAGTATAGTTTAAATCATTAAAAGTACCACAGTTTAATTTATAAAAAGAATTCTCTTTATGTAATGAGGCTAATCGAGAAAGAAATGATTCAGTTATATACTCTAAAGAATCTGATCAACTAGTATTCATAAAGAATACTTTTAAAGATAATGGGATCAAGGAATCTGCTTGTAAGACTCTTAGAAATTCATTCATTCATCCAATCAATCATCCATATGCTTATTCAAAAATAATTCATGCTGACAATGGACTTATACTAAGTGAAGGAGTATAGGTTGGGAAAGAGATAATATACAAATTAAGTAAGCAAAATATACTGTATATTAGATGGTGATGAATAATTTGGAGGAAAATAAATTTGAAGAGGAAGATGGAGAGTCAAGGAGCATGTTGCAATTTTTAAAAGGATCACCAGGGAAGGCCCAAGAAGGTGCCAGCTGAGCTAACATCTAAAGGACAGGAGGACGTATTCAAGTGAAGTTATTGAGGAGAAACTAAGACTTGTAAATATGAATTATAGGGGAAAGGCCTGACAGGAGATCGTTCACATAAATAGGTTTAGGGAAACTTATTAGAGTATCCTCTACTTTTAAGAATTAAAAAAAAAAATTTTAAGGTTTATTTGTTTTTGAGAGACAGAAAGGCAGAACACGAGAGGGGGATGGGCAGAAAGAGAGGAAGACACAATCTGAAGCATGCTCTGGGCTCTGGAGTTCTATGCAGGGCTCGAACTCACGAGCCATGAGATCTTGACCTAAGCTGAAGTCAGATGCTTAAATGACTGAGCCATCCAGGTGCCCCATTCTTTAAGAACTTCATATTTATTTTCGGAAGATACTGGAACTCTAAACCAGCAACATAAAATTTTCAGTTGTTCTGAAGCTCTTTCTCTATCAGTCTCTATTTGTTCTAGAACTGATTCTGGAAACTTAGCCAAGGGCTTCGATCACAGAGCATTTAGATGCTCTCAGCCAATAAGTATATGATTGTGTTGTGGCTTGAGGTATAGTCTACATTTTGCAGGCTTAGAAACACTGTCTTGTGCTCTGGTCCACTTAAAATGGCAGGAACTTTAAGCAAGGCACTTATTTAACCTGCTACTTCAGAATCTCCATATACAAAAAAAAAAAAAAAGGACTAGACTAAATGGCTTTTAAATAGACACTTTGGTTCTCACATTCCATGATTATATGATCTTTACCTTGACTCCTACGTGGAACATTTTAAATTGTGAACATGTTGTCCAATTCAGCAGATTTTCCATACAGAATTTTCTTTGCCCTTGTTAGTTATTGTTCTTCTTCATGTTCTTTACTCACAAGTGTTCTCTCATTGAGAACACTTATTTATAAATTTAACTCTGGACTGAGAGAAAAAAGAATGTCATATAGGATAACCTTAGAATAAAGGTGCTTATGGGATTTTCTGCTTTGTTCCACATGACACTTAAAGCAGAATTAATGCAAATCCAACCTGCTTTTAGATCTTAGGAAATCATGAAATTTAGAGAGATTTTAGGCTTTTGAAATCTTGAAAATAACTATTTGTCTTCTGGCTTATTCTAGTTTTTATCATTTTTGAAGCATTCATCACTTTGTTAACTCCTAAAAAGACCATAATCTTTCTTCTCTATTTCCCCAATACCTCATCACATTGCAAGTTGATTTCTCTGTCTAAACACTGGTTTAGCTAATGAGATTCTTCCCTCTCTAAAAGTAGTATTGAATCAGAAGAAGCAAAGTTTAGGGAAACATAACTGACTCGATCAGTACTCAGGTGGTCAGCCACATGATTTAAAGCCACTCAGGAAGTTTATATTCCAGGAAGGGTTGAGAACAAAAACGAAATGTCTCTTAAAACTGTAATGAAAGGGGAAGCTCATTTAACAGGTTGGCCCATAGTGAGTGCTCAGTGAGTACTAGTTGATTGAAATAAATAACACTTTATATACATTTTTTTTAGTCCACTTTCTGACAAAAGTGCCAGGGAAAACTTTTAACAAATTATGTATATGGCTGTGACTGTATTTTGAGGGAAGGGTGTGATTATAATTTACTCAAAACTCTGTGTCACGTGGCATTTGTGGTGGTAGCTACAGGAACATGTTTCCTCCAGAATAAACTCCTGTTGTGGAACAAATCAGGTGAATTCTCAAAATCTGGCAAACCGAGATGGAGAGGTGGAGACACCTCAGATTTAAGGCTACAAATCAATCTCTTTGTTTGGATTTTGCAACCCAAATAGACTTGAAACAAGAAGACTAAGAACAGGAAGGAGAACATTGCCGAATCACTGTGTTATGAGCAGGAACAGGAGAAAACCTGAAGGAGAGAAAACGCTGAGATGTGAAGGCACCATAACGATGATGATGATGATAATGATGACAAAAATGGCAGCTAGTCTTTGCTAAAGTGCTTAAGATGTACCAGGCATTAAGTGAAGCATTTTCGGTAGATTATTTCATTTAATCCTCACAACAAATTTGTTGGGAAGGTACTTTCATTATCCTCTTTTTCTCTCTTTCTTTTATTTTTGGGTAAGTGATTTCTCTGAGATAGTGCTGCCTGCTACCATAGCCTGGTTAGAACAGAGAATCAGGGAGTGGGGGAAGGGAAGAAAGGATAAACCTAGATATGTCTGTTTATCCTCCTTTTCAATAAATAAAGTTTAGAAACATAAGAAAACTTTTCCTACAATTACAGAGCAAAGAACTGGTAGAACTGGGAGAAGAATACAGTGTGATTCTAGAACCTACATGCACATCTGGTACAGTAAGGTTTGTGACAGAAGGAAGAGCAGAACTCCGAAAAACTAAAAGAAAAATTAAAAAATTAAAAAAAAAGCAAGAGTGGAATTTATTTTTATGCATTACCACTTGTATTGGAGGCAATAAGAACGAATTGATACTGTTAAAAATTTGAATCAGTGATGTGGAGGGCCCCTTGGAATGATTGCCACAAAAGAAATAGATAAAATACTAAGGGGACCCGATGATAGATGCAGGGGACAGATGGTGAAAATCCAGGCTGAAAATTACAGGTACTTCTGAAGAAGAAATCACAACCGTGACAGAAGACAATGAAAGGTATACTTGAAGCAGAATTTTTTTTTTTAAGTGTAAAAATACTTAGAGATGCAAATCAAAAGGACTACGGAATTCCAGGAAGAACAATCAATAAAGACAGACCTCATCCCTTTTTTGCAACACCGCGAAGGGGCCAAGATTAAAAAACTGAAATACAAAGCTCCTACGAGCTTCTCAGTACAAAACTCAGGCCGACAACAAAATTTACCACTCCAAGTGGTGCATATCAGACAGCCTGGGAACAATCTCTGTGGAGTCATTCAAGTGGGAAGGCGACAAACAGTGTCAGAGATCACAGGCTCAGAAAATTCACTAACTGTACCCTCTTGAAAAATTACTTGAAGACGTACGTTAGGAAACTAGACATCTGTAGATTGTCCAGAGTGAACATAGCCTTGAAACTCGTTCAATCACCCTGTGAAAGTGTAAGTAGTATGGGCGTTCCACAGGCCACACAGGTCACATGCCTGAGGGATGTCTGGAGCCAAGTTAGCTTTGGCTACTCGGCTTGGAAGAAAATATTCTTCTTTTGCAGTATTTGCTATTCCCTCTTCTATACTCCATATTTTTCTTCTTCTTCTCCTTCTAACTGAATTGGAACTTTCACCGTAGTTTCCTTCAACCTTGCAATTTCTTCAAACCATTTGGATGCTAACATCTCGAATAACAGTGAGATTCCCCATAGTTAACTTCATAGTAACTCTCTCAAAGGTAATTTCTCCAAAGTCATTGGAATCGCTCCACTTTCAGCAGAAGTCTTTCCTTTCAGTGATATTTACATAACATAAAAATCTGCTGTTTTACGCAGAAATAGTTTTCAAACGGGCCGGGTTTTATTCCTTTTCCTAAAATACTTATGTAAAGAATTTATCATTTTAACAAAGCATGCCAGTGTATCTGCTTTTCTCAGAAGCGCTGAAAAGGATTTGTTAAAAATGATGCACTGTCATTCCAATCCTCCTTTATATCCCCAAAGTTTGTACAACATAATGACTGGGTGGAGGTCAGCAGCAGAGAGAGCCAAATATTTCTTAGACCTCTGTGTAGATCCGTGGTGCCTTGAAGCTATATATATATATATATGATTAAACAGCAAATTCTGGAATAAAAAGCAACCGTATTTTCTGAATATTTTTCAACAGTATCTGTTTCTATTGTTTCTGTGAACTTTCTCGATATTTCTTCCCTCACACTATCTTTGCCATAAATAGCTTTTTCCTGCTTCTTATGTGTCTTGAAGGAAATGTCTGGTTTTGTGCTTCACTGGTAAATGTTAAATTTCTCCTCTGTGGTATTTCTCTTGACCTCACATCTTCTTTCCTTCTCTCCCCAAGTAAGATCGCAAGTACAAGCAGCTAACAGAAACACTACAATAGTTATTTGATGGTTTTAATAAGGCCACCCTCAAACAATCCCAAGGCAATTAATTTATGATGCTATGCAATTTGTTTACACGTGTGCCAAAAAGCAAAACTGAAGTAATGTAGGAAGGTCTTTTGGAGAAACTAGAAGCGTTTATTTTTAAATACTTGCTTTATTGTCCATGAAAGTAATAAATTGATGCCAGTTGTTTTTGGGTTTTTTTTTCTTTCCAGACCAAAACCGAAATATTATTACTGGTTGTAGAAGTCCTATGATTTGTATAGCCTTGGGACTTGAAATTGATATTGAGGTTATTTGCTTTTAAGAGGCAGAAGAGTATAGGAGTAAAATAATGGACTCAGGAGCCAAACCGCCTGGGTTTGAGTCCATCTCTTCTCTGCACTTTCTACCTGTGTAGACTTCAGTCGTTAATTTACTATCTGTGTTGGTTTTCTCAGCTATAAAATGAAGATAATAATAGTACCCACTTCATGGTTAATTAATGTAACACATTTAGAAGAGTTCTTGACTCATGTTAAATGTGTTCGATATTATTAATATCTAAGTTATTATTTTTAAAATTTGAATTTCCCTGGAAGGCCCCCTCTCCTACATACAGATGTATAGAATAGTTTACCTAGTGGATCTTTCTTTCATAAGAATGAGGTCAAAAATTAAATCTTCTACTCAGAACATGTATCTATTTAAAAATTTCTGTTCTATTGAAGCTTCTTTTTCCTTTTCTGACCACACTATCGTTTGGCTGGAAGTATCTGGAAACTTAGCAAATATGTGTTTTCTTACTAAAGTCTTTTTTAAAGTTACGGTAATGAGAATTATTTAATCTACTTAAAGATACAGACTATTTTAACCCATAAGGTCTAGCAAAGTGAAAAAAAAGAGGAAAAAGAGAGAAATTTGGGAAAAAAAAGGAAGTGGATCTCGAAGAAAATACGGCTGAAATTTCTTCATCAATGGTTCCTGCTTTGTTCTTCAACCAATATTTTTTTAAAACACATGAATTATAAACACTACTTCCTGTCCTCAAGGTGTGTATTGTTGAATAACAACTTCTTGTGGTAAATGTTACTGTGACATCTAGCTCACTCTTATCAAAATAAGTCTTGCTGAAGACAGAATTAGAGATGAAATTCTGATTTAGTCTAGAGAGAGGAGTTCTTCGGATTGGGACTTTATGAAATCTACACAGAAGTTGTTGAAAGTAATGACCCAAACTCTACATTAAGAATGAAAAATAAGATAAAAATGGAGAGGGAGGCAAACCATAAAAGACTCTTAAATACAGAGAACAAACTGAGAGTTACTGGAGGTAACTGAGACGGATGTGGGAGTGGGTTAAACAGGTAAAGTGTATTAAGGAAGGCACTTTTTGGGATGAGCACTGGGTATCATACGTAAGAGATAAATCACTGGGTTCTACTCCTGAAGCCAAGGCTACGCTCTAAGTTAACTAACTGGAAAAAGAAAAAGAATAATATAAACTTTGGGGCTCCCAAATGACTCAGTAGGTTAAGCGTCTGACTCTTGATTTTGGCTCAAGTCATGATCTCACCATGGTTTGTGTGATGGAGCACCACATGGGCTGACAACACAGAACCTGCTTGGGATTCTCTCTCTCTCCCTCTCTCTTGGCCTCTCTTACTGCTTGCACTCTCTCTCAAAATAAATAAACATTAACAAAGAAAGAATGACATAAACATTAATAATGACATCATAATAGCTAATACTTTATCATAATAGTTAAATACTAAATATTGTGTGCTAACAACAATTTTATACATTTACTTCATTTACAGGTATTTAAATAGAAACTCAGAAAGGAGAGGAGTTTGTCTGGGGTCTCTTGGTTGGCCAGTGGCCTCAGAGAGATCTACATGACCGTCATATGTAAAGCACATTGTCAGGCCCATTCCTCCAGGACACGTTGCTTTGTTCTATATCCTACAATCGAAATTTTAATTAATTAATTTATTTGCTTATTTACTTTTGTATCCTTACCACTATCCTGTATATCACAAAAATGCAGTATGGTGCCTGGTACCTAATAGGCTAAATTTTATTAAAAGAATAAATGTGTAATACTACTCTATATAATCTTTAAAATAATCCCATATCATAACAATTATTTTAATATCATCTTCTTTTTCCACATAGGAAAATAGAATAAGGGGGTGAAAACAGAAGGGAAGACATAGTAAAAATTTTGGTTTCAAAGTTAGATTTATTTTTACCCAGAGCCCAAGCGCTTTCCTGTATCCACACCAATAGTCTCTCCCCAGAACACTTTTGAAACTAAACTGGTAAAATACAATACTAGCAAATAAGGAAGATAAAACCACAAGTTTAAGAATTAATTAAAACATGGAAAGAGCAGAAAGGAAAGGATACTTTTTAAAAAGTGTCATTTTTTTTGGGTATCAGATCAATCTTGTTCCTTTGGATGTGTAATGAAGGACACCATCTTGTGATTTATGCTCCTTGTCTCAAAATGGAGTGTATGAATAGAAAAATCTGAGGTGTAATAAGACTGACAGGTTAGGAGACAATTCCTATTGGAAAGATAGTTGTTTACTAACAGTTCCCAAGAGGGGGGCTAGCCATTTCAATGGGGCTACATGGGGAAGTATTGGTGTTGGTTACAAGGCACAAGGTTGGGGAGAGCTGTGGGCAAGAATCTTTTATCGTGATTTCTGTGGGAAGAATGGCAAGGCAGAGTAAGCAGGTTTTGGATTGGATAGGATAATTGAGTGCTTTCAACACACTCTAGAGTACAGGACCTGTCCCTAGTTGTCCGGTATGTGGCCCTGGTGATTAGGGAAATGTACAGTGACACAGAGTGTAAGAGGCCAATAAGCAAGATGGTTTAGGTGTGAGTTTCAATGTTCAGACCAGGACCTGAGAATTTGCATTTCTAACAAGGTGTTGCTGAAACTGCTGGTGTAAAACCCCATTCTGCAAACTACTGGTTGGTAAATTTAGTGATTTCTCCTCTATGAAATTATCTAATCTTCACCACAAGCCTGACCAATAGGTGTTGTTATTCTCATTTTATACAATGGACACTGAGGCTCAGAGGATTAGCTAGGTTACCCAAGCTCACCTAAATGATGTGACAAGAAAGAACAAAAGGGAATTCTCTTCTGGTACCAGTTTTCTGGCATCCCTTCTTTGATATGTGGGATTATTCTAGTACTCTATTTGATGATGCTTCATTTCTGAAGGAGGACTTTTGCTCTACATATTATTTCCTCCACTATTTACAGTAGGTGCTATATTTGTGTCTGACGTAGGCGTTTTCATTATTTCTTCATTCATGAAAGAGACATTGTCTATAAATTGAATAAAACTTTTATATATAATAATAGACAGAATCCAAGTTTCAGAGAGGGCGTGGATGACATTTTTATTACTTATTTTAGACACAGTGGTATTTGGTCTGGTGTCACATGTTCAATTATTACTGCACTTTCTTTATTACTAGCTAAGGGCTTGAATTTCAGAGGTTGAAGCAAAGGAAATTTGGAGATTAGAAGTGAATTGAATTTTATTTTATGTTAATTAAGTAACTTAAGCCAGACACTTTATTAAACTCATTATTTCACTTGCTTTCAATAAGGAGGGCAGGGAGAAATTAGGAAACTAGAGTAGGGTATGGACATGCAAGCAAATTAAAGCATTCTCTATGAAGAATGAATACCTTAATAAACTAAGGTGAACTTTAGGATTCTTAATATGTTAGTATATTATAATTCCGACTCAAATTAAGTAGCAATGGATCCACGCTTCTTGCAATACCACATCGTGAGGCAAAATCATGCCAGTTGACTCCCATTTTCAGAGTTTGGGAACTCTACATTTTTCAGTAATATTTCAATTACATTTTTCAATTAAGTCTATAGTTTTAAAGTTAAAAAATTTACACATATATATTTATATTCATAATTATTCATATTTATTTCCAGGCACTCTGCCTACTTTTGTTCTGGTCTTTCAATTTTTTTTTCTTTTTCCCTCCTTCACTGCTCAAGTCCAACACAAACGGTTCCTTTTCAACACACAGTTCTGCTCATTATTTAAGATGGAAATAAGGCTAGAGAGGCATTTTCTCAGGCTATTTCTAGGACACCTCAAACTCAGTTTTGCCTGTAGGCCAATTCCTATGGAAAACCCAACCAAAAGCTTCTGGAAAACTTAACCAGTGTCTTCAGCAAAAGAAGTTTTAGATTCCATGGCCCATTTACCATCTTCTCCAGTGAATAACAAATTGGTTGGACTGTATTGCCATTACAAGACTATCATAGCAGTAAATTTTATGGAATAACTCAACCATAATTACAAAGAAAAACCAACATAGCAATAAAGCAATTTTAAAGAGTATTTCTCATTTAGACCAAATTTTCTATTCTCGGAAAATGGTCATCCTAAACCCAAGAAGGGTCAGCATGCAAGAGGCAAACAACAGACTGCTGATGTGTTCCTTAAAAAGCACCTCTCTTCACATGAGGGCTTGAATTTTAGGCTGTAAAAATGTATCCTCAAATTTTATGAGAACAAAGGCTTTCTAGAGTAGTATGGGTGTAGCATGTGTTCTTACAAGAAAGATCTTCCTGGAGTATAATATAGGAATGATTGCTCTTTATATGCAAGGTCTCTGCTTGCCTTGCAAAGGTTTGTAGTTTGAGTATAGATGCTGAGAGCAGAGGGCTCACCATTAAAGCTGATCGTTAGTCTCCAAAGAGCTTAACTCACCCTCCTTTTGGTCTCTGGAGCAGTGAATGTGTTGGTCTTTTTCTTTCATTATTGGCATGCCCAAAGTTCAAGACCAGTCATTTAAAAACATCACTTTTGAAGTATCTTTAACCACTTTTCCGTTTTATTATTCTGATAATATTTTATGAAACACTTCCTATGTTTACAGTTCACACTAAATTTTTTCATCATACCACTGAAGCCTAAAGTTGAAATTTCTTTGCCTCCATTAATTTAAAATAAATTCACATTGTCTTCTTGATGCAAAGGTCATTGGCTGTTTTGACTTGATACTTCATCATAGATTTAAAAAATTTATATCCATTTCAAAAAAGTCTGTATTTTAATAAGTTCCACCACAGAACTATGGTATGTAGAGATGAGTACTTTGTCCTAGCAGGATGAAAAACTCAATTAGACTTGAGACTTCCTATGTCTCTTCTGGTGCTTTGTGATTATTACCCAGGATTGGGCAAGGAAAAAGCAAAGGTTCATCATTAGTGCTCTAATGTTCAGACCTCTACTCTTTGTCCCAATCTCCAAACTTCTGCCAGTGAGGGTCCCAGAGTAGAAAAGTGGAAGAAGCAATGGAGCTTGATGGGTAAGAGCATGGGTTATAGTGCCAGACAGATAATTGGCTCAAATCCATGTTTTTTACTCCTGAGCTATGTGACCCTTGGATTCTCACTTACCCTCAGTTGCTTTATTTTTAAATTTGGGATTATGTAATTTCCTACTTAAATTATACTTTGAATATTAAGCAAGCAGATATGGGTAAATCATTAGGCATAATGACTGGCATAAAGCAAACAGTCAATACAGAATAGCTGTCTGTCGTGTGTAAGTTACCTGATTCAGTGGCATATTGTTTTAATTTATATTATTAACATCTGTTGTGGTCAGAAACATTCTAGCACTACTCTACTTCTTCCTTTCTATATTTATTTCCCCAGGCTTCTGAAGTATTTCTTCCGTGACTCAGTTTGACAAGTAACTAATTTGATGATGGCTAGGGAGAAAGGCAGTTTCTAAGTCCTCACAGAATACATGGCTCTTCTGCAGAATTGGTTCCTACTTTGTTTTAAAGAGATGCTAAAGGGAAAGCTGGGTTTTGACAACCAAGTATGAGAAGTGTGGAGATGGATTAGCTTCAGTGCATGCATGTTAGTATGTAAATGACACTGTTTGTTCCCTTATTGTTTAGGATCTATCTATACAGAAATCGTTGAGGAGTCCTCCCAATTTGTTGACTTAGCTATTCTTTGAGCAGAAGCCTGAACTTCACTCAGTTTAGGGGATCCTTAGTTTGTGGTCCATAAGAAAATATTGAAGGAACTTTGCCATTAGCTTGAGCCAATGTCCCATAAATTTCTGGACATTGCATGAGGGGAACAAATGGGCAGACTGATGATTGGAAAAGTGAGGAGATATTTTTCTGGTTCTCCTTAAAGCTCTCTGACTTTTTAGGACTCTATCTTCTTTATCAGCCCATTCTTCCTCTGGCCTTTTAAATGCTAGTGGTTTCCAGGGTTCCTTCTTCACACCAGTGCTCTTCTCACTACACACACTCTTGACTGACCTCATTGGGGTCTCAAGTACCACTCGTATCTCCTTCTCAGACATTACCCTGACACTCATATTCTTCGTTCTGACTGCTAGTTAGGTATTTTCTTCTATGAACTTTGTGGGCTGCTCAATTTTAGTGCACATCTAAGTAAAACCTGTGGAACCAGCTCAACTAGCTCTCCTCCTTATCATTGGCAAATTCTCTGTCTTACTGTCCACCTAGTATCCAACTTAGAAATCCAGGGGTCATCTGGAAGTCCTCCCTTCCCATACATGGTAGGAAATGACAGTATCTATAAAGAACATAGGTCACACCTCAGAGTTGTCTTGATTGGCATGAGGGAGAAGGATAAATTATAGTTCTGCATCTTTCAGCCATTGTTAAGAGTTCTTCTCCAGGAGAATGTAAATTCTCAGGTATTTTAAGCATTTTGTGTAAACAACCAAGCATGCAGTGGCTGTTGTGAGTAAAAGCACACTCTGAGAGGATGTTCATAAAAATGGAAAAGGGATCGAGGACTAGAAATGGACCATATGCTCTTGGATTCCATTTTGATGGTCCCACAACACGGTTCTATCCAAAAAGTGAGGTTTTTTGTTTGTTTGTTTTGTTTTTTGTTTTTAGCTTGCTGCAGCAATGGGAATACACTGCAGAGGAACTTCGGTGCATCTCAGTAAGAAAAGGTGGGGAGGGCTTTTCACTTGGGGTGTATGATTCTCAGGAGGGATTAGAGAAGTGGCCATCAACTTTCTATCGGTGCTATCGAAGGGTGGGGCAGTTTAGCAATTGGGTGTTTCAGTGATCTTTGTGCCAAGTCAAGAAGAGTGAAGTAGGGCTGTGGATGCCATTGGAGGAAGCAGCAGTTGACTTAGAAGAAGGCGTTAGTCATTGTGCGGCTACAATATGGCCTTGGAGATGTCATTTTAGAATTGTTTTCTGTTGACCTGTCCGTGTCTAATTGGAAGCACTGTTGATATCCAGTCCGGAAATGTCACGGTTCAATTACTAACAGGGCTGATTTTCACTTTCTTACTAGTCATCACCATCATGAGTTAGTCCATAAATCCTACCACATAGGGAAGATTGAACAAGTAACATATTATTTACTTTCAAGAGTTTATAGTTTAAAATAATTTCCCCTAAAACAAAGATACAGACAAGCCTACAATATATCACAGTTACTTTATCGGATGTAGATGGAACACTCTAGTTTCTATTAGACATTACCATCAAGAGGGCAGGTTGGGATTGACACTCTTGTTGATACAACCGCCTGGTACTCACTTAATGGACAACTATGCTCTCTCGGAGCTTGAGGAGGGTGTGAGGGTGCAAACCAAGTGTTTTTTTCTTTCAAAATGGGCTAGATTTCCAAAGTGACTCTTACTTGTTCAGTCAAACTCAATGATCCGTCAAGGCCCCTGCACAAAAAAGATGGCACACTCAAATTGGGTAATTTCAAGAAAGCGTACTAAGGGGGTCATTTAAAAAGGTGTGGGGAGGGTACAGAGAAACAAATCATATGGTTAATCTAGGACACAGCAGACTGAGTGGAAAGGGCAACCTCATAGGAAAGTGACCTTCATTTAAGGGATTCAGGAAGGTGGGTAGATCCACCTCTGAAGGAGCCAGGAGAAAGCGCCTAGACTTCATTCACCACTATATTCCTGGTGTTCCCACTGACCAGCACAACAGGGAGCTCTTTGATAAAGTCCATTAAATCAGCCTCCTCGGACATAGGACAGGGCGGATCAAGGTGGAAAGTCAATCTGGAGGGGTGGATGGAAAGAATCTGGCACAACTCATCAAGAAGTCTGTGAATTTTCTATCATCTGAGTTGTCGTACTTATGTCAACATAGACGAATATGAACCAGGTTAGCTCAGGGAATGGATAGCAATGTCCTGGCACTCGCTGCATTTGACCATAGACTATTCTTCTGAAGATTACTGGAATGGTTTTTAACAGATTACAATGTCTCCAATTACAGGTAAAATAATAGACTTTGTGAAAAACAGAAACTTGGATTGCAGTCATCTGTGAATATGATTACAAGTGTACCCAGACCTTCCATGGAGTTATCTGAGAAACATTTGTACTTGGATCATTTTACGGTAGTTTCTGAAGCTGCCAAAAGATTGTTCCACAGATGATTCACTTGTATCATGACATGTAGACTTGTTTGCAGGTTTCAACAAACCATATGTATCTGAGTAGAATTAAGACCCCTGTAAAAAGTAAAGACAGACGACTTGGGGCCATATATAGAATTTAGAGAATGCTCCCTAAATTTTGAATTGAGAACTATCTGAATGGAAAATCAAATGGATAAAAAATACTTAGCCGGGTTCTCATGGGGAGGCTTTACTACCAAGTTCTCAGAAGTAGTTGAGAATAGAGAGGAGGTGTTTGTTGGGAGCAGAGTTAGAAATATCTCTGAACTGCTTTACGGGAAAAGACCAGGGTGGGTAAATGAGGTGAAAAAGATTAGAAAGAACGCATCAACCTAAAGTGAAGTCATCCATATTAATATCTACATTATCTCCTTTATAAAGCAAACGAGCAAAGATTGTGTGTTAAAATATGGTGATATGATAAAAATAAAATGGCTCAGGCAAAGGATCTTTCAGGGGAATGGAGGGAATCTCTTTGAAGTTTGAGAAGAGATACATTTACTGAATTTTTATGAAATGGATAAGATTAAATTGGCACATGTAAAACAGTACCTTTGGGGAAAATATGTTAGACTGACGATAGGTATGAAAGAGAGATTGGAATGTTTAGTCTAGAGATGCCAAGAATAAAGAGGAAAAATAACTGTGATCAATGTGAAAAAAAAAATACAGAAACTAGTAAATTAACATTACTAAGAATTCAATGGTACATTTGGATCTTCTTTTTACGAATATGTGGCACATGAAATATATTTTGCAGGCATGACTAAAGCATGGAAAACTTTCAACAATAGATGCCCTTCTCAGCCCCCGAATGTCTGTGTGACTGAGGGCAAGTCTCTGATGCCTGTTCCTTCCTCTGTGAAGGACAGAATTGAGGTATTTTACCTTCAAAGATTTTCTAATGCTAAATACGCATTATATTAAAAAAAACCCTGCAACCTATCACAGATGCTAACCCTTACTTATTTATTGAATGAGGTGAAACTCACAAGCAGTAAGAGCTCAATGAATTTTTATTCGCATCTATAATCACCACCCAAATCAAGACAATTTCCAGCATCTGAGAGGGTTCCCTGTGTCCTTTCCCAGCCAATACACTTTTGCCTAAAGGTAGTCATCTTATTTGACATCTACTTCAGTAGATTAGATTTGCCTGTTTTTGAATTTCGTAAACATGGAGTCATACAGTATTTAAAATATTATTTAACTTAGCTATTAGTATTATCCAAAATAAATAGCCTTAACTATAATTGATGGTAATCGTCTCAGCATGGTGCTATACAACATTCTTTGCGTTTTATGCAACTAAGGTGGTTCATGTAATTGAATTTAATGTGCCAAAGGTACTTGGGTAATTTTCTTCCAGGTGGGAATATACTCCTATCTCAACTATGACTGTCCGATTCTCAGGATCAATTCAATTTCAGGATCCAGTTCAAGTCCACTGTCTTCATGAAGCCTTTTCATAACTATTCCAGTCCACATTACTGCTCTGTTTTTTTGGCATCTGTTTAGTTCTTAGTCTTTAATACTTAGGATAGACATTAATCATATGGCGCTTCGTGTTATCTAACTGTTCCACATATTCGTAACGTCTGCTTTTTAAAAAACTCCATGTGCCAATGAAAAGACAGTTTCATTTGTTATTTTTTTAAATCTCAGAATAATGTAAATACCATTGAATAAAAATGGTTGACAGTATGCATGTGTGTGTTGTTCTCTCTTTTATATAACCATATAAGAATGTGGGCTCTGGATTCAGACAGCCTGATCTGGATTGAGGCTACTATTTATAAGCAATAGTTTCATGGGCAATTATATAACTTACTCATTTAAGCTTTAATTTTACCATCTCTAAAATAGATGTCATGGCAGAATTTACGTATGCATACAAGGTGCTCAGGACTTCAATTTGCCTAGGATTTTCAATCTTACTATATACTCTATTGCAAAACCATTCTTCACGTGTGGTTTGGTCACATTTCACTGACATTGTTCTGGTCTTAGAATTGAGCTAGTGAATTGTGTTTGAATGCTTGTCCCTCAGAAAAGTATTTTGGAGTGATATATTTAGATGATCAATTAAAGAAATAGCTTTCTTTCCCACTTAAGCCCCTATCTGTTGGTTTTAATCTATGCTACTAGAAGGAATTGCCACTATATTCTGATGTGGCATTTACCAGGCTCCTAATAGGAGCCAATGTTACGACAGGTGTGCATGTATGTGTGTGTGTGTGTGTGCGCACATGTGCGCAGAATTAGGTTTTTAGTAGATGATCCAAGTACTGGATTACATGGGAACCAAGTACTGGTTAATGGGAACAATATAAAATATCACTATCTGGGTATCTAGGGTAGGTTTTTTCTAAAAGTTTTTTTTTCCAGTAAAATCTTTGAAACGAATAAAATTAGAAGTAAAATATTAGAAAAAAATGTCAAACTATAACTTTTTCCAAATGAACTTTAGCTATGTTTAAACTCAAGGGAATGAGATATTTATTTGTATCCAAAACTTTAGTAATGAGTACATAATTTGGCTGAAAAGTTTCGAGAGGAAAATTAGGCCAACATATATTATGCATTAATGAGCAATTATTCCTTTTGAGGATTATGATTGAAATGAATGATATTCTTGCCTACCTATATTTTAAAAGTATTAAGACCATTTTAAGTTAAGCCTTGAGACACAAGATTTGGAGGGAAAAAGGAATACATCACCACACAATGATGTGGTCACGATATGTTTAATGGATCTCTTCCTGGATCAGCCTTATGCTCAAGTGAGCGTATCATTAAAAAGAACAATACCAGCAAGTAAAACATCAAAAACAACAACAAAAGACCTTTTCATGGGCTCCCAGATGAATGTGGCTTTGCTTCCATATTCGAACTAATTGAATTCTGACATAATACTCCCTTCCTCTTGCTGTTCCAATTCTTTGGTATTTATTTAGCAATTTTGGTCATATTTTGGTAATGATGTAGATTTATGGAGGATTATGACAGATGATTCATGCAAAATTCTTTTTTTTTTTCGTTTCTGGAATCCTCTTGGCATGACTTCCAAAACTCAGCCACTAATAGAACATAAATATAGAGTGGCTATGTTTCTATTTCTAGAGAAAAGAGAGTAGTAACTATAAGTACTGAAGACCTGGGGGTGGTTGGATTTTAGTACTTCCAAATCATCAAAACATACTCATTTGCAACTTTTTAGGGTCATGTTCATTCTGTGTTTATCATGGTGCTTTGTGATAACATGGCTGGCCTTTGGCAATTCTGTTTGTGTATACATTCTATATTTTTCCTTCAATTTTTTCCCGTTTATTTTTGGAGAGATTCATTTGAGTTCTAGGAACATTCCGGGAAATTTAGGAGTGAACAGGTGTAGAGCAAATACGTAAAACTTCTAGATGTTGTTAAATATGCTGACAAAATTTTAACACCTCTTTCTCCAAGACACTTAGTGCTTGCTGTCTATATGTTCACTTTGCAACTGGACTTCATTTTGATATCCTCGCAATGGAAATAAATCTTTAGTTTTTAAGGGAAAGGAGAATCTGTCCCAGTCTGTGAAATAATACAGAAAAAAAAAGGCTACATCAACCTGAATATGTAAGTTCAAATTTGTCATTTAAAATTGTTTATTTTTGGGGTGCCTTGGTGACTCAGTTGATTAAGTGTCCTGCTTCGTCTCGGGTCATGATCTTGTGATTTGTGCATTCGAGTCCCATGTGGTGCTCTGTGCTGACAGCTTGGAGTCTGGAGCCTGCTTCGGATTCTGTGTCTCCCTCTCTCTCTGCTTCTCCCCCACTTGTGCTCTTTCTCTCTCTCAAAAGTAAATAAACATTCAACATCTTTTTAATTGTTTATTTTCAATTGCTTATTTTTTGTCTGAACTTGAAAACTGCCAATACCCAGCTTCCTTCATGTTTGGAAAGGGAAATCAATTCACTTTTTTTTTTTTTTAACGAAGATATATAATGCTTTCAACATTCACCAAATCCTCACTGAGGGCCTGCTATGTGTCCAATCTTGGTTAGGGCCCAGCGATTCCATGGTGAGAGCAGATGCAGACCCTGCTTTGGGCTCCTGGAGCTTATAAAAGAGAGTCACACACTTTCTTCATGTCTTCTTTATCCACCATTACTATTCATATTTTAATTACATATGTTGAGCTTTTCATTTAATACATGTGTGTATATATATATATATACACAATTATATCACATAAATGATGACCGATTCAAGTATATAGTGACTCAATATATTGTGTTTAGCTCCTTTTATTGAGGTAAATTGACATATAACTTTATATTAGCTTCAGGCATACAGTGTAACGATTTGATATTTGGATATATTGCAAAATGATCACCACAATGTCTTGTTAACATTTATCACCACACATAGTTACAAAAAATTTTTTCTTGTTATGAGAACTTTTAGGATTTACTATTTTAGCAACTTTCAAATATGAAATACAGTATTATTAACTATAGTCGCCATGCTGTATATTACATCGCCAAGACTTATTTAATTTATAACCGGAAGTTTATAACTTTTGAAACCACTATCACCCATTTTGCCCCTCCCCCCCACCTCTGCCAACCACCAGTCTATTCTCTGTATCTATGAGTTTGTTCGTTTGTTTCCGTATGTAAGCGAGATCATACAGTATTTGTCCTTCCTTTCTCTGGCTGACTTATGTCACTTAGTGTAATGCTCTCAAGATCCATCCACGTAGTTGCAAATGGCAAGATTACCTCCTTTTAACACCTGAATAATAATCCACTTTATATATCTCACATATATATAATCTCCCATCTTCTTTAGTCACCTATCAATGGACATTTATGTTGTTTCCATATTTTGGCTATTGTAAATAATGCTGGATTGAGCATGGGGGTACATATATCTTTTCAAGTTAGCACTTTCATTTTCTTCAGATAAATACCCAGAAGTGGGATTTCTGGATCAGATGATAACTCTATTTTTAAGTTTTTGAGGAATCTCCACACTGTTTTCCATAATGGCTACACCAACTTAGGTTCTCACCAGCAGTGCACCGGGAGTCCCTTTTCTCTATATTCTATATAATTCTCGTTAGTTCTTGTCTTTTTGATAATTGCTATTCTGACAGGCATAGGTGGTATCTCATTGTGGTTTTGGTTTGCATTTCCCTGATGATTAGTGATGTTGAGCACCTTTTCTTGTATCTGTTGGCTATTTGTTTGTCTTCTCTGGAAAAATGTCTATTCGGATCCTCCTCCCATTTTTTAATTGGACTGTTTTATGCCTAGCTTTTATGAACTGCTCCTTTATAGGAAAAAAATCTATTAACTCCTAGTGTTCTTGAATGTTTACATTTTATTTCAATCAAATGAGATACAAATAATTATGAAATAATGCTGTCTATAAATTTCACAAATGAGAAAGAATGTTTGTATATACAAGCTGTATTTTAAGCCCATACACTTTATTTATTTTGTTTTTTAAGTATGTACAATTTAATCAAAGGCAGGCTTTAAAATGATTACACAGGACACTTACAGAAGGTACATTTATCAAGTTAAGCACATTTATAGCACATATGGATGCATGGGAGTTTACTTTAGAAATGGCACGGGGAGATATTTTAAGTTCCATATGCTTTGAGTAGTTGTATTTTAATATCTTTTTCTTCTCAGAAGTGGTTATTTCATTTAATTTTAATGAGAATTCAATACATTTAAATTTGTTCTTTTTCCAGATATATTAAGGAACTAGTAGATACTGTGACCCTGAGCTGATGCTTTATTCCCAGCACAAAAATATTTAATGATTTTGTATAATATTGATTTGGCTTAGGTTAGGTGTTATATTCTCTAATTTCTGTGTCTTTTATTGAAAAGGTAATGAGCGTTACATTTTATGCACGTATACTATGGCAGGCTAGCGCCTTCCAGATCTTTCTTCTGGATTGCAGAAATTATTCTCGCTGGGAGTGCTGTCAGAAGAAGGGCATCAGCTCTCAGCCTTCTTTAGCATCCCGTGGAATCCCCTGCCCTGAGCAGCCCACATCCAACAGCTGATCGTAGAGTAGGAAGACCCAGTGGTCTCTGAAGGGCTTTGTAACCCCACGGCTCCCTGTGGGACAGCTGAGGCTGCTGATGGTGGTGCTGCAACTGTGGTGCTGCTCAGATTCTCTGTCACCTACTCTTTCTTCCACAGCGGTTGGTTGATTCCAAGAGCTTTCCCATGCAAACACTCCCATCTCAGAGGATGCTATGTGGGGAGCCCAAGGTGTGAGACATGACCCCTGAATACTCAGAAGTTAATTGTCCTGATGACACTGCAAACTGACAGTAAATTCTAATAGCCATGACTACCCCCAAATGTACTCTGATCAATTAATTGACGAAAATGTTAGTGAAGACAAGAGTATCTCAAGTTTACTAATATTTTCTGATTCCCTGAAACAGTCAACTTCTTAATCATGGTTAACTAGTAAGGAATTAAAAGCAGATGAACAGCATGGCAAATACTTGAATGCACCAGAAAAAAAAAATCCATAGTAATCACATTTTTCTTTTGTCAAAGTCTTAGTACTATTGTGACCTGCAGATTGAGCAGGCTGTGGTCTGATTTTAAACAAAGGAAAGGATGAAACAGACGCTTGTTAATCATCCTGGAACTTCTAAAACAGCTGTTGCTATGGGAGATATTGTCCCAGTATTTCTTTTGAATTTTATATGAGGACATTTACTCCCTCTTTGGCATTGCAAATTACAGGAGTGATTTAGGTAGTTCTAAAACATACAGCTCCTCTTCCCTATTCAAATGCACGGCTTTGCCTTTTGGCGTCCATTTGAAGGTAATGCCTTTTCAGCAAAGCCAGGAAAACTCTGTGAATTATAATTGCTCACTGAAAACGTGTTTTATTATTAGTACAATTTCTCAAGAAAGCTGTAAAGAATAGAAACTGTGCTTAGGGAGTTAATAAAACAATACCGCTGTTTCCCCAGCCAGTTTTTCCAGGTGCAATGCCTGCTCCTCTCAAACAAAATCTATAGTTTCAGAGTAGAATAACCCCTGCACATGTATCAGTGGTCAAACCCAGAGAAGTGGGGGCTGATCCAAGAGAAACAAGATTAAAAATTCAGCAAAAGACAGGAATCTGGACGTGCACCAAGCAACTTTTCATCAGCATGTCTGTCCGAGAGGAAACATTTTCCAGTGGCCTCCTTCCTTTTTCGTTAGGAATGAGCTCAACTGCAGTGTTCCCAGGCACTATAACAAACGGGCTGCTGGAGGCACGGAGACGCATTAATAAATGATACCGTCCGTTAAAGGTAGTTTGGATGCTCTGCCCCCTCAGGTCAAAGTCAAACCCTAGCGAGAAACCAGTTCTAGCACATTTCTCTGCAGTCCACGTGGGGACTCCCTGTGATTCTCCAAAGGGCGCAGGATTTGGGTCAGGTGGGGAGGGCAGATGTGGCAGGGAGAAAGAACGCTATTATATATGCTGACCTCTCTTAGAGAAATGGCAGAATTTCCGGAACTCATTAACTGCTGCCTCTCGTTCGTTTGTTTTCCACTTAGGCTCCCTCCAACTCCAGCTGTAGGTGCAGAAGCCCCGGAGGCCAGCGGAGCAGGCCTGGCGCCGGCAGAGGGCGCATCTCCAACCGGAAGCAAGAGAGGCTTCCACCTGGCCGCGAGGAAATGCAGGACTCCGCCCCGGGTGGCAAGGTCTGGCCTCCCTCGGCTTTAGCCGATACACCGCCCCTGTCAGGCGTGTACATTTGGAAGTCAGAGACCTTGAAAACACACAGGGTTCAAGTGTTTTGCACCATGCGGTGTTTACAGGAAAAGGAAAGCCTGGTGAGTCATCCTTCTATTTTTAAACGGTAACTACTAAAAATTTATATGTGCACACTGTCACTCTGCATTTAAATGGACCAAACATTAATGTGTTCAGAGGATGACGCGCGAACAGAATGCTACTTACTAAAGAACTATAATAGAGTGATTTCAAAAGACTCATGAGAAGGTGGAAAATTGGAAAGGTATTTTGCTCTAGCCGTTTCGTTTTTATCCACCTGGCTAACAGCGGGACTGTTCAATATTCAGAAGGAAGTAGAGAACACGAAGGTCACCGTCATCAGCAGTCAGGAATTACGAAAAACCCATTCTCGGTGATAGTTTGTCCATAGGCCATGATGCAGGCGGTAGCCTAAAGTAAGGGAAAGGAAGCAGGGCTTGAGGAGGACAAAAGAGAGCAGTGATGCTGGCCGAGAATTCGAGCTGTAGCTGTTCAGGGCTCTGCCACTCTCCTTCCAGTGGGGGTGCTACACAAATTAAAGTTGTGTCAAACCACACTTTTTTTTTTTTAATGTTTTATTTATTTTTGAGACAGAGAACGACAGAGTGTGAACAGGGGAGGGGCAGAGAAAGAGGGAGACACAGAATCCGAAGCAGGCTCCAGGCTCTGAGCTGTCAGCACAGAGCCCACGTGGGGCTCGAACTCACAAACCGGGAGATCATGACCTGAGCTGAAGTCGGCCGCTTAACGACTGAGCCACCCAGGTGCCCTTCAAACGACACTTTTTCAGAGTTCCTCAACTTGGCATCATCAGGAAACCAGATGAGCATGCCTTCTGTGTATTCCTTCCAGTGATGTAAAATTGAACAGAAGGGGACCTACTGGTATGTGTCAAGGAATGTTCTTCCAGGGTGACACTGTTTCATTAATCAGTATTCTTCCACGTAGCAAACTAAATGCAAGTCCTGCTAATGGCTCCAGTACAACTCCCATTTCTTATGTTGTCTATGAGACCTGGACTTGCCAAGTGACTGGCTAAACACAGACATACTTGGCTTCCCCTCCCCCCCAGGTAAGAGGGTGCTTTCAAGTTAGCCTGCCTGGGTTTGAGTCGTGGCTCAACTATGTCCTATTAGCTGCATGTTTTTGAGCAAGTTACCTAGCTTCTCTGTGCCTTAGTTTCCTTATCAGTCAAATGGGGATAACAATAGTGCATGGGTTCCTGTGAGGCTGGAATGAGTTAGTGACAAGTGCACATGCCTGGAACAGTGCTGAGCCCACAGTCGGTGTTGTCCTAGTGTTTGCGATGGCTGTCATGATCACCACTGCGACCCTTTCCCCAGACAAACGGTGAGCCAGTTTGTTGGTATTTAACCTCTGTTGACACCCAGACATCACTGGCACAGAAAATAAAAATTTAAAAATTGGGTCTAGAATTTTCCTGTAAATTATCCCTGTTGAGACATCCTTTCTTTATAGCACAGAGTATATGGGCTAGGAAATGCTCATATAATCAATGGATATAAAATAGATAATGAATATTAGCTTCCTACACTGTGCTCTCTCAAATATTGCATGATTTCTGCTGAAAGGCTTTTTTTCCCCCCTACCAGTAGCTAAAGTTGTCACCCATGGAGAAAAACAAGTGGCTTTGCTATATTACCTTGAGTAGTTATTTAACCTCTCTGAGCCTCAGGTTTTAATGCTTTTCTTACTAAGAAATGGGAATGAGAATGTAAATTTCACATATTCATTTATTCAAAGGCAGTGTATTGAGTGATAGATATCTTGCATAATCTAAGTTTTAAAGATTGAGCTCAATGGGAATAAAACAAAGTCTTCTCTGTGACAGTAAACAGATATTAAAAACCATCTAATCCGTTAAGGGACAAGCAGTGCTGTAAGAATATAAAGCGTAATAAGGGGCAAAAGGGTGATAGGAAGGAAGGGGTAGCAGGTATGACAGCTTTTCTAAGAGTGGATGTTGCCTTATTTGAAACTCGTTGACGTCGTATGTAACACTTTGAAAAGTTTTGACTGGAACTGAAAGGCGAGGAAATCTCTTGAAACTGTCCACAGGCACATGATGCTTTTCTCCAAGGGTCTTCTGTTTGGAGCTCCAATAGCAAGGCTTGTGATATGCTGGAGGCCAGGGCCAGGGGGTGGAGGGGTAGGGGGTGGCTTTTGCAGGATTGTTGCTCATCCCCACGTGAGAAGCACAGATGATCCTGTCCTAAGGAGAAGGGTATTTGCCCGTGGTTTCATGGCTTCAGTTTCTCCTCATGGGCAAAGAAGATGATGACATCTGTAGCTATTTCAGCAATGAATTGCTTGCTCTGAAATCCCTCAAAGTAAACCTAAGCCCGGATCAACCAGGTCTTCCCATTCCCACCTGGAACCTTCTTAGCTAAAGCTAATAAGCAATTCACTGGTTATCTTTATTTTTTACCTTTGACAACTTTCTCCAGAGAAGTCTGAACGCCCTCGGGCCCTTTTCACCTCTTGCAGCTTAGAGGGAGCGTAGGGCCGTTAGTGACTGTGGCAACTGAAAGTTATTTCTGGGCTATTTGAAATCCTTCATAAAAACTCCAGGAAACTCAGCAACTTCTGCGCAGCATATGTGATCTTAATGTGGAAGCTGTTGTTCCTCTGGCAAAGACCCTGTGCTGCACAATTGGATTTGTTTCTCCAGAAGTGTCAGCGAGGCGCCGTAAGGATTCGTAGGCTGAGCTTCGGTCAGAACTTGTATGTTTTTTAGGTTCTCTCGGACTTCAAATTGCCCATGACTGGTACAGAAGACCCCTCTCTGACCGTTCCTTGCGGCGTTTTTGTGGCCGTTCCATCTTTCTGCTGAGCCCTTCTTCTTTTCCAGTTGAAGTGCTCTCAACGTGTAAATCAAAAGTGAAAGTTGGACAGGGGGATTGGACCTGAATGAAAGTCTGTTTTCTTTCTTTTCCTTCTCAAATGGAGTTGTCTGAATTTCAAATCATGTCAGTGTGCTTACTCTGGCTGAATTTCTTATTTCTCCTGTTGATTAATTCTTGATATGAGACCATAGTTTGTCCTAATATTGTTTTCAGTTATTTCCAAAGAGGTCTTTGGAAATAATTTATTTTTTCAGGGAATATTCTGGGTTTCCCCTCCAAACCTATGAGCCCTGTCAGTACTGTCCAGAACTTGGATGTCTGAACAGGCCTCCCATGTTGTACATTTTCCTGGATTTACTCTTCAAATGGGCTCTATGGAATAATAGATCCTGGGTTCTGAGATTCTAACTAACACTTATCTAAACCCCACCTTGACGTAATATTTCTCATAAACATTCCAATTCTCAGATGAATTATCTAAATTGTTGTGGACTTCATAAAGTTTAAAGCTCTCCAGTTTTAAAGGAAATGTATTAAAATACCTTAAGGCTCTCCTTAAATGTGAGCAATATTTGCGTGAGTCATCACCACTGCCAGGCTACTACTTGAGTTTGGTGCCATTTTGTAAGAGGTTTCTATTTGGGCTTTCAAAACTGCCGGTGGGTTGAGGGCGAGTAAACAGTCATCATTTGTTCTCCTCTGGGATCAGATGACATGATAGTTGCTAAGGCGATGTTTTACACAGAATATGTACTTTCGTGTGTACACAGGTTTTAAAACCTCCCTGGATATCCTCTGGGTTGGACAGGTCAAAAACTCGTGGTGTCATTTTCTCACAAAGAGATACTGGCAAGCTTGTGGGCGATGATCGGAATGTACACAGTGAAGCAGAACTCCCATCAGTGGTAATCAGGAAAAAAGGACTTCACTGACGCCCAGCACCCAAGGTACAAAAAGGCAAAGCTAAGTGGAAAATGCCTCAGGAGGCACATTATGCCTACCAGCGCATACTGTGACACTGTTTGCTCCTCTCTAGTGAGTTTTCCATTAACTTCATCAAATATTTGTAACCCACCCATTTTTTCAGAACTGTCAATTCATTCCAGTCAGTACTTAGTCATTGGGTGCTAAGTACCTGGCACTTCCGTTGTGTTCTGAGAGAGAGAGAATGCTCTGATTTTAGTCTCGGCACTGCCTCTCTTGGTAGGCCATTCCCACCCGAGTATTAGCGGTATTGAGAGACAGAGAAATGGGAGACAGAGTTCGCAGGCAATTTTTCCCCCCTTTTTTTCTGGAGTGGCTGTGATGAAGATAAGATAAACCAGCAACTTTTGTGCGAGGCATTGTTAGCTCCTCCCATGGTGGAAAAGTGCTCTGGGAAGTCAGGCACAGAGAGAAATTGTGTGCCTCATCCGCTCCTGGTTACACTTCCCTAAATTTCTATTGGAGCAGCCTTTGCGCTCTGTCTCTCACTTGCAGTCAGAAGAAAGCTACTTTCTTACAAATGTTTAACCTGCAAACTTCATAGGTAACGGAAAGCTCTGCTTAGACCAGCACAAAGGGCCTCACCTCTGCCAGCACCCACCACCTTCAGCTTCAGGGGCTGCTTGTAGAGGGTTACTTTAAAAGTTCAAACGAATGGATTGAGAAACAGCTTTTTGGAACCTACCCTATTCTTAAAAAAGATCGTAACAAGATTATGAGTAAAATCCCTGAGAAGCTATCTTTAAATTACTTGAACCATATGTAATCTCCAAGAAATTCACAAGAGTTAATTCTCCATTTCTTTTTCTCTCCCACCCTTGCCTTCTCAAATTCCCTCATTTAATTTATTCTCATAATTGGAGAAATGAGCAATTTTCCTATTCTGTTAGAATGTCTGTGAGATGATAAAGAGAAAAAAAGTTAATCAAATGGAAGAATTTGTGGAGGGATATTAGGTTCAGAAATAAATTATTTCAACATGTGAGGTTTTTATTGGGCTGCCAAAGAAAATCCATGCAGTAGGTCACAAGAATAGAATCAGTAGTGGGTAGGCTTAAGTTTCTTGGTTTAGAAAAACTTAAGATGGGTGTTCAAATATTAACATTTTCTAAGAAGTTGGGTGGTTTGGAGTAGAGTATGTACTTTATGAGTATAAATTCGGAGACCAGATTTTGGCGAACTTGATTAGAACTGAATTTAACAATTATTAATCATCGTCATTAAGAATGACACCCCATATTTGACTATATTTTGTTTCAATATTTTAAATTATAAGTACTGGGCTAGAAAGAAAGAAATCGAGTCATAGTGCTGCTTTTGTCACTAACAAGTCATGTCGTTTGGGGAAAATTCATTTAAATTTTAAGGGCCTCAGTTTACCAAAGGTGAAGATTGTGATGCCTGATGAAATGTTTCCAACCTTCCAGCTCAAAGATTCACTCCGGGCAAAGCAGGGACATTTTCAAAAGCTTCATTTCAGATTCGTCCTCTGCTTTCTAATCAGATTTGGTTAGAAATGGTATTACATTTCTGGATGCTTTGTAGTTTTTATAAAAGTTTTGCTCCTTACACACAAGTTTGGGGTCTGTAGGTACTAAGAACAAGATGCATGAACTAAAATTTGTGTGCTGCAAGCTCAGTTGACTTCTTAGGGGTTTTCTGGAAAAAATTACATTAGTTTCTTTTGTAGACAATAAATACTTTCTGTGTAATTCTGAGTTAAGTGATATTTTCATTCTTGTTCTACATTTCTGAATACCTAACTCTAAAAATACAGTGCGCTTACAGGACAATAAGTAAAACAAAGTTAGGAAGCTTCATGACGTTGGCCATGATACTAAAGAGGCAAAATCATAGAGCTTAGAGAGTCTGAGGAAAGCTTTGGAAACCCTCTTACAAGCTCACATACTGACAGACATTCACGTGCAAGTATGTTTGCATACAATCTCAAGAGGTTCAAAAGGCAACATAATTACTTTCCCTAGAGAGTTTTCTGAGGCCCAGTATGCAGTCTCTAAATTTCAGACTTGGCAGTAATCTTTGTCATCTGCACTGCAGCCTTAGAGATAACTAGGGCAGATAGTGACAACTCTTACTGTCCAAATAAGGGGAGAGTGTTAGTGGCGTACATAAAACAAAATTGGTAGATAATTCTCAAATCGGTTTTCTTTGATCTTGTAACATTTCTTTGAGCTTCTTTTGCTTCTTTGCTAATGTTGAAATCTGTGCTTTTCGAGAGCACACTGATGGTTGGTTAGCCATATTTGTGGTAAATTGCTGGGACAAAGCCAGCTTGAATTTAAAATATGCTATGGATGGCCTACAAAGTGTATGCAGTGTATATGGATACTTATGAGCTTTCACAAGGTTTCTATGTATTAGTACCCACTTACTCCAAGGAAATCTGGGCACCTTAAAAAAAGTTGCAGTAATTTCCACACAGATAGATACATTTTACCATAGCATGTGAATAGACTTCAGAGGGTGGCTACAGTTTCTCCTTCCAGATTGTTTGAATAATAATGATAATCTACTATATTTAGAGGTATATTCTGCTCTGAAATAGCATGGGAGAGAACAAAAGAAAATGTTTGGCCTCTCTCCCCTCTCTATTCCCCACCCACCTCTACTTTTCTCTCCATTTCTCTGTGGTCACTTTCTCTTCTCAAATTCCAAAGAGAATTTTAATGTGGTTACTCAATGTGTTGTTCTGGAGAATTCTTGGGGACACCCTAAAATGATGCTGAGTCTGATCCTCATTAGAGGCAGAGCTGAGCAGAGCTTTGACATAAATGAAACTATTTGTAAGGGTTTATTTTGCTAGTGCTTATATCATTCATTTCACCATTAGAACAACACTCTCCATTAGATATTGTTAACAACGTTATATGTATATTAGGACCATAAGGAGCTGAGTAAACTGTTCCAGGCCACTAAAGTGTAAGTGCCAAAACCAGGCCCAACTAGGTGCACATCTGCATTCCCTTTACATATCTTTAACTTCAACTTCAAGAACCGTTTAGGGTATAGTAGATGTTCAATTAATAGTCAGTGTTGTCTGAAGAGTATGACTAACGTCAAAACTTCATTGGCTTCCTAATGTGGCATCTAGCCAAACGTATTGCCACTCATCACATTCTGCCCTGGACGGGATACTGAGTTTCTGTGCTCTTTGAAGCAGGGTGGTGGACTAGACACCCCCAACTGGAAACTTCGTGTTCTGGAACCTATGCAATTGAATGACTTCTTCATTAATAAGCATTCTTTGAAGTTGTAGGTACAGTGAATTGAGACATCCACATAAGCCTGTTAGATAATAAGATGTGTTTTAGTCGCATAATAGAGGATGAGTGGACAAATACCCCAAAGAGTAGCTGAGCCAGTTTTATCCTGGCGTTACCTAATGCAAAGAACATTTGATAGAAACATCTTGAAGAATTAGGAAATATTAAATGTTGACATTTTATAAATACAGTGACTTTTTTCTCTCACTAAGAATGATGCTTTAATCCTGGAAAACGTTAAAGTAATTGTAATCAGCTTTTATGCATCAGAGACAATTCAAAGCAACATTCTTATGTCTGATATTTAGTTAAGCTTTATAATAGTATCTATTATTAGAAAGTTCTAGAATGACTTTCTGTTATGTGTTGAAGGTAAACCACTTTCAATAATGCTATAATGTTTTTACTTTAATAAACTTATTTATAATCGGTCACTTCTATTAGCTCAGATCTTAAATCTCTTGAAGTTTTTAATGTTTGTGTAAATAATGGCGTGTACTGAGAAAGTTATCAGGCTTGGGGTTCTTAAACAGACTAGATCTTTTATCACATTTTTCTTGCCTTGGTTGTTGGTTATCTGCCTGGATTTAAAGAGCAAAACCAAACCAAAAACTGCAAGTGAGAGGCTTGTTACACTCCTATTGCTGTTTAGTTATGTTTGTTTAGATCTCTGCTCCTTAATTACTGAATTGAGCAAAATCCTTGCCCGAATGAGGAAAGAAGTAATGATACGAAATACGATAGAGAACAAAATGTCTGTCTATGGAAATCTATGGTTATAATTCATGGTAGTATTCTCCATATTATCATTTATCCCTTGGTTGGTCATTTTAGGAGGTAGAGTTAGGGAATGAGTGTCATGAATTGAGTTTATTGGTTTCTAAATCAGGGACTAGAGTGAGATCTGTCCTAAGTTTGTACCTACATCCTATCATTGACTCTAAGTTTCTGAAAAAAGCCAAGAATCCATTCATTTGCTTCAGACTGCAGGTCACTGGTAGATGCGTTTGCTCTGGCTCTTAGTTTCTCTAAATGCAGTTCTCAGGATGGAGAGACTTCCCAGACATTCCAGGCTTTTCTGAAATGCCACTGTTGTTAAGGTTTGTGAAACTGCGGGACAAGGAAAAGATGGCAGCTGCAGGAGTAGCGTATGGAAGAAGTGTGCTACGTTGCTCTGCTCTGTTTCAGAGCAGTTATGAGGACAGGATGATTCAGTACACCTTCCGTGTATTACACACAGGACGTAGCAAACAAGCTGTGTCACGGTGTGCTCTGCTGTGGTATGCTTAAGAAAAACCTGTACAAACACTGTAAGGACAGGTGGCTCATAGGACGGTGATCCGTTTGTGTTGAGGAGAAGGCTATGGGAAGAGTGAATGAAATCTTGGGGACAAAGCCAAACGTGGAATTCAGCCTCGCTCTAGGCCACGTAGGCCGTGTAAGCTCCTGCTGACACCTGGGTCTTAAGGACCCCTCATTTGCTCAATGTCTTTCCTTTTAAGTGCTTTCAGGGATATTTGGAGACCTTGGTGATTTGATAATGGTCCTCAAGAGTATTATTCACTGCTTTTGTAAAATTATTTTTGCTTAAAGCTACTTCTCCTGAACAAAGACAGATGTAGGTTTTGTGGAGGTCACTACTTACAATTTTTGGAGCCCTCTTTAAAAAAAGAATACACAATTAGATACAAATGTGTTTAAAATGAGAAAAAGAAACACAATGAAACAGAAAATTAAAAAAGCTGACATTTACCACAGACAAAATAAAATTCAGAAAAATAACACAAGCGTGGCTCCTAGCGTTGAGCATCCAACTCTTGATTTCTGCTCAGGGCGTGATCTCATGGTTCATGAGTTCAAGCCCTGTATTGGGCTCTGTGCTGTCAGCAGATGGGGACTCTCTCTGTTCCTCCCCCTCCTGTGCTCTCTCTCGAAATAAATAAACTTAAAAAAAGAAAAATAACACAATATCCATATTAATATACTGCCTACCACATTTCTACAATGCCTTTTTTCGCCTTTATTATTTTTGGCTGCATAATCTGTGCCTCTTTTTTAAAGCCTTAGTTTTTTTTAGAGCAGTTTTAGGTTTACAGTAAAATGAAGAAAAAGGTACAGAGATATCTTCTGTACCTGTCTCACACATTCATAGACTCTTCTATTACTGAGTCACCAGAGTGGTGTTTTGGGTTTTTTTTTTTGGGTGTTTTGTTTTGTTTGTTTGTACTAAGGGTGAACCTATATTAACACATCATTATCACCCACAGTCTATAGTTTACTTTAGGGTCCATTCTTGGTGTTGTACATTTCGTAGGTTTAGACAAAAGTGTAATAACATACATTCATCTGTGCTCTGCCCATTCATCTCTTCCCCCAGCTCCTGGCAACCACCCATCTTTTCACCGTCTCTGTCGTTTTGCTTTTCACAGAAAGTCTTATAATTGGAATCCTACGATGTATAATCTTCTCAGATTGGCTTCTTTTACTTAGTAATACGCATTTTAGGTTCCTCAGTGGTTTTTCATGGCTTAATAGCTTATTTCTTTGTAGCATTGAATACTCTTCCATCGTCTGGATGTGCCGCAGTTTATTTATCCATTCAACTACTCAGGAGCGTCTTAGTTGCTTCCAGTATTTGGCAATTGTGAGGAAAGCTGCTATAAACATTTGTGTGCTGGTTTTTATGTGTGTATAAATTTTCAACTCCTTTGGGAAAATACTAAAGAGTACAATTACTGGCATATGGTATGAGTGTGTTTAGTTTTGTAAGATCTGATTGCCTTTTTACATGACAACAATTTTCTAAGATCGTTTTCTGTGGAGAGGGTAGACAGATAATTCAATCTTACCTCTAACATGGCTGGACGGAATCTGTTTCTTTATCACTGAGAGTTTCACATGTAGATGTACTTCCTGTTTATAGTTCTGTTATAGGTCTGTGTGCTACAAACACAGAGAGTCTGATAAATTCTATTTCTCATGGTCATCATTGAAGAAAAAGGAAACAAGTTCAGTGTGGTCAGAATTGTTTACTCTGCTTCACCAAGTATACTTCTGCCAGGAAAAAACCTTCTAATTGAGGCATACTAACGTGCTAATTCATCTGTTTACACTGTTACAGGTCTGATGATGAGAAGAGTTTCCGTAGACTGGCTTCTAGGTCTATACTTTTCAAGTCTTGTTTCTCCTTACGTGATCCACGTGTTCCCTGGGTTGTGAATTGTGGGCATGTCTTACCTATAAGCCTGCACCTTCATGTCAGGGTAGAGAATGAGTCGGCACAGTGTATTGCAGAGTATTTTTGGAAGCCAGTCGTGTGCTGTGAAGGAGGGCGATAACTTAACAATATATAGAGATGACTGTGAATCACATCAGTATATTCCACTAAGCTCAATAAATGTATCCCAACTTAATTTCTCCTTAGCTGAACCACAAATACTCATGGCCACTCTGCAGAAGCGAAAGTGGGCCAGTGGGGAAAACGAACAGAAAAAGACAGAAGCCCTGCTAACTGAGGTTAAAATATCCCACTCTTGCAAATTTTGCAAAAAATTATATGACTATCTGAACACACTAGTAAGCCCCCTTCCAGGGACTTGGCAGTGTCCGGTGTAAGTGGGGAGCCCTGAGGCTTAAGTTTCATTAGCTTCATGGTGAATTCATTTCTCTACTATTAGATTCTACCCTTTTCTCTAAATGACTTATCATTCACACCTGTCTTACCTGTCTGACACTGTCTTGCTTATAATATTTCAGTGTGCGATATACCTATACACATTCAGATATATTAACGAACTTTGTGTAATTACCTCTAATATTGATCTCAGAACTCTTTGAGCTGTGAAATGATTATCTTTGCTTTCTATGTAATATTAGCTTTGTGGATAAATCTTTCTACATCTATAAATTTATCTGTCACTGTTGGGCAAAGTCATGGGCATTTTGAAAGGCTTTTTTGTACAAGTTTCACAGTTCTCTTCCAAAAAGTTTATCCTTATATACATTCCTACCGGCGATATATGCAAATCATTGTTTTACCATACTTCTCCAAAAATGATTGTCATGATTCAAGTACTAAAACAATCCCATCATCTACATTCACTTGGGATAGTTTTTGTTTTTAGTATATTGAGTTTTGCCATTTGGGATCATGGTATATGTTTTTTTCATTACTCAAGTTACCTTTTTGTCTCTAAGCAAAATTTTATAGGTTCCTCTCTGTATGTTTTACACATTAAAAATTTTCTGGCTAGTTCATAATTTGTTGTTATTGTGAAGAGCATCTTTTTTTTTTTCTCTTGATTGCTTCTATATTCATTGCTGATTTCTAGAAAAAGCTTTGCTTTTTGTGTATTTATTTAGTAGTTATTTACTTGTTTTTTTGATTTGTTAATTGTAATAGTCATTTAGTTGAGATAGATATTCTTTGAGCAAGTATTCTTTTTTTTATTAAGGGCTTTAGATGTTAAGCTTAAGCCAGTGCTTTTCGAGCTTATATAAAATAATCCTATAATTACTCTTTAAATTTACCTATGTGATGTTTGGTTAATGTATTTTTTTATATTAAGTCACAATTATATTTCTGCACTAATCCTTTTTGGTCCTTGTTTTGTTCTTTTTAAAAAAAATTTTTTAAATGTTTGTTTCTTTTCGAGAGAGGAAGACAGAGTACAAGGGGCAGAGAGAGAGGGAGACACAGAATCCGAAGCAGGATCCAGGCTCTGAGCTGCCAGAACAGAGCCTGATGCAGGGCTTGAACCCACAAACTGCAAGATCATGACCTGAGTCGAAGTCAGATGCTTAACTGACTGAGCCACCCAGGCGCCCCTTGTTCTTTTAATATACTACTGAATTCTCTCTTAAAAAATAATGTCAACAGAGATGTAGCTGCAAGAATGTTGATTGCAGCAGTATATAGGAAAGCAAAGGTTTATAAACAACCTAACTGTTCAAAACTAGAATTTTGCTTATATATTATTTATTTATATGCATAAATAAATTAATGCATATATCCTCAAGTGAGACTAAGAAGATATTAGACATTAAAAAGATATTATAAAATTGTATTTTCTAATGTTTATATTATTTGGTGAAAAAGCAGTAGGTATGGAATGACCCCGTTGAGAATTCCTTTTGTATGTGTGTATGCCTGTATGTTTGTGTGTGAGTATATGTGTGTGTGATTGAGCGTGTTTGTGCATGTATCTATTATATATGCGTAGAATGATCTGTACCTGAGCTGCAGTAATAAGATTTCTCCAGGTGAATGGAGGTTGTATTTTTCATTTTATTACGATTTTTAGAAAAATGACATCATAGATTTTTGGCGACAGTTTTATACCCAGTACAAGAATATCCCAGCATGGAAACAACCACTGCTTTCAATAAGTGAACATCTTCCAAATATCTCTTAATGTATGTATACAAATAAAAGGATATATGGACAGAAGTACTTTAAGACTGTAATTATATTTTATATGCTGTTTTTAATATTTTCTCATTTTTCACATTTATGAAAAGGGAATAAATTGAGTGAAACTAAATAGATTGCTCAATATCAGAATATGGTCTGTATTAGTTTGCCAAGGCAGTTGTAACAAAATATCATAGACTGGGTGGCTTACACACAGAAATTTATTTTCTCACAATTCTGGAGGCTAGAAGTCCAAGATCAAAGTTTGGTTTCTTTTGGGACTTCTCTCTTTGGTTTGCAGATGGTCGCATTCTGTGTCCTCACGTGGTTGTCCCTGTCTATGTTTCTGTGTCCTGTCCTTTCTATAAGCATACCAGGTATACTGGATTAGTTCCCACTTTAACAACCCATTATTTACTTAATTTACCTCATTTAAACTTAATTACCTCTTTAAAGGCCTTGTCTCCAAATCCAGTCTGAATCTGAGGTACTGGGTGTTAGGATGTCAACATTTGAATATTGGGGTGAGGGAGAACACATTTCAGCCCAACCAAAAAAGTTCTTTACTGAAACATGTTTAAAAAAATTTTTTTTAATGTTTATTTTGAATGAGAGAGAAAGAGCATGAGCAGAGGAGGGGCAGAGAGCGAGGGAGACACAGAATTCGAGGTAGGCTCCGGGCTCTGAGCTGTCAGTACAGAGCCCGACACAGGGCTCAAACTCACAAACCATGAGATCATGACCTGAGCCGAAGTCAGACACTTAACCAACTGAGCCACCCAGCTATCCCTACTGAAACATATTTTAATTCCTGAACAGTCACTGAAAGGTTAAGAAAATGATCGTGTGAAAACATCGAATAATGGGGTATCTTTCTAAAAATTACGCATATGTTTTTAGTATGCTTATGCTTATTCCCACCTTTCTGCCACCTGTTAGTTGTATATATAATGTACATATACTATATATACTGTTTTTACTTTGTCAAGATGTGCATTATTTGCATTATGTTACTCGGTAAGGATAATTACTCAAGTAATAGTTTTACTTCTGTATTTAAATTGATTCACTGCTCACCACCAGTCTTATCACAGTTTCTGTATCATTTATTGCCCACTTTGTATCATAAGTACACTTTTCAAGGCGGGTCCACAGTACTCCTAGTTCATGAATTCTTTCCTATGGAAAGTTATCAGTTGATTGCCTGCCTCTAAGATTAGACTGAGTGGGCACTGTTTTTAGGTCTTATTTTATTTTGCTTTTAGAGGTGACAAACTGGTTACCTACCAGCCAGGCCAGCTAACTTTGGCAGAGGTCATCGAGAGGACATGACCGTGGGTCCACCCTTGATCTGGATGTGGGCAACCAGAGGCTCCTCCCTTGTCTTTGGAATGTACTTCTGCCCACCATGGTCACACCATTTCCGGGACATAGGATTTAGAGAGTAAGGTGCTCTTGAGGCTATCTGATCTGAATATGTGACTACGGCCACTTAAGGCCTGTCTATAAACTTAAGATTCTGGCAGCAGGTACAGGGATCTACTTGGCGTCTACTTGTCTTGTCTCAAGACAAGTCTTGTAAGTTCCCCCACTTTTTAAAAACTGCTGCCTACCAATCTAGAGCGGTCTGCTCCTTTCGTAGCTCTTTCCCTGCCCTCCATGTCTGAACCAACACTAACAGATGTACTTTGTTTTCCTTAATTAAGAGAATTAAGACAAGTTTGGATTTCTGGATTTTCTTGAAAATATAAGGATCTGGGAATATGACTTCCATTTAACTGTTTCTTACTGTATTAAGGGAAAGTTGGCTGTAGCTCTCTTGTTTTGGTAATGTGTGTGCTCTTCAATTCACTGAATCCAATCTGTTTTGACCCCTTAAATATGTTCAGCCTCATCCTTGTGGGTCTTAGAGTTCGCAACTCCAGACTTAGAAATTTTTTTTTTGACATTTCTGTATTATTTTATGGCACTGAGGATTGAACTAGTCATTTTACTATGATTTCCCCATTCACTTATTTGTGGGCTTACTCTATTTGCAATTTTTTTTTTCCTCAGGAAGGTCTTACATATTGTATTTCCTAAGTTCTTTTACATTTTGGCCTGTCTGCTTGTTGCCCTTATTCCAAAACAAATGTGTCTGGGTATAATCTATTTTGATGAAGTGTAATTTTTTTCACTCAAGATATTGTAGATATCGCTGTACTGTTTTCTTTTTTTTTATTTTTTATAATAGTTTATTTTCAAATTGGTTTACATATAACACCCAGTGTTCATCCCAACATGTGCCCTCTTTAATGCTGTACTGTTTTCTAGCTTAGTACGTTGCTGTGGAGAAGTCTGCAACCAACCTGACTTCCATCCTTCTAAGTGACTTTCTTTTTCTATCTGGATGGCTGAAAACCAGTTTCTTTGTCCTTGAAACTTAATACCTTAACTAGGGTGTATTGTGATGTTGATCTTTCTGTGTCTTTTTCTCAGTAGAGAAGCTTTGTCCTTTAATCTGAGCTTCTCTCTCATTTCAGGGACTTTTCTTTTTAATATTTCTGAATATTTCTTCTCTGTTTTATTTGTTTGGATCACAATGACAGAGATGTAAAATATCCTTCTGTTATGCTGGCTTTGCCTTCTATCAGCTTCTTTCTAATTTGTTTTCTGATATTGAATTGATCTCAGGCCTTTCCTCTATCCCATTAATATGACTTTTAGCTCTTTCTTGCTCTTCCTAATCTATCAAGTAGAGGAGTAATGGTTCTAATGCTGTCATCACGGTCTCGGTTTCTCTTTGTACCTACTTCTGTTGCTTTAGGGGCTTTCATTTTTTCCCCCTTCATATTGCCACTAAGTCCTTGCACACAATGGGTCAATGTAAGACCGTCTCTTTAGCTCTTAGCAATATGTTTTCTTTCCAAGTAAGATTTTTCTGTCTCTCTTGTAGTTCATGTCACTTTTCTTCCCTGTATTTTCGTTGTGCTTGTATATAACTGCAATGCCATTTCTTTTCATTTCGCTTGTGCTTAACACGTTTCGGCTGCTCTGGAAGCGTGTCTGTGAATTCTCCAGGATCCGGTCTCCATGAGACCTCTCCTCCTTGTC
Source organism: Paguma larvata (assembly GCA_030068075.1). Classification (NCBI taxonomy): domain Eukaryota; kingdom Metazoa; phylum Chordata; class Mammalia; order Carnivora; family Viverridae; genus Paguma; species Paguma larvata. The sequence goes on from CM057829.1 coordinate 71,605,400, forward strand.
TTTCTCTCTCAGAGCTGCCCTCTTAGACCTGGATGTTGCTAGCACTTACTTTTTTCCTAGTCCCAGGTCATGAGAGTAGGGATGGTGGAACTTTGGCTCTGCTTTTTCTTCTCTGATTTGGGCAAATTTCCTGTTTCACAGTCCACTCCATCTACCTGGGAACATGTTCTCTTCCTGAGCCCTTCAGACCACTCTTGTGTGGCTTGCGTGTGATGCCCTGAAGCTTATGCTTCCTGTAGAGAGGTTGTTTAGATTATTTATTTTCTTGTTTTGCATCCACGTCCACATTTCTCTCAGCCCTTGTGAGTGCATTCACCCTCCACCACCCCCCTCCCCGCGCCGCACCCCCCCCCCCCAGTCAGGATAGGGAAAGGTAACACTTCCTGTGCGGTGTAGCCCCATTAACAGGTCAACTGGGGGCCAAAAGGGGTTTTACCTTCTGCTTCATCTCTCAAATTTTGGCTCTTGTGACAGTTTTTATATTTTTCTCATTTATCCGCTCTTTTGTCTTCATTTCTGCAGTGTTTTGCCAGAGGTCTTGAGCACCCCCTGTTCTTTCCTCTCCAGCTGGGAGGGGGCAGAACGGCGCTCCCTGGAAGTTTTCTCTTCCTCCGTGGGTTTCTCTGGTGGAGATGTTTGCCAAGTGCTCCCTTGACTTTCTCCCCAGCAGCCAGCTCTCCCAGCGTCCTCTCTAATTTTAGAAATATTAGTAACAATTGTGAGGACTTACTTGAATCATCTACTTTCCCTACCATTTCTTCTGAGAGATGCAGATAAGGTTAAAAGACTTCCTGGAGCAAATAAGCATCTTTTATTTATTTGCTCAGCCACCTCTTTTCAAAGTTTATGTCATGTATTTTTGTTCCTTTCATCAGGCATTGGAGTGGGCAGATTCTCTCATTGTCTACTCCCCTTACTGGGAGGTCCAAACTATTTTGCCTTTTTTTCCATTCTTTTTCTCCTTTTTAAGAAGGTGGGCCGATATATGTGTATTTTTAAAAATTTCCTACCATGGACATGTGTTTCTCTAGCTGTTTCGAAAATTAAAAGTATTATGTTCAAACAGATTTTATATCATTTATTTAAAGTTGTTATAACTACGTTTGTGACACATTAGACCACAGTTTCTTTTTTGAGCTGCTTCCATCAGTTTTGCGACCAGAGTTGTACTTGTTTTATATCAGGACATGGGAAGTTGATATATTTTTGTGGATTCTGAAAAATTTAAATAGCATAGGACTCCTTTATTTCTTGAAGGTTTTGTTGAATTTATTCATGTATCTAGCTGGTCCTCCTCACCATTTCAGGGGTACATTCTCATAACTATTCATTATTTATCATGGTTATCAGTTTATTTTTGCTTCTTGAATTAATTTTGGTAACTTCCTAGAATGTTACACATTTTATCCAGATTTTTCTTGTTTGACATCTCTAATTTTTGTAATTTTTTGATCTGTGTTTATAGAGCATTTCTCATATCTTCCATATATATTTGTAATTCCTCTTTTGAATTATTTTATGTTCCAGAATTACTTTTTTCTGACCTTCCTGAATAACAAAAGCTTGGATTTCTTTATCAAGCTTAGTCTCCCTGTTTTCTAATACATTAATTTTCGTCTTTATTTATTAATTTGAATTTGTATACAGTAGACTACCTTTCCCCACATTTTAGCTGGGGAAAAATTTTATATCTTTTTATCCCAGAAAAACTTACAGATTTTCACCATCATCTTTTAACTTTTGATATTTTAGAGGGCAAATATGAGGCTAGTCTTGTTTTCATGCTTTCGTATGTGACATGTATATTTTCTACCTAGGTTCTTATTTCTAAAGTGAAAAAAGGGAGGGGGATGATATATCATTGCTTGTCTCATCCTGACAGTCTTTTTTCAGTTCAGGAAAGTTTTGTTGTGTAATATCTTTGGTTATTGTTTTTGTTCACTTGCTTTTCTTCTGAGTAGCAATTATTCGAATGTTGGCTGCACAGTCTTCTTTCCTCCTTATCATTCCTCTCTTTTCCCCCTCATTTTCTACATTCTGGGATTTTTTTTTTTTTTAAGCTCAGTCAATATGAAAATGGCTAACTTGTCCAAAGTCACTGAAACGGTTATTCTAGGATGTAGGGCCAGTTTCATCTGATATGAACTTATAATTTGAGTTTCTTTCTTTTTTTTAGTGTTTGTTTGTTTTTGAGAGAGAGAGAGAGAGACAGAGTGTGAGCAGGAGAGAGGCAGAAAGAGAGGGAAATAGAGAATCCGAAGCAGGTCCAGGCTCTGAGCTGTCAGCACAGAGCCCATCATAGGGCTTGAACTCACGGACCATGAGATCATGGCCTAAGCCCAACTCGGACGCTTAACCAACTGAGCCGTTCAGGTGCCCTTACTATTTCAAATTTCCAATATATAGTCTACTACTTACCACTACCAATGTGGTTTAAATTTTCCTATGGATTATTTGTAAATTTTTTGAAGTTCCACTTGCTTCTTTATTTTTCTTGCATCCTGAAATTTTTACAGCTTACCTTTTGTACTTCTTATAGCTTTCCGTGTCATAGAGCCCACCTTCTTTGTATTATCTAGAGAATTCCATCCAGAAAAATAATAGCACCACCAAAAACAACAGCAATAAAATAAAAATTACAACATCAAAGAAAGAAAAAAGGCCAGATGAATTTGGTTTATTTTCTCAGGTATTTTTTTCTGTCCTACAGCACATGATTGTCAGAGACGAGCTCTTCTTCCATGTTTTCAGACTGAAGATCCTTTATTTTCCTCCTACAGTATTGGTTTTAGGTCTACAAGATTGTTTTTTGGTCCTGGTACCCATTCTAATTTCTAGATTGCAGGAAGCTTTCACCTAGAGTAATCTGTGTCCTGTAGTTTGCATTTTCTTTTATCTATACAGTCTGATTATTTGCAAGAACTCTATTTTGCAGGGTTCAATTGCCATTAGGATAGCCTCTGCCCTATGGTTTGCTTGGCTTGCATGATGGTTCCCATTACTGCCCTCTTGTCTTCTGGGGGGTGCTGTTTGAACAAATGTAGATAGATTAATGGGAACTTGACTGTGAGTAAGAAACAGCACACTCATGGTAGAAGATTGGTAGTCCAGCATCATGACCATGTGGCTGGCCAGAGAAAGGAAGGACATGAAAGGAACCCGCTAGGCTGAATCAGCTCCATTTAAGGAACCTTCTTGAAGTCTCATAAACACTTTCAATATATGTCATGGACATAAGTTAGTCCCATCTCTGGCCCCCACACCCCCAGGTGTCAGGGTAGCTGGGAATGTAGTTTTCTATCTTGAGTTCTGAGAAGGATAGGTCGGGCACAGTGTGGGAGGACAGATGTTTGTGTGGGTTACTGGCAGTCTTGGTCACCGCATGGGTCTCTATGAGTCTGAGCTGACTGTAGAAGTGATTAAAAAGTGTTCCGTTATTAACCATAAGCCGCAGAAAGGGCCAGCATGGTCACACGTACCATTTCTTCTCAGCCTTGCTTATATCCCTTACATTGTGTTCAAACTTATTTCTTCCTCCATCGTCAATGTTTCATGGAGCATGCATTGTGGGAAAGATGACACAAAGTGCTAAGGTCTCACAGCAAGTGTCTCATCTTTCTACCTCCTCCCTTTTGCAGGCCAGGTTGTTTACTCTCTTGGGGACAATGACGAGCAGATTAATCATACAGCGGTTAGTCAGACTTGGTTCCCTGATCTCATGTCCCCCCTGCCCACAACCACTACTTATCACAGAGTCCTGGAGCTCCACCTTTGTCTTTCCTGCCGCTACCAGGATTAATCTCCCAAACACATCTTCCTCTTGCTTCCCACTCTGTTTCTACTAATCACATTAATATCATCAACAGTGATGACTAACACTTTTATTGTGCTTTACTTCCTACAAAGTGCTTACTCCTACTTTTATTTCATTTGCACTTTAAAATCTTCCTATAGTCTCTTTTCTTAAATCTTCACCAGGACAAATGTTTTAGACGTTAGTGATTAAACAAATCTGTGTGGGTAGGTGGTGGAATCCTAACTGAACCCAGACCCCTAACCCCGAATCTCATGGTCTTTCTACCACATGGTGGTATGAGTTGTAGCTCTTATGCATTGCTCTCAGCAGGGGCAGCTCAAGTGGTAAAATGTCCTGGATAGCGGTACATAGAGAAAGTAGCCCATAAGGTGCAACTAACTGAAATAGAGACCCTGGAGTCCATATAGGTAGAGAGAATCTTTGCTACAAAGTAAGAATAAACAGGTGCGCCTGGGCGGCTCAGTCAGTTAAGTGTCAGACTCCTGATTTTGGCTCAGGTCATGATCTCATGGTTTGTGGGATTGAGCCCCACGCTGGGCTCTGTGCTGACAGCACGGAACCTATTTGGGATTCTCTACCTCTCTCTCTGTCCCTTCCCTGCTTCTATGCTCTCTCTCTCTCTTAAAATAAAGAAACATTAAAAAAAAAAAAAGAATGAACAATAATAGTTCCCAGATATCCATGCTTAAGGACACATGGGCTGTAAAATATTTTTTTTTTCCTCTTACCAAATATTCCTCAAACTGGACAATCCTAACAGGACAAACATTGCAGAGGTTAACAAATAATGAACAGCTGCAATAGCAAATCCTCTCTTCCTCTGGAGTGTTTTATCAGAGCTGTGTGCTCCTGGCTTAGTGCTAACTGCTTCACCAAGGGAAGCAATCCATGGGTGGAAGCAACCATGCAGATCAGACGATTACAGTTCTTTCCAGTGGATCAGGGTCTCATGGAATGGCCTCAGATAAAAGAGGAAGCTGCAGGCAGAAACCCATGAATTCTCGTGGCTGGCTGAAACAGAAAGGCAAATAGGTGGTAGCAATGTCATGATAATTTTTCCCAAGGGAAAGTCAAGTTAGACTGCTTTTTAGTGAATGTGAGAAGCACAGCGCACACTAGTTCAGATTAAGTTTTTAACTTCTAAGCTTGGGTTCCTCAGGTTATTTCTTGACTTTTTAAGAAAATCTCTGAAATCTGTAACACATCATATTATTCAAGTTTCTATTTCACTTTAGCCACCATGCCGGCCATATTCAGACATAAACATAATTGCCTAATTTAGCTTCAGTCCAGTGCATTCAACATTTCTTCAGGAATTTATGATTTTACTACTATGAACAGGCAGTGGTAGGGTGGATGGTTGCAAAGAAGACGTCTGGTCTCTCATGAAAATATATAACCTCGTAAGGGTCCCTTGTATTTGATCCCTGTGCCGTCTGCTCTTTTGTAGGATGTGGCATTTGATCGTTAGTGTGATTTGTACAGACTAAAGATAATAGAGCAGGGTAACTTTTAAGATAATACGATACTTATTTCTGTTATGCATTCATTTATTTATCCATTCACTCAGTCATTCAAAAGATATTTACTGAGGTCATTTACTATGTGCCAAGCACTGTTCTACGAGCTCGGAATACAACAATGGACAAGACAGTCACAAATGCTGTCTTTAAGAAAATAATGCCTGAGGGATGCTCAGTACCTCAGGAATAGCCAAGAGGAAAGAAGAAATAGACATCACATCTTTGTTTTCCATAAACTTGAACCAAGTTCAAGAAGTTCAAACAAGAGGCCTCCTATACATTGGTCCAAATATGTGCATCGTTGGCCTCTACAGTTAGAAAATTAATATTAATGTCTTCAGGGTTCACTCCAGTGCACAACACTCTCCATTGCTATTTATTGTAAATACCTGACCTACTTCTTTTATTTACTTTATTCTTGTGGTCCCCGAAGGTGCTGGAATCTCAGACATTTGGACTTAAAAATCCTTAAAATTTAGAAAGTTGTAAAGGAAGTAAAAAAGAGAGAAGGCTTCTTGGAACTCAGAGACATGTAGGTATAGATAGATGTGGGGAGCTCTGGGGTTTGTTGTCAACACACACTGGGAAGAGATCACCCTCCCACCCAAGGGATGGAGAGAAGTGGGCAGTGGATCCCAGAGAAGTGGATAATTTTGCCTTCTAGGAGGGAGTAGCAAGAAAGCAGGGGAGAGTTGCTCTGTAGGGCCTTTGGTCATACTTACTCATTTGTAGAAAGGTTACAGAGATTCTCATGGTAATGGCGTTACAAGGAAACAGCAGATCCTGGATATGGAACAAGATCCATGACATCCCAACTATGATTTATATGGATCGAGGACCAATATTTGATGACCAGTACTAAACTCTGTGTCATGCCTGGGCCTGGCTGTGGTCCTTGAACTTTCAGTATCACAGCCTTTGGGTCAGGAGGGCACCTTACACATAACTGAGATCACATTTTTCCCAGCTGGCATATCACTTGGATTTGGCAATGAAGTTAAGTACTGGATAGTCAAGAACATGGTATTTTCTGTACACTGCAGTCAGTGGACTGAGATTCGTATGGGTTTTGCTTGCATATATAAGGGAGCTTCCATCACTTCCCCTTAGAGGGGAGGTGAGGAGGGCTGGAAGATGATCGTATTTATGGTGCAGGATAATTTTCCTTGTCATCAGTCTTAGTTGCTGTCATTTATGAAGGGCTTGGTGTGTGAACTCTTTTTTTCTCTTGTAAGTTAAAAAATTTTTTAAATTTATATTTTAGTTAATATACAGTGCACTATTGGTTTCAAAAGTAGAATTCAGTGATTCATCACTGACATATAACACACAGTGCTCATCACAAATGCCCTCAATACTCATCACTCATCTAGCCCATCTCCCACCCACTTCCCTCCATCAACCCTCAGTTTGTTCTCTATTGTTGAGTCTCTTGTGGTTTGTTTTCTTCTATTTTCTCTCCCTTCCTATGTGTTCATCTGTTTTGTTTCTTAAATTCCACATATGAATGAAATAATATGATTTTTGTCTTTCTCTGGCTTATTTCACTTAGCATAATACATTTTAGTTTCATCTATGTTGTTGCGAATGGCAAGATTTCATTTTTTATGGCTAAGTAATATTCTATTGTGTGTGTATGTATATATATATATCACATCTTCTTTATCCAATCATAAGTCAATGGAAATTCAGGCTCTCTCCATAGTTTGGCTATTGTCGATAATGCTGCTATAAACATTGGGGTACATGTACCCCTTCAAATCTGTATTTTTGTATCCTTTGGGTAATTACCTAATAGTGCAATTGCTGGATCATAGGGTAGTGCTATTTTTAACTTTTTGGGGAGTCTCCATACTATCTTCTAGAGTGGTTACACCAGTTTGCATTCCCACCAACAGAGTAAGAAGGTTCCCCTTTCCCTGCATTGTCACCAACATCTGTTGTTTCCTGTGTTGTTAATTTTAGCCTTTCTGACAAGTGAGAGGTGGTATCTCATTGTGGTTTAGATTTGTCTTTCCCCAATGATAAATGATGTTGAGCGTCTTTTTATGTGCCTGTTAGCCACCTGGGTGTCTGAAAAAGTGTCTATTCATGTCTTCTGCCCATTTCTTAGTTGGATTGTTTATTTTTGGGTGCTGAGTTTTATAAGTTCTTTACAGATTTTGGACACGAACCTTTTATCAGATATGTCATTTACAAATATCTTCTCCATTCCATAGGCTACTTTTTAGTTTTATCAATTGTTTCCTTCACTGAGCAGAAGCTTTTTATCTTGATGAGGTCCCAACAATTTATTTTTGCTTTTGTTTCCCTTGGATGTTCTTTCCTGCTTTTTTGAAGATTAGTTGACCATATAGTGGGATTTCTGTTCCATTACATTGATCTATGTGTCTGTTTTTGTGCCAGTACCATACTGTCTTGATGAATATAGCTTTGTAGTATAGCTTGAAATCCAGAATTGTGATGCCTCCAGTTTTGTTTTGTTTTTCTTTTTCAGGATTGCTTTGACCATTTGGAGTCTTCTGTGGTTCCCTATAAATTTTAGGACTGTTTGTTCTGGCTCTGTGAAGAATGTTGGTAGTATTTTTTTTAAATAATTTATTTTCAAATTGGTTTCCATATAACACCCAGTGTTCATCCCAACAAGTGCCCTCTTCAATGCCCATCACTCACTCTCCCCCCTCCAACACTCCCCTCACCTTCAGTTTGTTCTTAGTCTTTGAGAATCTCTTATGTTTTGTCTCCCTCCCTCTCTGTGTCTTTTTTCTTTTCCCCTCTTTCCCTCCCCGTCAAGTCTCTCAAAATCCACCTATGCATGGAAACTTTACCAGATATGGTATCTGTCTTTCTCTGACTGACTTATTTCACTTAACATAATACCCTCCAGTTCCATCCGTATTGCTGCACATGGCCAGATTTCATTCTTTCTCATTGCCGCATAGTATTCCATTGTATATATGTACCACATCTTCTTTATCCATTTATCAATTGATGGGCACTTGGTCTCTTTCCATGATTTGGCTATTGTTGAAAGTGCTGCTATGAACATTGGGGTACACGTGCCCCTATGCATCAGCAATCCTGTGTCTCTTGGGTAGATTCCTAGCAGTGCTATTGCTGGGTCATGGGGTAGCTCTATTTTCATTGTTTTGAGGAACCTCCACACCATTTTCCAGAGCGGCTGCACTAGTTTGCATTGTGTTGGTGGTATTTTGATAAGGATTTCATTAAATGTGTAGATTGCTTTGGGTAGTATAGACATTTTAAGAATATTCTTCTAATCCATGAGTGTGGAACGGATTTCATTTCTTTGTGTAATCTTCAGTATCTTGCATAAGTCTTGTATAATTTTTGGAGTAGAGATCTTTTAGTTCTTTAGTTAGGTTTATGAAGTCAGTATTACCTTGATCGCAAAACCAGACAAAGGCCCCACTGAAAAGGAGAATTACAGGCCAATGTCCTGATGAATCTGGATGCAGAAGTTCTCAATGAGATACTAGCAAATTGAATTCAACAGTATATTAAAAGGATCATTCACCATGATCAAGTGAGCTTTATTCCTGGGCTGTAGGGCTGGTTCGGTGTTCACATATCAATCAACATGATATACCATGTTAATAAAAGAAAGGATAAGGACCATATGATCCTGTCTATAGATGCAGAAATAGCATTTGACAAAACACAACACCCATTCTTGATAGAAACCCCCAGCAAAGTGGGAATAGATGGAACATACCTCAACATCATAAAAGCCCTATATGAAAGACCCGCAGCTAATATTATCCTCAATGGGGGAAAACTGACAACCTCTCTCCTATGGTCAGAAACAAGACAAGGATGCCCACTCTCACCATTACTATTTAATGTAATACTGGAAGTCTTAACCTCAGCAGTCAGACAACAAAAAGAAATAAACAGCATATAAATCAGCAAGAAAGAAGTCAAACTTTCACTATTTGCAGATGACATGATACCCTATGTACAAAGCCCAAAAGACTCCACCAAAAAAATTGCTAAAACTAGTGCACGAATTCAGTAAAGTTGCAGGATATAAAATAAACATGCAGAAATCTGTTACATTTCTATACACCAGTGCTGAAGCAGCAGAGAAAGAAATCAAGGAATCAATCCCATTTACAATTGCACCAAAAACTATAAGATACCTAGAAATAAACCTCACTAAAGAGGTAAAAGATCTGTACTCCCTTTTAAGTTTTTTTTTTAACTTTTATTTATTTTCGAGAGAGAGAGAGAGAGAAAGAGACAGAGAGAGAATGTGAGTGGGGGAGGAACAGAGAGAGAAGGAGACATAGAATCCGAGGCAGGCTCCAGGCTGTCAGCACAGAGCCCTGACGCAGGGCTTGAACTCACGAACCTCAAGATCATGACCTGAGCTGAAGTCAGATTCTTAACCGACTCAACCACCCAGGCGCCCCTCCCTTATAAGTTTTTATCGCAGTTCTTTCCTTTTTCTGTTGTCTCCTTCATTTTCATATTCCTTTGTTCAGTTTGACCACATGGAGTATTTCTGAGACTGTAATTCTCCTTCACAGAATGACTGTTGGGAAACCCCTTCTTTCTCAGGCCTTGCAGGCTCGGCTCCATTCCGTGGCTCTTTCTCCCAGCTCCTGTGCTCACTGCCTCAGCAGAGCTGTCCTATGAACTGCTCTGTGCTGCTCCTGCTGAAGCTGCAGGTGTCTGAAATGCGGGCAGCAACCAGCAGACTCAGCTGCCCCTGGAAAGTTCTTAGAAATGCACATTTTCAGGCTGGACCCCAGACTCAGTGAATCAGAAAGCAGTGGGTGGGACCCAGGAGTCCCTCTGGGGGGCTCACTCCAGAGCTTGCTCAAGTCTGAGAATCTCTCCTGGACAAGGAAGTACTCGAAGAATGTGGTGTCCTGTGACAGGCCAGGGCAAGGGTGCCTGTGGGTGAGAGTGCAGCTGTCCTTTGTGAAAAACATACACACTCAAGCATACGATTAAATCTTCAAGTCTCCTGTATCAGCTGCAGCTAATTTCCTCTGCCCTTAAACCAACGTTTTGACCTGTGGGCAGCTTTTGGGAGAGGTCTAGAGATTTCGCTTAATTTTTAGTTCTCCTTGCCCCATTATCTTAGTTATTTATTGTTGTTTTTTTTTAAATCACATCCTAGGTATTTTCACTGATTTATACTGGACATTATTTGATCATGTTATTATTGGCCAAAATAGAGAGAGAAGGGGAGAGGGAGAGGGAGAGAGAGAGAAATATACAAAAAAGAAAAAGATTTGACTTTGCAGAAAGCATGTGGAAAGTTAGATGGAAATTCTTGTGTAAAGCGTTACAAGAATACTATAGATTTTCTACCGGTAATTATGCATGGTCTTTATGAAACTTTTCATAAAAACAAGTGTAGAAATATGAGATTAAAAAAAACTGAAAGCTGGACAAATTTAATATTTCCAGCAAGCAAGTTAACAATCAGCAAGACCTTTTTTTTTAAGCTTCTGTGTTTCCATAACATGAAAAGATTTGCTGCCTACTTGTTTGCATTTTCACTCAGCAGTCTAACATGAATGGAGTGCCTCATTTTTTCTCAGCCAGTCAAGTACTGATTTTGCATCACAAGGGGAAAATATAAGTGTAGGTCTTTCTAAGATGATCTCAGCCACAATGTTAGAAAATTGCTAAGTGTTAGAAATCTCAAGTACAGTATTGGCAGGAGCAAAGGTTCACGGTTTGTGATGCATAGTGTAAAATCCCTAGATTCTGTTTTTAATAATCAAACCAAATCAAAATGGTGGGGCTGTTTAAATCTCTATTAAAAAAACCCAGAAGCATCAAACCTCCTGGGTAATACATTTGACAGAGTGTCAACTATCAATATAGGTGATGAAGCAGGAATCCTGAACATTCCCAAAATTTAAAGTAAAATTCCCAGTGGGTCAATCACTAACTGTGAAAAAATCTGCTGCCTGAATTCCCCAAGAATACTGAATCTTATTTAAAAATGCATTTAGGATAGGAGTACCTCTTTAAGATTATGAAAACATTTCACTCCTATGTTACAGTCAGTTCATTTCTGAGTATGTACTTTTCCTTTGTGGCAGTAACCACCCACTCAGAGTCATTTCCATACTGACGTGAATTGTATTTCACTGATGTTGCTGTTATATATTATAGCATTCACTGGCTCTTGTCTTCTTCCTTCGTTGCCTTGAGGGAAGACACTATTTAGGCATCAAATTATTGCTTTAACACAAAGAATGAGGTTGTTGGTCAGGGGAAGTAAGAAAACTGATTAGCAGAATTGGTTTGTTCTGAAGCTGTTTGTTCAAAAGAAAGCCACGTAGAAATGTTCATGTTTCAATCAGGAAGAAAGTAAATGTTGTTCGTGTGTAAATGAAGATACTAAAGGAAAAATGAGGCATTTTAAAATGCAGAGCAATTACTTTTGGGGTTGTCTTCATGATAGTTGCTGATATGAATAATTATTTATTAGATGTTAAATCAGATCAGGTTTCCAATTTGACATTCTCTTTACTCTCCTCTTCCTCCTTCTCTTCCCTGCTGTTCCCTCTTCCCTCCCACCTCCCACTACTTTGTCATCACTATATTTATTTAAAGGATGTGTGCATCATTAAATTCAACAGATATTTTTCACTCTAGGTGAATAACTGAGGCTGATACAGAGATATGAAGAGAAAGTAGAATGGGCCCCTGTGGATAAACAGAAGTGGAGTGCTCGAGGAGCTAACAATTCAGTGGTGACACAGACATGGACGCAAAGCATTATACATAAGGCAGAATGTGCTATATAAAGCTATAAACATAGTTTAGTTTATAGCCGGGTGCATCATTGCCCAGTACAAGAGGGAATTCATACTTGTTTCTATAGAAGAGATAGCTTTGAGCTGGTAGATAATATTTGAGAAGTGAAGCTGGAAGGAAATGCCGTTCCACAGGAAGGTGATGGGGGGAAACATGGCTTAGGTGGGATGCATATATGCATATGTCATGAATTACAGTTATGGAAGAATCATTAATATAAGTTTAAAGACTCAGACTATAACAAAGGCTTAAATAATGGGGTGTAAAATACTAAGTGCTTGGCAGAATGCCTCAGATGTGGCAGGCTGGGGCCTGGGATGGTCTGTTACATGCTCCCACCCATCTCCTCATCCACCTCAGTGACAGTGGGCTATTCTAGTTGAGAAATATATTTTCTAACCTTGAAGCCAGAAAGCAGAGATGATAATAGGGTAGCGAGTTCTGGGAGCAGTGGGTTCTGTGAATCTGTCTGTGGAACACCAAAGCACCCCAAAATTTCAGGCCACAATTAACCAAATAATTGCTCAATCACTGTATATGCTCCATATATTACTTGTCCAGATTGGTTCAGTTCAGGTTTAACATTTTATAAGCAAAATGGGTTACTGAGGCAAACTTTAGAATTAAATATACTGGATATTTTGAAATCATGTAGACCCAACCTATATAAAAAGAATCCTGGCCCAGTGAGTTGGCTGGAATTATTGTTAAACAAAAGCCATAACACTTTGTCATGGGGTTGAATTTAGTTTTCCTACCACATTTTTTTTTTTCAAGTGAGTCACTAGAACAACATCCTGACCCTACAATATGTTACCAACGAAAGCAAATCTTTATTTTTCTCTGGTTTCTCTTTGCAGCCAAGCAAGTCTTTGGCTGTATTATATTCATCAGCAAGAAATCCCCAAATACCAAGAAGCATACCAGCATCTGCATGGGCCATGGTTTCAGGACAGATTTCAAATCCTGGAAGAGGGAATTAATCTCCTCTTCTTGGGCATGCTCTAAAGCAAAAAAATGATTTCACTGACCCATGTCAGACTTAACACTTTGTTTCTCAGAAACGGAAAGGGATCTCCAGCCGGTCTCATGTGTTGAGGATGGCTGCATACCGAGCATGAAACAGGAAATTGGCCTTTGCAGTGTGCAGAAATGAGTCTTTGGCCATGGTGTAGCCTTGTCTAAAACCCTTAAAGCTAGCGTTCCTGCTGAGGCTTACCCTGAGTGTTTACATGTCAAGATCAGATGGAACCTTCTCTCTTTTCCAAGTCAGCACTGCTGTCGTAAGAGGTCAGCAAACAGTGTTTACCTTTAGCAGGGGACATTGCCATGATCAAAACATTAGGTATGGATGTGGGACAGGTGGAGACCCATTTGTCATTCTCTAACAGTCTGTGTCTCCCTACACATAGTCATTGGTAGGGAAGTAGGAATTTTATTTGACTTAGATCCCCAATTGCAGCAACATGGTCTTCTCCACAGTGAGCCCCTAAACAGCTGCTTAGGACAAGGACAAGACTGACAGGAATGCCAGATGTGTTTGAACTCGGATAGGGTGTGGCTTTGCATGCATATCTACAATCCCTCGTGTAGCCAGAAGCAGCTTGCACAAGAGCAGATGTGGGCTTTTGTTGTATTTGAAACAATAGTTTTGTTCACCTCTGAATATAAAATAAGAAAATCTCTGAGTCCTAAGACTGAAGGAAGACATAAATTGTGATCATGTTTTCCATGCTTTAATATCTCCTGAACCAAGAGCCTAATGCCCCAAAATAGCTTATCATGGAAAAATGGTACATTATTTACACAGCATTTAAATATCTACTGTTTAAGTCAGATTAGCATTAAAACTCAGCATCTGGAGACAACATCCAAGAATATCCTAGGTTGTTTTTTTTTTTCTGACACTGTTATGTCACTATGTCTTTCAAACTTTCCTCACTGCCGAAAGAGATCTATGATGTTCTAGAGAAGATTTTTTTTCATTTTCCTACCTCTAGAAAGGAGATATTCTTTTTTTTTTTAATTTATTTTGAGAGAGAGAGAGAGGGAGAGAAGAGGGGAAGTACGGAGAAAGGGAGAGAGAGAGAATCCCAAGAAGGCTATGCACTGTCCCAAGAGAGAAGCCCAAGAAGGCTATGCAGAGCCTGATGGGGAACTCAAACTCACAAACTGTGAGGTCATGACTTGAGCTGAAATCAAGAATCAGAGTCTTAATCGGCTGAGCCAGCCACATGCCCCTAGAAAAGAGATATTAAAAAAAAGGTTGTTTATTTTTATCTTTGAGAGGGAGACAATATGAGTGGGAAGGGGGCAGAGAGAGAGGGAGACAGAATCTGAAGCAGGCTCCAGGTTCTGAGCTGTCAGCACAGAGCCTGACGCAGGGCTCAAACTCACAAATCGTGAGATCATGACCTCAGCTGAAGTTGGACACTCAACCGATTGAGCTACCCAGCCACCCGATAGGGAGAGAAGTCTCTTTGGTTGGTACTCTTCTACAATGACTAGATCTAGATTCTCAAGTTCCACAAAAATCAAGGTGTCCTTCATGCTTTGTTTCCCGATACTTTAGTATAAAGCTCTGTTGCTCCAATGAGATCCTGGTTCAATCACTTACTGATTGTGTGAACATGGTCAACTTATTGCTGGGAGATAGTTCTCCATGGTTCTCTTGTGTGTCTTCATACACAAGACTTCATACACAAGTGCCTTTCAAGCAGAGGTACTGACTGCCTTTGTTTCAGACTTTGTTTCAAGCATGTTTGTATAGTGACTAACCTCTGAAGATGAAGACAGTGTTTCCTTCCAGAGCAAAGGGCAGGCATGCTTAGTGTCCATTACAAAAATTCTTATAACACAAACTGTAAAAATTCCTATAACACATTATAACTTTCCTCTAACTCAATCTGTGCATGTGCAGGTGTTATCTGACTCTCTTTGTGTGCTCTGTGGGAATTAGGATTCAGGAAATCGGCAAAAGAAAATGCTGATACTCTGGCTACTGCTAGTGCTGTGAATATGTCCTTTGTCTCTGATCAGGGGTTTCATGTCTTCCTCAAGCCTCAATGGGACAATGGAAAGATAGTTTGTTAGCTTCCATGTATGGTAAAATTAATACTTATTAAACAGTATTAATCCTCAGTATCCTCACCTATAAACTAGACTTTACAAATAGTACTGACATCCTTGTAGTAAGGACAATGAGCTCAGTACTATTCATATACTAGGCCCACAATCAATATTTGAAATGTTATTATTTAAGTGATATTTTCACCTCCTACCTTAAAGAAACCAATTCTTAGGTGTAGTCTTATTTTGAAAGAAAACTTCTGTTGTGAAAGATTCTGTTAAGAAACATACTTTTTTCAATTTATCTCTCCCTCAATGTAGTTCTTCTGAGAGTCATTTTCTTTTATCTGTAAGAATCATACTTTCTCTTCTCTTTTTTTTTTTTTTGCAGTACAATTTTATATAAAATCTTGAATGAGTCTAATGTATAAGCTTCCATTCAAAACCAAAAACAAAGTTTCCTTTATTTGTTCCCATGGAAAATACAAGGGGAAAGGAAACTTATAGAACAACTTTCTTAGCTTAATTTGGCTTATGATTAAAAATTTAATTTTAAAAAATCCTCTCTTTATTCCTCAAGAATACCAGGTGAAAGCACAGTGGAGAAGCTCGTTTCAATTGAACATGTCAGCCTGACCATGTGAGACCCTAAGCCTAATATGTAGGTTTATTGCTGCCCTTGGTACATGAAAACAGAGGACATTTAAGTTGTAGATATAATTATGTTACTTTTTTTAACTTTATTTATTTTGAGAGAGAGAGAGAGAGAGAGAGAGAGAGAGAGAAAGCACGAGTTGAAGAGGGGCAGAGAGAGAGAAAGAGAGAGAATCCCAAGCAGTGCAGAGCCTGATGTGGGTCTCAAAGCCACCATGAGATCATGACCTGAGTCAAAGTCAGACCCTTAACCAACTGAGCCACCCAAGTGCTCCTTTGTTACTGTTTTTTTTTTTTTTTTTTTTTTTAAAGCTCCTCTTCCTTAAATCCTTTTTACCTATAGAGAGAAGTCATAGTTGTTTAGCCTGGTTTTATAGTCCCTTCTGATCTGTCCAGCTTTACCTTCAGTACTTCTGTTTCAGTTCCTTTACTTCTTCATAGGTCCTTGAACTCTGTATGCTGTTCCCCTCTCTGTACATTTTAGACGTATCTTTCTATCTGGTATGTCATTCCCTTCTTTCAATTTAACACACAATCCATTCATCCTTTAAGGGTCGGCTCAGGTTTCCCTTTTTCTGGGAGCCGTCCTGGCTTTATCCAAGTAGAATTGGCTTTATCTTTTCTTTGTCTGGCCCTTGCTTTAGTTAATATCTCTATTCTTACCTTAAAGAATTGATCTGTCTATATTAATTGAGCTATGGTCTGTTTCACCTAACTGCTTGAGGGTAGAGATTGTCACTCTTTTTTTATGTCTTCTTTGACATGCACATGGTAGATTCTTTTAGTTTTTTTCTTAAGTTTTTATTTATTTATTAGAGAGAGAGAGAGAGAGAGAGAGCGCACATGCAAGCAGGGGAGGAGCAGAGAGAGAGGGAAAGAGAGAATCCCAAGCATGCCCTCCCCTGCCAGCATGGAGATCAATGTGGGGCTTGAACCCACGAACCATGAGATCATGGCCTGAGCCTGAGCTGAAAGCAAGAGTCAGATGCTTAACTGACTGAGCCATCCAGTCAATGGGGCGTAGAATGGGACTGGTCTGCTTTTCTGAGATTTAAGTCATGGAATTTGTCTTATTGGCACTTGGTTAACCTCAGCGGTTCTCAACATTGGTTGTGCAATGGAATCACATGGAGAGCTTTGAAAAATACCAGTTTTGTGAGCTCAGGTACTTCGATGGTAGCATCCACACTCCATCAATTAAGTTATTTGGTTTTCACTGGAGTCCAGGGCTTTTTAATAATAATACTATAATAATAATAATAATAATAATAATAATAATAAGCACTTATATAGCTCTTACTGTATATTGTACTCTTTCAGGCACTGTTTTAAACACTGTATTTACATTAATTTATAAGAATTTTTTTTGAAAGTCAACATTGAGAACCACTACAGTCTTGCTTAATGGCAAGAAAATATGATCACTGAGGTTGAAATAAGAGAATGATACCTAATGATAGAACTAAGCTGGATTCTTTTAGCAGAGCCCATATTTTTTGTTTATTTATTTGTTTTTGTTTTAAATTAAATAAAGGAGTGAAGAAGTAATTTCAGTGTGTACAGTGTGATGAGTTGTGGTTAGACCAGAAAACATTTTCAGGGACTGCAGGAAGAATTCCCATTGCTGAAGAAGTTAAACATTAAGAGTCACTTTTCCAGTTTAAGGTCCAGTTCTCATGAGACAACACTTTATTAACCAATTTGCCATAAAAATTTGTCTTTGCTCACTGGAGCTTTTCACTTTTAAAATGGTGACGCTAATTTAATTTGACATCTTTGCCGTTATTTAAAAGAAATGTAACATCTGGAAAAAAAGACTATGATGGTTTAAGTAAAGTGATGCTACACGTTTACAAAAAAGTGAGCCTAGGATAGAATGGTCAGTTTTAGTATGAATACTAAGAACAGCAAGAGGGGGATATTTATGTATCATATTTAATTGTGAAAGGGACGCTTTCATACAAAACACCTTATGAAAATAGTTTGTTTTTCAGTAAAACATATTTTTCTAACTATCATAAAGAATACCTAATTACTAATATGGTATTGCTCAGAGCTTTCTTACTAGTCTTCTTGCTGCTTTTCTCTCTTTTCCCATCCATCCTTTCTGCCTGCCAGTTGTCTGTCATTGCAAACTCCAGGTGTGCATGGAGTGTTAACCTCAGTGAAGCCAAGCAGACTTGGCAGTGGATTTGGAATAAACCTGCCCATTTGGGTAGTGTATGGAGGAGGAGAAGAGTCTCGTAAAACTCAATGTCTACAGAGCGAGGTAGCATGGAGTATCAAAGACATTGGGTACCAAAGACAACCAACTCAGAGTAACTCAGATGGCCCAGAAGCTAGACGAGCATGACCACATGGGACCCACACAAAACAATACTGGACGATGTACCCAGGAAGTAGGAGAGAAGCACGTCTGCCTCAGCAGGTTGGGTTTTACTTCCTGTGGTGGATGGGGGTTCTTTCAGGGATCAGGTTCCACCCTAGTATGTTCTGAGGTGTCAGTAGATCTATGAATAAAGGAAGAAAAGCAGGGATTTATTACTAGAATTGAAAATAAGGTGGACAGGATATTAAAAATAAGACGACTGATTATTAGCCCTTGAGCATAAACTATGAAGCAGAAAGTTCGTAAAAATGAGTTGATCTTTAGGTATTAGAATCAGACATGAGTTCCTTAGGTGACCAGATTCCCCCTATAGGTTATAATGGACAAGTTGTTTAGATGTCAGTGGAAGGTGGATGCTATGTTTGAGATACAAAAAAAGCACATCTTCTTAACATTTAACTCTGATCTTTCTGATCCATTTTACTCTGTGACTCCCTATTGATCATAGAATAAGCCAACCTCAGTATTCTGACAGGCAAGTCCTTTTATAATCTGGCTTCAATTATTTTATATTCTTATTTCTTACTTATCATATCTTTTCCCTCCAACTCCTGCACCTATATCGCTTTGCATGTGGCCTATAGTTCCATAATCCAGATTAATTAAATATTCTTTTTCTTAATACAACCTTGATACTTTTCTCAAAATTTTCTCCTTCGTATCTACCCATCATGTCAAAACCATTCCTGAATACCAAATGTTGGCAGTTTTATTGCACTTTTTAAAAATTTTTTCCCACCTTTTCTGTTGGCATGGCTTTTTAAGCAAAGGCTCATGTTGGCCTCGTTCATCTTAATATTTTCCATCAAGCCCAATATAGTGGGACATACGAAAACACAAGTTTTAAAAGACCTGATTTATTGACCTAATGTTTTCACATTACATATATTTTTAAAATTACCTTAATTTATACATATTTTGAGTGTGTAATAAGACTTTGTAAAAAAGTATTTGTAGATTTTATGAGATTTGAAGAAAAAACTCATATTCTTCTTGAGTGAAATCCAAAGACATCAGTGGTTTAGGAACAATTCAGAAAAACCAGATTTCTTTTTTTTTTTTTTTAATTTTTTTTTACATTTATTTATTTTTGGGAGACAGAGACAGAGAGCATGAGCAGGGGAAGGGCAGAGAGAGAGGCAGACACAGAATCTGAAGCAGGCTCCATCAGCCCAGAGCCCGATGCGGGGCTCAAACTCACAGACCATAAGATCATGACCTGAGCCGAAGTCGGCTGCTTAACCGACTGAGCCATCCAGGCGCCCCCAGAAAAACCAGATTTCTAAAGAATTTCAGTATTAGTTGCATAGTACATGTTTGTATGTATATTGTATATTCATTCCATTATATAATACACAGACTTTTGTGTATGATTGGGTTTTCATGATGCTTAGAAAGGCAAAACCATGATGATATAATTTTTAATGAGCTTAGAAGACAAATGATTAGCTAGGATTAAAAAAATTCAATAATAGAACTAGACATTCCTTGAATGATTAGTTCAGCAGTTCCTGAATGATTGTATATAAATGAGAAGGGGTTGGTCAGTATTCACAACTTCCTCTCAATATTACAAGACCAGTAGCTGTCAAACAGGCATGATTCTGACTTGCTCCTCATGGGTATCTAACAATATCTGGAGACATTTAGGTTTTCACAGATGGTGTAAGTGCTACTGGTATCAGGTGGATGGAGGCCAGAGGTAAATATATATATATATATATAGTTCAATGAAAGTGTCAGCCATAGACATATATTCATTTCAAAACATATCCTAAAGTTGATTAAAGTAGAAATGACATAAAGCACAATTAAGGTGTAGAATAATGACCTTTCAGAGACTATGAGAATCCATAGTCTACACTGAAATGTAGGTTTTGACTTTTGCTTAATAGGTGAGTCTGATCTTCAGTCTGAGAAATAATTTAATAATGTAGAGGCTTTTCTGGTGTCATATAAGTTGTGATTGCTTTTGGATTGGTTTGGATTATCTGTGGTTAAGCTACATGTTTCTACAGTTTCACTGAGTTACAAATTTTGCTTTACGGAGTGATATTGGTAGGTGGAACCATTGATATAAGATGGCTAGACTGGTGAAACTTTGAAACTATTCTTTCGTTTTAAAAGCTTTGCATCACTTAGGGCTTTATACTTTGTATCAAACTACTTCTAACACAAATGATTTAAATAACGACTCCGCAAGGTGAGGTCAGCGTGTACTTCAAGGCCAGGGCAAAAGACTCTGCCATTTGTTTTCACTGTTTTGTTTGGCCTTGTCCATTAAACCAGATGGACAAGCAGAGCACATATGGTGTCTGAACTGGCTGGGCTCCCAGCAGGTCTGAGCTGAGAACTCTGTGGCCTGCTGCTGTGCTTTTATGTTTGAGTTCAAAATTCCCCTACTCATTTGTACAGGGGCAGAGGCCAGGCTCATCTAAACTCAGCAGGAAGCAGCCACTCTGAAATCCAGAATGCTCATCGAGGAGGAAAAGGCTTTTAGTGACAAAGGGCTTCTCCTCCATGGTCTGCTTCTCTCTTCCTTTGTACCACTGGGTTCCCTCTCTCGAGATTAGAGAATTCTGTGGGAACACAATTCCTGACTCAGGCTGGTGGGCAATTCCTATTTTAAATCCAGTAGGTCTATGAATAAAGGAAGAATTTTCTTCTGGCTAGCCATGTGGCTACTTCGAGAGAGAGAGAGAGAGAAGAGAGAGAGAGAGAGAGAGAGAGAGAGAGAGAGAGAGAGAGAGAGAGAGGGAGGGAGAGAGAGAATGCTATGCAGATTTGTAAAGATTAGGAAAACAAAGGCCACCTCTAGTCTTGACATTAGTAGCTCTGGTCCAAATGGGGGGTTTAGCCTGGGACCATTGTCCTGGGGTTGGTGTTGTAGAAATACTGGGGTATGATAGGGGTGAACCATCTCAGTGAGATGGTGTGGATCAGGTCACTACTATAACTTGTTTACTTTTGCTTCTGTTGGATTTGATGGTCCTGGTAACTTTCATTTCATTTTACACAGTGGTCCTGTATTTAGGAGGCTGTAGTGGTTTTATGAGCTCGTAAGGGGTTATGAACATGGACTTTGGAATCAAAAAGATTAGGCTTGACTCACAGTGTCCATCGTGTGTTAGCAGAGAAGACTTGAAAGTTTTTTAAGCCTCGAGTCTAAATTTCTGCATTTAAAAATTGATATAATAGTGCTTCTGTAAGTAGATCAAATGAGATGTTGTATTGTGTGGTAAGAGTATGTACTCTAGAGCCAGACTGCTTGGGCTTGAGTGCTGGCTGTGTCATTTGCTGGCCGGCTGACCTCAAATACAATGCTTTACCTTTTTGTGCTCTGTGGAGATAATAATAGGGTCAATTTAGAGGCTTGTTGTCAGGATTAAGAGACTATATGTGTAGAACACTCAGAACAATGTTAGGCATCTTGTAGTGCTTAATAACCATTAGCTAAATTATTATTGTGAGGGTGAACTTTTCTCATTGGCAGAGAAATCCTTTCATAAATGTGTATTTATTAAATACATGCATAGCATCTCTAAATATACAGGCACACCTCAGAGATATTGTGGGTTGGGTTCCAGACCACTGCAGTAAAACAAATATTACAACAGAGTAAGTCAAGTGAAGTTTTTGTTTCTAGGTGCATATAAAAGTTAGGCTTAAAGGATACTATAGTCTACTAATTATATAATGAACATATCTTAATTTAAAATTACTTTAAAAGTACTTTGTTGCTAAAAATGGTAACCATCATCTAGGCTTCATCAAGTCACAATCTTTTTGCTGGTGGAGGGTCTTGCCTTGATGTTGGTAGCTGCTGACTGATCAGAGAGGTGGTTGCTGAAGGTGGGGGTGGCTGTGGCAATTTCCGAAAATAGGACAACAGTGAGGTTTGCCACATCAATTGCCTCTTCTTTTCAAGAATGATTTCTCTGTAGCCTGTGATGTGTTTGATAGCAATTTATCCACAGTAGAACTTTCATCATTGGAGCCAATCCTCTCGAACCCTGGCACCGCTTTATCATCTACATTTATGTAACACACTCTAAATATTTTGTTGTTATTTCAACAATTTTCATAGCATCTTTACCAGGGGGAGATTTTATGTCAAGACATCACTTGGTTTGTTCATGCATCAGAACCAACTGCTCCTCCGTTCGAGTTTGATCATGCAATCACAGCAATTCAGTCACATCGTCAAGCTCCACTTTTTTTTTTTTAATGTTTATTTACTTTTTGACAGAGAGACAGAGTGTGAGCAGGGGAGGGGCAGAGAGAGACGGGAGACACAGAATCTGAAGCAGGCTCCAGGCCCTGAGCCGTCAGCACAGAGCCCGACACGGGGTTTGAACTCACAGACCGTGAGATCATGACCTGAGCCGAGTCAGTGCTTAACCGACTGAGCCACCCAGGTGCCCCTCCACTTCTAATTCTAGTTCTCTTGCTCTTTCCACCACATCTGAGTTACTTCCTCCCCTGAAGTCTTGAATCTTCGATTTGTAAAACAACGCGATATCTATGGAGTACAATAAAGCAAAGCACAATAAAGAGAAGCATAATAAAATGCAATATGCCTATACTGTATAGAAACAATTTTGAAAGCCCTAAAATATTGCAGTATTTGGGTAATTTCTCAGTTTTACACTCAGATGTGTAAATGGCCACTTGAGCAAGGTGTCTGTTTTTCGAATTGAGTAAAGTTTAAGAAAAGTGTACACACATCCACATGCACACACGTGTGACAGATGTAGATGAGAGTTGGGTCTAATGAAATGTAACAAGTAAAGAGAGCCTGTCACAAATCAGAGTGTTAGAAATCCTTGGCTCTAGATACCTCTGGGAATTGAAGGTCTGTTTGCCACAGCGATTCCAAATCATCTGATACACGACTGGCAAGTTACATTTTCTCCTTCATTGCCATTGTGCTTATCTGCTCCAGGAGGGACGCTCTCGCATCATGCTTCCCAAACCTCCATTTCCCCTTGAACCAGCTGTTCACTTTTAATTCTTTTCTTCGATACTTCTCTGGCTGGGAAGTCAAGGTCAGTCGTACCATGCATATTTTAAAAAACATCAAAAGGAAGACCTGTTTACTCTTATGCTATAGTCAGTCCTGACAAATTTGGGTTTCCAATCCACAGTAGGTACACTTTTTCATTGATATTCTGATAGATTATATAAAAAGATCACCTGTTCACTTCTGTGCATGTATTTTTTGAAATCTGTTTGTTGGGAAAGAGGAAAGAAGACATGCAAAATGGATTATGAAAACCAATATATTTCATATCGTGGTTGTGATAGTAAAGTTTCATTTGCAGATAAAATGAGCCATGTGTGGTTTAATTGATAAAAAATAATTTACTGAGAGATAGTGTATATACGATGGCTGAATATCTCTTTCTGGGTCTAATTGGGTTTTAGGTCTTAAAAGAAGCTCAAATGAACTGTAAAATGTTTCAAAGATTCTTTGTGTGAAACTAAGTTTTAGGAACATGTGAGTTAGAAGAATTTCATTTAAAGTTTAGCTGGTATATATTGCTTGCACTAACCTCTTCAGGCTTATAAGTTTTTTAAATCAAAATTAATATATAAAATGTTTTACCTTATTTTATAATACTGAATCAAAATGTTTTTGATTCTAAGTTTGTAGAAGTTTGGAAATTTTTCAAGTAAGTTGAGGCATCACAGTGAAATTCCAGGAGGGTCTGAGGAAGGGTCTTCAGAACTTCAAGACTTTTTTCAAACCAGAAGAGCATTTTTTTACATTGTACAAGTTTTCCGTTTCATTTGGCCTGGGCAGCTTCCTGCATGTCTTGTCATCACCACCATGTTAAATTTAGTCGTGTGTTCAGAAAATGGAGAGAAATGTTCACCACTGGCAGGTGAAAACAGGAAATAAAAATATTGACTCGGGATGTTCCCAGGACAATTAAACAGCTAATGAAAGGATTGTAGTTCCTAAGGCCACCATGAATAGGAAAGTGGGCATAAGTATCTCATTTGGCACCTGGTTGATTCCAGTTCATGATGCCTATAATTTCTGGCTATGTAAGTAATGTGGCAAAATAGCTTGTATTGCAGTAAAAAAAAAAAAATGGTGCCTCCTAAAGTGCTTATATTTTTAGGATCACAGCAGAATCTTCCCTTCTCCATTTCCCCTTTTTTGGAAACACCAGGGCTTTTTTTAGAAATGGCTAGTCTTTCATTTTGATTCAAGTTCTTTAAAAAAAAAAAGTTTATTTATTTATTTTGAAAGAGAGAGAGAGAGCGCATGGGAGATGGGCAGGAAGAGGAGAGAGACTCCCAAGCAGGCTCCACACTACCAGCACAAAGTCCAATGTGGGTCTCAATTCCTCGAACCATGAGATCCTGACCAGAACCAAAATCAAAAGTCAGATGCTTAACAGACTGAGCCACCCAGGCGCCCCCTTGATTCCAGTTGTAAAGAAAATGAATATACATCTAATCACCGATGACATTGTTTATCTGGAGGAGCAGACTCTTTGGATCTAATATGATCCCAAACTAGAATAGTTAGGTGTGGTGGTGACACTATCAAAAATTGATATATCATTTGTTCAGGTTCATGATAAATTATTTGGAAAAAATTTCTTTAAGAGAAAGCTATTTATCTAAGAATCATTTATCGAGGAGCTATCATGTATGAGGCGCTGTGTGTGAAAAGAGAGAAAAATAGCATTCACATTTTTATCTAGGAAAGTTAAGTTTGATGGAAATTACTGAGAGGTGATGACTTTTCCTTTCAGAGAAATATAAATGCAATTATCATTTTTTGTAGTGATTTTTAAGATTGATGGCAAAAATGCATCAGGCACTTGCTCTTAATGCATTTTGATTAAGGTATAAATCATTCAGACTGTGTCTCTTTTGTTTGCAAGTAGTGTTTGTTGACTCCCTTGCCTACAGATGACATCAGGGAAATAACTTTTATTATAAATCACATCTACTGGATTAGATGGGAGTTCTCATTGCCTGGGGAAGGAGGTGGGAGGAGATTTCAAAGGAAGTGAGAGAGTAAGTCTTAGAAGTTCTTGGAGGCTAGGAGTCTCATAGGGACAATAGAATTCTCCAGCACCTCCCCTTCCAGGATCCCACCAGATAAAGACATGTTTGGGAGCACGAGCCTGGAAGACTTCACTTGCCTCTTTCTTGGGGCCTGGGAAAATGACCGCAAACTCTGTGCGTGGTGACATTGTCAAGTACCAATATAATCAAGATAGCAGAATATTTGGCCCTCAAAAGGGGCAAGATTTATTTGGAAGCCAGTGGTCCCTGAAGAGTTTTCTTGGTTGTGGTGAGGGAATGCCAGGGAGGAAGTGGGTTGAGCTAGGTGGCTGCAGAGCAGGTGGCCACAGCAGACCCTCAGAGGATACTGGAGTGGAGGAATGATCATCCAGGAGGCCATCCACCAACCTGACTCCAAGTATCTTTATCCCCTTCCCATGACTGGATACCCTGGGGGAAGAGAAGGAAACAATTCAGAATTGACTGAATTTATCTCTCAGTTGACTAAGACTGGATACCTTGGGGGAAGAGAAAGAAACAATTCAGAATTGACTGAATTTATCTCTCAATTGACTAAGAAAAACTCTAAAGTGACTGAGGGAAAAAATCTTGGAGTTGACTTAGTCAAGTATCAGTCATCTAAACAACTAAATTCAATTATGGAGATATGTGTTATTTTATACATCTAAATTTCGTCAATGAAAAATATTGTGCTTACAAAGACTGCTATGATTTCAGTGAGTGTGCCCATATAAAATGATTTTGGAACATTTATTTGACATTAGGATCAGCTTCAGAGATAGGAGCATAAACTATTTTATAAAGTCCCCTTAATGGATCAATGAAGAGAAATAGGCAGTTGTCAATATGCTCAGAAATGTTATATAACTTATCAGTTGATTGGAAATATTTAAAGTGATTAATGTTTTGAGTAATAAATCACCAATATCAACAATATCACAAAAAAACTTCAAGACTTTGCTTGTCAGTTTCTAGAAATGATCACGGAAGAGAATAGATTCTGTTCTGTGGATGTATTTATAGTGTTTGGAGTTTTATGATATCCTAATTTTCTTCATAGGTATAAGATCAGTAAAGGAAATAAAGCTATATATTTTTAAATTAAATGCTTACTTTTTTTTTTGTATTTATAGCTTTTTAAAGTGTCCATATAATTTTAAGAACTTGATTTAAGGATGCATTCTCTCACATAACTTGGCAATCATCCATCTCCCAGAGTGCTTTGGAGACATCAAAGTTCTGAATGTGTCTAATACTTGGGTGGTTTTCCCCAATCACAGAATTACAATGATTACTGTAATGAATATTTTAGATCTTAAAGATTTATGTCTAGACAAGCTGTATGCTCTGAGACCTCAGCGATTTTGAGTTCTGGTTTGAATTTGTATAACCTATAGTAACTAATGATTATGTTGTGGAAGTTTGGCTAGGAGTTTGTAATGTGTCTGGTCTTTATCTTTCTGATGTTTGTCTCTTTTTTATCTAAGTCAGTTTTCAGATAAATTATTCTTGGTAGGTGTTATATTATATCTATTGCTGAAATCCCAAAGATTACTTCCTATAATTTTTATATTATTATTAATAAAGTTGCATATATTATCATAGGAAACCTAGGATGGATGGTGTTGCTAATAGCCTGGAATTGGAGCCTGAAAGGATTGGTTATGTAATAAAAAAAAACCCAAAAATTCATTTATGTATCTTTGACATATAACAAACTATGCATATTTCATAAAATTTGATATGTTCTATAATATGTATATACCTGTGAAGTCAACTACATTGAAGATAGTGAACATATTCATCATGTCCAAAAGTATCCTGTGCCTTTTGGTTATACCCCCTTACTGGAATTTCCCATCCTGTCTCTTCATCTCCAAAGATTGCATTGAATCTATAGATCAAGTTGGGAAGAACATCTTAGAATCTCTCTTCGTTTATTTAGATTTTTAATTTCTTTCATCAGAGTTTTGTACTAGTCCACATATAGGTTGTATACATATTTTGCTAGATTTGTACCTAAGCGTTTAGCTTTTTTGGGGTGTTAATGTAAATGACATTGTGTTGTTATTTTATTTAAAAATTTTTTAAATTTAATTTAAATTTAAACTGAAATAAGTTATTATAGTGTAATAATTTCAGGAATAGAATTTAGTGATTCACTTACATATAACACAGTGCTTATCCCAACAAGTGCCCTTTTTAATGGTCATCACCCAATTAGACCATCTATCTACCCAACGCCCTTCCAGAAACCCTCAGTTGTTCTCTGTAGTTAAGAGTCTATTCTGGTTTGCGTCCCTCTGTGTTTTTCTTTATTTTTTTATGTTTTTTTTTAATTTTTTTTTATTTTTGAGAGACAGAGAGAGCACAAGCAGGGGATGGGCAGAGAGAGAGGGAGACAGAATCCAAAGCAGTCTTCAGGCTCTAAACTATCAGCACAGAGCCTGATACGACACAGGGCTTGAACTCACAGACCATGAGATCATGACCTGAACCAAAGTTGGGTGCTTAACTGACTGAGCCACCCAAGTGCCCCTCCAGTCTTATTTTTATTTCCCTTCCGCTATGTTCATCTGTTTTCTTTCTTAAATTCCACATATGAGTGAAATCATATGATATTTGTCTTTCTTTGACTTATTTTGCTTAACATAATACACTCTAGTTCCATTGACATTGTTGCAAATGGCAAGGTTTCATTCTTTTTGATTATTGAGTACTATTCCATTGTGTGTGTATGTGTGCTCATGTGTGCGCGCGTGCACTTCTTTGTGTATATACCACATCTTTTTTATCCATTCATTGGCCAATGGACATTTGGACTTTTTGCATAATTTGGCTATTATCAATCATACTGCTATAAACATTGGGGTGCATGTGCCCCTTTCATTAAATTTTTTTGGTGTATTCATTTTTCAGAGAGAGAGACAGAGTGCAAGCAGGGGAGGGGGAGAGAAAGAGACACATACAGAATCTGAAGCAGGCTCCAGGCCCTGAGCTGTCAACCTAGAGCTTGATGTGGGACCCAAACCCATGAACTGTGAGATCATGACCTGAGCCAAAGTCGGACCTTTAACTGACTGAGCCACCCTGGTGCCCCTACATGTGCTCCTTTGTATCACCATTTTTGTGTATGTAGTAGCACATTTGGTGGGTTATAGGGTAGTTCTATTTTTAATTTTTTGAGGAATCTCATACTGTTTTCAGAGTGGCTACAGCAGTTTGCATTCCCACTAGCAGTGCAAAAGGGTTCCCCTTACTCTACATCGTTGCCAACATTCGTTGTTTCTTGAGTTGTTAATTTTAGCCACTCTGAGCAGTATGAGGTGGTATCTCAATGTGATTTTGACTTGTATTTCCCTGATGAGTGATATTGAGCATCTTTTCATGAGTCTGTTAGTCATCTGGATGTCTTCTTTAGAAAAGTGTCTATTCATGTCTGTTTCCCATTTCTTCACTGGATTGTTTGTTTTTTGGGTATTGAGTTTGATAAGTTCTTTATAGATTTTGATACTAACCCTTTATCTGATATGTCATGTACAAATATCTTCTCCCATTCCTTTGGTCGCCTTTTAGTTTTGCTGATTGTTTCCTTCACTGTGCAGAAGCTTTCCATTTTGATGAGGTCCCAATACTTCATTTTTGCTTTTGTTTCCCTTGCATTTGGACACATGTTAAGTAATAAGTTGCTACAGCTGAGGTCAAAGAGGTTGTTGCCTCTTTTATCCTGTAGGATTTTGGTGGTTTCCTGTCTTACATTTAGGTCTTTCATCCATTTTGAGTTTATCTTTGTGTATGGTGTAAGAAAGTGGTCCCAGGTTCATTCTTCTGCATGTCGCTGTCCAGTTTTCCCAACACCATTTGCTGAAGAGATTGTCTTTCAATGTCTGAAAATCAATCAATGTGATACATCACATTAATAAAAGAAAGGATAAAAAAAACCAGATGATCTTCTCAACAGAGGCCAGAAAAGCATTTGACAAAATATAGCATCTTTTCTTGGTGAAAACCCTCAAGAAAGTAGGGATAGAAGGAACATATCCCAGGATCATAAAGGGCATATATGAAAGAACCACAGCTAATATCATCCTCAACTGGGAAAAACTGAGAGCTTTCCCCCTAAGGTCAGGAGTAGACAAGGATGTCTCTTCTCACCACTGTTATTCAACATAGTGTTGGAAGTCCTAGCCTCTGTAATCAGACAATAAAAAGAAATAAAAGGCATCCAAATTGCCAAAGAGGAAGTCAGACTTTTACTCTTCACAGACAGGATACTCTATGTGGAAAACTCAAAAGACTCCACCAAAAAACTGCTAGAACTGATACATGAATTTGGCAGAGTTGCAGGATATAAAATCAGTGTACAGAAACCAGTTACATTAGTTTTTTTTTATTTAAAAGAAAGTTTTTAATGTTTATTTTTGAGAGAGAGAGAGAGAGAGAGAGAGAGAGAGTGTGAGTGGGGGAAGGGTAGAGGGAGAAGGGCACACAGAATTTCAAGCAGGCTTCAGGCTCCGAGCTGTTAGCACAGGGCCCAATGTGAGGCTCAAATTCACAAGCCATGAGATCATGACCTGAGTCAAAGACAGATGCTTAACTGACTGAACCACCCAGGCACCGCAGTTGCATTTCTACATGCCAGTAATGAAGTAGCAAAAAGAGAAATCAAGAAATGATCCCATTTACAATTGCACTGAAAGCCATGAAATACCTAGGAATAAACGTAACCAATGACATAAAAGATCTATACACTGAAAACTATGGAAAGGTTATGAAATAAATTGAAGAAAACACAATGAAATGGAAAACATTCTGTGCTCATGATTTGGAAGAACAAATAATGTTAAAATGTCAATACTACCCAAAGCAATCTACATATTCAATCCCTATCAGAATAACACCAGCATTCTTCACAGAGGTAGAATGAACAATCCTAAAATTTGTATGGAACCGGAAAACATCCCGAATATTCAAAGTAATGTTAAAAAAGAAAACTAAAGCTGGAGGCATCACAATTCAGACTTCAAACTGTATTACAAAATGATAATCATCGAGACACTATGGTACTGGCACACAAACAGACACATATCAGTGAAACAGAATAGAGAACCCAGAAATGGACCCACAAGTATAGACAACTAATCTTTGACAAAGCAGGAAAGAAATCCTTTGGAAAAATGACATTATGTCCTTAATGTAAAATTCCATTTGTTTATTTCTGGTATTTGACGACACTTGATATAATCAGTCTTCTTCATTTTAGCCAGTCCAATAGCAGTATCTCATTGTGGTTTTAATTTGCACTCCCTTAATGAGTGATAACATTGAACATCTTTTCTCATACTCACTTGTCGTATGCATATCTTCTTTCATGAAGTGTTTACTAAACTCTTTTGCCTATTTAAAAAAATTTACTTATAAAACTCAAGGGTCTCAGGGGTCAAGACCATCCATATGTTTGATGATTCACTAGAAATACAGGACTCAGAGTCAGCACTTCTCATGATTGTATTTTATTGCAGTGATCAACAATGGAAGAAAGATGCATCAGGCAGTCTGGAGGAATCCCAGTGCAGACTTCCAACATTTTCCCTTTTAAGATCACAAGTAACATACTCTCTCCTCTGTATATTTGCAGTGTTTTGGCCCAGGGAAGCTTGTTTGAAACTTAGAGACCAGAGTTTCTCTTTGGGGCTAGTCTTATAAGTACTCTCTGCCCACATGGCTAGCTGTATGACCAAATTCCAGAAGGCAAGTAGGTATTCATCATTAGTCACATTTTTTGTACAACCAGTCTAGGCAAGCTGGGACAGGAGGATATAGTACCCAATGTGTGCAAACAGTCTTATTGGCCAACCCTGGAATTAGATCCTTCTAAAGATACCAACCTCAGAAATAATGTGTTAATTCCTTCCTGATACACACACACACACACACACACACACACACACACACACACAATTTTCACCAAACACTCTGATTATTGTGGGATATCCAGGAAGAAGTAAGGATATGGTAAACTAGGAAAAGGTGTTGGATTGGGGGAAGTTACAAACATAAGAAACAGGCAATAAAACTTATGGGAATTCGATATTTGCCTTGGAGCCCTAAAGAGTGGAATTTGAATCAGACATAAATTTATATTATGGCAAGAAATCCAGTTTTCTAAAAGTAGAGCCTGATTTCACTGATGAAAAAATGAGTCTGGGAAGAGGGTGGGATTTATAGAAAAATTTCTTTAGGATAATTCTTTAGAATGGCTTGCAGCCCAGGGGACAAATTAGAGGCTAGGTAAAGAATGAATCCAACAGAAGGGGGTTACCAATCTGGTAGCATCTTAAGACCAGGGAAGAAATCTGGAATGGGCATGCTTTTTTCACCCAAGAAGGCGAGAAGGATTGACTTTGGAGGCATGAATCCCTCTATATTGAGCAGTGTTACTGCCTTGAATTTACACTGATTATGGATTACTAAGCAGCTTGCTTCGAATTCTCTGCCCTGCCCCTTTCCTTAAGAGGTTTTCTTGTGATGTAATAAACAATGACGTCTCCAACATTCTAATGGTAAAAAATACTTCTTATAAAGTTGTTTCTTCGAATATCCCTCAATATGAACCAGCGGTTTAGGAATGAGAATGGTGAATCTGTGTAAATTAATAATTCAGTCCAAGTGGGCAATGTACTATTGGTCTATCTTAATCCAAGGACAGATTTGGATTTACTTAATCACGCGAGAATGATGGCAGTTAAGAAAAATAGGTGTCCAAATTTAGGGACACCTCTTCTTAGCTGAGAAGATGTAAGTTTGCCCGTTGAAAGTAAGAGACAATTTTCAGAAGAATATTGGCAGATATAGTGAAATATACCTCGTCTTGAGATTATAATCACCACTTAATTTATAAAGTAGTTGGTTAAAAAATGAAAGGATCTAATACTAGAAAATTGTCTTTGATGAGGTAGTAGGTATTTAGATTGTGGGCCATTACCTATAGTTTGAACTGCTAAATTTTCCTAGGTCATATTATCAAATATCTAACTTGACCTTTATGAGAGAGATGTGTTTTGGCACCTGTGTCTTTTGTAACTGTGTTAAAAATCATTCAATCAAACAAAATAATTCTTATAAAACCTTTTAGCTGTAATGCAAATCATTGGCTGAGATAGCTTTATTATTGGAATCCTAACTCTTAAATATGACAATTTCTATTGGTGCCATTACCATTGAGGAGGTAAATGTGAGCTGTTGATGTTAAGTTTATTGTCCAAGGGTCATAAATGTAGCAAATTTTCTGTGGTTCCGGGCCCAGTTGCTTGAAGCCTTAAAACAAGGACATTACACGTTATGGTCTGAAAGACTATAAGAGCATATATAAAGGACATTATAGCTAATAATGGAAGCCAAAATATTAGGATATTTAGGAACTTCTGGGTGTTTTATAACCCTAAATCACAGTCCTGAAATATTTTCATATCACATTACAGAAAGAGAGAAAGTCATGCATCTACTCAGCATGCTGCCACTTAAGATACTATTTTCCTCTTTTTATTGGAGATATAGATGACTCACCGAATTCATTTAGTTTCATGACACAACTCAACACTTCTTGAAATCAATTATGGTAAAAGAAGACAAAGAAATGGCATTACCAGTGAGCAGCAACATTAGAGCCATATCTATGTGGGCACTAAGTGAGGTGAGGATCTGGTAATCACATGATTAATTTTCTCAGAGTAAATAACTACCCCACATCTTGATGATGAATATGGCAACGGTGGTGGTGGTGATGGTGACAACAACCATTTATTGAGTGCTTACCAGATATCAGGCATTGTTCTAAGCACTATTCTTGCATTAAGTAATTTGATCCTCAAGAACTCTAACAAGTATTATTTTTATCTCCATTTTTACAGACAAATGAATTGAAGAACAGAGAACTTAATAACTTGTTTGAGGTCACACACTGGTAGTGGTAGAGGTGTAATTCAACCCCAGGCTATTTAGTCTAGATACTCTCCTCTAAACCACTACTTCTTTTATGCAAAATCAACAAATCTGATGTACTTAGCTTTCCAACTACCTCAAATGATTGTCTTCAGACACGAGAAGTTTGGTAAAATGAGAAGCACTTTGAAATCTTGGACTATAGTAAACAATATAAGGATGGGCTATTTAACCAAAACCTTTTATTCAGAACTGATATACACACATATAGAGCATAATGGCAGATTTGCTTGATTTTATCAGTTTTTTTTTAATGTTTATTTAGTTTTGAGAAAGAGAGTATGAGCCAGGGAGGGTCAGAGAGAGAGATAAGACACAGACTCTGAAGCAGGCTCCAGGCTCTGAGCTGTCAGCACAGAACCTGACATGGGGCTCGAACTCATGAACTGTGAGATCATAACATCAGCCAAAGTTGGATGCCCAACTGACTGAGCCACCCAGGCACCCCAACGAGTTTGGTTTTATATTGAGACCTAATGATATTGCCATCTGCTTTCTCACGGAAGCCTAAAGTCAGGAAGATGATAGCCTACAGAGAATGTGTAGAGGTGCTGAAAAGGCTCTCTTGCTTCAAAAGGATCCCTAACACACCTCTCCTGGTGCTGGGAGCTGCTCCATTAGAGGCAGTGTAGTACAGGAAGGACTAATACAGAGATCAGCACCACTGTGGCTTGGTGTGGTATGGCAGTGGAAAGGAGAAGGAGGAGGATGGACTTGGCTTCAGTTCTTTGTAAATAAAGGTCTTCCCCACATCTAACAACCCGTTAGGTGAAGGTAATGCTTTTTAAACTGCATGACTTCTTAGGATTGATAATAAAACTAATCAGTAACATCTCCTGAGAATTAGTTAGATTCTTCCCCAGGTAAACATACTAGAGAAGGGGATGTATTAGAATTAGTGGTAGTTGGAATATGGGAAGGAGAGCAGAGAACAGTTACTGGGAAGAAGACTGTGGTGAGGGAAAAGTGGCAAGTGAGTGCTGTGGGTCTTCAGGTGGGTGCTCTAGATCTTCAACAGGGTGTCATACATCTGCAACAAGAGTCCTGTAGTGGAAAATAAGAAAGGAATGAGGTGAGGAAGCTATGATAAGAATACTACTTTCTTATTTCATATCATTGCTTTTGCCTGTCTTTATCATTGTTTCATTCCTGCCCCCCTTGTTGTACCCTGCAGTCTTTCGGTTATCTCAAAAAAGTTCTAAGAATCCCCTGACAACCTTTCCTCATTCATTAGTTCCCTTACCTCCTCATTTCATCATCCCCTGCCCATGCAAATCTTGTACTCTCTTTCCCACAATTTGTGATCAGACAAATACACGAGTTAAAGGGAAGGAACTGAGTGGTAGAAAGAACGGTATGTCAGAGACTATTGATCTTTTCACTTCATTATTTACTCCTTCCTCAGTGTAGAAGACTATCTTCTAGATCACTGTGTGAAAGTTCAGGAGTTGTAGCTTTAGGTTTCGAATAGGGAATCATGGATTCATACTTTTAGAGCGAAGTGTGACTGTAGTTCAGATCTTTTTCTAAAGGAAAAAGATAATGCAGATCCAAAGAACTGAGACTTTGCCAAGATGTGGCAAGCCTTCTGGTTCCTGGTAACGTGACATTTTCATTCCACTACCTCAAAATATTAGGTGTCTACCTGTTTGCATACCCTCAACCCTCAGCATACCCACTTATACTTACACACTCTCATTGGCTCTAAAACCAGTCCATGTGCCTGAGCTTTCGGTAATGAAAACAGCTTTCCTATTATTTTCCCTCAGAGTGGAGTAGAAGAGATACTTTAATCAGGCCTGTGATTTGTGAATAGCTTAAAAAGGTGGCTACCGTGTTGAGTATATCTAGTTTGTCCACGTATCTAAGCACTAGTCTAAAGACATTTATTACTCTGCAAGATGTCAAGATTCCTAAGTGGCACTAGAAGAGATTTCAGACTGGGAAATGGTTACCCTGGTTACATTCCATTATGCATAGTGAGAAGGTAAGGAGAGAAGGATTTGTGTTTGTATTTTATAAATATTAGAATTAACATCTTAACGACAGGGATTTTATCTGTCTTGTTCACTGGTGTATGTTAGCACTGTGGGCTCTGAGTCAATAATTGTTGACTGAAAAACATCAGCCTCACCATATGTCTTGATCGTTGTGGTAGAATTAGGCACTGAAAATATTGAGCCTTGTTTCTATCTTTATGAACTGGTTCCCTCCATCCTAACCTCCAACATATTTTCTGCTGTACATTATTAGAATTCATGAGGATATAATTAAGTCACTATTATTTCATTGATTACTTAGCAAAATCTGTATAGCTGCTTTTAATACCCATAAGTTCTGGTGGAAAACAAAATTAACATTGACACTGACTTCTTTAAGTGATATCTGGACTTGAATCAAAAATGTATATTTTTCAGTATCTCTGATCAACATATTGACAGATGCTTTTTGTCAATTTACTTGGCAAATAGGGTGTTTTTTCCCAGAAAGCTCTGCTTCTATTTTATAGTTTAGCTAACCAAAGGATAAAAAAGATTTTCTCTTATTTTTGACTTTTTTGAATTTTAGAAAAGGGGATGAACAGAGGAAGTTAGACTCATCCTTGTCGCTCTACGAAGATTATAAAAAAATTAGATTAGGGTGTGAGTTTACAATCAGAAAGTATGGTATATATTGCTGCCCCAAGCAAGATTGGAAAATTGTTTGGAAATTAGAAATTGGCAAAATAATTGGATTTCCTTGGCGTTAAAAGGCAGGCTTCTTCCAGCTGCTCTTTTAGAGATAAAGTAGACCAGTGATCCTATGTTAGATTTGACCAAATATTCCCTAATATATGTTTTCTTGTTTTGAACTAATTTAGACTAGAAGTGAGCAGACTTTGTCGTTTCAGTCTGATTTTATTTTAAATGTTGGAAATATCCAGAAAAATTGAAACAGCTATCAATTTATACCTTGTATTTTGGATATCTGATTATTCAATGAGATTTTGACCTATATTGAGTCTGAGTATAAACTTTATAATTTTTATTTTTGTTCATCAGTATTGTATATTTTTTGCAGGAAGGGAAAATTACCAAAAAAGAGACATTTTTCTTTTGTTGAGTCTTTCATTTTCTTTTAAAAAAAGGCTTTTTTGAGATATAATTCATAAAGCATATAACTCACCTATCTAAAGTATACTTTAATGGCTTTTAGTATATTTAGAGCATTGTCTCTCTATCACCATAATTTAAAAATTTTAGAGCATTTCATTATCCCCAAAAGAACCCCCACACTCTTATCGGTCACTCTCTGAACCCCACATCCCTCTGGCCCTAGGTAACCACTAACCTCTTTTCCGTCTTCATAGATTTGCCTATTCTGAATATTTCATATAAATGAAATTATACAGTATGTGGTCCTTTGTTACCGATTTCTTTCTCTTAGCATTGATTCCAAAGTTCACCCATGTTTCAAGTATCAGGACCTCATTTCTTTTTATTACTAAATAATATTGCAATGTGTGGTTATGCCACATTTAATTTATTCGTTTTTCAGTTGATGGACATTTAAGTTGATCCCACTTTTTGACTGTTATGAATAATACTGCTATGAACATTCACATACAATTTCTGTCTCTGTTTTCATTTCTCTTGGGTATGTACCTAGGAATGGAATTGCTGGATCATATGGTAATATTAAGTTTGACCGTTGCGAAATTACTACACTGTT
Organism: Paguma larvata; assembly: GCA_030068075.1. Lineage (NCBI taxonomy): Eukaryota > Metazoa > Chordata > Mammalia > Carnivora > Viverridae > Paguma > Paguma larvata. The sequence continues at coordinate 71,642,427 of CM057829.1, forward strand.
TTCAAAAGTGGCTGAACCATTTTACCTTCCCACTGACAATGTTATGAAGGTTCCAGTTTCCCCAATTTTTGGCAATACTTGTTATTCTCTTTTTTACTATAGATCCCAGTGAGTGCAGTGGTTTTGGTTTGCATTTTCCTGATGGCTAATGAACGTTGGGCATTGTTTTCTTGCACATACTGGTTATTCGTATATCTTATTTTGAGAAATGACTAAAATTTTATAATTTTATCTTTATAAAGTGTTGGTGTCACTTTCTATTTTAAGAAATAACTTTGAGCTGATAATATAAAAATTAAGAGTTCAGTCACAAAGGACTATGTACTGCATAATTCCATTGATGTGAGATGCTTAAAATAGGCAAATACGTAGACACAGAAAATTGATTACTGGTCACCTAGGGCTGGGCGAGGAGAAATGGGGAACTAGAGGTTTCCTTATGGGTGATGAAAATGTTCTAAAATTAGATTATGGTGATGGTTGCACAATTCTGTATATATACGGAAAACTATTGAATTGTACATTTCAGACAGAAGAATTTTATCATACGTAAGTTATAACTCAATACAGCTATTGAAAAGAAAGCCTGAGCAAAAAGAAACAAAGACAGAAACAGGACTTAAGCAGAAAGTTCTCTTGGGTGTCTGTCCATTAAACTCAAAATATCATGCTTTTCTCTTTGCAGTTTGTGTAACTCCTAAGTCACATTTATTTAGAATAGGGAACAAATAATATCACACACACATTTATCATGCCCTTTACTCCAAAACTGGGTGTCACTTGATTTTGTAACAGAATATCTTCTTTTTTCTCACTTATGGGGGGATAAAATTAACATTTCCAAGAAAAATTAAGGGGTTTTTATAATGCAAAGATAGTAAATTAATGCTTTTCCAATTTAGCATGTTTTTCAAATGAAATCTATCAAGAATTGCCTTGTGACAAGAATTATGTGTTTGGCTAGATACTTTTCTATGTTGCCTTATTAAGATAATGTTAATTCCACTTTACAGTTGAAAGACTGAAGGTGCCTGTGTTTCTTTTATTTAAAGCATAATTAGAACAATGTACTTTTGGCTGTGCTGTGCTGTGGAGAGAGATTTCAACTGATACCATTTTTTCCTTGGGATATCCTAAGAATATAATAGTTAATAGACATTCTGGGTCAAAAGAGAAGAAGATGGAAGGAAAACAACAACAACAACAAACCCCACCACTGGTCCTAGGTAATTTTTGTAAAATAAAATTTATTGTCAAATTGGCTTCCATACACCACCCAGCGCTCATCCCAACAAGTGCCCTCCTCTGTGCCCATCACCCACTTTCCCCTCTCTCCCCACCCCGCATCAACCCGCAGTTTGTTCTCTATATTTAAGTCTCCTATGGTTTGCCTCCCTCTCTCTCTATTTGTAACTTTTTCTCCCCTTCCCTTCCCCCCATGGCCTTCTCTTAAGTTTCTCAAGATCTACATATCAGTGAAAACATATGGTATCTGTCTTTCTCTGACTGACTTATTTCACTCAGCATAATACCTTCTAGTTCTATCCAGGTTGCTGCAAATGGCATGATTTCATTCTTTCTCATTGCCAAGTAGTATTCCATTGTATATATATATACCACATCTTCTTTATCCATTCATCCATTGATGGACATTTAGGCTCTTTCCATAATTTGGTTTTTGTTGAAAGTGCTGCTATAAACATTGGGGTACATATGCCCCTATGCATCAGCATTCCTATATCCCTTGGGTAAATCCCTAGCAGTGCTTTTGCTAGGTAGTTCTATTTTTAATTTTTTGAGGAATCCCTGTACTGTTTTCCAGAGCAGCTGCACTAGTTTGCATTCCTACCAACAGTGCAAGAAGGTTCCCGTTTCTCCACATCCTTGTCAGCATCTATAGTCTCCTGATTTGTTCATTTTAGCCACTATGACTGGTGTGAGGTGGTATCTCAGTGTGGCTTTGATTTGTATTTCCCTGAGAATGAGCGACATTGAGCATCGTTTCATGTGTCTGTTGGCCATCTGGATGTCTTCTTTGGAAAAGTGTCTATTCATGTCTTCTGCCCATTTCTTCACTGGATTATTTGTTTTTTGGGTATGGAGTTTGGTGAGTTCATTATAGATTTTGGATACTAGTCCTTTATCCAGTATGTCATTTGCAATTATCCTTTCCCATTCTGTCGGTTGTCTATTAGTTTTGTTGGTTGTTTCCTTTGCAGTGCAGAAGTTTTTATCTTGATGAAGTCTCAATAGTTCATTTTTGCTTTTAATTCCCTTGCCTTTAGAGATGTCGAGTAAGAAATTGCTGTGGATGAGGTCGAAGAGGTTATTGGCTGCTTTCTCCTCTAGGGTTTTGATGGTTTCCTGTCTCCTATTCAGGTCTTTCATCAATTTTGAGTTTATTTTTGTGTATGGTGTAAGAAAATGGTCTAGTTTCATTTTTCTGCGTGTTTCTGTCTAGTTCTCCCAACATCATTTGTTAAAGAGACTGTCTTTTTCCCATGCCCCATCTTAAAGAACCCTTTATGGGATTGACTATTCTAAAATTTTTTATTTTTCTGAAATATTACCAAAAAGTTATTTAGTCACATCCTTAGATTTCCCCCCCTAGAGCACACTTTTCTGACATTGACTCTCTTAATTTGTGCCCCTTTCGCAATCTGTATAGGCTGAAGATTTGCCAAATCATCATATCCTGGTTTCATTTTGTTTAAAAGTTCTTTCCTCAACTTATCTCTTTCTTCTCACGTTTTACTATAAGCAGCAGGAAGAAACCAGACTGTACTGGGGTGCCTGGGTGACTCAGTCAGTTAAACATTTTGGCCGATTTTGGCTGGGGTCATGATCTCATTGTTGTGAGTTTGAGCCCTGCATTGGGCTCTGTGCTGACAGCCTTGAACTTTCTTGGGATTCTCTCTTTCCCGTGTATGCATTCTTTCTCAAAATAAATAAATTAAATAATAATAAAAAAAAAGAAACCAGACTGTACCTCTAACACTTTGCTGGGGAATCTCAGTTAAATATCTAAGTTTATAATAAGTTCTGCTTTTTATGCAACACATATAATTCTGTTGAGTTTTCTGCTACTATATAATAAGGATCCTTATTCTTCCACTTTTCAATAACATGATCCCCACATCCTTCTATGTCTAAACTAGTACAGTCACTAATATGTGATCTATTCTGGAGAATGTTCATGTGCACTTGAAAAGAATATGTATTCTACTGTCTTAGGATGGAATGTTTTGAATATATCTGCTAGATCCATCTGGTCCAATGTCATTCAAAGCCACTGTTTCTTTGTTGACTTCTGTTTGGATGATCTATCCATTGATGTAAGTGAGGTGTTAAAGTTCCCTGTTATTATTTCATTATTATAGATTACTTCCTTTATGTTTGTTATTAGCTTCTTTATGAATTTGGGTGCTCCCAAATTATTAATTATTATTAATTAATAACTATTAATTGTAAAAATTAAAATTGTTATATCTTCTGGTTGGATTGTTTCCTTTATGATTATATAATGTCCTTCTTTGTCTCTTGTTAGTCTTTCTTTTAAAGTCTATTTTGTCCCTTGTAATTATTGCTACTCTGCCTTTCTTTTCACTTCTGTTTGCATAATAATGCTTTTCCATCCCTTCACTTTTAATATGCATGTATTTTGGGGTCCAAAATGAGTCTCTTATAGGTGGCATATAGATGGGTCTTGTTTTTTTTAATCTATTCCATCATCACCCTATCTCTTTTTATTGGAATGCGTAGTCCATTTTCATTCAATATATTTAATGATAGGTATGTACTTATTGCCATTTTATTACTTTTTTTATGGTTGTTGGTTTTTTTTTTTTTTTTGGTTCTTCTCTTTTCCCTTCTTTTCTTTCTGTCTTCTCTCACAGTTTGCTGACTTTCTTTAGTGTTATCCTTGCATTCCTTTCTCTTTATTTTTTACATATCTATTACCAGTTTTGATTTATGGCTAATTTTAAGTTAACATTTTCTTCTTGTAGCAGTCTATATTAAGCATCAATATTGTATTGATGGTGTCTTAAGTTTGGTCTCCATTCTGAGGAGCCTGGCTGGCTCAGTTGGGTAAGCATCCGGCTTCAGCTCAGGTCATGATCTCACAGTTTGTGAGTTAAAGCCCGCACTGGGCTCTGTGCTGACAGCACGGAGCCTGAAGCCCACTTCGAATTGTGTGTCTCTCCCTCTCTCTCTGCCTCTCCCCTACCCCTGCTCACACTATCTCTCTCTCTCTCAAAAATAAATAAACATTTCAAAAAAAAGTTTGAACCCATTCTAAAAGCACTAACTTGTTGCTCCTCTCACCGCATTTTAGGTATATTGTGTCATACTCTACATTTATTTTGTAAATCTGTTGACTGTTCTTTACAGTTATACTTAATTTTATTGCTTTTGTGGGTCCTGTTTTTCTTAGGTCTTTCCTTTCCACTCAAAGAATCCCCTTTAACATTTTTTGTAGGGCTGGTTTAGTGGTGATGAATTCTTTTAAGTTTTGTTTTTCTGGGAAACTCTTTATTTCTTTTTATATCCTGAATGATAGCTTTGTTGGACAGAGTATTCTTGGTTCCAAGTTTTTTTCTTTCAGCACTTTGAATATATCAGACCACTGCCTTTTGGCCTGTAAAGTTGTTGCTGAAAAATCAGCCAATAGCCTTATGGGGTTTCCCTCATATGTAACTTTTTTTTTTAAATATCTTGCTATTTTAAAAAATCCCTCTTTATCACTACTTTTTGATACTTAAATTGCTATGTGTCTAGTTGTGGACATCCTTGGGTTGATTTTGTTGGGGCTTTGTGCCTCCTGGATTGGATTTCTGTTTCCTTCCCCAGATTCAGGAAGTTTTCAACTCTTATTTCTTCAGATGAATTTTCTGACCCCTCTCTTCTCCTTTTGGGGTACCTATAATGTGAATGTCATTATGCTTGATGGTGTTGCTGATTTCCCTTAGTCTATTTTCATTTTTTGTTACTATTTTTTCGCTCTCCTGTTCGGCTTGATTGCTCTCTGTTATTCTGTCCTCAAGCTGCTGATCTGGTCTTTTGCTTCCTTTAGTCTAGTATTTATTACATCTAGTGTATTCTTTTAAATAGTGCTTTCTTTTATTTTTGTGAGAGAGAAAAGCAGAGTGCAAGTAAAGGAGAGGCAGAGAGAGAGGGAGACACAGAATCCAAAGCAGACTCCAGGCTCTGAACTCTCAGCACAAAGCCCAATGTGGGGCTCAAACACACGATCCACGATATGACCTGAGCCGAAGTCAGATGCTTAACTGACTGAGCCACCCAGGTGCCCCATCTAGTGTATTTTTAATTTTAGTTATTGAGTCTTTCATATATGGTTGGTTCTTTTTTATGTTTTCTATCTCTTTATTGAGGGTCTCACTGATGATGTCCCCTCTCTTTTCAAGTACAGTGACTATGTTTATAACCATTACTTTAAATTTTCTATCATGGATATTACTTACTTCCATTTAATTTAGCTCTCTTGGTCTGATTTTGTCCTTTATTTGGGACATATTTTTCCATCTCTTTCTCTAGTCTCTAGCTCTCTGTTTCTGTGTGCTAGGAAAGTCAGCTGCACTCCTGCTCTTGAAAATAGTGGCTTTATGAAGAAGAGGTTGTGTAGTGCCCTCCAGTGCAATGTCCTCTGTTTTTCAGAATCTGGTACTTCAGAGGTGTCTCCTATGTGTTTTGTGTGTGTCCTACTGTTGTGGCTGAGCCATGTTTGCCTTCAGTCTAGTTGTCTGTGATGAGTCTCTGCCTATTATGGGCAGGATTTAGTCCCTGTGTTGCTAGTGAGCCAGTCTGGGTCCATCTTGGGCCTGCATTGAGTCAGTCCAGGAATTTGACAGAGATGCAGTGGCCAAACAGTGAGACACTTTCCCTGTGTTATCCCCTGAGAAACTTTCATTGGTGGGTGTTACCCGCTGTCAGACCTGATGTCTGCCCCCAACCCACTGCTGGGACTGCAGTTGGACTGATGTGTTTGTCTGGTTATGTTTCCCTCTCTCCAGGGCAGGTGTCACTTTGGAGTGGTTCTGTATCCTACCAAGGCTGGTTGTACACTACCAGGCTCATGGCACCACTTTGGGTGGATTCTGGCCAAGAATATATTGGAGGGGGCAGATCTGTGGAATGCAGGAGTGGGGCATGCCATTAGCAAGTTAGGTAGTAAGTGTTGCATCATATTGGCTCCGGCAAGTGTCCATGTATTTGGCTAGGGACAAGGGAAAGAAACAATGCCCACTAGCTACTCTGTTCCTGGAGAAGTTTCCAAGTGATCCTGACTCCTCCAGGACATGCTCTGACTAGTAAACAAGGCTTCCTGTACATTCCAGGTGTATTTCAAATTATTGCTTCTCTGCTGTATTTCCATGGGGTTGTTTGTTGTGCTATCTTTACGAGGATGGGGATTCAGTTTCCTTTCATTCTCCCAACTCTCCCAGATTTTTAGAATTCAAGGTGGTAAGCCCCATGATTGTTGAGCCCCTCTCATTGTCAAAGTCAGATGTTATGGGGATTCCTCTTCCCGGTGTGGGTCCACCATCCCTGGGGTGCCTGGCTTGGGGAACTACTCCTCTCCCTTCTCTGCACTTGTGGCATCCCTCCCTCCTGTGGGCAGTCCTATTGGTCTGTCTGGCTTCTGACTGCACCTCCATCATTCCTACCCTATTTGGTGTGGCCTCTTCTCTACATTTCATTGTGGAGAGTCTGATCCACCAGTCTTCAGTCATTTTCTGGGTTATTTACACTGACGTGGGTGTTACCTAGTTGTATTCATGGGATAAGGTGAGCTTAGGGCCCTCCTACTCCCCCGTCTTCTCTGGAAGTCTCACCCCATTTATTTTTGGCACGAACTTCATTCTAAAGGAACTATGAACATAAGCATATCTAAAGATGTATAAGAAACCATGGCAAATTTTTAGTAATGCCTACTCTGTAATTTCAAAAATTTATATTCTACATTGCTATATTAATATTTATTGAATACATTAATGGATGCATAGTATTTCTGGAGTCAAATGATAGTATTATGAGATTTTAGTGTGATTAATTCACATGTTTAAACAGCTTGTTGACTAAATTAGTGGGATTTGTAGGAACCGTTGGTTTTTCTGATATTGATTAAATCTTTCTGTTGTAATATTTCCATGACCTCATTAATTAACCAAGTCTTAAACATATGTTTTAGTAAAGTAAGTAGAAATGAATCAAAGAAATAAAGGAAGCACACTGGTTGAAAAAAAATAAGGTTGAAACAAAAGATGTTTCTTCTGACTATCATAATTTGAAGACCATTTTGAGAATCATCAAAACATTAAAACCTATGACAGTCATCTTCATATTCATATCTTGGACATGTTCACTCCCTAAATCTTATGGAACAGTGTTGGCAGAATCGATGTGTTGCTAAGGAAACTTATCAAGCACAAACATAAAAAGCATAACAGATTCAAAGAGTTCTGGGGAATTACTATAAAGCCATGAAACCTGCCAAATAATTGCAACAATAAAAGTGGAAAATTAATTTCAAGCAAGACTAAACATTTCAACTGACTGCTGAGAGACTTTTGAAGAATATATACATGCTAGGAAAAAGAGGTGAGGACTTTTAAAGATCCAAGTGGTTAATTAATGAAGACTGAAGCCAAATGCAAGCATCGGGGGCATAGCAGAAAAATTTGGTTTCTGGTTTCACAAATAATAAAATTTATTAGTAAGAAAGAGGAGGGTGTAGAGAACAGGCTTCTTGAAGCAGTTGAAAAATGGACCAATATTCTAAGCTTTGAGATTTGATGTGTTTCTTAGTCCAAGTAAAATATAACCAGGGTGTTAAAGGAAGTAGAGACAGAAATAGGAGACCCTTTTTATGAATAGTTTTACAAGTGCACTTAGTGCTGGAGAGACCCCCCCTAGGATTAGCCAATATGATGGAATTAGTTTTAGAGGGTCTGAGAATGTACCAAGTGGCTTGCATACCAGTTGACGTCACTCATAAGAATAGTGCTAAGAGGTGTTTTGAAGGTCAAATGAAGAAACACTTGGAAACTTACTTGCTCGATGAAGGAATGCCAACTGGTTTTTTCAGATGGGAAAGAGATGCTTCATTAACTTGTCAAAATTTCAGAAAGGTATTATTTCTGCGGAAGGAAAGAGGTGTTATAACACATCCTCAGCATTTCTATAGTGGGCAATTTATTGAAATGCTTTACTGAGGTTAAAATGATCTTTTCTCTTAAAAGTGGCATAATGGGAAAATTGGTAGATTGAACTGAGACTTGCTAAATTGTAAGAAACAGAAGTCATTTGGCAATTGAACGATTGCTAGTTTAGAAAATCACTATCTTTAGAGAACTTAATTTTGACAGCCATGGGGAAAGCCTCTGTTTTTAGACAATCTATATCTATATCTGTATAAAACTCATTCTTGGGCACTGTGTGTACAAATTCATATATACATGATGTGTGACTGTAAGATCCAAACTTATTTTTTTTTCTTTGCCCTTTCCACAGATCAGAAACTAAAATAACTTGTTATACAGTTATTCACAAATACAGTCCTCGAGTTTTTTGCCCACACACATGAGTATTATCTAAAACATGTCTTCTTTGTAGCAGCTAGGCCCTGCCACCACTGTGCTGGACTGAGTTCACCTTATAACCTGTAGCTTCCCTGACACTTCTCTGGCTCTCCTCTCCTGCTAACCTTTTTTTTGTTTTTTTTTTAAATAATTTATTGTCAAATTGGTTTCCATACAACACCCATTGCTCATCCCAACAAGTGCCCTCCTCTGTGCCTGTCACCCACTCTCCCCCCTCCCGCACCTCCCTCACCCCTCTGTTTGTTCTTAGTCTTTCAGAGTCTGTTATGTTTTGTCCCCTTCCCTCTCTGTGTCTTTTTTCCTTTCCTCTCTTCCCCTCCCCTATGGTTTTCTGCTAAGTCTCTCAAAATCCACCTATGCGTGGAAACATGGCATCTGTCTTTCTCTGACTGACTTATTTCACTTAGCATAATACCCTCCAGGTCCATTCATGTTGCCACGCATGGTCAGATTTCATTCTTCCTCATTGCTGCGTAGTATTCCATTGTACATATATACCACATCTTGTTTATCCATTCATCAGTTGATGGACACTTAGTCTCTTTCCATGATTTGGCTTTGTCAAAAGTGTTGCTATGAACATTGGGGTACACGTGCCCCTATGCATCAGCATTCCTGTGTCTCTTGGATAGATTCCTAGCAGTGCTACTGCTGGGTCATGGGGTAGCTCTATTTTCATTTTTTTGAGGAACCTCCACACCGTTTTCCAGAGTGGCTGCACCAGTTTGCATTCCCACCAACAGTGTAGGAGGGTGCCTGCTTCTCCACATCCTCGCCAGCATCTCAAACTTAGTTTTTAATACAATTTCAAAACTAAGGGAAAGTTAGTCCCATCAAAGATATCACCTTGGCAGGCTCCATACTCATTTTAGGGATGCTGCCTTTGGACAAATCATTCTTAGAATTTCTCTTGTGGAATTGTTCCCCAAGACCATGGCAAATTTTAAAAATTATATTTAATAGTGAAAATTTTCATACTTTGAGTCCAAATATTATATTTGGGAAAGGTCCAAAGAAATCAGAGTCTCATCTGGTAAAGAAAGTGAGTGATTAAATGCTTACTAATTTAAAAAAATGAGGTGTTACTATTAAGTAAAAATGTGATATTCTTTTGTGGCTTATTATCTAGTTTTCAAAGTAATTCCCAAAGCATTTTAAGCATATTTCAATGAGTGGGGTATGCTTGTAATAGGGCTAAAGATTCTCAAGCTGACTGCTTCAAAGAATAATTTTAGAACGAGTTCCGGTTTATTGGCTACAAAGCCAGTCTCATGGTGTTCATTGTTTTAACTTCTACAGAGAAAAACGTAGAAGGATATTGATGTTTAATGAAAGTCCATTGGTGATTTTAAGATATGGGAGCAATATATATTTACATTTTTATAGAAAAGGGAAGATTCAAGTTTTTGTTGTGCTGTACTAGAGAGAAAAGGGTTATGGCACCTATCAGAAGGCCAGGGTTGAGGCTATGTGAACTTGGATCAATTACTGTAACATTTTTTTAGTGTCTGCTTTTTATCTTAAAGATGAAGTTATGTTCACTTTTGGAAGATGAACCAAAATATTACTGTGCCATGTGCAAAACATGCATGCACACACATCCTGGAGTGAATGTGAGATTCAGATGAGATACTGTGTGAGAAAGCACTTGAGAACTCTCATGCCCAACAAATACATAGTGATTCTAAAGAAAATATTTTATGAGGAAAAATTGGAAGCATTTAGGTAGACTAAAGCATTCAGAAAGAAGCATTTAGAAGAGTAAAGACACTTGACTTCATTTTGCCCCTTGACTTTCTTGAAATATATTAAGCTGTTCTTTTTTGCATAAACAAAGCATAAACTTTGTCATAGTTTTTCTATATGTAAATGAAATAGAAATGATCCTGCCATCCATTTATCACCTGGAAAGACAAATGGAAATAGTAGAAATATCTGGAGAGAAAGGCCGTGTATAATGTATAAGCTTATCTTAATGTGAGGTGGCCTGGCAGGTGCCTGACACATAGTCGGTTTTAAATATGTGCTATTTCTTATATGTTGTATGGAAATCAATTTGACGATAAATTATATTAAAAAAAACAACAAATAAAATATGTGCTATTTATTATTGATGTGTTTATTCATGTACAATGGTTTTTCATTCAATCTAGTATTTCCAAATTTATATATTTAGAACTCAAAATTTGATAATGTTTTCTAGTAAAAATACTAATATTTTATTTCCTTAATACATTAATTGTAATCTAAGAGATCCTAAAGAAGGGAAAAATAACCTGCCTTTATCAATAGAAAATCCACCAAGTAGTTCAAATACGACTTCAATACATGAATTACTTTGAACACTAAGGAGTCTGAACAAAAGGCTCTAGCCTTATTTTTAGATTTCTAAATTACATACCGAAATTGAGGATATATAAATAGAAACATCATGCAAAATGCGCTGAACTTAAGGGATACTTTGCATTTGGCATACAGAAACCCTCAGCCTCTGAAAGGATGAAAATTTGTCATTACCCTTTCTTCTCTATTACTGGACCAGGCTGGTGTGCGTCATAAATCAGCTCATTATGCCCGGGGAAAGAGATTGAATAGTCTCTTTTCAGTTAGAAAAATGTCAGTAATATATCTTTTAGAAGAAGTCAGGCCTTTTCTGGTTCTCTAATAGTCTTCAGTGTGCTTCCAGTGATCCATGCACTGGACTTTGCCATGTGAAAATTCAAGCTCTGAGATGCAGTAGGAAAGACAGTGAGAGGACACTAGGGACACTGGCATACAGGCTGATGCCACGGAAAAGCTAAACTCATTTCCTTTTACAAAATCCAGACTCTATCTTTATTAGAGTTTTAGCACATCAAGAAGGTAGACACACTCACTGCAGGCTAGATCATCACACTTTAGCAGTTCTTCCTCGATCACATAGAGTGTTTCCAAAATGTCTATCCATTTTTTTCTGAATCCGCTGGTAAAGGACTGGAATTACATTTTTATGGGCTGAGAGCAGTAGCTCATACTTCAGAGACATTTCATGAAGTGACCTACTAGTTATGAAGAGACCTGCACCTGCCTCTTGGTCCAGGTAGAGATATTCTGAATGGACATATGTAAGAGAAATGGTCTCATATATTTTAATATTTAGAATATAAATATATATTTAATATTTATTAATTTGGGTAGAGGTAAGATATTTGCTACATTCATCCGAGCAATCTCTGTTAGGTAGAATCGATCCATGCAATGTGAGATAATAACCAGTGGTTCTTAAACTAGGGATTAGTTAAGGGATTTATTTAGTATGCTGAAATCTTAAAATTGAATAATAACTACATTAATTTTATTGTAAATTAACTTATCATGAAATGTATTTTCTTATAAATTCTTCTCCATGGACCAGTGCTATTACTAGGGACTGGAGATAAACTTTAGCTACAGGGGTCAAGCAGGAAAGTGTTCCAATCTGATACGACTGTCATATTCTTTGTGTTATCCCAGTCTTACTGGCTTTTTCCTGAGATTCCAATGGAAATCTACTTTGGGATTGTCCCTTTTCAGGTTCAGGTCTTTAGTCTAGGTAAGGCGCTTTGTTTGTTTATTTTAGTTGTTATTGTAAACTTCATCAAATTATATTCTTTATCAATTGGTTTATCTAGGCACTTTGCTTCACTGCTGTAGACTCTGTAGAAATCCTGATTACTTAAACTGATGAATCATTTTTGTGTATTTACTTGACTTGGTAGCTCTCTGAACAATTTTTGATTTATATACCTACGTCAATATACTTTTTGTTGTCTGCTTCCTCTAGTTCACTATGTGAAGGTAGGGTTTATAATTCATTTTCTTTGGTGGTCAAAGTGATTTGTGTCTGAGATGCAAGCTGAAAATGGATGCCCAATAAATCAGAAAGACTGCTTTTGACCACAAGTAACAGAAAATCAAGGGTGTCTTAAACCATTAGGATGTTTAATATGATGGATAAGGAGCCCAGAAGTAGACCGTAAGCGGAGTGGCTCACTAGCTTGGTGATGTCAGTAAGGACCCAGGCACTTCAGTGTTTGCTCAAGATGTTGGCCTTGTCCTTTGCTTCATTTATGTCATGGAGGGCTGCCGTACCTCTGACATCAGTCCTAATGTGATGGCATCTAAAGCAGAAAGAGAAAGAAGGGGGGCAAATGGGATCATTCTATGGATATGTCTCTGTTTTTAAAAACAAAGTATTTCCCAAAAGCAATTCAGATTTTTTTTACATAGTATTTCTCAGAATTATGTCTCATGGCCACCTTGAGCTGCAGGATGGCTGGGAAGGATTTCTGTCATTTCTTAGACTTTCTGACTTAGGACCAGGGATTTGCTATGGAATGGATAACTAAGGATTCAGACCAGTTACAATCCTGGTGTTTGAATTTCCTGTGCAACACGTAAACATTCACCTTTCAGCTATAGCACGGGGGCATTTCTATTATCTCTTAATATCACGAGTGCCACATGTACCCAAGCTTTTATCCATGACTCATTTCTAAAGGGAGAATATTAATAGGTCATAAAGAACAATAACATTAGTTAATGGCAGAATTATATGGATGAACATAGAAAATTTCATGTACCAGAAGTGAGTATTTTGCTGTGTTCTACATATAAATAATCTGTCCTCAAAAAATATATGTTAAAGAAAATTAAGAGCAGAAATTGATCCAGCATTTCTCTGAGTACCACCGACTGGATAACTTCATTGCTGCAATTAAACATTAAAATCCATACTTGACTAATGTGAAAACAAAAATGTTCTGTTAACAAAAGTGGCCGTTGAAGCCACACATGGGTGTGTAGATTGCAGAGGGTGATGTTCCATAGGACTGGAACATAAGTGGGCATTATAAATGTCAAGAAGGCTAAATAGCTAAAGCTATTTTAAGAATTTCTCTCTCTCTCTCTCCCTTTCTCTCTCTCTCTCTCTCTCTCTCTCTCACACACACACACACACACACACACACACACACACACACTCCCAACATACCACACACACATACTCACACTTGCACTGTTGAGTTTTGTGAGAAAGGGACATAGAATATAAAAGGGAAATTCCAAGGGAAATGCAGCCCAAAAATGGCTGGGTAGAAGGATTGGAGGAAGGCCATATGAGATATTAACCAGGGTAAGGCAAAACTGTTCTATAGATAAGAGGAATGTAGAATAAAACCTGTTCATTGGGCAGTTTCTTTGCAGATACTTATTCGCTTAGCTCACATGTTTAGGAGTTTATATGGGAGGAAGAAGAGCTTAATAATTTTAAAGACCAAGTCCCATCTTGCTATTCTGTTTAAAATTTGAGGTATGTAGAGAAATTTGTGAGGTTAACTATAAGTAATCTTGGCAACTGTTTTTGAGCGAATTAATCGTGTATGCTTTGTGCAATTTTTAAAGAAAAGAAATAGAGGATAAATTTGTGATTTATAAGGATAAATGCCTATATTAATGTTGTAGGTTTGAATTTTAAGTTAAGGTTTTAAATTTCATCTTGACTTTAGAATATTTTTAGAAAAAAGGCAACTTATGAATCATAACGGTGATGTTAGGGGTGCCCAGGTGGCTTAGTCGGTTAAGCGTCTGATTCTTGGTTTCGGCTCACGTCATGATCTCACGGTTCAGTTCATGAGTTTGAATCCTGCATCAGCTTCGTGCTGACAGTGCGAAACCTGCTTGGGATCATCTCTCTCCTCCTCTCCCCCCACCCCCATCACTTTCTTTGCCTCTCTCAAAAATAAATAAATTTTAAAAATTAAGAAAAGTTCATAACAGTGACTTCAAAAATGGGATCTAGGGTTTACTTTTGTCCCTAAAAAACTAATGAGAGGGGGTAAAAAGAAGATATTTACCTTCAAAATACTTATTCAGATATTTATAAATAACTACTCCAGGTCAGATCCTATTCAAGGGGATGAAGCCATAGGGATAAAAAGAGAGAGAGAGAGAGAGAGAGAGAGAGAGGGAGAGAGGGCTTCATAGACCTTATATTCTGGTAGGGGGAAACATAATAAACAAATAGCAAGTAAATTTGTAGTATGTCAGATGGTGTTTGGTGCTTGTGGAGAAAATTGCTGTTCTAGTGAGTGGTGGTGATTGCTGCCATTTTGCGTAAGGTGATCATGGAAGACCTCAGAGGTTAGTGGCCTCGCCTATAAGTGTTCTGAAGGAGCTGAGAAACCAGCTCTATGCACACTTGGAGAAGACATTCCACACACCCGCACACAGGGTAGTGAGTATAAAGACCTTTTAATAAATTTGATACCATTTGTATATTGTAATATGATTGCCATCGTATCAATAATTAGTCGCTCTCTCATGTTACATAATTAGCATTTCTTTTTAGTGTTTGGAATAATTAAGTTGTAGTCTCTTGGCAAGTTCGAGGATTATAATATAATTTTGCTGTCTATATTCACTGTGCTGTGCATTAGATGTCTAGAACTTATTTACATACTTCTCATTTCAAATTGTATCCGAAAAAAAAACATTCTATCTATATCCTGCCCCTTATACTCAGGTAACTAGATTTTGCTTCTTGTTTTTGCCAGTTTGGCTTTTTTAGATTCCACATGTAGGTGACATCATAAAGTATTTGTTTCTCTGTTTGATGTATCCCACTTAACATGATGTTCTCAAGGTCCATCCATGTTGTCACTAGAGTATGAAGACTTTAAGTCAGAATAACAGTTGCCCTATTTAAGGAGCACATAGCAATAATACACAGGTATGCCTGCCTACAGATCTGTTGTTAAACACCAGTCCTTCATTTGGGCACTGTCGAAATGGGCTTTCTTACAGAAATTCTGTCCTAGTTCTGTCTAGGTCTTTTTCTTTATTTGTGGAACCAATTCTTTATTAACCACAGATTCCCTAATTGTAGTAGTTACCATTTTGAGTACTTACTGTATGCTGGATATAGTGCTAAATGATTTACACATATACCTTACTTAATGATTTTCTCACTCTTCAAGACCAAGATTTACAAAGGTTAAGTTGTCCAATAACAAAGCCGGTGAGTGGCTAAAACAGAATTAGAACTTTGCTTCTCAAGTGGTGTCACACTCCAAACGATTTCACTAAAAGTTCAGGCCGAACTTGTAATTTTCTTGTATTTAGTATCATGGACAAACTGGAAAAGAGAGTTCCAGGTCTATAGTTGTTAAAAATTTAGCCTTTAGATAAACTTCATTCATTTCTGTAATTTCCTAAATTATATTCTTTGGAAAACTATTCCAAAATATTTTAAATAACTTTTATGTGAAAAAGTAGTCCCATGGCCAAACAATTTTCAGAAACACTAGTTTATATAAAGAGAAATAAGCTATCTGAAAGCAGACCTTCCCAGAGTCTTTGAAATGGTAATAGGCATTGAACATCTCCATTAAGTGAATGTCTTTAAGTTACTTGATCACAGAAGGGCTGTTTGTAAAATACCTATTAATATCTCAATGAACTCGTTTACATAGAACATAGTGTTCAAAATGATGCTTTAGCGACTTCATTTTATGCTTTTATTGCTACTATCCAGGTCCTTTCAATGAAGGGGGTTTACTATGCCTCTATGAGAATGCACTCTGGTTATTGCTTACAGCAAAATCCTTTTTTTCCTATGCCACCTCAATTTGGAAGGACTCCTGTAATTTGAATTTATTTTTAATTTTTATTAAAAATTTTTTAATCTTTTATTTATTTTTGAGAGAGAGAGAGAGAGAGACAGTGTGAGCAGGGAATGAACAGAGAAAGGGAGACACAGAATCTGAAGCAGGCTCCAGGCTCTGAGCTGTCAGTGCAGAGCCCAATGCAGGACTTGAACTCACAAACCGTGAGATCAGGACCTGAGTCGAAGTCAGACGCTTAACTGATTGATGCCCCCCTGTAATTTGAATTTAGGTGATAAAATATAACATCCAGGATAGGTGACGTTTAGAAGCTTTCCCTTCAAAATTTAGAAATCCTTTAGCATTGGTGTGTAGGATATACTCATAAATATACTCTTTTATTCCTTCTTACTTGTTTTTAGTAGCTGGGAATAAAGAAGAAATACCAATCTGTCTATGTTCTTCTTTATTGTTTGCTAACTATTTGCTGTCTATCTACGTGAAGTTTAGGTCTTATCAACCTGATCTGATAGTCATCGACAAGCTTCAAGCAGGGCTATTCTGGTCTCACGTATATCCACACAGCTTACTTTGAGAACAAACATTGTTATATGTTTGGCTTGTAAATGAGCCTTCTGTTCATTGGTGGTACCTCTGGGGGCTTTGGTGTAATTTAAGAATGGAAGAGAGGAAATACAGGAGAAATTTCCAAAATTTACTACATCCTTTTCTTGAGTTGTTTTCTAGAGTCCCAGTTAGCTTGGGAGGTCTTAATTTCAGAACCACCTTTTCATTCAGCAGTTCCTCCAGCCACAAGGTCAGCAGAACATAAGATGGTACCCCGAATCATCATTCCGTTTTGTTTCACATTTTGTAGAGTTGAGAATGCCTTGAGGCTAATACTGTTTGTTGGAGCAATTTGGCTCATTGTTTCTGAGAAAACTTCTTCTTTCCTTTCTCCAGGCTCTTCATTGGGAAGTGTGACAGCTTCCACCCTTGGTTTTTCTCTTGTGCTACCATGGCATGGTTGTTCCATGGTCCTACATTGTGAGCCACCTGAAAAGAAGCACCTGGGTGTCACACACTGGGATCGAAAGGCCTGGGGAGATTTTCACAGATCCATCTGCTTTCCCTTGTATACAGATTCTGGGTATGAATGCCACAAAGATTACTGGTAGAGAACTTCTGTTCATTCTCCTCTAGACATATATGCAAAAGCTTGCATTCTCTTTTCTCACTCAGATTTTAAGAGTGATTCATACCAAGATGGCAAGGTCTGGACATCTCAGAGTCATAAGGTAACCACAGGCTCACACCCATGTGTACAAATGGTAACTGGTGGCAGGGCCCCGACACAAGTTCTAGGCAGCAGCCCCTTACTGGCTTTCTTCAGTCAACATAGATGTGGCCCTGGACTTTGGCAGCTGGTCCTGTTGGCCAAAGCTCTCTTTGGCAGCAGCTTTCAGCAAGTCAGCTGACAACTGAGCCCTTTCAGTGGGAGAGGGCTGCAGTGCTTACGAGCCCACAATTCTTTCAGAAAATTTCCCCCAAGTCCTCTGAAGTTGTATCGGCAAAGCAGATCCATGCCAAACACTACACTCTTATCTTCTACTCAGTTCCCTTTTATGCATTAAAATTGTTGAATATTTGAGCTGGAAAAAAACTCAACTCCTTATTTTGTAGAGTGAAATACATGGGCTTCAGAGAGGTGTTCTAATTGCTCAGTGTTACATAAAGAATCTGGGTTAAACCAAAACTATTCTTTTTTTTTTTTCCATCCCAACCCTCAACACCTCCCCCAGCCAAATCCAAGGCTCCTTCTTCTATAAGTTACCTTTGCCTCAAAATGCTCTGAACGCGAGCCCTGCCATATCAGTTCAGGTTCTTTGCTGTAAGCAAAGGAAAGTGATCTAAGCCAAGCAAGGAAAAGGTGTATACAGAGGATATTAATGGATGGCTCAGAGAATTAAAAGAAGATTTGAAAAATCAGGACTTAGGAAAGACAAAACTTGGGGAGCTACAGGGATATCACCCTTAGAAACTTGAGCCCAAACCTCTGGTGCTGCTTTCTGCCCCTGTGGGAGTCTCCTCTTTAGAGTTAAAATCTCTGCAGAGTATCTCATTAGCTGAGCTCAGCTCATGTGCCCACCTCTACATAAATGTTTGTATGCGAGAGAAAGAGAAATCTCATGTTTATTTTGTGAGCTTGATTTACTGTGATTGACAGTCCCAGAAGAACCACATGACACGAGGAAAGACCAGTTTACCCAGAAGAGGGATGGGGTGAGGTACTGGTCACTGATCCCCGGAGGTGGGGAAGGAATGCTGGGTAGATCAAACCAAGAAACGTATTCTACCGACACTCATACCAATGGAGCCAGAGGGGCGACCCTGACTGAAAGATAGTTCCCTAAACCAGGCACTCTGGTAGTGGTGCTCTCTTCTGTTCACTTCCTTTTCCTTTCTTCCCCATTTCCTTCTCCATTGGGGTCCTTCTCAGTCCTCTTTCTCATTCTCTATTCATACAGAGAAAGGTGCACTTCTCCTTCTTCCATTACCAACATACTTGCACCAGGATAGAAGGTGGAGTGAAGAGGAGGGTCAGGAGTGTCTGCTGAGCACATAGAGACTATTTCGTTTAAAAATAAACACAGCGATGGACCAGCCTTGTAGATTTCTGGGTGGTCAAGTGCTTGTGTCCCTCCTGCTTCTCTCTCTGTCTTCTAGCTCTTCAGATGAGCAGATGAAGAGTCAGAGACAAGTACTCTTGTCACTCTGTTGCCACTCGAGTTGAGAAGCAATTTTGATTTGAAAAGGTAAAGCAAATATAGACAGCATTACTTAGGAGATGGGGACACAGCATATGCTCAGTTTGCCAGGGGGTCATGTAGGCAGGTTATGCTCCAATGCTTGGGATATCTTGCCTTGTAACTTAGCCTGATGATCCTGAGGAAGCCGAAGAAATGCCATGGGCATGCAGATAAAATTGCAGTATGGGGTGTCTATTCATTTCACAAAATGAATCACTCTAACCATCTATGACTTTAAAAACACAAACTAGGGTAATGTTTTGGCCATTGTTAATGAATTCTTAAATTAACCCTAAGATAACGTTTTAATGTTTTAATTCTTCGTCTTAGTAAGATTTAGAAAATCCAACAAGAGTCCTCTCTTTTTAAAAAAAAAATTAAAGACAATTTAAAATTTAAAGGAAACAAAGTGCTTGTCTAAAGAAGGGGAACTGGAGGGTCTTTCTTAGAAAATGCTCAGCCACTCGGAGTTACCTCCTTTGAAATGTATAGATGGGACAATAAATATTGACCAACTACTATATTAGATATATATATATAATTCATATATATATATCTAATATATATAATCTAATATATATATATAATATATATATATGAAATCAGGCTGTGAGTTTTACCTTTCATTCCTTTGTTTCTAAGACTGCCTGGGATATTAGAGAAACAGTTTGCCCTCTGCCTGAAGAAATCTAAGTAGATGGCAGATTATTATCATGTAGATAAAATGTTCCACATTAAAGTCTTCCATCCTTTAAATCTTTTATAAGGTGGAGTAAAGTAAAATGTATTCATCTGGGAATTGAAACTTTATGAAGTATTCTGAAGAATCCTGCTGGTCAGATCAGAGAGTTGAACATTAATTCACTTTTTGAATGTATTTAATTATCTGTGCGAGCATTTACACACAGCGGGGTTGGAAAATGATAGTGTGGAAACACTGCGCATATACTGATTTCTTCTTTTTTTGTTGAAACAAAATTCATACAACATAATATTCACCATTTTGACTCTGTTAAATTATACACTTCCATGGCTTTTAGTATATTCACAATAGTGTGCAACCATTATCACCAATTCTAGACTGATTCTATCACTTGAAAAATAAACCCTAACCCAATTCTCTCCTTCATCCTCTGGCAACCTTGAATTTATTTTTTGTTTGCATGGATTTGCCTAACCTGGACCTTCCCTAAATGGAATCATAGACTATATAGGAATTTTGTGTCTGGCTTTTACTTAACAATATTATCAAAGTTTATCCATGTTGTAGCATGTGTCAGTACTTGATTACTTATTATTGCTGAATAATATTCTGCTGTATGTACCACATTTTGTTTATTCATTCATCGACTGATGAACGCTTGCATTGTTTACACTTCTTGCTATTATGAAAAGGTTGCTGTGAACATCCATGTACAAGTTTTTGTGTGAACATATGTTTTTATCTTTCCTGGGCATGTCCCTAGGAGTGGAATTGCTGGGTCATAGGGGAACTCTAACTCTTTGAGGAACTGTCAGAGTTCACCATTCTTCATTCCCGCCAGCAGTGTATGAGGATTCCAGTTTTCTCCACAGTCTCCCCAACACTTGTTCTTTCCCTTTTTCTTTAAAATATAGCCATTCTGGACAGTATTTCATTGTGGTGTTTTTTACATAAAATGTATTTTGTAATGTAATTTTGTATGTATTCAGTGTTTTTTTAGTATGATTTCATGTTTTTTTTTAAAATAATTTATTGTCAATTTGGTTTCCATACAACACCCAGTGCCCATCCCAACAAGTGCCCTCCTCAGTGCCCATCACACACTCTCCCTCCTCCCATACCCCCCTCTCTCCTCAGTTTGTTCTCAGTCTTTGAGAATCTCTTATGTTATGTCTTCCTCCCTCTCTGTGGCTTTTTTTTCCTTCCCCTCTTCCCCTCCTCCCTGGTTTTCCCCTCCTCTCACAAAGCCTACCTATGCGTGGAAACATATGGCATCTGTCTTTCTCTGCCTGATTTATTTCATTCACCATAATACCCTCCAGTTCCATCCATGTTGCCACACATGGCCAGATTTCATTCTTCCTCATTGCTACATAGTATTCCATTGTATATATATACCACATCTTCTTGATCCATTCGTCAGTTGATGGACACTTAGTCTCTTTCCATGATTTGGCTATTGTCGAAAGTGCTGCTGTGAACATTGGGGTACACGTGCCCCTATGCATCAGCAGTCCTGTATCCCTTGGGTAGATTCCTAACAGTGCTATTGCTGGGTCATAGGGTAATTCTATTTTCATTTTTTTGATGAACTTCCACACCGTTCTCCAGAGTGGCTGCACCAGTTTGCATTCCCACCAACAGTGTAGGAGGGTGCCTCTTTCTCCACATCCTTGCCAGCATCTATAATTTCCTGATTTGTTCATTGTGGTTTTAATTTGTACTTATGTAATAACTAACGATGTTGAGTATATACTAATTTTTAACCTACACCTTTGTGCTAAATGAAGCAACAAATGTAACTGAAGAGAAAACTCAAGCAGTATATAAGTTAACATTATGATGAAAGCATCCTATCAACATCTTGCAGTTTTTAATCTGTGATATTCATGTGTATACTTCCTGTAGATCTCCAATTACATATATGTATAGGCACATATGACAATAGTCTCATGAAAGACTAAAGTGGGCCTTACTATCTGGGATTCTCAGATGAATGTGACACACCCCTAAGCTGTTTCTGAGAAGAGATGGATCTTTCAGGAATTGTTAGAAGCCATCTGAATACTAAATGCAAGAAATGTCCTAGATATAAAAAGTAAAATGGTTGATTCTTTCTCTAGTTTTCTTCTAAGTTGAGTCTCTTAGAAGAATCTTACTGCTATTATCTACATGTTAAAGTGAATGTAATCCAATGTGTTATAATTGCAACAAGAACAAAAGAATCAGGATCAGTGAAGTAGCCTGATTTGCTACTTGAACTAAGTGGACTCCAATTCCCATGCTTGTACTCTTCGTGTTCTATTTATGATTGTTCTCTCTTCTATTCCTGACTGGCTGTTCACGGTCACCTGACTTTGATTTCTTGTTCTGTGTTCTTGTAACTGTCTACTTTCAAATATGGGCCCTGAAGTTCTATTATAAACATCTTTTAAAAAGGTGTTTAAATTAATAGCAAGTAGATGCTGAGTGGTTTACTTTACAAGATTACTTTAGGGCTATAGAAGATGGATTCTGTGGTGACCTTTTTGACTAGTCATTTTCCCTTCTGTTACTAGGTTATTTTTGGATACATGACACCTAGAATTTGATTGCAAATGTTTCAGTGACCTCAGTTTTTAAAATCATTCTGCTAGTGTGAACCTTTGACACACACACTTTTATGAATCAGACAATTTAGATAATAAACCAGGAGAGTTTAGCTGGGGAAGTTTTCAAGCAAGGTAAGATGGTCTGATGTCCCAGTAAAATATTTGCTGTGCTGCTACGTGGCTGACCTTATGTCTATTTTGAGTTCATGAGCCTGATGTTAATTACCCCTGTTGGCAGATGTTTGTTGACAGATAATGTACTCTGCTACCTGGTCTTTTCAAAAGCAATTACAGATCCTGGGTTGCACTCTTAAATTAATAGCATACCTGACAGATCTAATAGAAGAGCTGTTCTCACCTTTTAACACCCTCACCCCCCAAGATGCATCTGAGTTGTGATGAATGTTACTTTGGGGCTTAGATTAATATGTTTTCCTATCTTTGTACTTACTTATAATTGTCATTATAAAATAGAGTACGGATGCCTTTTATTCGTCCTTACTCAGATGTAAACCAATCATTCATAATAAGTACTACTATTTATCTTGATTGCATTGTTCCACTGCCTCTTGATATGTACAGTCAATGATGTCTAGATAGTCAGTTTTGGGAAGCTAATAATCAACGTAGGGAAACCAAAGTTTGAAGTATTACTATTTATAGTAAAGCTATTTTGTTTTGTCCTACATTAATACTGCTTGGTATTTTGTCCCTTTTGTCCACCCTCTCATTCAGGAAACTACCAGCTTTTACTTGATGGAAGGGAATAATAATGATGATTTGACTCATTAGTTTGTCATCTAATGAATTTGTATAAAAATTATGAGTAATCTAAATCATGTCTGAACAATTTAGAAACTGTTATCTCCAAGGAAAATAAAGTAAAATCCTTTGACAATAATTTACAGGTTTAGTGGAGAAGTTGCTATGAGTAACAGATTGGCACAAAAAATTTTATCTTCCCAAGGGTCACACCTCCTCACATATTTCTACACACGTGTTTCTTTCTCTCCCCTAGTTCATCTGATTGCATGTGCAAGTTTCAAAGTGTGCCTGGTTTCTAAGTCAAGTTTAATGACTAAAAGTTTCATATTGCCAAGCTCAGTGAGGCACTGATGAATGTCTAAAAGATTGAAGGTCTAAACAAGGAGTGGGTATGATTTGGAGGAGGCTTAGGAAACTGTAAAGTCATGCAAAGAATAATGAGCTTGAAGTGAAAAATAGATAAGAAGGAAACGTATCAGACTGAAGAAATATTGTTACCAGGCAGAGAGAGAGAGAGAGAGAGAGAAGTGCAAGGGGGGTAGATGCCAAGGAATTAAAGTGCATGAGTGGATGTAGGTGAAAGAAAAGGAGAGAGAAAAGAGGTTTTTTTGCCTAAGTTGCAGGTCGCTGATCTGAACTAGTCATTGGTGTCATTAACAGTGAAGGATGACTTCTTAAGGGATTTTCTTCCCCTGGAAGTTTCGACTCTGAAATATATATATTTTCTGTTCTCTTTATTTCTCCTCCATTTGCATGTGAAATTTTATATTCTTGGTTATGTTTTCTTCACAAAGCTCTGAATGGGAACAAGATTTCCTTTTAAAAGTATAGATATGAAGAAAAATGAAATAATGAACAAACTGTTACTAAGTATTAGGAGGGTGGTTTTTTCAAAATACAAAAATGTAATCTAATATTGTAAAGCGGGTATAAATAGATGCACCAGATATCAGTTAGGATCTTTGCTCTCACTGAAGTGATATCATGTGAAACATCATTCTCTGAATCTATAGCATTGATTATAACTGCCAGAGCTAAGGATATCTTAGCTAAGGGCTCATTAAAGTTTTAGGAAGACAGTACATTATAGTGGAAAAAGCATATACTTTGGCATTGGACAGGCTTCGGTTCAAGTTCTGACTCAGTCACTCTTTATCTGTAAAACTTTGGGCACATTACTTATTTCCTTTGAACCTTCACTTCCTACTCTGTAAATAAATATATTTGTAAAGCATACACAGTTCCCTGTTTATAGTAACTGTACATAAATGTGTGTATTCAAATGACTATTATCATCCTATTTTTCCTCCTCTGTTAATTAAAAATAATTAGTAATTCTTCTTATCTTTCATTTTTCTGTACTGCTTCTTTTGACCTTCTTTCTTTTCATTCATATACCATTTAGCAGGGCTTTGGTTGAAAGAGATACATCAATTCTAGAAAGCTGGAACTGAAAAGACCTTAAGTGGCCACCATATCCATCCCTGTATCAAAACAATGAAATAGCTGGATGATTCAAGACCAAAAGGGATTTTTGTTTTTGCATAATTTAAGAACAGAATAGTTACGGCCTCTTTTGGTAATGTCATATAAGATATTCTTTATCTATAGTCTGTGTTTCTCTTTATCCAATCAATCCATTTAAAAGGAAAAGTGTACACTTCTATCTATATAATAATGCCTGCCTAAGTTGTAAATGTTTTACAATTGACTCAGCCCTGGCTGAATGCACTTTACATTTCTTACAGTTGGTTCTGCTTTCAGTTAAAATGTAGGAGGTCACAAAGATCACTGCTTATGACATAACAATGAGGAGAAAACTGGACTGGGTAAACTACAAAGAAATGTATTTTCTTTAAAAACTAGAAAAGAGCTCTGAATCCAATTGAACTTTGAATGATTCTGAGTGTGGTGTTGTGGCAGACTGGAGTCCCATGGAGATACAAACACAGAGCTTATCCACCCCACCTTCAAATACTCTTCTATGGGATTTCTGCTGAATAAACAGCTACATGGGAACGTAAGAGCTAGGCTGGGAAACAAGAGATTTCATGAGGTACTTAGATTCCAAATCCCTGTGGAAGGACATACTTAATTCTACTCCTAAGACACTTGAAGAAGTGAACTAAAACAAACTGAAGTAGAAAACCAGCCCAAACCCTATTCAATTCCTTATTAGGTCAAAGAGATCAGCGTCTCTATATGTCTGCCAAAGAAAAGGGGAGATTTTTTATGGAAAATATCACCTATTTCAGTCTTGACTATTATTTCTTACACAATGACTGATGAAAAAATAAAGACTAAGAGACATGCAAAGAAGCAAAAAAATGTGGTTCATAATAGTAAAAAAACAAGCACACTGACAGAGATGTCGGAGTTAATAGAAAACGGAATTTGAAATAGTATTTTAAATATGTTTAAAATTTAGAAGAAATAAAAGGGGACCAAAATGGATGAAAAGAGGAAGGATGTCAATAAATAAAGAGAAACTTTTAAAAAAAGGGTCAAATGTAAGTTTTAGAACTGAAAACTACAATATCTGAAATGAAAAAATATTCAATGGGCTTAAGAGTAGATTGGACAGAATGGAACAAAGAATTAGTGAACTAGAAAATATGTCAGTAAAAATTATTCCTACTCAAGTACAGAAAGAAAAAAGAATTTAAAAAATAACAGAAGAGAGTATCAGAATTCTTGGACAAAATAAAATGAACAATTGTGAAATTAAAGTTTCAGAAGGAGAGGAAGGAGTCTGACACATGGTTGGGAAATAATGGCCAGGAATTTTCAAATTGATTAAAACCAGTACTTTTCATATTCAAGAAGTTCAGTGAACCACAAGCAGGGTAAATACAAAGAAGCTACACAGACATATCATAGTGACCTTGCTGAAAACCAAAGATAAAGGAAAAAATTATAAAGTAAACAGAGGAAAAAAAAATACAATACATTTAGATGAACAAGATAAGAATAAAGATAACTTGTAATCAGAAACAACAGAAGCCAGAACATAATGGAATTACTTCTTTAAAGTAGTGAAAAAGATAAAACCTACTATAACCTAGAATTCTACGTCCAGCAGAAATAGTTTTCAAAAATGAGTTAATTTAAGCCTTTTTCAGACATACAAAAGCTGGGAGAAACTACCACCAGCAGTTTATACTGTATATACAATTGATCCTTGAACAATGTGGGTCTTAAGGACACTGACCACTTGCATAGTAAAATATCTGTGTAAAAGTTCTGATTCCCTTCAAACTACTAATAGCCTATTGTTGACTGTAAGCCTTACCAATAATGCTCGATTAACCCATGTTTTGTATTATATACTGTATTCTTACAATGAAGTAAGCTAGGGAAAAGAAAATGTTATTACAAACATCATAAGGAATAGAAAATACACTTATAGTACTGTACAAAATCTGTATATAAGTGATCCCAAGCAATTCAAACCTGTGTTGTACAAGGGTCAACTGTAATACTAAAGGAAGTTCTTTAGGCTGAAAAAAGAAAAAGATCCCAGGTAGTAGTCAGATCTGTAATAAGGAATAAAATATACTGGAAAAGGTAAATATATGGTAAATAAAGAAGATTATATATAATATTTCTTTAAAAGACTATTGATTATCTAAAGCAAATACAGTTTCAAAGAACCGTAAAGTTTATAAATTATATAGATACAAAATGTATGAGAATAATTTCATATAGAATATCATATAGAATAAGGCAAATGGAATCATACTGTTGTAAGGTTGTTACATTATTTATGAAGTGATATAATATTATTTCAGGTGTCATGTGACAAATTAAGGACACATATTATAATCACCACAGAAACTACATAAAGAATAATGCAAAGTGACATAGCTAAAAAGTTAATAGAAAATAGGAAGTGTAAGGCAAAACAAAAATACTCAAAACATTTTACTCAAAGGATGTCAGGAAATGATAAAGAAAATAACCCTGATAAGGAAATAGAAAACAAAAAGAAAGATGGCAGATTTAAGCCCAATTGTATTAGTAATTACATTAAATGTAAATAGACTAAATCCTCCAATTAAAAGGCAGAGAAATTCAGATTATGGCAATAGTATATCAAAATAAGGTCCAAATACATGTGACTTACAAGAGACACAGCTAAATTGAATATAAGGACACAGCTAAATTGAAAGTAAAGGGATGGAAAA
The DNA here is from genome assembly GCA_030068075.1 of Paguma larvata. NCBI lineage: Eukaryota > Metazoa > Chordata > Mammalia > Carnivora > Viverridae > Paguma > Paguma larvata. The sequence continues at coordinate 71,669,726 of CM057829.1, forward strand.
AATATACCATGTTATCATAAATCATAGAAACCTGATACGACTATATTACCACCAAACAATATATATTTCAAAGCAAATAGATGAAGACAAAGAGAGATCATATGTGAAACTGAATGTCTTATAGTCATAAAACCATCAATTCATCATTAAGACATCACAATTGTATCTCGAATATGCCCCCAATGCTAAACCTTCAAAATTTCACATAAGGTTTCATATAAGATTTTAACCTTCATAGCCTCCTTCTTCTAGTAGTTCTATAATCTTAGTGGTAATTTAGCCATCACTGTTACCTGGACACATACCTCAGTGGTGTACAATACTAGTACTTGCTAGGAAAACGATTATTTGATATAACTGTTTCTTTTGATTTATTCTGTCATAGAAGGCATCTAGTGCAGTAACGTGGAGTCTACCAGGAATTAGAGACCTGACTTCAAGACTTGGTACTGCTGGTAACATCAGGAAAGTCACTGAAATCACTGTGAGCCTCAGTTTCCTCATGGGGAAATGGGGATGGAAATGCTTGCTTTGCCTAATGTTTAAATTTTTAAGGAAGCTTAAATGAGGAAATGTATGCAGTACTGGATACATATGAGACATTGTTATGAACATAATAGTGAGCTTGCTTTTTAGCACCTCTCTAATCCTGACTCATGTGCAGCTGGTGGCCTCAAGGTGCCTTTCCCTTATTCATCAGTTTAGTCTATTTTTATCCTGAGCCCTTTACAGACAGAGCCAAAGGACAAAGGATACTGATAAGCCTCTGTGAGGAAGCTCAGAGGGCTCTGCCCTTAATTTTGTACCTCTTATATTCACCAAAGAGGGAAATTTGGAGATTTTAAACAGGATAATTAAACCAGGAGTCAAGTCCTATTTTGAGATCTGGTTAAAGATTTCACAGATAATGGAAAGCATTTAATGTAAAGATTAAAATTTTGACCAAATTAAAAAATGTATTATTATTATATCTTTTTTACCTGAAAAGTGGTTTTCCATTTAGTTTTGTTTTTGGAGAGAAACCGATTTCCATGTGTAAAAGAAATAGAACTGTTTTTGTGTGGATTATCTTTTATGAAGGTGTATGTTTTAGTGATAGAATTTTCCTGGAATGAGATGAGGTTACCAGAACAGTTTTCCTTGGCATATAAGAAAATTATAGGACTCTGTGAAATTATAGTTCTAAGATTTGGAAAGTTTGAAATTATTTAATGTATTTATATTATCCATTAAGGAGTTGCAAATTAGGGTGGGACTTTTAAAAATAATTAACCAGTATAAATATTATTCAGAAGTTACTTAATTACCTAAAACTTAAATAAAAATGTCTAAATTTTAATAATCATATTTCCAAATAACAATAATAGTACTTTAAGACTAAGAAACAGATATTCTTCTCAAGAACAACACTAGTTGTAAGATAATTATTATAATAAGCATGGGAAAATTATATTAAAATCTCTTAGGTATTTTCTGTATCCAAAACATTTATATTATGTTTCATGAAATTTTGTACATGAATATATATATACAAGAGTTTTCTTCAGTATTTGAAGCAAAAGATTGCTTCCCACATACCTGCATGAATCTCTATCTGCTTTTATGTTCTGTTAAAAACAAACACGACTCTGAAGAAAATTTCACTGTTTAAATCTTCAGTATGACTGTGCAATTGCTCATTTGTTTGTTATCTCCAGTATAGGCCAATTTGATGCTACGACATAACAGAATAGTTTCCTATTGTGAATGTATTTCTTTTTTTAAAATTATTTTAATGTTTATTATTTATTTTTGAGAGAGAGACAGAGCATGAGCAGGGGAGGAGCAGAGAGAGTGGGAGACACAGAATCGAAGCAGGCTCCAGGCTCCAAGCTGTCAGCACAGAGCCAAACATGGGGCTTGAACTCATGAACTGTGAGATCATGACCTGAGCCTAAGTTGGATGCTTAACTGACTGAGCATCTCAGGTGCCCCAAATGTATTAATTTTTCCTTCCTTCCTTCTTTCTTTCTTTCTTTTTTTTTTAGAGAGAAAGAGAGAGAGAGCACAAGTGAGTGCTAATGAGCCAGGGGGAGGGCCAAGGGAGAGAGAGTGAGAGAGAGAGAGAGAGAGGGATCTAGAGAGAGAGAATCTTAAGCAAGCTTCATGCCCATCCTCAGTGCGAAGCTCAACACGGGGCTCAATCCCATGATCCTGGGATCATGACCTGAGCTGAAATCAAGAGTTGGATGCTCAAGCAACTGAGCCACGCAAGCACCCCATGAATGGATTTCTTAATCAATAGTAACCTGAAAAAAATGTAGGAAATGTTGTAGGAAGGTCATAAGGGAAAATAATAAAGGCATTGAAGGAAATGTTCCTGGTGCCAGGAGTTAGAGAGAATGACAGGGTCAGCTTGGGATGTGGTAAAGTAGGATTAGAAGGTTCTATATGTATGATTTTAAGAAGGTCCATCTAACTCGGACCCTCCGTTTTCTCATCTGTAAAATGGGGATAATAATACCTGCCTGTTATGATGATGACATCAGATTATGTTTGTAAATAATTTAATGCAGTGCTAGGGATGAGTACATAGTAAACATACACTAGATTCAACTAATACAGTAAAATTTACCTTTCCACCGAAGTGGGGTTAAAGAAGTTCCATCATTTCCATCTTGATTTACTTAATTTCTCTATAAATGATTAGTTCTAGATCAGATTACCTTTGGAAAACTTTTATTGAAAAGGTCATTTCTCTGTCATATCATAAATTTACATGAGGTTGCAGCTCTGCCTTATTCAATGAGGCCTTGCTATGTAAAAATGAAGATATTGATATTATTGGCTATTACTGAATGTTTATTCAATAGTATAACTTATTGTTTCCACAAAATATAATCTATTTTAAGAAGTGAGGTGAACCACAAAATTTTAAAACAAGAAATGAATTTTTATATTCATTTTTTTAAACTAACCAGGCACTCAGCATATAGCTTTAATTATTTGCCTAGAGGCCAATCAATAATTAATTTCCCCATTCAAAAGCTATGGCTTGGATGTTTTTCTTAAAGCATGCCAATTAAAAATAGAAAAGCCAAACTATAAAAAATATATTTGTTTATTGACAGGTTAGAAGATATTGCCAGGCTTTTTAACAAGCTCTTCGAAAGTTTGCTTTATTTGAAAAGAAACTTTAATTATCTTTGGTCATGGTGCTTAAGTCTTAGCATTACATTCCTACTTTGCAATACTCAGCTCATGGTGATAACTCCCTCATAGCTTGTGATGACTAGAGAGAATTATAATAGACAGTTGATAAACTTGTTACGAGTTGACTATGTTGGAAAGAACCGCCTTGAATTATTCTTGTTAACTTCACCCAGATATTTTAGAAAACTAGTGATAAGCTGGTTGCCATGAAATATTTACTAATATAAGATAAATCTTAGCACACTCTATTCACAAATCTGAAACTGAGTTTTGAGAGGGAGGAAACCAAGAATTGTATTGTTTTATTTCCAAAACTATGAGTTTATCTAAAATATAATGCTAACAATAATTGTCCCACTCGATCACTCTGTTCTGGTGCCGCCGACATCCCTGCTGATCTACATAAGTCTGAGGCTGTGCATTGTCTGTGCCCTCTGCCTGACATGCTCTTCTCTTGGATACTTGCATCACTTACTTCTTCACCTTGCTCAGTGTCATTCTTTCAGAGTTGCTTAATCTGATCCCCCTACTTAAAATGACACAGTAAAGTTCCCCCAATTTCCTTTACCCTGCTCTGTTTCTTTCTACTGTGCTAAACTAATCATCTTCCAACATACTATATATTTTAAAGTATTTGTTTATTGTCTTCCCTTTCCCTATCAAATGTAGACTCCAAAAAGCCGAGGAATTTCGTTCGCTCTATTCATGCTGTATTTCCAGTCCCTAAGATATTGTCAGACACCAAGTGAATACTGGATAAATATTTATTGAACGTATGAATAGATGCGCCAAAAATGTAGAAGTAAACAGATAGATTCAATATACTAGCTTGAACACCTAGAAATGGTTCTGATTATTTGCCTCATTGCCTCAAACCTGGACTCATCAATGGAATGTGCCAAATGAAGTTAAAGCGCCAGAGATGGTATCTCATAGAAAGATAAATCTGAACAATTTAGGGAGATTTGTTGTCTCCCAGCTTTGTTCCTCAAGAGGATATAGCACAGCAAAGGAAACAATCAGCAAAACTAAATGGCAACCGATGGAATGGGAAAAGATACTTGCAAATGATACAACAGATAAAGGGCTAGTATCTAAAATCTATAAAGAACTTATAAATAATAACACTCAAGAAGCAAATAATCCAGTGAAGAAATGGGCAAAAGACATGAATAGACACTTTTCCAAAGAAGAAATCCCGACGGCTAAAAGACACATGAAAAGATGCTCAGCATCACTCATCATCAGGGAAATGCAAATCAAAACCACAATGACATACCACCTCATACCAGTCAGAGTGGTAAAATTGATAACTCAGATAATAATAGATGTTGGTGAGGATGAGGAGAAAGAGGAACCCTTTTGCATTGCTGGTGGGAATCCAAACTGGTGCAGCCACTCTGGAAAAAAGTATGGAGGTTCCTCAAAAAAATTAAAAATACAACTATCCTATGACCCAGCAGTTGCACTACGAGGTATTTATCCAAAGGATGCCAGAGTGCTGTTTCAAAGGAGCATGTGCACCCCAATGTTTATAGTAGCACTATCAACAGTAACTGAAGTATGGAAAGAGTCCAAATGTCCATTGACAGATGAATGGATAAAGAAGATGTGGAATATTTATATAATGGCATATTACTTGACGATCAAAAAGAATGAAATCTTGCTATTTGCAACAACATGGATAGTATAGAGTGTATTATGTTAAGGAAAATCAGTCTGAAAAAGACAAATATCATATGATTTCACTAATATGTAGAATTTAAGATACAAAACAGAAGAACATAAGGGAAGGGAAGCAAAAATAATATAAAAACAAACAGGGAGACACACCATAAGAGACTCTAAAATACAGAGAACAAACAGGGTGCCTGGAGGGGAGTTGGGTGGGGGGCTGGGCTAAATGGGCAAGGGGCATTAAAGAGGACACTTGTTGAGATGAGCGCTGGGTGTTATATGTAACTGATGAATCACTAAATTCTATTCCTCAAAACATTAATAATAATAATAAAAATAAATACATTCATCATTAGACATCAAGGAATTCACTAGGGAGGTGAATACAGCATTCTTGAAACAGACTGAAACGAATATCATCTCTATGCTGGGATGATACTACTACATACATTGGTATTCCATGTTGACCGAGGCCAAATAGCAACACTCAATTGAAAGTAAGGTGGTATGATTCCCATGATAATCAGCAGGGTGAGAGTGACATTAATAGTTTGACACACAGGAAACTTTAGAAGTAGCTCATTGATCCTGGGGATTCTGGAACTGAAATTGTTGATATCTCCCTAAACCCTATCTACTTAAAAACCCTCTAGATTTGGCAGTGGCCTGGATGGCCCACCACATTGGAAACTCATGGTCCCTCTCACACTCGCCTAACCTGAATCAGATAATAGAATCAGAGCTCCTCAAGTGAAAGGAAAGATTTGTCTTGGTGAGGAAGGACCCTGTAATAGTCTTAAGTATGTCTTCTTTCTAGTCATTCTCTAGTATTTTTATAGAGAGTGTGTAATTGATAATTAACTTTATTGTTTGATCCATTGATAGCAACATATCAAAACTGGCTTGTGACTGAATGGGATAGAGAAAGACTGAATATCCCTCACAGATAGCTATGGTGACTGAATGATTATGGGTATTCACTTTTTAGGAGAAGATGCCCATGTTTTAATTTGGAATATAGTTATTTTCTTTATGCCAGGTATGAGAGTGCTGTTGTTGCTATTGCTATTATTTACAATAGTATGTTTAGGAAGAAGGTTGTGCTTGGGTGGAGAAGTCAAAGATCATATTATTGATGATAGTATATCTTGCTCCCTCAACAACCACTCCTTTCACTTTCTAGCTTGTGTTCTGTATCACTCAGTTTTAAGTCTTTATGCAACTCTTCTCTCCTACTTATGAAACTCCTCTCTCTCAAGTCTACAACATGTAGTCAATATCATAGAGTTTAGTTTTTAATTATAGTCTGCCTTATTTTTCAGTAATTTTATGTATGTATTTTTACCCTCTTTGAGGTCATTTTATATTAAGCTGAGGATGTCATATATTCCTTTTTGTGCCATGTACTTAATAACCTCTGGTCTGTTAATCTAATGGAACTTCCATTTTCATGGTATCTCTATCTAATATTTCATGCTCATTTATAATCTGGAAAAGCAAAAACTCAACAACTCAGTCATAACATACCAAACACACAAGTCTTGACACCCAAAGGTTGAAAATCTGGTAAGATGAAAATGCATTAACATTTCTGGAAAGAGATCAAAGCACCCATTCCTCATTTTATGAAACCAACCAGCAGAGGGTGCAAAAGAGATATTTAAGTGTTCCTGTTTCTGCTTGTGGGCCTTCTACTATGGTTGCTGTCAAGACCTAGGCTATATTTTTAATATATATTCCCCGTAATCCCCAGGCAGAAATTCTGTTTTATAATCACCACATGCCTGTGAAGTCCGTTCTAAGACATTCTATTTGCAGAAATTCTTCAATCTTGAGTCCCATGAAAACCTCAAAAGCTACTGGGTAAAAAACCAGGTCTAAAATTTTAAGCCTTCGAAAAAGAAAAAAACAAAAAACAAAGAAACAAAAACTATCCAGGTAGCTCAGGAACAAAGGAAAAGAGATTTTGAATGAATAAAAAAATTATCTTTCAGCTGCTATTAAAAATGATATTAATGAATTTCTGTTGTGTTTTGTATTATCAAAAACATTTCAAGAGATTTTCACACATACTCTAATGGAGGTCTTATTACGTTCAAATTAAAATTGTATTTTTATATGATCAAGAAATAACAAAAAGAAAGTTCCTCTGAAAAGGATCTTTTAATATTCTTTTATGTGTGTATGTGTGTGTGTATAGTGCATATATACTATACATGATACATGCCTACATTCTCATACACAATATCTTTAAAATATTATGGATCAAAAGAGTTTCTCATTATCCTGGATGTTTTGGTTTAGATAATTCTGTCAAGTATAATCATGAAGAAGACCAAAGACTTGTGTTTGGTTTACAGTATCCATTGCCAAGCTTTAAGAATGTCATTACTTGCATTCTTTGGGTAAGTTCAATATGAGGATTCTTTGGATGTATAAGATCTTATTTCCCAAATTGTCCTTTGAATTTATGAAGTTATATTAAAGTACAGCCACATGGGTGAAAAAGCAAAAAAGAAGAAAAATCTGTGATAATACAAAGCTAATATGAGTTTAATATGAATCATTTTATTCATCTGCTGAAGAATATCAAAAGGAAAAGGAAGCATTATAGTATGTTTCATTTTTAAAGAGAAGATCATTATAAATAATATTCATGTAGTTTCTTTCATGTTGGGAATTTATAAACTCTTACACCAACAAAATATAATGCAAACTTTGGGAATTTCCGGATATCATGTCATAATATCTGGAAATCTTTATCAGTTTCTCAAGATGTGAAATGAAATCTTTATCATTCTTGTCATTGTTGACTATTGACTGTAGGTAGAATTATATCAGATTGAACTATTTTAATTGATCTCCAAAGACAAGTCATTTGGAGTTCTTTTACTGGGGACCCACGAACCTGGGCTGCGTTTGCATCAAAATCTTGAAGAAGGTGGCCCAGGTCATCACTGAGAAATACTACACTCTCGTGGGCAACAGCTTCCATCCAACAAGCCTGTGTGTGGGTCGATCACCATTATTCCCAGCAAGAAGCTTTACAACAAGATAGCAGGCGATGTCACAACCTGATGGAGCAGATTCAGAGATGCCAGGTGAGAGAGATCTGCATCAAGCTGTAGGAGGAGGAGGGAGAAAGGAGAGAGAATTATGTTCCTGAGGTCACAGCCCTGGATCTGGAGATCGTTCCTGACACTCTTGGACTTTGGCAGTCTGTCCAATCTGCAGGTCACTCAGCCTATGATTGGGATGAATTTCAAAACACCACGTGGAGTTGTTTGAATCTTTCTGCTGTGCTGCAGTATCTTCAATAAACCTTGGGAAAGAAAAAGTCATATGGAGATTCCCTTGACTGAGGCTGATGAGATTACGTATTATGAGGAGTAGATGGGATATGTTTATGTGTGTGTGTGCCTGTGTGTATTCGTGTGACTGATCAACAACAGAAATAACCTTTGTATTTGCCTTCTCAAGGGAGGAACAAACATTCGAACTATTGTGAAAGTCCTTTTTTCCCCCTTATTGTCTATTTCTATCCTGTAGTGAATTAGTTTTTATTACAATGTGGTCATTCCTTGTGCTGGAGGCATAAACTGGCAGGGTAACTGGACCTCTATGGAGGATACCTTGTCTGTCTTCTGGCTGGGTAGTTGGGTTGTGCAACTCATGGAAAGAACAGCATTACAGCTTGAGAAGAACACACCACTGAATGTTTTGTAAGGACATCTAGGAGAGAAACAAATAAACTGATGTTGGCATTCATTTCATTAAAGACACTAATAAAGCAAAGTTTGAAAACTCAAAGAAAAACAGCATCTTTTACTTTAAAAGAATTTAACCCCTAGGGATATTTCACTGCCTAATGCTTCTCGGTAATACAGCTTAATGAAGCTCATTGTTTTAGATTTTCTTGGTCTAGTGGGTATGGATAACATTTGAGCTTGTTGAATTGACTCAAAGATTGGGAGAAGGTGCCGGAGAGGAGGCAGTCTGGTATGGTTCAGTGAGTTGGCTTGGACTAGCAGTCCAGAGATGTGAGTTCCCAACCCAGTTTTATCATTCAGCAATTGCTTGTCCTTGGCCAATTCAACAAATTTGTTTCCTTATCTGCCAAATATCATACCTCTTCTTATAGGATAATGTGATCATGTGAAGGAACTTTGAAATACTTAGCATGCTCTTAAATATGAGCTATCTTCATAAAAATTATTTTTTGTTATTAAAAATACTCAAGTAGATGATCATTATGGCTATGATCATAATGCTTTTTTTAAATAACAGTCTAGAATACGTAGCTTGGAAATGACGAAACTAGGATGAGGCCAAAATGTTCTGATCTTTGGGAGCAAGGTAAAAAAATGCAGTATTCATTAGGACATTTGTGGTGGTTAGGGAGATGACCTTAACAGGTTATCAAATTCACAACCTCTCACAATGGACGAAATTTAAGCCAATTCAATTAAGAGAGATTTTCCATTGTTGACAAAGACTGCCACAGCCAGCCAGGACTCTTCCAATACAAGCAGTTTCAATATTATGCAATTCTTTCTTATGTAATTCTCAATTCTCAGGCCTCACCAGCATGGGGATAAAAATAGAATGTTACGATTGTTGCAAGTTGGTATTTCTCTGACCCAGCTCCAATCTCACTGTGTGAGAACTCTAGACCACCCTTACATGTCTAGGAAGTAGTTATAGCATTCTTAAAGATGTTTATCATCTGCAATCATTCATGGATTCTTTTAACTACCAAATAGCTTCCTGTGTTCTATTTTCTTTCTCTTTTACCCTGACTCCATATATTCTGTCTACCACCTTCTGTTATGAAAAGTAACAGCTTTGCTGCCTGTGCCACCCTATGGAGGTGATTCTAGAAGCAACAGTGTCTTGTGCCCAAGTTGTCAGTGCCTGTTGCCGAGTGTGTCGATGAACCTGTCACGGCACCAGCCATCAATATCTCCTACTGTGGGGCGGGGTAAGACCAGTTGCCCCAATTCTGCAGTTGCCTTGTGTACTCTGTATCTTTCCCAAGGTGTTCTTGTTTTTAGGAGCCATTTAGTGGATGCTCCTGTGTTCTGGTGCTTAGCAGTGAGTCTGTGAGTTCTGAGGCCAGGGCAATGAGTGACTGATATTGTGCTGTCCTCGTAATTAGATCTTCTCTTTGATTCTGGCGCATCATACCTGAACCAAACATGTGTGCCCCATTCCTTTCTTTCTTTTTTTTTTTTTTTGTAAGTTTTACCCAAGAGGGTTTTGGTCTCCTGCGTAATGCTCCTTAGGAGGCTCACCTCAGAGCCCTACCAGACACAGTTGAATATTGGATAGGCTCACACTGATACACTTACTATCTCTGAATGCCTGAATATAATCTCTTTATCATACTAACTTTCAGCTTTTCCTTTGGTTTGGAGGACTCTTTCGTTTTTATAGTAGTACTTGACACTCTTACGGATCATGGACAATCCTCTCAACCATCATTTCCGAAAAAAAAAAAATCAATCTCAACTTCTTTTTAAAGGAAGGGTGTTGTTTTATCGACTTACTCAGCTTGTGGTTGTAGGCTTGATGTCTTCAACTTAGTCACAAAGTAGGACACCTTATTCTAAAATGTAACTTCTCTCTTCCACAAGGTTTCTTTGTTTGTCAAACCTAAGCGACGAGATGAAACATTATTTATGGGGTCCTAACATAACCCCCGTTCTCAGTATGCCTAGTGTTATTGGAATCACACGAAGCATACATGCCTTTCAAATGATGCATAAGAATGAAGTGTTATAGCAGGCTCCTGGTTTACCCTGGCTTGTAATTTCCCGAGAGATGCCAGAATTGGCCAAGGAACTTCTTTTTAAAAAGATGGAAAAAATTCCATGGAAGACAAACATAGATCACTTTAAAAATCATTTTTCTCCTATTTCTATTCAGCTCTTCAGTCCTTAAATATCAAAGCCCACTTTCTAAAGGTACACATAGCATATTTGTACTGGAATCTGATAGTAGGGATTTTGAGAATCATGTAGACATTTGACAAATGTCAGTTTGAAACAAATGATTTTATTCCTAGCTTAATAAAATCTCAAGTAGATATCAACTTTAGATGCATCTCTTAAAGGTCATATGTCAATTTCATTAATGAATATCAGAAAACAGATTGACATGTTTTCTCAATATATTTTTTCCCTTTTTTGTCTTAGTGTATCTATCTTTTATAGTGATCTTACGAGATGTACTGGGAAAGAAAGATTCCATGGTCAGTGAGTTTGGGAAAAGCTTCATACCATATTCAGAGGTCTTATAGAAAAAAAATCTACTTAAATCATTTAACCCATCTAGTCCCAAACAAATTTGACCACAATAACCACTTCTCTTTCTCTCTTTTTTAAAGCAGAGACACACTTAACATCTTATGGAACACATTTTGGTAATTATTGCTCTGTTTTAATCTTTCCAACTAACTTTTTTGACTGCATGAGTCATTTATTTCAATTTTCCTTCCAATAAATATTTCAGGTACTTTACCGGTTTGATTAAGTCAGCTAAGAGTTTTGATACAGCCTGTATATATAGTGTAATCTTACTCACATTTTCACATGTATTTTTCAGACACACTTCTTTGGCAAAATAAGTGTTCGAATTAGGTTTTCATTACAGGATAAGACAAATGCAGAAAGGTTCTAAATTTGTATTCCTTAGGTGAGGCCTAGGCAGCTTCTTAGGACCAGAATGGTGCTAAGCCTGGCTGTCTCTTGCCTGGGAAAATATGAAATTCAGGACCTTGAATGAGTGGACAGGCAGGTCAGTGAAACAATGAATTCAGCAGCTGTGAGAGACCGTAGACATCAGTGTTAGACCCTCATTTTGTGCCAGTAATCAGAGGCCCAGATTACCAAAGCGACTGGCTTCTGGTTAGGTCCCAGCTGTAGCTGAGCTGGACTTAGGCCTGGCTTTCTGAATCTTAGTGCTCTAAAATTTCTCCTAAATTTGGAGCCTCTTAGACCTCTGGTGGAGTAGTTGGATTTGGTCTCAAATTCACCTCTGCTATTTTCACCAAGAACAAAAATCCATAACTGTTGTCCTTGGTTTTCCAAAGCACAGCTGTTGAGTTGATGATGCATACCATGTGATAAAAAGTTCTTTCAAGTATTAAACTCAACCAAAATATTTCCAAACAAAAAGCCCATGTGTTGTGTTTTGTGTTTGTGTGAGTGTGTGTGTGTGCGTCTATGTGTGTGTCTGTGTGTGTGTCTCTGTGTGTGTAGGGTGATAGTGGTGGTGGCAGCAATGGGGTAGATAGAGAAGGGGAATGCATATTATAATTGACTTAACTAGGCTAGAAATACTCTTGTTCTGGTTTCCAGGAACAAAATAAGTAAAACTGTCATCCTATTCAAATAATTGTTGAATATTTGTTCTTACTCAATTTCTTTTTTTGGAGAGCTATTAAATAGGCTGTGAAATGGGTTGGTGGTGAAAGATGAGCTGGTAGCAATTATTTCCCCATATCCTTACTGACTTGGATAACACTCACTTTTCTTTGCTATGTACAACCTAACCGAAAGTGCAGATCCAATGACTAATGTCTTGGGTGTGTCAAAATGGCAGGCAGGCAGTGTTTGCAACTCATCTCTCTATTTAGCATTTCCTCTGTTTTTAGATAAATGTTATTTTTCCCCTAACCCATCAAGCTAAGTCTTTTCACAGGGGAATACAGATTCTATTGCAATTACCTGGAGGAATCTCCACTCAAGTACTTGTTGGAAGTCCTTTGGTTGAGCAGAGGTTTTCAATGGGAAATAAGCACTGCAGAATTATGTCCAGCTGTGTACAAATATTTATGAGAACAGTCACAGTGCCTGAAATAATTGACGCAAAGAAAAACAATTACCAAACAAAAATGACATTGTTTGGATACAGCAGAATATTCCATGACCTCCTCTCAATTCCTCTCCTTTATGGTTATATTTATTGAATCTCAAATAATCAGAACAATTTATTGAAGTTAGAAAGTGGTTACCAAGAACTAGGTATGTATAATTACCATTATTTTTAATAATAAAGACTATTCTTAAAGAAAATAAAGAGAGATAATTATATTCTGTTCAATTTACCAACACATGACATGGTATTTGACGATTTAAAAATGAAAAAAATAACAATGAGTTGCAAGTTACTTTTTAGAAAGGTCTGTGTAAGAAATTGTAATTTATTAGTAATTACAGCCTTGACACAAATGAGAAAAATAGCAGTAAAATATATGAGGGGAATAGTATGTATCTTCTTTAAAATGGTAGTTTGAAGTTCATATGGGTTTGCATATCTCTTAGGAGAAGTATAGTTCCCAGAGATTCAGAGCCAAGAGGCTGGGAAAACTGGCGTTTAGCATAAAAACAATACTTCACGCAACCTTCATATAATTTTGCTGGCTTTATCACCTCTCCTTCCGGAACTTTGTAGAATAAACTCTTGGTGAAAGCTATTTTAAACTGTCCTTTCTTCATCACCCCTTTCCTGCATTTCACTACCTCACCACTCCTCAGCTTCCCACCATGTGTCAGAGAACTATCGATTCTGTTTCCTCAGTGTCTCGCAAATCTGTTTGGAAGACCAGGATTTGCAACATCTCCCCTTGCTATTTCCCCTTCCACCATTCTGGATTTATTTAATCTGTCTTTAAAACAGCTACCAGAGCAATGAGTCTATAATAATAAAATGCATTGAATGGTTGCTGTATGCCAGGCACTTAACATCCATCAGGCCATTTAATTCTCACAGTAATATCATTACTCCATACTGTTAGATAAGAAAGTTATGGCTGAGAGAAGCCTAGTTGCCCACAGGTCACACAGCAGGGAGAGTCAGGACCAGGAGTTGAACCCTCAAGGGTCTGACACGCAGGCAGCCTTGTAACTATTACACTGTGCTGCTGCTTTAAGTCAATCAGATCATGTTACAATTTGTGTTAATTCTGATGTTCCTATCATTCATGAATTTGTCCATTTCAGAAGGGAATAATTTTCTTAGCATACTCTTATTCTTCAGAGTAGAACAGTAAGGAAAAACTACGTAATGCAATCTTTTATGGCTGTTTTATGGTATTGACTGTTAATTAAGCCCATCCCTAAATGAAAAGTTTTCAAGGGTGCAGAGAGACAATGAATGGATTGATTTGTAGGTTAGAGGTGTGTGTTAGAGAGGTTTGGGTCTTTAATTAACTGTGGTTGCTTAATTCAGTTGATTAAAGCACCATATAAATGAAGTCACGTTTGTGGATTCAGTTCTGTGCGGGCCAATTTGTTTAGTCATCCTCACACCCTTAACCTCAGCCCACCTCCTTGCTAATGTGGACCTTTAGCTGAAAGCAAAGGACAGTACGAGTGGAAAAGTGCAAATGTCTCCTCAGACTTGGAAAAAATTGCCCAACATGCACGTCCTATTGACATTGGCAGAGAGGCAGGGCACATTATTAAATCTCTGATTGTTTTCAGTTCTCCTGAAAAATTAATGATGTGACACAATGCCATAAATCAAAAAGCTATATAGATATCCTCAGTTTTACAAAGAAAAATACATTTACTTACCTAGATGGGAATGGTTAACAGTCAGCTACTTGAACATTTTCACTTGAGGTGTTCACGTCTCTTAAATTCTTTTCACTAAAGGTGAATGATGGGGATTGATGTTATTAGGTTACTAGTTTCATATACTTGAAATAAGGATGTCATAATTGGAGAAAAATAAAGGAAACACAGGTTGATATTTTCAGACCCTTTTTATGCGTTTCCAACTAAAGTAATAAATAGCCCATATAAACAGACCACTCCCACCTTTGAGGTGTGATAACTTAAAGTCTATTTAAGTCTCGTTCACAAACTGTTACTTTTTTATTATCATTCTGCTCAACTTTCATGAAAGAAACATTCGTTTCCTTTGATAATATCTGATATAGAGGAATGAGAGTACTTATTTGTTTAATACATATTTATTGAATATCTATAAAATAAGTATATATTTATTGGGCACTAGTGCCTGGAGATACAATTGTAAGCAAAAAGGGGACATGGTCCTTTCTTCATAGAAGCATATAGTGGGAATGACAGACGTCATATCAAAATATAAAAAATATTTTTTGAGTATGTCTATGTACCAGACAATTTTGCCAGCACTGAGGATATGCAGATAAAAAGAACCTGCAAATATCCTTTGCCTCAGTGAGCTTATCTTCTTATGAAAGAGTCTATAAGCAAACAAAGGTAAGTAAAAAAAATAAAAGATGCTATATGATAATTAGTGCTATAGTGAAAGTCAAAGCAGGAGGGCGATATGGACAGGGGTGGGTGTATGAGGGCACTTTTAAGTAAGGTGGTTGGTAAGGCTCCACTGAAAATGACATTTGAGCAAAGAACAGAAGGAGATGAGGGCAAGAGTCACATCTCTAGGGAAAGAGAGAAAGACAAGGGCAAGGTCCTGAGGCACAAAGTTGCCTGGTGTGTTCTCCAAACATCAGGAAGGCTAGAGAGGTTGAAGAAGAGGGATCAAGGCAACGACTAGCATCAGATGACGTCACAGGTGTAAGAGGAGGCCATAGCAGGTGGGACCTCAGTGGGACACATAGGGAGGGAGACAGGGATGATTTGGTTTAGATTTTAATAAGATCATCCTGGCTGCTAGTTGAGGATAGATGACTGAGAGGCAAGAGGAAAAGGGAGGAACATCTTTGAACCAGGTAAGAGGTGATGGTGAATTGGACTCAGGAGGACAGTGGTGAGGTAGTAAGAATTGGTTGGTTTCCATGTATGTTTTGTTACTCATAATAGCTAGTACAATATCACTGATTTACATTTTGGGGCAAAAGTATATCATATATCACACCAAATTATTTTCTAGCATATTTTTTTAATAATATTTGAATGTTAGAAAAAAAGAATCCATCACCTCTCAGCATACCATTCACATTATATTTTCCTTTCATTGAACCCAATAGGTTTTCACTCTATTTACACTGAATGGCAAACCTTACAATGACTTAGAAGACCAACCTGACCTAGTGTGCTGTCCAATATGGTTGCTTCTAGCCATGTATGACTTTGGAGCACTTGGATTAAGGCTAGTCAAATAGGAGATGTGTTATATATATAAAATCTACAAAGGATTTAAAATCTTATTGAGGAAATAATGTAAAATATGTTATTGATAATTTTCAAATAGTGATTATAGACTAAGTGCTAATGTCTTGGAATTATAGTGGAAATATAGTACTAATATTAATTTTACTGGCTCCTTATTACTTTTTAAAAATGTGATATCTAAGGAGGCACCAGGGTTGTTCAGCATCTGACTTTGGCTTGGGTCGTGATCTCACTGTTGATGAGCTTGAGCCCCTCATTGGGCTCTGCACTGACAGTCTCTCTCTCTCTCAAAAAAAAATATTGGCCATCTGAATGTCCTCTTTGGAGAAGTGTCTATTCATATCTTCTGCCCATTTCTTCACTGGGTTATTTGTTTTTCAGGTGTGGAGTTTGGTAAGTTCTTTTAGATTTTAGATATTAGTCCTTTATCCGATATGTCATTTACGATGATCTTTTCCCATTCCGTTGGTTGCCTAATCGTTTTGTTGGTTGTTCCTTTTGCTGTGCAGAAGCTTTTAATCTTGATGAGGTCCCAGTAGTTCATCTTTGCTTTCAATTCCCTTGCCTTTGGAGTCGTGTCAAGAAAGAAATTGGTGCGTCTTAGGTCGAAGAGGCTTTTTCCTGCTTTCTCCTCTAGGATTTTGACGGTTTTCTGTCTCACATTCAGATCTTTTAAAATGAAAATAGAGCTACCCTTTGACCCAGCAATAGCACTGCTAGGAATCTACCCAAGAGACACAGGAATGCTGATGCATAGGAGCACGTGTACCCCAATGTTCATAGCAGCACTTTCGACAATAGCCAAATCATGGAAAGAGACCAAGTGTCCATCAACTGACGAGTGGATAAAGAAGATGTGGTACATATATACAATGGACTACTACGTGGCAATGAGAAAAAATGAAATCTGGCCATGCGTAGCAACATGGATGGAACTGGAGGGTATTATGTTAAGTGAAATGAGTCAGTCAGAAAAAGTCAGATACCATATGCTTCCACGCATAGGTGGACTTTGTGAGACTAAGCAAAAACCAGGGGGAGGGGAAGAGGGGAAAGGAAAAAAAGACACAGAGAGGGAGGGAGATAAAACATAAGAGACTCTCAAAGACTAAGAACAAACGGAGGGTGAGGAGGGTACGGCAGGGGGGAGAGGGGGTGACGGGCATTAAAAAGGGCACATGTTTGGATGAACACGGGGTGTTATATGTAAACCAATTTGAAAATAAACTATTAAAGTAAAAAAAAATTTAAAAAAATATGATGACTAGGACATTTACAATTACAAATATGACCGAATTTTTTTGACTCACATGTTTCTGTTGAACAGCAGTCTTACATTTTCTTTTTCTGACTTTATCTCAAACTGTTTTACTCGTTCACTATGCTCCAGTTACACTGGGTTCTTTGAGATCCTTGAACTTGCCAGGCTCATTCCTGCCTCAGGGTCTCATTATTTCCCTTTCCTGAAATGCTATTCCCTTAGGACTTCCCTTATTTCTCTCTGTTATTCATGTCTTTGTTCAAATGTCACTTCTTGGACAAGCATTTGCTGACTATTCCCACTCAATCTCACTTCCTTTGTAATATTTTATATTATTTATTCCTAGATGAAATTTGTTTTCTTTTTTATTGTCTATCATCCTCTGGAACGTGTGATATGTGGAAGATAAGTTCTTAATTATCTTGTTGACCACTATACTTCCAGAAGAATACTGTTTGGCACTTCTTAGGTGCTTGTTAAATGAAGGAATAATTAATCCCTATGCATAAGAGGAATTCAGTGCTACAAATTAATTGATATAGATAGTTGGGCCTTGACTGGGAAAATCAGGGAAGTGTTACTAAGAAGTGAACGTTGAACTGAAAGCTAGAGAATGAGTTAGGGATAACTAGGGAGTGAAGAGAGGGAGGTGCAACCCCAGGTAGAAGGAATAGAAGGAGGGAAAACTCAGTGATGGGTAAGTGATTTGACAAAAAGTGAAGGGTAAGCATAGGAAGAAAGGTAAAAAAAAAAAAGGTCACTGTGATTAGGGGAGATGAGCACATACATCTAGCAAGGGTAGGTGGAGAGAGTCTAACATTGGACTGTCTGTCTGACTGCAAAACTGTTAACTCTATTAGAGTTATACTTAACGTTTATGAAAATACTTGCTAAGTTTTGGAGTTTTGGGTCTTTGGCTTCTTAACAATTTGGGAAAGGGAATTTGGTTGACAGCAATAAAAACAGCTGTTTAAATAAGATGGAAAAGGAGTTTAGTTGGAAGTAAATTGGGTAGTTCATGGAAGCAATAGGGTACTGGAGCCCCGGCCTAGGAAAATGGGCAGGCCCCAAGGGAGAACAGTAGGACTCAAGATAATTCCACAGCAATGTTCAGGACACTACCAGTTGTGCTATTTCATTGAAGCGCCACTTCAGTGACTCAGCTCTGCTATTCCTGGATACTTGCTGCCCTGTGGAAGTACTTTCAGCTCTGCCAAACTCGTAATGAGTAATCTATGACGTTTCCGAGGCTTCAGGTTATGACCTCCATATTCCAAGTCCTAGCTGGAAGTAACTGATTGGCTGAGCCTATGTACTCGTTGTCTGGGATCTGAAAAAAGTCTTTCTGGCTTCCATGTTGAGAGGTAAAGCCTGATTCCTGTTTGTTTTATGATCAACATCAGATAGAAAGGGTGTTGCTTGCTGTGCTTCCAAAATGACAGGTATTCACCACAGCTCAATTCTTTGGCTGTCCCAGTCAGATTACAAATTTTATTTTATTTTTTTATTTTTTTGCTTACAACTCTTCTATCCCATCCAAAGGCTTTTGCCTAACTTAATACAGTTTGGGTTATGTGGTCATATATATCTCATGGCAAAGGCCAGTTAAAATGCATGAGCATTTTCTTAAAAAGGGAATAATATTTGCTGAGTAGTTCACAAAATTGAGGGGAACCCTAAAGAACTAGACTTGGAAAGTGACCAGGAACCAAAGGATACAAACCCACCAAGGTTATGGCCTGACGAATAGGCCATCTATGATCCCAATACTCGTGCCACCAACAATGGCTACTAACTGCAGCCACCTCTAGATCGTACTCTCCAGGGAAACTCACCATTATGGCGGAGGACTTTTAATTGAGCACCAGGCACTACAAATAACGCAGACTGTGTCCTGGCTGTTAGTCACTTGCAGCAGAGTAAAATCCCAAGTTTGAGTGTCTGACTTGTCAAGTTGGGGAGTTGAGAAAGTGAATATCTTAAACCTTCACCTTCTTTAGTCAGTTTGGGGTTCCCTCAAATACGAGGATATATGGGCAATCCAAAATGACAAATGTCCACAATTGCATATTTTTCCTTGTACCAATATTTACAGAATCTTAAAAAGTTTATTGTCTTTCCCTTATGTTTTATGCCATTTTGTTGAAAATAAAATATTTATGAATCTGTGAATCTATGAATTGAATGTGAATTTTTTATATTTAAATAATATTTGCACAAATATTGGCCTAGTTATTTTCTCAGTAGTAAATACTTTTCAAAAGAGTAAATGCTTTTCAAAACTTTATATAAAAATATTGCTTTCAATATTTTGAGAAAAAATTCTTTTTAGAATTACCATGGTCACTTTCTCCCAACATTAGGTTAGAGATTCTAAGCTCAAATTCATTTTTCTAAAGCAAACAACTACCAATACACGGTTGCTTAATAATTACACTGATAACTTAAACCACCTTTTATTTCAAATGAGAGTAGGTGGCTTATTAAATTTTGGTGTGGCATCTGCATGTTCAAATATAATATAGGGTTAGAATTTAGCTCGCAGTCTTGAAAAAGTAGATAAAATAATAATCTGATCTTTAAAGAAAGCGTATTTTACCATAGCTGACATACATTTCATTCCTTATACCATCAAAAATTGTGGTAAACAAATAAAATATAATTGATTGTTGAATGGTTTTATTGGAACATCTTATGTATTGGATCAGTTGGTTAAGTGGCCGACTTCAGCTCAGGTCATGATCTTATGGTTCATGAGTTCGAGCCCCACATCGGGCTCTGTGCTGACAGTTCAGAGCCTGGAGCCTGCTTCGGATTCTGTGTCTCTCCCTCTCTCTGCCCCTCCCCTGTTCACACTCTGTCTCTCTCTCTAAAAATAAATAAACATTATTAAAAAATTTTTGAAAAAAAAAGAATGAAATTGATGTTTACTGTGAAAATATACTTTAAAGTCCCAAGTTCTCTTTATCCATTTGTGTTGTAACTATAGGGCCATTTAGTCATCAAATGGATTTTTAAATATTTTCATTGACTTTTCTATTATAAATGTAGTATATATTAGTACAGAAGTTTAGAAAATATAGAAAAGCAATGAGACAAATTAAAAAATCAGTTATGATCTTGACTTCCAGAAATAACCACTATTGACATTTTGATATATTGCTTTTCAGTTTCTTTTTTCCTGTGTCTACGTTTACATATGTGTGCATGTATCTGTGTGTTTTATCATGTACGTTACTTAGCCTGCTTTTTTCCCACAGGATATGTATAATGATATGGTTGTGAAGCAAGAAAGGGACTTTGGACCATGGACATATTCAAAAGTTACATTATAAATGCTGACTTTTTAAATTTTAGAAGGAGATTTTTATTTGGCCTTGCCTGTTGTAAGAATATACGAGTGAAATTCATCACAGAGCCTTCCTGGCAAGACCTATCCCTGGGTCATTCAGGGGCTGAGCTCCTCAGTTACAGCTTTTCTGTTTCCTGGAAGTCCTCAGATCCTTGTCTGTGATACCAAAATATCTGCTTCCTGCAACACCATACCTCATCATTGCCAACACAATCTGTTGTAATAAACTTGTATTTTTTACCTTGTGTGCACATTTTCTGCACCATCACCCCCAACCCTGAGTTAAAGGCATTTGATTTTGGCTTCAGGTTAATTTTCCACATACTTTGTCTCCATGATTTCTGAGTATATTCAGTGGTGAGAGCACTGGCTTGTTCGATTTCAGTCTTGATCACACTTTAGAAGGAAAGAGCATCTAACTGTTCTGAGCCTCAGGTTCCTCATGATTAAAATGAGGATTTGGCTTGTATACTCCTTAAGGTTTTTTTCCATAGCAAACATGAAATGTCTGTGTGTCTATAAAAGCAGTATGAAAGAATGGAAAGAGCATGGGCTCTGCATCAAAGAAAGGTTGGGGCAAATCTTGGAGCTCTGTGACTTTGGCTTTGCTACTTAGTGTTTCCAAACTTGTATTTTATTTTTGATTTGTTTGTCCTTTTGCGCCTTCGGTTGAATGAATTGTACTGCTCTGTCTTCGAGTTTGCTGATCCTTTCTTTCCTTCATTGTGTCTGCTCTTGAATCCTCTTGAATTTGTCAGTACAGTTATTGTATTCTTCACTATGTATTTTTATTTGGTATTTTCTTATATTTTCTGTCTCTGTTGAAATTTTTGTTTTGCTCAGGCATTGTTCTCCTGATCTTGGTGCATGTCCTTATGACCATCATTTTGAAAACTTTATAAGGTAAATTTCTTATCTTCATTTCACTAAGGTCTGTTTCTGGGGTCTTATGTTCTTCTTTTGTTTGGAACATATTCCTCTATTTATTTATTTTCCTTGATTGCCTTGTTGGTGTCTGAGCATTCGATGAAACAGCCACCCCTCTAGACTTGATGGAGTGGTCTCGTGTAAGAAACGAACTTTATCATTCAGCCAGCCACTAGCTCTTGGTTGTCCCTCAAACCTCTGTGATTGTCCAAGCTTTCTTCTTTGTTCTTGTGGCTCTCAGCTGAGAGTGTTCTAAGATCTGTCAGTGTCCCAAAGGGGAGGATCTCAGTCAGTACCTCTGTGTAGGCTGATTGGAAACCAGACCTTTAGGCCATAGCTTTAAAAGTATGCAAATAGAGCTCTTTTAGGAAAGACTGGCAACTGGATGTTTCTGCCTATTCTGTTGTGCTGAAGCCCTGGAGGATAGTCATGATAAGTCCTCCAGAGTCTATTAAGAACTGTTTCTTTGTTTGTGGGTCTTGTGGACACAAGCCCCATTGGCTTTCAGATCTAGGTGTTTTGAGGACCTATCCCTCAGGTGGAAGTCTTAAAAGTTGCGGTCCTAGATGTACCCTTCACTCCTTGGAGAGAAACTGGGCATTTTAAGTTTCCTCCCTATTATATGTTGCTGTGCTGGGGGTGAGGTGTATGGCAAGAGTGAGCCTCAGTCTTTCCTACCCATTTTAATATGTTTTTTTTTTTCTTGTTTACTCATTGTGTAGGAAGTTACTCAGCTAGTTTCTGGATTTCTTTCGGAAGGAATTGTTCCACGTGTAGCTGTGCAGTCAGTGTGTTTATTGGAGGAAGTGAGTTCAGCAGCCTCCTAGGTTACCATTTCGGACCAGAACTCCCCAACGTTGTATTTTCTTATATATCAAAAAAAGATCTAGAAATGATTGTGTTGGTTACATGTAACAGAACTCTGAGTATAATGACTCGAACAAGCAAGGGATTTACTTTCCTCATTTACTGAGAAGTCTGGAAATAGGTAGCTCAAAGTTGTTGTGTCTGCTCCTTCATCTGAATCATTATCCTGGGCTGCTGCTACTTTTCTGCTCCACTATCCTTAGTTTATGGTTTTCTTTATCGGTTCACCACCGAGCATAGTATCCATATTCTAGACAAGAAGAAGGGAAGGATGAGGTTCAAAGGGACATGACCGATTCATTTTCATGAAGAAAACAATCTAATAGATTTCCACTTCCACATTATTTGTTAGAGCTGTGACACAAAGTTATCCCCAACTGCGAGGAATCTAGGACATTGTACTTTTGCTGAATGTGTTGACATCCTGAATATAATTCAAATTTTTCTAATAAGGAAGAAGATGAGAATAGATAATTGGTAGGCGACATCAATGTGTGCAACTGGGAAAACTTAACTTTCTTTCATTGTTGGGAGGTCATATGAGATGATACATGTGAACATACAGGATACACATGCTTAAATAACGAATACTTCCTATTTTGTAGTTGTTATTATTTCATGCTGAAGTTACTGCACTGATCATGAAAAAGGTGCTCGTGTAATTTAATTATTGTTACACTTAAAAATATATATGTCTAAAGAATGTAAGAAGTGGCTATTTCCCAACTGTTTTGCCTTATCCAATGTGGCTTAAAGGTCATTTTCATTGGACCTCTTAGGTAATAAAAAATAAAAAGAAGCAGGTAAATCACAAAAATATGTGTTTAAGTCTCTGAAAAATATAAACGAACAGTAAAACCAGATTAACATGGGGAGAGGTTTAATACTTTTAGGAGTCTTACTCTGGGAGAAAAATCCCATCAGGCAGAAAAAGTGACCTCTTATGCAGTGTGGTTCAAAAGGAAATTGGAAAACAAAATTATCTTTGGAGGTTCTTTCCTTGCCCCAGCGATTCCCCCTACTCCTTCTGTGAGTCTGCCACGTGCCCGAAATGCCCATGGTCAGAATCATTTTGAGACCATATTTCCACAAGGGTCTTTCTAAAATGTGTTGTCTGGAAGGAAATTTTGACTGAGATGTTAGCAACTATGTATGTTTTAAATGTTACCAGCAATTGTAGTGAACAGGCAGCCATAAAGCTTGGCAGAGACAGGGTCCATTCTGAGGGTTGGGAAAAGGATGATTTGAAACTTAGGGGGAAGTCGGCAGTATGAGGAGATTAAGAGGGACCAAAAGAGGGCAGGTTAGGATTAGGAAGGTCAAACACCATAAAATATGTAGGTCTGTCTCTTCTTTTAGTGCATCAACGTGCAATGCTAACACTGAGGTAGTTCACCACTATCACCTAGGGTTCATAGAGTAGAAAGGATGCCTGACTTCAGTCGAATTCAAGGACTCTGATATTTGACAGGAGCTGTGCATAGCTCTACTCTATGAAATTGTCAGTGACATTTGAGGTGACTAGTAATAACTCAGAAGTCCTTAGAGCCTTAACCAATGGCCTCCTTCTACCCTCACCATTGTATTAAACACTAAAGAGATGGGAATGTCTCATGGTTCCATGAATGTCTTTGTGATCATTAGAATGCTACCCTTAAGACTACCTGAATACTCACATTTAAGAAATTTCTCCAAGTTGGTTGAGATAGAAAGAGGTAGCTTCTTTTGACTAGATTGTTCATTGTTTTACTTGCAACGTTAGCAAGTAATTTGTGCTGCATTAGCATTAATTTGCATGGTCGGGGAGCAGAAGCAATATTGAGGGGTCATGTAATTTATTAGCTTAAATTATACTTTCTTTTACAAATCGGCTGGCATGTTTTAGTTAGTTTAATCTATAGTTAGATTAGATGTTTCATCCATTTGTGTTTCTTAGTCTTTAAACATTCTCTCTCATGTTTATTTAGTGTGCACTATTTAGCAAACACTTATGTGTTATTTATAAAATGCCTTCGTAGCCATTTTAGATATTGACAGATTTAATCCTTGTCGAAACCCAGTGAGTTAGGTATTATAATCATCACTTAACAGCAGAGGAAACTGGCACAGAAAGGATGGGCAACTTCCCCAAGATCATACAGCTCTCAAGTGGGAGGGCTGACATTCAGATCCATCTGGCTTTAGGACCCAAGCCCTAACCCAACGTTCTAGGTCTTGAGGAACATGCAGCCAGACTGATTCCAATATTTCTTCTTAATTATCTTTTCTCTTAAAATCCTATGCATTCTGAAGTTTTAGCATAGTATATTTTGGTAGTACTTTATTTATAGCTCATCCTGCTTTTTGTGCATATAAATCCACGACTGTGACATTAAATTGATCAGGTGTTAGTTTTATTCATTGAAGTAGCAATATTTTCACTTCACTTTCAAAAGGCGAATAGAGATGTAAAATCCCTACATAGTCCCAGAATAGTATCATCTCCTCTCTTATAACTTCCATAAAAATCATCATCTCCAAAGCCATTAAACATTTGGACACAAAAACAACAATCTAAAAAAACTGGCAATGGCAAGCAATAAGCGACTCCATATGGTTAGTGCTATCAGTGGTTTTGTATCCCAGTACAAGAGTCTTATTGTGGAAAAAAATTTTTAAACCTCCTTAATACCAGAGGACACCTCAGTTTGTATATTCAGTGAGTTGACCATTTCTGTAACCTTTCAAATATTATTTCTAGGGCAAACTAGAGGGACCCAAGACTGAGTCAGAGGAATGAGAACTGGGAAAAAAAAGGCAACTCGAACAAATTATATACATATATAAATATGTGGCCTTCAGCCAAATAGAATCATACTTTGATATTTTGGAGATGAGCCCCTGTTTGTGTTTCGAGGGCTGGTGGTGTTGGAGTCGGTGCTTACCAGCTCACAAGAGCACTGAATGTTTACATTCCTCCACCCACCCTCCATATTCAGTGACTCATGTTGTAGCTTGAAATTGGCCCTGGTGAGAGTATTTACACCATGGAAATCAGGAAGCAGTGGAAATCAGGGCCTTTTCTTTTTCCCCAGAGACAGTTGCCAAACATTTACAAACATGCCACTGGGTGCTTGGATACATGATGGATACATAATGAATGCATGGTATTTAAAAATGCCCTTCTAATAAACTTAAAAGAAACAAACAGACAATAGAGAGAAATATAACCTGTTTGACTTAGCTTTACTTATTTTTTCCATGCTATTTTTTTTTGTGATCGAGAGCCTATCTTAGGAGGCAGATATTCAGTCCTAAGGACACAAAATTCACCACTGAACCTTGTGACGAGACCTCACAAAACACAATCTCTGTCAGCCTTGGAAAGCTTTGTCAGAAACAGAGCCCTCTTTGGATTTTCATTTCCATTTTTCACCAGACATTTACAAAGAAAAATTACTTCCTACCGAGTATCCATTAGCCTCCAGCTCTGATGCTAATGAGCAAGCTGCAAGTGAGCTGGAGAGCAAATGGATGTGAGTCACCGAAGACACTTGGCCAGCGCTTCCTGCCCGACCGCCTGCGTCCCGGGAAGAGCTCGCTCCTTACCAGCCTGGGGAAAAAGTCCCAGTCTCGCAGTTGTACATCACTGAGACGGCTGCTGATCTGAAGGAGCTCCCTGAAAAGGACGCACTGATTTGTACTCTCGAAATCATCTGTGCACGTACCTCCCGTATTTGGGGTTTGCATCCAGGTTGAAATGTTCTGAAATGAATAACATTAAGCTAAGAGCACAGACCCTTCTAAAATGCATTGCTTTATCAAGAACAGAAAGCCAAATAGGACTGAGAGCAAGCCTGCTTTCTCTGCACAAATATAAAGACATGGCACTAAGAGGGAGGTAATGCTCAGAGCCACCGAGCAGCCACAAGTAGGAAACCAGTAGATGCCGCCCTTCAGGGGCAGCTGGGTGGGAGTTTGTCTGTTAGTTTATTTTTGTCTGTGCCTTCCTAATGGCTGATGAAATGGAAGAGAGGAAGGAGAAGTTTGTGACTCTAGGGTTTTCCTCGGAATGCTTCACAGCGTTGAATAGTCAACAAGCAGCAGATGGAAGGAAAAGTTTTCTGATTAGCCTCTGGGAAGACAGTGGCACGCTCTGTGTACAGGGGATAACTGATGGGAACAAATAGTAATTTCAAGTTTGTGTTACTTGAACAGACGATGCTGATACCTTGATGAGTGGCTAAGCATTCACTAAGAGACAGGTTTATTTTGAGGGTGATTTTTGTCATCCAGGAGGAGGTGAGCATGATGAAGCAAAACCGATTCAGTGGGGGAACTCTTGCAATGCTTGAAGCTAATTTATTTGTTTATATTCTCCTTGGTTTCAAAAATTACTTAAGCCACGCTGAAACAATACATGATACAACCGAGTGAGCAAATTGGACAAAAGAGAAAACTAAGGTGAAAAACTGCAAATACGGAGTGAGGTTAGTTCACAATTTGCTTGACTGAGGCTTTCTTTGGTAGAGGTGGGCCAGAGATTTGGCTTTAAGTTTTTAGGAAATCAAGGTAGAGAGGACAATATGATGAATTATTGATTGAGTGTCTACACGATGAAGGTGAACCAGTTGCTCAGGCAAAGCACTGCTGTTCTACACTGAGTAGTAAGACAAATTTGACTGGAAAGGTCAGTGAACATTGACAAGGTGGGAGGGGCACTGAGTCATAACTATTCAGGTCTGATAGACATTACCTTTAATTGATTTCTTGAAGGACGTTACATTTAAAATGTAAGGATTAACATTTTAGTACTGGAAGTACCCCAAATTATATTTAACAATGCCTTCCAAAAAAAAAAACCCAACCCCTTAACACCCCCAAACGTTAGGACATCTAAATGGAAAACATTTTAAATAGTTAGCAAAATTAATGGAGAGGAACCTTCTACTTTTATGGTTGTAAAATGACATATCAGTCTAAGATGAGTAGTCGTAAAAATTACTCAATTCCACAAAGATGGATAGGCGTTAGAGGCAGGTCTTTTATTATAACAGTACCTCCCCTGGCAGTTGTAACTGTGGGTACTCAGAAGAATCAAAGCAAAGTGACCCTGACCTGCAGCTGTCATCACAGAACACTTCTTTCTTACCCAACTTCACATTTTCAACTAAAAGAGGCTCCCTGTTGGTGAGGCAGTATTTACCTTTATCTCTGCCTGTCCTTTTTCTTTTTCTTTTTTGTGTAAGGACCCCTGCATACTGAAACTCATCCAGGGCCCAGCTGTGCATATAAACGTGGATGTTTAAACATTAGTCTATTTTTCTCTTATACTACATTCAACTTTTATCTGGCCACTTCAGCCCATAATTTAAAACAACCTGGGGGGCACCTGGATGGCTCAGATGGTTAAGCATCCAACTTCGGCTCAGGTCACAATCTCACAGTTCGTGGGTTTGAGCCCCATGTCAGGCTCTGTGCTGACAGCTCAGAGCCTGGAGTCTGCTTCAGATTCTGTGTCTCCCTCTCTCTCTGCCCCTCCCCTGCTCACACACACACACACACACTCTCTCTTTCAAAAATAAATAAATTTAAGAAAATAATAAAACAACCTGAAAGATGGACTTAACTGTAACTTCAGCCCCAGAAAAATATGACCCAGTGGTTCTTGATGTCGACTAACAGCATGGACTAGGAAAGGAGATGGGAGGTATTGATCAGGAACAGGTGGGGGTTAAGAATACATTGGGAAAGAGCAGGGATACATTTGCCTTTACACAGGAGAGATGGAAAAGCACACATGGACTTTGAACAAATGGATGGTGCAACCAGGAGGAAAAACAATCAAGAAATTCTGGCTAGATCGTTTCCACATGCTCAGAAAGCTGAGAGCCACTCTCTTGGTTCTCAGACATTATGAGGCCAATAGTATCTGAGAAGCGTGTTAAAGTGCTGATTTCTGAACCTGGGAGTCAGAGATTTTGAACCAAAAAATTAGGGTGGGCCAGGACAGTGGTGAGGGGCAGGGAGAGACCTACAGAAATGTAATTTTGGGAGCTATTTCAAGTTGATACAACGCAGGTGATTCACAGAATCTATTTTATCTTATATCATTTTCCCTTTTATTTCAATGCTATTGTTCTTATTCTTTCACCTGTGTGTCATCACAGAAATTGTTTGCTTTGGATTCCAAACTCTATACGTTCTGAACCAACCTGTGCTCTCTACTCTTTCACCATCCCAAACACCAATATTATCTGTCGTCCTCCATCTATCTATCCACATCTGTCTGTACCTCTTTTATTTCCAAAAAAAAGGATGGCTATGTAATAGGTGAGTGGTTTTTTCCCCCCAGTTACTAACAAATCTTGCAGTTCTTCCTGCAATAGCCTATACATATGCAGACCATTCTTCTCAGTGCTACATATGTAACTGGATGCATAAACATTTAATCATTGCTTTAGTGATATAAACTGAGCTTGTTTTTATTTTTTTCCTATGACAAGAAACCATACAATGCACATGCTTGTACTGGGTCTTGATGAAAGTTAAGAATGTGTCTATAGAGTAAAATCTTGGGAATATGACTAACAGATTAAAGACTGTGTGCATTTATTTTTTTATTTTTCTATTTTATTTTACTTTTTAATTGTCATGTCTCTTTGATCTGTAATAGTTCCCCAGCCACTTTTGTTATTCATGACATTGACATTTTTTAAGGTCCAGACCAGTTGTTGTCCAAAATGTTCTACAATTCAGATTTTTCAAATGATTAGATTCAGTGTAAACATTCTGAGCACAAGTGCCATGCAGAAGAAATTGTGTCCTTGGTGTATCAATAGTTAATGAAAGACTATGTGCATTTAAAAAGCTTTGATTATTATTCAGAATTTTTCTCCAAAATGTAACTCTAAATCATATTCCCACCAAAGTGGATAGGAATGTCTTGTCTCCAAGTTTTGTCAGTATTAAATAAAATCAAGCTTCAACATTCTTGGCTAAAATGAACAACTCAGGAAACAACAGATGTTGGCAAGGGTGTGGAGAAAGGGGAGCCCTCTTACACTGTTGGTGGGAATGCCAACTGGTGTAGCCACTCTGGAGAACAATATGAGGTTCTTCAAAAAATTAAAAATAGAGCCACCTTATGACCCAGAAATTACACTGCTACACTGCTAAGTATACAAAGGATACAAAGATGTTGATTCAAAGGGGCACATGCATGTTTAGAGCAGCACTATCAACAATAGCCAAAGCATGGAAAGAGCCCAAATGTCCATCAACTGATGAATGGATAAAGAAGATGTGGTATAAAGGAATATCACTTGGTGATCAAAAAGAATGAAACCTTGCCATTTGCAACAACATGGATAGAACTGGAATATACTATGCGAAGTGAAATAAGTCAGTCAGAGAAAGCCAAATATCATACGATTTTACTCATATGTGAAATATATAGGGAAGGGTAGGGAAAAAAGAGATAAAAACAGAGAGGGAGGCAAACTATGAGAGATTTAACTATAGAGAACAAACTGAGGGTTTCTGGAGGGGTGTTGGGTGGGGGGATGGGCTAAATGGGCAGTGAACATTAAGGAGGGCACTTGTTGGGATGAGCACTGGGTATTATATGTAAGTGATGAATCACCAAATTCTATTCCTGAAACCATTAAAAAATTAATTACTTGATTAAAAACTAAACTTCAACATTCTTCCAATCATAGAAATTTTAAAAAACTTATTTTATTTGCATTTAAAAATTATGAATAAGGCAGATCTTTTTATTGTTTATAAGCCAACTATATCTTTTTTAAAATATAAATCATAGTTTTAGTGTGTAGTCTTAAACTATTGAACATAGACCTATTCCATCTGTTTCTTTTGACTTCCTTTCTGTTTGTTTCTGTTCCCTTCCTTTTCATGTTGACAGTTTAAACCTACAGAAAACTTATAAGGGTACTGCAATGAACATCCCTATATCTTTTACGTAGATATGTTACATTTTAACATTTACCATATTCTCATTCTTGGTCTCTCTCTCCATAGACACACACACACACACACACACACACACACACACACTTTTTTATGAACTATTTGAAGGTAAAGTGAAATCATCATGCTACTTTAGCCATAAAAACTTTATTTACAGTTTAAAGACAAAGACTTTTTAAAAAAATATAATACCATTATTACAAAAAAATTAAAATGTAAATCATATGATAATATCTTTGATCATTTTTCTGTTGAGTTATGTAGCTTTTAGTATATTATTATGAAAATATTTAGAAAGTTAATCAACTAATTCTTTTTTATGCCTTCTATATTGAAAGATTTTTCAAAAGATTTTGGTTTTGCATTTAGTTTTACCTAAAATATAGAAAAGTTTGTCACGAAATGTGAAGGGTATTCAATTTTACTTTTTTTTTTTTTAATTTTACCCTGCTTTTAATCTAAGTGCCATAGTTTCATAATTGCTGGTAGAAGGCATGCATCCCCTGGGTCAGAGATGATAGACAGTATATTACTCACCGTGAAAGCAGTAGCAAAAGTGTCAACACTTTTGCATGATTATTCTGAATCCCAATCTTACAAGGGATGCAAAAATGGACAGATGACCCCTGCACAGAGAGTAGGATGTATTTCAAGAGAGGAACCTTGAACTTAGGGAACCTAAATATTTTATAATGGGCAACAAGCATGTTTGCTCTTTGCTCTAAAGCATGGTTTCTTAATCTCAGCCCTATTGACATTTTGGGCCAGATTTTTCTTTGTCGTGGGGGCAGTCCTGTACATTGTAGGATATTTAGCATCTCCCTGGCCTTTGCCCACTAGATGCCAGTAGCACCCTTAGTCATGGCAATCACAGATATCCTTAGACATTGCCAAATGTCTCATAAGAGACAAAATCACCCTCAGTTGAGAACCATTGCTTTAAAGGGAAATATTAATACTACTTTCCAGGATTGTTCACTGTACAAACATTCTTGAAATGATAGTTTGGAACAAAGGGTAGTAGTCATGCTTTTATTATAAGATGTGCAGATATGTGAGACCCATGGAGAATTGTCTCCAAACACACTCAAATATATGCATGATACCCTCAAAGCAAAACCCTGCATAATTTTCTCTACATAATAAAAAGTTTAGTATGATGGTCTTTCATATCTTTTGAGTATATTTTTAATGTGAAGCTGAGAGGATAAAGGATGCATTTACTCACAATCTTTCTCATAAAATATGCTCTACAACACAAATGGTCTCTTTCATCTCCTTTACAGAATCTTCATTCAGTCAATAACCTTGTGATAAGGCGACTGTCGTTTTAGAGAAGATGCAAAGAAGAAAACCAAGGTTCAACTGATGTATATATTACAAGTTTTCAGAAAAGAGATGTACTGCTTTAATTAATAACAATGCCTCTCCCTAGAAATACTGTATAACTATTATACAGATATTTTAAAAAATATTGATTTTGGGAGATCAATTTATTAGGTTGTAAATTACAAGCAATTTGCATTTACAATTTACAAATAAAAATACAAAGCAGTTAGAAGAGATTAGCTGATTTGAGTAGTCAGTAGAGAAATAAAGAAGGTAAAAATTAGGTCTGAGAGGTGTCACAACCAGGGACAAAGATGTTGCTGCCAATTACAGCCCCATATTTTAATCTAAGCCCATGTTTCACAGTATTTTTTAAGCTCTTGGAAAAATTGTTACATTTAAGATATTTCCAAACTCTAAAGGGAAAATATGTTTTGATTAATCAATGTTTTAAAATGTTAATGTAAATATATTCCCAATTTATTTTTGTAAAATAACATATTCAAGCTTAGCTGTGTTTTTGTTTGTTTGTTTGTTTTTGTTTTTGTTTTTTTTTTCCCTGAGAATCTTTGTTAAGAAGAGATGCAGGAGATGTTTACTTTTGGATGGTATGTATTAGTCGATGACAGGCCAATGCCTCCATGAAAGTGAGTGAAAAGGCCAGAGAAATTATAAAATCATTTTTAAAGGCATCAGAGAGCAGTTAAAACAACAAGGATAACATGAGCCAAAATGACTGCAGTGAAAGGATTTTCTCAGGTGAGCTGCTGATGTCCAGTGGTTCTCTCCTAGGACTCGCTGGGGGAGAAGAGAAACCAGCAAAACTTTCACTGATTGTGCAGGGCTGGTGTGACAAACTAGGAAACAAGGGGGGCCAAGGAAGCACATATGCCTTTGCCCACTGGACATGATGGCAGGTCTAGTTCAGTGAGAGGCTAGGCTGAAACTATTACAAGATGGAGCAAAATCTCTGTAGAGTCACAGTGCTTCTGAGGAAACAGGACTTACTGCAGGTGGCGTCCAGAATTAGGACATTGTTAATCTCCTTTTCAAGATGCTTACCAGATTTGCAAGATAGTTGGGGATGGGAAGATGGAGTCCAGCTGTGAAATCCTGAAGGGGAGATCTGGATCTTCCTAGAATCTCAGGGCTGAGGAGAGGGACACTCAATCAAAATCCCTGAGAGTCACATCTTAGGAAATGAGAGGGCTAGATGTAGACACATTTACTACAACTAAAACTGAACCCTTCCATAACTCAATCTCCGATTTGGATTGAGCTCATTCGTCCTTTATCCTATCTGCCTTAAAGGAATGGAGGAATTCTGTCCGGTGGTAGGTAGGTAATGTCATCCAGAGCCCGTAGAGGTTTTATATTTACACTATGTCTTACATGCAATAAACAATTACTAGACATATGAAAAGGCAAGAATATGCAACAATCAAGAAAAAAATAGATGAGAAAAACAGATTCAGGAATTGTCCAAATATTGAATTTAGAGGAGAATAAAATGTCAGGAGGTATACACATGTGGTTGATTCGGGAATATAGAGAGCTAGAGAGAGTTTAGATTTTTACCTTTGCAATAAAAAAAAGACCAACAAATCCAAAGTTTACAACTTTTCTCGGACCCATTAGAGAGCTTAAATAGACACTTTATAAAAGAGGATATCCGGGGAGCCTGGGCGGCTCAGTCGGTTAAGTGTCTGACTTCGGCTCAGGTCATGATCTCTCTGCTTGTGAGTTTCAGCCCTACATTGGGCTCTGTGCTGACAGCACAGGAGCCTGGAGCCTCTTTTGGATTCTGTGTCTCCCTCTCTCTCTGCCCCCTTGCACCACTCACATTCTCTCTCTCTCTCAAAAATAAATAAGCATTAAAAAAAAAAGAGGATTTCGAATTGGTCAATAAACATGAAAAGAGGATTGTATTGATTATGCCGATAAAAATGCTGTGCAGTAATGCTCTTATATACTTACTCAATGATACCTAGTAAAAAGTGTTTGTTGTAAAAGATCAGTTACAGCTTTGCATTTTACCTGGGTTTACTCATGCTTCTGAGGGTTTCTGGCTGTCAGCTACTAGGGCACTTAACTCTATAGGTGAGTAGCCTGTACCTGTTTTTATAGCAATGACAGAGGCACAAGAGCAAGAACAGAAACACATGAAGCTTGGGAATTACTGCACTGTAATTCTTCATTCTATAGACTATCAATTATTGGCCATACAGTCAAGCTCAGATTCAAGGGATCGGTACATAGACTGTGGCCACTTGTGAAAACTGAAAAGTAATGAGATAAAAAGTATGTATGTAGGGATGAGTAAGGAATGGTGTTACTGATGCCAGCTCTCAAAATGCTCTTCTCTGTGGCCAGTTTCATCCTCTTCAGCTGGAGACTGGCTTCCTCCACAGGATAAACAGTCTCTAGCTCTTGAGCTTTTACACCCTTTATGCTGTGCATCAGAAGTGGGCTGACCACCTTTTTTTGTTCCTGTTGAGACAATCTCTGGAGGATGATTTGGATGGAGCTGATTTGGCCAGCTGCCTATATACCTCATCTTTACAATATTTCGGCCAGGGATTTGAGGTGATAGAATAAGTCATGGCTTCTAGCCACCCATCTCTGTACTTTTGGAGCATTCTTAGTGCAAGGAAAATCATTATAACCAAATTCGTTCAGTTGATTTTTATTTAAAATAGTCTGTGTTTAAAGAATCCAAAATATTTAGCATCCGTATTTGGAATAGTGTCTGACATTTAGGCATTCAGCAAATCTTGTTTGATGAGTTTCACCTAACAAATATTTATTGAATGAGCCTTGTTTGCCAAGCACTATATTAGGTTGTGGGGATAAGGTAGAGAATTAAGTCAACAAACTCCTTTTTGTAGTTTATATAGGTTGTGAGAGATAAATGGATGAGTATGATGGATCTTTATAGAGAACCCTGGAAATTGTAAGCAAATTTGATTTGTGAATAATTTAGGTTACATGTTGTGGTAGAGCATCCAAAAGCATAACTGGCCTTTTTCCTAGAGCACATAATGATTCTGGTATTACTGAGAATGTCGATCTTCCATGAGAGACTTCTGTCATACTGTTTATTCATTTTCACAGAGTGGTTATTTAGGTGGGGCAGACCTTGTCATGCTAAAAGCATAGACATCAAATCACTTGAACTGAAATTGCTTCTCTTTCTAATATAAATATAACTTTTTAATTGAGTGTCCACAACTCAGAGGGAATATAAAATACATTTTTTTCTGTAATCACTGCTTCCAAGTCTGCTCCAGTAAATTATTTGTTTCCAATCCTGTGATAAAAAATAGATAGATTTTATAGTTTTTTTTTAATGCTGACTACAATAAGTTTAGTCACTGTATGTCACTATACAAAATTATTAAAAATTTTTGACTATATTCCCTATGTTGTACTTCTCATCCCTGTGACTTATTTATTCTATAATTAGAATTTTGTATGACTTAATCCCCTTCACCTGTTTCACCTATTTTTTCACTTATTAATTTTTAAAATTACTCTTCAATCTGAAGAATCCACTCCTTACAATTCAAGCACCAATTTCAAATCCCAACAAAGAATTTTCTTCTCTTTCCTATTGACTATATGTACGCCTAAAGACAGTCTGTTGGAATACTCCACAGAGACAACATGGACCCCAATGCAAATTTGGTTCAGATGTACTGACCTATGATGCCGCACCTGCACCAAAAGGGTACTAATGGTTAATTACTCAGGTGATAAGGCTTTATAGGGAGAAGCTCCCCAGCAAGTCCAAATAGAGTTCAGGAAGTCTAAGAGTAGGGAAAGGAGTTTGAAAGTAGGGAAAGGAGATTGGCTTGGGTTTTTGTTTTGTTTTGTTTTGTTTTTGTTTTTGTGATTAGGGAGTAGAGCTAGGATGAAGGTTTCCTTAAGGACAGGGGTTTAATTGGTTTGAATTTCCTGCTGGCACCAAAGAAGGAAGTACCTGAACTATCCTATCAGTTTGCTAATTGTGGGTCAGAAGGGAGGAGGAGTTATGGGAATTGACAACTGTCAGTAGTCAAACATCAGAAATGGAGTCAGACTCTTTATTACACAGTCTAAGAAAGGTCCTCCTTTCTTTTTGTGTTTCTGGTTCTCCATTCGGAAGAAGAATAAAGAGAAACATAGTAAATAAAATAACAGATTCTTTAAAATAATCTGAGTTCATTCTGAACAAATAACGGACAATTATTTAAAAACTTTAACACAACTGAATAGCAAAAAAATCAAACAATGTTATTTGAAAAGTAGACAGAAGACATGAAAAGACATTTCTCCAAAGAAGACATACAGATGACTAACAGGTACATGAAAAGGTGCTCAACATCACTGATCATCAGGGAAATGCAAATCACAACAACACTGAGATGTCACCTCGTACTTGTTAGATGGCTACTATTAAAAAGATAAGAGATAAATAATGGTGAAGATGTGGACGAGAGCTGTTGTGCACTAGTGGTAGGAATATAAATTGGTTCAGCCACTATGGAAAACAGTGTGGAGGTTCCTAAAAAAATTAAAAAGGAAATTACCATATGATCCAGCAATTCCCCTTGTGGATATGTATCCAAAGGGAATTAAAACAGGATACTAAAATCAATAGAATACACCACATTGAGAAAAGGAAAAAAGGATAAGTACCATATACTCTTCTCAATAGATGCAGAAAAAGCATTTGACAAAATACAGCATTATTTCTTGATAAAAAAACCTAAAAAAGTAGGGATAGAAAGGACAGATGTCAACATCTAAAGACCATACATATATGAAAGACCCACAGCTAATATCCTCCTCAATGGGGGAAAACTGAGAGCTTTCCCCTAAGGTTAGGTACATGACTAAGCTGTCCATTCTCACCACTGTTGTTCAACATAGTGTTGGAAGTCCTAGCCTCAGCAATCAGACAATAAAAAGAAATAAAAAGGATCCAGATCAGCAAGGAAGAAGTAAACTTTCACTCTCCCAGACAACATGATCCTCTACATGGAAAATCTGAATGACCACCAAAAAACTGCTAGAACTGATACATGAATTCAGCAAAGTTGCAGGATATAAAATCAGTGTACAGAAATCTGTTACATTTCTGTACACCAGTAATGAAGCAGCGGAAAGAGAATTCAAGGAATCGATCCTATTTACAATTGGACCCAAAATGATAAGCTATCTAGGAATAAACCTAACCAAAGAGGTAAAAGATCTGTACTCTGAAAATTGTAGAATATTTATGAAAGAAATTAAATAAGACACAAAGAAGTGAAAAAACATTTCATTCTCATGGATTAGAAGAAAAATATTGTTAAAATGTTGATACTACCCAAAGCAATCTACACATTCAATGCAATCCTTATCAAAATAACACCAGAATTTTTTTACAGGGCTGGAACAAACAATTCTAAAATTTGTATGAATCCAGAAAAGACCCTGAATACCCTGAATACTCAAAATAATGTTGAAAAAGAAAACCAAAGCTGGAGGCATCACAATCCCAGACTTCAAGATATATTACAAAACTAATCACCAAGACAGTATGGCCCTGGCACAAAATAGACACAAAGATCAATGGAGCAGAATAGAGAACCTAGAAATGGACCCACAATTGTATGGCCAACTAATCTTCGACAAAGCAAGAAAGAATATCCAATGGGAAAAAGACAGTCTCTTCAACAAATGGTGCTGGGAAAACTGAACAGCAACATGTAGAAGAATGAAACAGGGCCACTTTCTTACACCACTCACAAAAATAAATTCAAAGTTGATGAAAGACTTAAATGTGAGACAGGAAGCCATCAAAAATCCTAGAAGAGAAGACAGGCAGCAACCTCTTTGACCTCAGCCATAGCAGCTTCTTACTAGACACATCTCCAGAGGCAAGGGAAGCAAAAGCAAAAACGAACTATTGGGCCCTCATCAAGATAAAAAGCTTCTACGCAGCTAGAGAAACAATAAAACTAAAAGGCAACCATCAAAATGGGAGAAGATATTTGCAAATGACATATCGGATGAAGGCCTAGTATCCCAAATCTATAAGGAACTTAACCAAATTTAACACCCAGAAACCAAATAATCCAGTTAGGAAATGGGCAGAAGACATGAACAGACCATTCTCCAAAGAAGACATACAAATGGCTAACAGACACATGAAAAAATGCTCAACATCACTCATCATCAGGGAAATACAAATCAAAACCACAATGATATACCACTTCACACCTGTCAGAATGGCTAACATTAACAACTCAGAAAACAACAGATGTTGGTGAGGATGCAGAGCAAGGGTGACCCTCTTGTACTGTCGATAGGAGTGAAAACTGGTGCAGCCACTGTGGAAGACAGTACGGAGTTTCCCCAGAAAGTTAAAAAGAGAATTACCCTACAACCTGGCAATTGCATTAGTAGA
The DNA here is from genome assembly GCA_030068075.1 of Paguma larvata. Taxonomy (NCBI): domain Eukaryota; kingdom Metazoa; phylum Chordata; class Mammalia; order Carnivora; family Viverridae; genus Paguma; species Paguma larvata. The sequence continues at coordinate 71,707,867 of CM057829.1, forward strand.
TATTTATCCAAAGGGTACAATAATACTGATTCGAAGGGGCACCTGCACCCCAACATGTTTAGCAGCATAATCAACAATAACCAAAGTTATGGAAAGAGCCCAAATGTCCATTGACCGATGAATGTATAAAGAAGATATGGTATATATGTACACTGGAATATTACTCAGCCATCAAAAAGAATGAATTCTTGCCATTTGCAATGATGTGGATGGAACTACAGTGCATTATGCAAAGCGAAATAAGTCAGTGAGAGGAAGACAAATACCATGATTTCGCTCATGAGTGGAATTTAAGAAACAAAACAGATGAACATAGGGGAAGAAAAGGAGAAGTAAAATAAGATAAAAACAGCGAGTGAGGCAAATCTTACGAGATTCTTATGCAAACCGAGGGTTGCTGGAGGGGAAGTGGGTGGAGGGAGATGGGCGAAATGGGCAATCGGCATTGGGGAGGAATGAGCACTGGGTGTTATATGTAAGTGATCAGTCACTAAATTCTACTCCTGAGGCCAATACTACACTATATCCTAACTGTCTTGAGTTTAAATACAAACTCGGAAGAAAAAAAACCAGGATATTAAAGAGATACCTGCACTCTCATATTCATTGAAGCATTAATTCACAATAGCCAAGATATGGAAACATAGTTGATACATGGAAGAAGTGGTGGCAGGTGAGAATACTTTGTTGAGATGAGAAACCAGGAAATCAAAATATCATCCCAGCTATGCCCCTTAATAGCTGAGCCACTCCTCATCTCTGGCTCTTTGTTTCCTAGTCAATAAAATGAAGAGATCAGAGTGTATCTTCCATTTTGACAAAGAACTTTCCACAGGAGTTTTTCCTATGGAGTTTCTCCTAACACCTATTCGGGGCTATCACACTGATCATTTAAACCGATTGACCTGGGGCACCTGGGTGGCTCACTCAGTTAAAAGTAGGACTTCTGCTCAAGTCGTGATCTCACAGTTCGTGAGTTTGTGCCCCGCATTGGGCTCTCTGCTCTCAGCACAGAGCCTACTTTGGATCCTGTCTCCCTCACTCTCTGCCCCTCCCCGACTCATGCATTCTCTCTCTCTCTCTCTCTCTCTCTCTCTCTCAAAAGGTGAATAAACATAAAAAAAATAAACTAATTGACCTGTCACTTCAGGCCACTAATTAATTATTAATCAGTATGTTTGTGTTGAGTATATCGACTAGTGTATGAACGATCCAGTCAGAGGTGCAGGCAGATGAGTTATCTGTGGTAACATGTAGGAGATGTTTCTGAGATATATGACCTTATTCGTAAACCCAGATTTCTATGGGACAAATCATTCAAATTACCTGTTGTGCAATAGTCTTGGAATTCTTTGGTCATAGTCAACAAATTAATACCTACATCCGATTAACTGTCTCCTTAGGAAATGGGGCCTCTCTTGATTCTCTCACTGAGCTTCGTAGCTACTGACCAACTTCTGAGAAGCCTCAACATTTTGAGGACAAAAGAAACACAGGCAACTAGATGTCAACATTATTGATAGACTATAAGTACCTACGTCAAGATGCATTTCATCCTTGAAATTGGAATTGCAATTTTAATACTTATAGAAGCCAGCATTTTCAAGCAAGCCATCTTTCTTTTAAATAAGACAGTAATAGTTTTCACACCAGAGGATTATGCTAACAAATAATACTAGCATCTCACTTATCAACCTTTACTGGTTTGATGTGTTGTTTAATATTTTATGACTGCTTTGCTGCTTTGTCCTGCTCTTGTAGAATTCTTATTTTACACAGCAGAATTAAAATTAGCTAATGTTTATTGAGTGCTTACTACCATGACATGCCAGGCACAGAGCTTAGGGCTCTCTGGACACTATCACACTTGATTTTCTCAACAACTCCTGAGGTCATGCTCTTGTCTCTCACATTAAAGGGTGAAGAGGCTGAGACAGGGAGCAAAGAAGAAGGAGGTAACCCAAGGACACACAACTGGATACCGATTTGAACTAAAGAATTTCAAATCTGTCTGATCCCAGAACTCATGTTCTTAACCAGAAGATATTTTACTGCTTCTACCAATATCACCTTATGCCTATAACAGAGGTGATGTTGGGCTGGGGGAAAAGAAGCATTTACATCATTCTGCATATTTCATTTCTGCTTTCTCTTGGGCTGGACATGGCTGTTGGCAGAAATTTTCAACTCTTTCCAAGTTTTACTTTTCCTAACCAGAAATATGGAAGAAGGAGCAATGAAAAATAACTCTCTAAAGTTGGCTAGATATTTCAAAATGGGAAAATGAGTTTATTACTGGATGAGAATTGTGGCAAAAAGAAAAAAATTTAATGCAAAGCACTTTGTTTTCATATAATGAAGGAATGATGGGGCCTAAAGTGCTCCGGTATTTTATGAAGCTTGAACTGGGCAGGACTGTGTACTCACTAGCCTGTCTTTTCCCAGCATAGAGGATTCCCTTCATCCCACTCTGTACACTTGGCATCCAAAAGTCGGAAGTGAAAAGGTAACTGAATTGCGATCATGAAAAGCTACGATCATACAAACTTTGTTTCTAAAATTTCATAGCAATAATACGTAAGTAATAAGGGCCAAGCTGTAGTGAAAACTTTTCTTCTCATGAAATTCATACCTTATTTTTATTTAGTTTTTAAAAAATGTTTGTTTTTTTAGAGAGAGAGAGAGAGAGAGGGAGAAGAGAGGGGCAGAGAGAGAGGGAGACAGAGAATCCTAAGCAGGCTCCATGCTGTCAGCACAGAGCCTGACGTGGAGCTCAGTCTCACAAACCATGAGATCATGATCTGAACTGAAATCAAGGGTTGGATGCCTAACCAACTAAGCCACCCAGGCGCCCCATGGAATTCATATTTTAAAAGAACAAAGACAAATTTAAACTTGTTCCTGTCCTATTCATTACCTTTTTTTCCCCTTTGACAAGTAGTATTCTTGGAAACATAATTTGTGGGCCATTAAAATGGATTTTTAACTTCATTGATTTTAGACTCTATTTTTTTGGTAGTTTCAGATTTTTATTTAAATTCTATTTAGTTAACATACAAGTGTAATATTAGTTTTGATGTAGAATTTAGTGATTCATCACTTACATACAGCACCAGTGCTCATCACAAGTGCCCTCTTTAATACTCATCACCCATTTAACCCATCCCCACGCCCACCTCCCCTTCAGCAACCCTCAGTTTGTATTTTATAGTTAAGAGTCTGTTTCTTGATTTTTCTCTCCCTTTTTTCCCCTATGTTCATGTATTTTGTTTCTTAAATTCTACATATGCATGAAATCATATGGTATTTGTCTTTCTCTGACTTATTTCACTTAGCATTACACTCTCTAGCTCCATCCATGTCTTTGAAATTGGCATGCTTTCATTGTTTTTGATGGCTGGGTAATATTCCATTGTGTATATATATATATATATATATATATACCACATCTTCTTTATGCATTCATCAGTTGATGGGCATTTGGGCTCTTTCCATACTTTGGCTATTGTTGATAGTGCTGCTGTAAACATTGGGATGCAGGTACCCCACTGAATCAGTATTTTTGTATCTTTTGGGCAAATATCTAGTAGTGCAATTGCTGGGTTGCATCCTCACCAACATCTGTTGTTTCCTGTGTTCTTTGTTTTAGCCATTCTGACAGGTGTGAGGTGATAACTTCATTGTAGTTGTGATTTGTGCTTCCCTGATGATGAGTGATGTTGAGCATCTTTTTATGTGATTTTTAGCCGTCTGTATGTCTTCTTTGGAAAAATGTCTATTCATGTTTTCTGCCCATTTTTTAACTGAATTATTTGTTTTTTGGATGTAAAAATGACTGGACAGAAAGAGCTATTTAAAAGTCTCCTTTTTTTCCCCCAGTTGGGAAAAGTACTGTGTTCTCCCTCTATTAATGCTAACCAATGCAAGTAGTCGATAGTATAGGAAAGATAGGCAAAAGTTGCACTCTGTATTAGATGTATGTGTATCTTGAATTCCATGATAAATTGAACTTGCTTTTGCCTGCTTTTGTACTTTTATAAGTTAATTAAGAAACATTAGGAAAACTGAGCCATGAGTCTGACTCAGAGCAGTGTGCTGAGATATTCATGGAAAAATAGACTCAAGGTTATGTTTTAGTCTTCATGTTGCCTTATAGAAATGTGGAGAGGAAGTCACTGATTTTCAACCCTTGAAGGAAACTCCATTGCATGAGATACCATTTGAAGGATTGGATTTAAATACAATCTTAGAGGGAAGGATGTAAGAGTTACTAACATGAAAAAAATATTAATGGAGTGAAGGTATGCATTATTAATTTTGCTTTCCATTTATTCATCCTATCAACCATTTAACAAGCATTCCATGACTACTGTATACCAAGCTGTGTTTTCTGTGTTGGGGAACTTTAAAAGTCACAAAAAAGAAAGTTTCTGCTCTCATGGAGCTTACATTCTAGGAGGAGCCAGAACTGAAATCTCTCATAGTTCTTACCGTAGTACCTTCTGAAGTTTCAGCAGGTCAACAGAATTGAATTGGATTAGACCTAAAGATATCTTCATGGTGTCTCTACTCTGCTATTATCTACTTAGGGTATCTGTGTGCTTCTGTCAACACTAGAATGTGGTAGAAATATTTCGATAGAGAATATTCATTATTAGAATTTCATCATTGTAAAGCCAGTTCATTTTGAGATATAAAACAATGTGCAAAACCAACATCAGTATAAAAGATTTAAAACCATGCCCATGCTCTACAGCCTTACTGTGCCAAGTGTGGCTCATTTACCAGCAGTTTTGACCCCACCTGTGAGCTTATTGGAAATGCATGTTCTCAGGCCCAAACTCAGGCCTACTAAACTGGAATCTGCATTTTACCAGGCTCTCCATAATAAAGCTCTTCTATAGTTCTGACAGTAGTTGTACATGGAAAGACTTTCTCCACATTCAGAAATAGGTGTTTGATTGTTTAGCTTTAAAAAAACAACGTCTAAGTTGGTTCTGAATTCATAAGAACAACTGGGTTTTTACATTTTTTCTCTACTTGCTGCCAAAACATATTTTGACTGAATTTTTTCACTTTTCAAATAATTGTTTTTGTGTCATATAAATGTGGCTAATGCATGGCAAGGCATTAACATTTTCTCAGGTGAAAATGTCATGTTATTCAAAGATTTTCTTTTTGGTTTTGTTTTTTACTCTGTTCAGATACTTAAGACATTATTTTTTAATGAAACATATAAAACAAAATTGTGCATGTGCGTGTGTGTGTGTGTTTAAGAGAGAAAGCACTCTGTCTTGATAAAACAACAAAAGCAAATAGGATTAGATCCACATCTGATTTGAAAAAAAGACATGTTACCTTCTGTGGGATCCAGGTGCATATTTCTAGAGTGGGTTCTGGTTTTGGAGCTGTCCAGTGCTTGTCCATGGGGGGGTTAGATAACCTTCTAGAAGGCATGGATTCAAGGATTTTCAAAGTGTCTTACTCTAAAAATATTATTCTAGCTGTTTAGTGTCTGTGTGAGTTGAAAAAATGAAACCAATAAAAAGCCCCATTTTTGTTAAGCAGGATAGTATCAAACCCACTAGCTTCTATTTCATTCTTATATGATTTAAATGTTTTCTGTCTGGAGTGCTTTCTCCATGTGTCACTAATTCTCATGCTTCAAAGTTCAATTCGAGTCTCATCTACTCCAGAAATCATTTTAATTTGCAGTCTCATCCTAATGTCTTACTTCTCTAAGTCCTATTGAACCTGGGGCATGACTGACATTAACATTTTATTGTCCACTGTTTTTCATCAGTTATTTCTTATGTCTACCTTCTCTAAACTAACTGTTAAAGTCATTTAGGGTAGATTTGAAGTCTTAAGAATATTGCACTCCTAGTGCTTCCTATGGGCTCAGAACATATTAACTGCTTAGGAACAAATTGCTGATTAAACCAGTTTACCCCATTGCTTACAGACTGAAACCCAGGAGACTTAGATTTTTCTTGGTCACATAGAAGGTTTATTAAAGTAGGTAAAGGGTTATGGAAAATAGAAGTAAAAGATGATGACGGAAAAGACAGTGTTTGCAGTCAAGCTTCATGAGCTTCACAGACTTGCCTAAAGCTAACTCTTGGTGCCAACTTCGCTTACCCAAGTGTGCCAAGGTGAAGGCTTGTGAAGGGTGGGTGAATGAGGTAACTGAAGATTAAACCAGGATCTGGAACCATTATCTTGGCATATGTTTCTGGCAGTCGCATACTCCTTGCTGTAGAGGTAATCACAGCACAATTATTAGAGACCATGGCAGATCCCTAGTTTCTAGACTAAAGGCTAAATTGATCTTCTTTTGGCCCGGGAACCTCCAAAGGACCCCTAGATTAGTTCACTTTATCTGCTCTGGGATTATGAAGAAGAAAGTTGTTGTCAACCAGAAATATCACCACTTTCATATGTTTCATTAGAATATAGTCCTAATCCCTGAAATCCAGCCGTGTGGATTCATCACATTCAGTTGTTGTGGTGTTGGGGTTGAATGATGCTATTTCATCTGTGGGTGCTCTGGGGGCATTGATGTAACCTGGAACGCCATGGGAAGCCTGCTGAAATCCTGGTTTGCGAACTCAAGGGGTTCTACTTTTTCATGTCTCTTTTCATGTACTGGAATACATTCGTCAGGTCGTGGCCCATTAGTATCCATTGGCACTAGGAATATTTTTTTTTTTTTTTGCTGGTTATGCAGGAGGGATCATTTTTTCCACTTCCCTAGTGTATAAAACTCACCAAGCAAAACTTATAGGCTTTAATTACTTCACTTGTTTCCTTTATTAGAGACCAGAAAAATGACAAATGTATGTTCTGAGGGATGGTATTTATAGTTCATTGCACGTCATGCTTCATTTGCTGTATCCATGCTGACGTACATGTGCTGATAGTTACTTTTGCATTCTTGCTATGTCGTGTGTAAAAGGGCACAGATGTCTCCTCACATTTTTAATTGCATTATAACAAAACATGGATTTTTCCATTATGGTTCATGTATAAGATGTCACACTAAAATAACAAAATTGAATGATTACTCTGTTTTTAAGGTTTTAATCGGTTTTGAAATCCATGGTGGCTTAATATGATCCGCAAACACACAAGTATCTTCAGTTAGAGACTATTTGCTCAGGCAGGAGTCTCTTCCTTTATTGATTCTGTAACTGCCCAGATCATTTTGATTGCCAATACTATTAACCACATCACTTTGCTCGTCACAATCCCACATTGCCTTCTCTTCCAGACATTCATCTTTTCACTTTCCATTTCTGCATCCTAACGTAAGTTATCTTGGTCAATGGAATAAACATAATTACCCATTCTTAAAGTTAAACTAATCATTTAAAATAAATGCCTTCTAATATGTAGGATAGGCATCATGAATATAGGACCACATGCCATATTTTGTCAGTGAATGGCATTTACTTATTTGCAAACTCAGGTATGAAGATTGGATATTTTCTGAATATCTTTTATGGGTCAGGTGTTGCATTAGGGGCTTTACATACGTGATCTTGCTTAAAGTTCAACCCAAGATAAGTGGTCTTATCATCATTCTACAGATGCAAGTGAAACAGGGTTTCAGAGAGAGCGAGAAAGACGAGAGTCAATGCTTATCTCAATTACCTGGCTGTTAAGAGCTGAAGCTGGGATTTAACCCCAAATATGTGCAACATCATCTTGCCTCCCTGGTGAGAAACGGGAAAATAGAAAAGTCACCCTCCAACATGACCGTGACCCATTAATGCCTTCAGAAAATGGTCGTTGGGGAAACTCACTAACCCAGGTCCTGCTTCCATGGCTTTTGTACTCAGGATATCTGTGTTGGTGAAAGAGAGGCTGAAATAGCTCTGTTCTTTCTCCAGCTGAATTTCTGGCTGCCAAACAATTTAGAGAAGACAAACTGTTCACTGCTGCGGTACCTAAATACCCACCAGTCGGTTGTCACCTGACTTGAGCAAGTTTTTAATGGGCTAAGGTGCTAAGAAAATAAATTTTATTGGAAGTAGAACTCTAATAATAATCTGAGGAGACCGTATCTGAAAGAGTTACTATGCTGAATAAAGTGTAGGAGGTAGAAGTGGCGATGGTAGCCAGAGCTGTGCTAGAAGAAAGGGGGGCCCCCTAAAGAAGAACTTTGTCTACCACTTTGTGGGAATTACTCGTTTTCACTTACACAGTGTAAAACACTTCATATTGGAGGAAAACAGTGTTAGCATGATGGCTGAAGACACTCAATGAAAAGTTTTTTCATCTGTTAGACTCACGTGTTAATTAGCCTTTAATAGTGGCCGTTAAGCATTTTTAAGACCTTTGGAAAACTCTTCAGTTCCTTTGAAATTGGGACATCTCATCTGTTAGGGTTGTGGATTTGTATTAATTTTATGAACACCTGTATAATATGTGTTTGTAAATGTTCCATTTCCTTAACAGCACAGTAGTATGATAAGTCCTTGCTTTGTTTTCTAGAGTATGTATTTTTTTATGTTGCCTTTGAGTCACCAAGGTTTTATGAAATGTCACAATCAAGTTCCAAATTTATTTTCTTCCCTTGGTTTTTATGTAAATTTTTCTTGATGTCTCAGTGAGCAAGTCCAAGTGTGATATCCACATTCTTTTAGAAAATTAAGCTGCATAATTAATAAATTGTGCATTTATTTAAGCTGCTATGTGCATTCTCCTCAGGAATTAGGTGTCTTCAGAACAAATATAGAAGACTTTGCTGAAACTACAGGCATAGGAAGACAGCTTTCTGATCCATAGGCAAGTCATTCAATTATTTTGGACAAGAATTTTTATTTTTATTTTTTTAATGTTTTTATTTATTTTTGAGAGAGAGACACACAGAGTGAGTGGGGGAGGGCAGAGAGAGAGGGAGATACAGAATCCAAAACAGGCTCCAGGCTCTGAGCTGTCAGCACAGAGCCCGATGTGGGGCTTGAACTCATGAGCTGAGATCATGACCTGAGCCGAAGTTGGACATTTAACTGACTGAGCCACCCAGGTGTCCCAGAACCAGAATGTTTAAAATCAACATTAGTTACGGACATTAGTATATAGTAAAACATTATTACCGTATTTAGGATCTATTGAACTAGGTATACTTTATTGTAGTTTTTTGTTTTTTCGAGCAAGATATATTTTAAGTAAAGATTCATATTTAGAATCAAAACTGATTCTATGGTCAATAAGAATCTCCCCATGGGTGCCTACGGTGGCTCAAGACATCAGGGTTTGTGAGTTTGAGCCCCACAACAGGCTCTCTGCTGTCAGCACAGAGCCTGCTTCAGATCCTGTCCCCATCTCTCTCTGTCCCTCCTCCACTCACATTCTCTCTCTTTCTCTCTCTCTCAAAAATACATAAAAATTAAAAAAAAAAAAGAATTTCCGTGAGTGGGTCATCTTCCATCAAGGGAAGCTACTATGACATAGTAAGAGCAACAGAGGGCTTCAGAAGAAAACCCTTGGGCTTGAGCGGCTCCCTATGAAATAGTTGAGTACCTTTAGTTTAGACACCTACCGAACTTGTTTTTTGTTTTTTGTTTTTGTTTTTGTTTTAAACGTAGATTCAAGTTAGTTAACATATACTGTAGTATTGGTTTCAGGAGTAGAATTTAGTGATTCATCACTTACATATGACACCCAGTGCTACCCTTCTATAAGCCTCGGTTCATCCTCTATAAAATGGTAATGATTAAAATTCCAACTGTGTTACCAACTATGAGGTGAAAATAAATAAAAGTATTTACATAGAAAGGTTTAATATTAACATTTATTATCATTGTTACCACCCCCAAACCAAAGCCTCATGAATCTTGATGAACCGAAGAAATGTGGTGGGATCAAGGTAGGCTGGAAGGGAACAGGGAGACTTAATCCAAAATGGATTTTAAAACAAATGGACTTCCCATCATTGTGGGTTATCTAGCTTCATTCCTAGTGTGAGATCTTGACTGGGTAATAAAGCTGGTTAACATGATTCACACTGATGGTGACAAGAACCAAGCCTTCTGGCTGGGCTAATGGGGAGTTAGATCCAGAGCCTCTTCTCACCTCATCTGCCCTTCCCCTATATCCCTCTAACAAGGGCATCTGCAAAGATGGTTCAGAACCTTTCAGCTGTTAGGCGATGACATTTAGTGCTAACTAACCCCTACCTAATTACTAGGTCATACATACAAGTTGAGGTTTCTCAAGCCCCTACTCTGGTTGTCTACTGTTATTCAGACACTGGTTAGTAATTTTAAGCGGTGGCCACCTCTTCCTAATGTAAAGCTGACCACACTTTTTATGGAAACCCTGCTTGGATAAAAGTATAGCTCAAATAATGGTATCACTTTTACATACAACTCTTAAAGGTCACTTGAAAGTCTTGATTTCCCTTGTCTGACCACAGACAATGTGTGCTGGGAGAGTGAGTTTATAACTATAATGACACAGGAACGTGGCGGAAGGGCTGGCATTCAGAGATTTAACAGACTCATCTCATTGTCAGTGAAACTGCCGTATGAGGACAGCTATGAGGAAGAAATTTGTCAAAGGTTTTGAAAGGGCAATCACAAATTGCCGATGAAAGTAGATGAAGCTATGAAAGAGATTTATGAAGACTGATTTAAAATTGAATAGTGTTATGAGACACTTTTGGAATTCCACTGCATGGCTGGTGCCAGGAGAAAAGGGATGAGAGAGGGTAGAATACTGAATCCTGTCTGCCAGCAGACACATTAGGCCCTACAGCTCAGATCTCAGCTGTAAAATTCACTGCACTCTGGGTGTAGTGGTGGAGGGAAATGCCTGTGGTTTTCCCAGCCTGCCTCTCTCAGCGGGCTTTGAGTGCAAGTCATCTCAAAGGCTATAAGAAACCAAAAGGAATCGGAGAAGGAAAAGTTAATAATTGAAACAAACTAGAAATAGCAATGAACTGTTAATTGAAAAAAGTTTTTAGTATGCCGTGAATCATCTTACCATGATACTTCTTAAGGACAGTGGTATGATTTTTTTATCTCTTCATATGAGATCGAATACAAAGTTGTCATAAGTACAAATTTGGCAGTAATCCATGAATGAATATTTATCATTTTATAAATAATGAGAAATATTTTAATAAGATTTAAGAATGAAGTTAGCAGGAGGAATTGCAACTGGCATATCAATCTCACACTGAGGCATGACCTTGTCCAACTTTCCATGAATCTAGTATCTAAGCTATGACCTTTTGCTGGTTCCTTCATTAATTCATCTCTAAGAATTAGAATCCAAACATCTCATTTTATACTTCCTGAGGCATGCTGTGCAGAATGTTAATGATTAAAACCAGAGGCAGAGCAACCTTTAAAACTGATGTTTTCATTGCCACATTTAACATCTAGGGAAATAGGAGTAAAACAATGGAAAAGAGATTTGGTTGTTGCAATTTCTTGGAGGTTGTAAAAAACAAAGGTACTAAGAACTACAGGAAGGGAAATAATAATAATGGCCATTTTTCTGTTAGGACTTAGCAAACCAAACTGTGCTCATGTCCATAGTTTAGTATTGTTGCCTCCCATCCACTGCTGCTCATGCCCATTGAGGCTTGGTTCTGATCCTCCTTTGTATACTTTTGAGCCTTTAAAGATCTTTCCTCAACCGTCTTGACTGCTTCCACATACACTATCCATCTTCACGGAACAGAGTAGCTGTTAGTGCCACTTCTGTTCTCTTAAGCACAAAGGAGATCACGTTTCTGCTCTCCTATATTGCTGCACCTATCACTTCATGTACCCAAGAGCAGAGGTGATATATCTGGGCTAGACCATTATAAACTTCTTTCTTTTTTATTTATTTTTTAATGATTATTTATTATTTTGAGGGGCGGGGGATGGAGGGGCAGAGAGAGAGTGAGAGAGAGAATCCCAAGCAGGGATGTTTGACGTTGGGCTCACGTCGGACCTGAGTGGGAATCAAGGGTTGGACGCTTAACCGACTGAGCCACCCAGGCACCCCATAAAGTCCTTTCTGTTGTTACTTAACTTTTCCATCTTTTATCTTTCTGAAAACGATATGCTCATTTGAATTAATTAAACTTAATAGTGCAATGAAGAAGTAAATTGTAACCTCATGATGACTATTTTTTATCTTACTTTTATTTATTTATTTTGAGAAAAACAGAGACAGCACAAGGAGGGGAGGGGCAGAAAGAAAGAGAGAGAGAGAGAGAGAGAGAGAGAGAGAGGGAGAATCCCAAGCAGGCTCTGTGTGGTCTGCACAGAGCCCGATCTAGGGCTTGAACTCACGAAACTGTGAGATCATGAACTGAGCTGAAACCAAGAGTCAGATGCTCAACTGACTGAGCCACCCAGGAGCCACTCATGATGACTGTTTTTAAATTTATAGCTAGATTTTCTAAATGTGCATTCATGCTTAAAGCAGATTGTAATAGTCTTAATATAAATGGATACAAAGGCTACCAAAAATTCAGAGTTTAAGGAATATTTAAAATTAATGTCTATCCGACAGGCTTTTTTTTTTTTTTTTTTGTATTAAAGTCTTTGTTTTTTAACTATAACTTTTTACTTTTGTATTTCTATGACAGATACAATGATATCTTCTAAAAATTATCTAAATGGTCTACTGTTTTGGTGACCTTTTACTATGCTTTAAAAAATAATGCATACCCAAGGGGAAAATTCAAAGTGCAAAATGATATACAACAAATAGTAAAATCTTTCCTATCTCAGACCACCAGTGCCACAATGTCCCTACCCAGATGAATCCAAGATGACAAGATTTTATGTATCTCTAGAAAGATACACATTTGCGTATCTGTGATAGGCAGAATAATGTCCATCTCAAAGATATTCACATCTTAATGGGAAAAGGGACTTTGTGGATGTGATTAATTTAAGGATTATGAGGTGGGGATATTATTCTGGATTATACAGTTCTGCATAATCACAATGGTCCCTCTTTTATAAGAGGGAGCTACGAGGGTCAGAGCAAACATTTGAAGATGTTATGCTGCTGGCTTTAACGATGGGGAAATGGGCCATGAGCCAGAAAATGCAAAGCAGCCTCTAGAAGCTGGAGAAAGTAAGGAAGTGAATTCTCCTTTAACACATACAGAAGGGGGGCACCTAGGTGGTTCAGTCAGTTAAGCGTCCAACTTTGGCTCAGGTCATGATCTCTCAGTTTATAAGTTCGAGCCCTGTGTTGATCTCTATGCTGACAGCTCAGAGCCCGGAATCTGTTTCAAATTCTGTGTCTCCCTCTCTTTCTGCCCCTCAACCTGCTCATGCTCTGTCTCTCTCTCTTTCAAAAATAAATAAATATTAAAAACATTAAAAAAAACATATAGAAGGAATGTAACCCACTCAACCCCTTGAGTTTAGACTAGTAAAACCCATTTTGGTTTTCTGACCTTCAGAATAAATTTGTGCTATTTTAAGCTGCTAAGTTTGGGGCAATTTGTTACAGCAACATTAGAAAACTAGCAAATCTATTTCTCTATTGATATATATATATATATATATATCAGCATTTCTCTGTTTTTCACAAATCAAATTATATTCACGTAAGATTTTATTATAGTCATATCAGCTCAAATAGGTATACTCTTTCTTTTAAGAGCTGTGTACTATTTTGATAATATAAGGTTGTAATACATTTTTTAATGAAAGTTTATTTATTTTGAGAGAGAGCCAGAGAGTGAGCACGTATGTGCACATGCGTGAGTGGAGGAGGGGCAGAGAGAGAGGGAGAGAGAGAATTCCAAACAGGCTCCATGCTTTCAGCGTGGATGTAGACAGAGCCCTGAGCTTAAACTCACAAACTGTGAGAACATGACCTGAACCAAAACCAAGAGCCAGGTGCTCAACTAGCGAGCCACCCAGGCATCCTGTAATAAATTTTTTATAACCAGTTCTCTGTTCTGTTGATGGATATTTAGTTTGTTTCCATTCTTTTTCTTAAAAAGATGGTGCTGCATTTAATATCTGTGTAATATTTTAAAAAATTATTATATAACATTTTAAATTGAGAGAGTAGTATAACACATCATATGTACTTGTTGTCTCACTTCAACATTTATTAACCCATAGCCAGTCTTGTTTCTTCTATTAACCACTCTAACCTTAACCACTATCTCCGGAGTCCTTAGATGAAACTTTCAGACAGCGTATCATTTCAGCAGTAAATATATTAGAATATAACTTTAAAGCATAAGGAATCTTGTTTATCAGATTTTGTATATTTTTGAGCATATCCTTAGAATATATTTTAGGTATAAACATGAACTCTGGAAAGAATACTATTTTCAATGTCATAAATTATTTCAACATGGCATATGCTAAATAATGCTCTACTGTCACCCCCCCCTCACCGTACCTCAATATACCAAACTCATTTTGATAGATTTTTTTAAATTTTTTTATTTTATTTTTGAGAGACATAGAGCGAGCAAGGGAAGGGCAGAGAGAGAGGGAGATACAGAATCTGAAGCAGGCTCCAGGCTCTGAGCCGTCAGCACAGAGCCCGACGCGGGGCTCGAACTCACAGACCGCTAGATCATGACCTGAGCCGAAGTCGTCCGCTTAACCGACTGAGCCACCCAGGCGACCCATTTTGATAGATTTATCACATAATTAACACTTGGGTTGCCAGAAAGTGAGTTAAAAAGTTTCAAATTAAGGGGCATCTAGGTGGCTCAGTCGGTGAAGCGTCTGACTGGCTCAGGTCATTATCTCACGGTTCCAGAGTTTGAGCCCCATATCGAGCTCTGCTGTCAGCCTGTTAGTGCAGAGCTCACTTCAGATCCTCTGTCCCCCTCTCTCTGCCCCTCCCCGACTTGTGCTCTCCCAAAAATAAAATAAATATTTAAAAAAGAGAAAACTTTAACTGTTTATTAATTATAAATTTTAGGACAGTTTTGTGGATGGCAGGCAAGGCAGGAGGTGGTCATTGCATATCTCTTAAATATTGTTTCTTATAAATGGAACTTGGCTTCTCCGAAGATGGTTTCCAATACCAGCAGGCTCAACATCACTTGAAAATTCAAAAGTAGAACAGCTTCAGTTCATTTGAAACTTGTCAGAATGTTTCCCCCAGATTAGAATTGTGATTTTTAAAAAGTCTTATTTACTTAAGTAACAAAGGTCTTATAAAGTATCTTTCAATGGTAAGGAATTTTCTATCCATTCACTTAAATGAGAGTTGACAGGTAGAGTCTGTAAATGATATGAGAGCCTCATGGCATAATCTCCTTTCTCCATATCACTTTTCTCTGTTTCCAGAATTCATGAGTTTCAGGATTTGTCTTTATTTCGCCTGATGGATAACTACATGTGATTGCTCTCAGATATGAAATATGCTAGTAAAGTTCACTGGTGGGTTCTCCAGAATCTTACAGCATTGTTAGAAATAACAAAGAATTTCAAAGGAAATAATTTTATTAGTAATATTTTTAGCCAGAGAATTTCAATGTATTTCTGGCTTGGATTCACCAGAGCCATTAAAACCATACAATATTCTATAGGGACTGAGTTATTATTTTTGCTTTTATATTGACTCCACCCACACATGAATTTTTGTGACACTTTCTGTGAAATACATCCGTGCAATTCACCTAGAGAAATGCCTCTGGAATATTTACAGACATATGTTCACATTTTCTTTAACTCAAAGTATAGATCACACTACATTTATTTAACACACAAATATATATACATAGATGCCTCCTTGGCATGTCATAAACATTGTTTTCAGTCATCTACATGAGCCCGGCCAAGAGTCTGAAGTTTTACTTGTTCTTTAAATCATACATATGCTCATTGGGTATTTTTCCTTATTTCCACATATGTGTGCATTTGAGAAGAGTTGTCTGGTTAAAAATTGCTTTCTTCTTTGAGTGTTCGTAGACGAAGGCCACAGTGACTCATATCAGAAACAACTCCTTTTTATTGCTCTCTTTGGTGGTGAGAGTCTCCAAGCTTTATAAATTCACCCGGCCCCCACAGGGGAATCTTTTGTGATGCATCCCTGAAAAAGCTCATCAATTCCCAGAGCCTTACACCTTTCACCAAGCTATGTGGTTACATAGTTAAAAAATTTTAATTATACTTTCTTTAATTGCTTGGTTAACTAAATTTCTCAGGATGGGTCTAAGAGAAACTTTACCCATAGTGGTTTCTCCATGTATTGCATAGCATTAGAGAGGAGTTCTACACTACACTGAGACTTTGAGCCATTTAAAACCCAAGCTCTCCTTTTTCTTGAGAAAGTGGTGAGTATTCTTGAAAACCAAATAGAAACAGCTTCTGTTAATCCTAAAATAAAACCATCAGAAATAGGAAAAAATGCTTTAGATGTTAAAAGGCAACAAAATTTGAATGTGTCTTGGAAATAATTCAAGGTGATTAAAGGAAGTGTTATGTCACACTTACATTTATTGAAAATAAGTTTAAAAAAAGGTAAAAAAAGAAAACAATTGTGTAATTAATTAATCAAAATCTCTGTGTCCCTTAGAGATCTATATCAGTAAGACTATAATGTAATTCACTTCAGGTCAAATTCTATGTATAAATCCATTTCTCAAAATTACTCATTTACTCATTGGTGTATTGATTCAACTACTATGTATTGAGTGACTGCTGGAGACAGACAACTTACCTAGAAAATGCATGTGTATTATTTCTAATACGCTGTCATTGTCTCCATTTTAAAGATGAGGACTTTAAACTCAGATAGATAAGGTGCTGAGGCAGGATCCCATAGTTAGGCAACTCAGTAGAACTGAGTACAACCAGAGGATTCCTGCCACTGTCCAGTGTTTTACTCACTATTTCGTTGAAACTTCTAATAATCCTGCAGAGTAAAATGAGTGCTATGCTAGAGTTACAGGTCAAGTGCTTTAGAAATATGGGGAATTAATCATGTCTGAGGGAGTAGGAAAGGCCAGAGAGATATTAGGCTGAAAATGTTTGACCCAGTCACTCATATATTTTGCTAAGGAGTTTGCATTTTGTTCATTAGGCCATGGGGAACCATTAACAGATTTTTAAAGAAGCATAAGGCATGATTCAAGAGTGTGTGAAGAGAATAACTTTAGCGGCAATGAGAATTAAAAACTAGAGCAATGTTTATTATCCTAGCTTTTTTGATTGCTCATGAACCCACTACCTGTTTATTGTTCATTAATCATATTATTAAGGTATAATAACACTAACGGTATGTATATTATAAAACAGAAAAATGAAATAAGATTCCATTCTTGATTGTTTTAAATTTTATTAACAGTAAAATAGTTTTGCTTCCTAATATAAAATTCAGATAGTGATAAAATGTTACTACTATATATATAATTTATATATGTTTTTATTGAGAACAATGTGATTGAACATATTTATTAAAAACACCCAACAACCCTGTAGTGTATACTTTGAAATCGAGCTGTCTGAAGTGCTGGTCTAAGTTCAGTTTGTTTTAATGCTTTAATTCCACTGCTACCATAGTTGCTGCAATATTTATTCAATTTTAATGATTTTACTCAACTTTCATAATATTTATTCACTTTTAAATCCTGCTCTCCAATTATTGCAAGAGTTGTATTAAAATTTGGCTGGGAAATTTATATTTTCCCTGATATCAGGCAGACGTTACAGACTAATTGGAAGCTGTAGGATTTTCAATTAAAAAAAAATCTTTTTATGTTTATTTAGTTTTGAGAGAGAGAGCGTGCAAGTAGGGTAAGGGAAGAGAGAGAGGGAGACATAGAATCTGAAGCAGGCTCCAGGCTCTGAGCTATCAGCATAGCGTCCAAAGCAGTACTCGAACTCATGAGCTGTGAGATCATACCTGAGCCGAAGTTGAACACTTAACCGACAGAGCCACCCAGGTGGCTGGGTTTTCAATTTTTAATAAATCCAGTCTATACCCACAGAAACTCATTGTAAAAATTCTTAATAAGTGCAAAATGTATTTTTGAGTTTTTAAATGTGTGGATGAGAATTTTTATAGTTGCTAGTATTACTATTGAGGGAAAATTACATAATCACTTTAGATGTGATTAGTTCATCATGTTTCTACCTTAGAATGTGGTAGAAATACATTTCATTCAGAATGTGCTTCACTACATCAGTGCATCAGTTTTCTTCTTCTCGGTGCTTGGGTTTGAATTTTTAGTGCTGTCTTCAATTTACTGTTTTATTTCACTGTATTTATTTTTGATGCAGAAAACTTTGTATCGCTATTCAATGAGGACCAGTTTGATTAAAACTGAATATCATCAAAGCCCGACTTTTAACAGCTCTTGGAGGCAGTATGTTGAAAGGATCATCACCATCAACTCCCACACGTGTAGAACGCCCTCTTCCCTCTTTCCATATAAGGGGAAAGAGCTGGCATCTTTCCGCAGAGTGTGCTAGCCTTGACTTACCTATTGGGAATTTTAACTAGTGTTTATTCAGAACGTATTTTTTTCCATGCACTGTTCTACATTAACCAGTCCTCACAACTTTTCTCTAGGAGACAAGTACTAGTATTATAAGTAGAAAGACTTAGGGATCCCTGGAAAAGGAAAAAATGAGACACAGTTTTCATGACATGAGAGAAGTAATTTTAGTCCTCTGGTCATGGTGTGATCTCTCCCTGACTGGCACTACTTGCCCAGGGCACATTCTTGAGTTATCTTTGCAAGATTTCAACCCCTTTGAGCACTCAAATATCTGACCAGTTGGAGCCAGAGGATTGATGGCTTGTGGCCCTCATGACTTTGATCAACTAAGTCACCTTTGGACGACCTTAGCCCCAATCACATGCTGAATTCCGCATTGCACAAGCCCCTTCATGAATATGCATGTATCCTTAGCTTAAAGCTTCCCCAGTTCTTTTGTTCCAGGAGACACTCCTTTGAGAATTATCCCTTATGTTCTACTTTACTCGTTGCAGGTAAAACCCTTCCTTTTCCGACTCTTTGGCTTCAGTGTGTCTTTTGGCCACACGCCCACCAAGAGGTGAACCCAGTTTCAGGTAATATATATTAGCTTCCTATTCTATATGAAGAAATGTGTTCTTTCTGATTTTATGTGAATTAAATTTTAAGGGTAAAAATAAGTATAAATAGAAAGATCTAGTATTTCTTCCAATGCCCTAGGAAATTGACCTCTTGGCATGGGGGGGTGTGGGCCTCACTTTGGAGACTCCTGGATTAGAGTTGCGAGAGAAGGAGGTGGATCACAAGGTCGCGGCAGTAGGCAAGTGCAAAGCAGTGCTGTGAACTAAGATAAGGGAGGCGGAGTTATACAGAAGTAGGAGTTACAGAATTTACCACTCTTTGACATCAACTTCAGCTAATGCAGAAAAAACTATGAGTAGCTTTAGCACAAAAGGCATATTTCCAACAGCTCCAGAACTGGTGAATTCTAAGCCATGTGTGACTCTTTCATCCTTTCCCAATTCAAGCCATAGGACTTTTCACCTTCCAATTTGTTGCTCAGTTGGCAACTGAGTCAGTACCTCTCTTGGCCATGCCCAGTGGTAGCGGAGGATGGCTGAGAATGGCCACCACTTTGATTTTGGTGAAATGGTTTATGTGATCTTTTGAGGCACAGCAGGATAACAAGGAATGTCAGCTGTTCTGATTGTTCTGTTTCATATATGGATCTAATCATGTGGTCAGTGGTACTTGGACACATTCTGCTTGTGCAGATCAGATTGTGCCCACTAAATATCAGACAAATAATTTTTAAGTGAAAAACTGAGACACCTGTCTATTTATTCGAGTCATACTAAACAGCTG
Source organism: Paguma larvata (assembly GCA_030068075.1). Classification (NCBI taxonomy): domain Eukaryota; kingdom Metazoa; phylum Chordata; class Mammalia; order Carnivora; family Viverridae; genus Paguma; species Paguma larvata. Next base: position 71,727,665 of record CM057829.1, read on the forward strand.
GATTACTTGCTTTAGCTTAATAACCAATTTTTAACTTTCTTGGTTAAATCAAGAGCGTGGGGAATCCATACTCCTCCAGTGTTTACTTTATTGGTGTTGTATTAGGTAAGGTTCTCTAGAGAAACAGGACCAATGTACATATGAATATATATGGATAAGAGTAAATATATATGAATCATCTTACATGAATCTATATATAGATAGGCATAGACTTATTACTAGGAATTGGCTCACATAATTATGGAGGCTGAGAGGTTCCACACCCTGTGGTCTACAAGCTGCAGACCTAGGAAAGTTGGTAGTCTGGTAGTCTAATTTAGTCTAAGTCTGAAGGTCTGAAAACCAGGGAAGCCAGTGGTGTACATCCCAATCCAAGATCCCAGCTCAATCAGTGAGGCAGAAAAAAGAAAAAAAAAAAAAAAAACAAGAAGGATGAATCCACCCTCTGTTCTATTCAGACTCTCAATGGATTGAATGATGCCCACTCACATTGAGGGAAAGGAGGGCAATCGACTTTACTGAACCCACTAATTTAAATGCCAACCTCATCTGGAAACACCCTCACATCCAGAGATAATGTTGAAGCTGAGCATCTCACAGCCAGTGAAGTTCACACTTAAAATGAGCTATTCCAGGTGTCCTCACAATTTCTGTCTCTGGATTAGTATTTCTGCCTAGTTCTAAATGGAAAATATTTTCAATGTAAAACATCTGAAAAACAAAGTTAAGAATGAAATAAAGTGTTGATAATTTCATCATCCAGAGAATACCACAATTAACATTTTGTTATAGGTCTTTTCAGCCGTGTATCTATTTAAGGGATTTGTTTTCGACATGCTGTTTTGTAACCTGGTTTTTACTTCTCAGTTAGATTTTTGCCATTCTCCCATGTCAAAAATACACTTCTACATCAGAAATTTTCCTCTATAGCTTTGCAATATTGTGATTTATAATAAGAAATATATATGTTTGATCTTTGTCCTTGTTTCTGGAACAAAGCTCATAAAGCTTGTGGACTTTCCTAAGTGATGAAAGTCATAAAGTAGTCTTCTGTTATGTTAATGAGATGACTTTTGGAGCACATCTGAGGGTGGGGACTAATTGGCAGTGAAGCCAACCATATGACTAGAGTATTTATTGTAACTTTCAGATCAAACCCCCCTGACCTCTGGGGAGGAGAGAAGGGCTGGAGGTCGAATCATTTTCCAATGGCTAACGACTTAATCACTAATGTCTATGTAATGAAACCTCTGAAAACCCAAAAGGACAGGGTTCAGAGAGCTTTCAGATTGGTGAATACGTGGTGATTTGGGGAAATTGGTGCCCCTGGGGAGGGCATAGACGCTCCTTGCCCTTTCCCCATACCTTGTCCCATACATTTCTTCCATAGATAGCTGTTCCTGAGTTATATCCTTTTCTACTAAACCAGTAATCTAGTAAGTAAAGTATTTCTCTGACTTCTGTGAGCTGCTCTAACAAATTAATTGAATCTAAGGAGGGGCTTTTGAAATCTCTGATCTACAGCTAGTTGGTCAGAAGCACAGGTGATAACTTGGATTTGTGATTGATGTCTGAAGTGGGAGTGGGGGGTAGTCCCTTAACCTGTGGAATCTGAAGCTATCTTCTGGTAAATAGTGTCAGAATTGAGCTGAATTATAGGACACCCAGCTGGTGTCCCAGAGGATTGAGAGGGTGAAATTTGGTGTTCAGAACCCCTTTTAAGTATACATGAGCCTGATATGTTTGCCTCTTATCATTTTTTTTGTTTTATAAATAAGTTTTCTAGGGTTTTAATAAAATAAATATGTGCTATGTATGCAATCGTCTTTGCCAAATTGAAACATGTCCATCATCCTTGTTTAAATGTGTAGGATTTTGATTATTGATGGGGCAGGATTTTTTTACTTACCTAATAATGGTTTATATTTCTTTTTTCTTTTAAAATTGCATTTGACCATTTTTCTTTTAAGGTGTTTCTGTTTTTCTAAGCAATTTGTATTTGTCAAGAATATCAGCCTCCCCACTTCCAACTATATATTTTATGAATCTTTTGTCCTTAGCTTGTCAGCTTCCTTTTAATGTTTGTATTGTGTTTTTTTATGCATAAAACTTTAAATTTTTATAAAGTGAATCAGCTGATCTTTTTCTTTTTATTTTGTTTTTAAAGTTTTTTCTCTTTCCAAATCATAAAGCTATTTATGTATATTTTATTTCTTTTTTGAAATATAGTTTTAATTTTTAAAATCAGCTTTTTAAACAGAGTTTTTTGGTAAGTAATATAGAGACTGTATTTTTTCTATATTATAAGCCCTTATTCTAGCACCATTTATTGAAGAGTCTTACTGATTCCTCAGGATATGTGCTTTTATATTTAATTCTATTTTCAACATCTCTTTTATTTCATTGTATATTATTAACCATAAAATTATTTCATGCTATATTTTAAAATCTGAAAGTGCTAATTAACACTCTCCTGCTCACTTATACCCCAACATTTCTTTATTTTGTTAATTTATTTTTCTGGAAAACTTTAGAGTCAACTCAATACATACCAAAATTCCATTTTGACACTTATTGGAATTATATTGGATATTCATAGAAAATCAATATGTAGAGAATCAAAATTTTTTACAATTATTTGGAATATATGTTCCAAATAATGAATATAATTTGGTTCAATAATTATTCAAATATTTTGCACATCTTTCAATAAAATATTATTCTTTTACTTTTTTATGCATTCCTTAATATTAATATTTTTGTTTTCAGCATTTTATATTATTGTTTTATATTTCATTGTATTTAAATTAGTGTCTTATTATTTTATTTTCTACATAGCAATTGCTTACATATGAAAGTTTGTTTATTTTTGTTTCTTTTCTTATAGTCATCCACTTAAGGACTTTTTTAGTAAGTCTAGTAATTTTTATGTTGATTGCCTGGAATATTTTTGATAAATAATTCTGTCATATTAATAATATGATGCTTTTATTTCCTAATTTCTAATAGTTAATACTCATTATATTTCATTGCAGAAATAGTAATGGTAAAATAATCTTGAATTATTTATCTCTAGTGACCATATTATATGCCAAGTCCACAATAGAAAATGAGATTAAGCTTTAATTCCTAGAAAGGACTAATTTCTGTTATAAATCTAATATCACTTTCTTAAGTGTTATAGTTGCACATAAAGCAAAGACTAAAATCCAAAGTCATTATTTTTTAATACTAGGGACTGGGCCCTCTTATTTTAAATGTACATACTTGAGCACCACTCGCAAATCCATTTTACTATTTTGATCTATGTTGATCATAGTGGTTCTGTTTTTCAGAAGATTTTGCTCTCTTATGACTCCTTTTTATGTGAAGGTCCACTAGGGGACCTATGGTGGGAATCCTTTTTTTTTCCTTTAGATCATCAGTTTATTGACATAGTTTTAACCCCACACTAGCTATGTAAATCAGCCCGTACTGTTAACCTCTTGGTACATACAGTTTTGAAAGTGCCTGTTTTATAGTCCAAAGATAGAAGGGTAAGTAAATTTTGCTTTCTGGAATATATGTGAGCCCCCAGATGTGGCATTAAATATATTTCTGTAATATTATTCAAATTTCTCATCATTTCTTTGTAAAGTTAGAAATAAATTATTTTCAACTGAAAATACACTTTAGAATGCCATGGAATTAAACACATAACTAATGTGATTAAGTGCAAACTTATTGGAGCAAATCAGAAATTGGCTAATGGAGCCCTGGGAAAGACCATCTTATTCTGCCCATGATATCTGCTTGTATATAATCCGCAGGGCTGGTAAGCCTAGTAAGAAGCCTGTCTATGAGAAGTTTACCTTTGTTTCTCTGAATGATCTGGCTTGAGAACTTAAGCAGGGGAGACTCATCCTGCTGCTGACCAGGCAAACATCATGGGGAGCTGACGAAGAGGTCTTCTGGAGAGATGTCAATCTATATCCCGCCTTGACAATAGCAAGAAGATGGTATTAGAAGGAATTGGGGTAGGAGGACCTATATTATTTTCCCCATAGGTATCTGATGAGGATTTTGGTGTAGCCTTGTGAGCCGTAAAAAGCCTTTACATATCTTTGGCCTTCTGTGACTCTGCTGTCCAAATGATGTGGGCTTCTTTGTTCTTTCTTATTCTACCGAGGCTCATTTTGAGATGTCTGTGATGCCACCATGGACTTGCGAAATTTATTCATCATTCATTATCTGGAGCAATTTGCCCTTGCCTCCAAAATAGCAATTGCCATATTGCAGTGTAGTTAATGTGTCTGTTTCCTCACAACACCAGCTATTGTCAAAGATAATGTTGGAGTTACAGTAGAGCTGCGTTTAGCAATAAAGAGGTAAACTCAAGTAGGACTGTGATGAAAAACCCTAATTTAGGAGGAAATGGCAGGCATGCATGAAAAAGAGAGACTGACAGGAGGAGAGAGGAGGCCCTTACAAGGATATATGTCGGATGTTGAGGATAAGCCTGGGGATGATGCTCTTTATCATGTTACTTTGTACCTTCCAACATGATTCATAGGGATAATGATACCTGAATTACCCAGTTCAGCATAGATAGTGTATTGAAAATAAGAAAGATAATTTACTCTGTGGTTTCTCAAATATACCCAATGATCAAAATCATCTGGAATGATTATTAAGTATACAGATTATCAGGTCTCTTTCCTTGAAGTTCTAGTGAGAAAGCCAGTGTTGATTGCCCAGAAATTTGTATTTTAAACAAGCTTGTTTCTGGTGAATCTGGTGCATGCTGATGTTTGAGAACCAACGATATAGGCTATACTACAAAGAAAATGAATGTTTCTTTTCTTCTTTCAATATCTATTCTTTGCTTCTTTTTTATATCAATAGAACCCACAGGTGAGGACACAATGATAAAGATTGCATGTGTGACTAGATATGGCCACTGTGATACGTGTGGAACTGACACGTACAACTTCCTGATGGTGTCTGAGGAGATGGGCCATGCTGTTCTTCCAGCCCTGCCTTCCTCTTGCTGCATGGGATGTGGACAAGGGGGCATCCTATCACCGGCGCGCACATGAGCACCACACTCTAGACTTGAGGGCCTGGCGAGATAGAGGGAGCCCGAGTCTCTGGATGATCTCATGGAGCAAAGCCCTTTCCTGTGAGATAGAAATACATTTCTGACTGGCTATTTCGGAGCTCTGTTACATTAATCACACTTCTATCTTAAATAATATAACATATGATAAAATAGTAAAAAAAAATGTAGCCCAGTAAAAATATAAATTAATATATGAAGAAAACATTAAGTTACTTAATTTTAATTAAAATTAAAAGTAGAAACTAGAACCTTGAGTCATAAAGTTGTATATATAAACTGGTTACCTCTGAGATATCCATTTGGTTTTCAAGCTTCTAGGAGGCAGGAGTTAAAAGGTAGTTATGATTAGGTAAAATTTCTCCAACATCATAAAGTAAAGCTCTGCTTATCCTTAACTCTAAAATAGTTTTTCAAGTGTTGCTACATACGGGGAGCCCTGAGACACGCACTGGCAAGAGACCTCAGTGACTACTCCCAGCAACCGCAGTAAGGATTTCACAGTGTGGTTTCTTGGTGTTCCCCTTAATAACAATCATCAAAGCCATTACTATCCTGGACTCAATATGATATAAGTATAATAACAAAGATTTCTGATGCTCAGGATTGATTTAAATTTAAATGTAGCATTGTTACAGTGCTGGTCTTTACATGTTTTTTTAACCATCACAATCCTTCCTTTCTTTTCAAATGAAATATCTGGTCAAATCCCAGTATATAAAACCAAACACTCTTGGGGCGCCTGGGTGGCTCAGTCAGTTGAATGTCCAGCTTCGGCTCAGGTCATGATCTCATGGGTCGTGGTTTCGAACCCCATTTTGGGCTCTGTGCTGACAGCTCAGAGCCAGGATCCTGCTTTGAATTCTGTGTCTCCCTCTCTCTTTCTGCCCCTCCCCCACTCAAACTCTGTGTCTCTCCATCAAAAATAAATAAACATTAAAAAAAAAATTTAAACCAAACTCCCCTGATACATGTGGGACTAAGAGACTATGAAATCTGCCACTTCATCTGCTCTTGTTTTTGAAACCCACCTGAAGAATTCTAGAACACAATGTAGAAGTTCTTGATTTACAGGAATGGGTGCCTGCGTATGCTTCAGACCATATGCCACAAATACCCCTTTCCTTTAGATGGACTTTGATAAGATTTGGACAGCTCAGCATCTGAGATTATATTCCTTGGCAAAACCCCATGCATTTATATAGATTACGAAGACTGGCAACAGCAAATTCCAAAAAAATATGAAATATTTAGAGAGCTGGTGTATTTTGCTGATTTTTATAGGAATATGGACTCTGGTTGCTTGGTGATTTAATTTAAAGTGATAATTTGCTGGCCAGAATAGATTGATTTAATCCTATCCTTCTGAATTAACTTAAGAACTTGAATTTACTCATTAAAATTTTTAAACATCTGCCAGGCTGGAAAAAACAGAGGCATATATGAAAAGAAGTACTGGAACAGTGAAAGGGAAAATGGAAAATTAATTCAGAGGATTTGGAATTGTTCTAAAGTAAAACTCGTTTTTTAGATGGAAACACTTAATGGAGCTAACAAGATTTTTAGGGAGTGATTTCTTGATTGATCCCAGATTTTGGAGATCTTCATTCCAAATCTCTGTCTGAGGTAGTTTTTAAAACCATGGAAATAGAGTTGGTAGCTTAGTAACTAATACTGCTTTGGAGATTAACATTTTCAACCGGGGCACCTTTGTATTCACAGGGAATATAGAATCTACAAAAAAAATGCAGCTCGAAACTCAAAGCAGACATTTGGCTTGCTATCTTGGGTTAATTAAGGATAAAGAGGAATGAAGACATTAATAGAATTTTGTCACTTAAGAGTTTGTTTTGCTACAGTGAAGATAATATTGTTTCACAGGACCGTGATAAAGGCTACATGCGCAGAATTTATTTGGAAGATTCCTGAATAATTATTTTGCACACAATCCTCGCAGAGTCTAATCACTCAAATTTTGAGTCATAGAGAAGCAGAACTTGAAAACTGATGGCTCCCACTTTTAGTATGTAGATTAGCGTGTGTGTGTGCGCACGTGCGCATGCGTGTGTATAGTGTAGGCACAAGTTTTTAAAAACTTGACTTTGAATCTCTTTTTGCAATAGCTTATATTATCTCTGGCTCATCCCTGGGCCCCACTATTTCTACTCTCTTAACACTTATGCCCTGCATTACAGTAATGTTGATTGGTTTGGCTCTGAGGCCATTTATATTTGCAAATTTATAACCCCTCAGACTGATTACTGCCTTTGGCATCTGCAGGGAAGTTGAGTTGCTTACACTTAGTCTTTTGACTCTTTCTAGATGCGAGTAGTTCCCTTATACAGTGGGTTGGAGGGCAGTGGTATGCCTCAGCAACTCCTGAAGGCCCATGATGCGCATTTCTTCCCAAACTATGATCAGTGACCCCTGGGTTGGTGGTTTGAAATCAATCCTGGTGATATTTACATCACGGAAATCTGCAACTGTTACAAATGGTTGGCGATGAGGAGGTGAGCTAATTGATAAACATTTACCAGGAGACCACTAGTTTGAGGGTATGCCTGGGTGCCTCCGAGTCTGCTTTTAAAAAGTAGTCATTGACCCTTTGTTTCCAGAGTAAACATTTAGTTTGTGCATTTGGCTTACCAGATATAGGAGAATGATTTTCTTCTGACGATAAATATGAATAGGACTTCACAGAATACAAGAAATGTAAGAAAAGAAAGAGGATGAAGATGCTAACTGTAGACATTAAGATTACAGGTTCTGGAGTAAGAGAGACTTCAAGGGGTCTGCCATTTTCTAACTGTATATACATGGGTAAATTATTTAAACCCTCTAAGCCTTAGTTTCCTTATAAGTAATCTGAAGATGAAAACACAATGTTTCCACCTGATTGCTTTGAGCACAGTGGCTGGCACATAGGAAACCCTCAAATAAATCTTTATAACTGTATAACCTACCAAATGTTTTGTCTGCATTATCTTACTAAATTCTAGGAGAGCACCATGATATAGTAGAATAATTGTCATATTTCAGATGAGGAAACAAAGGCTCAGAAAGATTAAATAGCATGTCCATGATTGTACAAATGTAATGTGGGCTTCTTTTATTATCGTTGTCACTTATTATTATTTTATTATTATTATTACTACTACTACTGCCTCTGTTTGCTAGATTCCGTAACATGATACCTCTTCAGGAAGCTTAAAATATTCTCTCTTCTCAGTTATGGGGTAATTATCAGAGACAACAATGTAGGTCTAAGGTTGGCTACAGTAATAGGACAAAAAATTACCACCTGTATTAATCAATTGCTCCTGCAAAACAGCCCCAAAACTCAATGCCATGTAATAGGCAAGCATTTCTTATCATGCCCACAGGTCAGGCAGAGTGGTTCCAACTAAGACTGAGGTCTGTGGGCTAGCTGGGGTGGTTCTGCCTCAATTTGCATTTGAAAGTAAGCTTCAAATCTGTCTGTACTCATCTAAGAGGCCCTAGCAAAGATGAATTTGCTGCTGTTGACGGTGACCTCTGTGTTTCCCAACTCCTGCTTCCTAAACCACCTGGATTTTAATTCTTATCTCAGAATTGCTTTCAAGCCCAAACTGAGCTCAGTAACTCAGTCTATTATCTCCCCTTTACAGTGATTGAATAAAAGTGCTTTTCATAGTCTCTGAACCTAACCCATAAAGACACATGTGTTACTTTCAAAATAAATATCTATTAGTATCATTTACACAGTGGTTCTCAAACTTCAGCACTCATAAGACTCCACTGAAGGACTTGTTACAACACAGACTGTGGGGCTACACTCCCAGACTTGTGATTCAGTAGTCTGGTGTAGGGCCCAAGAGCATACATTTCTAACCACTTTTCAGGTGATGCTTAATCTGCTGATCCAGGGACCCACTCTGGGAATCACTGCATTGGTGTGCTTTAACTAAGGTCCAGGCAATACCTTGAATGAGAATGAATGGTGTCTTAGTCTTTTGGGGCTTGTATAACAAAATACCACAGACTAGGCAGCTCATAAATAGCATACTACTTACAGTTCAGGAAGCTGGAAGTCCAAGGTCATGGGGTCAGCTTGGTTGAATGAGGGCCCTTTTCCAGGTTGCAGACTTCTTCTTGTATCCTCACATGATGAAAGGAGCTAGAGAACAATGTGGGGTCTCTTTTATGAGTAGTAATATCATTCACAAGGACTGTATCCACATGCCCTAATCATTTCCCAAAGGCCCAGCCTTCTAATATCATCATATTGGGTGTTAGGATTTCAACATGTGAGTTTAGGGGAAGACACACTACACAGACCATCGTAAATTGTAATGGGATAGAATACAAAGGAACATGTTGGGACCTAGGTCCAGAGGCAACTCTTAGGAGAGAGTAATGTAAAGAGAAAAGTAAAAAGGAAAAGGAGTATTGGAAACTAAAGTCAGGATGGAGATCCCAAAATCAGAAAATCAGTGTAAGCCTAAGCAGGTGGGTCAGTGACCAAATACCAGTATCTATGGAAGTACCCATGGAGCCAAAACGGCCTCAGGAAGGTCCAGATGTAAGGGTTGTGTCTCCAAACATAGGAGTTCAAAGAACTCAGAACCCAGGATCAGGAAAGCCATTGACAGACACACAGGACTAGATGTGCTCTTGTCCGTGTAATTGCTGTGACCCTAAAAGTCAATAAGAACCATCTGAGGGACCTGGAGCAATGCTACAACATTCAGATGTGGCTGCAGTTAAATTACGGCAAGGACTTCTCTTAGGTTCCTCTCTTACTCCCCTCTCCCTTTCTTCCTTCTTTCAAGAACGCTTCACATACTTCTCGCTACTTGAGCCTCCTGTGGACACTCAGAATTAATTTGTCTGGGTCCTCATGTGAGTACTTCCTCCCTTAGCCCTATAGTTGGCATTCATCCCCTTTTTCATCCATACGTGGATATTTACTGACCGCCTCCTATGCAACTGCTCTTACTGAATGCTAAAAATTCAGAATCCCAGAGTTCAGGTGGGATTGAGTCTCTTGGGAAATTGTGTTACCTGCCCAAGTTATAGGGTGTGAAATCAAAAAAACTCTTCATCATGACAAGTCCTGATTTGTCAGGCATCTCCCAAGAGCTCCCCGCCATATTGCTGTCTCATGCCATCTTTTAAAAGTAAAGATGTATTGTATTGAACTGGTCGCTTGTGCATGATTTCCTTTTCCAATTAAGAAATGAAAAGTGAGCCAATTAATAAGTGTAAGTGTATAGTTAAAGTATAAACTGTCCTCTCTGAGGCAGTTGTGGTTTTGGACCCAGAGCCTGCCATTTATTATGGCATGGGGATGGAAATGTGCCTTCTCGAGGCCCAATTTCCTCATCCATTGAAACAGAATGCAGACATCTCACAGGGTTGTTTTAATTGTAGAGTGAAGTGATGCACATAAAGTGTCTAGCAGAGCACCTCACACACAGTACGGAGCATTCAGATAAATGTCCCCGAAACAATGGCGTTTCACATGGTCTCACTTCAGAAGTCCAGCAATGGAGGCTCAGGCTTCTTTGGTCCTCACTCTTAACCAGGCTCTGTGTGTTGCCTTCCATCTTTGGCACATTTTCTCATGGTTACAAGATGACTGTCACTTCTTGAGAGCAGGACCCACAGAAAGACAAAAAGGAAGAACATGTTGGGTGAGAGAAATGTCTTCGTGGCTCTTGCTTTTTCACTCAGTAAAAATGGTCACCCAAAGGCTCTCTGTGGAATCCCCTTTATGTCTCCTCTGCTGGCAAGTGAAGCTGGTAACATGAATATCTGGCCTCTTCAAATTATCATGAAGGGGTAGAGATGACCACTGGAGCAGGAGGAGGGAAATGGCTGGTGCTTGGCAACCTTCAGTATCTGCCACAATGCTGAAATAAGAATCATCTTTCGGATGATCTGAGGGGTAATTTGTAATTAAGCTGTCCAAAGTGCTTCTCTCTCTTCCTGGTTTGTTTCAGTGCCCGTACACAGGCATTCACTGATTAGTGGAAAATTCAGCTGTGCAGGTTTACTGTGTGTGACATTGTAGGAAACTACAAACGCCTTGCTTTCTGATAGAGATACGGTTAATATCAAGTATCCTTTGAAAGTTTTTTTTTTTGCTTCTTTGATAATATTTTATAGTTACCTTTTCATTAGAACTCAAAAAGTACTCACTAAGCACTTATGTACCAACTGTGGTAGTGGACAACTTGGTGAAGACCCAGGTGAAAAGGAATCCATCACTATGCCCTCGAGAAGCTTACCATATGGTGGAAATAAGGCAAAGAGGAGCAAAGTGGGTAAAGCCAGAGTATCATGGACAAAGAAGATGAGAAGTTTACAAGGGAAGGAAAGAAGTCAAGTAAACACTCAAGTCTTGGCTCAGGCATCTTCCTTAGTCCTAGAATGCCATGGATGGTCAAAGGAGGATAAGAGTAGCATTGACTTATTTACTGTTTCCTCGATTTCATTCCCTGCCCCCAACCCAAATCCTGGACAAAATGGGGTAGATACAAATGCAGCCGAATGGTCATGCCATTGAAACAATTTGTAGACTAAAAAATAGTTAAGTAAATTTTCAACATCTTTGCCCATTGTGTTGGATATAACTTGAAGGAAGGAGAGGTGTTTTATTTAGCTTCCTGTTGTGTTCTGGCACCTAATAGGTGCTATTATGTTACACAAGCAGTAAAAGAATGGATCTGATCCCATGGTTACTGAATCTACATCTTGTTCTAAAATGTTTTTCATATTATAAAGATTATGTTTCCAGGAGAACCTTGTAACAACTGGGATTGGAAAAAGAAAAACATGAGAAAAAGAGGAAGACAGAAAGAAATGAGGAAGCTAGTTACTTAGTGGGTTAACAGCAACAACAACAATAACAATTCTTAGAACTGAAAGATTAAAAATCATAAATATCATCTTTTAATTTTTAAAATCTTCAATCCTCATGTCAATCTACCAGGCTTTCCGGATATTAAATAATGGCCGCTATGCATAGTGACTCCTTTCACAAATCGTATTATTTAAAGTTATGTCGCTTGTTCACTCACAGTTTGCAGCTGATATAAAGCGCAGTGTAATAGAGCACTGGGGCTGCCATGTGTTCCACGAGTGAATAAAATACCACTAACACGTTTACAATTTATTGGGGGTAAAGAGATGGGCAAAAATATTCAGTGCCACAACATTTGATTGAATTAGCTTCCAAGAAAAATAAAAAAAAAATTAAGATGGCTTCCAATGAAAGTTGAATCATCAATTTAATACACAGTTTTCATGAAAAAGAAATCCCCTTTTTTAAAGCTACTCAACATTTGTTTGCATTTATCCATAAAATTATGTACAACCTTTTCCCTACACTACAATTAAGGGGTAGACCTAAGTCTCCTTTGTGTTTAGGAGCTTGTGGCAATTAGCAGTTATGCATAGCTTCATGTCTTCAGGCTCTTTTTTAATAAAGAGTGCCCATGATTTTGAACTCTGGCACTTTTAGGATGAAAAGCATACTTTCAAGGTCTATAGAAAACACTAGATTTTCATCATCGTTTTCTTTTGGCAAGACTCTCAGATTGGTCCTGTGGTATCACCAACACAGTGCCCAGTTCCCACAGTAGTCGAACACCAGTTTGTTTTCCTAAACTCTAGGTTGTTTAGTCTTAAGTAGGACCATCTGTGGGGCATCGGCTGTCTAGTTCACATGGGGCTACATCAAGCCCAGTCCAGTTCCTAATTAATCTTTTCTCAATCAAAAAAGAAATTTCATAGGGAGCAAACTCAGCCAGGACTTCCTTGGTACACATGTGAAGTCCCTGGCATGGAGTGGGTGTTCGGGAAATAGCTGATCTGCTAAGGAAATGAGGCCAAAAGGGGATTAGAATCCCAGTCCTTAGGATAAGTTCAGAATTAGTGTTCCTTTTGATGGAAAAATTCATCTGAAAAATTTAATCGAGTACATTTTCTAGGCATTAACATGCTTTTATAAACAAATCCATCAGTAGGAGCCTTCCAAATGAATCAAACCGTTCTCATAAATAATCCTTGAAATTCATATGGGCTTAATAAATAGTGGAAAAATTCACTTTAAGTTTTGCCAAATTCCAAATATTGGCAAAAAAAAGTCGCACAACTTTTGATCAACACAAAACAATCTAGATATATCCACATATAACAAGCTAAAAAGATGATATAAATGTTTAATGACTGTGTTTAGGAATTATCATAATTATTTGTATGTAGTCTACCCATAGCTTTTGCTTATGCATCATAGACATTTTTCTGAGAAATATGGTTCATATATTTTGAATTTCTTTTTCTCTCATGTACAGTAGGCATAAAAATATTTGCTTGTGGTATGTCTCATTGCCTTGTACTTTTTAAAACTGTTTTCAGATGTCAATCTGTGTAATGTGATAACTTACCATAAGGATTTCATGAAATGTTTTTTGTTCTTTTGGAAGACCAATGCAGATTTATAAAATAAATATTTGTTGAAAATACTACCCTCTGTGAAGGACTAAATGGCTGAGGGTGGGGGAGAGAGAGAGACAGAGAGAGAAATACGGAGCCTTAATCAATGTATTGTCTCTCCTGAATGTTGAAATTCAACGAAAGAATATGGTTCAGGCTTGAAAGTATTTTGCAAAGTCAATATGGTCCAACTATTATCTACTGTATAAATCTCATACAGTCTCTTGAAAGTAATTTTCTAGGCTTTATATGGATATTCCCAGAGACAAAAAGCAGAGTGCTTTATCCTATTTCATACAACTATAATTTCATAAAGTTTTCTTACAATGTGAGTCAAAAACTGCCCCTCTGAATCTTTTCATCATTGATCACTTTTCTGATTTCTAAATTATGTAGAATAAGGTTGGTTTTTCCTACGTAACGTTCTTTCGAATGACTTAAAAAACTTAATTTTTTAATGTTTTGTTTATTTATTCATTTATTCATCATTTATTTATTTATTTACAGACAGAGCATGAGCAGGGGAGGGGTAGAGAGAGAGGGAGACATCTGCAGCAGGCTCCAGGCTCTGAACTGTCAGCACAGAGCCCAACACAGAGCTTGAACTCACAAGCTGTGATATCATGATCTGAGCCGAAGTCAGATGCTTAACCAACTGAGTTACCCAGGTGCCCCCTAAACTGTTATATTTTTAATGGTTTCTCTTCTTTATTTTTTTTTCTTTTTTCCTCCCTTCTTTTACTCTTTCCTTCCATTTTTACCCTGTTTTCATGGTAGATGTGGGGATGGACTTGATCCTCCTCCCCCAAGGAATCATGCTAAGTGCTTTAGAAGTTAGTTAAATAGGCCACAGTGAAAGCCCCTTAATTGAGAAGTTAGGTCAGACTTTGCAGAGGGGATGCCACCAAGTTAGGGAATAAATGGAAGGAAACAGAGCTACGTGGGAGGTGTGATAGGAGATTGGTGTTCTAAGCAGAGAAAACAATAGAAACATGGCTCTATATCTCAAAAGACTTCATTTATGTCGTCCTTCCCATCGTGGTACTTTCTTTGTCTCTGTTCCAATCTGGCTACATTGTATGACTTTTGATGCATAGATTAAAAAATAAAAATATAAAGGGATCCAGTGAGCACAGAAATAGTTGAACCTCATTTCCATGTCTATTTGAGTGTAATAAAAACATTGCACTAGGTTGGGTTTTAACAGAGTTGGTTGTTAGGAAGTGAGTTGGAACCTTGGACATTGGGAGAGAGAAAATGTAGTGAAGGGCAAGCAGAAAAAGAAGACGCTAAAAAGAAAGAGATGGGGTAACAGTCATTAAAAGGATGGAAGGCATGGAAGAAACTGAATAAGGTTCTTCTTAAACGGATGAACTTAAATGGTGTGATAATCATGGCTTCGAGTTTTAAACTACCAGGAAAGGTAGAAATTCTGTGTCACTGTTGTGAGTTTTGTTATTTAGAAGTTATTCTAAACAACTGGCTCTCTGTAAAGAAAAATAGATGCATTTTCCCCATGATTTTTCTTATATTAAAAGTCATTCACATTGGTACATTGCACATCTTCTTCTTGGGCTTATGTCTTTTATCTTTTTCCTAATACTCTGTGATTGCCTTACATAATGTATTTTCCTAGAATGGAATGCATTCATGTGACTATTCAGTGGAATCTCCTTAAAACAACAACAACAACAACAAGCAATCAACCCATTCTTTCCTCTGACAATTTTTATTTTTATAAAACCCTGAATTGTACTATTGTGAGGCAAAATTCAAAGCAAAAATGTATTTTCTGTTAAGCAAAAATTCTTCCTCTTTTTTGGGATATTTTTCTTAAAAAAATGTTGAAGTGTGTCCTGCAGTGATAAAAGTGAATGGAATACACATGGTATCTTCTCAGTTCCTGAGCACAGCTCTCATCTCACCCAGCTGTGAATGAGTGATGTAGCTCTTGGGAATATGGTCATGGTCCCATCTACCTCCAATGCCCAAGGTGCCTACAGTCTTCTCTCCAGATATCCAACCTGCCCTTTCTTCAAGGTCCATCCATTCTTCCGGAATTTTTCCTAAGAACTTTACCCTTCCCTTGCAGCAGCTTTCTTTCTTATTTTCCTGGTTCTGATTATATCTATCCAGGTTTTGTTTGTTTTCACATTTGATTAGCTTCTGTCACATTTAGGATTTCTGCTTGCATATGCTACGTTTGTGTGACTTAGTAAAAGACACCTTTTCTCAGAAACCAGATTGCAAATAGGCAAATTAAGAGGAAGAAGCTCTTTGTCTTGGGGGAAGATTTGAACCCCTAGTTGTACTTTGGCTAGGTACCCACATGCACAACTGCATATATGACAACCCTCATAAAATCTAGGACTTACATAACTAGTAATAGGTGCTCAAGCAAGTTTGCATTTATTTCAAAATTTGTTTGAATTTGCAAGACAGTTTTTAATCATAAAGAGAAAAATGCCATTAAGATCTTTCTTTTTTACCCCCTAGCCCCAAAAGCACGAGAGCTTCCTGATGGGGTAGTGTCTATATCTCTGGCCAACTAAAAGCAGGAAAATGCAGGAGAGAGGAGACAACAATTAGGTAATTTAGGCTGTCACTGAACTTATGGTCACAGTGGAACCGAATGGTTAGACTGTGTTTTTGGCCCGAGTAGGTTATGGAGTAAGAATTTAATTTTTTCAAAAGCTGTTCTCATGCTTGCACAAGCTTGTTTTTATACATCTCATTTAATTTCATATTTTTTTTGGCTGCGATGTCAAAGTTGTAGCATTTCACACGACGGTGTGGTGCCAAGAGGCGATTCTACATATCAGTCATGTGGCGTGTGCTGTTTGGAGCAGCTGTGTGAGCCTGTCACAGACACTGGAGGAAGACTACATCCTTTGGCTGGACTTCCTAAGCTCCTGGAATTTAAAATCATAGCCAGTAGCCAGGGGCAAGTCATCCATGCTTATTATGTTACTTTTTAATATCTAGATTTTTGCGAACACTGCCTCATTTTTTAAGTTGGGCCAGTTCACTCATTATGCTTTACGCAGGTTAGCATCCACAAAAAGCATTGCAGAAATCAGGTGCTGTTGCTATGCTTCTTTCTATCTGTTGTGTAGTTATTTTTAGTTCCCTCCTTCATTCATCACCGTGACTATGAAGGCAAGGAAATTTCAAATATTGCCCAACTGTGTTTATACTACCCACGACTTCTGAATCAGCTTCTCCTTTCCTCATTGGAGACATCACACTGGGTTATGCCTGGAAGCTTATTGAGTGGAGAAATTATTTAATAGATAGATGTTAGATGAACTAGTTTACCATGACTCTGGAGAATAGGCATAGACTATAAATCTGAGTATAGCTAAAAGACATAAGAGTAATTTAATTTGCTTGGATTCCTTTCTTTCATTTGCCATTTCTGGGAACACAGCAATTCCCCAGCAATTGCTCTCTTTTTTGTAAAAATCAATTAGTAAAACAAATAGTATTAAAAATATATGATACGTAGTAACCATGTTGAATAGATAAGAAACATATAAGTATGTCCTGAGGAAAAAACAAATCATATTCAGATTTCAAGAGAGTAAACTATTTTATTAACCCTTCATGAGACTCAAAACACTTATTTTGGTTTTTTTGTGACATTATGGCAGAGTTACGGACATTTTTTACATTGAATAAAGATGGTTGAGAACTAGCAAGAAAAAGTGTCTGTATGATCAGATCCATGATGATCAAATTTTCACAAAGACGTAAGTTATGGTCCCCTCTACCTTTAATGCCCACAACTGCACAACTGTAGATAGCAGCTTTGTTCATAAAATCTAGCACTTCTATAACCAGTAATAAGCGCTCAAACTGTAGTTGCACTTTTTACATTTTTGATGTGGCAAGATTTTTTTTTTCACCATAAAGAGAAAAAATGCAGTCAACCACTCCCCCCATCCTATCCTCTGGCCAAAGTACAAGATCATCCTGGATTCTAATCTAATTACCTGGTAGTCAAAGAATATCCTTTGTATAATTTTAATCCTTTCAGTGTTTTTGAGATTAATTTTATGACATATGTTCTACTCTGGAGAATGTTTTATGTGCTCCTAAAAAAACACACATTTTGCTATTCTTGGGGGGAGTGTGATATAAGTATCAATTATATCAAGATGGTTGGATAATATCATTCAAGTCTTTTATTTCTGCCAAATTCTTTGTCATCATGTTCCTGGAAGCATAAGTGTTGATGTTGCAAATTATATCTAATATTTCTATTCCCTCTTTCAGTTCTCTCAGTTCCTGCCTAAAGTGTTTTGAAACCATCTTATTAGTAGCATTCATATTAAGAGTTTTTATATCTTCTTATTAATCTCTTTATCATTAATAAAATTCATCTTTATCTATAAATCTATTTTGATATTAATATAACCACACCAGCTTATACTTGATGAACATTTGCATGTTATGTCTTTTATTATCCTCTTACTTTTTTATATCTGGGGTGTTTTTGTTGTAGATAACATATAAGTGTATTTTGCTTTTTTGTTGTCTTAAAAACTTTTGCCTTTTAATTAGAATGTTTAGACCATTTCTATATTTACCATATTTAATACTATTTTTAAAATGAATGTTTAGTAAATTTATTTATTTTTCAGTGTACAACTCTATAAATTTTAACACATTATATATTATATAGTCGATATCAAGATCAGGATACAGACAGTTCTTTCAATCCCCCTCAAAGCCCTCAGGCAATCCCTTTTTAGTCATAGCCTCCTTTCACCCCTAACTTCTGGCAGCTACAAGTCAGTGCTTTGTTACTATAGATTTATATTTTTGAGAATTCTATACAAATAAATCATGCAATTTTTTTTACATTGGTGAATTTGTAACATTTGAAACATTCCCCTGAGATTGATCCAAGTGGTTGAGTATGTCAATAGTTCAATATTTTTATTACTCAGTAATAATGTATGGAATTGTGTTGACTTACCACAATTCGTTTATCCATTTGCCCTTTGAAGAACATTTGTTTGCAGGTCTTGGTGATTATGAGTAGAGTTGCTATAAACATTCATGTATAGGTTTTTTTTTAATGTTTATTTATTTTTGAGAGACATAGAGACAGAGTGTGAGCAGGAGAGAGGCAGAGAGAGAGGGAGACACAAAATCCTAAGCAGGCTCTAGGCTCTGAGCCATCAGCACAGAGCCCGACGCGGGGCTCGAACTCACAGACCACAAGATCATGACCTGAGTTGAAGTTGGCCGCTTAACTGACTGAGCCACCCAGGCGCCCCTCATGTATAGGTTTTGATGTGAATATAAATTTTTATTACTCCAGGGTAAATGTGTAGGAGTAGGATGAGTGGTCACTTGCTTTGTGTATATTTAAATTTTTAGAAGCTTCCAAACTCGTTTCCAGAATGACTGTGTCATTGCATCCCCTTGGCTCAGGGTTTGCATCAGTTTTTTGTGTGGAGGATTTGAAGGTTAAGTTTCTTTCCCTCTCTCTACTCACACACACACAGACACATTTTAAGTCCTTAATATGTTAAATACTTATTAATAAGTAAAATACCTAATAATGCTATCTACAGTTGAGCATTAATAACGTGTCAGACACAATACTGGGCACAGAGCTTTACTTAATGTGTAAGAAAACCAAAGTCCTGTTCCAATTCTACTCAAGAGTCCTTGGCTATGGTAAACATATAAAAAAAGAAACAAAGAAATTTTTATTTTTCCCTACTTTATCCTCTCTATATTGAGACTGTGAGTCCAGTTATAATATTCATTACAGGACCTGATATCTAAGTCTTTCTTAATCCTTACAACAACATTTGGAGCACATTATTAGCTTCGTTTTATAGATGAGGAAATTGGACATCAGAGCAGTTGAAGGATGTACTCAAGTACTTGTAGTTACCTGAAAGACAAAACTTAAATCTGTTTTATTCTAATTCTTTTGTATATATATTCCTCCTTGATATTGTGTAGTTTCATCCCTACTCAATTTTTTTTTCCATACAAAACGTGTAGTCCATAGAGTATTTGAGGCATATTTATACTGAAACACTATTTGTGGTTTATCTGAAACTCAACTGGGTGGCTTATATTTTATCTGGTGACCAGAATAGTTTTATTTGTTTTCTATATTTATATAAATAATATTCTTGAAAGCCTTTCTACTTACATCATACTTTCAATTTTTAAGTGTCATGAAGTGAAAAGCATATGAATCTGCGATATTTTAACAGTTTCCGTTCACATTACTTTGAAGGGTCAATGATTACCAAATTAGAGCAAATTGTCCCATGTCCTAATCAATTTCTAAATGATTCAAAATGTCTTTACCTTGGATTTTTTCCCCCTTCAACATAGATGTTATAAATCTTATATGAAAATTATTTGTAGTCTTTTCAGGAGATTGAGCAGTAAAATATTTTGATGAGAAATATTAGACTAAGACTTTTTTGTGACTTACTGACCCCAAAGAGGAACATTACAAAATTGACTTCATTTATTTACACTCAGAATTATTCATTTATGTATAAGATGAAGTTATACTGGAGTTGAACTATACTTGGGGAGCACTTCCTATGTAGTATCTGGAAATATTGATCAAGAGCATTTTGTGGATGACTTATTTTCACCTGGAAACAAAAATAGACTTAAATTTATACAAAGTAACTTAAAAAATATTTGATGGGTTCTAGCAATTTCATCCAGACTAAAAAAATGATAGCAGCATCAGTGATGTTTCTAAAGAAGTAAAATAGTTCTGTCTGATAAAAATGATTCTACAAATTAAATTTCATTTGCAAATATGATAGTAGGTATAGAAAATTCATATTTTAAAAGTATGAATAATAGATATAACTCAGAAGAGACATACCCATGTATAAATCTTATTTAACTTTGTCTCAACTGTCCTACACACAATGAACTTCACAGTCAATGAAAAAAGTGACACATACACAAAACATGAAAAAAAAAAACACAACAAAATTTCAAGAGATAAACAATCAACATAACTAGATACAGAGATGACCCAGCTGTGTAAACTCAGGAAATTTAAAATAACTGGATAATGTGTAACATAATGTAGTAAAAAAGGTGAAGAGAATTTATAAAGAGATGGATAATTTAAGCAGAGAAATGGAAACTATAAAAAGAATCAAATAGAAATGATAGAAAGTTTAAAAAACACAGTATCAGAGAAGAACAATTCTGCTGATAGATGTATTAGCAAATTCAATATAGCAGAGGAAAAAAAAATCAATGAACTTGAAGATAGTTCAACAAATACTAGTGACCTGGAAATACAAAGAGAAAGCACATTTAAAAAGGAAACAAGACAGAGCACATTTACAGGGTGTAGGGCAATATCAAAATCTATGATCCTGGAGTCTAAGAAAAGGAAAAGAAGAAAGAGGGGGCAGAAGAAACATGTAAAGAGATCATAGCTGAGAAAATTTCTCCTGATATCAAAAGGCATTAAACTACACAGAAAAAGATCTCTGAGAACCCCAAACATGAGGAATAAAAACCCAGTTTATATACATCTTATTCAGACTGTTATTCATTATTAGAATTTATAAAGACAGACAGAAAGGGATAAAGATCTGAAAGGTAGAGAATGGTAAGGATAGTCTCATCTTGTGAAATAGTCACATGATAGTGTTTTAAGTTGAAGAAACAAGAAATGAATTTATTTTATTCCCTAAATGTTATAAGAATGAGCCAGAGAGGAACTGTGATTGATAGTGCTCATTCATAACATCAGAATCATATTAAAAGCTGTGGGCCCACGGAGATCCTCCTGGATCACAACAGGAAGTCCTTAGATAAATAAATCTGTCTTCAGATATATAAACTTGATAGAGTGAGAAGTACCACTAGAAATAATTTTTACATCTTTGAGTAATCACTGGAGGAAACAGTTAAATAATTAAGGTTAGTTGTGTCAAAGTATAATTGTCAAGAAGCTAAAATGATGACTCTGATTCAACCATAAAATGAAAATGTGTCAAATATTTTTTCAATTCATTAAAGAGGGAACCAGTAAGATTCTATGACCAGTTTATAGAGCATTTGGGCTACTAAACATTGTCAATTTAAAAAATAAATGTTATGATAAGATTGTTGAGTAATATACAAAATTGCTTAATGTCTTATAAACAGTAAATTATATCCTTTAGGATTATTCTTTATACTGAACCAAAATTGGTTACATTCTCTGTTAGACAAATTACACTAGTTAACAAGTAACTTCACTAATTCTTAGGCTTTTATCATTTGCTTAAAGCATTTCTTTTGGGGAATTAGTCCAGATATAGGAAAAATGTTTTAAAAATGTTTTTAGGGGCACCTATTTGGCTGTCAGTTGAGCATCTGACTCTTAATTTTGGCTCAGGTTATGATCTCACAGTTTGTGAGATTGAACCCCTCATCTGGCACTGCACTGACAGTTTGGGATTCTCTCTCTCCCTGTCTCTCTGCCCTGCCCACTCTGCTTGTGCTGTCTCTCTCTCACTTTCTCTCTCAAAAATAAATAAATAAACTTAAATGTGGTTTTTAGCCATGTGCATTTGTTGCTTTGATAAAAAGAAAAATTAAAAATATATTTGTCTAACAATATTAGCTAGCATTTATTTGATACTTGCTATGTCCTAAGAAAAATATTTTATATGTATTATATGGTTTAATTTTACCACAATCTTATGAGAGAGATAATTGTTTTCTGCATGTTACATACGAGAAATCAGTTATAGGGAAGTTAAGAAACTCAGCCAAGTCGGTCACCTGGGTGGCTCAGTCGGTTAAGTGTCTGACTTCGGCTCAGGTCATGATCTCATGGTTCATGAGTTCAAGCCTTGCCTTGGACTCTGTGCTGACAGCTTAGAGCCTAGAGCCTGCTTCAGATTCTGTGTCTCCCCCTCTCTCTGCCCCTCTCTCACTCTTTGTCTCTCCCTGTGTCTCAGAAATACATAAAGGTTAAAAAAATTTTAAGAAAGTAGGCCAAGGTTACATATACAACAAATGTCATTTGCCTAGCCTGTGATTTAACAGTGTAGTAAGGTGATAACATTTAGAGAATGAGGAAAAGGGAGATGTTTCAAAATGTGAATATAACACATTAAGATATGAGAGTTGTTCTGGAATTTGAATAATTCATTAGGAAAATAAACAAAACTCCTTTCTGATTTGGTATTTGTGTTCAGGAATGGCCAGGAACATGAACCAATGCAGGCAACATTTCAATGCCTCGGTACTCAAACAGTACAACAGAGACCTTTTATTTGAATATCCTTATTTTTCTCTTGCACGGTTTTAGCCCAGTAAGCTCATTTCAGCAGATTAGCTCTTTGAAAGTTAATAATAGTACATAATTATTAGCATCTTTAGTGAATGCCTTTGCTTATTTAACTGTAGTTTTCTCTGCATGATTCCTCAGCTTACCAAACTATTTTGCTGTTTAGAATCCATTTTTAATTACAATTTACATGATTGTCTTTTGAATATGGAATATCTACTTGTTTCATTTTTTACTGCAATGGCTAGTGTCTTAATGTAGGTATGCTTGAGAATATTTTGTCTGTTTTAAAACAGAGCTATTTTGTTTTATTTTGCTACTTAGAACACTATGCTAATAAGTGAATTCATGATATTAGTGCTTTTGCGTTTCTTCAAAGTTTATGTTACTGTGTTCTACTTAATGGTTCTTGCCTAGAGGACCCAAGTCATATCACTGCTGCAGACAGAAAAGGAAACATTAAGATAGTGCTAAAAGAGGAGGAAAATAGACCTAGGTCAATGTGTGTGTGTCTGTGTGTGTGTGTCTGTGTGGGACCATTTGCGTCACCTACAAGTTTTAGCTGAAACCCACCCACTCAATCCCAGAGGACTCTGCTTTCCAGTTGCCTTCTTTAGCAGCTTATTTCTTTTGTCTCACATCTCACAGGACAATGTCAGAGGTGATGTCTTTCTGTTTCCTTTTACTGCTGCAGATCATAACTTGGGCATCTGTCCATCTGCTCTTTGGGGACTAGAACATTTTCTCCCCCTCCTTGTTTGTCCTGCTATCATTCTCCCTCATTCAGTGCAGACTATCGCCCCTGCACCCGCTTCTCCTCCATGATACCTCTATTCTTTCTGCTTCTTTAATATCCCTGGGGATAAAATTCTAACACCCCATGAAAATGAGGTTGAATCTGTTCCCGAACCCCAGGGAGACCTCTGATGCGGATGTGACTGGGGTCCAGGCTCCAAATTCTCAGGTTCTGCATTTCTTCACTTTAGAACTGGGTTCTCCCTCCACACCTTTCTGTCACCACAAGGTCACGGTTCCTTCCAGAGGTGTATCTGTGGTGAGAGACGCGATCTGTGAGCACGAGCTTGGGCACAGAGAGAATTCCTTCCAGACCAGACACGTACCAGCTTCTCTAGACTCTTAGCTGCTCTTGGTTTTTCTGAGGTTGGCTGGAATGTAAATACCAGATCCAGGACCTTAGCATGTGACTGTGCTGGTCACATGCTAAATTTTGTTTCCAAAGTCTCATGTCTCTTTCATCCCTCAATTTCTCCATTGTTACTCTATTTTGTGTTCTACAGGTATTTTCTATTGTATCTTTTTAATTTCCTTGTCACATCCTTTACTAGATTTTTTTGATATTTTCTCCCTGGTTTCTCTGGGGTTTTTGTAGTTCAGATTAATATCAAATGAATTTCAGTAGTGTACAAACTTTTGTTTCTATATACCTTGCCCTTCAACCTTTGTGTGGTTATTACCACAAATTACATCTTTATACATTGTGTAATTGTATACATCAACTTTAATTTGAAATTGTTGCTTTATATTCTTTCTTAAATCAGATAAAAAACCGAGTTAAAACAAAAGGTATGTTTAAACTGTATTTTATCTTTACCTATGTAGTTAAATTTTCTAGAATTTTTTATTTCTTCATGTGGAATTGAGTTACTGTTTTGGTGTCCTTTTATTTCAGCCTGATAATGCTGTGATGACCTCTCTCAGTTTATTTTTTTTTTCATTTAAAATTATAAACAATTTATTTTTACTCTTTTACTCTTTTACGGAGTAGCTGTAAAAAATAAACACATGATTTTATCACTTCTTAAATCAACACTTTTTTCCTATTACATTACTTTTAGGGCATCATTTTCCAGAGAATAGTATTTTTTTGCATATTTTTTTTTTAATAATATTATCAAGTTAGCTAACATACAGTGTATACAGTATAGTCTTGGCTTCGGGAGTAGATTCTTGTGATTTGCACTTACATACAACACCCAGTGCTCATCCCAAGAAGAGCCCTCCTCAATGCCCATCACCCATTTTCCCTGTTCCCCCACTCCCCCACCCCCATCAACCCTCAGTTTGTTCTCTGCATTCAAGAGTCTTTTATAGTTTGCCTCTTTCTCTGTTTGTAACACATTTTCCCTTCCTTTCCCTTATAGTTTTCTGTTAAGTTTCACAAATTCTGCATATGAAAACATGATATCTGACTTATTTCACTTAGCATAATACCCTCCAGTTCTATCCATGTTGTTGCAAATGACAAGATTTCATTCATTCTTTTTCATCACTGAGTAGTATTTCGTTGTATATGTGTGTGTGTATATATACATATATATATATACATATGTATATATATATATATATATATATATATACCACATCTTATTATCCATTCATCAGTTGATGGACATTTGGGCTCTTTCCATAATTTGGCTATCGTTGATAGTGCTGCTCTAAAATACCAATTTTTGTTTATCTAGGTATGTCTTAACTTCTCTTCCATTATTGAAAGATAGTTTTCCTGGATATAGAATCCATGTTTAACAATTTTTTTTTTCTTTTAGCACTTTAAGTGTGTAACCCCATTGCCTTTTGGTCCCCATGGTTCCTGATGAGAAATCAGATGTTACTCTTAATGGACATCCCCTATATGTGACAAGTTGCTATTTTCTTGCTGTTTTCAAGATTGTCTGTCTTGGGTTTTCAACAATTTGATTACAACATATTTGGTGTGGATCTCTTTGAGTTTTTCCTACTTGGAAATTTTTGAGCTTCTTGTATATTTAAAAAAAATGCTTTTAATCAAATTTTGGAAGTTTTTAGTCATTATTTTTCCAAATTATTTCTTCTGCCTTTTTTTTCTCTTTCTTCTCCTTCTAGGATTCCCATGATATGTATGTTGTTGCACTAATGGTGTCCCACCAGCCTTCTAGGCCCTGTTCATGTCTTTTTATTCTTTTTATAGTTTGTTCCTCAGGTTGGCTAATCTCAACTGACTTATTATAAAGCTTATTAATACTTTCTTCTGTTAGCTCAAAAATCTGAATTTTTAAATTTCAGTTTTTATATTTTCAGCCCCTCAAGTTTTATTTAGTTATTTTTTTATAATTTCCATATTTAAATTGCTGTTCTCTATTTTGTAAAACATTATTTTCATACTTTCTTTAGTTCTATAGAAGTAGTTCTCTGCAGCATGCTAAACATATTTAGGATAGCTGATTAAAAGTCTGTCTGGTAGTGTCTGGGTTTCCTCAGTCATTTTCTATTGATGTGTGTGTGTGTGTGTGTGTGTGTGTGTGTGTGTGTGTCTGTGTGTGTTTAGGGGCCATACTTACTTGTTTTGTTGCGTGCCTTATAATTTTGTTGAGAACCAGACATTTCGAATATTATAATGTGGGAACTGTGAAAATCAGATTCTCAACCCTCTCCAGATTTATCGTTGTTGCTGTTTGGTGACTTTTGTAAACTAATTTTGTTAATTCTGTATTCTTTGTTGTATAGTCCCTGAAAGTCTCTTCTAAAGTCTGCATTCTGTTAGCTAGTTATTTTACAGAGAGTTCCTTAAATGGCTGTAGCCAAAAGCAAATAAGTAAGCAAAAATCTCCCTGTCTTTGCAATTTGACTCTGTGCTGGGAAATTCCTCACCTTCAGTGCTTAACCACACTATTTCAATTCTGCCTTAGCCTTTATTTCCCACTTCTACAGAGCCTCAAAGTCACCAGGAAGTGAGAGCTTCAGACCTTTTCTGAGCATGCCCACAGGTCTGAGCATGTGTGTGGACTTCTTTCTTCTTAAGAGGATGTTGTAACTTTTCAAAGCCCCTATGTACATTTAATTTCCCCAGCCCTTCCCTTCAAAACTTTAGGCTAGTCTGTGATGGTCCTTGACAGTCTATCAAGGTGACAGTCCCAACTGTCCCCTATTGCCTTGAGCATCAGTGTCCAATATATCAACTTGCAAATGTTTTTTGAAATTTCCCCAGGAAATAATTTTAGCACTGGGTCAGTTTCAAATTAGACAAGGTAAAGACACTTTTTTTGTTTTATTTTGTTTTGTTTTGAGCTGGTTCTCCAGGGAGTCACCAGAAAGGTTTAAACAAATAATTACAATTCTTTATGAATGAGATCCATTCTTTTACCTTTAGTATTGGGAATACGGACTGTTATCTGTGTTGATATCACTGAGCAGAGAAGAGGGGAATTAGAGTGGGGCAAATTAAAATGCCACAAAATTAACTACTTTTACTGAAAACTTATTTCCCTTGATTAAGTGCTATTCATGTTGCTATAGGTCGTTAGCTAATTTCCACTGTTCCAGATATGTTGATTCTGACAGCGTTTGTCCTTTTTTTCACTGGTTTTATGGAGTAATAGAATTTGGAGCTTCTTACTCTGCCTTTTCACTGGCATTACTTGGCATGCTAGGTTTTGACCACAAACTCCCCCATCTCTGAAAATTATGCTGTTGGAAGGGAAGCAGGTGAAATTACTAGAGCCTCAACATACCAATGAACAATTTGAGGAACTCACAAATTTGCCAACTTGTTCAAAATGTTATTTCGAGAAGTCGTTTTATTGAGGATGATAAACAAGCTTTGTCAAGAATATGTTTGATATACTCTTTCTTAGCATCATTTTAAATGTTAAATGTCATTTTGTCTTTTCATTAATACAAATTTTATGAATGTACTCATGGATGCTTATTTTTTAATATTTTCAATGACAATGTGATCAAAATACAATCTGAAAGGGAACTTTTTAATTTGCATAACTTCTTTATAATTTCTTTTAAAGTCATTTTTGGTTTCACTCATTTCAAAACTTGGAGGATTTGCTGAACATTTTCAGGTTGACTCAGTTTGCCAAATTCACAAATTCCTAATTCACCAAAATCTGTTTTAACTGTTTCAAAAGTTTTATAGATACTTCTATCGCATAGAATGGTTTTTAACAGCTTTTTAATATATTAGCAAGATTTTAATCATTAAGTCTTCATTATGTGTTCAAAATATCTTTTAAGTACTGTTTAATATGGCCATGTCTCAATTCTAGCTCCCTTTGCTTCTGAACCTACAGGAGTATACAGCATAGACAGGGATTATTTGGTGCAATAAATATTTTAAGGGAAATAAGGTAAAAGGGTTAGAGATAAAGGGGTAAGTTGAAGAGAGCAATAGAGAAGACAGTCACAGGAGATGTATGTTAATGGAAGGTTAGAAGATTAAGAAGAGGCAGTCATGCAAAGAGTTTGGGGAATTACCTTCTAGTAAGAAGGAACAGCATATTGTGTTTTCAAAGACCTAAAGCAGGAAAGATCCCGGTGTTTTTTGAAAGCTGAGAAGACCAGTGACTGCTATATAGTACTTTGCATATGCAAATAGTAGATACATCCAATTGCATGTGACTATACATGCAATTACAGTTGATTCTCATTATTTAAGGATCTTGTATTTGCAGATTTTCCTACTCACTGCAACCTATTTGTTACATCAAGTAATACTCATTGCATTTCCATGGTTATTCACAGACATGCACAGAGTGGTAAAAAATTGAGTTTCCTAAGGTGTGCACTCTCAGTTGAGGTAAAACAAAGTGATAACCTTCCTTTTAATTCCATCTCTCCTATGGTAAATAAGGGTCCTTTGTGTGATATATTTAGTGCTACGTTTGTTTTTTGTTTTTTCGCATTTTTGTGCTTTTGTTGAGAGATTTTGTTGTTTAAAATGACCCCATCTTGGGGCGTCAAGACTGGGTGGCTCAGTCAGTTGAGCATCTGACTTTGGCTCAGGTCATGATCTTGCGGTCTGTGAGTTCGAGCCCCGCGTCGGGCTCTGTGCTGACAGCTCAGAGTCTGGAGCCTGCTTCGGATTCTGTGTCTCCCTCTCTCTTTGCCCCTCCCCCACTCATGCTCTGTCTCTCTCTGTCTCAAAAATAAATAAAAACATTAAAAAAATAAAAAAAATAAAATGACCCCATCAAGTGTAGATTTGAAGTACTATCTAGTGTTCCTTAGTAAAGAAGACTGTGATATGTCTTATGGAGAAAATATGTGTGTTAGATAACTTTCATTCAGGCATGAGTTATAGTACTACTGACTATGAATTCAATGCTAATGGATCAATGCATAGTAAATGAGGTATCTTTAAACAGAAACACATATAAAACAAGGTTATGTATTCATTAGTTGATCAAAATATGACCAGAGGCTTGCAGGAACCTAACCCTACATTTCCGGTTGGAGCTATGATTTAGTTTTTGCTAATTCAGTATTCTTGGCAATTTTATAGAAAATGTCTACTGCAGAGAAGAAGACTTGATTGTACCATATCACATGGTAATGCTTACACAACTATTTAGAAAGATTATGAGCTTCATTTGTTTATCTGTTCCCAGTCTCTGACATTGTATCTGCCCTAGAGGTAGTGTTTGACAAGTGTTTATTTTAGTGCACAAATGACTGGACCATCACTGCACATTATATTCAATCATTTGTGCTGTGTTTGCTTTGTACTCTACTAATCCAAATCAGTTTTTCTCCTAGAATAATACTTCAGCAAACTGATGACAAGGAAATTCGTTTATCTTTGTTCCCTGTTTGAAAATGAGAGCATTCATGATTTTTAAAAATAAGGTTAGGGGCGCCTGAGTGGCTTAGTTGGTTAAACATCTGACTTCAGCTCAGGTCATGATCTTGTGGTTTGTGAGTTTGAGCCCCGGGTTTTTAAATAAAAACATTAAAAAATATAACAATATCAAAGCTATAACTAAAGTTTTGATGTTTCCTGCATAATCCAACATTCTTTTGATTGTTATAAAATTATCTTCTCTAAGTAAAGCAATAGGTTTGAAACTTTATGCTGGATACAGGTTGATATGAGGAAAGTGGAAGTGGCATTTCTGAAACTGGTAGCATCAGGGACTAATTCATAATATTGATGTCTTTTAGCACGATATTTTTTCTCAAATGTTTGTCAATCACTCGAAATATATAGACCTCAGAATGTTTTACTGAATTGTAGGAAGTAAATATACCTATGTTTTAGACTAATGATGAGCTGAAGCTAATTAAATGGAGTAGTCAACTGAAGTGACCCATTAATGATTTTGTTTTTGTGGCTTTTGTTTTTGCTTTGGTGAAAATGTGCCACAGGTCATATATCATGAGCTGATTTATCATCAACTAAATATATGTATTTCACATTCTTATTTTTATTTTTATCTATATCTCAGAGAGTTTTATGTGGAGATTCCTTTTTCACACCTGGAATCACAAAGATAGATGAACTCGTTGGGTGCAGAATAGTGAGGGAGGGTGACAATTTCTCTCAATTAGTTGATCACAGGGAAACTATAAGGCAATTTCTGTATATTTAGGGGGTTTCTAATTTTCTTTTCAAGAAAGTGAGTTTGCCTGTCTCATCCAAATTTACAAGGAAAACATAAGATCTTATTTTAACATTATCTTCTCAGAAGTGATTTACCAATTTGGTTATATTTGAAGTGAAACAATTTGTAATTCTTGCCTCTAACGTCTGAAGAAAATTTTGTACAAGAAAATCTCTGACTTCTTTTTGAAGGGTATTTTTTTTTTCACAAAATATCTCAAGTAGGCTAATATAAATTAGCCTCTCTCTGAGGTTCATGCAGATACTGATAAACTTAGTATTCACAATGAGTTTAACTATAATATAAATATTAAGGTTGAAACATGTGAATTGCTAATATTTGAGCATTTTTGATATATAAAATGGCAATTTCATATGATTCAGCTTAATATGATACCACTTTTTGAACAATAGGATATTATTGTTTTTGATCTGTTTTGGGTGTTGACAACAAATTCGAAGACATCAGTGATATCTCCAGGAGATAGTTAGTGCCTGTTAATTTGCGGCTATTTAAAATATCGATTATTACTGAAATAACTACAATTGCTAACAAAGAGCTTAATGCCTTCCTACACATTTTGAATGTTTACTATATGGCAGGCATTATATTAAGTAATTTATAAGCCAGATATAATTTAATGAACACAGTAAATTGTGAGATTGGTATTATTATTTTTCAGGTAAGAAAACTGAAGTTTATTTAATCTAAGTAACTTCCCCAAAGCCACAGGGTACACCAGTGGGCTTTAACTCCTCTTTCTTCAGATCTCTTCTTGGGAAACCTTCCCTAAACTCCCTCATTAGGGGAAGGGATTTCCCCGGTACCCTGTGTTCTCATGCATCATGCATCTCTATTTGCTTGAGCACTGCTTAATCACTGGATCCAGGAGGGTATGGTCCTGCAACCTTAACATGTTACTGGGTGTGTAATAAATGAGTTCTTCATAATCATTTGTGAAATGAGTGACAAATTGGGGAAGCCATTGTTTGATATCACAAAGTCTGTGTTGGTGCTGGTGCTCTTTACCACAGTGCTATGTCATGCTTATATTTGAGAATGACAGTAAATTAAGTGGTTACATCTTGTTTATATTCACATGAATTAAAGGCTTTATTTCATTTGAATAATTGCTTCTGGACTATCTCATGCATCTTAAGGGAAACCAGACTAAAATTCACCTTCTCAAGTGATAGTCAAATGGGAAATATTCCAAAGTTCTAACAAGCTAAACTAGTCATCTTTAAGATAATCTGCTACTTTAATTATCCCTAGCATGTTTCTACCCGAGATAATTAATTATGTTTTCCCTATGTATGTTGTAAAAATATATTGTAGACATATTTGGCTAAAAGTGTAACAGGAGACTAAATTAGTAATGAAGGCTCCTAAAGTGCAGAAATGATTTCACAATTTTTTTTAATTAAATTGTTTGTAAGCTTGTACTTTGGAGTAAAATGGACTTGGAGTCAGGCAGACTTCAAATTTAGCCATTCTAGGAATTATGGACTCTATTCTACTTTGTTAAAATATGAATTTATTGGGGCCCCTGGGTGGCTCAGTTGGTTAAGCGGCCGACTTCGGCTCAGGTCATGATCTCACGGTCTGTGGGTTCAAGCCCCGCATCGGGCTCTGTGCTGACAGCTCAGAGCCTGGAGCCTGCTTCAGATTCTGTGTCTCCCACTCTCTCTGCCCCTCCTCTGCTCATGCTCTGTCTCTATGTCTCTCAAAAATAAATAAACGTTAAAAAAATAAAAAAAAATAAAAAATAAAATATGAATTTATTGTATACTTTTAAGGGCATTTTCAATGACTTGATTAAATTGGCTCATATTTTTATGCATTTACAAATCAAAATAGTTATGATTAACATAATTACCATATGTTTTATATATAAATGTATTTCTAAATGTTATGAGATAACTAGGTTTTTTTTGTATCCTACTGCTTTATATTGGAAAACTTCATGTTCAAAGTATATTGTTTATGCACAATAGGAAGTAAAACTACTTTTGTTCACTGATAAGACTTCCTCTGGAAAAACACTAAGGAAACAGATATTTTCAGAAAGCTTCCAAGGCATATATTCATGGTTTGTGTTCAACAAATGGAAAATGATTTATAAATGATAATGTTACTTAATACCTTGCAGAAGGAATCTTCAACTATAGAAAGAAACCATCTGACTTATTTAGTACCCACAGTTTTTTAACTGCCAAAAAGCCAGACAAGCTATGCTAAAATATATAATTTTATGTCGTTACTGTACTTTACTTTTTAAAATGTTTATTTAGAGAGAGAGAGAGAGAGAGAGAGCACATGCACATGTGTGCAAATGGAGAGAAGGGCAAAGAGAGAGGAGACAGAGAATCCCAGGCAGGCTTTGCATTGTCAGCATTGAGCCTGACACAGGGTTCAGTTTCATGAACTGTGAGATCTTGACATGAGTGGAAATCAAGAGTTGGATGCTTAACTGAACCACCAAGGCACCCCTGTAATTATTTTACTTTTATAAGTCTCTGTCGTCTAGTGTTTTCTGTTTCATCAATGTTATAATAATTAGCTCCTATGCAGAATCTAAGTCTGTAGCAACATCACTTTCTGGAATCCCACTGAGAATCTAAACATTAACAAGCAAGACCTCTGGTAGCTATGTTAGAGGCCCTAAATTCCATGTACCCCAAATTTCATGTCCTTTGTGCAAGCAATATTTCAGGCCTGCACTCATACCTAATTTATGTACATTTTAGCCTCAGGTTTAATAACTTGGTTATTTATTTTACAAGACAACAAAAAATTAGAAATAATCTTGGAAGTGGAAACAAGAGCCTCTGTGGCCAGGCACACTGAAAGCCGTGATGGGAGATCCGAGAAATAGTATAGGGAAATACAGACCGAAGTACAAACCAGGGGTCTCACAAACCAAACCAAACAATAGCGACAACAGCAAAAGAAACAATAACAACAAAAGGAACCCCAGGAATGTAATTTAGGATCATTTCGTTCCAGGGAAAACTTCTGTCCTTTAATCAGTTTCTGCAAGTATTACACTATAGTGACAGATGTTTATAATTATGACACAAGATGTTACAAATGATTTAAATCAAGTTAAAATGAATTAATATATTCCAACTGTTTTGCCAATTTATTATTAGAATAATATACCAGGAACTCTGGAATTCTTAATCAGCCAGCACCTAATTTATGAGAACTTCCTGTAATCATGAAATCACCTTACAGTGCTCATTAATGTGGTACACGAAGAGGGACAAAAACAGAAATGAACCATCATTTATTGTCTACTCTAGGTTGGTACGCTGCTAGACTTACATATATTACTTTATTTAATAAAAACATTTTCTTTCCAATTTGTCCAGGAAGTTAGCAAAAGAAAATTAGAAGGGAAGCTGGAGACCCATATCTTGAAATATACTCTCAAAGGGTCTTGAGACCCTTTGGGACATTCTAGCAACGTTCACCAGGGAAGACCAGTGAGCTGATCAGATGAAACTCTCCTGAATGTCAAATCTGAGTACAATGGCAAGCTCATGTTGGGTCCCTCCCGGGATAATGTGCCAGGAAAAGCTCAATTGTGAAGGAAGGAACGGGTCTTCAATGAATCAGAAATGTGCATTATGTAGTTTGTTAACTGAACTGTCACTAAGGGCCCAACAAACTTACAGTCTCAAGTAAAGGGGAATCTTACAATGCAGTTCTGTTGAAGGTTAAATGTAATGATAATAAGAAGCATAAAGTCTTCCCCCATAACTATAGATATGTCTTTTTTTTTTTATTAGTCTCCAAACTGGAGATGAAAAGGGAATGGCAATCATAACTACTTCTGTTTGGCCCTTTCTATGTATCGAGCACTGTGCTAAGCACTTTAAATTCATGACTTGATTTTTACCCATAAGGTAAAATGGGAAATTTTAGCTCCATTTTATAAATAAAGAAGCAACAGAATAGAGAAGTTACACAGGTTTTCCTGAGTCATGGAGTCAGATGGGGTAGGGTGGGCAGTCTGACTCTAGAGTCTTTGCTCCTAAGAGAATCCTGTGTATTCGATCAGTGGCCTTTTGTTTACATGAAAATCACTAACGTTACTAAGAGTGTGCGTGTGTGGAAAGACATTTAAGAACTCTTGGGCGAGATTGTGAGCAAGTCCAGACGAGAAACTATATCCTTCTCATCTGTGTGCTTCTAGTGCCTTGGTAGTATTTACTACTAAATAGTTAATTAAAATCTAGTCAGAATCTGGCCATTAGGAATCTGTCTTTTCAACATGCAATCTAATGACAGTTGTTGCAAACACAAGATGATTCAGCTCTTGACATCAAACCAGGCAGAAAAGGTGCAAAGTTTTTTTTTTTTAAATGAAGAAAATGTAATGTTTCAAAATGATACTAAAGCTAATAATAACATGTCCAAGATTTCCAGTGGTCATCCATAAGGCATGATATTTTAGCATTTTGAAATATGATTGGCAAAAGCCAAGGACAACAAGATTGATAAAATATATTGGCCTTGGGTGCCAACATTCCAGTAGCAGCTATCATGTCACTGTTAGACTAGGCTAGCCTGTGTTGCAGTGTAAAAGTTTCCTTGAAACCCCAGTGGGTTTGGATCATAAAGATTTATTTCTCACTCTCCCTCCTGACCTTTGTAGGGCAGTCAGGGCTCTGCCTCACATAGCCCCACAGGAGTCAAATCTGATAGAGGTTCTACCATCCTCTTCCTTGCCTCAACATACAACCTTCCTGTCACTGCAGCAGAGAAGAGAGCCTGGCTACCCACACAAGGGCTTCTCATGGTCTCAGCTTGGCATCAGTGTCATTTACATTTTATTGGCCAGAAAGAGTCCCATGCTTCTGTATAATTGCAGGAAGACTGGGAAATGTACGAGAATAATCGGTGGGCATATTCGGTTAGCGTTACACCTTCTGCTACAAGCATGTGCCCATGTATTGGTACAGTTTTTCACACATCTAAAAGATAAATTGAGGTCATATGCCTGGTCATGATTTAGAACCATATCCAAATGTTGTTACAGAATATGAAGTAATAGTTTTTCAAAGCCAAAAATACAACCAGAGAGTAGATAAGGAATATGTGCCTATCCTAAGTTAAGACAGTCAGTCTTCCAGCATTTGAGCAGGAAATAGCCATCCATTTATCAGCTAAGGGAATTTTGAAAATACTCTTTAATAAGACATTGTTCTGTTTTTCCTGGGTCCATGTCTAGCTAATTATGCAAAAATATCTGACATGTTTTGCTGCTGTCTCACAGATATGAAATAGCTATTAACAGTAATTTCAAATTAGATGTTATTTAAATTTTTATAAATTGTTATGGATTTTTCTGCCTAAGAACCAAATCCATTAAATGGACCATGGATGTCAAAATTTTGAGAAACAGTTCTAGAAACAGTGTTGCGAAGCCCCAGAGGGTCTCAAAGCACTTGAATTATATGTGAGATTTTGTGTGAATGGGCTTGCTTTCTGAGAAGAGTCATTAATTTCTGAGAGAACTGAAGAACATCAAAGGAAACACACCACTGATTTAATCAATATCTATTTATTAAATGAATAATGAATGAATGCACACAGGTGTTATTCAATTAAGAATTCTATGAAATGTGAATTGTACAAGAGCGAACAATATTTTGGAGCTATTCAGGTTGGGAAGGACCACCTGGAGTGTTTTAGTACAGCAGTGTACTTGTACACGAGGGCTGTTTAAATAGAGTTTTGTCTTCTGACACAAAGAAGAAAGCAGGATCCCACTTGGATCAGAGAACCATTTAAAGAAAGAAAGCAGGAGAAATTGACAAAGAGCAAAATGGTTAAGATGTTTAAAAGTTGAAAACATTACAATGTCTCCGAGTGTGTTATTTGTATTCAGTACATAAGGAAAAAGTGCTAAAAAGATATGTGAGACCGTGAACAGCAAATTAATGAGAAAGAAAGAAGCCTGCTCTTCTTCAGCTTACATTTAGCATGGAGCAGGTCTGGAAAGCATTTTTTTGGCAGTGTATTAAAGGAATGATCAGAAGGCATTTAATGATGAATGTATAGTTTTAAAGACTCCAGTAAACCTTGGATAAAGGGATTAGCTGGAGCTAGGGGATAGACCACAGCTTTCCTGTGGAATCATGCACCTGGGCTTAAACTTTGGGACTTAAGTTTGAGGTCTCTTTGGCCCCTTTCATCCCTGATTCTCACAGGCTGAAGGAAATGGTCTGGGCTTTCAGAATCCTTGTTATTATCCTGCACGAATTTGGGTCTAAGATTCAGGTTATATGTTACTAGGAACGATGGTAACTTCAGAAGAACAACTAACAAATTAGGCATGTTTACAATAAAAGAACCTTATTCATTATATCTGCATTGCACGGGCACGTTGTCCAGGTGGGTCCTGTACATAGTTTAGATTGATTAGTTCATGAGTGTCAAAATACTTTGAAGACTAACTTTCAGTTGCTTGCAGTGTTAGTCAATTATTTTTCTCAGTGTGTTGTTTCCCTTAGTAGAGGTTACTTAAGAGCAATCTTGATAAATGTTCAACTTGATAAATATTCATTCACTATTCAGTGGGAAGTGTTTTAAATGCTGTAGTATAGGCATATAGGGGGTTTAGAGAACATGGGGAAGGAAGTGAATTCAGAAAAAGAAAGACGGAGAACATAAAATATTATATAAAGGAAAGCTATCCGTAGAGTTTTGAAGGATAAGCAAGAGTTGGGAGGTCAAGATAAATGAAAGCAAGGACATTGCAAATAGAATAACAAAGTGTGAGGAACAGGACATGTTCAACGAATAACAGAGATTTCAGTAGGTTTGTATGCAGCACATTCAGGGTAGAGAGACTGGAATGAAAACTGAGAGTTTCATCTACCAGTTTCATCTGGCAGAGCTGAATCATAGAGTCAGTGTGCTCTGAAGGGAGGAGATAATCATATTCAAGCTCCAGAGCTATTTCGCTGGGCTAGATGTAAAGGGTGGAAGGGATAGGAGAAGAAAGGAGGCAAGATGAAGGGAAAGGAGACTTTCCAGTGGTCCAAGGGAGAAGCTGATGTAATCCTAAGCAGTGAGGATGGAGAAGAGAGGAGGGGTTTAGAGATGCTAAGGAGGGAAGAGCTTCATGATCTATGTGAAGTGGATGATGAGACAGAGGCAAGAAAAGAGAATGACTTCCAGATTTCTGTCTTAGGTGATTGGGTTTCATTACATATGAAAGAGAATATAATCTGGCAAATAACATGTTTCAGAAGCATCTGACAAATTCTCTTTCATTATGAATACAATATAGCACATGCCAGACTGTAAATTATACCTAACAGATTCCATAACATGGAAATACTGTTAAGCTTTTTCTGCGTAAAAATATAAAATCTATAACTAAGCATCCATGAACAAATTGTTTCAATATGGGAATCTTGACAGACCCATCCTCTCGAAAGGCTCTGCTATAACAGGGTGCTGCTGTGTGTTTTGAAAGAGGAATGAAGACCTCTGTTTAGTTAAGAAGCTTACGGAAAACCATTTTGAATTAAAAAAAATCTCATTTCAGCTCTTGCTATTTGAGACGTATAGTGCAGTGTTTTTTGTTTTTTGTTTTTTTGCCCCTCGTATCTCTGAATTTTTCTAGCTATTCTCTGTGCCTACGGATCAATAGGAGTCATCATCGGTGAATATATTTAGTCCTGTTAAGGTCACACGTTTTTCAAAAGACAATTTCAGTTTGACCTTCTTGTTAATTCATCTGTTTTTTCATTGTTAGAGGTGGGATAGCTAAGTTTGCTGTTTTGCCCCCAAGAGATTTTGGGGTGGTCCTTAGATAAGGTGATATTATGATAACGTTATCTCTGTGTTAAATTGTTAGCAAGAGAGTGATGCAAAGCCTGGCAGTGTTGTAGTGGAGACTGTAATGACCTGGCAGGCAGTGCATTCTTTGCTGAGAATCTTGTTATGAGTTGATATATCCCTTGGGTCTCCCTCCTTGCTATACTTGGCATATTTCAGAACTCTTTCTGCATGCCTGCTTCTGGTTCTGCTATAATTTCAAGAATTTGGTACTTGACGTTAAAAAAATTAGTGTCATGAGGTAGCATCAGGCAATTAACCCTAAACACCTAATTTTGTATTCCAGCTCTGATCATGAACCACTGGGATATAAATTGAAATAGGATTGGGGAAAAACACTACAGTAGTTTGTCTTGATTCTAGTTACCTTTTCTTAGAGAGCCTCTGCTTTTCTTTTATGTTTTTGCAGATATAAATAAGCTATTCATATTAATAACTTATTCATTATTTAAAATTAGTAGTCATCTAACATGGCATGTTTATTTTTCAAATTCACAAGTCAGATGAGGAACTAAAGTGATAAATGACTGTTACCAAGATTTCTTTTCCATTGGTATAATTTCATCTGTATAATTTTTTTAAATCTTTGTTTATTTTTGAGAGAGAGAGAGAGAGAGAGAGAGCAGCAGGGGAGAAACACAGAGAGAGGGAGGCACAGAATCTGAAGCAGGTTCCGGGCTCTGAACTGTCAGCACAGAGCCTGATGTGGGGCTCGAACTCATGAACCATGAGATCATGACCTGAGCTGAAGTAGGATGCTTTGTCAACTGAGCCACCCAGGCACCCTAGAATTTTCTTATTAAAGTAAACAATGGAATTAAACAGCCATGGTTCATGTCTTTTAATTTAAATTTCCTAAGTGTATAAGAGTACAGTTCAATTAAACAGTAAATTTTTTTTGCCTTTTAATCTTCTTTATGTAATTTTAATTATGACTAATCTGTGCAATTGTAAATTGTTAAA
Organism: Paguma larvata; assembly: GCA_030068075.1. Lineage (NCBI taxonomy): Eukaryota > Metazoa > Chordata > Mammalia > Carnivora > Viverridae > Paguma > Paguma larvata. Next base: position 71,766,765 of record CM057829.1, read on the forward strand.
GTGTGCTGTATTTTGGCATGTTTTCAGAAATGTTCCAGAAGGTCAAGGTAAAGTAACAGAAAGATTAAATCTATTCAGATCACATAGTGCTTTTAAAAAATATTCATTAGCATTTTTACACTCTGTATCCTAATCTCTATTCTACTTATTATAAGTTCCATAGGCTTTTGTTTTTGTTTTGTTGTTAGCTTACACTGAAATTTTGTATTTGGAACTAAATATGATATCTCCATACTGTCTGTTGAGGAGAACTGTGGGATCAAGACATACCAAATTAGTGTTTGCTGATAGAGATGTATCCCTCACCAGGCCTTAGTTAGCTTGAAAGGCTTTTGAAGTAGGAAACAGGAGAGGAGTTCTACCCTCAGAACTGTAATTTACATTCTACCTCATGGAGAAAATCACTTCAGTTCTCAAGGATCAGCTGATAGTTAGATCTTATCACCAACATCCATGGCCAGTTCTGGTGGCTGTGTACATTTCCTTACTGTGCAGTGAGATCATTGAACCTCTGCATCTTCAGGCTACTCATGATGCTTTCACACCTGATGCATCTCCATGCTAGCAAAGAGGGAAACATACCTGGCTCGATGGTCATAGATCCTCAGTGCTCCTCCTGGAGTGGTCTTAGCAAGGCATAGTGATGTCTTTTATTCTTTTTTTATTCTTTTCCTTTCTCTTTTTCCTTATTTCTGTAGTCCAGGAATCTAGCTATTTCCTTTGCCCTGCCTCCCACACCAGGATGCCCCATGAATTTCCAGCTTTTAGCAAAATCTAATAAATGTCTCGTGTCTAGCCCTTTGAAGGCACTTCAATATGCATTGTTTGGCAATAAGTCAATGATGGCTAGTGGGTTGGTGCTCTACTGGTTTTGGGCAATGTATTTGCATGTTGAGTTTTAGGAAATAGTAAATTCAAGGGAACATTGAGTAAAGTTCTGATGTTTTCCCTGACAGGTGAGTATTAGTAGTGTACATAACCTCTGAATAAAAGAATATCCACTAAGAATAATTTAGATGGAGAAATGCTGTAGGAGCCTTAGGGACTGTTCCCATTTACCTGACTTCATTCTTCATTGAAATTGTTATTCAGGTAAATATAGATTCACATTACTGGTAAGAAATGATACAGAGAGACAGGGTGCCTGGGTGGCTCAGTTGGTTAAGTGTTCAACTCTTGATTTCAGGTCATGATCTCATAGTTCATGGGATTGAGCCCTGTGTTGAGCTCTGCACTGTCAGGGTGGAGCCTTCTTGGGATTCTCTCTCTCCCTCTTTCTACCACTCTCCTGATCACAGGCACGGGCACATGCTTTTTTTCTCTCTCTCAAAATAAATAAACTTTAAAAAAATTGTTAATTTCTTTGTTTTTGTATTAGTACATTGATTCCAACTTTCAGACCTTAAACTCACAGAGGCCCCCTTAGAAACATCCCTCTTAGGCCCTACACAGTCACAAATGTCCCTTTTGGAGAAGTAAAGTGCTGCTGGCCATGAACCATGCAGGAATGCCTAGAATTTGGGGCTGAGTAGGATTGGACTAGCCAATGGCTACAGGCATGAGCAAACTAAAAATAAGATTTGAGATCCTTATAAGAGACAGAGGTGGCAGTCTAGTAAACCTCCATAATGGAGGTTTACCATCAAGGTAAATGAGAAAAAAATTAAGGAAATGGAATGTTGGCCATGTAATACAAAAGAAAGAGAACTATTTAAGAGTATTTACAGTGGAATCCTTGCAAGGAGATGGCTAGTAAAGGCATTGTGCATGGTCAGGGGCTTGCACATTAAGCAGAGACTTATTTTGTTTTTACTTTGTTTTTTTTTCCCATTAAATACAACTCATGTATTACTAAATAAATGGAAAATGTAGAAAAGAGAAGGACATTTTAAAATATGATATGAGAGTAGAGGAAACAGGCGTGAGTCTCACCATGGGAATGTTTGCGTCGATGTATTCTAGGTCAGGTCTCTGAGCCCACTGTGATTCTGGTGCAGTTGGGAGTTCCTCCAAATGGGAAAAGTCAAGAAAGGAAAAGAAAAATACAGGGTTGGAGAAGCTGCGGATATGAGAATGGGCAACTACTCTTGTGTGTCTTGTGTGTGAGCTTGTTATTTTAAAAAATACCGTTTGTGAATTGAGAACAAGCAGAACTGTCCATTACAGAAGGAGGGCTCATTGTCTACAATGCTGAGGTTTTCAAAATTGTGAAGAAACAACCTGGGTTAATAAGCCAGGCTGTCTTTCAGTAAAGAATACAACATGCCCTCTTGCAGTTGTTTTTGGACTGAGGTCTACGGAAGCTAGAAGGTTTCCGTCAGTGCACCATGTGCTTTTTGGGAGAGGGGTGTAGACCAGAGGCCACTTCTGTCAGTTTTAGGTGCAGTTTATACTGGGCTTCTTTTTATTTCCTACACAGAGCTTCAGTTCTTTTATAAAACTCCACCCTGGTCTTCCTCTAGCCACAGGACTCTGTTGACCCATTCATTTTTTTTTTTTTTTTAATTCCCACGAAGTCCCAAATTACTCTTCTTCCATGAGCATTGCTGTACTTTCCAGTGTCCTCAACATCACCTTTCACACAGACAGTTATAGATATTCAGAAATAGATGTTATTTGGGAGTGTGAAATATCTAAAACAAAAATATAGCAAAGAGGACAAGAAGAGAGAATTTTGGCTAGGAGCGCTCAAATATATATATATGTATATATATGTTCATATATATATGTCATATATATATATGTTTATTTAGTTTTCTCCCCTGTGGGTCTGATCACCATTTCCAAGGACAAGTAGGATATCTCAGACATTCCATTATTGTGTCCAATGTACTGAAGACCCACCTTAATCCATGCCTTCTGTCTTCCACCCATTTAACACTTTTGCTCAGTTCAAGAATGCAATGATGCTCATATCAGACACAGAGTCAGTCCCTTGTCCTCATAGGATCTAGTGGGAACAGGTAATAAGCTTTCATGAAATCCATCACACAAATATAAAATTCAAGCCATGCTGAATCATATGAGGAAAAAGTACAGTGAACTATGATGAAGTTTGTGTTGATGTTGTAAAAACACTTCCTTTACACATGACACCTAAAGCAAGAAGTGAATCAGCCCCACATAAGTTGACTGGATTTGATATTTTGAATCACCAAAAAAAAAAACCCCAAAAAACAAAAAAACCCCACCAAAACTACAGTAATTAATAAATGAAGATTAATTGACTTATGATCCTATCTCTCTACTCTGTTACCTAACAACTTTATAACTTTCTTTCAGTCTCTATACAAATCACTGTCAGCAAAAATAGGTGTTATTTTTATTACTAATCATCTGGTATTTACCTGGGTTCTCTATATTCTCAATTTACTTGCCTTGAGGAAATCTCACACATCACCTAAAAAATATCATCTGGCATATAAACGAAGACCTTTTATGTTCAAAACCAGGAGACTGAATGTGCAGTCATAACCTCATAATCATGATAGGTACACAGTGTATTTGGTACATAGTAAAAGGAGTCATTGAACATTTCACTTTTGATAAATGTGTTTCTCAGTTCCTATGGTCTGGTCACGCTTGTGGTAGGAGAAGCCTGCAGTGTGAGCCAAACCATGCCCTCAAATTACATACCGAAATTCTCTAAAATTCAACTGTAGCTATTTATATGTTGACTGATCACTATTACTATAGCAAAATATCTTTTTCATTAATGGAATATTTTTACAGGCTGAGTTTGATTGCAATAACTATTATATATATGTTATATAGTATATATCATATATTATACGAAAAATTTATATGAAGGACACAAATATTCAAGAAAGCACATCTGGATTATTAATTTTTATTATTTCCTTTTCTGGCTGGTATCTAATATATAACTCCTAGTTTTTATTACTTATATAGTAGTTAAGTTTTACGGACAGAAAGACAGCAAGAAGGGGGGCATTTAAAAGATAACACACTCAAGGTCATTGACAGAGCTAGGCAAAGTATGGCATTCTTCTGGGCAGCTTTTCTTTGTGTTTTTGTCAGTTAATTCCATCTGTATTTCTACATGAGAGCAGATATTTTTACACTCTTGTTATTAGAAAACACCCCTTTTTGGAATGTAATACAAATTTTAGTTTTATCGCCACTTTTGGTTTTAACCTTGGCTCTCTAACTGTGCTTTTAGAAGGATCCTATTCTCTCTGAAATTCAAACTTTTCATCTAAAAATGAGAGTAGGGGCACCTGGGTGGCTCAGTTGGTAAAGTGTCTGACTTTGGCTCAGGTCATGATCTCACAGTTCATGGATTCATGCCCCGCATCAGGCTCTATGCCAACAGGTCAGAGCTTGGAGCCTGTTTTGAATTCTGTGTCTCCTACTCTTTCTGCCCCTCACCCATTGGTTCTCTCTCTCTCCTCTCTCTCTCTCTCTCTCTCTCTCTCTCTCTCTCCTCTCTCTTTCTCTCAACAATAAATAAGGATTAAAATGAAGGAGAAAAAAAAGAAAAGAAGAAATGAAACTATAGTTCAAAACTATAATATAGAAGGTGAAGAGAGAGTGAAATAAATACAAGATTCTTGGTTCTGTTTTGAACTCATATTTATATTTAGCCATTGTGGTAAAAACTTTATGTATATGTTGTTAATTCTCTCAAGAAATATGTGATAGAAGAACTCTTATCCTTATTTATTCATAAGGAACAGGGCACAGAGAAGTTAAATATCTTGTCCCCAATCCCACAGCTGTTTAGTGATGGGATGCGATTCTGACACAGTATCTAAGTCCCAGGAGTTAGCCTTCTCTCTAGAGCTGCTCTGCTTGTGTTTGTCTTTTCTGACATTTCTAAAGAAATACTTTAGAACAAAGCTGAGAAAGAAGGGAATGAAAAAAGTGGCAAAAACAAACCACAAGTGAGAGATGGAAAGAGATAGGTTAAGTTGTGTCTGAAGACTGACCTCTTTTGGGGTTCTGATTTCCTTTGCGTTAGAATGACGTTAGAAGCTGTAACTGAAGGTTAAGACACACGACAGAATCTAATCATAAGCATTTAAACAATTTTTAAGAGTCATGCATCTAGCAGATAAGAATAACATAAATTAAGTCAAGATTTTATCAAATTAAAGGAGTATTGAAGTCCCATGCAACAGCATTAATATCTTTGTAGATGTCCATATAGGTTCACCATTTCAGAAGGTCAGCTCACATTATCCTCTAGCATGCTCCCTGGAGTTGTGTGTAATGTGGCATCCAGTCTTAGAGCTACAATAAATGATACACAAATATATCCAGAGAGCTGAATAATGCAAAATCAACAGATCATGTGTACACACACACACACACACACACACACACACACACACATGCACACACACGTTTCCTCAGAGAAATAGTTTATCTGAAAAACTTAAATTTCCTGGAATAATGTAGAAGAATTAGGAAATGATAGGATTTAACCCACGATGTAGACCGTGTGGACTTCTAAGCAAAATAAGCAAAATCATAAATACAAGTTTATATTAGTTTTTAGAATCATGACAAAATAACCCTGGATACCAACAATTCCATATTTCATACCCAAGTCAAAAACCATAGTCTTCTAGCCAAATGATCTTCAAACCATGTCTGCCTCACCAGCTGAGAAGGTGGTTGCCCCATACGGGGTAAGTGTCTTTCACGCTAAAAAGAATTAAAATTCTAGCTTTGAGAATTGAGTATAAATTGATGAAGCAAACCAAATCTGTAGTACTACTTGTGTGTGTGTGTGTGTGTGTGTGTGTGTGTGTGTGTAGAGAAATGTAAATTGTTCAGATTTCGGCATTTGAAGCTTTTAAACAACTTATGGGAGATTTTATCCAATTAGATAGCAAAAAGGATAATGAATGAGTAACTGAGTAACAAATTGACTAATTTGCTTAAACTTGTGACTTTGGTTGAAATCTTAGAGCATTTTAAAATTATATTGAAACATGTAGGAAGTCTCAAGATTTGTATTTATAAGTATAGCTTTATGAGAATTAATGAAATACATAGAAAGGCTTATTTAATCATCTGGGTGTACTGCAACAAGAAATAAAATATATTACATTTCTAACTACAGTTTAAAAATATTTAAGGGAATGAATATAATTATATTATAAAACCTCTATTACAAATTATTATTAAAATCGGCTCAATTGGTAAATAGAATAATAGGATTTATAAGTTGAGCTAAAAGATTAAAGAATAAATGTTCTGAATTGGTAACTTCCAAAATGGAATATTAATATACTAGAGTTCCCAGTAAATAATTGTGTTGGCTCAAAAATGGACCCTCTAGTGCATCCAAAAAATTTAACTTGACGTTATAGCTTTGCTTAAATTTCAAACCAGTCTTGGACATTTTAGTTATATAAATCAGTATATTTTCTTTTTCTTTCTTTAAAGTGCAGGTTACTGTCAGTTGGTTATCTAAGACTTAGTACTAAAAGTGTTTTGATGAATATGCCGAGATTTGAGAGGATTTGGGAGTATCGGGGAAAAAGAAATCTTTTGGGTTTTTGAGATTATTTGGGAAAATAGGATTTTAAAGAAGTTATGCTGTATATTTGGATAAAATTCCAACTGAGACCAAGCAATATTAGGACCCTGCTTTCTGAGAGTAGTAGAGAAAATTTGGAAAATCCTAACATTTAAAATAATTCAGGTATGATTTCACCGCTTAGAAGTAACCATTGTTTAATATTTTGTAGTCATTTCTTGTAGCCTTTTGCTATTTGTGTGTGTGTATTTGTGTTTGTACAAAATATGTAAAAACAACAATATTTCTTACTATATCCTATCTATGTATGTATGGTATACATTATTTTATATAGACACATACAGTTTTGTATTCTACTCTTTCAGTGAACTTAATGTTATAAAATGTTTTTAAATCTATGTATAAAAACTATTTTTGAGGGGTGAGCCTTGGTTTTAAAAATAAAATTGGGCATGCCTGCATGGCATAGTAGGTTGAATATCTGACTCCTGATCTCAGCTCAGGTCTTGATTTCAAGATCATGAGTTCAAGCCCCATGTTGGTCTCTATACCCAGCAGGAAGTCTACTTAAAAAAATTTGAAAGAATAAATTAATTAAAAAAATTGAATTCTTCCTACCTATTCCACATTATGCAGATAAAATGATCTAGATTCTCTCTAGGCTTTTGAGCTTGATTTCAAACATTTATCTATATCTATAGAGTATAACTGCCTAGAGTTTTAGGTTCCAAGAGATACTGGCCCTTAGAATTCAGGCAGCTGTGAAAGTGATCAGCTTAATTTGTGAATAGGCCATGTGTTAGATTTGATAAAAGAGACACAGGTAAGGCACCTTGAATCCTTGACTCAGGTATAACCACCACCTACCCCCTTTTATGCCATCTGCAACTAGACCATGAGATAAAATATATGATGCTCAGTTTAGGTTGAATTTCAGATAAATTATATATATATATATATATATATATATATAAGTGTAAGTATGTCCCATGCAATATTTGATCTATGGCCAAAAATTAGTTATTATTTTTGTGAAATTCAAGTTCAAATGGGTATCCTGTATTCTTATTTGCTCCATATGGCAACCCTACCCACAACTCCACTAATTGCATCAGGCTTAAGGAGAGATGGGTCTTAGAGTCCTGGTTAACATTCTCCTCTCTAGTCCATTTCTAAGACTTCTTTGTGAGTTGTCAGTAATAGTTTAAAAGCCTGTGGTTAAAGTGAAAGACAATGAGCTCTTGACCTACAGTGGTTGTAGGAAAAGAAGAAACAAGAAAGAAGTGTTTTGAATGCGGAACTGAGAGTATGGATTCAAGGTTAAGCATTTGACTCTTGATTTTGGCTCAGGTCGTGATCTTGCAGTGATGAGATTGAGTCCCACAGTGGACTCCACACTCAGTGGAGTGTGCTTGGGATTCTCTCTCCCCCTCTCTCTCTGCCCGCCCTCTCAAAATAAATAAACATTTGAAAAATAATTAAAAATTATTTGAGATTATTTGAGATTATTTGGGAAAATAATCAAGACATATACAAAGGTGTTTATATAAAGATGTTCACAGAATCAATATTTAGGATAAATATTAGAAACATCTTCAGTGTTCATTGACAACAGATTAGTTAAACACATTATATTTTTCCATATAATAGACTTTTATCTATTAACATATAGAATAGTATATGAGTCAGGAAAATATTCATGATGAATTACTATGCTAAAGAAGAAAGTTATAAAATATTATTCCCACTGCATTTTACAATTTTCTTAAAAATAATGCATGCATATTTTCCTTCTGTTAATTATTTCTCAAAGGCTAAACAGTGGGAGAGATCATTAAAGGAAGGAAAATATTGAAAAGAGAGGCCAAGATATTGCCCTAGGAATGTTAAGATAAAAGGCCACAGTGGTAGAGAAATTAGTGAAAGAGTCTGAGAAGGTATGGTCAGAACAGGTCAGAAGAGATGGCGATAGGCATTAAATGAAAGGTGTTTTATGAAGGGGATGGTAACAAATATTTTTTCTCTTCATAATTTTTGAAAGACTAATAAAGGCATTATGAAAAATTTCAGAGAAAATCAAGTAAGATGATGAATAAGTAAGATAATTAACGATGTTTTCGGAAAGGACACTTTAAGTAGAGTGGTAGAGAAATACACTTGATTGAATAATAAACAAGGTAGTAGAAAAGATTGAGTACCTATAACAACAAAGAAGCAAGTGTTATTTAAATCTCTCTCCTACAATATTGTTTTACAATAGGGGAGACTTCAGATTTTAAGATTTCGAAAGATATTTATTAAAATATAAAAGTTAAATTAAAAAACATGCATAAATATTCATAGAAAATCTATGAGAATATGAAATAAAATGTTAATAGTGATTGTCTATGTGACAAGATTACAAGTGATTCTTATTTTCTTCCACCTATGTGTATTTTCCAGTTTATTACAAATACCATGTATTACCTTTAAAATTAAAAAAAGTGCTATTTAACAAATAACTATTTAAATAAAATTATAGATGAGCACTACATGCCTTTAACTCTCAACTTTGGTGGTGGAGAGAAAATCCTATTCAAACCATTTGCTATTGACCTAAAAAACTGAAAGCAGACTAGCAGGAAAGAATTCAGTTCTTCAAACCCAGGAGCCCACCTAAAATTCTTCAATGTGGAGAGGTGATCTAAGTTTGAGTTCATATTATCTTGCCAAAAGATGACCTCCATCTTTCAGAACAGTATTTTAAAAGTGTCTCTAAAATGCGGAAAAGATTTTTTTGGACATAAAAATTGCTCTTTAAATAACATTTGATGACTTATGTGTAAAGGAACTAGCAACATACTTCTAACTTTAAGGCAAAATGCTTTGCAAAATAGCTTTTAGGTTATACTCTGACCATTTGAAAAATAACTTTAAAAAGTGAGGCTAACCGAAGATGAAAGTCGCTGTAAGTTGTAACTTGATGCAAAGTATCTAAAGCAAAATTCAACCATTTCATATGATTGACATAGACCAAATAGATTCCCCATAAATCTACTCAGTCCCAAATCAAATGAAAAAGGTTTTAAACCAAACCATAATGATTCTTAAAATAGAAAGTTTCTTGAGGTTACGGGGAACCACAACCTTCCAGCCACCCAAAAAGCATTCTACAAGTAGGAATAGGAGTCTATTTTGGGTGAGATATTTTGAGTCCAATTCTCAGCAACAATGCTGAAGTTATTCCTTCAGGCATTTTGGGGGTGGTACCAGGAAGAACTAATATTGTGTGTGGTCTGCATTTTTGTAGTAATGACAAAGGACTGAAAAGATCTCAGAAGACAGGAGGATAATGCACCCAAATCTCATTTGCGTTAGTGTTCTCTAGGCAATGAAATCTTCAAGGGTTGATACAACAGAATTACTGGGACTTATTTTATTAGTTTTAGTGGGTATCAATGTGATATCATGCCCATGAAGTTTGTTAGGAAGTACCAATTATTCATTTTAAACAACTGCTCATCATTCAGTTTGCTGAATCATTCAGTCTTGAGAGACTTTCTCAAGATGGCAGCATAGGGAGAGCCTGAACTTACCTCCTCCTATGAAGACACCAAATCAACAGGTCATATAGATCATTTGCCTCTGAAAAATATCTGAAAACTAGATGAACTACTTCTCCACAACAAAGGATAAAAAAGACCACATTGACATGGGGTAGGGGGGCAGAGATACAGTCTCATCAAAACTCCCACCCCTAAGATAGTGACACACAATGAGGCAGGGGATCTTACTAGTCTGGTACTTTTCCTGAAAGCAAGGAGTTGGTGCTCCACATTAGGCACCCAGCCCCTAGAATCTTCCCCAGAGAAATGCGCCTCCAAAATGTCTGGGTTTAGAAAACAAACAGTCTGATGTGCAATGGGTCCCGTGTGCTATAAGAAATTGAGATTCCCTTTTTAAAGGGCTGTGTGGAGTCTCACTTGCTCAATATCTAGTGAAAAACAGCAATTTGAAAAGCAACTAGACTATATGTGAGGAAGATTCATTTGCTAATCTAAAAGCATCAGCTGAAGGAGCAGAAGACATTTGAAATTCTCCTTGGAGATGGAGACACTGGCAGATGCCACTTTGGCACTTTTGGCTACCCTGCTATCACAGGTGGATGAGCTCAGACAAAACACCCTCCCGTTGCTAAGACAGGTGGGGGTAAGTGGTCACTGCACTATCCCGCTGCCTTGCTGGAGCCAGAGTATGAGAAGTTGCAGCATTACACTGCTTCCTGGCTATGGAAGATGAGCATGAATGGTCATGGCATTCTCCTGCTCTTTAGTAAAGTTGGTGAGTGGGGGCAGTTGTGACACTCTCTCACTTACTGACTCGGGCTGGTGAGTGGGAGTGGCTGAAACATTTTCTCACTCTCAGCCTAAAGCCAGTGCTTGTGCACAAAGTACTGTTCTCCCGCCTTTCTGAAGCCCATGAGTGTGCTGTGTCCCTACCTTCTCCAGCTGCCTAGCTACAGCCAACAGGTGTACAGATTCCACACAGGGACACCCATTTATTGTTGGACCCTGGTGGGCAAGGGAGCTGGCATCCCTGAGCCTCATGGGAATGGAACAATTGAAAAGTAGATCTCGGCTGTCCACCATCACTATGGCACTGTACGGATAGTAGACTGAAATACAATTCCTGTGAAAAAGACCTAATTCTAGCTTGGAACTATAGCCTGCAGGGCAGGTTTCAAGTTTCCCATACATCTCCAGGTGAAGGAGACACTGTCAGGAAAGTGCCATCCTTGCACACACTCTTAAGTTAAACCCAACTTCCCGGGAAGGAGCTTAGACACTTCTCTGGAGACTCAATTTTTACAACTGTCACCCAGGGGACACTTCAGATCTGATATGGAGGAGAGCAGGGATTATGATGCATTAGACCAGATGGACTTAATAGATAGAAACAGAACATCCAGCCACAAACAACAGAATACATACTCTTCTCAAGTGCACATGGAACATTCTTCAGGATAGATCACATGTTAGGCCACAAAAAAGAGCCTCAATAAATTCAAGAAGATTGAAAAAATAATCAAGCATCCTTTTGACCACAATTTTATGCAACTAGAAATCAGTTCCAAGGAGAAAACTGGGAAAACAACAAATATGTGGAGATTAAACAAGTTACTGAACAACTACTGGGTCATAGAAGAAATAAAGGAAGGGGGCACCTGGGTGGCTCAGTCAGTTGAATGTCTGACTCTCAACTCTTGATCTTGGCTCAAGTCTTGGCTCAAGTGAGATCAAGCCCTGCATCAGGCTCCTCACTGACAGCACAGAGCTTGTTTGGGATTCTCTCTCTTCCTCTCTCTCTGCTCCTCCCCCACTCACACAGGCATGCACTCTATCTCTTTAAAAAGAAAAAAAGAAAGAGAAATTAAAAAAATACCTAGATACAAATGAAAAAAGAAATATAACATATAGAAATCTCTTGGGGTACAGTGAAAGTGATTCTAAGAAGGAAATTCATAGCAATACAGGCCTACCTCAAGAAACAAGAAAACCCTCAAATAATTTAACTTTACATCTGAAGGAACTAGAAAAGGAAGTACAAATGAAGCCAAAGTTAGTGGAAGGAAGGAAATAATAAAGACCAGAGTGGGAAAAAAATGAAATGAAGACTAAAGAGGCAATAGAAATGATCAATGAAACTAAAATCTGCTTCAATGAAAAGATAAAATTGACTAACCTTTAGCTAGACTCATTAAGAAAAAAAGAGAGAAGCCTCTAATATAAAATTAAAAATGACAGAGGAGTCACAACTGATGTCACAGAAACATAAAGGATCATAAGGGGCTGCTATGAACAATATTACACGAACAAATTGGAAAGTCTAAAAAAATGGATAAATTCCTAGAAACTTAAAATATTCTCAAGACTGAACCATGAAGAAATAGAAAATCTGAATAGACTGAGTACTAGAAAAGACATTGAATCAGTAATCAAAAACTTCTTAACAAACAAAAGTCCAGGACCAGACAACTCCACTAGTGAATTCACCAAATATTCAAAGATGATTTAATACTTAGCCTCATCAAACTATTGCAAAAAATTGAAGAAGGAATGCTTCCAAATCATTTTATTTTTATTTATTTATTTTTTAAGTTTATGTATTTATTTTGAGAGAAAGGGCAAACAGGGAGGGGCAGAGAGAGGGAAAGAGAATCTCAAGAAGGCTACTCACTACCCGCTTATAGCCCAATGTGGGGCTCGAACTCACAAACCGTGAGATCATGACCTGAGCAGAATTCAAGAATCTGACACTTAACCAACTCAACCACTCAGGCATCCCCCAAATCACTTTAGAAGTCCAGAATTACCTTGATACCAAGACAAGGTAAAGACACCATAAAAAAATAAAATTACAGGACAATATGCCTGGTGAAATTTGATGCAAAAATTTTCAACGAAATATTAGCAAACCAAATTCAACAACATTAAAATGATTTTACACCATGATCAAGTGGGATTTATTCCAAAGATATGAGGATGGTTTTACCTCTGCAACATTATATTCACCAAATGAAAGATAAAAATTCTATGATAATATCAATAAATTAAAAAAAAACACTCAACAACATTCAACATCCATTTATAATAAATTATCTTGATAAATTGGGCATAGAGGGAACATACCTCAATATAATAAAGGCTGTATATGACAAACTCACAGAAAATATCATACTCAATGAGGAAAAGCTTAAATATTTTCTTTTGAGAACGAAGGCAAGGATACCCACTCTCCTCATTTTTATTCAACATGGTCCTAGAAGTCCTAGCCATAGCAATTAGGCAAGAAAAAAAAAATAAAAGGCATACAAATTGGAAAGGAAAAAGTAAAACTATCACTATTTGCATGTGACATAATATTATGTATAGAAAACCCTAAAGATGCCACCAAAAAGCTGTAGAACTAATAAATAAATTCAGTAAAGTTGCAGGATATAAAATTAATATACAAAAATCTGTTGCATTTCTACACACTAATAACTGTCTGAAAGAAAAATCAAGAAAACAATTCTTTTTATAATCACATCAATAAGAATAAAATACTTACAGGTAAATTTAACCAAGGAGGTGAAAGACCTATACACTAAAAACTAAAAGGCATTAATGAAAGAAATTGAAGAAGACACAAATAAATGGAAAGATATTCTATGCTCATGGATTGGAAGAATTACTATTGTGAAAATGTCATTAGTACCTAAATCAATCTGTATATTCAATGTAATTCCTATTAAATTCTCAATGCCAGTTTTCATAAAACTAGAACAAATAATTCCAAAATTTATCTAGAATTACAAATCACCTCTAATAGGCAAAATAATTTTGAAACAGAATAACAAAATCAGAGATATCATGCTTCCTGATTTCAAACTATACAACAAAGGTATAATAATCAAAACAATATGGTATTGATGTAAAAAGAGAGACATAGAAAAATGGAACAGAATAGAGACCTCAGAAATAAATCCACTCATATGTGGTCAATTTATAACACAGGAGGCAAGAATATACAGTGGGGAAAGAACAGTCTCTTCGATAAATAGTGTTGGGAAAACTGGACAGCCACATGCAAAAGAATGAAACTGGGTGACTATCCTACCCCATATACAAAAACTAACTCAAAATGTATTAAGATTGTAAGACCTGAAACTATAAAACTCCTAGTAGAAAACATATGCAGTAAGCTCCTTGCTAATTGGCTTTAGCATTTTTTGTTTGATCTGACTCCAAACACGAGGGAAACAAAAGCAAAGGTAGACAAGTGGGACCGCATCAAAATAAAAGCTTCTGCACGGTGAAGGAAACCATCAACAAAATGAAAAGACAACCCACTGAATGAGAGAAAATATTTGTAAATCATATATTTGACAAGGGTTTAATATCCAAAATATATAAAGATTTCATGTAGTTCAATAACAAAAGAAATCGGTTCGATTAAAAAATGTGCAGAGGATTTGAATAGACATTTCTCCAAAGAAGACATACAGATGGGCAACAAGCACCTGAAAAGATGCTCAACATCACTAATCACCCGGGAAATGCAAATCAAAATCACAATGAGATATCATTTTACACCTGTCAGATGGCTATTATCAAAAAAGAAATATAAAGTGTTGACAAGGATGTGGAAAAGGGACCCCTTATGCTCTGTTGACTGGAATGTAAATTGATGCAGCCACTATGCAGTGTGGAGGTTTCTTGAACATTAAAACCGGATATGATCCAGTAATTCCACTACTGGGTATCTATGTAAAGAAAATATAATCTTAATTTAAAAAGATATTTGCACCTGTATATTTATTGCAGCATTATTTACAAAAGCTAAGCTATGGAAATAACCAAATGTCTATGGATAGATGAATGTATAAAGTATGAATGGATGTGTGTGTATGTGTGTTGTCAATGTGGATGAGTGTGTGTGTGTACAATGAAATACTACTCAGCCTTAAAGAAGAATGAAATTTTGCCATTTGTGACAACATGAAGAGAACTTGAAGGTATATTAAGTGAAATAAGACAGACAGAAAAAGACAAATTCTGCATGATTTCACTTATATGTGGAATCTAAAACAAAACAAAACAAGAACAAAACAAAAAAAGCAAAACAAAACAAAAAGTAAGCAAAATCAAGATTCATCAGAGAACAGATTGGTGGTTGCCAGAGGGTGTGGATTGTGGGGGTGCAAAATGGGAAAATGGATGAAGTACAAATTTCCAGTTATAAAATAAATAATTTATGGGGATGTAATATACAGCATGGAATATGGTCAATAATATTGTATTAATTTTCTATGATGACAGATAGTAACTAGATTTACCGTGGTGATCTTCTTGCAAAGTATATGAATGTTGAGTCACTGCATTGCACCCCTGAAATAATGTAATATTGTATGCGAGTTATACCTCAAAAAAAGAAATACAAAAACAAAACCAACTAAACAAACAAACCAAAAAACCCAACTACTTTCCCAAGTAGGTTATTCTTTAAAATTTTTTTTAATGTTTATTATTTAGTTTTGAGAGAGAGAGAGAGAGAGAGCATGAGCAGGGGAGAGGCAGAGAGAGAGGGGGAGACACAGAAACGAAAGCAGGCTTCAGGCTCTGAGCTATCAGCACAGAGCCCAATGTGGGGCTGGAACCCATGAATCGTGAGATCATGATCTGAGCCGAAATCGGATGCTTGTCTGACTGAGCCACCCAAGTGCCCCTAAGTACGTTATTCGTAACCTTAGTGCATTGATTACTATTTACCAGTGCCTAGTTTTATGGTTGCATGCAATACTGCTGATTCGGTATTTCTGAGCTAATCCTTCTGTTAACAGCAGGGCTTATGCTGGAGCTCTTTCTGGAGGAGATGACTTGACACATGGCTTCAATCTCCTTTCTCCTGCAGCTTGTGAAGCCAGCCAGTTGGCAGATTCCTGGTCTTTAGCGGAAATATAAGGCTGCTTTTCTTGCACTGAGCTGGAGTTCTATTGTTAGAGCAGAAATGAGCTTCTCACAACAGGTGAAATATTATCTTGTAAGAGAGGAAAGAAATAAGGCAGGAGAGGTAGAGGGAGAGGGTTTCCAGGAGGCACATATCGATGATGAAATATAGAAAAATAATACAAAGATGATACCTTCCTTTGCATGTGGACAGCTGTTGTGTAAGAATGAGGGTATCTCACCGTCTCAGCTGCTCATGTAGTGTAGTGTCTATCTCAAAGACTGGCATTGTTGCAGTAGTTGATTCTCTCAAGTTTTGATAATTTTTTTCCAGGATAGAGATCATCAAAAAATATACTAGTCCATGTTTCTTTGTGTGGATCAAGTATTAATTGAACTAGAAAGAGTAAAAAATCTGGAGTTCTAATCTAGTTTCCCTTGTCTGTTAGTTACACAACATTAAGCAATTAATTTACCCTTGTTAAGCTTCCGTTTTTCTTATCCGTATAATAAAACATTTGGAGTAGATGATCTGTATTGACTCTCAAAACTAAAACCCATTGTTCACGATTTTGGTTTATCCCACCTGGACCGTGGTGGGTACTGTTTCAAATCCCAATAACCTAAAAGATTGACTTGAAATGTTTGATCTTTTATGTAATTCCCCTTCTTGTAACTCAGGACCCTTATTTTCAGAGTTTTTGGCTTAAGATTCTTATTTCAAGTATATCTGACATATATGAGTAGAGGCTGAGAATAAAAATGATTTTCATGTAATTAAGAATCATTGGATGAGAAATTATGATAGATAAACCACAACTTAAATGTTTTATTAAACAATTGAGTGATTCAGGCAAGAGTAATTCTTAGGAAGCAAGTTTGATTTATTGAAAGAGCAAAACATTCCCTACTTCCTCACGGAACTTTGTAATATCGAATGGGAGAATATTTGAGATATGAAAATGCTTTGAAAACATATTAATTTATATATATATGATGATATTCTATGTTTATTAAAGTAACATAATAATATGACAAATTGTTGAAAACTTCGCATCCAATCTATTCTTTCCTAAAATTGATAAGGTCAGAATTTACTAAAGGAAGAAATTTAGATATTCCAGCAGGATTTGTTTATTAGTTTAGTAAATATTTATTGAGTACCTACTATATAACAGGCAGTGTTCCCAATGTTTTGAATATACGAATGAAAAAACAGAGTGAATTCTGCTCACGGAGTTTATATCCTGTTAGTTTTAATAGCTGCTTAAGGAACACAAATTATTTAAAAGATTTTGAAATAATTTTTTTCGGAAGCAATAGTTGATAAAGTGTAATTCTTAGCTATTTCTCCATTTTATTCCTTCTACAAAAATATTATGTGTCTTTTTCCAATGATCTGATAACTTGCTAAAGTCACACATGTTCTCAAGTAGCCTGCGAATGGGTTGTATTAAATAATGCAAATGATAGTGGTGTTCTCTTCTGGGTGTATTTTAGTGAGTCTCAATGTCACAAGAAGATTGTATTTGGACATTTGGAGGATAGACTAACAAATATTTATTTAATACCACAACATGTCACAATAAAACAAAGATAATCAAGATATAGGTAGAAGGAAACGTTTTGTGAAATTATTAATTTGGTAATAGTTCTATTGTACCTAGATAAATAATGTAAACATTGTTAAATTTGCCAATCCTTTGGATGGCATCAAACTATTAAGTACATTTCATGTTAGGTTTATTTTATTTGATTAGTTATGATAATTAGGTCATATACGTTGAGATCAATGACATATATAAGCACCTTGGTTTTACCACACTTTTTAAATTACTTTATTTAATTTTTTTTAGCTGATAAAGAGCTAATAGTTCATTTCACTGAATGTCGTGGATAGATTTTTTTTTCCTTCTAAAATTCTGACACACTTTCTCATTTATCAATCTTTTTGCCAAGAGCTAAGCAGCTGTACATATTTGGAAAATAAAAAGTGGAGCAATTTCCTTTTAAAAAATTTTTGGAAGTTGAAATTTCCTTAGCAAGCTCTGTGGTTCACATTGAAAATAAAATTTGATGGCTCTTTTTAAACTCTCTTTTGTTTTGTCGGTGCTTTGGCAATGAGTCGTGTTTATGTACTCCATCCCTGTTTTCTCTGGGGATTACATAAAAAACTAGGCATCAATGTTATTCTTGGTGCTAATTGCCTCAGAAGTTAATTCGTCGATGGATATTTGTTTATGGATTGATGATCCAGAGTTAGCCCTGACATTCAGGATCTAGTACTTCATGAAATATTGTGGAAATATTTGTAAAATCTCAGGCATGTTTCTTCTGCCTCAAAAGATTCCATCATACAGTAACAAAAAGGGGGCTAAACTAGGCTGTGGGAGGGTGTCATTTTCCTTCCCTAAAGTAAATTATAGATGAATCTGGTTGGATACATTGGTAATAATAATCTTAAAATTTTGGTCCCAATGTTTTAATGTAGCCTCTATAAGAAAAAATAATGCAGAACATGGTGGATCATGCCTTTGCTTTTCTATCAGTTATGAGGGGCAATGAATGTCCATTTATTGTTTCTCTTTTTATACCAAATTTTGCTATAAGCGATAAAGATTCTATAATTTATGATTTTTGTTATTATGATTTCTCTTCCCATGGTAGTCATGGGAAGTCAGTCATGGTTGTTCAAATTCTTTAATTTTTTTTAACTTGGATCATACAATTGGAAAATACAAAAAGCCTCACACTGACATAAGGCTCCATGAAATATTTGAGCATATGAGCAAAGGAACCTAGGAAGATCAATAAGGGTATATTTTTTAAGATTTCTGTGATTATTTTTCTTCGCTTTGAAAGTTTTATAAACTAGGGAACTATCACTTAGAAATTCTGACAATCAGCTCATTTTGCATTGTATTCCAACAATTATTATGGCAAAGAGTAAAAACTAATAACTAATAACTAAGTAATAGTATTAGTAATAACTAATCAGAAAAATATCCAACTGACCAATCATCAATCTATTGTTTTTTGTTTGTTTGTTTGTTTTTGTACTGAATGCCTAAATGTGTGATTTGACAGATCATTACTTTGGCCTTTTTGGTGTTCAATTCACAAACTAAAACTGCATTTTCCTCTATTTGCTATTTGTTCTGAAAAGGACTGTGTCTCTGGTTTTTTGTGGTTTCTGTTAACTCTGCCTGAAGGATGCATATACTTACAGCCGGTGTTAATTTTATGTAAGATGATAAATGCCAGTTCAAAATATATGGGAAAGCTGTGATATTTGTGTCATATCTGTGAATCCTGGGCCCAACCTGACTTTGCATTTACCATTTCTGGCCAGAGTTGCTGTCGAGTTCCTAGGCAGATAATGGTGGATGTCAGTAAACTAGATAGCCAGATTGGGCCTGTGATGGCACAGCAGCCTTTGACGGAAAGGATTTTTTTATTAGTGTTCTGATAAATCTTGTAGGCTCTCTGCAGCTTTGTAACTGTCACACCCAGAGTGGGAAGTCTTCTATAAGAAAAAGACGTAGGGGGCAATGGACCGGTCACAGGTCCGGGATGTTGTGATGGCAGATTCAGGAGTGGCAAGGCTGATCTTCAGAGAAGAAAATCACAAGGAAAAAAAAAATTCAGGCAGAGAACAAGGGGAGGAGTTGGAGAACTCAACAAGAGGCAGTTAAGTTGGAGGAAAGGACCAGCTTTTAGGTTAGTTGACCAGAGAATGGAAATCCTGAGCCCTTCCCTTCGAGCCCTTAGACAGATAGGGCTTAGAAGATGCAGTTTTCATTTGAAAAGGAGCCAAGGACTTGTCTTGAAGTTGCATTTCAAAGCAAATGCAATCAATTAGAGCACTGTTTTTAAACTTGAGCATGCAGCAAAATCATTTGGAGAGATTCCTAAAACGCAGATTGCTGACTCCCACCCCTCAATCCTAGCATTTCTAATTCAGTAGGTTCTGATGGAGACCTGAGCATTTGCGTTTCTAACAAGGTCTTTAGAAAGAGTTCTCTTGCTGCACTGAGGACCACTAACATACACAGCATGTTCATGGACGGGGTTGGAGAGTTCTATGGAGATTTTGAGGGTATTAATCCTGCCTGGCAAATGGCCACATTTCTCCATGCTCCACTTCCCGCATTGACAAAGGGGGAAATAATAATATCTACCTTAACTCTATGGAGTACAGACTAGAGATGATTCAGATTAGCTAAAATAACAAAGACAAGAAATAACAAATGATAGGAGGATGTGAAGAAAAAACAACCTTCCTGCACTGTTGGAGGAAATGCACACTGGTATAGCTACTGTGGAGAACAGTATGGCATTTCCTTCAAAAATTAAAAATAGAATTACTATATGGTCCAGTAATTCCACTACTAGGTATTTACCCAAATAAAATGAAAACACAAATTCGAAAAGATATACGCCCTCCCCCCCGTGTTTTTTGCAACATTATTTACCAGATATGGTATTATTTATTTAGCCAGATATGGAAGCAACCCATGACTATTGGTAGATGAATGGATAAAGAAAATGTGATACACATACACACAATGGGATATCACTTAGTTATAAAAGAAAATGGAGGTGCCCCTGTGGTCCAGCACTTGACTCTTGATTTTGTCTCAGGTCATGATCTCAAGGTCGTGAGATTGAGCCCTGGGTCAGAGCCCTGCACCAGGCGGGCTCCATGCTGGGCATGGAGCCTGCTTAAGATTCTCCCTCTCCCTCTCCCTCTGCCCCACTTGAACTCTCTCTCTTTCTCTCAAAAAACAAACAAACAGAAAAAACCACACACAAAACCCAAAACCCAAAAACCAAAACCAAACCAAAACAAAACAAGACCAAAAACCAAAAAACAAAAGAAGTCTTGCCCCTTGCAGCAACATAGATGGATCTAGAGGGTATAATACTAAGTGGAAAAAGTCAGACAGAGAAAGACAAATACCATATGATTTCACTCATATGTGAAATTTAAGAAACAAAACAAACAAAGAAAAAAGGAGATAAATGAAAAACCAGACTCTTAAATGCCGAGAACAAGTTGGTGGTTGCCAAAGGGAAGGTGAGTGGGGGGATGGGTGAAATAGATAGAGGGAATTAAGACTACATTTATTGTAATGAGTGATAACTAATGTATAGAATTATTGAATCATTGTATACCAGAAACAAATGTAACACTGTATGTTACAACTTAAAAAAAAAAAGAAAAAGATTATAGAGATGACAATGTCAAGTGCCTGACATAGTACCAGATTTCATATTAGGAATTCAAACTATGGCGCTGCAATTATAATTCTAAGTATGGAAGATACAATTAAAAGATGCAAATGAGGAGACCTAATTTCAATAGTGAAATTTTAAGCACCTCTGGACGTTCTGAGGCTTCATAAAACAACATCTTGATGGTCTTTGTTGACGTCATTCCACTTCCAAGAAGCTTTATATTTGAACAAATTTATTTTGTTATAATACATCTTGTGTAGATGTGTAAATCCCCCCACCCCATATGCAGTTATTTGAAAGCACAATCTAAAGGGAAGAAAACAAATGGCTATTTTTCCTATGAAACCAGTATGGAAAAAATGTGTTTTCAGGTAAAGTCAAGGTTAGTGGGAAAATACTAAGTTTTTAACTGTAGTTGTTTTGTCTTATTGTGAACTGATCTTTTATTAAGTCTATCATTTATGGTCCTAATATTGTGATTGCTACATAACATTCTATTCCAAAATATAAGCACGGAAGGATGATTGCTTTTAATCCAAACACATGTTTTACTTTTTCTAAAAATAAACTATTTATAAAGAATGATTTTTCCTGCCTTCACACCCCTCCAAGTCTCAAACTTGACTTTCAGATTTTGAACTTGTTATCAACAACTTGGTTCAAAGAGATTCTTTTCATTGTTCAGAATGAAAACTGAAACAATTTAGAGGTTTTTTATGATTAAAGTACATGCGCCCTCCAGCAACAGTGCTTTACCAAATTAGTCTGTTTTACTTTAAAAAGTGCTTTCAAAGCCAGAGTCTTTGACTGAGTAACATTTTCTGAAGTCACAGACCATGGTTGTGTGAAGTTCCAGATGTTTTCTGATTTTGCTGTAATCGGGAAGAAGAGTAAACACGAACACCTGAAAGGCACTGGACTTTGAATGAGAGGTTATGACTCACAGCCTAAAACTAGAACTTTAAGTCCCAACATGTTCAGATTTGTTCTTTAGACATCAAGAGTTTAAGCCACACTTTATCGTGGATGTTTTAAGGTACAAAAGCAGGGAGAGAAAGAAGTTATCTATGTGCATACTCTGTCCACTCATTCATTTAACACATATTTACTGAACACTTTCAATGGTCTAGACACTGTTCTAGGGTTGGATTTCTACATTTTGTGGGTATAAAGATACCGATCGAATGGTAAATATATTTATTCATTTATCCCACAAGCATTTATGGGCAATTTATCTTATACCAAGCATTCCTCCAGTTTCTGGATTACAAAGATAAATAAAGCATGACACTTGCTTTCGAGAAGTTAATAGCGTAACAGGGGGAGAAACCTAAGCAATTCATTAATTAGGCAAAGATTTAAGGAACATCCATCATGGGTCAGACAGTGAGCTGGGACTCGACGGTATCCTATAGCAACATCTATTCAGACAAGAGTCTTCCCTCGCAAATCCCTCATGTTCCCAGGAAGGCGACAAAGAGTGAACAAATAAACAAATCAACACATAGTATTTCCTATCTAGGGAAGAATGGGGTAATGTGATCTAGAGTAATTAAGGAGGGACTATTTTACATAAGTGATTAAGGAGCACTTCTACAGGTGATACTAAGCAGAGACCTGAGGAATGACAATGAGAATGTCACAGGGGAACCAGAAGTTATAGATAAGAACAAAGATAATTCAGATTGTTTGAGGAACAGAATGATTTCAGTGTTGTTGGAGAATGATGAGGTGTTGGGTTTGGAGGTAGTGATCTGAGGCGAGGCTGGACGGGCAGGAGGAGCCCAATCATACAGGGTCTGGCAGGACATGGAAGGACTTTCGATTTGATTTCTAAAGCAACAGGAGCATATTAAAGGACTTAAAGCATGATATTGATCTAATCTGATAATAGCTTATTTTATTTTTAAATGTTTGTTTTTGAGAGAGAGAGTAAGAGAGCAGGAGTGGAGGAGGGGCAGAGAGAAGGGGACAGAGGATCCAAAGTGGGCTCCGTACTGACAGCAGAGAGCCAGATGTGGGGCTTGAACTCATAAACTGAGAGATCATGACCCGAGCTGAAGTTGGATGCTTAACCAACTGAGCCACTCAGTCGCCCCATAATCTGATGCCATTTTAAAAAGATCACTCTGCATGGAGTAGAGGTTGGAAAGGAATGAAAGGTGTCAGGGTGGAAGATGAGAAAGAAGTTAGGAGTGTATTGTAATCAACAAGACCAGAAACTGATGTTGGCACGGATTGAGATGAATGGTAGTAAAGAGATGAAGAGAAGTGTGTAATTTAAAATATGTTTTATAAGTAGAACCAAGGGGGTTACTGATGGATGGAAAGCAAATTGGTATATCCACTCAAATGTTTATAGGAGTCCTGCTAAATGAAAGAGTGACAAGTCCTTCTCAGAGTATGCGGAGCACCAGGAAAGAATTGAAAGAAGATGGTAAAGCTCGAGCTGAGTCTATAATGTGGGTTTGTGATCACAGGGAGTCGGAGGAGATGCAGAGAAGGGTTGTTGGCAGCCATTTTGGGCTCGCAGGTTGAGACCCCTCTCTGTGTAGAAAAGGTTGAAGCAAAGCTCCTGCCAGCCAAACTGGCGCCTAATCTTACCTCCTTCTAAATGATCTTTCAGGCCTGGATTTCTTGAACTGCTTTCATTGGCCTAAGGGATATAATGCTCTTTGGTTTTATGCCATATGGAAAAGGGGACCTGGAGTGCGTTGTCTTGATGGATAAAATCTGAATGAGAGTAACCTGGCCAGAAATAACCTCAAAGTTGCCTCTTGGGGATAGGTTACACAAATTGATCATATAGAATAGCAGTTATGAGTTGGCTAGAAATTAGTAGGCATTAGGCCCCAAGACTCCTTGAACCAAACTGGATTTTCCCTGCAGGTATTGCATTGTGTTAATCATCCCCTCAGCCTCACCATAAAACCTCAAGGCACATCTCTGTAAAGCTTCTCTCAGTATTTGCTTAACAGACTGATGGGAGAGGTTATAAAGAGATTTAGGACCTTCTCCAGAGGTTAGGTTAGCCCAAAAGTTAGAAGCACTGTTTACAGATAAGGTACAAATAGTAGCCAAACAAAAGTAGCTACACATATCTTCACTGATTAACAACAAATATTGAGTACCTTCCTGAGGTTAACATTTCATGAATCCTTTTGCTATTCCCATCCCCACACTCCCTTATAATAAAAAGGCAATAACAAAATACTTTTACAGAAACTGCTGTTTGTCTAAAGAACAGATAAACATGAGCCCTTACGATATAGGCTCACTCACTCACAAAGGAAAAGAACTTAGACAAATAGTAGAGATCATGTTTCTACCAAACAAATCATACCTCCTCCATTATGGTTAAAGATTATGGATAGAATGATCTATAGATGGTCAACATAGGCAACAGTGTATGCGCCCTCTGTTTACTGAGGGCTGCAACAACCCTGCTCTCTTCTTAAACATCTCGTTATTTTCTCTGCTATAAGCCTACCTAACTCTGCCCCAAAAACTGTGCGTGGTCTATTGTTTGGAACAGAGTCATAAAAATGGTTACTGCCTAATCTAAGATAAGACTGTCTCCTTCTAGGTCTGGGGGATTCACAAATATGCCAACCTAGGAAATATTGTTAAAAATACCTTGTCACTGATGTAATGTCACTCACTACCTTTAAAAATAAAGACACTGAGACTAGCAGGTCGGAGATGCCAGAATTGCCAGGGCTGCCTGCTTGGTCATCAGACTCCATCTCTCATGGCTCTCTCACTTCCTTTTGCCTGACCGTCCATTCTTCGTGGACCCCTAGATTCGCCGGAACAAGGACCCCGGCAAAGGGTGATTCAGACAGATGCACTAGCATGCATGAAGGCGTGGAAAGGACAGGAGGGGTGAGTGAGAGTAGACACATCCGCAGCTTGGCAAGGTCAGGCACTGCAGGTCACACTGAAGAAGGTAAGTGTCATCTGGTAGGATACGGGAGACTCACTACCTGGAAGAAGATGGCGTAACAGTCCTGTGGGGGAAAGAGTGGTAAATTTTCCTCTCAGTAGGAAATCTTTTAAACTTAGTATTTAGTCCTAGCTCAATGAGCTTTGAATACCATTAGTGTCAATATTCTTAAATTTTTATGATATGTAAATTTTAAGTTGCTTGAGCGGCTAATGTTCTCTAAGCACCCTGCCCTTTATAATAACATTTACTCTGGCAAGAATCAGCTTCATTATTTGTGGCACGTAGTTTAGTACAAGGACAGCATAGATCATTTATACGCAAATAAAATATCTTTCTTTAACAACTTACTCTCAAATTTCATTATTCCAAGCCAGATGCTAATTAAACATTAACATCGATTAACTCAGAATTTCTTTTCTTTTCTCTTTGTGCTCTTTAGGTGTGATTCTTATCATTGAAATGATCGCAGTAGTGTGAAATCTTCAAATCTTAGAACTAATATCTGATATCCTTAAGGATTTTTTTTTTTGGTGGAGGCGGGTTTTTTTCCTATTTTTAAAATACATGTAAAAGGTAAACTTAAATCTGTTTTTGTTGTATGGAAGTTTCTCAATGGAGAAATTTGAAAGCAATTGTAAGTGAAATGGAATTATATCATAAATCGTCTGAGACTGTGATGAGGTAAAATTGTTTTGTGCCACAAAAGCTACAATCATATTCATTTCAGCATGACCAGCATGTCAAAGCACTCTCAAGGTAATGAATGCATTCCAGAAGATTGTCTGTATTTTTTCCACGCTTTAAATAGCATGAAGATGGTTGAAACAATTTGCTGTGGCATCAAAGGCATTGTGACGGGCGTTGCCCTCGCAATTGTGAGGCAGAATTTAGCTTTGGCAAAGAGTGGGTATTTTAATGAATACTAGCTTACATTTTTCTTGGCATTAGGTTTATATAGGGCCATATTTCTCCCCCTTTGGAAAAAGATACAAAAATGCAAAAAATGACTATAATGGTTAACCGAAATGAATGTCCATTGCCGCTAGGCATTTTAAAGAACATCAGGTAGCACTTCGTGAAGGATTTAGTAACTTCGTTACTACCATGTGGTTGTTATTTAAGTGACAAAAAACAATTTCGAAAATGCGAGTTTTTCTCAGGACTTTACTACCTGCAACAAGGTAAATCTCGGAAGACTGTTATCTACAAAAGTTAATGAAGTCGTCAGCAGTTTGACCTGCTGGCATTCTGATCTGCTACCTTTGAGCACGAGAAGAGCTACTGTGCCTTTAAATGGTAAACGTGTGAGTTTCCCAAAATGATATCCAGGGCGGCCTTGTGGACTCCTTAATCCCACCTGGGATTATTTCTATAAGAAATAATATATATGTAGTTTAAGGAAACGATTTCATTGTCAACACAAGTCAAGATTTGATAATAAATTTGAGATTTTAGATTTTTCCCTAATTACAGTCTTATGAGAAGATAGAAGAATGTATTCTTATTTTTTGAGAGAAGCAGACATCTCTCAACACATCCCATGTGGGGATGAGGGAAAAATTCTTTCCAAGATTATGTATTTAATTGTACAAAAATCTCGCATTTTAGGGAATTCTTATTGCCTTTTGGTGAAGTATCCTACTTCATGGTCTTTATATATTCAACCCTATTGTATGCTGACATTTGGTATTACTTTTCAAATTAGTTTAAGCTGTAATTTTAAACATGGTTTTAATTGTTCATGATAATTTAGTTGAGAAATTTTGTGAGCCCAAGTCACACAGGAAAGAACTAACATAGAACTAAGAATATATGGCTTGTAAGTTTTATATTATGTGGCTCAAGGATCTAAATTAGATGGAACCAGGGAGAA
Source organism: Paguma larvata (assembly GCA_030068075.1). Taxonomy (NCBI): domain Eukaryota; kingdom Metazoa; phylum Chordata; class Mammalia; order Carnivora; family Viverridae; genus Paguma; species Paguma larvata. The sequence continues at coordinate 71,793,809 of CM057829.1, forward strand.
GAGAAACTTTGCAAGGGCTAAAATAATGGCATTTTACTCTATATTGAGCATACAGAAAGGACATAAGTCTAATCTGAAGCATACGTGTTCACATTTTGTCAGAGTTGTAATGAGGTACATGGCGTAGCAGTATTATGATGTAGCACCTTCCCCAGATAGGATAAACAAAGAAACAAGTCAAGTAAACAAATGTTTTTTGGGTGCCTCCCCGTGCCTAGATTTTACTCGGTGCTACTGTAGAGGGAATTACCATTAAGAATGCAGTTCCTTCTCTCAAGGAGCTTCTAAGTTACTAGGGTCATATTTTCTTACATTAACTAAGGTAACAGAGGCAGCTGTGGTAAATGGCATCAGAGTAAAAAAGTGCCAAGAGGTTTTAGAGAGGAAAGGGATCACACAGATTGAGGGGAGCTAGCTGGGGCGGCATTTTAAATGGGATCTGAAAGATTGAAAAGATTTTGACTATCAGGAAGAATACCTTTCAGATGGATAAACAAAGATGGAAATGTCTGGGGCACACTACGAAAGAATGAGTAGATGGCTTTGGCTGAGACAGGTTCTGTGGAGGGTAGGAGGAGACTGAAGTAGGGGGCTGAGTTTCCCGTGGAAGGCTTTGATCAGGGGACAGATGGATCCTTAATTCTCTAATCAGTAGGGACATTAATGATTTTTGAGTAGGGTAGTGACATGATCAGAGTTTTCTTAGACAGATTAAAATCTCCAATAGTATTGAGGAAAACTTTGCTCAAGAAGAACATTGGAGGCAGTAAGACCATGTAGGGGGTGTCTGCAACAATCTTGGTGAGTAGCAAGGTTCAGCTGGCATCAGGGAGATGAGAACCTGGGTATTGATGCAAGCGATCCTAAGAATTTGACTACGGGAAGTTGGGATTCACAAATGCTGTATGTAACCTCTCTTTCTTCCCTGCCCAGAATTTGTCCTCTACTTTAATAAACATACTTCTGTAAAAAATTCATGCCCAAGTGGAAATACATTCCTTGTGAAATAAACTGCATACTCCTATTAGTGCATAAAACTTGAAAAGGAAAATAGTGAAAAGATGCTATTACTTATTGATTTAATCTGTTCTGTGGCGGGTACTCCTCAAAAAAAAAAAAAAACAATAAAAATACCAGTAGCATGGATAATTAAATCAATGCATTTATGTCCTATTATCCCTATTGGTCTCAATGTAAGTTATTAAAATAATTTTGACTATTTTCTTAGTAATTTCTCAATAAGTATAATTTTTCTCCCTCATCAAGAAAATTTTGATCCCTATGCTATTAATAAAGATTTCAAGTATCGATAAGGGTGAGTAGCATATTCAATCTGTATTGAGCACTTGAAAAATTATTAAGAAGAGTAAACAAAATAAAGTCTTGTCCTTTTTATTATAGAAGCTTTACCAACAAAGAAAAAAAATCACTGACAAGGAAGTTCAGTTTTCTTTAACCTTTACGAATCAGTAAGATTTAAATGCCATCCATATTAAATCCAAGGTACACATTGTATTTCCCTATAATTTCTTCTGTGAGCTCTGTTTATATCTTTTGGCTCACATATATATATTAGTATTTGCTGTCTAAAATGGCAAGCCTTGATTATTGGCAAAATAATATCATTTCTCAAATTACACTTTGACATTTACTCTGAGGTACTTGCCCCCGGTCAATCTATTTCATAATGAAATCTTAGCCAGGGTAGTGCAAATAGTTGTGAAGTTTTTGAAAAGTGCATTGCAATAAAAAAGATAAGAATTTGTTTTTCCAACAATTCTTAGATCTCCATAGACAGTAAACTGCGTGTAAATCAGAATACTATTTTTTTTTAATTCGCTGAAAACATAGTAAATGCTCGAATGAATATGTATGATGCAACCATAAAGGTAGATTTAGAAAGATATTAGCTGTGCGGCACATTTTCCATTGCATCAGTTTGCTCTCACTTTAATTTTGGAAATCTCTTCAGTGCAGGGGCATATTAGCAAGGTGTTAGCCCACGGGACCTGTGATTTAGCCCTCCTGCCCCTGTGTAAATTAGAGGCAGACTTTACCTTTAGAACCAGGACAAGTTAGTTACATAACATACACAATTCTTCTGACAGCAAGGCTTCTCGGACCACTTGTTTCAGTTGCCTTTCAGCAGTTCTGCAGGATCTGCTGTTGCCTTTCTTAGCTAATTTCCCTAAGCTTGCTACTCTATGTACTCAGTGACATCTGAAAGGTCACTCATGTTTGTTTATCTGGACTCTCATTCTTCTGTTCCTGACAAGCTCCCACCGTTTGCTCATATGTGCTGGATATGACCGAGGAACTTTGTGGACTGAAGTGCGATTTCCACATTGTCTGTTGTTACAAAATCAATAAAAATAATAAGAAATTTCCTAGACTCCAAGATTTTTTTTTAAATGCTAAATTTTTTAATGTTTATTTATTTATTTATTTATTTATTTTTATCATAATAGTTTATTTTCAAATTGGTTTACATATAACACCCAGTGTTCATCCCAACACGTGCCCTCTTTAATGCAGAGGCAGAAGATAGAATAGGGGAATTAGAAGACAAAATTACAGAAAAGGATGAAGCAGAGAAAAAGAGAGAGAAATTGATTCAGGAACAGGAAAGGAGAATTCGAGAGCTGAGCGAAGCAATCAAACGGAATAACATCCGTATTATAGGAATTCCAGAGGAAGAAGAGAGAGAGAAAGGAATCGAAGGGGTACTTGAACAAATCATCAATGAGAACTTCCCAACATGAAGAAAGAAATGTGCATTGAAGTCCAAGAGGCACAGAGAACTCCCCTCAGACGTAACCCAAATAGGCCCTCAGCAAGACACATCATAGTGAAGCTGGTAAAATACAAAGATAAAGAGAGAATCCTAAAAGCAGCTAGGGATAAACGGGCCTTGACTTACAAAGGCGGACACATTAGGGTAGTAGCGGACTTATCCACAGAAACTTGGCAAGCCAGAAAGGAATGGCCGGATATTAAAGAGGCCAAGATATTTTTGACTGTAAGATATATCTTCAGTGTAGGAGCTTTATATTAAATATATGCAACGATTTTATTATAAACCTGCACTAACATACTTTTATTCATTCTCAAAAGCATCTGCTAGTGCCATAGTCTATGCCTTCTTTCATAATGCGTGCTAGATTCATTATTTCTCAGGATTAATAAATTAATTGGGGCTATCAAAGCATACTCTTAGCTTAATATATGAAACATTGATTTGTGGCAGACTACTGTGTTGAGATATCTTTTTAAAATTTATTTTAATGTTTTTTTATTTTTATTATTTTTGAAAGAGAGAGATACTGAGTGTTAATGGGGGAGGGGCAGAGAAAGAGGGAGACACAAAATCTGAAGCAGGCTGCAGGCTCTAAGCTGTCAGCACAAAGCCCAGTTGGAGCTTGAGCTCATGAACTGTGAGATCATGACCTGAGCCAAAATCTAACGCTTCACTGGCTGAGCCACTCCGGTGCTCTCTATGTTGGGACATCTAACAGTGTGTAAGCTTCTTCTGCAACATTCTTCCCTCAATTCAGAGTGAAGGCACAAAGTTTTTCTCTGATGGGAGAACTATCTAGAATCTAAATCTGCTAGGTTCTTGACATCTGAAATTAAAAGCCAACTATATGGGTGATGGATGGAGATTTCAAATATTAAAATAAGGTAATCTAATAGGTTGGCTTGATCTAGTGTAGTCAACCATTTCAGTTTGCCCAGGACCAGGATTTCAGTGCCAAAATTGGGAAAGTCCTGGGTAGACTGGGACAGCTGGTCATCCAACCTGTCCCTATATTGCTTCCTGCTTTTTGACAGAGGCTGAGGGGTCAGGGAAGGGTAAAGAAACTGATGCGAAGACAATGAGGGTTTCTGCTACCCAAAATAATTCAGGTGCGGAAAAGAAAAGGTAGAAATACAATTAGATTTTCTCTTGATTTGTGTGTGTGTTGGGGGGGGGGTTTAGAAGGTCTAGATATGTGTGACACTGTATCTTGCCTAGATTTCTAATATAGTGAAATCCAGCAGCTGAGCACCACCCCATGAGGGCTTGGAGAAGGCAAGAGAAATACCAAGAATGGCCCAAAGGAAGGACAGTAGAAGAGAAAGCAAGCAAGCATCTGGCTTAACATGAAGATTAGAAATGTTAAGATGTTTCATTCCTATAAACCTAAGTGGTACAACACAAAGTATTTGAGGGGTATATCAGTCAGGGTTCTCCAGAAAGATATAACAAATAGAAGATAATACACATGGAGAGATTTATTTTAAGGAATTGGCTCATGTGATTATGGGTCTGGCAAGTCTAAAATCTGTAGTGCAAGCCAGCAGGCTGGAAGTTCAGGTAAAGTTGATACAGGCTTAATTCAAAATCTTCAGGCTGGAAACTCAGGCTAGGTTTCTATGTTACAGTCCTGAGGCAGAGTTGCTTCTTCTTCTTTGGGAAACCTCAGTCTTTACTTTTAAGGTCTTCAACTGATTGGATGAGGCCCACCCATATTAACAAAGGTAACCTGCTTTACTCGAAGTCTGATTTAAATGTTAATCCCATCTAAAAAAATATTCACAGCAATATCTAGACTGGTGTTTGACCAAACAAGTGTACACCATAACCTAGCCAAGTTGACACATAAAATTAATCATCACAAGAAGCAAATTCACTGACTCAGTGATGAGAAAACTTACCCTTTGGGAAATGGAAGCTATGGACCCCCAGCTAGTTCTCTCCGATGCAGAGTGTACTTGGACTTCAGGAAATTATTCATACCAAGAAGCAATGCAGATGCCTAATGGACACCCACATGGTCCTCAGTGTGCCGCCCGATAGAGCCAGCATTAGTTACCACTCCTACTGAGGAAGCAGATCACAGAAGTTTCAGGAGCTACACCTGCAATAGATCTGAGCAAGCAGAACCATAATAACCCGTGATCTCCTCACAATGAACACACGCTCACTTTTTAAAGAAGTTCTTCCCCATCCCTTCCTCTGCTTGAGAATAAGCAGCAGGTCCAGGAATGGAGGAGGGAGACAAAGATTATAAGGAGGCTGAGATAATTACCTGAGCTGGCTTCTCAGATCGTTGCCTGGAACTGAATTTATCTGAAAGCATCTAGGCATTATTGATTACTTAATTTAGCATTTTTTGCTACCAACAAAAATGGGGTCTTGAGACTTAATTTCAGATACAGGGAATTTTAAAGGAAAAACGACAATCTCTATATTTCTGAGCTTCTCTGATTATCAGTCATTATAACAGAAGTAATCATACTTGTTACACTGAATACTTATTCCTGGAAGTTAAACAGTTTATCTTGAAATTCATCCACAAATCTTACCAATATCTTCTAACTTTGAAAATGATTCCGCCAATTATTTTTCAAACCTGATGCATATTAGAATCCCCAGGGGGGACCTTTTAAAAGCTTCGAATGTTTAGCCACCTTCCACACTCATCCACAAATCTGATATAATTTGGTCAAAGGCAGAATCTAGAGCATTGGTACTAAAAAAAAAAAAAAAAAAAAAAAAAAAAGCCAAGCGATTCTAATATGCAGAAAAGCGTTAAGACTACTGATCAAAATATGGTGATTTCTATCGGCTTTCATTGCATTGGCTAGGAAGTGGAAGACATTGCGTCATGTCAGTTGAAGGTTGAATCACATTTTACTTTTTTTTTATTATAATAGTTTATTTTCAAATTGGTTTACATATAACACCCAGTGTTCATCCCAACACGTGCCCTCTTTAATGTCCGTCACCCCCTCTCCCCTCTTCCTCACCTCCCTCACCTCCCTCACCCTCAGATTGTTCTTAGTCTTTGAGAGTCTCTTATGTTTTATCTCCCTCCCTCTCTGTGTCTTTTTTCCCTTTCCCCTCTTCCCCTCCCCCTTGTTTTTGCTTAGTCTCACAAAGTCCACCTATTCGTGGAAACATATGGTCTTTTTCTGACTGACTTATTTCACTTAACATAATACCCTCCAGTTCCATCCATGTTGCTACACATGGCCAGATTTCATTTTTTCTCATTGCCACATAGTAGTCCATTGTATATATGTGCCACAACTTCTTTATCCATTCGTCAGTTGATGGGCACTTGGTCTGCTTCCATGATTTGGTTATTGTCGAAAGTGCTGCTATGAACATTGGGGTACACGTCTCTTGGGTGCATAGCATTCCTGTGTCTCTTGGGTAGATTCCTAGCAGTGCTATTGCTGGGTCATAGGGTAGCTCTATTTTCATTTTTTTGAGGAACCTCCACACCGTTTTCCAGAGCGGCTGCACCAGTTTGCATTCCCACCAACAGTGTAGGAGGGTGCCTGCTTCTCCACATCCCGCCAGCATCTATAGTTTCCTGATTTATTCATTTTAGCCACTAGAACCGGTGTAAGGTGGTATCTCAGTGTGATTTTGATTAGTGTTTCCCTTATGATGAGTGACTTTGAGCATTGTTTCATGTGTCTGTTGGCCATCTGAATGTCCTCTTTGGAGAAGTGTCTATTCATATCTTCTGCCCACTTTTTCACTAGATTATTTGTTTTTTGGGTGTGGAGTTTGGTAAGTTCTTTATAGTTACTTTTTAAAGATCTGTTGTACAGCAGGTAGGAGATATGAATTTAAATTAAAATTCAACTGTGTGGTATGCTCCTATAAGTAACTCAAATGTGGTATAAATTGAGTGGTCAGATAACTTTAAATGTTCTCATTTAAAAACTCATATCTTAAACTGTGTTGTTGAAACATTTGTAGAATGCTTTATCTTCTGACTTATACATTTGTAATTTTTATAATGTATAGTTATTATCTCTAAAATATAAACAAAAGAAAAAAATCTGTAACTTTAAAATCCATCTGTAAAATCAGAACTCACTTCTAACATATTGTTTCCTTCCTTCCTTTTGTCCTTCCTTTTCTTTTCAATACTGAGAATATAAATGGTCCATTATATGAAAACTGCTACTCATGTAAATACGTTAGGTTATAGAACTGTTCAGTTCAGAAAAAAGCAAAGAATAGGGGTATTTCATTTTTTTAGTGTTTATTTATTTTTGAGAAAGAGAGAGACAGAGAGAGAGACATGGAGTGCAAGTGGGGAAGGGGCAGAGAAAGATGGAGATACAGAACCAGAGGCTCCAGGCTCTGAGATGTCAGCACAGAGCCCAACGTGGGGCTTGAACTCAGGGACTGTGAGATCATGACCTGAGCTGAGGTTGGATGCTCAACCAACTGAGCCACCCAGGCACCCCATGGGGGTTTCTTGACTTACATCTATTTTGAATGTTTTCTTTTATAATACTTATATTAAATGTAGAAATAAAAGGCAGTACTAGAGTGTAATTTCTAGGTATGGTTGAGTCAAGCAGCCTGATACAGCAAGAGCGAAAAATACATCATCCTCAAGACAGGAGCCAATTCTTGATCTGAGTCACTTTTGATGTGGCTGGCAGTATATAAAGTGTTCATATTTTTATTTTTAAGTATTTACCTCTGACCTCTGAGGATTTGATGGGATCAGAAACAGAAATACAGATGTCTCAGATGAAAGTCATTTTGGAAAGATGTTCTGCCTAGCTCTTCAAATTCAAGATGTTTGGACTTTATATAAGCTAAAGAGAAGCATTTTAATGGAATTAATTCAAGCCTAAATGTCATGTCATAGATGTCTCATCCAACTGAAAAATGAGTATATATATTTTTTTAACTTGAAATGCAGGATACAAAGAGAAAGTATAGAAACTGGGAGTGTACAGCTTGGTGAAAGGAGCACTTACACATTGTTAGCACAGAGATTAAGAAACAAAACACATCTGCACCCCACCTTACACACCCTTCTAGCCCTACCCACCCCCTGCCAAGTGCAACCGCTGTTCTAACATCATAGCCTAGATTTTCCTGTTTTTGTTTTTTAAATGCTTTGTTAAAAGAATTGTGCATATGCATTCTTTTGTGCTTGTTCTTTTAAATTAGTATAGATGTTTGAATAGTAATTCCTTTGCTTTTAAATGTATACCGTGTGGGGTAATATAGTGATCAAATGTGTTTAGGTTGGGCAAACTGGAATACAGATCTTGAGTCTGCCCTTTGCTAACTGTATTAGCTTTCAGAAAGGGAGTTAGCCCATCTGGGCCTCAGTTTGTTCACATGTAAAATGGAAATTTTATTGCTTTCTTAAATGACTGTTGGGAGGATTAAATGAGATACTATGTGTAGTGTACCTGGGAAATAGTAGAAGCTTAATAATTGGTAGTATCCTCACCACACATTCCTCCACTCTCCCACCTTTTCTATTTAAATGTATGTTGAAAAAAAAAAAACAAAGTTATTATTATAGGTAAAAAAAAAAAAAGACAAAGTTATTATTCCACTTGCGAGCTAAAAAAAGATTTTGTCACAGGAGATCCATGCGTTGTTTAAAGGAACACAAAAATCTTTGCTAGAGATTTAAAGAAGCATGGTATTGTTTTGTTTTTATCTTTAAATTCTGGCAAACTAGATATGTTGTAGTTCTATTACAATGTTGGAAAGACGTCATGTTTCACCAAATGCCAAAGGAAATGGCAAGTGACCTTATGAGCTCTGCTAATTGCAGAAAGTTGTGAAATAAGAAGATGGAACGTAAAACCCCACCTCTCAGAGGTGATTTCGCTTCTCTCTCCTTCTCGACTGGCACATGAGGGATTCTCAGACATTATTTTCGTCTTAAATTTAGTGGAATACGTGTTTCTCTCTGAGACATTAGTGTATTAAAAATAAGGTATAATTATATGTAATGTGAGCAGCTGTATTTATTATTGTATTCATACTAACAATACTTAAAAATGATCAAATGAGTTAAACTTAGCTAATTCAAAATAGTGATGAATTTATATATGTTCTAAAAATATTTCTTTTTTAAAAAAACACTGTTTAGTTATCGAGGGAAAACTGACAGATAATTTTCAAAAAAGCCTCAACTTTTTTTTAAAGAAATTAAAATGATAAATATAATGTCATATAATTGCTAATAATATTATGTACAATATTACACATTCATTACATAATATTACAATATCATTACAGATCATGCAGGGCATCTTAGTATTTTTGGTATTTTAATTTAAGCTAAGGATAATTAGTGGTAGTTTTCTCACACAGTAGGAAGTATATCAATTGGTGTTTTTCCTTCTTATTGTTATTGCAAGACTCAAAAGATAATGGATGTTAAAGCTCTTTCCTATACAACCTAGGATGAAAATATTTAGAAATATTTATATTTTTCTTTTTATGTGGGCATGACTTACTAGTACTTTAGATAGAGCATAGACATCTGCCTATGTCAACCAATATCCAAAATCTTTATCCTTTAACTCATAAAATGTTATTATGGTGTAAGTCTTTTCAATGATTTGTCCTATCTGCCCAGTCCAACTATCCATATCTCTAACCTAAACCATTGGCTTAGAAAATTGAAGTTAAAAAATCAGCCAGGGACTCTGCAGAAGCTTGATGGCTCAGAACCTGAACAGTAGACTGGAGCTGTTTCCCTTCTCTGTTACCAAAACAACCAGCTATTTCATTGAAAAAGAGCAGTCACAGAGGAACATATGTTATTCTTATCACACATAGATGGCGCTACTGATTCACTGTCACAGCCTTCACTCCGTTTCATGACTGGCTTTGGATAAACATCAATCCATCTATGTCTGGTCCCTAGATAGTTTCTATTTTTGGAGAGCTAATAACTGGGGTTAGGGGTGGCTGAGGTCCTTAACAAAGAGCTGTTATTATTATGTGTAACCAACCGTGTTAATATTTAGAAACAATAACATATTGGTTGACTAAACTTTTCATGTTTCAACTGATTAATTGGTTGATATCGTGAATGAAAACAAAGGAGACTGATTTGGATCATTTTGCTTTAGTTAATTGTTTATGAGATGCTGAGTACTTCACTGCGTCTTCTTTGCATCTGTTTTCTCCTTTTGAATGGGAGGGAAAGAACCAACATTTATCCATCATCTAGTACATACCAGTCACAGGGACTACTTATACATACTTTATTTAATCTCCTCATCCCTATGGTGATTGCTTATTATCTCTATTATCCTTATTTCACACCTAACGATGCAGGCCAGAGATATTGTATGATCTGAGATCTCCTAACAAATAAGTAACCATGATATTGTGTTCAAACCTAGCTCTATATAACTTAAGATCTGACTTCAAATGTTCTTTTTATTTAAACCTATTCCGGGAATAATAATACTAATCTCATAAAAGAAGCTTAATGTAAACCTTGTACTAACATTGGCTTACTGTTGCTGTGGGAAAAGGTAAATAATAGCCCTTTGGAAGGATAAAATATATCAGAAGCTCTTTTAAAGACCTTCACTGAACTGAGTCACCAGATTAACCAATGTTCTCTTTTCTTCCTTATAAAGTATACTTACTAACTTGTGTAAGTGAAGATTTTGAAATATATAAAATATATGCCCCCATTGCTTTATCTTATCTAGTACAGAATTTTCAGCTAAAAATATGGCTTTTAAAATTTGTGAATTGACATTCACAATTTTGTTACAGATTCCAAGAAGCTGGACATTTCTAAGTTCATGAGACGCATAATATATATAATCCCTATATATGTTATTTATATATTTATATAATACATATATATAAATTTGATTTTTGGGTTAAGAGAAGGCACTGTATCAAAATAGGCTACTTTTTAATGATTTTATACTTTATGATGACTGCTTCTAAAGATTATCAAGACCACTGTCTTCAGAGACAGGAGAGATCATAGATTTGCTACCCATTATTTCGAAACTTGAAAATATGTAGAAATGCCTAACTAAGTTCTCTCTCATATACCCAGTCTAACGCAGTTATATCAGAAATACTTACTTCTCATTTCTAAGACCATGTTAGTGGGATTTCATGAAACATAATACTTTTTCTTTTAGGTAATTTCTCTGAATAAGAAAAGTTCATTTTGATTGTATTTTTTAAGTTTATTTATTTGTTCTGAGAGAGAGAGGGCAGGGGAGGGGCAGAGAGAGAGGGACAGACTCACAAGCAGGTGCCCTATGCAGGGCTCAAACTCATGAACTGTGAGGTCATGACCTGAACCAAAACCAAGAGCCGTCAGCTAACCAACTGAGCCACCCCGGTGCCCCTTGAAGGCTTCCTGTAATTTGATTATATTATTCCTAAATCTCTGTCATTTGCTTAGATCATAATGTCTTCTCAATTCTTTGCATTTAAGCTACTTATCATAACCGTTTAATAAAGAAATCCCAGGACAGAATCTATGGTGATCTTTAGGGAAGGATGCCGAACAAATAAATCAATCAACACAGGAGACTGGTGATTTTAAGCATGGAGACATGAAGACTTTGGGGCTAAGGAAAATTTAAAAGTGAGGTACCCTTTAAGAGGTAAACAACAAACAGAGAATTATTGCCAGGAGTCAAAGGTTCAAAGTGAATCAGAAATTTGGTGTTTGTTTAAGCAGGTATAGGGCTGGTATTTGGTACTAGCCCTATTTGGTAGATGGCTTCTAGACCAGGACTTTGATTGTGGTCTTGACAGCTAGAGGATGTAAAGATAGATAAAATGTAAAGCCTCTGACATTGGAGGTAGGGTGATGCAGAAATAGAATGCCCAACTGTTTGGGAGAACTAGGTCTTAGAAAACTTGATAGTCAGGTAGAACATTGAAAGAGAACCTCAGAGCTTCGATAACATAGTAGGTTTTTTTTTTTTTTTTTTTAACCTGGGAAAGTAAACTTCCACATACTGTCTATTTTATATTATCCTTCTTTTACTTCCTGTTACACTCTTCTACTTACACACTGGCTATTAACTTTACTTTTGCAAGCACTTTTCATCTATATTTATTTGTATTTTTCTTCTATTTTAGCAATTTCTCCCTGTTTCTTGGATATTCTTAACAGCATTCTGAAATTCAAATATATCCAAGATCTTTCTATATAATCAAACGAGCTCAAAATTTTTTTCAGTCTGCTTCCAGATTCTGCCCATTTCAATGTTTCCCTTAGTAGATAACTAAACAGCAGGAACAACAGAAACCCCAACCTCTCATGAAGCATTTATATTTACATTTCCAGCCTTGACTTCTCAACTTCTCATTCGCTCCCCAGTGGTCTGATTTTGATCTCTGTTCCTCTCAAAAATTATTTCATGAGACTGATGGTTTCCATTTTATCAATTCCAAAGCATACTTCTCTGTCTTCATTTTCTTGTACTTCTTAGCAGTCTTCAACACGGATGACCACCTACTCTGTATTGAAACAGATTTGTTGTTAACTTCCAGGACACCATATTCTCTTGGTTATTCATGCAAGGAAGAGTTTGACTTTGAAATAAGCAAAAGAGATTTCTGGATATTCTTTTAGTGCAATGCTGGAACCCCTGGGAATTGTCTGATTCTATGGAACCTGTGGGCCTTGCCTTTGAGCAATCTTGCAACTGGGAATTACAGCGAATTGAAAGCAATGGAAATAATTTCCTGTCTATAGACACGAAAATAAATTATGTCTGGTGGGAGAAACACCCTCCCCCTTCCTCCTGAAAAAGCCAGTTTGGGGTCTGTTTGTAAATTTATTTCATCATTCCTTTACTTGTGGTTCTTTACCTTCTCCTTTGAATTCATTGTGACATCTGTCTGGTTAAATAAGTTCTGAGTTAAGTAAGTTTTGATGCATGTTCATTTTATATGAGTTATGGTTTTCATTTTTCAAAAATTATTGAAGCATAATTGACATATAATAATAGTTTCATGTGTACAACATATTGATCCAACAATTCTACACATTACTCAGTGCTCACAGCAGTAAGTATAGTTGCCATCTATCACCATACAACATTATTACAGTGTTATTGACTATATTCCCCATGCTACATTTTTCACCTCTGTGACTTTTTTATTTTATAACTTGAAGTTTGTACCTCTTAATCCTTTATCTATTTTGACCATCCCTGCACCCATCTCCTCTCTGGCAACCACCAGTTTGTTCTCTATATTAAGTGTATAACATCACTTGTCTTTAGTCTGACTGACCACTTTTTGCTCTCATTGTATGGCTTCTACTTCTACTGACAGTTAGCTTCTGCTAGATTTTTTTCTATAAGTGATATCAGTCAGGCAGCCCCAGTTTTCAGTCATATCTTTCTGCTGATTACTCCCAATATTAATCTATAACCCTAACCTCATATGAGCTTCTGAATCATATGTCAGTTCCTTACTGGAGAGCAAGATCTTATTGGTATCATATTTTACAAGAAAAAAATGTAATTCTCTAGTTCTGTTCTCAATCCAAGAATAAAGCAACAACAATAATGAGCACTCTATCAAAAAATAACCTGTTCTCTGCCAGGTTTCTCCATTTCCATGAATGTTAGTACCATCTGGCCAGTTGCTCGAGGAAAATAATTCAAACTCTATCTCATTCTATCCATCAGTGATCTCTGTCTTCTATTGTAAAGTATATCGAATTTGTTACTTGTCTTAATTTTCGCTCGACACCACATCATCTTATGCCTGGACCATAGTAAGGCTTTCTGGTTTGTGCTGCTCGCTGTTACCAAGTAGCCAGACTGGTCTTTTTAAACACAGATCAGATGACTTCACTTTAATACTTAAGACACTTTAATACCTCCTAGTTGCATTTGGAATAAAATTCAGATTCCTTACATGAGGAATCCTACCTTGATCTCTCTGCTACAGAAGATGAAATTAGCTTATAATGTAATGTTTAGTATCATAACTGATCCATATCTTTAAATGTTTACTTGTTTATTTTTGAGAGAGAGAGAGAGACAGAAAGAGAGAGAGTGCACATGAGGGGGGAGAGGTAGAACGAAAGGAAGACAGAGAATCCCAAGTAGACTCTACAATGTCAGTGCAGAGCCCAATGTGGGGCTCAAATCTGTGAACTGTGAGATCATGACCTGAGCCAAAACTAAGAGTCAGATGCTTAACCGACTGAGCCACCCAGGTGCCCCTCAGTAAATATATTTTAATAAACTAATGAATGAATTAAGCAATATACTTCTTACCTAAAGGGTTACATAATCCTCTGTTTATTTCCCCAAATCATTTCTCTTGTTAATCTCTACTTTGTTTACCATGCTCCAGCTACAGGGGACTAGTTTCTTTTACTTTAATAGTCACAAATGTTCCTGTTTTCAGGACCTTCTATTCACTGTTTCCTCTATCTAGAGAATATTCTATCTGTCTTTTCATAAGTTTGACTCTTTTCTTGTTTGAATCTGAAAACGACATCTTCAGATTTCAAATCACCATCCTCAGAGAGGCCTCCTCTCTCCCTACCTAAGGTAACCTCAGCTCTTCTTATTTTCCCCTGTTATCTCTCAGGCTTTTCCTTTTGCCTGTACAACAGACCACAACGTCTTTCTTCACATATTTAAATTTGGTTTTATTTGTTCATGCCCACCGCTGCCTTCTCTCCTTCCCCCTTCCTCCACAGAATGCAGATACCTTGCCTCCCCTTTTCCTCCTCATAGTCTCAGAATTCAGATTCACCCTGGACCATAACACAGACCTGAAATTCCTTTTAAAAATGAATACATAATTAAACTTCTACTTTTAGTGTAATAATTTGTCAATATCTACCTTGTTGTCTGTGCTATAGAAGATGAAAGGTAACTTGTAATTTTTACTCATGACTGGTATCATGCCTGGTCCATAGTAGGCACTCAATAAATATTTTTAAAATAAATGAATGAATTAATAAAGTAATATAATGTCTAAGTCGGAACAGATTCCTCCCTGGTACTGTATTGCTATAGGCTAGTTTATAGCTTCAGTATTTGAGGCCAAATGGGTCCCCAGTTGTGGGCACTGAGTCTACAGATGCAGGATGGTTGGATGTGGACCATTTGGTTAGAGGAGTAGGCAGGAAACAGACAGACTATTGTACTACTTTTAGCCCATAGGTCATTATTTTTAATGTCTACTTTTTGACTCAGATCAAATATATTATATGGGATCTCAAATTCTATCCACTTATGAATTTAGAGTTCTTTTATATTCTTCTCAATTAATAAATAGCCTTATCCATTTAGAATGGTATACATTCTAATATAGAATTATACATGCTTTCTCTCCAACCAGAAATTTTCCTGATTAGAAGGATAATTTTGTTGATAATCTGATAACCACATACATAAGTTTTATTTGAGTTTATTTTAGTAGTTATGAGTCAAATTACAATGCCTAAATCATGATAACTTTTTGTCGACCCCAAACACTGAAAATTACCCAATTAAGAATTTAATACAATCTTACAATTCTGGGAAAGCTTAAGAGAATCTGCATTAAGAGTAACAGAGATTTCAAATACATTTTAAATATTTTGTGGAAATTATGTATAAAATATGAATTATTAGTAGGAAAACTGTACAAGGCTCATTTTTATTGCATTCATGTTTCTTAAAAACAAAAATTGAAAAATCCAAAGAAGTGTGTAAACAGTGTGGAAATGAGAGAATGTGGCCTACAATTCTTTTGTTTAGAATAGAAATCTTGAATAGGGAGCTTTTTTAGGCAAGTAGAAATTTTTTTTAATGAAACCAACACAACATAAATTTATACAAATCTATTATATAAATAATGTCTATTTCACTTAATTCTGATTGTGATATTTTAGGATCAATCTGGCTGGGTAAGAAAATTTGAATTTGAATAATTTTTAAATATAAATATCGATATCTTAAAAAGAGTCTATTTTATTTAAAGCAAAAGATAGGGGCTCTGGGGGGCTCCTAAGTGTCTGACAGCTCAGAGCCTGGAGCCTGCTTCATAATCTGTGTCTCCGTCTCTCTCTGCCCCTCCTCCTCTTTCTCTCTCTCTCTCTCTCTCTCAAAAATAAATAAATAAAGGGGCGCCTGGGTGGCTCAGTCGGTTGAGCATCCGACTTCAGCTCAGGTCATGATCTCACGGTTCGTGGGTTCGAGCCCCGCATCAGGCTCTGTGCTGACAGCTCAGAGCCTGGAGCCTGCTTTGGATTCTGTCTCCCTCTCTCTGCCCCTCCCATGCTCATGCTCTGTCTCTCTCTGTCTCTCAAAAATAAATAAAAAGGTTAAAAAAATTAAAAAAAATTAAATAAATATTAAAAAAAATTTAAGCAAAAGATAACTCAGCTTCATTAGTGAACCTTCACTAGTGGGAGTAGAATTATAAACTCAGAGAAGACCTAGTTTCTTAAAACTATCCATAATTTAGAAATAACCCGTTGGGAGAAATTGACCTGACATAAACATATAAAATAAAAAGATACCAATTAAGTAAGAATTTATTAAGTTCAATGACTACCAGGTCCAAATAAGATAACTTTTAGGGGTAATTTGTGATAATGGAAAAGATCTTGGACCAAGAATAAGAACTCTGTATTCTAATTTTAGGATTCTCCTTAAATTATTTTATTTTAGGACAGGTAAATGTATTCTAGTAAACTAAAAATCTTTATCTACAAAATAAGGGGACAAGCCATCTTAACTTTCTATATTTATACTCAAACTCAGGCCATTATTGAACAATAGGCATGATCAACTGTTAATGTATCCACTACTGTACTCAAAACTTATATTCATATAGAGAAAAAAAATAAAAGAAGCTAGTCCAAAGGTCTTTTTATACATCATACTTCTTGAAAATTATCTAAATGATTATTTACGCTTTTTACCCACTTTTGATTTTCTAATCCAAGTGGGTCTTATGTCTGTGATCAGTTCTTGGATTCCATATTCTTAAGGATAATAAAATCAAAGGAAAGAATAGTTTTGATTTTACGAACTTTTTTTTACTCATGGTCTTTTTTGGAATTTTTTGTTTATACTATTTCATCTACTCTGCTACTTCACTGGATGTCTTTATACAATATTTAAATTAATTA
Source organism: Paguma larvata (assembly GCA_030068075.1). Lineage (NCBI taxonomy): Eukaryota > Metazoa > Chordata > Mammalia > Carnivora > Viverridae > Paguma > Paguma larvata. The sequence goes on from CM057829.1 coordinate 71,810,740, forward strand.
TGTTTTTCTTGTTTATAAATTTTCAAAGACTATTGGAACATATTTGGCTATGAATATAGAAAATATAGGTAAATATAGCAAATAGCTATTGGAAATTTAGAAAAATTATAACCTTGTGCTAATATGATTTATTCTTTTTTTTGAAAAAAAGTAATACAGCTGATTCAATAATTTCGTGAAGCATATAAGAAATGTCTTCTACTACCTGCACACATATAAAAATAAAATAACAAAAATGTAAATAAATTACCTAAGATACTAAAATGAGTCAATGGAAAACTAAGATTAAACTTCATAGGTGGGAGTAATATAATAATACTAAGACAGTGTAGTAGATACAGGTAAGCTAGTTTTTTTTTAACTTTTTTTTTAACTTTTTTTCAGCGTTCTCATTTTATTGAGAGACATAGAGACAGAGCGTGAGCAAGGGAAGGGCAGAGAGAGAGGGAGATACAGAATCTGAAGCAGCCTCTAGGCTCTGAGCTGTCAGCACAGAGCCCAACACGGGGCTTGAACTCACAGACCGTGAGATCATGACCTGAGCTAAAGTTGGCCACTTAGCTGACTGAGTCACCCAGGCACCCCGTGGTTTTGAAGCTTGAATTCATTATGCATTGCACAGTATATAAAGTGATTCATAGATATAGATCAAGAAAATATATGTCCTATTATTTAAAATTAATCCAAACCACTAAAGTTGGTCAATAATGAATGTTGGAAAAGAGAAAGATAAATATTAAGGTTCAGAGTAGACACATCTTACTGTTAGGGTTTTTTTCTTAAGCAGAATCAACCTGAAACATGATCCAGTGTGCCTGCAGTAAATTTATAATTTTAACAAAGGCATATAGCTTTCTCTAAATTTCTGTTAGAGAAACCGTGCTCAATACACTGGAATTTTTTTTCTAATTTTTTGCTCTATGAATAGCAACTGTTGTGGATTAAATATTTGTGTTTCTTCAAAATTTATATTTTGAAAAATTCTAATCCCCAGTATTATGGTATTAGGTGGTGGGGCCTATGAGAGGTAATTAGGTCATGAGGGTGGAACTGTCATGAAGGGAATTAGTGCTTTTATAAGAGACAGGAGAGAGCTTTTTCACTTCCTCCTCTCTCTCTCCCTTTTTCTCTATCTCTTTCTTTCTGCCATATGAGAAGCCAATCATCTGCCAACCAGGAAGAGTATTCTCACCAGACATTTGATCTGGCACCTTAATCTTGGACTTTCCAGCTTTCAGTTCTGTGACAAATAAATGTTTGTTGTGTAAGACACCCAGTCTTTGGTATTCTGTTACAGCAGCCTGAACTGACTAGGACAACAACTTATCGAAGTTATCTCACAACTACAGAACTTGCCGAGAAGCACCTACCTGTGCCAAAATCTATTATCTATGCTCAGTTACTAAGTTTTAGAATTGCAGCCCCTTATTCAATCCTGAAACTACTTAAACTCTGTAGTTGTCTCGAAATAGCTTGGTTCTCTTCCTCTCTCTCTCTCGAGGGAGGGAGAGCACGTGCACGAGCAGGTGTGTGGGGGTAGTAGGAGAGATTGAGAGAGAGAGAGAGAGAGAGGGAGAGAGAATATTAAGCAGGCTCCGTGCCCAGTGCGGAACCCAATGTAGGGCTTGAAATCCCAACCATGAGATCATGACTTGAGCTGAAATCAAAAGTCAAACATTTAAATGACTGAGCGACCCAGGCACCCCAACAGTTTGGTTCTCTTGATCTTTCTTTGGTCATGTATTCATTTTGACACAATCTGAAGTTTTTCCCAGCTAGTATTTGCCTATCACTCCCTACATCAACTACTTTATGGGCCATTATTTTGCCTGTGAAACTGTTAAACTGAGCTGAAATCAAGAGTCGGGGGGCGTCTGGGTGGCTCAGTCGGTTGAGCGTCCGACTTCGGCTCAGGTCATGATCTCAAGGTATGTGAGTTCTAGCCCCGTGTCGGGCTCTGTGCTGACAGCTCAGAGCCTGGAGCCTGCTTCGCATTCTGTGTCTCCCTCTCTCTCTGCCCCTTCCCCACTCATGCTCTGTCTCTGTCTCAAAAATAAATAAAAACATTAAAAAATTAAAAAAAAAGAGTCGGATGCTCAACTGACTGAGCCACCTAGTCGCCCCAATATGGTCAACTTTTAAAAAGGATAACAACTTTACATTATGTTATTTTAGTATTTCTTCTCAATCATCTGAGAAATGATAGTTTAGCCTAAAAACGAAGTAGACTGATGTATCAATTTTTAAAACTGTAAATAGGGTTGTTTATTTCTTATCTCCTTATTAAAATTAGAGTGCTTATGTTTCCAAATTAATATTTAGGAAATTATAAATGTATAACAGAAGAAAGAGGCACATAATTAAATCTCCATGTATAAAATCTGTGGCAAAAAGTAGGGCAATAGAAATCAAGTTCAGTGAGGATAGGATAGATCTGTGATATATTTGTGATAACAGAAATTCTTTGGGATTGGCTAACTGACAAATTCATGAACATCATAAGCACATTAAAAAGTTTCACTGACACATACCCTGCAATCTTACCCCACAATATCCACAGAAATGTGCACATATGTTTTCCTAAAGACACGTATTGGCCTATTGATAGCAACATTATACATAATAGCACCAATACAAGACACCACTTCAATGTTCACCAGTAGAAGTAATAAAAGAAATTATTATATATTTCTTCAGCGGAATACTGCACAACAATGATAATAAATGAATATGACCAAGAGCAACATTGAGGAATCTCGTAAGTTTAACACTAAGCAAAAGAAAACAGACACTAAAGAATATTTATTATATGATTCATTTCACATAAAGTTCAGACACACACAAAACCTATCTATTATTAGGGGAGTGGTTATTCTTTCAGAGTAAGTAGAAGAGAGAACTGAAGAGGCTTCTGGGATGCTAGTAATATTCTATTCCTTGATCTGGACATGTTCAGTTTGTGAACATTCATTAAGTTGTACACTTATAGTGTGTACACTTTCCTCAATGTATTTTAGATTTTAATTAAAAAGTTCCAAAAATTTTACTTGAAATGAGTTTAGACATGACCAAAATATTTAGAAATCTGCTTCAAATCAAGAAAATTGTACAATATAGTTGTAAATACTTGAGATGAAAGAAGGTTTGGAATTTAGTTTGTAAGAACTCAAGATCATCTGGAAGAAAATTCCATGTATATTAGGTTATGTCTGTATAATCCTAAAGTAAAAGATTAATTCAATCAATTAATCAAAGCAATGAAAAGGGAAAATAAAACCAATTGATTGACTGAGTTGAAAATATTTGTTCTAGAGATCTCATGTGATTCCATGTCTGCTTATTCATCACTAGTAATCAAGGATCCTCTGCCGTAAGCTCAAAACTCCTCTATCCTCAAGCCAATGAGAATAACATTGAGAGAAACAGTTAATAAGCGAGATCTAGAATTAGCTGGAATCCCCACAACTGCATCACTAACACTGAGCGTTTGTTTCTGTTTCCCTTTCTGTGCAAACTCTATACATTTGGCTTTTGCCCCACTTCTTAGTTTGTGTTCCAGGATACTTCTGAACTCCAGCTCATTTGGCCAGTATCCTTAAAACCTGCCTGGCTGTAGCCAGCTCCTTCTTTGGGAGATGGATCCTATCACAGTTCCTTTGACTACTTGTTGAGGTCTCATATCAAACCTCTTGAGTTCCCCTTGCATTCCACTGAGTGCCACCAGCCTAATTATAAGTGTCTAATTTGCTGCTAGGTACCCACCCACCAGGCAGGGCCTTTTAACTACGAACACCACCACAGATCTCCCAAGATTACATTATGCTCTAATTTTGCTTTCTGACTTCCCTCCTTGTATGTCAGCCCTAAGCCAGGCCATTCTTCCAGAATGGTTTATTCCCCTTTTCCTGATATATTTCCAATGTGTTCCAAGAGCCATAGGAAAAGCCCATGCAAAATATGATATTATGAATAAAGCTCATGGTCACTGCCTTTTTGGCTACAGATTCAACCAAATAAAAATGTACCAGTTTACATTATTTTGATTTTTAGTAACCCAAAGGCATGGAAAATTCTCTAAATAAAAAGGCATTTAGGCCTGGAAAAACCTGAAAAATGCAGACAATGATTGCAGTTCTACAATTCAACTCGTTTTCCATAAACATGTATAATCATTACAAGGTTAAAATTGAAGTTCACTTGTGCCTCAAACTATAGAAATCACTTTATATCAAATGTCAACCAGATCTGCAAGCTATTTTCATGCAGGGAAGAAAAACATACTTTGACATTTCACACCAAAAATATGCTTTCTGGGCATGTTAAAATCAAAATAAAATTATTCACCCTAACAATTCGATGGAAAGTAAATTAAGATAGTTATATAACATAACTCATAAAGACTATAAAATTTTAATACAAAAATTCAAAATAGCTAACTGCCTCAACTATCTGTCAAAGAGAATACCAGGAACCACAGTTACCTTTCAAATGATTCTATTACAATAAAGCCAAGCTTAACCAGTTCAACTAGACTATTTCCATAAAGTAATCATTTTCTTTTTACTGTTTTTTGACTACCCAAATATTCAGATCTTGTATTGTGGGTTCATTGGTTCCTATTGGTCCAAGGTCTCTACTGTACCCTGGCCTACTTGGCCTAACTACTAGAATATGGAAGGTAAGCAAATCCACTTATTGTGAGGTGGTAAAAGTCATTGTTTATAAGTAAGGCCCTTTTTCTGCCCCACAATCCCATTCAGAACACCATATTACATCTAGTCATCATGTCTTCTTCGGCTTCTTTGGCTGTGACAGTTTCTCAGATTTTCCCTGTGTTTTATGACTTTGAGAGCTTTGAGGAGTACTGGTGAGTATTTTCCATTGAGATTTTCTGATGTTTTCCTCTTTTCTTAATTAAAAAAGTTTTTAACTACCAAGAACAAACTTGGTAGGGTTGATAGAGGGGCGATGAGGGGCGGATGGTCTAGATGGGTGATGGGCATTAGGGAGGCACTTGTTGGGATGCTCGCTGGGCATTGTATGTAAGTGATCAATCTTTGAATTCTACTCCTGAAACCAATATTACATTATATGTTAACTAAGTAGGATTTAAATAAAAATTTGAAAGAAAAAAATAAATAAAATGCTGAAAAACTTTAGAAGATGTTTTAATTGTGCTAAAAAAACATAAATATATTTTGACATTTTTTCCCAATGTGAACACATACCTTACATCATATAGTTACTATTTTTTTGATGAGAAAATTTAAGATATACTCTCCTAGCAAGTTTTAGGTATGCTATACAGTATTATGAACTATAAGAACCATGATGTAATTAGATCCCAGAACTTATATATTTTATAACTGAAAGTTTGTGCCCATTTGACCAATATTCCTATTTCCCCCATCTCCAGATGTCTGAAGCCACTGTTCTACTCTTTGGTTCTATGAGCTTAACTTTTTAGATTCTATATACAAGTGAGGTCATACAGTATTTGTCTTTCTGTGTCTATCTTACCATAATGCTCTCTAGTTTCATGTATGTTGTCACAAATGACAAGATTTTCCTTCTTTTTTCCTAATTAATGGCTGATTAATATTCTACTCTACACGCAAATTCAGTATATATACACATATATATGGATATGTATATTCCACTGTATATATATCACATTTTCTTTATCCATTCACCTATCAACAGACATTTAGGTTTATTTCTGTGTCTTGGCTATTATGAACAATGCTTCATTGAACATGGGAGTGCAGATATCTTGTTGAGATAGTGATTTCACTTCTTTTGGATATATATTAAGAAGTGGAATTACTGGATTGTATGGTAGCTTTTTTATTTTTTGGCAGAGTCTCCACCTCCATACTGCTTCCTATAGTGGCTGCATCAATTTACATTCTCACTAATAGTGCACAAGACTTCCCTTTTCTCTATACTTTTGCTAAAAATTGTTATCTCTTGTCTTTTTGATACTAATTATCCTAACAGGTGCAAAATGATATTTTCACTGTGATTTTGATTTGCATTTCTCTAATCATTAGTGACACTGAGCATCTTTCCATGTACCTCCTGGCCATTTCTATGTCTTCTTTGGAAAAAAAGTTTGTTTAGGTTTTTTGCCCATTTTAGAGTTGATTTGTATGAGATGATTTATATTATCTGCACTGATGATGTGGAGATTGCTTAGGATTCTCTTTCTCCCTCTCTCTCTAGTCTTCTCCAGATCGTGCTCCCTCTCTGTCTCTCTCAACATAAATAAAGAAACATTAAGAAGAGAAGAATTTTGATAGTTTGTACTAAATTTATAGATTTCTTTGGATAACATGAATATTTAATACTACTAATTTTTCCAATTAATGAATATAGGACATCTTTCCATTTATTTGTGTCTTCCTCAGTCTCTTATTAATATTTTGTAGTTTTCATTATTCAGATCTTTTGCCTCCTTGGCTAAATTTATCCTTAAGAATGTTATTTTTTTGAAGCCATTGTAAATGGGATTTTTTTCTAGTTCTTTTTTGGATAATATATGGTTGATGTATAGAAACATAACTGATCTTGTATTTTGATTTTGCATACTGCAACTTTACTGAATTTCTTTATTAGTTCTAACAGTTTTTAGTGGAGTTTTCAGGGTTTTGTATACATAAGATTATGTCATCTGCAACATAGAAACACTATTCTTCCTTTCCTTCTTGCATGCCTCTTGTTTCTGTTTTTTACTTGATTGCCTGGTCAGGAATTATATTACTGTGTTGAATAGAAGTGGTGAGTCCAGGGGCACCTAGGTTAAACATCGACGCTTGGTTTCAGCTCAGGTCATGATCTCAAGGTTCATGAGATCAAGCTCCTCTCTCTTCCTTGCTTGGTCTCAAAGTAAATAAATAAACTTAAAAAAAAAGAACTAGTGAGACTGAGCATCCTTGTTTTGTTTCGGATTTTGGAGGAAAAACTTTCAGCTATTGACTCTTTAGTATGCTATCAGCTGTGGGGTTGTCATATATAGCATTCATTATATTAAGGTCCATTACTTCTATACCTCATTTGTTGAGCATTTTTTCATGAAATGATATTCAATTCTGTCAAGTGCTTTTCCTGCATCTACTGGGATGGTTCTATGGTTGTTAATCTTTCATTCCATTAATGTGGTGTGTCACATTGCTTGATTTGCATATTTTGAACCATCATGGCACCCAGGGATAAATCTAACTTGATCATGGTATATATTCCTTTTAAGGTGATATTGAATTTGGCTTGCTAGTATTTTATTTTGAGGATTTTTGCATGTGTGTTCAGCAAATACATTGGTCTGTAGTTTTTTCCTTTCCTTTCCTTTCTTTTCCTTTCCTTTCCTTTCCTTTCCTTTCCTTTCCTTTCCTTTCTTTTCTCTTTTCTTTCCTTTCCTTTCCTTTCCTTTCCTTTCCTTTCCTTTCCTTTCCTTTCCTTTCCTTTCCTTTCCTTTCCTTTCCTTTTCCTTTCTTTTCTTTTCTTTTCTTTTCTTTTCTTTTCTTTTCTTTTCTTTTCTTTTCTTTCTTTTCTACATCGTTGTCAGACTTAAGTGTGCGGGTATTGCTGGCCTCATAAATGAGTTTGGAAGTGTTTCATCCTTTTCAAAATGGGAGAGTTTGAGAAGAATTGACATTAATCTTTAAATATTTGATAAAATTCACCCATGAAGCCATCTTGTCTTGGCCTTTCCTTTGTTGGGAGTTTTTTCATTTTGTTTCAAATTTTTATTTAACTTCTAGTTAGTTAACATTGGTTTCAGATGTAGAAGTTAGTGATTCATCACTTACCCATAACATCCAGTGCTTATCTCAACAAGTGCCTTCCTTAATACCCATCACTCATTTAGTCCATTCCCTTTCCACATCCCCTCTAGCAGCCCTCAGTTTGTTCCCTATAGTTAAGTGTCTCATGGGGTGCCTGGGTGGCTCAGTTAAACAGCCAACTCTTGATTTCGGCTTAGGTCATGATCTCATGGTGGTTTGTGAGTTTAAGCCCTGCACTGGGCTCTGTGCTCCGAGTGTGGAGCTTGCTTCAGATCCTCTGCCTCCTCTCTCTCTGCCCCTCTCCCACTCATTCTCCCTCTCAAAAAAGAAATAAATGTTAAAAAAAATTAAAAAAAAAGTCTCTTATGGTTTTCTTCCCTTTCTGATTTTCTTCCGTTTCTTCCCCTGTGTTCATCTGTTTTCTCTTTAAGGCTGAGTAATATACCATTGTGTGTGTGTGTGTGTGTGTGTGTGTGTGTGTGTATTATACTTTCTTTATTCATTATCAGTCGATGGGCATTTGGGCTCTTTCCATACTTTGAAAATTTATATCGTTGATAATACTGCTGTAAATAGAGGGGTGCATGTGCCCTTTCAAATCAGTATTTTTGTATCTTTTGGATAAATACCTAGTAGTGCAGTTGCTGAGTCATAGGGTAGTTCTATTTTTAACCTTTTGAGGAAACTCCATGTTGTTCTGCAGAGTGACTGCACCAGTTTGCATTCCCACCAACAGTGTAAAAGGGTCCCCCTTTCTCCACATCCTCAACATCCATTGTTTCCTGTGTTGTTACTTTTAGCCTATTCGACAGGTGTGAGGTGGTATGTTATTGTGGTTTTGATTTATATTTCCCTGATGATGAGTGATGTTGAGTATCTTCATGTGTCTGTTAGCCATTTGTAGGTCTTCTTTGAGAAATATCTATTCATGTTTTCTGCCCATTTCTTAACTGGATTATTTGGTTTTTGGTTATAGTTGATAAGTTCTTTCTTTATTGATTTTGAATACTAACCCTTTATCAGATATGTCATTTGCAAATATCTTCTCCCATTCTGTATTTGCCTTTTAATTTTGTTGATTTTTTTCCTTCACTATGCTGTTTTTATTTTTTATTACTGCTGAAATCTTGTATTATTAGTCTGTTCAGTTTTCTATTTCTTCATGATTTAGTCTTGGTAGGTTGAATGTTTCTAGGAACTTATCCATTTCTTCTAGGTTATCTACTTTATCAGCATTTAATTGTTGATAGTAGTGTCTTATGATCTTTTGTATTTCTGTGGTGTCAGTTGTATGTCTCCTCTTTCATTTATAATTTTATTTATTTGAATCTTCTCTCTTTTTTTTCTTGGTTAGTGTAGCTAAAGTTTTGTCAATTTTGTTTATCTTTTTTTAAAAACTTTTCACTTTTGTTGATCTTCCCTGTTGTCTCTCTAGCTCCTATTTTATTTATTTCTACTCATGTCTTGATATATTATTTCCTTCTGCTTACTTTGGGCTTAGTTATTCTTTTTCCAATTCTATGAAGTATAGTTAGACAATTTATTTGGGAACTTTTTTTCTTAAGGTAGGCAGTTATCACTATAAAATTTCTTCCTAGAACTGTTTTGGCTGCATCCCATAAGTTTTAGTATGTTGTTTTCTATTTTTACTTGTTTCAAGATTTTTTTTTATTTTACTTTTGATTTTTTTTCTTTGATTCATTGGTTATTCAGTATGTGTTAATATCTTCATATTTGAGAGTTTTCCAATTTTACTTCTGTATTTATTTCTAGTTTCATATCATTGTGGTTATAAAGAGATACTTGATATAATTTCAATCTTCTTAAATTATTAGGACTTGCGTTGTGGCCCATGATCTATATGATCTATTCTGACTAATTTCCATGTGTGCCTAAAAACAGTGTACATTCTGCTGCTATTGGCTGGCATTTTCTGTATATGTCTATTAGATCCACGTAGTGTTATGAAAGTCTGCTGTTACTGTGTTGATTTTCTCTCTGAATGAACTGTCCATTCTTAAAAGTAGAGTATTGAAGTCCCCTATGACTGCATTGCTGTCTTTTTCTCCCTTCAGTTCTGTGAATATTTACTTTAAATATTTAAGGCTCCAATGCTGAGTGCATATATATTTGTAACACTTATTTCCTTTTGATGAATTGATCTTTTTATCATTATATAGTGGCCTTTGTCTGTGACCAGTTTTGACTAAAAAATTATTTTGTCTGATGTAAGTATAGCCACCTCTGCTCTATCTTCTGTAGTATTTGCATGGAATATGTTTTTCTAACCTTTCATTTTCAGCCTATGTATGTCTTTAAATCTAAAGTGAGCCTCTTGTAGGCAGCATACAGTTGAATCTTGTTTTTTACCCATTCATTCACGCTGTGTCTTTTGAATGGGTAATTTAGTCCATTTTCATTTAAAGTAATTATTCATAGTGAAGGACTTACTTTTGTAATTTTCTTAATGTTTTCTGTCTGTTTTGTATTTCTTTCCTTCTCAATTTTAAATTTGTGATTTTTTTTTTAGTGGTATGCTTTGATTTCTCACTCTCTTTTTGTATCTATTAGAGGTTTCTTCTTTGTGGTTGCCATGAGGTTTGCATAATACATCTTGTAACAATCTGTTTTAAGCTGAGTTAAAAGTAATTTAGGTACCACAGTTATAGAATTATAATATTCTGAATTACCATTAACAATGAATTTTATACTTTCATGTTTTTATGTTACTTATTGCCTTTCCATTTTAACATGAAGAACTCTCTCTAGCATTTTTATAAGGCATATCTACTGGTGATGAATTCCCTCAGCTTTTGTGTATATGGAAATATCTTTATCTCTCCCTTATTTATAGAGTATAATATTCTTGTTTTGCTTTTTTTGTTGTTTGAGCACTTTGAATATATTCCACTCCCTCCTGGCTTGCAAAGATTCTGCTGAGAAGTACATTGATAGCCTTATGGGGGTTCATTTGTGTATGATGAGTGTCTTCTCTTGCTATTTTTATAATTCTCTTTTCATCTTTGACTTTTGAGAATTTATCTATAGTATTTCTCAGGGTAATTCTTTGGATTGATCTTGTTTGAAGTCCTTTGAGCTTCATGTGTCTTGGTGTCCATATCTATCTCATGACTTGGGAAGTTTTCAGACATTTTTATAAAAATAAACTTTCTGCTCCTTTCTCTGTCTCTTCTTCTTGGACTCCTATAATGCTTGATGGTGTCCTATAGGTACCATATGTTTTTTCACTCTTTTTTATTCCTTTTTAAAACTTTTGCTATTCTAAATGACTAATTTCAAATGACTTGTCTTCAAGTAAGCTGATGATTGATCTCTATTAAATTTTTCAGTGCTGTTATTGTATTTTTTGTCTCCAGGATTCCCGTTTGGTTATTTTTTTTAATTTTATTTTTGGTTTCTATTTCTTTATTAAGCTTCTCATTTGTTAAATATTACTTTCTTGATTTCATTTTTTTGTCTATCTGTGTTCTCTTGCATCTCACTGATCGTCTTTAAGATGATTGTTTTGCATTCTTTGTTAGACAATATGTAGATCTCCATTTCTTTGGTGTTCGTTAGCGGAACTTTATTGGTTTCTTTAGTGATATCATTTTTATCTGTGATCTGTGAAGCCTTCTATTGGTATCTGTGCATTTGAAGGAGCAAACACCTCTTCTAGTCTTACAGATTTGGTTTCAGTAGGTAAACATCTATTGGGTCTACGCTGATGGTATTGTCTCCAGGATTACAATTAAATGGGTTAGAGCTGGGACACATGGCTGCCGCTAGGACCAGAGCCAACAAGTCTGCTAACTGGGCACATGCCTACTTTCTCAAAATGGCCCTTCTTGGTCTTGGGCTGTACCAATGTTACAAAATCTCCTACCTGAATCCCAAAGCTCCCTCAAAGATAGTTTTTTTTTCCATGGATAGCTATCAAATTATTGTTGCTGAGGGGGAATATAAGTAGGGGGACTCTTATTCTAACATCTTATTGATGTCACCTCCCATTTTAAACATTTTGAGTATATAATTCAGCAGTCTTATCTGTATTCACATTGTTTTGTAACAGGTATCTAGAACTTTTTGATCTTGCAAAAATTAAACTATATCCAATTTAACAACAAATCATTTCTAACCCCCATCCCAACATTCTTTTAGTTATTAGGTTTCCCAGGAGACTTAGAATACAATTCTGATTTTATATGAGACAGGAAAGAATATTTATTGAAAATTACTATGTGCCAGGTACTTTTAAATATGTTTTCTTATTTAGTTCTTGTAAAAGTAGAGTGAAGCTGTACTTATTGTCCCCATTTTTTATATTTGGGAACTTTGGCTGTGTTGAGTAACCTTCTAAAGGCTACATAACAATTCATGAGGCAGATATTGATCCCAAACTGGACCTGTAGAAATGCAAAGTCTGTATTTTATCTTGTATAATATTTTGTCTCTAGTTTCATAAGATTTTGCTTATTACATAACATAGTGTGACAAATGGGTGAATGTCAGCCTATAGAAAAGTACTCGATAGATGAAGTGATATACCTAAGTGAGGATAGTGATTAATATCTTTGAGGAAACAGAGAGAACCTGATGATTTAATTATGAGTTTTATTACTTCAGTGAAATATATAGAGGTTTGTACTTTAAGTATTCAGCATTTTGGAGCTGGAAAACCCTCTGCTTCAGGGTCTGCTGCATTCTGGACCATTTCACATTCCAATCTCATGACTGACTGATGTGCATGACTATGACAAACGCTTGGCAGCCTCACTGGGCGGGGCCTGTGAGTGTGAGGACTCAGACTGTCATTAAACTAGGGCCCGGTGCCAGGGACTGAGTGCATGCTGAAGACACTGCTCCAAGCTCCACCACCCTATTGGCCAACGCACAAGTGCAAACTGTGCTTGTGAAATTATCATAAATTATTTTTTTAATGGAACATTTTAAATCAGACAAAGAAAATGCTTTCCCTCTGGAATGGAATCCCACCCTCTTGCAATCTGAGTTTGACTTGATAAATAATAGGGAAGGCTACTGAGGGAGATTACAAATTGTATCTCTCAAAGGCTTTTAAAAAGAAAATAACCATCTGTCCATGGTAAGTCCAAGGTAGAGTTGTGTCTATGAATCTGAAAAACCCATGGAGTATTTTACTAATAGGAACAAGACCTCGGCTTTTGTTCTGAGCTTTCCAATACCTCTTCTTGTGACTTAAGTAAGTACCTTAAATTCTGTCACCATATTCTGGTATCTCCAGAGAGTGGGCCCTTATGTTTATATGCTTCTGGCACCTAAATATCAAGAAACAACTTTAATTAACTTACAATGAGAGGTTGGACTAAAATGTGTTCTGTGAAAGCTAGCTCCATGGAAGGTAAGTAACTACTCTCTGATTAGAGGTGTCTTATGGTAAATTGGGGGACTGTGAGTAGACCACATTAAGCTTTTTAAAAAATTTTCTTTTTCTTTTTCTTTTTTTTAAATGTTTATATATTTTTCAGAGAGAGAGACACACACACAGAAAACGAGTAGGGGAGGGGAGAGCTGGAGAGAGACACAGAATCCGAAGCAGGTTCCAGGCTCTGAGCTGTTAGCACAGAGCCCGATGCAGGGCTCAAACTCATGAACTGTGAGATCATGACCTGAGCTGAAGTTGGACACTTAACTGACTGAGCCACCCAGGCGCCCTAAGCGTTTTTTTTAATTATTTTTTTAAATGATAGGACTTCTCAGAGACTTTAATGTACTAAGGAGTAGAGTGATTTTCCAAGAATTAACTGGCATTAAGTGTTTCCCAAATATATGTGACCATGAAACCTGTTTTGTGCAACATATCATAGATTTAGTGTTCTGTGAATCATTTTTAGATAATCACAGTTTTCAAATTTAATACTACAACTTGCAGCTTTGAAAATATAGCATGTCTGTGTTTTCTAAATATATCTGCTTATTTTAGTATTTATCAAGGGAAATATAAAAATTTATTCATTCATTAATATAATCAATAAGAATTTATTAGCACTCATTATGTACTAGGATAGTGCCAAGTGTTGAGAATATGTCAATGAATAAACAACAACAAAATTTCTGTCCTCATGAAGCCTATGTTTTAATGTAAGCCAATGTAGACATTAAACACATTTACATTTTGTAGGCTTAATGTAGACAATAAACAATTAGGTAATAACATGTAAATATGCTATGGAGAAAACTAAAGAGAATTCTGGGTGATTCTTATTAACTTATAAATAAGTTTAATAATAGAATTTAGTAGAAGTGAAACTGAATGATTTCTGAAGGTAAGTCAGAAAAGATCATTCTGCTTTCTTTGATTCTCTTGGGATGGCCACACTTGGATGGCTTCTCATAGAAAGATGTTGTACCTGTGTCACATGGTCTGGAAATTTCAAGCCAAAGGGAGAGGTCACATGTAGGTGCTCTGGTCAACAGTCCCACTTGCCCCTATTCTTTGAATCATTTTGACCCAAGTGCCCAACATCTCAGTGAAGATGCCTCCTATAACTTCAGTGCTCAGGCATGAGAGTTACTTCTGCCATTTGAGTCTTCCCAATTGAGGCTCTAGAAGAAGAAACAAATATTCCTACTGTACCTTCTCTATTCCTGACCTGCAGAATCCTTGATCATAATATGTTTGTTGTTCTAGGCCATAAAGAATGGCTTATAATTTAGCAGCGGTAGAATTTGTAACAAAGGCCATATCTCTTTTCTTTAAGGTCATATCTGAAAAAATGGCCATGATTTGCTTCAACAGAGTCTTTTTTGTCATTTCATATTTCAGAGTTTAGGTGGCAATTATGAGGTCAGACAACAACTAAGAAAAGCCTGGTTATCTTGTGCCTTCGTGATGATAACTGAAAGACTATACCTTGCTTTCGTGTCAACTATCAATGGCTTGGGGAAATCCCAAACTTCATTAAGTCAGTGCCGTGAATCTGTCTTTAAGGGACTCATCATAATGAACATCGGAAAGACTGATATATTAAAAAGATTGCCTACTTGTTAACTCATAGTGATTTATAATATAGCATGAACAAGATACTCATGTTGGCTGCTCTGCTTATCATCTCTGTTCAGATCTCTGTTCAGGAAGTCAGATTGTTCAGACACCATGAAATTAGAACAAGAGTTGTTTGATTGATTTGAATGGCTAATAAAATTAAGCTGTGATAAACTAATAATCCAATCCCATATGAGGCATGAACTGCTCACAGTACAAGAAATTCAATTTAATTGACCCGTTCCCTTATCTACACAGTATTAGGTAAGAACTATAAACTTTGTTTCCCTGTATATATTTTTTCTGTTCTATGCTGATTCCCAAATTTTGTGATATACAGACATTCTTTACAAAATCCCAATATCATTAATTGTATTATCATAACATCTTTCTTTATATCTAAAAGCCATTCGATTACTTTAAGGTAATTTAAAATGCGTATCGATTCCTAGTTTATACCATTGATTCGATATTCAAATTCTCAATACTCTGAATGCTAATTAACTTTACCTTCTTTATTGAGAAGGGTAGAATATCTATAATCACATGGGATTTTAAGATAAAGGCACATTTCTTAAATGTCCCGTAAAGACAACAAATTGGATAAAGTTTTCCAAAGAAACCTATGAAATGTTATATATATTTTTTGAAATGAGCATAAAAACAGGGAATTCATAGAACATACATGTGATCTATGATAACATTAGCCTTTATAATATGACTGATACTTTATTTGAATGAACACTTTGGAAATTATTCTTAATGGCTTTGATGACAGCTTATAGTATATTTCTCTTTCTACTGACCCCTACAACCAGTGTAATCAGCTTTTAAAAACTTTAGAACTTAGGGGCACTTGGGTATCTCAGTTATTTAACTGTCTGACTTCGGCTCGGGTCATGATTTCACCATTCGTGAATTCGAGCCCCACGTCAGGCTCTGCTGACAGCTCAGAGCCTGGAACCTGTTTCAGATTCTGTGTCTCCATTTCTCTCTGCCCCACTCATGCTCTGTCTCTCTCTCTCAAAAATAAATAAATGTAAAAAATAATTTTTAAAAAGACCTTAAATTCTTCTTTATCTAGAAGTGGAAATTTCCATTCCACTAAGATGTAAATCAACATAGTATGCAGTTATTTCATGTAAAAGGAAAATTCTTTAGGCCCTCAGTTCTAGTTCTGCATAGTTGTCAAAGTCATTGGTAGGAAAGCAGATGGTCTCTGTGAGACTTCAGAATCAATCAGCCTGCAATTATGACTATGTACACATTTATTTGTGAGCAGAGTCTTCGTCTTTGATAAATGAGCTATTGTCTCTTTTGCCTAATGTCCTATAAGAAGGAAAAATAAATGATATGACAATTAAAGAGAAAAGACAAACATTTATAGAGCCTATACAATCTCACACAATCATAAAGATTGTGAGGAGACAAATCTAGCAGATCATCCTGACCATCATTCCAAATATATTGCATTATTTTGTATTCAGTGTGCTTAATTGAACAATAATTATTCCCTCATTCCTTCACTTGGAGGCTCATTCCTTAGGATAAGAAGCTTTTTTATTAGGAAAAGATAGACTTCATTTTTTCAGTATGAATTTTATTGTTCTTAAAGTGTGGTATTTTGAATACAATGATATCGATATAACTGTACAAAATCAAGGTAGCTTTTAGGAAGTACATAAAGCCAGGTTCTAAGAATTCCATTCTCACCAAGCTTTCTTCATTGCTTTGACATTTGGTGAGGTTGGAATGATTTTAAGTCTAGCTACCTGTATACTGCACTTCTTTTTCACACACATTTTTCAGAGTTTCATTGATTTCATGTCAAGTGAGAGTCATCTAGTTAACTTGTATCTGGATCCATAGTGTTAATGTCTTTTCCAAGGAAGAATGGTTATTTGGCATGTGTATTCAGATTGGCACAGAAAAGAATTGTAGGAGAAAAAAGAAAATTATAGTCATAAAATAGATATTGGAGCTCAGGAAGCATGATGGGCATCAGGTACGTACTGTGAGGAAGCAAAACTTTCTGGAAGATGATTATTGAGGTCAGAAGACAGGAGGATCTAGGGGCAGATTTGTATTCTAAATTCAAAATAGTTTACAGTCGGAGGTTAGGCTGGAGACTGTAAACATTTGGAGGGCCCAAGTGGCTTGTTTTAATCCTATGATGCCTGTGTGGTACTGGAGTAAAGTCTATAAACTTAGAGGACTTTGTAGGGTCAAACTTCCTTAAGATAAAGCTGAAAAATACGTTGGTTTGCAAATTTTATTGTGAAAATTGGCAGAGGTATTTTTAACATTATGTTATGCTTCAAGAATTCCCCAAAAGAATTTCTAATAGATGGAAATAAATGCAGGACCATTTTTTGGTTGCCCCTCGGCTCCAGGTTTTTTCCTAAATTGGGAATATACTGTGCACATTCCCCCACACCCCCTTTCAGATAGCTTTGGTGATGCAACCTGCTCTCTTCCCTTCATGGTCACTCTATTATTTCCTTACTTCATTTATTAATTTTTAGCACATGTGCCTTGAAAACCTATTTTGGAACAGGTACTGGGGAAATAATGGATAAAACAGACATACCTTCTGTCCCTATGGAGCATAAAATTCTAGTAGGAGAAATAAGCATTAAATCTTGGGTTAATGTGACAAAATGTAACATATAAGAGTTAGATACATGGGTTTTTGTTATATTATATTTTGACTATATGGATAATAAGTTAATACTTATAAAGTACCTATTCTGTGCCAGGCACATGTAAAATTCTTTACATATGTTAACTTAATCCTTACAACATCTTATGATCCTATAAGATATGTAGTGTTATTATGTCCATTTCCAGGTGAAGAAATTAAGACTTAGAGAAATTAAATAGCTTTCCCAGGTGTGCACGGCATGCAACAAAGCAATTCAAAGACTTGAATTTAGAGAATGTATAATAACATTTCTTTGTTCTTTCTACTTTTTGAAATTTTTTTTTTTTTTTTTTAGTGCTCTCTACACCCAACATGGGGCTCAAACTCACAACCTTGAGATTAAGGTTCTCTCTATTCTTTTTATCCCCCCCTGCTTCCCAAGGACAAACTAATTAGAATTGGAACAAAGTTTAAGCTGTGGCTGGTTAGTACCTTGGATAGCTCCCAGGGCACAGTTCCCAGATGAAGTTCAAGTCCTCATTGGGTCTTTTATTCTTAGCATCTTAGCTCTCTGGTGGAGTTTGTCTTCCCCCTTTCCTCCTCTCATTGGGTCTCTGGACATTAAAGAGGCTCAGCCAGTTTCATTAAATAATTCATTCATCAATGCTTTTCAAAAATTATGTGGAAAATGCTATAGTGGAAAGTTGGAGGAAGTGTATATGGAGGCAAATATGCCAGTATATAGAGTTTGTGATAAAGATGCTTTCTCTTTCTCCTCCAGTATCCTTCTTTCCCCCACACAGCATCTTTAGAAAAGAAACACAGAGCTTTTTAGCTAGTAAGATATTCTACAGAGATTTAATGACCCCAGGAGCTCTGGCAGACTTGTAATAACACATTGTGAACAGTTAATCATGAGTTTAACCAACAAGGATTAAAACGTAGAAATTTAAAGTAATTTCACAACATGGGGTATAATTGGTTTCTTTTGTGCTTTGTTGCGTTTAGCCAAAGATATCATGCAATCATACATTTGCTCTAAGATACATTTTGCTTTTCTTCACAGAACTTCAGTGAATAATCTAGCTATATATATATATATATATATATATAAATATAAATATTAAATATTAAATATATGCATTATATATTTTTTCTATTTATAAACATACCTGCCTCTTAGATGCCCTTATGATTATTTATGAAAAAAGAAGCCAGCCGCCTTTCATTGCTTTACTCATGAGCAGGAATAATGAAGAAAAATATGCCTGGCCTATCTCCACCCTTTGCCCCCTGCCCAGGGGCAAAAACGCTGCCACTTTTACTTTTTTCGTGTGCACATAGTAGTTATTCTGCCTCAAAATTTCCTCTTAATTGTTTAGGTTCTGTACTAAGGTTTCCTTTGCAAACCCAGAAACAAGAAGGGTTAACAAAGACTATAACAAGGTAGCAATAATGTATGGACTTTGGAAGCTCTTTGCTTTAAGGCCACTGCTAAGCCAGATGTGTGCTGTCTGTCAGAGGCTTTGCCCTGTTCTATAATATATTGGCAAACTTTTATATCTGTTTTTTTTTATTATATTCTGGAAAGAATCCCATGAAATAACTTTGAAATGAGAAAAAGAGGACAAAAACAGATCAAGAATCTAATGAGACTAATTTTAAGGGAAAAAAAATAAAGTGAAAATACCACATACTTTGAGTAGTCTAAAATATCTTGATTTTAGTTTGGGATTTTACTACGATTGAGAAATAGTTCTAATAAAACCAATCTGATCTACTTCATTTGATCCTAGTAAGAGAGAGAATTATCGACCTGATGTATTAACTGATGGTCACAGAATATAATATGTTTTATGCAAAGCAGGTGAAGGAAGTATTCTGACTTTCTAATTCACTAATTTGCTTTATATATAATAAAACTAAATTATCTTTTTTTAAACATGAATTACAGTATTATGAGTTAAATAATGAGGCAAAAACAATAACCAAATAAAAATCAGTGCTAAATATTTGAGTGTCTGTGGTGATTGAATTAAATGATTATTAATAATGCTCAGAGTTTCAAATAATGTACCACCTGCTATAAAACTTATAAATTCAGGCTAAAGTGGATCTTTCTAAATTATAGAAAAAAAAGAATAATATATTACATTTATATTAATGTGAGCAAAGTTAAAAGCATATTATTAATTAAAAGATGATTTTCTATAATAAATACTATGGATAATTCATAGTCAATTGTTATTAAATATATGTACCTTTCTAACATTCCTGAGTGCCAGATGATCTTTTAAATAGTGGAGTATTTATACCATGAATTTGGTTTAGCATACTTATCCCTGTAAATTGTACAAAGGTATTTGTATCTATAACTAAATTATAAAGAAAGCCTAAATTAATTTATAAAAGTCAACAAAACACATCTCCATGTTATTATAGTTTAAGATTATTGCTGAAAATACTCATTACTACTAATCAACAATTATTATGTAGAAGAAAGATGGCATTGGCCATATCTATTTTATTTTTTTTTTATATTTTATTTAAGTTTATTTATTTATTCTGAGAGGAAGAGAAAGAGAGTGCAAGTAGGGGAGGGGCAGAGAGAGAGTATGAGAGAAAGAATCCCAAGCAGTCTTCTCACTGTCATTGCAGAGCCCAGTGTGGGGCTCGAACTCAGAAACCACGAGATCATGACCTGAGCCAAAATCAGGAGTCAGATGCTTAACCAGCTAAGCCACCCAGGCACTCCAGCCTTATCTTTTTTAAATTAGCACAGAAGTTGATTTGCTCACTCAATTGGATTCAGCATGAGCAGTGTTTTTTGTCAGTCTGATGTAAGAGTTTTCTTCACTACAAAATAACAGTTTTAAAATTAGTCTTCTGTCTAATTGCTTATCAGATGTTATGAAATATTATTTATGTTCTGTGATAATAACTTTGACAAGCCTCAAAGCATTCATATACTTTAGAAGGATAACCATTTAAAAAAACTGACATATTCTCATTTCGAAAGATGTAAGCAATTCATCAAAGTACAGAAAGGGGCAATACACTCAAACTTTCAGATATAATATATAATTAATAGGACATCCTCTTACATATTTCTTTATGTGTATAAACTAATATTTTACATGGATGGTGTATCAACTAACATTGCTTTCAACTGCAAAACTGAAAACTAAATCAATAGTGGTTTAGGTGAATAAATGTTACCTTTTTCCCACATAACAAGAAATTATAAATGATATAGAAACTAAGTGATGAAATAAAAACTCTTTACATCTTTTAACTGTGTTATTATTAGTACCTGCCTTCCCCCTCCCCCCCCTTTTTTTTTTTTTTTGGTCTCGTGGTAAAATGGCTACTTTATATCCAGGCATCTGTCTATCTGTCTGTCTATCTATTTATCTGTCAATCAATCATCTATCTATCTATCTATCTACCTACCTATCTATCTAAGTTTATTTATTTATTTTGAGAAAGACGGAGACAGCATGAGTCGGAGAGGAACAGAGAAAGAGGGAAGAACCCAACCAGGTTTCGTGCTGCCACGGCAGAGCCTAACACACAGCTCAAACCCATGAAAGGGTGAGATCATGACCTGAACCAAAACCAAGAGTTGAACGCTTAATCAACCAGGCATCTATATTTGAGACATGAACAAAAGGGAAGTACTAGTCAGAGAAGTGCTTCTCCTGTATTGCGAAGGGAACAAAAAATTTTTCTGGGTAGTTCTCAACTGCAGTAGATTTCTGCTTATAGCTCATAGGCTGTAACTATACTACAGTTCCACTTCTTATTGGAAATGGGGCTGAAAAAGTGAGGAATTACTTTTGCAGCCTGTATAAGAGAAAGTGGTAAAGTAGATATATTTTTTTATAAAATATGCATAAAATACAATCATTTAATTTTTATATTTTAAAGTAAAGTATTTTATATTAAAGTTTACAGAAGAAGACCTGAAATAAAATTTAAGGAAATACTGAACTTCTTATAAATATTTTCCCACTAAAATATATTAATGCTTTAAAAATATTTGTAAGGTTAGAAAAAGTTAATGAAAACTTCTAACAATTTTAAATCACGTTTTTAAGAACACCTTATTTATATTTTTACTGAGCTAATTAACTCATGATATAAAAGAAAATTGGCATAAGTTTATGTCCTTCGTAGCTTGATTTTTACATTTTTATTGACAGTTTAACATTGTCAAGACACCAAACATTTGCATTCTCATATAACTGTAATTCCCATAATTGTTTATATGCACATTCAAACTGATTAGTGATTTATCTTGTCATTTTATGACAGCTTTTCCCTCACATTTATTTGTCTTTAAATTATAATTAACTTGATCATTTGATAGAACATATTTAAAAGACATGTTCTCAGATGATGAATTCTCCAATTTTGAGAATATCTATTTGTTTATGAAGAATGGCCATAGTGACCGATTATAATATCTTTCGGCTTTCAGCATTATACGGTACGATGGAGAACTTTAGGCACACCTGTCTATTATATTTTTCCCTATTTACGTGAATTGCTGTTTCTGCTTGGGTTCTTGGAATAAAGTAATTGCCTTTGAGTTATTAACAGAATATAAGATCCAACTTATGTTATTAATATGATATTTCTTTTCAAATCACTTTAATTTCATTTAATCTCCCCTAACAAATCTGTAAAATAAATATTATCACCATCTTTTGCAAGATAAAACCAAAGTTTAGATAATGTAAGTGATTTTTCCAGGTCTTAGATGTACTATTAAACTAAAATCGACCTAAAAAACTTCCTCTAAATTCAGTGCTCTTTCCATTAAATGGCTTTGTAAGAGCATTACAAAATAAATTATCTGCAGTTGGCATCTCTTGTACCTTTCTGGTAGCCTTAAAACCATTACAGGCATACCTCAGAGATATTGCAGGTTTAGTTCCAGACCACTGCAATGTAGCAAATATCACAGTAAAGAGAGTAAAATAAAATGTTGGTTTCCCAGTGTGTATAAAAGTATGTTTATACTATACCGTAGTCTATTATGTGTACGATAGCATTATGTTTAAAAGCACAATGTGCTTACTTTAATTAAAAAATATTTTATTGCAAGAAAGTACCAACCATTATCTGAACTTTCTGCATAATTTTTTTGCTGGTGGAAGGTCTTGCTTCACTGATGATGGGCTGACTAATCAGGGTGGTAGTTGCTGAAGGTGGGGGTGATGAGACAGCAATGAAGTTTGCTGTATCAGTTAATTTTTCCTTTCCTTTGACTCTTTTCTACAGCAAGTGATGCTGTTTGATATTAGTTTACTCACAGAAGGACTTCTTTCAAAATTGGAGTCAGTCTTCTCAAACCCTGGTACTGATTTATCAATTAAGTTTATATAATATTCTAAATCTTTTGTTGTTATGTCAACACACTTCACAACATCTTCATCAGGAGTAGACTTAATCTCAAGAGACCACTGATCAGCATAACAGATATAATAACAATGAAAAAGTTAGAAATATTGTGAAAACTACCAAAATGTTGACACAGAGACATAAAGTGAGAAAAGGCTGTTGGAGAAATGACACAGGATTACCAAAAATCTTCGATTTGTAAAAAAAATACAGTACTTGCAATGTACAATAAAGCACAGTAAAACGAGGTATGTCTGTATATGTTAAAAAATCGCTCATCACTTAAACTATATGTATCATGTAGATTTATTTATTTTTAAAATATTTTTTTAATGTTTATTTTCGAGAGAGAGAGCGCGCGCATGCGCGCGTGTGTCAGAGGGGGAGGAGCAGAGAAAAGGCCCACAGAATCCAAAGCAGGCTCCAGGCTCTGAGCCGGCAGCACAGAGCCCAGTGGGGGGCTTGAACTCACAACCCCCCCGAAGATCATGACCAGAGCCAAAGTCAGATGCTTCACCGACCTAGCCACCCAGATGCCCCAATATCACGTAGATTTAATATGGATCTCCCATGAAAAAAACCTCTTTCAGACAAATGAAAAAGACAGAAAGATAAAGTCTTTTTTATATTTTGTTAGTTTGGACAAATGGATCACTCATGACAAATATTTTTTAGCTTGAAGGTTGAATAACTTTGTTTTTTTTTTCTTTCTCACTCTTACATTTAAGTAGGAAAAGTAGGAGGGTGAAAGAGGATACAGTTAAGAAACTAACAATAATTGAGCTAAAAAACATGCCATTGGAATCTTGATAGGGACTGCATTAATCGACAGGTGACTTTGAGTAGTATGAACATTTTAATAATATTAATTATTTCATTTCGTGAACAAAAGATATCTTTGCATTTATTTGTGTCTTCCTTGATTTCTTTCATGAACATCTTACAGTTTTCAATGAAATTTCAAGATCTTTCACCTCCTTGGTTAAAGTTATTCCTAAGTATGTTATCGTTTTTAATACTATTGTAAATAGAATTCTTTTCAAAATGAAAAGAAAAAAATCTTTCCTTTTTTCTCCTTCTCTTCTCTTCTCTTCTTCTCTTCCCTTCCCTTCCCTTCCCTTCCCTTCCCTTCCCTTCTCTTCTCTTCTTTCTTTTCTTTCTCCTTTCCTTTCCTTTCCTTTTTTTAAGTAGGCTCCATACACAACTTGAGACTTGAACTCATGACCCTTAGATCAAGAGGCTCATGCTCTACCAACTGAGTCAGCCAGGTACCCATAGGATTGTTTTCTTTATTTCTTCCTAAGATACTTCTTTGTTAGTGTGTAGAAAGACAACTGATTTTTTCATATACTGATTTTGTATCTGCAGTTTTTCTGAATTTATGGAATAGTTCTGTTTTTTTGGTACAAAAAAATGAAACAAAACAAAACAGGAGATAGAAGAGAAGGACAGATGCACAAAGGGAAAAGACTTTATTCTGGCTAATTCTCTGTCACTCTACCCTTTCACTTCAGTCAAACAGATGGTGGCTACAGAAGGTGGTATAACTTTTGAGTTTATCCTTGTATTACCTTTAGTGTTGCCCTAGCTAAATTTACATCCTACCATTTTAGGCCAAAAGAAAAGTTGGTGACTTAATTGTGCTATTTTTGTACAATATAGTTGTTATAATGGAGTGTCCCTACCTAGAAAGTCCTACTCATCTTCCATATCTATATCATGTACTGGGCTAGGAATGAAGACTGGTACAACCTTACTAGATGGTAATTTTATAATATGTTCTAAAGTTTGCTATGAGTCTAGATATTTAGATTTTATTACTGGACCTTCATAATAGAAAAATCACACTTGTAGATATTTAACATAGAGAAATGATAGTCCTCATAACATTTTTTAAATTGAGATATAATTGACATACTATGTTAGTTTTAGGTATACAACATAGTCATTTGATGTATGTAAAAACTGCAAAATGTTCATTACAGTAAATCTAACTAATATCCATTATCACACTAGTTACATTTTTTTCTTGTAAGGAGAACTTTTAAACTCTGTTTTTCTTATGAGAAGGGCTCTAGCAATTTTCTAATGTGCAATACAGTATTACTGACTATAGTTACCATGCTGTACATTATATCCTCAAGACTTATTTATTTTATAACTAGAAGTTTATACCTTTTGACCACATTGACTCGTTTTGCCACTTCCACCCTTTGCCTCAGCCACTGATAACCACCAATCTGTTACCCGTACCTATGAGTTTTTGTTTTGTTTAGATTCCCCATATGAGATAATACAGTATTTGTCACCCTCTATCTCACTTATTTTACTTAGCATACTGCCCTCAATGTCCATTCATGTTGTTGCAAATAGAACATTCTTTATATAGTGAAATTTAGAAAATAATATAAATATCTTAGAACAAAAGATTGAATGTTATGAATATTATATACTCAATAAATAATTATAGAAAAATACAATGCACATAAAAGATTAAAATATAAAATAACTAAATTTATTTTAGTGATAATTACAAGGTAAAAATATGTTATAAGAGCTCTGTCAAGCTTCAGGACTCTTCTTTCGTGAAACTTCTCTTGAAACTAAAAGACAAAGGAAGAAGATGAGACAGAGTAAACATAGTTTGAATTAGAGCTCAGACAGATCAGCATTTGGTATTGAAGCCCAGTGAATTTTAATTCACTACTTTAAATTGCCAGGCACTTATAAACATAGATAAGTAAAGAGGTTCATTTTACCCATTTCAGTTCTTCTGTAATACCTTTAATAGATAATATTAGTTTATATTCTTTTGTAGCACAAGATAAAAATTAACATGACTTCCACTCCCACCCAATAAAGTAGGTCATATTCTCCCTCGGCGTCTACTTGTTGTTGTTTCTGATTTATTAGACCCGATAATTTATGGCACCAACTAAGGAATTGATCGATTTGGCGTTACTTTAGTCGCTCCTTGCTTTCCAGTTATTTGCTATCATTTTGTAGCCATGGAATCTAAAGCCGGCCAAGCAAACTGCCTCGTAACCTAGTCACTTTTGTTCCTGGGCTCAATCCAGTCCCACACATGGATGAAAACAAATCTCATTTGAATTCTCAACCAGGGGGAAATGCCTTTTCGGTGTGATCCAGAAGAGATCTAAATAGCAAAACTGTGTTATGAGTAAGGTTTGCTAATATCCAAAGAGTTTGGCAGGATTTCACCTCTCGGGACCCCATGAGGGTGCTTGTGAGTGTAAAGTAGGATCTTGTGCAAGACTCTAAGGTTTATTAGTCATATTTACTTACCTTACAAAACCAAAATTATATCTCTCAATTGTTTTGAAGACAGCTGCAGCTAACATATCTGTTCCTCTGGGTACTCTCAGACTTGAGTTATATTTTCTCAATTCTTTGGAATTGTTGAGACCCTGGCTACCACATTGCTATACTGTAGCAAACAGATTATTCAGAGCATATTATTATTATGATTCACTACAGACAGGGAGCTTCAGATTTAGGAAATTTCCAGTGTCGTATGGATTGGAAAACCTGGAAACACTGACATAAACATTTCTGATTTTACGGGGAAGGCAACTTAGAATGGAGAGTTGGATTTAAGTTATGGATTCATTTTTGACTCAAAAAGTTGATTCTTAGAGAAGAACAGAACAGATGGGATCTAAGACTATAAAAAGGGGGACCCTACCCACATCTGGATTCAGAGACTTCAGTTTCCTCATACCCTAGCACTCAAATATCACTTCGATAGTTCATACATGTGTCAGGGATGTCCTATACTTATAGCATAAAAATTGCAAATTGTAAAGTAACAAATCCCACTTCCTTCCTTTTATGTCATTGTACTATTTATTTTTTTTAAGGTTGAATTTGTTAGTTTAGGCCAGAGGTCTTCAAACTCTTTTTGTAAAGAACCAGGTAGTAAATATTTTAGGCTTTTTGGGACACACAATCTCTGTTGCAACTTTGCAAGTCCATTCAACTTTGCGATGGCAACTTGAATGAAGTCAAATATAATATTTAAGATGAATCTTTCTAATTTACTCTAATACCCAAATACCATAAATGCATAGATTAGGATGAATAATGTAAACATAGGACTTGTTTTAGGAAGACCTAATATTGCTAGACTAATTCAGCCAACAATCAATAAAACCACCTAAACAAGACCTGTTGAATTTCCTCTTAGTAAGAATATAATATTATCTATATTTATATTTATTTAAATACTGTACTTAATAGTATTTATCACACTATGGTCACATTTTTCTCTAGTTCTCATCTCTTCTTCTTTCTCTTATTTTCTTCTATTAATACATTGTAGATGTTTGATACACAGATAACTTGAACTCTGTAATGGAAATTGTGGTCTGTGGTCTGTCAAGTAAATATTATGCAAATTTAGTGAGTAAATTCTATCAAAAGAACATGTTCTCAATAACATAAGCTTAAATTCTGACTTTATTACGGATTTGTAGTTGTTTTTATTTCTGGAAAACATATGTTACACTCATTAATTTTGTTCATTACCATGCAGAACTTCAGGGATTCTTGTTATCATATGCCCAAAATAGCTTCAAACTTTCTAGCCTCCTTCCTTCCTTCCTTCCTTCCTTCCTTCTTTCCTTCCTTCCTTCCTTCCTTCCTTCTCTCAAAGAATTCATAACTACAGTCATGTGACAGTTGAAAGATCTAGGGTTAATGTGCCAGTAACCTCTTAGGAATTTCTGATGAGATCAGAGCCCTTTGTAAAAGTTGCTGGATTGATCTTGAGTTTAACTTATAATCCCTTGGTAAGGAGATGAGAAGACATCATTAGGAATAGAGAAATTTCCAGGCATTCTCCTTCCATTTCTGATCTTTGAGAAATCTTAGCATGTCTTCCACCCTCTTCCAAGACTCACGTGTCATTTATCTGACTTCTGTTATAAAGAGCACTGCTCCCCCAGATTCTTGATCTTGTTCTTTGATTCCTGCAAGGATTCTCCTAAATTCTGACCTTCAGATTCAGCCTACGGCTCAGTAACCTTATTCCTGACTGCACACTTTAATGACTTGACATTTTTGACTATAAACCAGGTATTCTAAATGGATTATCTGTTTCAATGCTCATTAAAGAGGGTATTTTCATATATAACACAAACCCATGGTTATATGTAGATTTTTTAAATAATGCCCCAATTTCCTCAAATCTTATAAGTAGTAAAAACAATTAGTATCACTGATTCTTCTTCTGGAATTGCCAGAAACTTTAAGATAATGAGTAATAAAACTATTATACAAGGTGTTATATAGGGATAGATTCGAATTCTTGCTAATTTATTTTAAAATAAAATATAGCATATTTTGACAACCTTGTTTACTGAGAGTTACTGAGAGCTTTCTAAGAGAGCTCTATATTCTCATAATAAGTGGAATGAACCAAGATATGTTTGAACTTCTTCCCATGTAAGGTGAAATCCTTGTAGCAGTGTGCAAATCAGAACCTTTAAGGAAAAAGGTAAAAAAGAGGTGAGTTAATTATTCTTGTATCATCTGGGTATTATCAGAAGAAAGAAATTTTCTCAAATTGAATGGGGTAGGCAGGTTTCATATAATCACCTAAGGAGAGGGGTCCACTTTTCCAGCATTGATCAACTTTGAAACATGGGCTAGATGAGACTAAACCAACTGGAAAGCTGAAGAGGGGCATTAAAAAGGAGAAACTTAGAAAAAGTGTTCATAGTCCTTACCTGAAAGCAAAATTTAAAACCAAAATGCTAATACTTGTAACAATTTTAATTCCCTGTTTCAATGGGTGAAAAGAACATGTACTTTTAGCTTCTGAGATGTGGTTTGTAAATTCTGTGATTTCTTTTTATGAGCTGTTTACCCATTTCCCTCTTATTCTTAGGGTAATTATTAAGACTATATTATATTGATTTACTTTGCTGGATTCCAGTGATGAGCAAAAGATGCCCCAGGCTTTGCATTTGTCCTTAACTGATAAACAATAACTTTTAGGAGTATCAGTGAACTATCTTCACCATTGCAGTTATAGTTGTCTTACATTAGTGTAAAATCTGGAATGAAATCAATACTATGAAAAGGATTTTTAGAGGTTTTAAATTTTTTCTATATGAATACGTTTCAGAAACCAACTCATTTTTTAAATTCTCATATCATGACTGTAAATTATAGCTACCAAAATGGTTTCTGGCAATGAGGCACCTGGTTGGCTCAGTCAGTTGAGCATTCAACTTCAGCTCAGGTCATGATCTCAGAGTTCATAGGTTTGAGCCTCACTGGCTTTGTGTTGACAATGTGGAGCCTACTCTGGATTCTGTCTTCCTGTCTCTCTACCCCTCCTCTACTCATGCTCTCTCTCTCTCTCAAAAATAAATAAACATTAAAAATTTTAATGGTTTAAGAGCAATAGATAGCTGCTAATATTGGCAACTTTGTCTTATGAATAATATCTTCACTTCTGTTAATTTATTTCTGTTTTATAAATAACAACATGGATAATTATAGTGAATTTATTGACCAATATGTATTTAGTCCCAGAAAGCACATAAAACAAATATGATGGAAATCATCCCAAATTTTCATTTTTGCATCTTTATGGGTGACAGATTAAGCTCATTATTCATTTATCATTTTTTTTATTTTGCTTTTTAATTTGTCTCTTACTAACACAAGTATTCTAAACAAAGTATTCCAAAGTATTCTAAGCAAGTACTCAAAATAAAATAAAACACACAAAACAAACCAGAAACCATGTTAGTCTGAATGTATTTGCCTTTATGAATCTGTGCAGAATTCTGGTCATTTTTTCATGTTATAAAAAATTTTAGTAGTTTCAGTTTTACAGAAAAATTGAGCTCAAAGCAGAGATTCCTATGTATCCCCTCCCTCTCATCCCCCAATTTTCTCTGTTATTAACATCTTGCAGTAGTGTGGGATATTTGTGACAATTGGTGAGCTGATTGCCATTATTATTAACTAAAGTCTATAGTTTATGTTAGGATTCACTCTTTGTGTTGTATATTCTATGGGTTTTGATACATGTATAATGACATATATCCACTATTGCAGTATGATACCGAATATTTGTATTGCCCTAAAAAAATCTCTTGTGCTTAGTCTATTCATCCCTTCTTTCCTACCTCTGCTCATAACCCCAGGGAGCACTAGTCTTTTTACTATCTCCATAGTTTTGCCTTTTCCAGAATATTATATAATTGGAGTCATTCAGCATGTAGCTCTTTTAGATTGGCTTTTTTCATTTAAATCTACAGTTAAGAGTCCTCCATATTTTTTAATGGCTTGACAGCTTATTTATTTTATACTGCATAATATTCCATTGTCTAGATGTCCTATAGTTGGTTACTGAAGGGCATCTTGGTTCCTTTCAAGTTTGGATAATTATGAATAAAGCTGCTATAAAAATTCTTGTGCAGACGTTTGTGTGGTAGTTTTCAATTCCTTTGGGTAGATACCAAAAGCACAGCTGATGGATTGTAAGAGTATGCTTAGTTTTGGAAGAAACTGCCAAATTGTCTTCCAAAGCGGCTGTACCATTTGCATTCCTACCAGCAATGATAGCAGTTCCTATTTTTCCATAACCTCATCAGCATTTGATGTTGTCACTGTCTGGATCTTAGGCATTGATTTTAATTTTCAATTCCTTAATAACATATGATGTTGAACATATTTTCATATGCTTTTTTGTTATGTGTATACCTTTTATAGTGAGTAGCTTCTCCAGCTCTTTTATTGACTTCTAATTTTCTTTTTTATTATTGAGCCTTAAGAGCTCTCTGTGTGTCTTGCATAGCAGTTACTCATCAGATATATTTTACAAAGATTTCTCTCAGTCTGTGACTTGCCTTTTCATTCTCTTAACGGTATCTTTCACAAAGATTTTTTTTACCCTTAATGAGGTCCAATTTATCAATTACTTTCTTTTATAGATCATACTTCTGGTCTTCACTTTTTGAATGCTTAATTACTTTGAGGACTTTTTATTTTATTTTATTTTATTTTATTTTGAGGAGGGTAGGGGTAGAGAGAGGAAAAGAGAAAATCCCAGGCAGGCTCCACACCTAGTTACAAAGCCTGATGTGGGGCTCGATCCCACAATGTGTGAGATCATGACCTGAGCTGAAACCCAGAGTCCTGCACTTAACCAACTGAGCCACCCCATACGCCCCTTGGATAACTTATTTTAAACATTTACCAAGCATTTCAGGCGGTACTGCTTTTTGTTTTTCCTTGCCTCTTCTGTTTTATGCTTCTGAAATTTCACTGTTTCTAAGAATTAATTTTAAGTAGAAGGAAGGCATAAAATTATTCCATTTTATTATCTATTACTAAATTGGCAAATGTAGGGGAAGACAGTTGAAGCTGGAAGAAGTTTTCTGATATCCTAGAGTGCCATTTTAGTCTTGGCACTCACCCTTCAATAAAGCAGATACTGATGGGCTGATTGGATGGTATATATATTTTATGATCCTGTGTGATACGAATCTGATTCGGGATTCCAGGCATATACTCAGCACCTCTAGGTCACTGTTTTTTAATGTGTGTCCTTGAATTCTAGTTATTTTTATACATGTGGCCGTGAAATGTGTTGACTCTGGCAAACCAAGTCCGCGGGCTCATTGGGCTGCCAGCCTTGATGCTCTTTATCAGCACCTCAGCTCCTTGTGTTCCATCCCTGCGTGAGCCTGCCACAACCTTCTGTGGAACACATGAGTCGCTTATTCAAGTATGATAAGGTCATAAGGCAGCATTATAAATGTGGTACTTAGAGACTTCTAAAATAGAATAATGGATTGGCAAGCAAACAGTCTAAACTTCAGGAAAATCTTTTCAGATATTTTTCAGATAAAGGAGTTTTGAGGGAAGAGAATGTTAGTTACTCAGCCATTGGCATGTGTGACTCCAGTCTGGAAGAAAAAATCCACTGAGGATGAACTTTTCTCAACTGGCCCGGGGATAACCCAGAGGACCTGGGATGTTTCTATCTTATCTCTTTGAATGTTGCCTAATTATTATTTGAGAGCAAAGATTTGCTTACTGTATGAATTTTTATACTTTTCTGAGTGACTGTTAGTTTTTAAGAAATTAAATAATTCTTTAAACAGTATGAAGTTAATGAAAAATGTCTGAGTTGTACCCACTGAGTAAATTCTTAGAGACCCCCAGAACAATTATAGAAACTGGGAAGTTTGCCTCTATGATTTTATTTCTGGGTTAAATTATCCATGGTAAGCAAAGATCTGCTTTTAATGAACTGTATTTAAATATGTGGCTTGATAATAATGAAATGAATAAGAGGATAAGTCTAGGACAATGTCGTGCACACAGTTGGCATTCTTTAAATTATATTTGCTAAGTTTTCACAAATGTAATTGATGCAAAAAAGTAAGTTCACTAAATATTATTGAACAGTGGGAAGACGTCCTATTGATTTTTCAATCCACCATACGGATTTCTTATTCCATTTCAGAGATTTTAATGATAGTGAGATGGTGATGGCATTAATATTCACTGATTATCATTATAAAGTTAAAATATTTGATGCTTTAAAAAGACTTCAAAGTCAGATAAAAATCTGTTTTCCTTAGAGTTATTTAGAAAAATTGTATGCTTTAATTATGTTTTGCAAAAATGATATTGTACCCTTTCTGTCACTTTGTGTATGTGGCTCACGAGCTTCTATATAGACTAGAAGAAACTATCACATAGGAAACATTTCTTTGTGGGGCTTGACAAAAATATTTTAATCCATAGCATGGAACTTTCAGTGCTTAAAACGTGCAGTCATTTTTTTGGAGTAGATAAAAATTACAGACACAATTTTGGAACTTAAGCTTCTAGTATAACTTCTCTTTTCAGTAAAGAGACTCAGAGAGGCCAGGTGATTTGCGCAGGGTCTCACTGTGGCTGCCCTAGCCAACAGTCTGACCTCAGTTTCTTTATTCACATCTTAGCGTGCTTTAAACAAAGCCACATGCATCACATCTTTAATATAGCACTCACACTCACTGATTAGGAGTAGGAACATGGGCATTCACTCTTCTTGGTTCAGTATTTATACATAAACGTAGAGTACCAGTGGAAAAGAATATGAATGAGAAAACATTCCTTATAAGCTCTTTTAGTGATTGATTTTGATGTTTGGGTACAAAAATATTATAAATTAGGAAATGTTGTAAATAGCAAAAATGTATGACGAATGTGCTTCTGCTATTACTTCCATTCTCTTTTCTCCTAAGTTTTGGTTGCCACTTTGTAGCAGTGAAGAAACTGCACCCTAGAGTCAAATGACCTGTGTCTAAAATTTGACTTTTCTCTCCTTTGTGTTGATGTTGGGAAAGTTATTTAACTGCTATGTAGATTATAGTAGTACCTCCTTCATAAGGTAGGTAGTTGGAATAATTCACAAATGACACCTACACATTTGATTAATGCTGATGGTGATGTTGTTGACGCGGATGGTAATAACAAAGACATACACACTTCTGGTTTCCCATTCATCCCACTGATGACTTGTTTTCAGTTCCTTTGGCTGATACCTAATCAGCCTGGCCTCTTAACCTTGTTGCTTCTCAGAGATCACATTCTCTCCCTGCATTCCCTTCTCTGGTGAGCTCATTTAATCCCATGACTTTTAGTACTGGCCAAGGTTCTCCAGAGAAATGGAACCAACACAGTTGAGGAGATTACATATTATATGAAGAGATTAATTATAGGAATTTGCTCATGTAGTATGGAAGCCAAGAAGTCACATTATATAATGTCTACAAACTGGAGAGGCAGGAAAGCTGGTGTTGTGATTCAGTTCAAGTCCGAAGGTCTGAGAACCAGGGAAGCTGATGGTGTAACTCCCATTCCAAACTTGAAGGCCTGAGAAATGGAGTTGGGGGAGGGGAACAGTGATGTAAATCTTGGAATGATTCTTTTTCCCTAGTTTTCTTTTAATCTGCATATGAAATCCATCAACAAATCCTGTCAGAATTTATTCAGAATGTATTCAGAAAGTGACTGCTCTCACCCCTTCTACTGCTACCACCATTTCTCCCCCAGATCATGGAGGCAGGCTCCTCACTGGCTTTCATTATTGTTTCCCTTCAGTCTCTTCTCCACTTATCAGTCAGAGTGATCCTTTACAAGTTTAACACAAGGGCCGCATCATGTAATGCCCCTGCTCAGAATTCTCCATTTTCCTGATTCACTCAAAGTAAGCCCAGAATTTTCTCAAGGTCCAAAAGGCCACCTCCAGGTATCTCTTTGCTCCAATATTTGCTACCACTGCCTCTGATGACTCTGCTGTAGCCACACTCCTTGCCTTAGAGTTACTCAAACCCTCCAGACAAACTCCAGTCCTACATGGTCGTTTCTCTGCTTGGAACCATCTCCCCCAAGTGGACTCGACCGTCTCACCTTTCTGAAGAATCACTTTTTCAGTGAAGTCTTTAACGAATGAATGGATGAATGATGTTCACTTTCATAAGATAGTTACATCTATTAAAAGAGTATAAAATCAATTTTCTTGCAGTAGACAATCAGAAAGGTTCAGAGTAACTGATACCTCATCAAACACTTAAAAATTTGAGTGGTGGGATCAATAGTGTTTATGAGTTGT
This sequence comes from Paguma larvata, assembly GCA_030068075.1. Taxonomy (NCBI): domain Eukaryota; kingdom Metazoa; phylum Chordata; class Mammalia; order Carnivora; family Viverridae; genus Paguma; species Paguma larvata. The sequence goes on from CM057829.1 coordinate 71,845,254, forward strand.
TCGGCATTTATACCATCACCCCGTATTTTTTTTATTTCTATCAGAAAATAAATTTCTTCAGAAATTTAAATGAAAGCAGATGCTCAACTGTCAACTGTCAAAACCCAGGGAAATTATGTTCTCTATCAGCAGCTATAAAGTATTTGGTTCCATGTGATCAATAGTATTTATTTTATGTTTCAGTTTGAAAGCAATATTCAGGAAGGTCTCTATCATTTTAACTCTGTATGTCATGACTTCTATGTCATGTAAATAAAGTTAATAATTTTGGTAAAAGGCAAGCATCAAACTAAGCATGAGTCACCTAATAGCGTTTAAGAGTCTATGTTCCAAGAGAACACATACTCCAAAATGCAGTGGATAAAATACCTGTTCTTCATATATAATAGAAGTGGTCTCCACATGTTGTTTCAGAATAAAAAAATAGGGCTACTACTTGAGAACAGGGAAGACCTTCAGGATGTTTCTCTGAATACAATAGTAATAAACAATTTTGGTTTTATGTATATTTTGCATTCAAAGTAAATCTATTCTTTAAGCATTTTTATTGTGAATGACGATGTTGGATAAATCTTCAAACTGTTAGGAAAGGTTGAAAGAAAAACTGTTGTAGCAATATTTAGCAGTGTTATTGCATATTAATTGATAATTCAAATGCTATTTTGTTCATATACCTTTAATTTTTGTCTTTTTGACTTTTGTCTTTATACCTCAGCCACATGTTTTAGGAAAAGTACAAAGGCATGCATTATTTTGTCAAAATAAAAAGTATTTAAGAAGAATAGTTCATTCCGTTAAAGAAAATAATGTTTTTTCTTTATAGTCTAACTATTTGTTTTATTTTGGGAATAAAGCACCTTGGAGGTCATCCTAATTCTAGGTAATGAGGATAAGGAGGTCTATAAGAATAAAGAACGAGACAGAAGTTTACTTATCTAGTAGGACATGAAGAGATTAGTCCTCAGTATAGAGTAAGAACCCCAAATATTCCATCAGGGTGGCAGATGACAGGGCCTTGGGGTTTCGGACTGGCTCTGTTCAAGTAATACCAGGAGCATTCCCAAATTGATCCTAGCAAAATGAACTGGGAGAGGGCTGACACAGAAGTCTGGTGAGGATGAGGAGGGTCTGGAGAATATGGTAAGCATCTCCCTCACAAAACAACTTAGAATCTGGAATTACTTAAAAGACACAAAACCTCAAATCCATAATCAACTAATTTCTCTTCTTACCTATAAAATTTGTACATGATTAGCAGGTTTTTATTTTAATTTTTAATAGCCTTAATTCTATAAGAATACTTTTTCACTATCAGAAAATAGTCAAATGAAGAGAAAGGAAATAGAACTTTCCTTTATCAGTGTTAAAATTTTGTTGCAAATAATTTCAGTTCTTTTCTTTGCATATATATTTATATCCCCAACCTTTTAACAGTGGAATCCAGGTCTTAGTCTTTGGATCTCTTTTATTTTCTATCTGCAGAAAAATCTGTTAATTTTTCACCTCCTTCACTGGCACCAACATCTTGAATCAACCATAGTCACCTCTCCCCTAGTTTATTATAATTGCCTCCTGATTCAACTATCTGCTTCCACACTGGTTTCTTTTTCAGGGTGCATCTATATCACCCATTCATATATCTCTTGCTCTCATCATTTTTACTGTCTATTGAATTTATGTAATTTAGAGAATCTGTCTCTATTTCTAGATGTAAGGATCCTGAGTACAGGAACCCATGTCTTACTCAGACGTGTCTCTCTAAAGTTGGCATATAGTACATGCTTAGTAAGTGCAAGTGGAATTGAACATAGACATATGATCAAGAAGAATGAATGTAAAGTGTGGTTTTGGACTTTAGTTGGCATTTACAATGATGGCAAAACTGAGGTGGGAAGATATAAGTGGTATGAGAGGCTGTTCTGAATGCTGATGACATCAGGGGGATTTTATATGGTAGCTGGTAGATGTAGAATGAAAAGGGTGTTTATGCTTCAGGAGTTCAAGATGTCGGAATTCCCATGAGGCAGTTCAAGTTAGTGAGAATTACAAGGGAAGAAACAAAAATATAAATTATCTTATGAACTTCTAACTCATAGACATGAAGTTAAATATATTTATCTCATTAAATCCTCCAACGAGTTTTAAGGTCGGTATAGGTGAGGAAAATGATGCCCAGAAGGGTAAAATGTCTTGCCCAGTGTCCACAGATAATAAATGTAGAACTTAAATGAAAACATCTGTTTATCTAAATGAATTCAAAACCCATGTTGTTTCCACTCTGCTCTTACTATGCCTGCAGGGGAGAACTGAAGCAGATGATGAAATGTTTTATTAAATCGGAGACTGAGCTAAAGTAAGATTTGGTTGAAAAATTGAGCCATTTAAGTAAAAAGAGCTAATTATGTTGCAGGAACAGAAAACTGAATTCAAACAACTTTAAAAATAATATTGAGTCTCCTAACTGAATAGCCCAGAGACCGTCTAACTTTAGAGACGTTTCTCTTCAAGGCTTCAATAATGTGAGCAGGATATGGTTTCTCTCACTATTTCCTGATCTGCTTCCTCCTACATTCTACTGTCAGGGATGTTCTCCTGTTTTCCTCACAAGATGGTCATGAGCAGCTCTTGAGGTTGTAGTCCTTTTTCTGTGATCATGCTTCACACAATTCCTTCTTTCAATAGTTTCTCCAAAAGAAAAGGGCATCTCCTCCCCTCAAAACACTGCAAACTCTCACCAGCTCAGATCAGATCACATCCACATCTTCTGGCTAGAGGTAGAATACACATTGTTTTAACCCTTTCCTAGAAGGAGCCATGGATCATTTTCCACAAATTCACAAGACTGAACATATAGGAGGGGTTAGTTCTCTGTTGGTATGAGGAGAGTTGCTGTGGGGTAGATGGTAGGGAATGGTTGATGGAGAGTCAACCCGAAACAAATACTTCATCTGGAGTAAATAATTCCTGCATTAATGTACTCATGCAGCAAAAATGTATTGACCACAAAATGTGTTAAACACCGTCGTAGGCATGGATTATATAATCAGCGCTTATCCTCAGGGAGCGCTTATCCTCAGGGAGCTCGCAACCTACTGTAGGAGATTGATGAACTAGTAACTAAAATGCAGCATAATGGATGTTAGTGGAACAACCACCTGGGAGCAATAAGGAGTCCTCTACCAAGAGTGGCCAGGGTAGAAAGCAGGAAAGGAAAGTGGGCAAGATGCTTCTGAGCTGAGAGTTTAAGGCCCAATAGAATTTAACCAGGTGAATAAGGTTGTTGCAGTTAAAAACAGCAGCATGTACAAAGGCACACAGGCAAAAGACTAGTGCATGAGCAAAATGCAAGTAGCAATTTTATAAAGAATCTGTTCAAGAGCTTTTAGGCTTTTGTAAAATGTTCTTATGAATGTGAGAGTAAAATTAGATGAGTCAGTAGCTGATTGTTCAAGTAGTGAATTGTGGTTGGCAATGAATTGCATTTTGAGTAGTAATTTTTTTTACCCTTTACAGCTTGTGAGTATGTTACTATTTTCTTAGGCATAGAGCCTACTTACTTTGCAGGGAGATTCGGATGGGGAAAAAAGGACAGAATGGGATGGGATCGCTTTTTCCTAATTTCAGTCCAGCTATTTTGGAAGTAAAAATTCCAAATGTACTTTTATGGAGAGCAATCACGATCAGATCCAAACAGGTAATGCTTAGGAAAACATATCCACTGTTGATTCTCATTTCCAGGGTGTTCCCTAATGAAATCATTTACTTTTCAACAAGAGAAACAAGTAGGTGTAAGGTCGTGTGAGAACTTTTCAGAGAATTGAGGCACCCATTGAACTTGAAACAATATTTTGCTTTTGATTAAAAAAAAAAAAAACAAGTCGATAGGTTTTTCACTGATAGTGTCATACTTGGGCCAAAATACAAATAGGGATAAAAATAAAACTTTGGAAATCTCAAAATGAAAAAGCAATTTGATAATTCATAATAAAGAATATTTTGTGTTCAAAAATGATTACTTTTCTTCCTACGCTTGACATTGGGACTATTAGTTTAAGAAATCCTCTGAGGTAATAGGCCTTGCCAAACCATTTCATGGACAAACACTCTCCTGGTTAAGAAAATAAGGAGAAAAGCTGGGCAAACAATATTCGCAGGGATGATCTCATCCTCATGGACCCTCTGTTAGGGACTTCTGGAGGAGGGAGTTCTCTTTGTCCATAAGATGCCACTTTGATGTGACTGTCTGTCTAGCCATTGTCTGGCCTGATTCTGAGAAGCACAGCTGGAGACATTTGGAAAATGTTTAGGAGGAACCTGCTGAATTCTGCACTGGCAGAAGAGTTCTGAAAATAAGGACAGTTGTGTATTTTTTTACTGAATATTATTTTATCAGTAAGAAAAAGTTTCAGTTTTTATTTTTCCTTAAATGGAATTGAAGTACTGAGGAGGGTAAATGACTATGTGGAATTCAGAGAGAAAAAAGAAAAGAAGAAGTCAGAATTTTATGCAATAAAAGCATCAAGAATTATTATAAGTTTAGTTGAATGCTATTTTTATAATTGGTACTCTCTTCAAATTTTTTTCATTTTGAATCCAATGTCAATAAAGGGAAACTGAATCATTCTTGAGGTTGGGGAAATTGAGGTATAAAATAGTGAAGTTACTAGTCACACACTAAATTCAAACTGTCACAAAAACAGAATGATATTTTGAAAGTTTATAATCATATCTCATCCCAATGCTCTAGGACTTTGTAACTAACTGTGTGGCATTAGGCAGGGTGCTTAAACTTTGAACCACATTTTCCTTATCTATAAAAGGAGAAAATAATAACCACCTCCAAGAATAGTTAAGGAAATTCAAAAAAATTGTAAATGTCAACGTATAGTCAGTGTTAACCTGGAACTGTAGGATTTGTTTTCTTAAAAATCGTAATAAAGAGTGTACTAATAAAGTGCCCAGATGTAGATGTATCAACTTTCTTTGTATATTTATTGAAATGTAATATTAATTCCACACATTAATTGAGAACCTGGTTTATCAGTCTGTTTTGTCTCAGGATGAGGCCATTAGCAAGCAAAATAGACTTTACATTCTAGAGGAGAAACCAAAAATAAAGGTAAGGGAAAATATATTAAAGATATCGTTTTAGGTAGTGCGAAATGTTATAACGATCAGATCATGGAGGGATATCGATGTTAATCCTAACCTAAGGGACTTTCTTCAAAAGTTTAAAATATGTCATTTTCCTGTAGGAATTAAATGACAGTTATAAGAAATAATCAATACCCTCAAATAAGTGAAAAAAAATAAGTTTATTTGTTTATTTTGAGAGAGAGTGAGAAAACAAGTGGTGGAGGGGTAGAGAGAGAGAGGGGACAGAAGATCCAAAGTGGGCTCCGTGCTGACAGCCAAGAGCCCAGTGTGGGGCTCAAACTCAAGAACTGTGAGATCATGACCTGAGCAGAGGTCAGATGCCCAACCAACTGAGCCACCCAGGTGCCTCTTGAATTTTTTTTCAGTCTCCAGCTTTGTTAGGGACATTGAACCCCAAGGCACCAGAAGCAAAGTTTCTTAACTGCTTTATTGTCATCTAACAAGGATTTCAAATTTTTCATAAAGTCACAACTGTTTGCCCGACATGAACTCAGCCAGTTCAGTGCCTGTGGTTGTTCTCTTTTCTAATAAGATGGAAAACTTTCAATCATACTGATTTCATATGGATACAAATACAAAAACTAACACATCAGCTTTTGCCTCTGACTCTCTATTGTTAAGAACCTAGTAAAGGGCATATAGCTAATTTAAGCAGAAAAATAATTTATTAAAGATATTAGGTAGCTCCCAGAATACCTTATAGAGACAGATTCAGACTTGGAAGCAACCTAGTTGGGAACAACACTCTTATTACGCTGTAGGGCTGCCCCCTTAGAGGCTCCGTGGCTGGCAACAGGCTCACAGGGCAAAAGCATCCCACTGACTCTCTTCCTGTCAGGGCTGCTTCATCAGAAGATACCAGACAATGTGTCTGCTCCCACCGTTGCTGGAGCAAATGCTGTGTGATGGTGTCTTCTCCACACTGCATCTGAACTGAAGATTTGCAAAGGTGATTTTGAATGTCATAGCCAAGCCATATGCTTGTATCTGGCTACAAGGGAAACTGGGAAAATGAGTACCTTGCATGGACTCAGAATATAAGAAATTCTCCAAATGTAAGGATAATTTTAAAAAGCACTTCAGACCCAAAGCATAAAAAATGTCGATTAAAAAATGGTAAGTTTCTTCTTACCATTGAACCTTTGTAAGTATGCAGTTCAGTAGTGTTAAGTATAATAACATTGTGTAACTAATCTCCAGAACTTTTCACCTGGCAAAACTGGAACTCTATGCCAACTAAGCAATAACTCACTATTTCCCCCTCTTTCAAGTCGTTAGCAACAACCATTCTACTTCCTGTTTCTTTGAATTTAACTACTTTAAACTAATTTAAATTCTTTGAATTTAATTTAAGAGAAGTGGAATCTTAATAATATTTGCTTTTTTGTAACTGGATTATATCATTTACCATAAGGTCGTCAAGGTTCATCCACATTGTACCAGGTGCCAGATTTTTTTTTTTTCCTTTTAAGACTGAATACTATTCCACGTACCACATTTTTAAAACTGCTCACCTGTCAATGGACATTTCGGCTGCTTCTACCTCTTGGCTATTGCGAATACTGCTGCTGTGAATAAGAAATCTGTTTTCAATTCTTTTTGATATACAACCAGAACTGGAATTGCTGGATCAGATGGTAATTCTATTTTTAATTTTTTGAGGAACCACCATACTGTTTTCCAGAGCAGCTGCACCATTTTATAGTCTCACTACCAATATACAAGGGCTCCAATTTCTCTACATCCCTGCCAACACTTTCTCTTTTCTTTTATAGTAGTCATCCTAAGAGATATGAAGTAAGTTCATTATTTTCAAGTTTATTTATTTATTTTGAGAAAGAGAGAGAGAGAGCATGTGTGTGTGTGGGAGACAGGGAGGGAGAGAGAATCCCAAGCAGACTCCGCACTGTTAATGCAGAGCCTGACATGGGGCTGGATCTCACAAACCTTGAGATCATGACCAAAGCTGAAATCAAAAGTTGGATGCTCAACCGACCGACTGAGCGATCCAGGCGCCCCGTAGCCAGTTCATAATTTCATATGCACTTCACTTTGGTACCATTTCCTGTGATAACCATGATTATTTTATCCTTTTGGTTGCATTGAGAGAAGCCCAACTCTAACTTGGTTAAACCAAAACCAAACAAGCAAATCAACAAACTTTCAGTTTCAAGGCCTAGATGAATCAGAGTGCTGTAATAATATTTTTAATTCTCTTTTCTTCTTTCTTCCCTTCCCTTCTCTTTTACCTGTTTTCTTCTGGTTTAATATTCAGGCAAGCTTCCCCGCACTTCATATTTTCTGGAAAGTCTCCAAAATTACAAGTCTTACACTAGCGATAGGATAGGTAAGCATGTATCTCTTTCATGATAACTATGTATAAGTAATCAGCCTGAATTGGATGATTTGGCTTTCCCTGAATCAAGCTCTATGTCCCTAAATAGGCAGCTGGGTCACAGCTTTACCCCATGTGAGGCAGACCATGGTATGGACAGTCATGTCATGATTGTTTTTATGTGGTGATTAGAGAGCTATTCCTAAAACAAAAGGCTGTGCTCAGGTAGTCAAGACTAGCTCTGTATCAATCATCTCATCAGCTTCTGTCATATTCTTACTAAACTGATCCTAACTTCAGAAAGGAGGAATATTTTCTCACTACGACATTTAACATTTGTTTCCCAAGTTTTAATCATTTTTCCAAGATTGACAACCGGTTGTGGAAATCCCCAGTCCCTTCAGGAAGAAACACTAACTTTTGCCAAGAAGGTTGTGTTCTGACCTTGTGGTCAGGACATAATAATCACACCAGAGTCACCTCTGAATGTATTCCTAAAGAGTAAAGGCAGACAGTGTTAATAAACACTGGTTTTCCTATTTTAACTTCAGTCTATTACTTATATAAAAACTCCTTTGAATTTTTTTCATCACGGTGAAGTAAATGTATACATTGGATTGACACTTCCAGTTAAAAATATACAAGAAAATTCAGTAGAATTGGAGACCAAAATAGAATATAAAATAGAATAAAATAAGGACAAAATAGGAACAGTCTCACCAGACAAATAAAAACATGCACAGGGAATACACAACAGAAAGTAGGATCCAATGATAAAGAATCAAGCAGAAATTCAAAATATAAAAACTAAAATTGATACAAATAACTCACACAATGCAATAAAGGGATAAGTCATCTGAGGAATAATTTATCCACACAGAAATAAGATGCAGATATCAAAAAATAAAAAAGGTAAAAGAAAAATCTCAGAAAAGAATAAGGTGATAGAATAATAGAATTGTAAATAGAGATGAAAAAGTGAATGTATCAAAAATCCATATAAAAGCAGTTTCAGATGGAGATAAAAAATAAACTGACATTTAACATATAGGTAAGATCATATAGTATTTGTCTTTGGCTTATTTCACTTAGTATAATGTCTTTCAGGTCTATTTATGTTGTTGCAAATGGGAGGATAGCCACCTTTTATACAGTTGAATAATATTCCATTGTTTGTAGCTGCCAGGGACTGGGAGGCAGGAGGAACTGGGAAGGTAATGGTCAAAGGGTACAAAGTTCAGCTTTACAAGATAAATATATTCTGGACATCAACAATATAACATAGTGCCTACAGCTAACATCCTTGTATGATATACTTAAAATTTGCTAACAGGGTAGATCTTATGTTAAGTTTCTACTTCACACACACACGCACACACATCATCATCATCATCATCATCATATAATAATAATAAATGGGTGGGAAGAAACTTTGGAATGTGATGGATATATTTATGGCCTGCATGGTGCTGACAATTTCACAGGTATATACTTATCCCCAAACTCATTGGGTTGTATAAATTAAGTGTAGAAAGCTTTTTACACATTAGTCATACCTCAATAAAATGTTTTTAAAAATAAACTGTAAAGAAATAGTTAAAGAAATAATAATTGAGAACTCCCAAGAATTAAAGAAATATGGAAAACTTTGGACTGACAGTTCTTTGGGAAAGCCAATTCATCAGTTAGCCTTTGCTATGTAACAAACCACCCCAAAACTTAGTGCTTTAAGACAAAAAGATAATTTATTAGTTAAAATTCTGAGAGTTGGCAATTTGGGTTTGGATCACTTGAGTGATTTTGTTGCTGATCTCTCCTGGGCTCAATCACAGGTCTGTGGCCACTCATCAGATGGAATTGGCATGTCTTGGATGCCCTCACTCCCATATTTGGCAGGTTATGAACCAGGAACCCTCAGTTGTCTTCCAAGTGGTCTCTCTCATAGGCCTTCTCAGCCACATTCACATTGCCACACAATGATCTCAGAGTTCTAAGAGCCACAGAAGAGGGAGAGACCCAATGTGCTAGTGCTACTCAAGTCTTTGCTTACATCATGTTGGCTAAATATTCTATTAACAAAATAAGTCATATGGCCAAGCCTAGATTTAGGGATAGAAAGGTAGAATGTTTTTCCTGAAAAGAGGAACATTAAAGTCACATTGAAAAAGTAGCAGACAAATGTGAAAAGAGAAATCATTACTTGTCTTTACGAACAACCTACTACACCAATTAAGATAGAGATAAAAGAAAAAAAAATACACCTGGATAGACTGCAGTTGAACTCAATGACCAATGGAGACAAAGAGGAAGGTATAAAAGCTTCTAGAAGGAAAGAGCTGATGACTCACAAAAGAATAAGAATTGACTGCATATCACATTTCTCAACAGTGAGAAAGAGGTCTGTAACACTGAAATATATGTGTGTACAGTAAGGATATTCTGGTGTCCTATAAGGGCTTGGAGGTTTAACACACAAAGACCTCTTAGAGAAAACTTTTGAAAATATCTTTCAATGAGAAGAAAATGAGAATCAATGCATATGGGGAATGAGACTGCAAATAATTAAGTAAAAACGTTTGTGGCTTTAAAAGGTAGATATGTCTTCCTACTACCTTCAAAAGAACCTATAGTATTAAACAATACCAAGATCTGCTCCTGATTAGGAGGAAAGGGTCAAACAATTTTCCCACTTACAATGTAACATTCTTTGATTAAATCAAAAGGTAAAATGTTACATAAACCTCAATACATTTGTGTGCCTGTGCGTGCGTGCCTGCACGCGCGCGCGCGCGCGTGTGTGTGTGTGTGTGTGTGTGTACACTTCTAAAAATGAAGTAGAGTTCCAGTCTCACCCAGAACCACTTTATGAGTCTTTATGTGGGCTCATTCAGTGACCTTGGATGGCCATCAGTAAAGCACCTCTGTACTGTATCACATGGATTTAGCTACTCTGTGAAGTTTACAACTGAGGGAACTCGGCACTGTACGATGTTTCAGAGAATAGGTATTTGCTCTCTTTGCCTTGTAAAAGCCATCAACTCAATAGCTAGAAACCTGATGTTAATTGTACCCAATGCTACTTAGTTGTCCAGCTCCCACTAAGAAAACAAGGTCTAACAACTCCTGCTTTTATTAAAATGGCCTCATAAATATTCAGACTTATTGAGAGTCATATGTGATCCCCGTTTTTATTAATATGTGCTTATGTTAATTTTTATGTGTATGACCAGTCCATTGCCAGGAAAAATATTTTTACATAAGTATAACCATTTATGTTTGAAATCAGTGTATTTTCTTGCTTCATCATAAACTTTTCTCACAGCTGTTTGCTAACTAGTATTTCTCCTCAGGCTGAATTACTGCAGCTACTACACTTAAAATGTTCCAAAGGACCCATAAATTATACAGACTATGCAAACCATGTTAGATACACATTGTATTTCATTCTATATTCAAGTTAAATAAACTATATTTATTTTAGCAATAAATGTAGAGCTACAAAAAATAGAAAAATGCCATGCATAAGGAATGGTATTTAGTTTTATGTGTAAATATATTAAATCATTGAATGCATTCGTTTAATATTAATATATTAAATTAATATATTAATTAATATATATTTAATATTAATATATTAAATATTAATTGAATATTCCATATTAAGTTAATAAACATTAACTTAAAATAACATAACATTTCTTTTTTTTATCTAGAAAAAACATATTAAATTTCCTGTTTTTAATTTGGCTAACCATTAACACCATCATAGAATGTCATTGCAGAGGGTTAATGGTTAAACTTAGCCATTAGAAAACACAATTGTCTTAAGCAGGGAAGAATTTAATTTGTAAAACTTCATGCTGCCTTTTACAATATCCTGAAAAACACTTCAACTGTTTGTCATAAAAATTTAAAGTAAACAAAGGATACTCTTTTGAAATGACAGGAATAGATTATAGACATCACGATGAACAGGGCTGTGTGCAAACTTGTAGCATCAATGTCATAGGTCGGGAGAAGCTAACCTTGGTTAGGACCCAAACTCTAGTGTTAAAGAGAAAGTGGTGACTATCTAGTGGATAGATAGCACTAGCTCTGTCACCTGCTGTGAAACATAATAAATATTTAAACCCTAAATCAGAAAGTTTTCCTGTTTTAATTTCCTGTTTGTCTCTGGAAAAAAATAAAATCTGTGCCCAAGAAGATTCAGTAGTGCGCCTGTAAAGGCAGTGCAAAAGTAATCAGGTTCTCTGTTGGAATTTAAAAGCCTAGAGTATTAGCCTATACTTTAACCATCAGTCATGTTACCTTCATAGATAACAGAGCTCTGCATGCGACATCTCCTATCATACAGGACTTTTGATGCACAGGTAAATATTGGTTTCATTCAACTGAAATCGATTAACGATCATTCAGTGGGAGCCTACTTTTTATCCAGATATATGTCTGATACTATGAGACTCTCACCTATTTACATAAATTGGTGTTATATACTTTTATTTAAAATCTTTTTATTTTATAGTTTTAGATTTCCAGAACAATTATAAATAGAATAGAGTTCTCATATACTCCACATCCACTCTGTTATTAACATTGATATCAGTGTAGTACATTTGTCACAACTAATGAACAATATCAACATTTTCTTATGAATAAAGTCCACAGTTTACTAGATTTCCTTAGTCTTACCAAATTTTCTCTTTCTGTTCCTGGATGACATTCAGGATACCACATGACATTTAGTCATCTGGTCTCCATAGGCTCCTCTGGTCTGTGACAGTTTCTTACACTTCCCTTGCTTTGATGACCTTGACAATTTTAAGGAGTATCAGTTATATATTTTGTAGAATTTTCTTCTATTAGAATTCATCTGATGTTTTTCCCACAATTAGCCTGGGGTTATGAAATATTGGGAGGAAAAGGGAAAGTGTCATTTTCATCATATCATATCAAGGGTGCATACTATCAACATGAGTTATCACTATTGATGTTAGCCTTAATCACCTAAGGTAGTGTTTGTCAGATTTCTCTACTTTAAAATGGCTATTTTTCTCCTTATTCATACTACACTTATATGTCATACTCCCTTGAAGGATGTCACTATATGCAACCCCCAGTGACTTAAGATGTGAAGAACAAAGCTCCAGCTCTTTGAGGTGAATTACCTACATAAATTATTTGGAGGATTGCATCTATCTTTCTTTTTGCAAGTTCTCTCTCATCTATAAACAAACAACAAAAAAAAAAAGAATAAAGAAAATACGGATTCTATTTTTGTTTCAATTTTTTAATGTTTATTTATTTTTGAAGAGAGAGACAGAGTGTGAGTGGGGGAGGGGGAGGGAGAGAGGGGGACCCAGAACCCGGAGCAGGCTCCAAGTTGTCAGCATAGAGCCTGATGCAGGGCTCAAACTCATGAACCATGAGATCATGACCTGAGCTGAAGTCAGATTCTTAGCTGACTGAGCCACCCAGGTGCCCCGATACCATAGGGTATTGGTAACCAGGCATTTGGGTTAGTAGTGTCAGGAAAGGACATTACTTCAGTGTGATAAAACTCCAAGGAAAAAGGGGAATTTGAGGAGTTATGGACCTTCACTTACTTCTAAACTAAGAATATATCAGGGTAGGTAAAAATGTACAGGTACTCATTTAGGAGTTAGGCAAAAATCTCATAACGGCAGAACACGCTATATATTAACAAATTCAGTCTAAATTGTCAAAATAATCTGATTTTACCATATTTGAACAGGGAAAAACATAACTACATGAAGCCTGGCAGCTTAGTGGTGAAGGCATGGACTAGGATAAAGAATTAGTGAAGGAAAATAGATTGAAAACTACATTTTGAGATTAAAAAAAAATTCAAGATATTTTTTGAAATCCTCAAATAATTTCAAGTTATTATGAACCAGGAATAGCTCCAAAGAGAAGAAAAGCTTACGTGAAAATAAACGATAAGATGAGAGACAACAGAATAAGTTGGAAAGTCCTAACGAAGGAAATGGACTAACGTGGCCCTAAGAATAGGTTTGAAATCTGGCGCTTTGACTTATTTAAATTATCCATATTTTACATACCTCTTCTATAAGATGAGATAACAATAATATTTAATTAACTTGGATTGTTTTGGAATTTATGCAAGATAATTTATTTGTAAATGCCTGGTGCATTAAAAATAGTTGATAAAAACTAGGCCTAACAATTGAAAACAATTAGAAAAAAATCTAAAAATTCAATATAAGAAACACAGGCAGAAAATTAGGTATTTTCTGTGAAAAATAAAGGTAGCCAAACATGTAGAAGACAACGTTCATAACCTTGGAGTGGACAATGGTTTCTTTTTTTTTTTTTTTTTTTTGATGTTTATTTCTGAGAGAGTGGGGGAGGGGCAGAGAAAGAGGGAGACACAGAACCTGAAGCGGGTTCGACGCGGGGCTTGAACTCAAGAATCGTGAGATCATGACCTGAGCTGAGGTCAGATGCCCAACTGACTGAGTCACTCAGGTGCCCCGACAATGGTTTCTTAAGAACAAAAAAGTATTAGTGGTAGAAGAATAATTTGATAACTTGGATTTCATAAAAACTAAAAATTTATGCTCTTCAAAAGACTCCATTAAAGAAAATAAAAGGGCAAACCAAAGGCTGAAACTCTGCAAATCCATATATCCGACAGAGAATTTGTATCTAGAATTTATAAATAACTCTTAAAAGGATAAGACCAAAACAGCCCAAGAAAAAAGAGCAAAATATTTGAATAGATACTTCATATGTGTGAATGGGCAGTAAACATATGAAAAGTTGCTCGATATAACTAATCACCAGGGAATTAAAATTAAATCATGATGAGACACCATTATATACTTACTAGAATGACTGAAATTTTATCTTATTTTTAATTTTTTTAATGTTTACTTTTGAGAGAGAGAGAGAGACAGAGCATGAGCAGGGGAGGAACAGAGAGAGAGGGAGACACAGAATCCGAAGCAGGCTCCAGGCCCTGAGCTGTCAGCACAGAGCCCGATGCGGGGCTCTGACTTACAAATCGCGAGATCATGACCTGAGCCGAAGTCCATTGCTTAACTGACTGAGCCACTCGGGTGCCGCTAGAATGACTGAAATTTTAAGAAGTAACACAAAACAAACTATTGTGTTGAACAAATGGAACAAATAGATTTCTTGCATGTTGCTGGCAGCAATGTAAGATGATAATGGCCCTTTTGGAAACATTTAGCAAGTTTCTTGTAATGTTAAACATTCAGTTACCACATAATCCAGTAATTACACTTTAATGTATGTATGCCAAAGAAATGAAAACGTACATCAACACAAAATTTTGCACCTGAATGTTTAATAGTTTTATTTATAATCACTTCAAAATGGAAACAACCCAAGCGCTGATCATCGAGTGAATCGTTAAACAAATGGTGGTATGTTCATACAATGGAATGTTACTTGGCTAAAAATAGGAACAAACTTCTAATACATACAACTAGGTGAATCTCAGAAACATGCTGAATGAGAGAAGACAGGAATAAAGGTGTTCATGCTACTATGTTATTCCATTTGTATGAAATGGAACAGGTGAAACTAATCTGTAGTGACCCAAAGCAGAGGAGTGGTCTACTGGGGCCAAAAGAGGGCAGGGTTGGTGGCAGATCTTTTGGAGTAATATCCTGATCGTGATGGTGGGAATGTTTTGATTGTTGTCAAAACTCATCTACTTAAGACCGGTGCTATTATTCTAGGTAAATATTACTTTCAGAAAAAAAGTTTAAAATGTTTTTAAAATGTCATTTGTGGACAGCACAGGTATAAAGTTAAATATTTCATAAGGAGTCTCTCTAATATGCCTGGACTTAACACAAATATAGCACACATTTTATTTTCCTAAAAATAAGAAGTTTTTGAGGAAAACCCTTATTACTGAAAAAGAAAATAAAATTGAAGTCTTGAGGTCTCCCAAATGTAAACTACAAGTTCTAAGGTTGTGCAAATAGGCATCTGAAGTAACCGGAGGAAGCCCAGAAGTAACCGGAGGCTGTGGAAGTTAGCAACCCACACATAATCATTAGGCATGTCTGTTATGATCATAATGAAGAAGTGAGTCCCGGTGGTGTTTTTCTGATTTGGAGCACCCCGACACTCTTTAAGAAAATAGAGATCTCCGAGTGTCAAGAGCTGGGCTGTAGCTTTAGACACTCTATGGCCAGACATGTTGCATTTGACTTCTGCTAGATACGGGTCAAGTCACTTCCCTATAAAATATCTGCTCTACTTTACAAGGTGTTTGAGAGGCTAAAGTAAAATGAAAAACTAGATGAAATGGAGCCTCTACCTGGTTTTGATCACTAACACCAATCACTTGTACAAAAGTGCCTAAAATGTCCAAAACAACAATGGCATATTATGTAAAACCAATAAATCAATAATTTAGATTAACCCACACTGTAAATATAAAGAAGACCAAAAAGCGGATGAGTGCATTGGTGGAAACTATGTGTGGAGTAAAGTGGATTAAATTTTCGTCTTAAATAGAAAGGGCACTAATTTATCAGATCACGCCTCTAATATGATCTTAAAGGCTTTATCATCTTTACAACATAACTGGTTGTTAGGTTTTAAATCTGAAAGCTAGTAGAATTAGAAATGGGACACATATAATCCAAAATGCTGTAGAAAATAAAAGCTAAGGCAATATAGCCCAAATAGAAAAGGGTAGATAGAAAGGAAATACAGAAGCACATAAAACAGAAAGAGCAAGATGAGATGAAGTTTTTAAGAACAAATATATTAGATGAAGCAGAAGTTAAATTTTCCAATCATAACCCCGTGTAAATATGTGCAATATAACCAGTGAAGTTCTTTGATTTGAGAAGTAACTGATTCGTTTATTCTTTGCTATTGCATCTTAGAAAATGCAAATTAATAGCATAGATATTATATTTAGAAGATAAGAGTAAATAGTACAGAGAGAGAGAGAGAGAAGAGAGAGAGAAGAAGGGATACAGTTTATCTACAAACTCTGTAAGGATGTCTGTGATGAGTTGGGTCTAACTTTCTTGAGAAATAGCCCCATTGCTCTAGCAGCCTTTCCTTCTGTGTGAGGAAAGATCCAAGTAGAGTGAGTATGCCTGGTCAGTCCTGTCCTTATCCTGTTCATTACCAGAACTTCAGTGTACTTCCATTTGTAGTTTATTACAAGGGGGCATTTTTGTCTACCGTGGAAGGAGAGGGTATAGCTTCCCCAAACCAAGAAGGGCCAGCACTGATCCTGTAGAAGTTTCTAATTATAGGAAACACACCACAGACATCCTCCTCAGCCCTGAGGAAGGTAATAAAGTACTGGGCATCACCCTGTCCTCCAACAGTTTACAAACTTGGTTGGTGAGAAAGCAGTTGACACATATAAAACAAGTGTATAGGGAAAAACGTAAAATAATAAAATGCTTATTAATACATGTTTGGAAAGAGAGTAATCAGCATAGACTGCCATCCTTAGAAAGTCTTCATGGAAACAGAGCACTTTGAAAGAGGTCATGGAGGATAAATGGACTAAATGGTCATGGAGGATAAATGAGTGAGAAGCTCAGAGAGGCTGCGAAGGTGTGACAGAGAAGAGACAGGGTTCAGGGAATGAAATGTGGACAAATCTCCAAGGAAGGCTGTGTTGCAAACCCAGGTAAACCTTAGCATATCTATACTGCAGTGCCACGTGGTTCATGGTGCTGTGGGGGAGACCACGTATGTGAACCTACATAAAATGTAGATCTTGAGATTCGTAGTTTTTTAATAAGTTGTATCTACTGGCAACACCATCTCTGTGACCATGGCTGTTAGCTAAGAAAAAGGAAGGTTAAGACTGTTATACAAATGTGTAGCTTTGAGTAATTCTAAGGGCTGTTTCACCACTACTGACTGACTTGCATCGCACAAAAAGAATAGAGTTTTGTGGATGTAGAGAAACTCCAAATAAAATATGCCTGCTGTAAGCTGATGATGTAGGAACTATGGAAACATTTTTATGAATTTAATAAATCATAAGTACAGAGCTACGCGCAGGTTTGGCATGGATCACTCAGAGGTAGATTTTTTAAAAATCTGTCTTAGTTGTAACAAGTATTCTTTAGATCTTGATTCTTCCTGCATGAGTTTTGAAGTCTCCCAGAGGCTCTTTACACTTGGAGGAACCATAAAAGAAATGAGTGGATGCTCTCTCAGATGACAAGTATTCTGCCTTGAAATAAAATGCCATTCTTTCAGCACGTGTCTGAGCAGCAAGTGAACCTGGCCACATTTTTAATGTTCCAAACATCTTAAATTAGTTTTCTACTGTAACGGGCTAAGAAAAATCCAAAACATATTTCATATAACTTTGTGTATTTTAAGGAGATTTTCATCCATGTGCTCTTAATCCATTTACATTTATATCATCAAATATTAGTTTTGTGAGCTTTTTGATGTACCACCAACTTTAGCTGACTTCCTAATGAGGTATGTTTCAGAACCTTTTCATTTTAGGAACAGGAAGACTTGTTTTGCCAAAGACAAATGAACTCAGATATACAAAGGTTTAAATTTGATTTGTACCTTGAAGCTCCTGTAATTTGCATATCTAAATTACCCCCTTCCCTAAACCCACTCAACTGAAATAACCAGATTCTCAAGATATTCCTGCCAGATACTAAGCAACCAAAGGTTTTTGGCAATGACCATTGAATAAAAACTCCAGAATACAAATGTGGAACTCTTCAAAAAATGACTAAAGCTTAACTGAAAATGGAATTTCCCTCTAGTATTTATCATTTGTCTGAGTATGATGATGTCTAGGCAAATTATGGAAGCTAACATCATCCTGTCTTATTGTTAAAGAAATTTCATTAAGGATAAACATCGGCTAATTTTCTAGATTTCCTGAGTTTCTCAGAATGGGATCTTCCTGGTAAATATCTGATCTATATACTTATTTAGGGTCATCGTGCTCTATTTCTTTGAAGTGGCTTATTTATTCCATTTATTGCCTGTTGAGTAAAGCAGAGTACTTGATTTTTTGAGTCTAAAAAATTCATTCTATAGAATTCAAGAGAAATTTTCCAAATCTGCTGGTGTCTCCTGGGATTTTATCAACAAATCTAAGTTTATCTTCTTCATTATGTTTGTGGTTTCATTCACTTTAATCTTAACCCTTTTGGTCTGTTTCTGTATAGTGAACAAATTGAGAAGTAATTGAGCATGTGAACATATGGAAAGAAAGAGAAACAACTGGATGTTATTTTAGTTTTGAAAAAAAAAAGATTTTGAACAAGTTTCTGTTGCCAAAGTTTTTTGCCAAATGTTATTTAAAATGATGTATAAAGGGACTGGGGGAAATCTTTAGTGATGACTGGGGGAAATGTTTTAGTGATTAAAAAAATGTAGAGGTAAAATGTAGCTTTTCTGATGGCAAGCTACATGAAGCAATACCTCTATGGAAAGACTGTATTAAGTTCCTTGTTTCTAATCAGGGACGGTAAGATCTCATGTTTGAAAAGACATGCATCTCTTCTGTGTAAACAAGCTTAGAGCAGAAGTTTGCGAAGCATATGTAAGTCTAAGAGAATTTAGGAATAAATCATTGCATATTAGTTACCCACACATAATGATCTAGGAATCTATAAATCATGTGTACTAGACTACTTTCTGAAGGTGCTGGCTATGAACTGAGGGAACGGTGGAAAACCAAAAAACATCAGAAACCAAAGAAAAAACACTAACCCTTCTCTCCGTCCCTTTCTGCCTTACCCCCTATACTAGAAATTAATAATAGTTAATATATATTGAGTGCCTACTATGTGAAGGCGTTCTTCTAACATTTTAGGATGTTACTTGTTGCAAATTTTTGAGGAAACATACTATTATTACTATATCACAAGGAAATCAAGACACGGGGGTTTAATTAACTCGTTCATGATGACACAGCCAGTAAGTGATAAAGGCAGGATCTAAACTTGGACAGCCAGACTCTAGAACATGTCTTTTAGACACTTACCAGTACAGCCTCTGAATAACAAGGGTTAATATGAGACATTTTCCTCAAAAATCACATTGACATTAATATAGCTAGATGATGTTCTTGAGGAGAAACATCTGAGAGATAAAATATTTTAAATAGGAACAATTAGGTTTCTCCAAGAAGAATTACAAAGAACAGAATAAAGTACAGAAGAAGCTAGAGAGGTCAGACTCTATATTTATAAACTCAGTGGTTCCCCCGGGATGTTACCTTTCTTATAAGACTGGCGCATGTTGGGTTGAGTAAAGCTGGGCCCAGGCCAAATCCAACTTGTTTGTTTTGTAGGATAGCTGTTAACGTATAGGAAATGAGATATTTATGTGAATGTACACATGATAGACTTGTTAGAGATATTCACTATTGTTTTACCAACTATAACTATACCAACTATCTATATGATAGACAATCTAATCATATTTTTGGGGTGTTAACTCAGTAGTTAAATGAGTAATAAAGTATTACTGTGTGTAGGCTCCATATTGTGAAGAAGACTCAGTGAAGGGAAGTAAATGTCCCTCTGAGGTTAAATCAATCCACTGTGTTTGTTTTTTGTGTCAGTATTCATTCATAGCAGCTGGAGAAGTTGACGCAGGGTCATTTTGAAACAAAATTTTCAGGGGCACCAGGGTGGCTCAGTCAGTTAAGCATCTGACTTTTGATTTCAGCCCTGGTCATGATCTCATAGTTTGTAAAATAGAGCACCACATCAGGCTCTGTGCTGACAACATGAAGCCTGCTTGGGATTTCTCTCTCTCTCTCTCTCTCTCTCTCTCTTTCTTTCTCTCTCTTTCACTACACCTCCCCGACTCTCTCTCTCTCTCTCTCTCAATCTCTCTCTCTCCTTCAAAATAAATAAACTTTAAAACCTGGTTTTTCAGGAGAAAATGTGTCTTTGATTCTGGCTAGTGTGGGGTTTCTAAGATGGTCGTTCAGGAATTATTACTCTCCCATTCCCTTTGTCCTTACGTATCTTCCAAAATACCCCACAAGTAAAATTTATTTGAGCCGTCACTTATTATTATATTATGTATAATTATGTATATTATTATTATACATTTGTTATGCCCAAATGTACAATAATTCCACACACACAGTGATACCACTCTATTTTTGTCATGTCTTTTTTATTCTTCTGTGAGTCCATATTATATTTTTCCATGAAAATAAGATTATTATAGGAAAATTTATATATTAAAATCTCAATTACCTTCAAGTGCTTTAGTAACTTAGAGTTAAGTACTATTTCAAAATCTATTATTAATGTTCTTTTTGATACAAGATAATCCTATTTTATGTTGATTAACTGTGTTAAACTCTTAAGCTTTCACACAGTTCTTATGACACTGTGGTGCCACCGTTTAACATCACGGACACATGCTGACTGTTTCACATGGCATGTGGTTTCGGTATATATCAGTGACCGACAGCAGAAATAATTGCTTTGTCCTCCCTCTGCCCCCTAATCGGCTTTCAGTTGCCTTAATTTCCTTTATGGCACTTGGCTATTTTCCTGGTAATCCTTCAAGAGATATTTAAAATGTCATTTAGCCTATTTTTCTTTCCTTTATTTTTTAAGTTTATTTATTTATTTTGAGAGGAGGAAGGGGCAGAGAGAAAGGGGGAGAGAAAGAGAACCCCAAACAAGCTCCACACAGTCAGTGCAGAGTCCTATGCTGGGCTCAAACCCACGAACCGTGAGATGGTGACCTGAACCAAGATCAAGAGCTGCACGCTCAACCAACTGAGCCACCCAGGCACCCCATATGTTTCTTTTCTTACAGTGTTAAGTTTTTCTCTTTGATTAGAGCAACCAAATTGAGAGGGAGGGGTGGGCAGAGTTGTCAAGGACTCTGAAGATGTGTGTGTCTGTGCATTAAATAATATATACATATATGTATACATATATAGATATACATATGTATGTCTATACATATATGTATATATACACATATATATGTTTTCATATATATGTATATGCATATATTTATTCACAACCCGATCATTGGTACATTGTTCAAAATGGTAAACTTGGGATTTTTTTTTTGCTTTTTTACAGCAATTATATTGTAAGGAGCAGCCAAATTAAGCTTCCACACTGAGAACAAGAACATGAACAATTTGCTCTATGTGTGAAATTGAACTTGACTGAGGCTTAAAGGGAATAGCTTAATTCTTCCTGTTTGCACTTCAGGAAACTGTAACTAGAGGAGAGAAAGGCACCCCCACCTCTATCTCAAACAAAGCCCCACCTCTCAGTGAAAAATAGAGTCCTAGGAACAAGATCAGGACCAGGTAATGGTTCTATTCTTGTCTTGAGCTTGAGATGGTTTCAGTTTAAAATGTTTGGTGCTTCTGTTTCACCCTGGAGAAAAGCAGACATATAATTTGGTTCCAGTCAAAGACACATATGACCCCAAAAGAAGAAAACTAAGATTTAACTGGTATATACCACATGTCAGGTACTGACTTAGGCAGTTTCACAGTACACCACACCATCTCATGCTCAGGTCACAGGAGATAGTTGCTTACTTTAGAGTTCTTTAGCTAGCAGTGATAGAAAGTTAATTTTTCTAGGGAAGTCTGGGTGATTCAGTCCGTTAAGCTCCCAACTCTCGCCCTAGGTTCAGGTCATGATCTCGTGGCTCCTGGGAATGACCCCCAAGTCTGGCGCTGCACTAGATGTACAACAGATGTGGAGTTTGCTTAAGATTTTCTCTCTCCTCTCCCTCCTCTTCCCCCTTCTCTCTCAAAAACAAAACAAAACAAAAAACAAAATTAAGAAAATGTAATATAAGCAAGTTATTTAGAAATGGCTAGTGGTGCTTGGGTGACTCAGTTGGCTAAGTGCATGACTCTTGATTTCAGCTCAGATCATGATGTCTAGGTTTGCAAAATTAAGCCCTGCATTAAGCCCTTGGGATTCTCTCTGCCCCTACACCTCCCTCTCACTCTCTGACTCTCTCTCTCTCTTTCTCAGAATAAATAAACATTTTTTAAAGTTAATTCTTCTAGTTTGGGTGCAGTCTTTGACATCTTATCCTAAATTTTCTGCTTTAAGCCAGAATTTGAGAGACCTAAGATATTCTATGACAAGGCAGAGGAGAGAATATATTGGAAAGCTGAGGTAGGGCGCTAGGTCTGATCAACTATGTTAAATAAATGCCTTGAATTTATTTAGGGTCTCGAAAGCATAACAAAATTGTTTATCATGGACTTAAAATGGACCTTTGTGGTCAGATAATTGTCTAACATAATTTTATGGGTAAGGAATGGTAGCCCAAAGACGTTAAATAACTTTCTAAACAGCTACATCATGGAAGACACAGAAATCATGTTGAACTGCAGTCTACTGACTCTCATTTCAGTGTTCTCTCTCTTTGGCCTTTCACAATGTGTTTTCCTCACCCGCAGCCATGCCTCAGCCATCCGTCTGATCAACTTATTTGGGTTATGTGACACAATGCTACTTTTCTTTCTTTCCTATGAATGAATTTTCAGGTTGAAGCTGAAGGACAAAAAAGCACTGACTTATTGACTTTCTAAAGCACTCCTTCGGGTGGAAAAAACGTTGTAAAAGAGACTTAGTAGTCTGGCTGAAAGTTATTAGGAAGAGTAGGTGAGCTCTTTTACCCTGCACTTTGCATTGCCTGCTGAAGGTGAAGAAAGACCTAATGGAATCGCATATTTGAGTTTAGAATCTCAGAGCAGAGAAGACCTATACCTTGTCTTTTTCAAATAGAATTCTCATTACTGACAGGTCCGCAGTGGTGGCAGGAATGTTTGAGGTCAGTAAGAATATATCTTTTGAAAATTATTTTTAAAAATTTTTCTAGAAAAATTAAACGTTTGTTTATGGATAGCAAAAAAATATTTAGAAACATCTTCTATGGTACATAATGTGATTAAGTTATGTCTCTCCCCTCAAGGTAGAGAGAAATAGGTGTCTATTTTTGTATATGGTGTTAGACAGTAGCCCAGTTTTTCTTTTACATGTAGCTGTCCTGTTTTCCCAGCAACACTTATTGAACAGACTTTTTTCCATTGTATATTCTTGCCTCCATTGTCATAGATAAATCGACCATATAATTGTGAGTTTATTTCTGAGGTCTCTATTTTGTTCCATTGATCTATCTGTTTTTCTGTAAGCACTATTCTGTTTTGATTACCATAGCTTTTTCGTATATCTCGAAATCTGGTACTGTGGTACCTCCAGCTTTGTTATTCTTTCTCAGGTTTGTTTTGGCTATTTGGGATCTTCCGTGGTTCCATACAAATTTTGGGATTATTTGTTCTAGTTTTGCAAAAAGTGCCATGGGTATTTTGATAGGGATTGCATTGTGAATCTATACATTGCATTGAGTAATATGAACATTTTAACAATATTAATTCTTTCAATCCATGAGCATGGAATATCTTCCAATTTATTTGCATCACCTTTAATTCTTTTACCAGCGTTTCATAGTTTTCAGACTATAGGTCTTGTATCTCCTTGGTTAAGTTTATTCCTAGGTATTTTGTTCTTTTTGATGTAATTGTAAATGGTATTATTTTTTTAAATTTCTCTTTCTGTGACTTTGTTGTTAGTGTATAGAAATGCAAACAATTTCTCAGTATTCATTTTGTATACTGCCATTTTACTGAATTTGTTTATTATTTTTAGTAGTGTTTTGGTGTGGATGACTTCTTAAAGCTAATCCAGAACAAAATAGGAGTATTATTTTTATATTAGGCCAGAAAACAGCGATATACATGTTAAATTATCACTCTGTATTTATAAAAAGCTATCATACTAAAAATGAAAATTATTGTGTATTGGTTACTAAGTGCTCATCTCGGTATTAACGGAAAGAAACAACCAACAAAACGAATAGGCAACCAACGGAATGGGAAAAGATCATCGCAAATGACATATCGGATAAAGGACTAATATCTAAAATCTATAAAGAACTTACCAAACTCTACACCCGAAAAACAAACAACCCAGTAAAGAAATGGGCGGAAGATATGAATAGACACTTCTCCAAAGAGGACATTCAGATGGCAAATAGACACTTGAAACGATGTTCAATGTCACTCATCATCAGGGAAATACAAATCAAAACCACACTGAGATACCACCTCACACCAGTCAGAGTGGCTAAAATAAACAAATCAGGAAACTATAGATGCTGGCAAGGATGTGGAGAAGTAGGCACCCTCCTACATTGTTGGTGGGAATGCAAACTGGTGCAGCCACTCTGGAAAACGGTGTGGAGGTTCCTCAAAAAAATGAAAATAGAGCTACCCTATGATCCAGCAATAGCCCTGCTAGGAATCTACCCAAGAGACACAGGATTGCTGATGCATAGGAGCATGTGTACCCCAATGTTCATAGCAGCACTTTCGACAATAGCCAAAACATGGAAAGAAACTAAGTGCCCATCAACTGACGAGTGGATAAAGAAGATGTGGTACATATAAACAATGGACTACTATGTGGCAATGAGAAAAAATGAAATCTGGCCATGCGTAGCAACATGGATGGAACTGGAGGGTATTATGTTAAGTGAAATAAGTCAGTCAGAAAAAGACAGATACCATATGTTTCCACGAATAGGTGGACTTGGTGAGACTAAGCAAAAACCAGGGGGAGGGGAAGAGGGGAAAGGAAAAAAAAGACACAGAGAGGGAGGGAGATAAAACATAAGAGACTCTCAAAGACTAAGAACAAACTGAGGGTGAGGGAGATGGAGGGGGGAGAGGGGGTGATGGGCATTAAAAAAGGGCACATGTTGGGATGAACACTGGGTGTTTTATGTAAACCAATTTGAAAATAAACTATTTTAAATTAAAAAAAAACAAAAAAAATGTATCAGTTAATTTTCAAAAGATCTACGTGAGATAGGCATTATTTTCCTGACATTAGAGCTGAGGAAACTGACCCTTAACAAGGCTTAGTTATTTGCCTTAAATTACGCAGTTTATAGGTGATAGAACCAGGATTCAAACCAAATCGTCCGACTCCAGGGTTATTTCTTAACCTTGTCTCCATGCAACCCGTTCTAAAGGGTAGAACTTGCTAATAAGTTCTAAAGTGTGTAATATAATCTAAATATTTGGGTAATGAATGAATAAATGCTTTGGCGTTCTCATCTTTAAAGGGCTCACAGTCTCATGAGTGTCATAAGAAACTAAACCAAAAAGCTAGTAATTTTGATCACTGCAGCACAGAGTGTTAACTGTAATCATGGGGTTTAGAATCATAAGAAAATTGGCACTCCATACTGGTAGAGGTGTGAGAGTGTTAGAGATGGCTTCACAGAAGTGGTAATTTTTATGTGATGATTGAAAGGAGAGGAAGAGATATAAAAATCAGAGGCTAAATCTGTGCCAAGGAAGAAACACATGATGCACTCAGGAGAGTGTAAATAGATCTTTATGACTGGAAATTATGAGAGGCGAGTAGAGGCATATAGTATCTCTAGATGATATCCTCTCAGTGTATAGTGACAAGTTTGAATTTGGTCTTGAGAGTAACAAAGGGTCACTTAAGGATGTTAAGTTTAAAGGTGATACAGGTGTCCCCTGCTTTTTGAAAGTTTGCATTATGCCACCTTGCTTTTAAGAAAGAATTGCATTAGTGCCTGTTTTTGCTAACCAAAAGAAATCTGGAGAGGATTTTCACTTTTAGGAAAAGAAGTGAAAAACAAAAAGGGCATTCAGCATCGGCTTTGCAGCAAGCCTATATGGGGAGCAGAGGGTGCTCCACCAAGCTCGTTCTCTGGGAACCACGCTCAGTGGCTCAGCATCATGCCACCTCAGCTTTGAACTGGGTCTGTGAGCATCTGTTCTTTATCTCGATTTATTTTGTGCATTTGTTAGCAAAAAAGATGTGTCCTAAGGTATCAGAAAAGCCTAAAAGGGTTATTTTTGGGGGATCTGGGAAAGCTTAAAAATTTTCCATATATCTTAATGATGATTGCTTCTTCATTTTATACTATCTCAGCTTATAAATGGTTTGATAGGAAGATTCTACTTGTGAATGATGGGGGAAACAGTTGTCATATTGTATTTTATGATCATTTTATGGACAGTATAGAAAACAAATTAGAATGAAACAAGATGGAGGGTAGGAAGATGATTGAAGGATATTGGAAAATCAGACAGGAAATCGAGCCTCAACTAAGGCATTAACAATGGATAATAGCTATCTACCTATTAAATACTAAAAAAGACATGTAATTGGTAGGACATATGATTTAGACAGGTTAGGATAAAGAAATTTTAAAGAGAGACTTGCAAGTTTCTGGCATGGACGACTAGTTTTTTTTAGCAGGGAATAGATTTGAGATAAAGGCAGGAGGAGGAGATAAAGAACGAGGAGTTCTATTTATGAAATACTAGATTCCAGGTATTGGGGAGATTTCCATAATGGGGATTTGTAACAGGCAGCTAATTATTACAGGAGAAAAGTTACATAGGATTATCAGACTAGGAATCAGTGACATGTGGAAGGTTATTAAGCAATAGGTCTAATAAATATCATCCAAGGAATGTTACAAAGAAGGAAAAAAATGGGGCAAAAGTATCTGAGAGTGAGTCTGAGAAGAGGGGTGGTCAAGACAGAAGGAATATGAAGAAAGGTTGATTTCAGACAAAAAAGAAGTTTCAAAAGGAAAGGATTGGTCAATGCATCGAACACGATTAATAAAATAAAGACTAAGTTATATTTATTGCATTTGTCAAGTAGACCATCACTGGTGATAGTATAGGAAAATTTTTTCAAGTGGTGAACCCGGAAGCCAAATTCCAGCAAGTAGAGGTATTAAAGTCTAGATAAACATCCAGATGTCATTAAGGATAAGATAATTTGACTTCATAGGCAAACAAAAAAGTCACAAAAGCACAATAAACAAAGTGAAAAAGCAAGTACATACAGGAAAAATATTAATATATTTTTTAAAAACAGTCAGCCAACTGATAAGAAATTAAACACATCAATTGCAAAATATACAAAGACCGTGAACAGAAAATTCTTTGTAGAGGAAATGCAAATTTCTAGCAAACCCATTAAAAAGGTTCTCACCCTAACTAGAGGTGAGAGAAATATAAATTAAATATTGATTAAAAGTCTTTTTAATGAACACCCAACAGATTGAAAACAATAAAAAGAAGAATGTTGCCTACAGCTTAGAGAGCATCAGAATCCGCGGATACATTGCTGGCAGAAGGATAAATTGCGGTGGCATTTTTGGAACAGTAAATCCACAATGTCTCTTTACATTTAAAATGTTCGTACTTCTTTTTGGTCCAGCCATCCCATTTGGGATTCTGCCAATAGAAATCACAAATACATATGGTATTGTGATCGAGAGTGTATATTCAGGATTATTCATTTGGAATGTTATAAGATACTGCTAATTAATAGTGGGGTGACTGAATGAAATTATTGTATGTTTATATAAAAGATTAGCTCTGACCAATCGAGCTTTCTTCAACGATGGAAGTGTTATATAACTGCACCATCCAATATGGCAGACACTAGATATATTTGTATATTTTGAGCAACTGAAATGTGGCTAGTGGGACTAAGAAACTCCATTTTAAGTTTTTTGTGTTTATTTATTTTTGAAAGGGAGAGCATGAGTGGGAGAAGGGCAGAGAGAGAGGGAGACAGAATCTGAGGCAGGCTCCAGGCTCTGAGCTGTGAGCACAGAGCCCGACGTGGGGCTCAAGCTGTAAGATCATGACCTGAGCCGAAGTCGGACACTTAACTGACTGACCCACCCAGACGCCCTCAGAAATTCTTTTTAAATTTTTATTTAATTTAAATTTTATTTAATTTTAATTAATAAAACTTTTAATTTAAAGAGCTACTTGTGGGTATTGGGATGGCATAACTATAGAATATAAGTTGGCTTCAAAAAGTGAGTTACATCTACATATTTTTACCTGGAGAATTATCCAGTTTAAAACTATAGTTCCTGGGCTGCCTGAGTGGCTCAGTTGGTTAAGTGTCTGACTCCTGATTTCAGCTCAGGTCATGATGTCACGGTTTGTGAGACCAAGCCTCTCATTGGGCTCTGCACTGATAACACAGAGCCTGCATGTGTTTCTTTTCTCTCTGTCCTTCCCCTGCTCATGCTCACTCTCTCTCTCTCAAAATAAACATTAAGAAATTAGAAATAAAAATATAGTTACTTAAATGTGGTAATTTGATGTCACTTTGTTGTTGTAAAAATCAGATGAAAACGTCCAGCTGATATGTGTGCATATTTATGAGATCTAAGAATGTAAAAAGATGAATTCAAACCTTTAACAACTTTGGCCTGTGAGTTTTGAGCAAAGGTGTCAAGTGTTACCTCTAGGCCACTGCATTTAATTACTAGTTTGAAACTTGCCAAACTGTTTCCTCTGTCGTGTCAACGCATGAGTTTCAAGATACTGACTTCTCCCTCGGTCTGGAACCCAAAGTGAGAAAATGCATGAGGAATTGTGATGTGGGTGAGAAATAAAACTTTTTATCTTAAGCCATTTGGACCGTACGTTTGTTTCTTATGGCAGTTGCTAAAACTGTGTAATACATGTTAAATTGTAGAGACTTACTACATATGCTCAGAATTGTTTAAAAAGGCATAACAATTTAGAATTATTAACAAATGTATAAAAAGTGGCCAATCGAATAAGTAAAATTAACAGTAACCATTGGATACAGTAACCGTAACAAGATTTAAATTGAGAAGTGTTTGAAAGAGGTTACCTGTTAGAAGTGGGACTGGGTATGGGAAGGATGAAACCTTGCTTTTTATTTGTTCTTTTCTGAAGTGTACAGGTATTGTTTTCATAAATAAAAAGCGTATAGGCATGGCAAAATACGTTTCTCCAGCCTCTCCTTCCTTCCCCAGTCCCTCTTGGATTTGTCCACAGGTTCTCCATCTGTCCACTCAAGACCTGATCACTGTCTTACTATCTAGTGGAGGCAAAGAACACATGAGCCACTTAGACCTGTGAGGGAGGGCCTGGCATGAAAGCCGCACCTCTGAACACGCTCCCCGGATCATTTTGCTCTAAAGACACCCGTGTTCACGTAATGGGGGGACAATTCCAGGCTGCCTGGGTTGTCTGTGCCTACCAATTCGTGTGTTTCCTGAATGACTACGTGAGGTCCTAATCTGCGGGACTAGACATCAGTCTTCTCCAGTGTTGCCTACTAGCCTCTATTTAACGTACATTTATCCTGCCGTTCTTCTCAGGATCTCTGCTACCCTACTCTGGTGTGACTCTTCTTCCTCCTCTGACTTGGATCCCTGTCCCACATCTCAGCCAAGGCTGGGGTACGTGGGTGTGTAGAGATTCCTGGATGGCAGTCTTTCTGACCTAGGTTTTGATTGACAGGTGGAATTTCCACCATTGAACTCTTTTAACTAAACGAATGCCATCTCCACCTTGTGCTGACTAAATCTCAAATGAAGGTGAAGCTGGCATTCTTGGACACTGTACCAAGGTGCCTGGCCAGCTCCTATAGTTTTGTCAACTTTTCCTATTCCTGACGCATAGGTCTCTCTTGGTTCCAGGTTGCTGTGATTGTGGGTATATATTCTTACTAAGTGCTGAGTTATATAGGCCATTATAATGTAAAAATTCTTTGCAAGTTTCTATGTCAATTTTTAATCACACAAGTACTATAAGAAAATGTCTTCTTAGAGTAAAGCAAAAAGGAAGAACAAAATTAACAGACTGCATACGAGTCGAAAGTCTGCTTTGATTAAATCTCTTGCTTCTGCCTCTATCTAACCTCTTAAAGTCAGATAGGGCAATGAGTCTAAAGTGTATGCCTCTATATGATTTTTCTAGAAATCATTATCGTATTACTAGGCGTGCATGCATGAGTTTATAATGTGTTGATTTCTGTCTCCTCAGGAGCACTAATCATTCAATTTTGTAATATATAACTGCCTGATAGATGAAAAGGAATATTTTATTCCCATGTTGATGTTTTTTTCCATCTTTGAAAGTGAGGATGAATTTTATTTAGTTAATAACCAGTTTGTATCTTTGTCATTTTTCTATTAGTATGTTTATGTTTTTATTTACTTTTAAAACCTCTTTATTTTAAAATTCTGATTAACTTTTGCTTGTCATACAGGGGAGATACTTTTTCCAGGACAAACTTAAACTTCTACTTTTATATAATCTTGACTATTAAAAATGCAGCCTAGTCAATCACCCTTTCTTAAGAATTTTCCTTTCCAGTTTGGAAAAGCTTTCCTTAGTTTCACGAGTAGATACGGTACATTAATCTTGAAACATTGTAGAAAGTTTATCACACTATTGTATAAAATAAAATAAGCACATGTTAAAGTTGAATTAAAATAAAATTCTCAAGTTCTCTGACGTGGGATCGTAATCAAAGAAAGGCATTGATTAGAAAAGAAAAGAACATTAAAATTTTCTCACGCGTTAAATTTTAACACTGTATGTAGCTCAGCTCTTCTTTCATGCTCAAATATACATTTATAAGGCAACAAATCTCAAAATGAGTAGGAATAAACATTTGTCATTTTGATCTGAGGTCACGGAGCAGCAGGCTCTATAGAAGGCCGAATAAAGCATTATAGTTACATGTTTCGAATTACTTTTTGGCCAGATGTAGACTTTTCTATTTCGCATAAAAGGACTCAATGATCTTATTACTCTCCCCTTCCTTGAACTGTTGACTTGTTAAATCCCTGCATTGTAGAATCGGCACCAGTACCTCCTCAGAGCAGGAGCAGAGAGGCCAGCCCCGTGTCTGCAGGCAGGAGCTAGTCACTTAGGGAAGGAAATTCGCCTTTCTTGCTGGGGATTGCCTGCAGTGGATTCTTCCAGAGGAAGCTCTGTCTTTAGGCAGAGGCAAAGAAGCAGTCTCTTAGAAAAGAAAGAGTGTGGGAGGTGTTGCTCGAATTGGTCATTCTGAACTCTAAGAAGGGACCAGGCCTGAGGGAATCCGATGAAATGCATTTGTTTACAAATTTCTCTCAAGCAGCTTTTTTCCCCCTGATTTAATACAATTTTATGAAATATTCTCCTGGAAGTCTCAGTTTTGAAAACATTTCCTCTGGGGATACGAACAAGAGAAAGGTATTGCCTCTTTGTGTTGTTTCTTTTCTCCCTCCCTCCCCTCTTTCCTTCCTTTCTCTGCAGGGCGATGTTACGATCTTACATGTTAAATTTCTCTACCGCCACAATTAAGAGGAAAATAATTATGGAATAAAAGAACTCCCTGTTAGCTTAACAACCGTCATCTACTTTTGAGGGCTTACGCCAAATCACCTTTCAGTTTCTGGGGTTAAATGTTTACCAGGTGCTGTTAGGTGTGGCTTTTTAGCTGCATGTTTTTGTGAATTTGGAGAGCCTGCAATTTCTTGTGCTCACTTGACCTTGATAAGAGACTGAAGGGATTACCTTTCAAGGCCAATGGTGAATTCTACTTTTACTCTTTTACTTAGTTCTAACCACATTATTAGTTTTAGGAGATTAGATATCTTGCTTTGTGAAGCTAACCTCTACTAATATTAGGTTAGGAAAGGTTTTTTTAAAGCAATTTTGTTTATTTTGCAATACACATTACAATGCATCTCTTATAATTTTCTCTCGAATTAAATTCTCTCCATGTTTCGAAGAACCATATTTTTATCTGGCATGTTCTTGGCCTAATGATAGAAGAAATAAGTTTATTGCTTACATAACCATGTGAATCAGACATGGAAAATACATATTAAATTATCTAATTCATCCTTCTGCCAATTCTGGATTATTCCCTGAAGTCCATTGGTCTATTTTTTAGACTCGTTACGTGATTCACTAATATAATTTAAGCAACATTTCTTGTTTTCCTTATTTATTTGTGAATTGGTACAGATACCTTTTTCCGGTGACGGCAGGCTTTGTTCATATTTGCTGACAAAATAAAGAAAGTATTAATATTGCCTTGCATTTTCTAGTTATTCTCCTTGTGTATACATAATTTTTAAAATCTGTACTAACAGACACATACTGTCATAGCTATTAAAAAGAAGAAAATTAGGTTTGAAGAAATTATGTAACTTCTTCACAATGATATAGCTAGTAACTTATCCAGTGTGGAATAAAATGATAAGCATTTAATGGAAAAATGTAAATTGAGAAAAGAATGAAAAAGTAAAGGATATTAAACCCTACTCTTATTAGCAATCCATCAAACATACTGAAAGTTAGTAAGGATATAAAACTCCTATCAATTTTTCTTCACTTTTTTATCCTTTTCACTCTTTTAGAGTTTTGACAAATGCATAGAATTATGTAACAAACAACAACTACCATCAAAATGCACGACAGTTCCATCGTTCTCCAAATGTTCCTCATGCTGTGTCTTATCACATTCGTAACTGCTGGAAACCTTTGATCTGTCCTGTCACTATACTTTTGTGTTTACTAAAATGTCATATAAATGGAGCCATCACATATGTAGCCTTTAGAGTCTAGCTTCTTTAACTGGGAATAATACATTTGAAATTCATGCTTCTGTGGAGTGTCTAACACTTTGTACTTTTTTATTGCCAGGTAGGAGTCACTGTGTGGATGGACCACAGCAAGGTCATCCATTTCCTAACTGAGGGACATATGAGTTGTTCCCAGTGCTTGGTAGTTACAAATCAGACTGGTATAATATTCATGTACGTGTTCTTGTATGAATCCGGGTTTTTATTTCAATTATGTAACTACCCATGAGTCGGATTGCTGGGTTGGACGGTCTGTATATGTTTAGCTTCATAAAAAAACTGCCAAATTGATTTCCAATAGTGACTTTATTATTCTGCATTCCCACCAGCAATATATGAAATTTCCGAGTAGTCTTAATCCTTCAGTTTTCCTCCTTTCTTTCTTTCCTCCTTTCTTTCTTTCTTTCTTTCTTTCTTTTCTTTTTTTCTTTCTTTTCTTCCTTTTCTTTCTTTCTTTTTTTCTTTCTTTCTTTCGTCTGCCATTTTAATAGATATATAGTGGTATGTCATTATGGTTTTAATTTGCATTTCTTTAATGGATATGATGTTAAGCAACTTCTCATGTACTTATTTGCCATCAGCATAATTTCTTCAGAGATTTATCTTCCAGATTTTTTACAAATTTCATTTTATTGAGTTATTGCAGTTTGTTTTCTTGCTACTGAATTTGAGAGTTCTTTATGAATTCTCGATACAAAAAACAAAAACTTGATCAGATGTGTGATTTGAAAATAGTTTTTCCCAGCTGGAGACTTGTTTTTCCTATTCTCTTAAGTAACTTTTGCAGAACAAAAGTTTTAATTTTTATGAAGTTGAATTTAAAACTTTTCAAAAACTTTGCCGATCATGATTTTGGTGTCATGTGTAAGAACTCTGCTTAACTCAAGGTCACAAAAGATGTTCTTTGTTTCCTTCTAAAAGTTTTAAAGTTGTATGCTTTACCTTTAGGACCATTTTCAGTATATTTTTCAATAATGCATAAGGTATGAATAATGCATAAGGTTGAGTTTTTGTTTTTGCATATAGATGTCCAACATTTTCAACACAGTTTCTAGAAAAGACTATCTTTTCTTCACTTAATTGCTTTTGCACATTTCTTAAAAGCCAAGACGTGATATATTGTGTGGTTTTGGCATAGGCGTGTGGCAAAATTATAGCCAACATAAGGGAAGAGTTTATTGTGACTTTTCAACAAAAGCTTTTATTCACTGATAGGAAAAAAAACATATAATTAGAACCTTGTTATTACACTGGATGTCTTTTCCTTCATCTGGGATATCGGAAACACACCAATCAGAATTTATTATTATGTGACAAGCTAGATAACTTCCATCAGTTCTGGAAATTTACGTAATTTGCTGAAGATTGAGATTCTAGTCCAAGTCTGTCTGACTACTTGAAGTTCTCAAACATTATGCTACATTGGAAATGAGTAGATTGTTTTTTTATTTTTCTATGCTTCACAATGTAGTGGAACAAAATCCTTGTTTATTTTTTTCAAACATTATGCTAAAGATTGTTTCTCAAAGAAAGATTACTAGAAGAGGCAAAGTAAAAACATTTCAAGACTCTGGATATGAATTGCCATTTTTTTCTAAATAAATTGTAACAGTTTACACTGTGTTTAAGATCTGGGTTTTCTCATAACATTATCAAATATTATTGTTAATATATAGTACATGATATATAGTTTTTATATAAAATGTAATTCTTATATTTTAAAATGCAGTCTTTAGATTATTAGTGTTTGAATTTTATATGTATTCACTATTTTTCTACTTTTCTTAGTTTTTCACTTTTCTTTTTTAATTTGTAAACATTTCAAAGTTCATGTAGCCACATATATTGGCATTTCTCTTTCTGATATCTTATGTACTTTGTAAGATTGCTGAATACCATCCAGATTTCATTAATGTTGACTGTTTTTGATGGCTAATTTCATATTCCATTTATGATTGGATACCATGAAAAATCAAAATTATTTTTATAACTGATCAATAGTTTATGAATTATTAGTAAGAACACAATAAATTTATGCATATTTTTGTTTATCATATTTATATGATAGACTAGATACTTTTCTGATGACATATTAACTATAATTGACCATCTTGTATTTCTTCCTGTTGAAATATTGATAAATTTCTTTTCAATTATTTATTTAAATTTGAGTTAGTTAACATACAGTGTAGTATTGATTTCAGGAGTAGAACCCAGTGATTCATTGCTTACATATAACACCCAGTGCTCATCCCAACAAGTGTCCTCCTTAATGCCCATCACCCATTTAGCCCATCTTCCCACCTACCTCTCCTCCAGCAACCCTCTGTTTGTTCTCTGTGTTTAACAGTCTCTTAAGGTTTGCCTCCCTCTCTTTTTTATCTTAATTTTCCTTCCCTTCACCTATGTTCATCTGTTGTGTTTCTTAAATTCCACATATGAGTGAAATCATATGGTATATATCTTTCTCTGTCTGACGTGTCTTGCTTTGCATAATACACTCTAGTTCCATCTATGTTGTTGCAAATGGCAAGATTTCATTCTTTGTATTGCTGAGTAGTATTCCATTGTATATACATACCGCATCTTGTTTATACATTCGTCATTCAATGGACATTGGGCTCCTTCTATAATATGGCTGTTGTTGACAACACTTCTATAAACATTGGAGTGCATGTGCCTCTTCGAATCAGCATTTTTGTATCTTTTGGATAAATATCTAGTAGTACAATTGCTGGGTCATAAGGTAGTTCTATTTTTAATTTTTTGAGAAACCTCCATACTGTTTTCCAACAGTATGTGCATCCTGTGACTGCACCAGTTTACATTCCCACCAACAGCTCAAAAGGGTTCTCCTTTCTCCGCACTCTCACCAACATCTGTTGTTTCCAGAGTTGTGAATTTTAGCCACATTGATAAGATCAATGTGTATATAGTATATGCACATATACTATAAGCTCCATGAAGTCTGGGATTGTGTCTTTATTGTTTTCTGATAGCAAAGATAGTTTTTGATTTAGAGTACTCAAGATCAGTATGCTTACAAATATGTGTATGTATGTGTACATGTGTGTGAATACACACTTATATGTGTATATACCTCTATATGGGCATCTATAAGTATGTATATGTATACATACATGCATACATATATGTGTGTATGTACACACACATACTCATATTGTTTAGACTGGCTGATAAAAGGAGATAAGGTAAAAAATGTGCACAGTGTTTTTTTTAATTTTTTTAACATTTATTTATTTTTGAGAGACATAGAGACAGAGCGTGAGCAGGGGAAGGGCAGAAAGAGAGGGAGACACAGAATCTGAAGCAGGCTCCAGGCTCTGATGAGCCGTGTGCACAGAGCCTGATGTGGGGCTTGAACTCACAGACCATGAGATCATGACCTGAGCTGAAGTCGGCCGCTTAACCAACTGAGCCACCCAGGCGCCCCATGTTTTTAAAGTATCTCTAAGCAACATATTTCTGAGATTACAGTTTGAGTCCATATAATAAAAAACAAAAAGGAAAATGAATGAAAATACACCTAATGGGTTTTGCTATCTATCCTCTTCCTCCATCCCTCCTAAATGGCAAAATCTATGCTACTTTTGTCCCAGCCTTGTAGTTACACCCTCTCCTATAACTCGTCCATACTGTAGGCACCGAGGATGATAATCTAAAAACTGGCACTTGTTTTCTGTACATCATGGATGGACACAGACATTCCTGATCTATAGAGCCTCCAAGTATCAGTGTCTCTTTTGCATGACCTCACTTCCCTTTCGCTCTTTGAGGACATTTAGAATCCGTTTTAGTTTCTGCTGTTAGAGCACAGTTCCCTTAATTTCTGAGGTTCCCTATTGAACTGTTTTGAAAGACGGCTGCAACCCTGTCAGCCCAGGTACAGCTCCCTGGGTCTTTGCATTCATGTGAGATCATTCTTAAAACTCCCATGCTTTTGCAATGGTGTTCATTCATATCGATTTTAGTTATATTATTGCCACTTCAGAAAAGGATTTGGGAAGTCTTATCATTGCCGTTACCTACTGAGCATCAGTGTAGGGCTGCGTAAAGAGCTTTCTTGATTTTAATTTCAGAGAGAAGTGGGGGTAAAGGGACAGGCAACATGATAGAAGCAGCAGGTGGAAGAGATCAAGATTTGTGGGGCTACCACTGGCCATTAATTGACACTGTGGGCTTAGAAGAGAGATTTGGCTTCCCTATGTGACACACTTTTCTTATACCAGAATAGGAATAATGGCGCTAAATAAAATTTCCTATATGGTCCCCAGCACATGACCAGTTTAGTTATCATGAGAGCTGAAGGTTTGCACAGCATTAATGGTTAACAAGGAGAGAATGATTTGAAACGTGGTATCGTGTTATTGCTGCTAGCTCTGAAGTTACCAATGAAAGTAGCTTGTTGGGAGACCTGTGTCATGTTAGTGCGTCCATCTATCATCTCCCCTCTCACTGTCTTCTACCCTTAGCCAAATGATACGGTTTCTGTACGCCCCAATTGTAAGACACTCTCTTCGCTTCGTTCCATGTGGAGATCTATTCTGTGGGAGGTAAAGTGGGTGAGGCTCACCTGAGAGCTCTAACAGTCAGGAAATCATAAACTGGAACATCATCACACCACGTAAACCAAGATGACAATGGGGACCAGGCTCATTAGAAGAAGGATTTCTTTCTCTCTCTCTCAAACTTCCCTTCCTATTTGACTGAATCAAATGCATCCACAATTCTATATGAACGAAAAACGTATTTTCCATGCCTCTCTAAATTCTTTTTAATCATACATTTTTGTGGATAGAGGAAAAAAGGAATGGGAAGAAGAATAAGTTTAAATCCACTCGTATCTTTAATGTACTGAAAAAAATATGTAGTCTACTCAAGTGGAGAGGATCTAAAAAGCTTTATCCAGATTACTGCCTAGAAGGAGAATATGTATTCATAAAGAAGGATTCTGGAGAAGAAAATCTAGGATTTGTACCTGAGGAAACTGTAAGACCTAGAAACATTCATCAAGCAATGATCTTTAAATAACCACTGAGCTCACTGAGATGCCATAGAGTTCCAGGGAGATTGTCAGCGTGCTTTTATCTCTTCAAGTACCTATATTCAAGCTATCAAAAATTACTGTCACATTCACTTGCAAAGATGCATATACATTGGTATAATATAGATACATTATAAATATTATCAACCTAGATACTGCCACTGGATTCAACAAAGTAATGCCAGTACTCTATAAAACCATGAGTATAGGACAGAGGTCCTTGTTAAAGAAAGAGTAGCCACCATACCTTGAGACGCATGTTCCCAGGCTATCAGTTCACTTGACTTGTTGATCATAGCCATGGCCCTGTCAGAAGCCAGAAGCCAGACAGCAATGGGCCAGAAAGCCTGTCTTAGATTTTAGTGGTATAAGGGCTTCCTCGATAAATGCAATTTTGAAATTTATAAAGCTTGCCTTAATTCCTTCTTTCTTTCCTCCTCCCCTGCCTAACTCCTAATGCTAGGCTCTGACTGGTCAAAGTCCCATTCTCTCCGATGGCCCAATATCTGTGCTATGCCAAAATTTTCCATGCCTCATTCCTCCTGTAGTAAAGTTCTTATTTTCAATTATTTGAGGTCATTTGGTATTTATATTAACAAGCCAAATGTAGTAGTGTACAGTCATTAGGTGCTAGGCATTTTTATTCATTTATATTCTAATTTCCGTGTTGTCAAATCTTTTTTTAATGTTTATTTATTTTTGAGAGAGAGAGACAGAGAGTGAGTGGGGGAGGGGCAGAGAGAGAGAGAGAGAGAGACAGAATCTGAAGCAGGCTCCAGGCTCTGAGATGCCAGCACCGAGTCCGACGCAGGACTCGAACCCACAAACGTGAGATCATGACCTGAGCTGAAGTCGGACGCTCAACCAACTGAGCCACCCAGGTGCCCATCCATGTAGTCAAATCTTAATATTAAGTAGAATGTTAGATTCTATATTAAGTGATATTTTCCTCCAAATTAACACTCGTTTTGCAACCAATGTTAGGGTAAAGGATAAAGGTGGGGGGGAGAGGACAAAGAATCTCCAGCAGATTTCAAACATTTTGAGGCATTTTACATCAATTTTAGAGATCCATTTAGCTTATAAAATATTACACTTTCTTCCATTCTTGATTATATCATTTCTAGGATACATTGAGTGTCCTGAAGAACAAAATCTTCCCTTAAAGTTTAGAGGGAGGATTGATAGTCTGACTTTTTAAAGCCATTTTCCTTAGTATAAGGTCAGAAATTCTATTGTTTAGCTAAAACCTTTAAGAGAACAATGGCTAATAAATCACTGCAAAAGTCTGGGGTGAAATTGGATTCAATTTCCAATAGTCCATTTACATTTCTTCTTTGATTCCACAGAATATTTTCACAACCAGCATTCATTTTTCAAATTGTGTGAGGACATAATAGGAGTAAGGGCAGAAAGAGCACTCAGTTGCAGATACACTCGGGTTGTGGAAGGACTATTGTTTATCACGACCTTGGTAGACCAGATGATGTCTTAAAATTTTCGAAACACTGGCAAAAACATCTGATGGGCTGCCAATTTCCGAAACCACCTTGTCATCATAATTTTAGTTTCTGATCATCAGCACAGAGAATTTTAATGGGAAGAAATAAGAAATGGAACCAGTGAGGTTTTCTCTTCTACACTTGTTCTGGCTGTGCTGTTGGAACATGTGCAAACATTTTCTTTCTAATGAAGTGTTGGTGATTGAAGTGGGCATTACACACAGTTTCCTATTGTTCTAAGATTACACACAGGGTCGTTAAAACATGATCTTAGGATCAAATGGAAGCCACAGTGACTCCTGACATACTTCTCACAAGAATAGTTCTTATAATGAAGTCAATAAAAATCATTACAATAAAACCTTGTAAAAATAAAAAAACCCACATGTGATTCTTTAAATGGGACTAAAAGAGGGATGATCTAACTAATAACTTCACTGGTTACTTGTTTAGATGATAACTCTCAGATCTATGAACTAAAAAAAGTAAAAAATGAAATAAATTATATTAAATATATCAATACTTATGAATTTAAACCAATACATATTTTTCCTATAAGTGTGAACGTTTCTCTCATTATCAATTTCTTAACATTTTAAATTTTTTCAAGTATTTTTGTCAATTTCACGAGTCAGAAAACTATGGTCTATAAGCCACATCTGGCCTACCACGTATTTTTGTAAAAAAAGTTTTATTAGAATCCAAATTAAATTCTAAAACGCTAATTCTCGTATATATCATCTATGGTTGTTTTCATGCTACAACATCAGAGTTGAGTGGTTGCAAGACCATGTGCCTTCAAAATTTTAAATATTTACTATCCATCCCTTTACCTAAAGTTTCCATTCTCTGTTCTAGTTATTAAGAATATAACAGGTTTCACACCCACATTTCAGTCTTGTCTGAAATAGCTGATTCTAATACTTGATTACATCAACTTAGGAAGAGGATAAATTTATTCTTTTTGTTTTTACCTAAAAACAGAAAAAATATGGTGGAAAATAATACCAGGGAAATTGAATAGATATGTTAAAGCACTCTCTGCCTGAAATAAAAATATGTGGCCAAAATGTCTTTCCTTGGGAAAGAAAATATCTATTTTTTTTTCCAGAGTGAAAACTCTTCTGCTCTCTTTTTTCTTTACTCTTCTTTTTATTTTAAAGTAATAAGAATACCTGTTTGTGGGCTAGAAAATCAGAAGGGAGGCTTTAGCTCATGAATTGAAGAGAAGGAATCCATTCTCACACCTGAAAGTGTCCTTGGGATTCTCTAAAGAGTCTGAAAACTTGTAAGTGGAAGTTACAAGTTACATTCCTCCCTCCTCCAGCCCCTGATAATATCTAAGATAATTTCTGTTTCTATGGATTGCCCGATTCTGGACACTTCATATAAATGGAATCATACAATATATGACTTTTTGTGTCTTATTTCACATAGCAAAATGTTTATGAAGTTCCTCCCTACTGTAGCATGTATCAATACTTTATTTTTTATTTGCTAAATCATATCCCATTGTATAATATATATAAACAAATATATACATATATAAATATATATACATATATAAAAACATATATATACACCATATATAAACATATATACATATATATAAACATATATATACCATATATATACCTTATATATAAACACATATATACCACATTGTGTTATATGCAGACTACATTGTGTCATTCCATTCGTCATTTGGTGGGCATTGATATGCTTCTACTATTTGGCTGTTATGCATAATGCCACTATAAATATTCAGGTAAAAGCTTTTGTGTGGGCATACATTGTCCATTTTTTTGGGTATATACCTAGGAGTAGAATTTCTGGGTCATATGGTAATTCTGTGTTTAATATTTTGAGGAACAGCTAGAGCATTTTCAAAATGACTGCACTATTTTTACATTTCCACCAACAATGTAACCCAGGTCAAAGCGGCTCAGCCACTTCTCCCTGGTGGGAGCAAAGTCATGTTCAAGGTATATATGTGAATATCTACGTGTCTGTGCATGTGCATGTGTGCATGTGGATGTGTGTGAGAGAGAGAGAAAGAGGAAGAGATAGGGATAAACAGAAAAAGACTAAGGAAGAAAAAATTGGTGTTTGTTGGGGGGGGTAGACCTTCTAAAGATAAGGTGTGAGAAGTATTCTATCATGACAAATCATGACTATCCCTTTATCATTCAAAAGTAGTTTATCATTCTAGTGTTCATACAGTTCAGAGTTTTAAATTTTATTTGGCTGCTAGTAATCATTTTAAACTTTTGCTTTTGGAAAATGTTTGATTTTTTAATATAAAGAGTGTACATACATGTGATTTTTTTAACAGTTTAGACAACGCATGAAAGTTAAATATCTCTCAGAGTAAGATGTTTTCCCCATCTTCCCTCCTTGAAAGTCCCTTCAGAAGAAAATAGGAAATGAGAATAGAAATATATTACTGAAATGAAGATGTATGTGTAATTTGAAAACATTTATATGAATTTAAAAATGGGATGGAACTTAACGTTGACTTAAACGTTATTAGGAGGATAGAAAAGTAATATCTACAGACATTAAAACTAAGAAGTAAAAATGTATGTAAATGGAAAAATATATTTTATATAATTATTAAATAAACAATTATCTACTAATAGAATGTGAGTAGCTATTGGGCACTGACAACTCTCAAAATGTGGAATTAGATTGAACACTGACACCCTCATTTCCTCAACTGACACACTGAGTTTCCCCAGATTCTTGATTTTTATCACAGCAGTCTTGCAAAACATGTCAAGGAGGGGCACCTGGGTGGCTCAGTTGGTTGAGCTTCCAACTTCAGCTCAGGTCATGATCTCATGGTTCGTGAATTCGAGCCTCCTATTGGGCTCACTGCTATCAGCCCAGAGCCTGCTTTGGATCCTCTGTTCCCTCTCTCTATCTTGCTCCCGATCATTCTCTCTCTCTCTCAAAAATAAATAAAACATTTGGGAAAAAAAAGATATGTCAATGAAAGGAATGTTGATATGACATCAGAAAAAATATGGCTTCATTTATGGCTCACATTGAAACTGTGATCTAACTTGAGCTAATATTTTGCTCGGTAGCCGGAAGATGTTGAGTATCGCTGGTTTCTTCAACAGTGTAAAATATCTTGCAGCACCCATGTGAGTCTCATGTAATGCATCAAGATGCCTTGGCACAGTCTGTAAAATGTCAATTTTAATGTAGTAATTTAGGGCTATAGTTGTGTATGTAAACAAACAAATAATGAAACCAACTAAGCAGATAAAGAAAGTATTTATTCTAGGAAAATCAAAACAACACAACCACAAAGAATATGGAGTTATTATCTAATGTCTATTTATTCTTTCCATTATAAAATATGAAAAATGTAGAACCCACACTAGCCTTCGATTCCTTCCTCCCCTCCCCACTTTTTGTTGGTAATATCACTGTTTCACATCTTTTTAGAGGTCTCCTTTATAACTTTAAAGAATTTAATGCGTTTATTTATTCACCCTTCTGTTCCTATTTTTATTTGGCACACTCTTGTCTTCTATTGGTGTCTAGTGAGCTACAGATCCGAGTTTCTATTTCCTACCCTAACCTGGTTCACCCCTTCTTTGATTGTTTCTTGGATCCTATTTTCTACCTTTTTGATTTATTTTTACTTTTCATTGGAGTATACCTAACTCAATATAATTTTTTTCCTAAAAAGAATATCTAATTTATAGGCTTTTACTTTTATTTAATTATTTGAAAAATGTATTTTCCCATACAATTGAGGACTCAAATATACATGCAACTTTAGATTTAATACATAACTTGCTCTCACAACCTTACTCTATCATCGCATCCAGTACTAATGTCAGTTTGACTATTGCTTCCTTTAGATAACCTCTTTCTCTTTGGAGCTATTATCATTTTTCCTTAACCTTGAAAAAAGCACTGAATATGTATGCAAATGTGTTAGGCGCAGGTATGGATATTACTTGTTTATCTTTTTCAGCATCCCTTGAGAATTTTTAATATGAAAAGCTGTGCCTTTCTGTATCACAGAAATTTTTTTTAATTCAAGTTCATTAACATACAGTGTAGGCTTGGCTTTAGGAATAGAACCAGTGATTTCATCTCTTACATATGGCACTCAGTGCTTCTCCCAACAAGTGCCCTCCTTAATGCTTATCACCCATTTTCCCCACCAC
This sequence comes from Paguma larvata, assembly GCA_030068075.1. Taxonomy (NCBI): domain Eukaryota; kingdom Metazoa; phylum Chordata; class Mammalia; order Carnivora; family Viverridae; genus Paguma; species Paguma larvata. Next base: position 71,889,057 of record CM057829.1, read on the forward strand.
CTACCCCCATTTCCCCTTAAGCAACCCTTAGCTTGTTCTGTGTACTTAGAGTCTCTTATGGTTTGCCTCCCTTCTCTGTTTTTAATTCCTTTCCTTCCCCTATTGTGTTTCTCAAATTCCACACATGAGCGAAATTATATGATATCTGTCTTTCTCTGATACTTAGGAAATTTTTTATCATTTATTCTTTTGAATATTTTATCCTCCCATTTTCCTCTATCTCTATGATAAAACTCTAGAATCGGATGAAGTCCAGACTTTCTGGATGTATCCTTCTTGCCTCTTAGCATTAAGTAATTTTGCTCAAAATTTTGGGATACTTCCCCAACACTATTTTGAAATAAAAGTCCGCATTTTAACCACTTCCGTTCTGTTTTACATCCTCTTAATTTTTTTTTTCTGAGTATGTCACTAGTATTTGTACTTTCACAGAACTCTTTGGTTTTTTACTTTGCGCTTTTATTGCAGTTTGTTTTTATATTGTGGATTTGAATAGTCTCCCACATATTTTTTAATGCCACTGATTTAACTAATTTTTTGTTTTTTCTGTTTCCTTAGTTTTCTCTGCTTATTTGAGGTTAATAATTCTGCTTGTCTTACTCCTTTCCTTTCACATTATTGATTTTATTCAAATGCCTGTGTTTCCTATTTGTGAGTAAAAGCTGATTAATATGGTTAGCGTGGTTGGTCTCCTCAGCAGATGACAGGTCTTTTTTTTTTTTTCCCCAGCAGGTTTCTCATCTTAAAAGGAGGCTCCCGCAGACTGCTTAAGTTGGAGGGAGTCTTAACGTAGGATCCCTGGGTGAGAAGGAGGTAGGCACGGGAAGAAACATGGGAGCATTCCCTCGTGGGCACAACTGCCTTTCCTCCTTGTGAACTGCAGACAGATGGATGTTTCTAGATCTGTGCTGCTTCTCTTTTCCATTCACATTCAGACCGGTGTCTTCAATAATACTGGTTAATTATCAGTACATTTTCCTGATCCTTCCATCCTTCCCAGTTTCCCTGAAATGCTAGTTCATTGTTGGCAGCTGGGTTTTCCACCGTGTTGCTGTGTGCTCCTTCTTTTCTTTGAATTTTTGATATCATTTTCATGATATTTAGGGAGTCGAGGGAGATGAATATGTATGCCGTATTCAGGTCTAGCTCTTACTAGCTTGCAAGAACCAATTACTAACATTTCAAGAATCTTTGTGTGCGGGCTGTTAAACATTTCCATTATTAAATGATACACTATATAACTTGCAATTAAATTATATTGAAAACAAAAGTAATAATGACTCAAACCTAATTGCTTCCTAATTATTTAACTGTCATCTATCATCTTGAGGTTATTTACACATACAGTATCCATATGTTGTTAATACTATGTAATAGTGAGCTACCGCATGGATCTTCCTAACTCCGCATCCTGCAACATGACATTAGAAGGTTGAAACTGGCCATTATGGGAATATTTACACCACAGAGATCAGCCAGTGCTACAAAGCAAGGATTTTACCCCCAGATATTTGGCTGTTAAATATTTACAGCAGACATTGCTTTTGTCTCAATCGCTGACCTTAAGTGATGCTGCAAATTTATTGAACATTTTGAAAGAATATCACACACACACACACACACACACACACACACACACACTGGATAAAGACACTCACATTTTCCTTTTATATGTTTTATAAATATAGTATATAATAGCCCATATTAATTGCACTTATTCTACTGTGTCTTAGCAACTCACACGTTGCTTTGGAACATGCCTGAATTTTATCATATGTTGTAATGCTGTTTTGATCTCCATTAAATCTTGCTTAAATAAGAGTGTCTGGCTGGCTCAGTTGGAAGGGTATGTGACTCTCAATCTTAGGGTAGTGAGTTCAAGCTCCACATTTTGTGTAGAGATTGCCTTAAAAAATCTTACTTAAATAATTAGAACAGTTTTAAGAGGTTATCTTATTGTGAGATGCTTCTTAAATAGATGTATCAAAAGAAAACAACTTGTATCTCTGAGAATGATATCAAAAAGCATACATTATAACTCTTAGTTTATCTACCACAAAGTAGAATAATTATATTCACATATCCCACTGAAAATTGTTAAAACAGCTATTGTCGGTGGATATTACAAAATGGGATGTTTAGAACAAAATTTAGGAAGTGGGACTGTCATTGTCACAATTGAGTGTTGTGACAGTTTTGCTCACCCCTTTCCAGGTAAGCAGGTTCTAGATAACTGTGAGGAAAAAAGAATGAATTTTTGCAGGATCTAAAAGCTTAGCCTTGTTGTAAACACTTGCCTAATTGTGCTCTTCCAAGGAAATGCCTTTTCTGTGTTGTAACTATAAACTTTCCTGAAGTACTCTCTTTTCAGTTTATTATTTATGGAGTCTTTTACCAGTAAGAATCAAAACGCACATTTTCCTAAACTGATCTCTAGGCCTAGCTCCTTGAGTCAAGCCAAGGGGCACTTATTACTTCCTGCTAATTCATTTCTGACCAATTTAGCAGTGAGTGCTCACTGGGGAAAATAAACTGTAAAAGGCAAATGGATCACCTCTGTTAGATTGAAAAAATAGCCAGAGATAAATATTAAGCGCCCATGCCTTCTTTCCTAAACATTCCCTCTTCTTCCTCTTCCAATCTTTTCTCGCTCTTGAATAACAACATGCCAAAACTCTAATTTGAATGTGCTTGCCTCCAAAGTTCAAAAAAGTTGGCAGCAGGGTATTAAGAAGGAGTGTCTCTGTTCTTTCCTGGTTACCACTGCCAAGTGGAATAGGTGGTCTTGTGAACTGAGATGGAAATGCCATATGCTCAGCCCTGTACAAATAAACTGACAGCATGGGTACTCAAAGAAGTCATAAAAGGCTTTCTAGCTAAGGGAGATAATGTCCTAATTGCAGGAGAGGTTAGAATCACAGTACATTGAGAGAGAAGCCAGGATATATAGCGGCTACAAGGACTGTAGTAGGTCCCACCTCCGTTTGTTAATGCAGCTAGATTTAATCATAACCAGGGTTGTACAATTACCCTGTTAAATGTCAACCATATCCATGTGAGAAAATGACGTACTTTTTTATGCTGAAGTTTTAACCTGCATATATGCAACATCAGGTGATAATAGAATACCTTATTAATGTTACATGTATATAAAAATCTAGACATCTCTCTTGAATTATTTTGACTACCGCTGTTTTAGAGACGGGGTGGTTTGAGGAGAATGATTGTCTAAAGTAATATCAATATCCTAAGAAATTGAACTATTTTTCTAGCTGCCCGTTCACAAATAAAGATATTGATCCTAAGCTAATAAGAGTAAAAGTGAGTTGCATGTACGTCTAGTGTGGTAATGCCAGTAGATACCAGAATGGCAAGGAAGAGGGGATAGACATTTCAAACACGTTCTTTTCTTTCTACTTTCTTTTACTGTTCTTTAGAATTTGCCCTCAACAAACTGTATTAGTACAAGTAGAGAACCCCTGAATGCTTCCCATATCCCTCAGGGGTGTTAGAGCAGCAGGAAAAAAGCACATAAAGTTTCTACTGGAAACTTTTTAAAGCTTTTATTTAGGAAGATGGGCCAACGACTCATAATTAGTCATGTATTTATTAAAAATTATACAATTTTGAGTATTATTTTATTTTTTTAAGTTTATTTATTTATTTTTAGAGAAAGAGAAAGAGAGGGCAGGGAAGAGAGAAGGAGAGAGAGAATCCCAAGCAGACTCTGCACCGTCAGTGCAGAGCTTGACTAAGGGCTGATCCCACAAATCATGAAATTAGGACCTGACCCCAAATCAAGAGTTGACGCTTAACCAACGGAGCCACCTAGGCACCTCTAGTCTTGTTGTAGATGTGAGATTTAGTTTACAGTCAATTCCTTCATGTGCAATTTTAAATCAAGTGATACCGAAGTACACCAGGAATGGGATTTTAGAAGGCATTATTCATATATGGTATAGTTGAGTTCAGTTTAACAAACATTGAAGTCTTCTCATGAACTGGAATATACTAGTTTTTTATAATAAAAAAGACTAGTAGAATATAACTCCACATAAGAGCCAAGTGCATGAATAATATTTAGGACCAAATTTTGTTATTAACAAAGTACAAATTATTTTTTGATTATCTTAAATATTATCTTGAGGACCTATTAATCATAAAAAGGTATGTAAAAGAATATAAACACATGGGTTGAAATAAGAGCTTCATGCTTTAGTAATTGCTTATTAGGTAAAACACAGAAAACATAATTACCCTGAAATCATAATAGTAGCTTAAGGGATAAGGGCAAATACTACTGGTGTTTGGCATCTGTATCACCAGGTATGGCTTAAAATTCAGTCATAATATGACTTTCTTGTGGGCCTTTGCTGTTTGAGCAAATTTTTCTAGCATGACAGCTTTTCTCAATTGACCACTGATACTCTAATAGATGCATGCCAGCTTTATGTGTCATTATGTATAGGCATTTATAGTAATATTGTAAAGAAATGAATTGTAAATACACACACATATCATATATACAAAAAATTACAAAAGTTTTAGATAGTGGGCTGTGGAGTCATTCTTTTATTAGCTGTGTGAGCTCATAAAGATCAAATATTATTATTTATCCTAAGTTTACTTATGTGTAAAATAGAACCTATTGTAATTTAGCCTATAGCTAATGTAAAGTAGTTAGCATAATTAAGCTTGAAATATTTTAGAATTATTTCTCCTGATCTAGTAAACTAATTATTTTCTGGTCATAGTTTCCATTTGATTATTTGATTCTTTATTATAATTTATATTTGTGTATATTTTAAGGTATATAATAACATGTTTTAGCAAATGTATTAACTTCACAAGTAGAGTAATAAAAAAACCTATTAAATATTACTATGTTTATTTATTTGTTTAATCTAGAAATTTTACTCAATCCATATCAGATTCATATCATGATTTATACAAAGTGCACTTAAAATGAATTTACTCTTTTTAGTGTTGTTTCAAAACATATTTATAAGTGAAATATTAAAAATAAAACTTTCCAATTCATTGTCATAATGTAGCTGCCAAAAATATTCCATTTTTTAACTTTCTCTCCCTTAAGGCAACTTGCAATTTATATTCTATCATTAGGTACAGATTGTAGGTTAACAAACCAAATATTTTATATATACTATCCTTTTAAAAATTTTTGTTTATTTATTTATTTTGAGAGAAAGAGAGAGCAAACAAGCAGGGAAAGGGCAGAGAGAGAATCTCAAGTAGGCTCTGCACCATCAGCACATAACCTGAGGTGGGGCTTGAACCCATGAACTGTGAGATCATGACCTGAGCCGAAACCAAGAGTTGGACATTTAACCAACTGAGCCACCCAGGTGCCCCTACACTATTCATTAATAACCTTTCTTTTATATGTGAACACATTTTATTAATAATTTACTATATAAATATAATGCTAAACTCAGGACTTTTTTCCAGTTTTTTTAGTAGTATTTGCCTCCTTCTTACTAGATTGCTTAATGTCATATTGTGTTGTATTGTATATAGTTGTAATTTCGGCTAAATAATTAGCCAAAGGACAATTCGGCTTACTTCAGTCTGCTAAACACTGCTCTCATTAGCATCCTTGTGGAATCATCTTCTTGACCCTCCTATTGTATTCATGAAAGCACTGTTTCTAAAAGTCTAAGCTTAAAGTCTTATAGTCCCTTTGTGAGCCCTCTTACTTATTTTCTCACTCAGTGAGTTCCCATGTTCTTCGATTATTCCTCTGCAATACCATTTGAATAATTTTTCTACTTCCATTTCTCACTGGTCATTACTTCTAATCAGAAACACTCTCCCAAGTTTCTGTTACTACCAAACTCTCAGTTTTGATCCAGTTTATACACTGCTGTTAGAGTAATTTTCCTACCAGTGAATGAAACCAAACCAAAAGAAAACTAAATTAAACAATAAAGAAACAAATCAACAAAGATTTTGATTTAAAAGTCTTCCAACTGGCAATCAAATTAAAAATCAACCCTTAGACTGATGCTCAATATTTTCTTTCTCCAGTTCAAATCTTTCCAGTTTTAGGTCGTATGATTTCCATGTATGCCACAGGCCAAAAATAATGGCATAGATTGTTGGTTACTTAAAACATAGACCTTGCTTCTTGCTGAAAGAACCCCGGTTTTCTTCCGGAATCACCTGGCACAGTTCCAGGGAATGAATCATGGTGGATTCCTTTTCCTTTTGCCAGAGATTAGTCTGAGGTGGTTGTGTGACCAAGCTCTGGCCAATTAAATGTAGAGGAATCCTGCTTGGAACATTTTGAGTTAGATGTTTCTCTCGGTAAAAGAGAGACACATAGGTAATGGTTCCTCCACTCCCTTCCTTTTTGCTTTGTCATGGAATGAAAACCTGGTGTCTAAAATTATACCAGCCATCTTGTGTCCATGAGACAACAAAGGAAACAAAAGTCTAGAAGCTCAGGAAAGTGGAATAAGAAGGATAGGAAAAACTGGATACTGAAAGATACTAGCACTGCTAAATCAACTGTGGAATCTTTTCCCTGAAGACATTTTAAAATTTAACAGGTAAAATTGTTTCCTTAATGCACAACACTTTCTATTTTCATTCAATAATCCAGTTCCTGCAATGCACCATGTCTTTACATATATGGGTTCATTTACTTAGAACTTTGACTTTTCCCTCTGACCTTCATCAAAAATAGCCATCCTTCAATTTCAGTTTATGAGCTTTCTCCTTTATAAAGTCTACTCTGATTCCTTCATTTCAGTGCTGACTCTATCCTCTTTAGAGCAAAACTACATTCTACTGTTTCCTTCTTTCAATTTACTCCATGTTACTGAATCTCAGTAACTAAACATAGAACTTATTTCCTGCTCCATAGCATCCTCAGAGAATAATTTTTATATAATAGGCACTCATTAAATACATTTTACTCTGAGTCATAAGTAATGCTCCATGAAATCTCATCAGTCTGTGAAAGGTCTGATCTTCGATCACACTTCAGTTCTCAATGTAGCTACCAGGCAGACATGTGGCAAGAGCAGAGTTTAAGCTTCTATTTGGTACAAATCTTTTAATTTCCCAAAGATTAAACTCCTTAATCTTTGGTACAAAGTCATACATTCCTTTAAGATAACATTATTGCCTTTCCTTAGAATAAAAGGAGAATAATTCAGAAATTTCTTAAGATAACTGAACTTTACTACAAGATATGTACAGATATACTCCCGTACCTCCTTCCATGGGTATGCATGTGCACGTGTAAGTTCTAAGTGCATATGTATATTTTATTGTGCCTATCTCAAAGTGATTTGTCTAGAATATACTTTCCCTAATTGAAGTCATTTACTTACAAAAAGAAATTCTCTAACAGCACAATAACAGCTTTAAACCTAGTGTGCCTTCCTTAAACTTGTGAGCACAGATATTCAAAGATACATGTGCTACTTAGACACTTGTTTGTCTGCAAGGATTTCTCTTCTTTCTATAAACAAAACAAAACAACAACATCCAGCTATGAGAAGTCCTAGAAGGAGTCAAAATAAACATGTGTAATAACAAGTATTATCAGCAGGTATTATTAATAAACTATTATATCATTAGAGTAATCAACACTAAGCATGCTGAGGAATTTGAGTCTTTGGATAATACTCAGGCTAAGTGTGCAGTTAGAACAGTCGGCGGCGGAAGTATGCATCTGACCATAATTTTAAAATATTTTAAAATATTTTGTTTGGTAAAAGAAATGCATCTTTAATAGTGCAGATAAGGTTCATGCGCAGAAATATTGGGTTAAGTGGTTGTATTTTCCAAAACTGTGTGTTAGGACAGTATAATAGCTAAGTAGGTCTACATGACTGATGAGGCTGCATGCCATGTCTGAGTGTATCTGCTGCACCTGCCTAGATATATAAATGGCTCATGTTATATGACTAATCATCTATGGGCATGGGCTCTCTGATGAAACCGTCCCGCCAGCATGGGCTCATTATGTACTTTATAATTCCGTTTTCAAAAGAAAAAAAAAAAAAAAGAGGAAGGGAGGAAGGAAGATAAGCTCCTTATTCAAGTCAATAGAATCTCCATATCTCAGTTCCGGCTGATTTTCACTAACTGATTTGTTCAACCGGAGGGGGGGAAAGAGTGAACAGCTGGATTAGCACGAGGAGTGCTGACCCAGGAATCCAGCAGTAACTGTAGGAACAGCACTGCTCTAACTCACCGTCACAGATGGATGAGGAGTGTGCTTTCTGCCACAGAGGGCAAATGTGAATTGTTGACTGGACAGCAGAGATTAAAGCATTCACTTTTGTTCAAATTTTGACTGCCTTAGTGTTTTTAGGAAAAGGAGAGGGAAGAAAATGGTTTGAAATATTTTGTAATGGTAACGGAATGTGACATCAACAAGAACAGACAAATAGGGAGGCAGGCAGGAATGGAATGAGCTTCTGACAATCTTCTATGCCGAAGAAGCCTAGGCAAAAGATGGAATGCTTATATTTTTACACCAAGATAAAGAATCTGCTTCCTACCAGATTAAACATCTGTTGGGTCTCATTAACTCTATTAATGACAAAAACTGGCCAGACAATCTTTATTTGATGCGGAGGAAGCAATAATCTAGTCATTCTCTTCATTTTCTGATTCTTTAATGTAATTCTCCAAGGGCTTCCCACTTCAAGAAGGCAAATTCCTAAGGCAAATTCCATGACCTTATCTTGAGAACTATCATTTCTGAATCCTAATAAAATTACAGCTAGGATTTAGCCTGAGTAGGAAACAGATTAATCAATCAACAGAATCAGCTTTAAAATTTATGAGTTTATAAGTTTGAAATAGTACCAGAAGCTTTTTGCAAAAAGGGGAGAATTTCAATTTTAATGTCAATTGGTTATAATGTAACCTCTCATGTTTAATCAATAAATCATTGGTGAAGGATTGAAGAGCTTATATATAGAGTTTATACTTCTTTCTTTTAACCAGTTTTAATATAAGAGTCTAAGTTGGGGTACCTACTGATTGATTAAGCATCCAGCTTCAGCCTAGGTCATGATCTTGCCATTCCAAAGTTTGAACCCCATGTAGGGCTCTGTGCTGACAGCTTAGAGCCTGGAGCCTGTCTCCCTCTCTCTCTGCCCCTCCCCAACTCATGTTCTGTCTCTCTCTCTCAAAAATAAATAAACATTAAAAAAAAATCTAAGGCTTACTTGAGATACAATGCTGGAAACTGGAGCCAGTATTTTAGATTAAAGGTATTGTCTTTGAAGATAAAATAAATTAACCAAAATCACTTGAGTGTTACAACCATTCAATGTTTAATCCAGGAAAAAAGCCTACTGAATTTATATTTTTCAAGAGGATGTTTATTGGTATGTGTATTTAGCATGTGTATAAATAAGATTCCATGAATATGTACAGATATTATTATTACTTTGTAAAATAATCAAACAGAGATATAATATGTTTCTCCCATTTCCCACAGTTTTAGGACCATTGCTTTATGATGCATTGACTGTCATTTCAAATTGACTTCCAAATAATCATCAGCTATAAAGATTTTAAAAGATTTTCTTTTGTGAAGAAAATCGTTATAAGATTTTTGTTTTGGGGTGCCTGGGTGGCTTAGTCGGTTAAGCACCGACTTTGGTTCAGGACATGATCTCACGGTTTGTGAGTTCAAGCCCCGCATCGGACTCTGTGCTGACAGCTCAGGGCCTGGAGCCTGCTTCGGATTCTGTGTCTCCCTCTTTCTCTGCTCCTCCCCTGCTCACACTCTGTCTCTCTGTCAAAAGTAAATAAACATTAAAAAAATACAAAGAGATTTTTTAAAATTTTTTTAACGTTTATTTATTTTTGAGAGACACAGAGACAGAGTATGAGCAGGGGAAGGACAGAGAGAGAGAGAGAGGGAGAGAGAGAGAGAGAGATACAATATCTGAAGTAGGCTCCAGGCTCTGAGTCGTCAGCACAGAGCCCGATGCGGGGCTCGAACTCACAGACTGTGAGATCATGACCTGAGCTGAAGTCGGACGCTTAACCGACTGAGCCACCCAGGTGCCCCCAAAGAGATTTTTTTTTTAAAAAAAGATTTTTGTTTTGTTTTTTAGTTCAGAGATGTTGTGGGAGAAAATTTAGATTTTATATTTAAAAATATCTATATCAATTTCACTCAAACTGAATGGATAAGTGAAAAATGGAAGAATATTAAAGATTCAGAAAAGGATAAGATTTAAAATAGCATGAAATGATTAATACTTAGACAGTTGATTGTGTTTGTTAACATGCGCTTTAAATAATGACATGTTATAGTATTTTTAGGTTGGCATTACTATAATATTTTTGTTTGCATAATTCAATGACTAGACTCCAATATCAAAATGCGTGAATTTGTCATGATGGTTTCTTTTGTTTTGTTTTTAGAATCTCTTAATGTCCAACTTTCAATCACTCTCTTTCCTCGTCCACTCTATTGGATGTGTTGATTGAAATATCTCTCTATTGGAGATATTGAGTAGGTGGTTGGGTATATGAATATGAAATTTGAAATAAAAATTTCAGCTGGAACTATATATATTTTAAATTCATCCACAAAAAGATTCTTTAGGAAGCCATAAGGCTATATGAACTCACTAAGGAACTGAGTGATGAAGAAAGACCAAGACCTGGGCCCTGCAGCATTACGAAATTGGAGTTCTGGAATAAGAGGAGGAATGAGCACAGGAGACTGAGATGGAGTGAACAGTGAGAAAGCAAGTAAAGGATATGGTGTCCTGGAGGCTCAGATGCAGAGAACAATCAACTTTGTCAAAAAATGCTGACAGATCAGAAATGTGCTATGGACTAAGAGTTAATCATTTCATGATATAGAAATCATTTGTAGTCTCTACAAAAAACAGATTTGGTGAATAGTTGGGACAAAGTCAATAATGGAGTAGGCCTGAAGTAGAATTGGGCAGGGGGAATTGGAAAAGGAAGTATACAACATTTTTGAAGAGTTTTGCTGCAAAGTGGGTGAAGGAAATGGGATTATAAATACTGGAGAACTGGTATGGTCATGAAAAGGTATTTTAAAATGATAGATATATCAGCATAATATTATATTGACGAGAGAAAGAGAGAGGGAGAGAGAAGGGAGGGAGAAGGGCAGAGTTGAGGGGGAAAAAGAGGGAGGGAGGGAGAGAGAGAATGATATATGATATAATAGAGAAGAGTAAAAAACTGCTACAGGGAAATAAGGGTAGGATCTGGAGAACAAATAGAACAAATAGAGGAATGGGGTTTGGGGAGACAGATGGGTAGTTTATGTCTGTGGTGCCAGGTAGGGAGGCAGATTATGTGAGTGCAGATGGATGGTGGGTGAGGTAGGTGGGCATACCTGGTGTTGGAGGTCTATGGAGATTCTCTTCTGATGCTTAAATTTTGTCAAAGAAGTGTGAAGAAGCATCATTGGCTCAGAGTGAATTTTGGGATGAGACTGTTAGAGGTTTGAGAACAGAAAAAAAAGGTATGATATAGTCATCTGGGGAGAGGAAGAGCAAATAGGCTAATGAAGTAGAAAGTGATCATATAGGTTAATTAAGGACATACTGTGAATGTGCAGCATTAAATGTGCACTTGAGATTCGCAGTCATGAAATTAAAATGAGAGCAGTCAGCACAACTGAGAGATTTTTCTCTTAACCGTGGATGTAGGACCAGAGTAAGTATAGAACTGAATTTAACAAGGGTTGTGCTTCTGCCAAAAAAAGTACAATAGTGTGTGAAAAAGGGGGAGGAAGTCAAGGGTATAAGCAAGGTGATGATTCTGTCAAACCATGGAATTCAAGCTAAATAAAAAGAAGAGAGAAGATATGAAGGTATGGAATGGTGAAAAGTTACAAAATCGATGGGTTGGAGATCCCAGTGTGTTCTAAGTATTTTGGAGTCTGTATTATTACAGGAAATGAGATAGTATGATAGAAAGTGGTCAGTAAATGTGAGTTGTAAGTTGAGATGACAAAGAAGTTGCTTTTATTGGCATTGATGAGAACTGGGATGTGACCTTGGCAGGTGGTAATTGTGGAAGTGTAGAAGACAAGGTCGTTGTAGGAGAGGAGTGGATGGAAATGAGAGACTAAGGTGGAGAAGGAGCAACAATATAAACCTTGACCCCACCAGAATATACGAGGAGCAATGGGAGAGACTGATAATGAGCTATAAGCTAAGTCATGGAAAAATATAAGGGAGAGACTGAGAAAAATGTGAAGGAAACATATGCAGCAAAAATGATAGATTGTGGTTGATATAAATGAACGCTATGATATTTAAAGCAGACTTGTTTTTTTAGAGAGAAGGGAGGAAGAATGGCCTGAGAACAACAATGAACAGCAAAGATGTCTGCTTCACTGTTGTAGTAACAATAGACACCACTGACGAAAGCCGTAGGGGCGTTAGGGACCTCAAGGAGGAATGAAGTTTTTTTTAGAGACAAGTCCTCTTTCTGGAAAGAGGTGAAGGGTAACACGGATTTCTCTAATGCCAGACCATGTGTTTCAAAGGGCCCAGTAGAAGAGATTTAAAGGAGCGGAAAGATGGGTAAAGTGGATGAAGAGGCTGGCATACAAAGAGTGATTCTTGTGCCCTGCATCTGGGGCTCCTTGGGGGTGAATGAATTGTACCTAACAATTTGAAGGGATTCATGCTACTGCTGGCCGAGTTGCTATTTGGGTGGGATTGGGCAGGAGGAAGCCTTAAGTGATACCCTTGTCCTGGTGATGCAGTTGAGGAGGTTGGGAAAGATGGGTTTGGAGTCCCAGTGCGGGTGGACCCACTCCTGACTGCAGGAGTCAGTCTCTATAACTGACTGCATAGTCATGAACATACAGGTGTTGTAAATGGTATACCTAGAGAGGATTTCCCAGCTTCAATTCTGGTCTCCATTGGGTAGGGGACAAGTTTACTGACAGTGTTCCAATTCCTACTCAAACCCTGGGGGTGCAGTTGTGAAACTGTGGGAAAATCCGTTGTTACTCGGAACACGTGGGCCCCTGAAAATGAGTATGAAAAGCCAAGGGAGCTTGATCTTAGACCCATGTGCATGCATCTTCCCAACCTGTTGTTGTTGAGTAAGCGAGGTATGGAATGGCTTTTTAAAAAAATTTTTTTAATTTAATTTTTTTGAGAGAGAGAACAGAGGGCTCAAGTGAGCAAGGGGCAGAGAGAGAATGGGAGAGAGAGGGAGAGAGAGAAGCGGGATTCACCCAAAGTGAGCCATGAAGTGGGGCTCATGCTCATCGATGAATGTGAGACTCAAACTCACCAACCAGGAGATCATAACCTGAGCCAAAGTCAGATGCTTAATGACTGAGCCACCCAGGCACCCTATGGAATGACTTTTTAAAAATTCATAGGGAGCCTGGGTGGCTCAGCTGGTTAAGCAGCCAACTTCGGCTCAGATCATGATCTCACGGCTTGTGAGTTCGAGCCCCATGTAGTTTGAGCATGCTTCAGATTCTGTCTCTCTAACTCTCTGTCTGCCCCTCCCCTGCTTGTGCGCGCTCTCTCTCTCTCTCTCGCTCTCTCTCAAAAATAAACGTTAAAAAATTTTTTAAAATTGTTAATTTTCTTGGTATCCACAATTAAAGAAAAAAACACCCAAAACTACTATTGTATTTAGGATGCATGGAGAGAGACACTTGGGGAGGACACTTAGCAGCCTTTGCCCCCTGGTTCTGCTTCTTCCTTTCTGGGCTAGGGCCATGTGAAGATGCTTAGCAGAGTTCAGTGGATAAAGTCAGCTCCATGTTCATGAACTTTTTCTGAAATGGAGGCAGGAGAGGTGGCATGTACATATTTTCCTGGATATTGAAAAAGTATTTCTCTACTAAAAAGATTGTTAGTGAAATAGAAGTGTGATTTCCTGGCTTCTTTCTCTACTTTAATAGTACCCAGCCTAACCAAAGAAAAACTCTTAGAAAGTTACATTTGCTCCTGCTCTCTGTTCCCAGCTCTATTCTGGTGTGTGTGTGTGTGTGTGTGTATGTGTGTGTGTGTGTGTGTGTGTGTGTGTGTGTGTGTGTTAAACTCCTTTCCCAAATCACATATAGTTTATTTCAACTTTGTGTATTGTCTCAACCCCATCCTGTAACTATCTAAAATGCCGAACAATGCAAAGTCGTTTTCAATTGTTGATTTAATGGTTTCTCATAGTGTATTTAATAAGGCTTTTATTTTGGATAGATTTAACTACATCTGATTATAAGCTATGCAAAATATTTCAGCTGTTATATATAAAGTATAAACATTCTTTTTTTTTCTTAAAGTTATCTCTCCAACCACCATGGAGCTCAAACTCACGACCCTGGGAGCAAGAGTTGCATGCTTTACTGACTAAGCAAGCCAGTCACCCCTTACCATCCTTTTATACTTGATCTTTAAGTGTTTCTTAAAGCATATAGTAGTTTTGCATAATATTTTTAAATACCGATGTTTTGAGTATGGCTTCATATATTATTAAATGCTAGATCTTAGTTATCTTGGGAATAATGCCAACATAATGATCCAATGCAAATTTTTGTTGCTTTAATAACAGTTTTCTAAATAGTAATGATGTATATACAGTATCCCTTTTGACTTTTGGAAAAAGTAATGTTGTGATAAAGGGACCTTTCACGCTTTCATGGTTTTTCACACTTATTTCTCACATTCCTCTAAGCTGGGCTATGTTTTTCAACCTCAGCTGACAGCGCTTCTCGGCCTTTTGGCCAAGATCAAGTGTAGTATCTGTTCTTATCAACTTAAACCTCAACTGACAGAGGGAGAAACTGAAGAATTTGGCAATTAAATGAATCACCACATTCACTCAATTATTCACCCAGTGGTGAAGAAGTTGTAAAACAGATTTGAGCTCAATAGATAAACCCAACAGCCTCAGCTAGTCACCAGTGCAGCACACCTGCTCGCGCTCAAACTAAAGATTACAAGTAGTTTGTTATTTGTATTTTAATTTAATTCTGTTCATGTAATGCTAATTAAAGGCATTGTGTACACTTTATTTGTCAGGCCCTGCGGTATACGGATGGTCATATGCAAGACTCCTTTAAGCCTCGCTGCACTATAATGTGGGAATAATTGCCATTCTATAAGAAGCAAAACAATTTATCTGTCTAAAGTCACATTCCTGTTAAGTGGGATACCTGGGAGTCAAACACAGTCAGATTCCAGATCCCACAATATCAGTTGAGAGTTCAAATATTTCAGCGAAAATCTAGGTCATAACAAATGTATTTTTTTCCAGGTACGATGTCTGAAATTTTATAGTCTCTCTGGACAATTATATAACTTAGGCACAATAGCTTTAGAGCAATCCAGTCGGTCAACTGTCAGTTTCTTAAATTCAAAAGAAGTTTTTGGTGGTTTTGTGCAAAATTCTAAAGTTAAAATAAAATGCCTAATTTGCACAAAAGCACCAGAACATTCCCTGTTTTCCCCATTAGTTTTATCCCATGAACATTGTACTATTCCTAACAATTTGATGAAGGTGATGAAGTGAATTAGTCCTCCAGATTGTGAAGGCTTGTGGAGTTATGCCCTTTTGGAAGCATTTTTGTCCCAGGAATGTCAAAGCTGGCAACTTTTTGATGGCAGTTTGTTTCTCCATCTGTCCCATACATTTAGAACAGTTGTGAAATGAAGAATGGATTTTATACCAAGCAAGTGGGTATGAAATCTTTTTTTATGTTGCCAATCTGATTTCTCTAGGGAGAAGTCACCTATGTATTGGGCTTGTCTGACTGTCCAGGTGGAATGGTTAAATTTTTTGACAAATCGTAAGAAAGCTTAAAAGTGACAGACAAATAAATAAAGTCTAAATATTGGTGTTTCTGTTACTAGTTGGGGTAGATTAGACTATGCTCTAGTGACAAATATACTTAGTGGCTTGATATACACAAAGTCTGTTGCAGGTGCCACAGCAAGGCAACTTCCTTTCAGACTGCACCTTGCCGATCCAGAATGACGGAGCACAAAACTTCCAGGGCATGTGAGTGAGTGCCAGAGGGTTAAGCACAAGCCATTCATGCCTTACACCGGAGGTGATATAGGCCACTTCTCCTCACAGTCCCCGATGAGGTCACAAGGTCCTATCTAACAT
Organism: Paguma larvata; assembly: GCA_030068075.1. Lineage (NCBI taxonomy): Eukaryota > Metazoa > Chordata > Mammalia > Carnivora > Viverridae > Paguma > Paguma larvata. The sequence continues at coordinate 71,905,194 of CM057829.1, forward strand.
ATGAAAGCAGGAAGCAGCAAATGACAGAGGATGACTGGACGTGGGTGAGCACCAGTGATCTCTACTACAGCTGACGGCCAGCCCTCTTTGTTCAAAACACTTACCTTTCAGTATCCTAGCGTTTTGGATGACAAATATTATACAATCTGATATATCATCCAGATAAGTCATGTAACTTTGAGTTGTTTACTAATTTATTTTGAAAGAGAAATCAAATTTACCACTTTCTGGGAATTTTGCCTTTTATGTTTGAAAAGATTATGTAATATTGTAATATTAAAAATTAATGTTGCACAATTGTCACAATCAAGAGATAACTAGAAGACGTATACATTCCTAGTTCTCTCTAAAGTGTTGTTGTCTCTAACATCTGAAGCATTTTAGGAGTTTTAAGGACCTCTGAACAAGCTATGTGTTTCTGGCTGAGTGACTTAACCTCCCAAAGACATATGTCCTTAAATGGATGCAGACAAAGTGGCAATATCTATTACACAGTTGTATTAATTGAGAAAATCTATGTAAAAGCCTACATGTGAGAGAGGAAAACCATCAAAATTCTAGGGGAGAATATAGACAGTAACCTTTGTGATATCAGCTGTAGCAATTTCTTAATAGACGTGTCTCTGGAGGAAAGGGAAACAAAAGCGAAAATAAACTTTGGGACTTCATCAAGATAAAAAGCTGCACAGCAAAGGAAGCAATCAACACAACTAACTACATGGCAACATTTGGAAAGAGAGAAGGTATTTGCAAATGACACACCTGATTAAGGGTTAGTATCCAAAATCTATAAGGAACTTATCAAACTCCACACCTAAAAACCCCAAACAAACCAGTTAAGAAATGGGCAGAAGACATGAATGGACATTTTTCCAAAGAAGACATCCAGATAGCTACTAGTCACATGAAAACATGCTCAACGTAACTCATCATCAGGGAAATACAAACCAAAACTACAATGAGCTATTACTTCACACCTCACACAGGAAACAACAGACGTTGGCAAGTATGTGCAGAAAGTCCCACTGTTGGTGGGAATGCAAACTGGCACAGCCATTCTCGGGAACAGTATGGGGTTCCTCAAAAAGTTAAAAATAGAACTACCTTGTGATCTAGTGATTGTACTGCTAGACATTTACCCCAAAGATGCAAAAATACTGATTCGAAGGGTTATGTGCACCCCAATGTTTATAACAACACTATCATCCCACGAACCGTGAGATCATGACCTGAACCAAAATCAAGAGTAGGATGCGTAACAGACTGAGCTACCCAGGCACCCCTTCAGTACTCTTTTAACTTCATGGTTAGGGTTGTATTATGGGTTGAGTTGTGTCCTTCTCAAAATTGATATTTGGAGTCTCTATCCCCAAAACCTTAGAATGTGATTTTATTTGGAAATAGAGTCATTGCAGATGTAATTAAATGTGTTAGGAAGAGGTCATACTAGAGTAGGGTGGGCTCCTAATCCACTATGATTGATGTCCTTATAAGACAATTTTGACACAGGGACATGTACTGAATGAAGATGATGTGAATATTCCAGGGGGATACTATCTACACGCCAAGAGATGACTGAAGTCACCACCCTCAGAAGGAACCCATTCTACCAACAGCTCAGTCTTAGACTTCTCGGCTCCAGAACTGTGAAACAATAAATTTCTGTTGGTTAAGCCATCCAATTTGTGGTACTTTGTTATGGTAGCCCTAGAAAACATACACAGGTTGTCACACATTTCAATCTTACATATATTTAAACTCCATTAGAAATTATTAATATTGATTTACATTTCCAGGAACTTATGAGGAAATCTTGCAGTACCCGGTATAATCTGAGACATCCTACCTCAGTTGCATAACTTGCCCAGATAATATTAAATTGTAAGACTCTTTTTTTATTTTAGAGAGAGAGAGAGCACAAATGGGGTAGAGTGACAGAGGGGGAGAGAAAGAGACAGAAAAAGAGAGAGAGGGAGAGAGGGATAATCTTAAGCAGTCTCCATGCTGTGTGGAGCCTGACGTAAGGCTTGATCCCACAACCCTGGAATGATGACCTGAGCCAAAATCAAGAGTAGTACATTCAACTAATTGAGAAACCCTCATGCCTCTAAATTATAAAACTCTTAATTATATGACTAGCTTAGTAAAAAATGTATTTTTTAATGTTTATTTTTGAGAGAGAGAGAGAGAGAGAGAGAGAGAGAGTGCAAGTCGGGGAGATGGAGAGAGAGGGAGACACAGAATCCAAAGCAGGCTCCAGGCACTCAGCTGGCAGCCCAGAGCCCGATCCAAGGCTCAAACCCACAAACCGTGAGATCATGACCTAAGCCAAAGTCAGATGCTTAATCAGCTGAGCTACCCAGGTGCCCCACAAATGTATCTTTTTTATAGAGGGAGTTTCTTATCCCCAAATGTCTAGGGCATTATGTTTTGCAAACTAATCTGTGCTCCTACAGTTGACTCGTGGGGAAGATGCACTCTTTGCTGCATGGGTGGTCAGCAAAGAGTAATTGCTCATCCACAAACTAGCTGGAGATATAAATGCCTTTAGTCGGCAGTGGGAGGTTTTGTAATGTCAACGGATCTTTCAATGGATTTAATTTATATAAACTAAACTTAGATACATCTCTAGCCTTTGGACATCAGAAGGCAGAAGAACATGTGGAACAATACATAGATGTCTCTTTGGGGCTATATAGTCATATCTTTAGAATTTAGTGTCTATGTGTATTTTATGTAGCAACACTTCCTTGGGTCTTTATTACAGTGATTCCTGATTTTTTCAACTGATATTTTGTGTGTGTATGTAGATTGTTGAAACTCGAGATAAATAAGACATGAAGTACTTCATCCGTGCCTCTACTGTGAGCACTAAAGATTTGTTTTCAGAGCTAAAACTGTTGATATTGTGGCTCTAAACCTGAACTTTAAACACAAATGAGATTTCTCTTTTTAGTTCGCTCCTTCCTCCTCTCTTCCACTTCTCTCCCATTTATATTGTGGCAATGAACACTTGATGTCATAAAATATCCCCCCAGGAGCAATTGAATGTGTGTCTAACTGGGAAGAGAATGTGTAGACTCTAAATCAAGATTCTTTATTTTACCCAGGAGGTGCTACTGTAATGTTTGTGAGGCCAGAGTACACAAGGCAGAGATCAAACTTGGGAGCAAACCTCTCATCATTACCTTTGTGATTGCCAATTTGAATCTTTCCTTTTTTTTTTTTTTATGTGTGACTTTAATCTTCTCGATTTTGTGTCGTCAGGTAGAATCCTACAGATATAAAATTTCTTTTTATAATATGACCAGTTGTAAAAAGAAAAATCGTAATGATATTCATTGTCCCTGATGAGCAGAATTTGATAACCTCCTTCACCGGCCAACCCTAGCTTAATGTCTCAAGTGCTATGTTGTCAAATTATTCTATATTCATTTTGACCTTACACATATCAACTGTGTCTTACTGTTTTGGATATTGTTTTTCATCTTCGATAATGGAAATCTTTCTGTCATTTCACTTGAATGAACTTGAGCTTGGATGATAAAATTTCCAGTGTATGTGTTGAATAATATCATATCTTCTCTCTGAGTTCGAAGACTGTGAGAAGCACTTATACATGAACATTATGACTTAATTCTGGACCAGCTGCTGTCCTGGTCTATATAACATGATTTACCTGTGGTTCATTGTTTTCAAGCTTTAAGATTCATTTTTGAATTCCATTATGTAAAGTTTTTCAATGTCATGATCATAAAAATTATATATATTATAAACACTTTCTATCGTATTTATCTTATTTTTCATAAGAATAGACTAAAAATCAGAGGACTGTTCATGATTGTAAGTTACAAGTAGTGGAGAGTAATCTTGAACTCTGATCTACCTTTCAAAACACATTTTACACACATCACCCTATTACTCTGCTTAAAAACTCTACTGCTTCAATCCACTGGTTTCAATTCACCTAATAACTTGGATGAAATATCTGTTGACTGTAGTAGTTGGGTTTTGAAAATTTTTCAACGGTCATGAAAAATTGGCTCCTCTCACTTGAGCCAAGTTCCCCATTAGTATCTCTTCTGAGTCATTTGTAAGATGGTTCAGTTGCCCCTGGGATTATTCTTGGAAGAAACGTTTTCTAATTAATATTCAGTTCTCTAGTTCTGTCACACAAGGTCCAGCACATACATCAGCACATAATAGGCCCTCTGTAAATACTATTTTCTTCTCCACTTTCTCTACAGTAATTTTAAAAATTTTTATTTATATATATTTTTTGCCTTTGTCCCTTTGGTTTAAAACTCTGATTCCTAACATTGTGAAGACAAAGAATCCACAAGTCCTGTCCTCCTCTCCATCTTCATTTTGAAAGTCTATTTTCTTAGATCTTCTTAAATATATATTATTAGGGTACAACTATTTCTCTGGCCTTTTCTTGTCTGTATTCTTACTATCCTTATGTATAAAATGTGTTAGTCCAAGCCTCATATCTTTTCTCTCAATTTTTATTCTTTGAAAACTTCTTCTTTTGGTAAATGTCAAATCTATTAACCTGATCCTGGGCTCCAATTCTATATTTTTCTAACTGTTTGCTTAGCAAACAAATTAAACAAATAAACGAATTCTAAACAAATTCTTTAGACTTTCAGTAAAGACTCTTGCGATCTGTCCTTAACATCATCTTCTGCTATTTCTCCTCACCAGTTTCTCAAGCTGTTTAAGTTCTCATGATCTGAACCTTGAAAATCTGATTCTATGTGCATAAGGAGAGTTAGAATAAATATATATCATATGTCTACTTATCATAGTAAGATATTCCTTTATATGTATTCATTGAGATTTGATGTTGAGGAAATTCAAACTATCTCAACTTACACTAGTATAAGTGATAAATGGCATTATATTTGGTTGTACCATATTTTCTCTTGATAAAGAAAAACCTATTTGCTAATGTACTGTCTGAAAACTTGTTCTATGGTTTTCTATGGTCTTTGTGATCAAACTGGAATCCCCCTAGGTAATTACGGCAACATTAAAAATTTATTAGTTTTAGGTTCTAAATTTAATTCAGTAAGATACTTGTTTTTATTGCTAAAAGTAATTGTTTGAAGGTACCTAAAAACTCTTGTTAACCAATATGGGCTATAAAATCATAATCATGAAAATAAAGAAACAGCCTTATATAGAACATGCAAATTCTTACTGTAACTTACAGCACTGAATTGCATTTTTCCTTTGTAATAAAACACTAAGAAAAATAGGACAGTTGAGAAAACCGAGTTTAGGTTATTTGTCTGAAATTATATAAGTAATGTTAAAGTCAAGATCTGATTCTCAGACCTAGGTGCTTAAACAATCTCAGTCCCAGACACACAATGCTTGAAAGCACTCCATAGCAGGAACAAATGGACTCTAGTGTCAGATAATTGAGTTCAAAGCCCACACATGATATTTACTAGCTGTATGTCTTGGGACAAATTAGTTAATATCTCCAAGCTTCAGCTTTCTCATCTACAAATGAGAAATATAATAATGACTCTGTAACATCGATTTTTTAGGGAGGATAAATGGAATAACAAAAATTAAGTATCTAGGACCATGTCTAACTCATAGTAGGTACTCAACAAATAACCCGTTATTGGTAAGCATGCTAATAATAGTCAAAAATGAAAATATTTTTTCACTCTCTTTTCTTAGTTGGAGAAAATTTTTTTAAAAATCAGGTGACAAAGCAAAGAGAATAATTTATACCCAGTTTGAGGGTTTAAAGACCACCTCTTTTTAATGCTCTAATCTTTCAGATTTCCAGGGTGGAAAAGAGAGTTTGGTCTGATATTTCCATGTGTACAGGCATCATGAGACTATGAGTGTCTACAGTCTTGGCTCAGAGGGGTACATTTGAAAAAAACTTATGTAGGCCCCCAGAATGTCTTCTCCTTCTGCATCTTTTCACTTATTTTCAGATGGCTTCCCTCCCATCAGTATAACAACTCATATCTCAAATATATGTAGTGGTGTCATTCATGATGGAAGAAGGAATAAACTTGATGTCCAAATTCTCCTCAGTAGGTTTATAACATCTTCTGTGAGGCATCAGAGACCAACGACACACAGGACATCTTAGACTTTGGACAGTTTTAGATGGACCCGGCATACACACAGCAACTGGATACTAACAGGAACAACAAAAATATATGTGAACTCATTTCCGATCCAGTGCTAATTACACTTACTTTGAATCTATATAGCAATCTTATTAGGTAGGTGTGCAATTATAATCCTTATATTACAAAAGAGGAACCTGAAACACAGAGACAAAATAACTTTCTCAGAGTCACAGAGCTGAAGTAGTAGTCAAAATGGATATGTCTGACCAAAAAGCTTTTTCTTTAAAAGTCTGCTATTATTCTGCTAAGTAAGGCACAGCTTTGGTGTTTAGCTCGGGTTCTCCAGTGTGTTTGGCTTTACCCAATCTTAAAAAATATTAAAAATACATAAATCTCAGGTCGCCTGGGTGGCTCAGTTGGTTAAGTGTTGGACTCTTGATTTAAGCTCAGATCGAGCCCCACGGCAGGCTCTGCACTGACAGCATGGAGAGATCCTGCTTAGGATTCTCTCTCCTTCTCCTTCTAGCCTTTCCCCTCCCCTGCTCCTGCGCTGTGCTTGCGTACTGTCTTTCTCTCTCTCTCTCTCAAAATAAATAAACATAAAAAATAGATAAATCTTACAGAAAGACTAGGAGAAACGTGAGGCTAAACTATACTAAACAACAAAGATGTACAGTTTATCATCAGGTGATTCTATTTAACAGAAAAATATACGGGCTTTTACGGGGCAAGCATTGTTAGCAGTGTCTGATCCTGGATAATAAAAGGGAGATATATTAACACGGTTGTTCTCAGATCTCTACTGAGGAGAGTAAGTGAAAGAATACAAGATTTTTCCTCTTAGTTTTGGTTGTGGAACCCACTCAATGTGTTAGGAAATTTGTATCAGAATTATGAAACTAAACCTAGCACCCAATTAGCCTGATTTTTTTTTAAAAGATTTTAATGTTTATTTCTGAGAGAGGAGAGAGAGCATGAATGGAGGAGGGGCAGAGAGAGAGGGAGACACAGAATTTGAAGCAGGCTCCAGGCTCTGAGCTGCCAGCACAGAGCCCCACGTGGGGCTTGAACCCCTGAAGTCTGAGATCGTGACCTGAGCTGAAGTTGGACACTTAACCGACTGAGCCACCCAGCCTGACTTTTAAAATATGCTCACACTTTTGAGCATATCTTAGGAAATAGATGCTATAGAAATAGTTTTAATTTTTTTAATGTTTATTTATTTTTGAGAGAGAGGAGAGCACAAGTGGGGGAGGGGCAGGGAGGGAGGGAGAAACAGATTCTGAAGCAGGCTCCAGGCTCTGAGCTGTCAGCACAGAGCCTGACACAGGGCTTGAACCCATGAACCATGAGATCATGACCAGAACTGAAGTCGGATGCTTAACGTACTGAACCACCCAGGTGCCCCAGAAATAGTTTTACCTAATACTTAATTCTAACAAAAATAATAGGAAGAAGATTTATATTCATGAAGAAATGATGATACTTCCCCAGTTTAAACTTCTTAAAGTCTAAAGATAGCTTTAGCATCAAATGCACTAGCTAAAAAATCAGCAAAATAAAATTACAATGTAATTTACACAGTTACTACAACAGACATAAAGCTGTTTTTTGAATATCAGTGGCAGGAAAATTTTGGTTATCATTCTTGCAAAAAGTCCTTCAGGTCTTGGGGTGCTTGGGTGGCTCAGTCGGTTAAGTGGCCTACTCTTGGTTTCAGCTCAGGTCATGATATCACGGTTCATGAGTTTGAGCCCTGAATTGGGCTCCGCACTGACAGTGGGGACCCTGCTTGGGATTTTCTCTCTCTCCTTCTCTCTCTAACCCTCTTGTACTCTCTTTCTCTCAAAATAAATAAATAAACTTAGGAAAAAAAGTCATTCAGGTCTCTACATCTTTTGTTAGTACACCTTCCAAATCGTACTACAGTCAAAATAATTTTTATGATGACTCATTTGGTCACATTCGGTCTGAGCTCTCTGTTGGTTCTCCAGTACACGTGGATGACTTAGCCTGGCATTCAAGGTCCTGCATGGTATCTTAGTAATCCACTTATTCAGCTTTCCTTTTACCTAATAAGCAAGCACCAGCCAGCATTGTTTGTTTTCCTTTAAATATTACATATAGTCTCATTTCTGCATCCTCATTCGTGTGTTTATTTCCTTCCAGATTTCTTTAATTGTTGTCTGTGTATCTAAACTCTATTATTTACTCAAAAACCAGCTCACAATTCATCTTTTTACATTTTCTCGTGCTCAACAAAAATTTTTCTCTTCCCGCTCAGAATTAGTGAACTTTATTTTTATATTACTTAATATTTATCAGTATCATGCTATTTTGTATCTTATAGTATATTCAATTCTTCTCTGTTCATACTGCCAGTTCAAGAGCATGGTGACTATGTATATGGTTAATTATAACTACTTAAAAACAATAAATGATAGAAAATTTATTTTCAGTCTCTGAACAAGGCTTTCTGAGTTTTTAATTTTGATGCAATCTGAATAACTAATTTTTTTAATGAATCACATTTTTAGTGTCTTATCTAAGAAATTTGTACCTCACCAAAGCCACGAAGGTTTCTCCAATGTTTTTAAGAAGCTTGGATTTTACTTTTATGTTTTATGATCTGTTTTAAGGTAATTTTTGTGTTAAGATCGAAGCTCATTTTTTGCATATGAATTTATAGTTGTTCTGATATAATTTGTTCATAAGACTATCCTTTCTTCACTGAACTGCTTTGCATCTTTTTCAAAATCAGTTGGGGAACTGACTTTTGCGTGAATCTATTTATGGACTTTATATTCTGTTTCATTAATCTATTTGTCTATCTTGTTGAATACCACACTACACACTACCTAGGTTACAGTAGCCGATTACAATCAGCTAATTTCAATTGTTCAACTTTGTTCTTCTTTTTCAATGTTCTTTTGACTCTTCCTTTGTGTTTCCAAATGGATTTCGAACAGTTTATCCATTTATATTTAAAAAACTGGGATTTTGATTGAGATTATATTAAATCTATAGATGAATTTGGGGAGAATTGGCATCTTAATAATATTGAGTCTTCTGAACCATGAGCCTAATATATTTCTCTACTTATGTCCTGACTGATTTTTCTCAGCAATATTTTATAATTTCACTGCACAAATTTTTCATGACTCCTGTCAAAATCATTCCTACTTTAAGGGTGCCTGAGTGGCTCAGTTAGGTTAAGTGTCTGACTTCAGCTCAGCTTATGATCTTGCAGTTTGTGAGTTCGAGCTCCATGTCAGGCTCTGTGCTCTCAGCTCAGAGCCTGGAGCCTGCTTTGGATTCTGTGTCTCCCTCTCTTGCAGCCCCTCCCTAACTCGTTTCTCTCACTCTCTCCATTCTCCCTCCCTCTCTCCCTCTCAAAAATAAAAAATAAAACATCAAAAATGTTAAAATAAATCATCCCGACTTTCCTTTTTTGGTTGCTTTTCTATATGATATTAGTTATTAATTTTAATTTATGATTATTGATATAGAAAGACAACTGATTTTGGCCTATTGATCTTTTGCCTCATTTAATAAACCTTTATGAACTCACCTATTAGTTCTGGTAGCACTTTTGTAGATTGCTTTGGATGTCTTATATACATATTCATGCCATGTATGAGTAGTAACCATTGTACTTGTTCCTTTCCAATCTGGGTGATATTTTTTTCTTGCTTCCTTTCACTTGCTAGACACTTTAGTCCACTGTTAAATAGGGAACAGTGGAAAAAGTAAGTAAGTAAGTAGGTAAGTAAGAGAGTAAGTAAGTAAATAAATAAATAAATAAGAGAGAGTAGATATCTCTGTTTTGTTCTTGAACTTAGGGGGAAAACATTCGTATTTTACCATTAATATAATGTTAGCTATAAAGTTTCCTCATAGCAGTCCTTTTTAAGTTAAAAAGTTTCTTCCTGTTCCTACTTTGCTGTGAATTTTGTATCTGGAATAGATACTGGATTTTGTCAGATACTTTTTATGTATTTATTGAGATGATTATATTTTGGATTTGTTTGTTTTAGTTTTGTTTTCTTGTTGATATGGTAAATTAATACTAGTTGATTTCAATTATTATTATTATTATAATTTTTTTTTGAAAGAGAGAGCAAGCTGGGGAGGAACAGTGAAAGAAAGAGAAAGAAAATCCTAAGCAGGCTCTGTGCTGTCAACACAGAGTTGGACACGGGGCTCGATCTCATAAACAATGAGATCATGACCTGAGCGGAAATCAAGAGTCAGACGCTTAACTGAGCCACTCAGATGGCCCTCATTTTCAAGTCTTAAATCAACTTTATGTTCCTATGATAAACCCCGTCTTGTCATTAAGTATTAGCTTTTTTAATACATTGTTATATTTGATTAGTTAAGATTTTATTTAGAAATTTTGCATCTATATTCATGAGAAATATTGGTCTGTGGTTTTCTCAGTTGGGTATCATGGTAATCCTGGCCTCAAAGAATCAGTTAGGAAGTGCTACCTAAATTTTCTGGAAGAGTTTTTGTAGAATTGATGTTAGTTTTTTCTTAATTTTTTAATAGAATATACCAGAGAAACTGTGTACTCTTGGAGTTTCTTTGCATGAACTTTGTTTTTATTGTTGTTGTTGGTCGTGGTGGTGGTGTTAAACTAAATTTCAGTTACTGCAATAGACATAATTCTATTATGGTTATCTGTAATTAAGATGATCTATTTCTCGAGTTAGCTTGAGTAAACTAGGTAAAGTAGCTTGGGTCTTTCAAGGAATCTGTCCATTTTATTTAAGTAATTGTAGTTTTTAGTATAAAGTTGTTCATAATCTCTTAGTATCCTTTAATATATGTAGAGCCTGTACTGATGTCACCTTTCTCATTCCTGGTATTGCTAATTTTTATTTCCCTCTTTTTTCCTGATATCTCAGTCTAGAGGCTTATTAATTTCAGCGAATTTCTCAAAGAACTAGATTTAGTTTTTATTTATTCTCTCTCTTGTACTAGTTTTATGTAAAAAAAAATTGTTGATTTTCCTCTGATTCTGGATGGCAATTTTTGTCTCACTTGTTTTTAAATGTTACCTCACTGTCTTCTTCCATTGTTTAAAACAGGACTTATGCGTTCATCCTTATCTTTATTCTTCTGTACATAATATGCCTTTATTCTCTCAGTGAATTTAAGATTGTCTGCTTCTCACTGTTTTTGGGGATTGAATTATAATGTGCTGTGGTATTGTTTTTTGCATGTTTCTTGAACTTTGGGATTCTTGGATTTGTGTACTTAATAGATTATTTACAAATTTAAAAAAATGTGTCCATTAGTTGTTTTTGTTTTTGTTTTGTTTTGTTTTTTTGCCTCCCTTCTTTTCCCCTCTTCTTTCGGAATGCAAATTATACACATGCCAAGCTATTTGAATGTTTCCCACATTTCTCTGATGCTGTACTCATCTCTGTGTTTCATCTTCGATATTTCTATCACTTTACTCTCAAGTTCATTTATCTTTTCTTCTGCAGTGTCTAATCTACTTGGCATTAATTCCATTGGTGTGTTTTTTTCATCTTATACATTGTAGTTTTCATCTGTAGAAGCATACTTTTTTATATTTTTCACATCTCTATTTAACTTCTGAATATATGTAATATATTTATAATATACACTTAATATTATTTTCTGCAATTTATCATCCATGTCAGTTCTATGTTGGTTTTGATTGATTAGCCCTCATTCTGGGTCATATTTTACTGCTTTGTTGTTACCTATAATTCTATTTTGGATACTAAACATTGTGAATTTTACTCTGTTTGATAGCGAATATATTTTTTTATATTACCATAAATGTTGTTGAGCTTTGTTTTAGAAGGAAGTTAAGTTACATGAGAAAAATTGATTTTTGTTTTGCTTTTAATATTTGTTAGGCAAGACTAGAACAGTTATTATCTTTGGCTAATTATTCCCCACTATTGAGGTAAGACCATTTTGTGTATTCTACCTAGAGACCCATGAATTTTGAGGTTTTCTAATCTGGTTAGTGAGAACAGATATGATCCCTTCTCCTGTGTGGCCATTAAGGAATGTTATCTCTATCTTTTTTGGTAATTTTTTCCCACTGCCTTGGGTAGTTTCCTCACACGGATTTGTTGATCACTACTCAACTAGATACTACAGATGGACCCTCTTCAAAACTAGATTTCTCTCTGTGACTCTTTTTCCTCTGTGGTACCTCTTCCTGGGAGCTCTGGCTACCTTGTTCTCCCCAGAATTTCAGCTCTGTTTTCCACCTTAAGTAGTTGGCCAGTTTCTATCTGGATTCTTCCTTGTATTGTCACCTGAAAAGTCTCCTAAATTATCCTACTGGGGCAATCATAGGTCTCATTTGTTTGTTTCCCCTTTTTCACAGATCAGTATTTTATACTGCCTGATGTGTAGTGTCGTGTAAACCCTTTTTCATGTGCTTTGTCCATTTTGGGTTGTTTCAGGCAACAGAGTAAATTTAGACTCTTTTACTTCATCTTGTTCAGAAGTGGAAGTCCAAGATAGCTTTCAGTCTAAATATTCCTTAAGAAAATGAAAATATACATTGTTATCATTTTGTCTGAAATTTATTCACACCTAAAAACTACCAGAGTTCTTTCTCATTATCATAATGATAGTAAACAATTTTTTTCTTAGAAACCTTGAAAATAATTGCCGTCTCATACCCTTGGCGTAACAGAAATCAGGGTGGAGCAAATGAGAATCAGGCAACAGACTAATGATGAAAATTTTAATATATTTAGTCTGTCTCTTCTTTTTGTCTGGTTTTCATGCTAATCTGAGTTTGTGCGAGATTCCAAATCTACTTGGGATATAGAGATTCCTCTTTTTCCTGTTAACTCTTTCTTTTTTAAAGTTTTATTTATTTAAGCAATTCTCTACACGCCATGTGGGGCTTGAACCCACAACCCTGAGGTCAAGAGCTGCACAGTCCTCCAAGTGACTCAGCCAGGTGCCCCTGTTCCTTTTAACTCTTGATATGAATGGGATCTGTAGAGAAATACAGTAAAAATGAACTGAAATGATAAATCATATGGGCTAAATAGACTATTGGAGGACATAATCAATTTTTGAGAATTATTTGTGAGCTTGCATTAAAATAATTCCATACTACAGAAAGTAGTAATAAACTTAGCCTATCCCAGCTCTCTAGAAATGTCAGTTCTTTCACTCTCTCTTGGTAGAAGAAGTGCAAGTGGTGTGACTGACATTTGAGAGCCGAAGGCCAGTAGTGGTGCTACAGAAAAGATACACTGTGGATATGAGGAAAAGCCCAATATGGTAACACATTCTGAACCTCAATTCATCTCTCTAAAGCATGAGCCCTTGTGCTGTGACCATAAAATAAACGTGATTGAAGGTGTGGTGGAGGATTAATATAAATGTTTTATTTTGTAAAGTGTGTTTTGCCACCTAGTTTCTGTTCTGATAATCTATTCTTGTTCTGTTCTGATAATCTATTCTTGTTCTGCACTGAGAAGGTCTCATTGCGGATAAATATTTACATTTTTCTTTGTCCAATTCATTACTTACATGTCAACTTTCCTGGTTACATTTGCCTGTTTAAGTCACAAGGGTTGAACTTGGGATGTGGAAATTTCAGCCTCCGATTTTTTCAGGACCGTAGAAGAGTGTCGCCCTTTCAGGGATGAGGGGGAGGAAGGGGAATGAGTACACTGAAATGTCAACCCCGGCTTTGGGCCGTGTGAGGGTAGCCTGCCATATGTGCTGCTTTCCAAGTTCATCCCTCCTACTGAATCTGTGTTTTGAATTATTTTTCCCCTAGATGTGTTAGTTCTTTTTTCCAAGTTGAACCTTATTTTATTTTCCTTGCTAGGGCCCATTTTATTATTCCAACATTTCCCATTTTAGTATCATCTGCAGAATTCATTTAGACCCTGTTTACTTACTTGCCGAGGTCTCTGAGACACAGAGTGGGACCAGCCCGGAGTCAGGCCATGCTTTCCCTCTCTTCCGTGCAGCCCTCATCACCTACACTGGCCTGGATAAAGAAGGAGTTAATCTCCTACACGATTTCCCCATGGAAGGTGATTTCTTAGGCTTCCCTATAAAATAAAACTGAAGTGGAAAGTGGGAAGAATAATAACAATATGCTTGAGTTTGCTGCTTGAGAATAGAACAGTCAACATTTATATTAATCATCATTCAAGAAATGTCCAGATCTTGGCCAAGGAGTATGGGTGATATAAAAAGGGGAAAAAAACCTTGACCCCTTCTTTGAAAAGGATGTAATCTAACTTAGTGAAAAAAGCATACATACGTAAAAATGTATGCATGCAGTTCTGGAACAATGAGAAGACATCATGTGTGGCTACCCTGACTTGAGAGATGCAAATGGAATTCCCCAGAGGCTAGAAAGCATCCACATGGATCTTAAGGCTCAGGAAAGATTTGGCAGAGGTAGGAGAGCTTATATGTCAAGTATTTATCCATAAATTCATACTGTCCTATTCCAGGTATTTATTGAGCATCTACTGTGTAATCGGATTCTCTAGGGTAAAGTAACAGAGTCTCTGCCATCAATAAGCTTTCAGCTGACAAGAAATAATATAGTGTGATAGGAGCTACCCAGAATTTTCATTCTGGGATGCTCTTCCTGATACCAAATGCCAGGAAGGCAAGATATGATCCACGTGAGTTGTTAGATTCATAACTTATTGACTCATTTATTCACCCACTCATCTTGAGTGTTTACCCTGTGTAAAAAATTAGACAAGACATTATGTAAACATGTAGAAGAATTGGACTTAGACCCTGACTTCAAGATCTCAGTCTGATATAGACAAATATGCTGGAAATCTATAGTGCAAAGTAGAAGACAGTTGCTCTGTTTTTACTTGGCCTACATTTCCTTAGGCAACATAAGCTTAAGAGAACAATTTAAAACCATTTGTGTTATATGGGAAGGAGATTTGAGTCAAATGTGCTGTCAGGAGAAGTAGCCATACTGGGGACTTGGATAGAAAACTGGCCTCACCCTGTGGGGAGGAATATGCAGAAAGCCACCACCCATGGCCTTCTCTCCATTTGGAATGTTTGAATAGCATGGTTAGTAATCATAGAAGTATGACAGTAGCAGTAGTAGCTGGAGTAACAGTTAATGTATACTTCAGACATATTCTATGCTAAGCCCTTAGTTAATATCTTTAAATTGAAGAATCTCATTTAATCTTCCTCGCAATTCCACGAGACAGCTGCTATTATTTTCCATAATTCACATAAAGTAATCTGAGCATTAGAAACCAACAAGCCCCGCCCCCCTGCCACACACACACACACACACACACACCTAGCTAGAAGGGGCTGAGTTTGAGCTCAAACCTAGGCATTCCTAAGTCTAAGGTCAAAATTCAAGAATAGTTATTGTCATGGGAGCAATGACCATGTAATGGCACAGTGGCCAAAAGCAATGACTCTTAGCCTCAGGTGCACATTAGAAACACCCAGAAAGCTTAAAAATATCATTGTTCTAATCCAATAGAATAGGAATCTCTACAGGTAGATTTCAGGCATCAGAATTTCTAAAAGTTCCCCAGGTGATCCAACAGCAGCCAGTCTTGAGAACAAATGACTTTAGATCTTCCCCAGAGCAGAGGAGAAAAATGAATATCCTAAAAACAAACAATAACAAATATATTATGTTATATTAATTTTTTATTATATATAATCTCCATGGTTGTGATCAGAATTCATATGTACATCCGTAAATAAATTCTGAGAGCTGAAACCTCCCCAAGAAATATCAAATTACCTGCTACTATGAATTGTCCTACAATAGGCAAAATCCACACCATTTAAAGGGATTATGATGTGGAGAGCATGGGTGACTCATTCAGTACTGACTCTTGATTTCAGCCCAGGTCAAGGATCTCGCAGTTCGGTTCATTAGCTTAAGCTCTGTTTTGGGCTCTGCACTGATAACACAGAGCCTACTTGAGATTCTCTCTCTCTCTCTCTCTCTCTCTCTGCCCCTCCCCTGCTCACTCTATCTCAGAATGAATGAATGAACATGAAAAAAATGAGAGAGATTATGACCTTCCACTAAGTGCTCCAAGAAATCTAAGTGTCTATGTCTTCCTTGCCCCAGTGAGTCTGACAGAATTTCTTACATCAGGAGTCCATGGTTTCTCTATAAATTATTGAAAATAATTTTTATTAAGTAGAAAGCATGACCACTTCTTCAGAATATAGGAAGTCTGGAAGACCTAACATTAGGTGAGGGGCCTTTAAATGAATACCGAGCTTGTTACCACAGCCAGCCTTTGGTTTTCCCTTGCCTTTCCTTGGCGCATACTTCAAGGATACATATTATAGAAGCTCAAGAGAAATGTTCAAACACATACATAAGAGATCATGTATGAAAAAAAATCTGTCCTGGACATTATTAATGATCCATATAAAAATAATATTTTCCTACATCCAATAGCTCTCTTAATTTAGAATTTTAAAGCAAATCCCGATCTCTTCATTTGACAGGTAGATTTGAAGAGTTATAACTATACATATCCAGGGATATACTGGAAATGAAGAAGCAGGTAGGAACATCTCTACATTGGGGTTATCAAATATTAGTTTCAACAACTCCCTTGTGAAAATTTTGGTTGGTAGATTGAAAATTAAAATCTCATTCCTTGATGAAGGTAAGGGATAAAAGGTAATTACTGATAAATATATCAAATGTATGGGATGCCTGGGTGACTCAGTGGGTCAAGCATTCGACTCCTGATTTCGGCTCAGGTCATGATCTCACGGTTTGTGAGCTGGAGCCTCAGATCAGTCTCTGCACTCTCTGTGGAGTCTGCTTGAGATTCTCTCCTCTTTCCCTCTCTCTGCCCCTTCCCTGCTCATGCTGTCTCTCCCTCTCAAAATAAATAAATAAAACTTAAAAAGTTTTAAATATCAAATTTATCAAATTATACAAAATGCAAAATGTGCTTTAAAATTCAATGTTGGGCTTAGAATAATACTTTTCTCTTAAGACACAGCCCTAATTCACAGAGTCTACACATTTTCCTAAATACTACAAATAAATTTTACATTTTAAAGATGTTAATTCATTCATTCCAGTAAATCACAGGTTTTTAGATCTCGAGCCAATGCTTTTACTTGACAATTGAAATTGGTTCCTGGAGTATTATTATTTTAGGCCAGCTAAATCTAATGGCCTTTCTGCTCTCCAAGTTTCAAGCCACAGATTTCAGGAATAGAGACCAATGAAATGTGTATCCTACATTCCATCAGGCAAAAGTAGCAAGGAGCTTTTCCTGTGGCTAGTAAAGAGCATGTTTCTTAATAAGAAAATAACTGTTTGAGCACTGTAAGACATCAAGTCATTTCCTGGTCTGTGTTTTACATGTGGCTTTCTATTATTATCTGATACACTGACTTTGCACCCTTGATACGTCTAGCCTTCATCTCCATCTACATTAGAATTCTGCTCGTAAACCTCTTTCCTCTATCAGCTCCTTGCTTCCCATCTCTGACCAAGTATTGAAACGGAATGGAGGATGTAGGAAATGGGCACACTAAGCAAAAAGGAAATCTCTTCAAAGGAGACTGTAAGACATGGTTAATACTTTAGTTTTATGCAGGGTTCTGATATCGGACTCTGTGCCATCAAGTTGTCAATTGCCAATGTTTTCGTGTACAGTCTGTAGCATCCCACAGCAAGACCACTTCTCCCTTCCCTACCGTCAGTCCTATAAAGTTCAGCACTTCTCCATATAGTCTCCAGAAGTATTTTTCTGTGAAATAAAGGGACTCAGAAACAGAATAAGAGAGAGATAAATAGACGAGGCAGAGATGATACGTGATGATGATGATGATGATGATACTTCTCCCCCCCACTCCTTTCTTAGCTAGCTGTAATTTTAGTATTGACCTCTCTTTTCCTAGACACTTTGGCTTTAAACCTCCTAAAAGATCACTAGGTTATATCTATTTACAGTTTATAAAACAGTAAATATAGAAGCAAGGGCCACTTATAACTAATTGAAATGATAACTTACATTGAAATGGATGGACCCAGATTATTCTTCACATATCCTTTAATGCCTCATCAACTTACTGGGTGCTATGGTAGTGGCTGTGAGATGTAAATATAAATAAAACCATGTTACATAAAGATCTTACAGTTTTCTAGATGGAGCTAGTAATACATTCCAATTGCAATATCAAAGAGAAGTATCGTGTTGTAATGCAAGGAGTACTGGAGTAAGTGACAGAGGAGATCAAAGCTCTCCCAACATCACCATTTCCCACTAGGGACCAGTTATAAACTGAACTGTTTCCCTCACAAATTGTTATGTGAAAACCCTAACCCCCAAGGTAACTGTGTTTGAAAGTAGGGTCTTTAAAGAGCTAATTAAGGCTAAATGAATTTATAAGGATAGGGCCCTATTCCAATATGATTTCTATCCTTGTAATAAGAGGAAGAAACACCAGGGATGTACAGAAGAAAGACCGTGTAAAGACAGTGAGAAAGCAGCACCTGCAAGCCAAGGAGAGAGGTCTCAGGAGAAGCCAACCACTTCCTGAAACACTATCCTCATTTTCTCTGACGGTTCTTAGTTGTTTATTCTTCACTTCTTTTCCAGGCAGTGTTTCCTCTGTCTGTCTCCTAAACTGTTGGAGTATGGTAGGGATCTGCCCCAGGTCTTTTCCTTCCAGTCTTCTATAGTTCTGGATGACCTGGCACATGACTTCAGTAACCATCTATTTATAGCTGATGGATCACTATACGCAGATTTCAAGTGTAGGCCTTTCCTTTTTCTTTCTTTCTTTCTTTTTTATTTTTTTGTAATTTCAGTTTTATTGGTGAATAATTGGCATAAAATTGTGACGTTTTTAAGATACGCATCATGGTCATTTGATGCATGTATAGATTGTGAAATAATTCTTCTCATTTAGTTAATTAATACCTTATGTATTTATCCCTTCCTTCCTTCCTTCCTTCCTTCCTTCCTTCCTTCCTTCCTTCCTTCCTTCCTTCCTTTCTTCCTTTATTTTTTTTTTTTTGACAAACACATTTAAGTTCTACTCTGTTAGCAAATTTCAGTTACACAAATTTCAGTAACACAATGCAGTGTTATCAACTATAGTCACCATGTTATACTTTAGATCCTAAGACCTTGTCCATCTTATAACTGAAAACTTGTATCCTTTTCCAACCTCTTCCTAATTACCCCCACCCCTTAGTGCCCCACAACCGGTTTTCTATTCTCTCTTTCTATGAGTATGACTTTTCCTTTTTTTAAGATTCAACATGTAAGTGAAACTAACCAATATTTATCTTTCTTTGTCTGGCTTATTTTACTTAGCATAATGGTTCAAGATCCATCCGTGTTGTCACAAATAAGAGAATTTCTTACTTTCTCATGGCCAAATAGTATAATAATATTTCATTGTATATATATGCCACATCTTCTTTATCCATTCATCTATAAATGGACACTTACGTTGTTTCCATATCTTGGCTATTGAGAATAATGTAATTAATATGGGAGTATAGATATCTCTTGGGTATCCTCTTTTCATATATACCCAAAAGTGGGATTGCTGGATCTTATGGTAGTCCCGTTTTTAATTTTTTAAGGAACCTCCGTCCTACTTTCCACAGTGGCTGCACCAATTTACATTCCTACCAGTGGTGCACAAGAGTTCCCCTTTCTCCACATCTTCACCAACATTTACTTCTTCTTTTTGATAGTAGTCATTCTAACAGGTGTGAGGTGATATTTCATTATGATTTTGCATCTTCCTGATGATTAGTGAGGTGGAGTACATTTTCATATGCTGTTGGTCATTGTACATCTTCTTTGGAAAGATGTCTGTCCAGTTTCTCTGCCCATTTTTAAGTTGGATTGTTTTGTTTTTTGCTACTGAGTGAATGAGTTCTTTATATGTTTTGGAAAATAACTTCTTATGAGATATAAGATTTTTTCTGTAGGTTGTGCCTTAAATCTGTGTATTTTTTCCTTGTTATCTCTACTTTTTCAACTGCCTGAAACTGATCAAAAGCAAACCAAACTTATGCTTATTTGTTTAGTTTCTCCTATTTCCTTGGAACTACCATCTACTCAGTTTTCTGAGCTAGAGATCATCTCTGATTCCTTCATCTCCCTCACTCTCCATAAGCAACTAGTAACAAAGTTTTGTAGATTTGTCTTTAAAACATTATGTCTTGAGACCAGGATCATCTTGGTAGGTACTGGTAGGGACATGAGCACTATCATCCTCATGGTCAGTTCGTCATATGATGGACTCTCATGGACCCCCATGTAGTCTTCTTGGATCCAGTCTTAGTCTTTAAATCCCTTCTTCACAAAAGAGCGAGTTCTGACACTACCTTTAGGTGGACAAAAATCTTCAGTATTTTCTCACTGCTTCTAGGACAAAGATGAAATTTATTGATATACCTTAAAAAGCATACTTCCTGCTCAGCTATATAGTTTTTTGTTTGTTTTTGTTTTTGTTTTTGTTTTGCACACCGGCTCTGCCCCCATGCACTCTATGTGCCAGTACAATTATGTTCTTTCAATTCCTAGTGCCTATCAATTCTTATATACCTCTACTGTCATATGGGCTTTTTCTTCTGTCTGGAATACCTTTTCCTCCTTATTCTGAATAATTCCTCTTCAAACTTCAGGACTAACTGAGATCACATCTTTTTTATGAACTGCCTCTTGCCTCAGCTCTTGGGCAAGTACCTCTGCTATATCCCACTTAACACCTTTCACCAATTATTTTAATCACTTACCTTTAGTAGTAGCTCACCATAATATTGCCACTATTTGATATCGTACATGATTATTCTGAGTATCTAGTAAATATGAACCAAATGAACAAATGAATGAAACTCACTGAATCTGTAAACTAGAAATTACAGTAATAGTCTTCCTTTTCTCATAGAAATCTCTTCTGAGGACAGATAATATGAAACATGCAAAAAGACTGAGAAAACATCATACAAAATAAATACATATTAAATAAAATAAAAAGTAAATAAATTCGACCTTCAGCTAAGCATAGAAAGGAAATTTTATCTATTTTAGACTGTAGTTGATGGTTGAAATGATTCTGAATGATCCTAAATTCTGCATCTGAGAAAATCCTATTTAGATCATTTCTTTTTTTTTAATTAATAATTTATTGTCAAATTGGTTTCCATACAATACCCAGTGCTCACCCAACAAGTGCCCTCCTCTGTGTCCATCTAGATTATTCTAAATGGGCATTCAAACCTGTGTACGAACTTATATGCATAATCTGTTTTATTTTTATGTATTACGTGATCTCACAGTGACATAAGATTTGAAAATTGTAAATATGTTAGTGATTTGGAAATTTTGACCCATAAATCTACAATGATGTTGGGAAAACACTAAAATTGGAATTTTACTTTCTTTTCAAATAGTTATTATTTTTCAAGCTTCAGTGCTTTTCTTGCAAAATTCATTTAGTATCCACTCTTGCATTCCTGAAAAATCTTCCCAGAGACATGATTTCCAGATTCTACTCTAACATTATCCTTTGTAAATTTTACTAGATATTTTTTATACTATTTGGATGTTTCTGTATTCCTGAACTTTTTCCACCTAGGCTTGACTAATTTAATAGAATAATGAATTTTATTTGGAAAAGGTCGTGAGGGTTATCTTACAGCAACCCCATCTCCAGTTCCATGGCTTTCCAGCCTTAGCTTGAGCACTTTCAGGAACTTGGCATTCTTTATTTCTAAAGAAATTCTTTTTCAAAAAGGTTTTACTGTTATTACCCTATGTTACTAACATCTATCTGTTGGTCCTAGAACTTTCTCCTCTGGCAAAACTGGTTGGCCATAAGGCAACACTTCCAATTGTTTTATTAATTCAATTAAAAATGGACTGGAAATGTTTGTTGCTACGTTCCCCCCCTAATTTATGCCACTTTTTCTAAATATTCAATTAACAAAGTTAAGTAACATACACTATTAGAATTTTGCATTCCTTATCTATGTGTCCCCACACACAAGCCCTTTTAATGTCAATGCAATATTGCTTTGTTTGGATGATCTTCCCTGCCCAGTGTTCTGTATTGTAGATAAAAGTCCTTAGTTCTCAAATGGGTCCCATTACTTAGGTTTTGGATTCTGCTATGTTCTGGCTATGTTCCATGATACGTTCTTGTTTGCCCATGTCTTTCCCAAAGTGAATCTTTTAGAACCAGATACAATGTTGTAAGGCTGGAATGGTAATAACAGAACACAATTCTGAAATTCTCTTGAGTTGATACCATGCACAGAACGAGAGAGTCACAGGCTTAGGCAACTGGGTGGCTTCCTCCACATCTCTCAGCTTTGGGACGTTTGGGACCAAAACGTATGGCACAGTTATTTAGCTAAAAGTTTAACTTTCATGACAAATACTGGGTTCCAATGTCAAAGATAGGTTCAAATTAAGCTGCTGCTAATTCAGGGCTCCCCAATTTGTAACCAGCTTTCTGAATCCAAGTGAGAATTTAGCAATTGCACTTATTCTTATAGTTTAGTTTAGTTTACCTAGCTTAGATAATTTTGAATCATTATTCTGTTGTTCAAAAGAGTGCATTATACCTTTCAGCCAAGTCTAATTAAAATGCAAAACAGGATCAAATCTTATGGCAGACCAGTGGCGAGCATTTTCCTGATCTACAAGACACTATTAATCATTAATGCAATGCAAAGTTATAATCTGCGTATAGTCACCCAATAACTATATTTCTACCCTATTTAAAAAATTCTACAAAGGTGTTATAACTGTCAAAATGCCTTGCCTAAATAAATTCTGTTGTATGCAATTTATTACCCCAATCAAACAGTGAAAATAACACATTATTTTCCTTATTAAAAGGCTCTATCCTTCATTGCTCATCTTCTTGCTTAAAGAGTATCTGTAAATCCGTTTGTAGTGTTTCTATTCTTTTTCACAAGTCTCAATTTGTTCTGAGCTTTATTGTCATGGATGCTATTTTTAGAGGTGGATACCACTCTTGTATGTTTGCCATTCAATGATTTTCTTTTTTTCTTTTTTAATTTCTTAATGTTTATTTTATTTTATTTAAAAAAAATTTTTAATGTATATTTATTTTTGAGAAAGAGACAGAGCAGAAGCAGGGGAGGAGTGGAGAAAGAGGGAGACACAGAATCGAAGCTGAGCTGTCAGCATAGAGCCCAACGTGGGGCTCGAACCCACAAACCGTGAGATCGTGACCTGAGCCGAAGTCGGCGCTTAACTGACGGAGCCACCCAGGCACCCCTAATGTTTATTTTTAAGAGAGAGAGAGACAGAGATTGAGCAGGGGAAGGGGCAGAGAGAGAGGGAGACACAGAATCCAAAGCAGGCTCCAGGCTCTGAGCTGTCAGCACAAAGCCTGACGTGGGACTCAAACTCATGAACCATGAGATCATGACCTGAGCTGAAGTCGGGCACTTAACTGATTGAGTCACCCAGGCACCCCATACCCTTCAGTGATTTTCCATCCATCTGTGGTACATATTCTTTGAAAGGATCATCTTCGATAAATCCGATACATTTTTAATATCTACATTTGTTTATATTATCATGAAAGCAAACAACAGGGCTCTGGATTAAGGACAGAGTACTATCTCTTGTCACAATAACATTAATTCTCCATGCCCTATTCTTCCCACTTTGGGGTGAGGCAGTCAGGGCCACATGGACCATATATGTGCAAGGGAATTTTTTGCCCTACAGGATAGGAAGTCTCAAATCAAGAATGTGGGAGTTTATACAGGCTACACAGTACTTCTCTCTTCCTGAAAAAGGCAGAGAAATCTTTACTCCCTAATGATTTAAAATTCTTTGAAATGTAAAAAAAAAAAATTGATTCTGGGTTTCATTCTTTGAAATGTAAACAAACACCAGGGAGGTAAATCCTTTAAATCTCTCTAGAGAACTCTCACTATCTATTCACTCATCTTTTTTTTTTTTTTAATGTTTACTTATTTATTTTGAGAGAGAGAGAATGCACAAACATGAGTAGGGGAGAGGCGGTGAGAGAGGAAGAGAGAAAATCTCAAACTGTCAGCACAGAGCCCCATGTGGGGCTCAATCTCATGAACTGTGATATCATGGTCTGAGCCAAAATCAAGAGTCAGATGCTTAACCAACTGAGCCACTCAGTTGCCCCCACTCACCTTTTAACTAGCAAGCCTTCTCCTTTAATCCACCTTCCAGCTTTCTTTTCTCTGAAAAGCCTAACCATACAGAAACACAAAAATAGTCATTTCTCTACACTGTCCATGAGATCTCTAATCCTTGTGTAGGGAAGTTCCAGTTAAGGTAAATATGCTATACCTTTCTATCATAAAATGTTTAAATAATTAGCAAGCAGATTTTTAATATGAGGAAATAAAGATTAATCAAAGGGAAGAAATATATTGGGTACATGTGGAAGAGTAAAAAAACGCATATGTTCTTTGTCCAAATGAGAACCTTGCCTTCAGGTTTTCATTTAGGTTGGTAAGCATCTTGTGTTTTTAGACAGCGGTTTCTTACATCTCACAAAGAATGACTATCCAAGTGATCCATGTTAGGCCTAATTAATGGCCTAATGATACTGATTAGGTGAGATCCTTCTCCACTTTTTTCTGTGGAGAAAACATTGTTTAGTGCCTTATCAAGATTAGTATGATCATTTCTTTTTTCTGACCATTAAATTACATCTACCACCATTCTCCATACAGTAAACAGGAATTTTTTTTTTTTTTTAATTTTTTTTAATGTTTATTTATTTTTGAGACAGAGAGAGACAGAGCATGAGTGGGGGAGGGGCAGAGAGAGAGGGAGACACAGAATCCGAAGCAGGCTTCAGGCTCTGAGCTGTCAGCACAGAGCCCGACGCGGGGCTCGAACTCACAGACCGCAAGATCATGACCTGAGCCGAAGTCGGATGCTCAACCGACTGAGCCACCCAGGCACCCCTAAACAGGAATTTTTAAAAACTCCAATATAATAATTTCTTTTTTTACTTAACATATATTCTAAGCTATTACATTTAAGATGAAATTCCGATCCGTTGTTTCTCCCTGCTTGGTCTGTCCTAAGTTTACCTCTATAGTATCACCTTTCCATATTTCCACTGTTCACTTTCATTTAGGCACGGTGGCCCTCTCTGAGATATTTAAAACAACAAGACAGGATCTTCCACTTCAAGGTTTCTTATATCAGTTTGTCTGACTGAAGTGTCCAGATATGATAGCCAGCCCTACTGAATCATGCCAAATGTCTTCCCCTTCTTCTCATCTACTAAGTCAACAGTTGTAGCCAGTTTGGCTAATTGTCCATCAACAACAACAAAAATGTGTTCCCCCTTCTGAAACATATAGTTGTCAAAGGGAAGTAGTGCATTCTCATCTTTCTTGTATGTAGGTATAGCCATATAAGTAGTTCTGGTCAAGGGAATATGAGCAGAGATGGCATGTGACACTTCAAGGTTTAGCTGCTAAAATACTTGCCCATGCTGCTTCATTCCTTCTGTACTTTCTCTGGCTAGAATTAGGGTAATCCCCAGGTGCCCTTGAAAGCAACATGTTGAATATGTCAGAGGCCCTATCAGAATGGGTTCTTGAATATTTGTGTGGACAAGGATGTTCCCACTAAACTGTTCAAACACTTAATACTTTTACACGAATAGAAATGATCTTCTAGTATACTGACAACAGTGTACATTTTGGGTTCCATTTTTATGGCAGTTAGTCTAACCATACTATTAAAGAGAAGTACAGCCTTCTTCTATTACTTAGAGAGTAAAGTACCTACAAAGTTTCTAACTCTAGAAGAGGTTGGACAGCAGAACGTTAATAACATGGATTGTTTGTTATTTACTTCATTTAAGAATATGTTCTACACAAACACTATAAAATTGAAGCAAGAGTGGACTAATTCATGAACAGAAACAAAAGGGGAAAGAGTCTAAACTTAAACAGTAGGAAACAAGATCTAAAAAGGGTATTAGTAACAAAGGGTCATCCAGGGTTCTCATTTACTGAGGAACTCAGCTTTGAAAGATTTAAATTCAAAATTCTTCCTTTCCACTCAAGTGTGTCACTTCATGTGGCCTAAAGGTGGCTGCCAGGGAGGGAGGTATAAAGGCATGGAAGCAAAGAAATAAATGATTCTTGAGAATTATGTCTAGGAGAAAATATAGTTGTAGTTACTGGCACCTGATACTGACTGGAGGCAAGTAAATCAGAACCCTACTGATTTTTAAAGACATGTTTCTAAAGAAATGTGAGCCTGGACCAAGGAAATCTTGGACTGCTCAAAACTTATAGCAACTCCTTAGCTATCAAATTTGTGTTGTACTCTGCAGCCCTCAAAGAGGACATACTCTTCAACACCGCCGTTGAGATATGGCTCTGAAAGACAATAGATGACAACAGAGCTTCCTCCAGATAATATCCTCTGGGTAAATAAAGGACTTTTCATCACTGCTAGGTTAGAACGACCACAAAAACTGCCAATTAGGATGCCTTATTGCTGTAAATGAGAGATTGTTGTAAATCTTGTATTCGGCAACATTTTGAATGGTAGTTCTTATTGCCATCCTTGCTCCACCTTATAAAATAGGCATGTGGGGTTGGGGATGCACATAATTGACCTTTTAGTTCATAGGTCGTTAAATTATGAGAAGTCACCACTGGAATGGATGGAAAAGATATTGCATCTCCTATATAGGGTAGGACTTTGTAGTGAACACAGCAACTGGATTTGATTTTGAATTGTCTCCTTTGGGATGGGATACAGAGTAATGTTTGGTGGTAAGAGAGACAGATTATGGAAGAAATGGCTGTATACCAAAAAACACGTTTCCTCTTCCATATTATGGAGTATTTATGGGAAGCAAAAGACAAAATTTCCCACACCCTCTTGCATCCAGCTTACCAGTTCTAGCATAAGGTGAGTGGATGAGCCTTGGGTTGCTTCCAAGCCTAGACCATTAAATGTCCCTGGCTTTCTCCTTGATCCTCCACCATTAATTTTTCTTCATTTCAGCAAGCTACAGTGGAGACAACTTCCGGAGTTATCTTAGAAACCATATATTACAGATGGCAGGGCCTTTTTAATTTAGTTCTGAAAGATGGCATAGAAGAGGGTTGTTTTGCTGACAAACCCACCTGCTCATTGTGTCATAAGAGCAAGAACTAGGTTTCTGTTGTGTTGGAGTGATTAGACATGCATGAGGCTATTTGTTGAACGTTAGTTCCACAGAGAACATTCCTACCCACATATTACGTATCATAAGGCCTGGGCACATAGAAGATGGTCTGGTCTGGTCAGTAAATATTTTTTGAATGAGCTAAACAATCCATATATATATATATAATAATCCCACTCACCCAAACTCACCCATTTTCTCTTTGTTATACATACTCAGTGAGGTTTCTGTCTTTCTCTCAACTCTTATTATAATAAATGAATTGTGACCTTTTTATAATTTAAACTGCCTCTGGACAATTTCTCAGAACTGTTACACACACACACACACACACACACACACACACGCCATAGAGAAATAGAATTCCTGGAATTAGCAGGGGAAAAAAATGCTGAACTACCAATTCATTCTTTTACTCTCTGAAGAAACTTAATGTAGTCTTAAGCTACTGATGACGTGATGGTCTTTCTTTTAATATGATAAACATTGAAGGTTGTTGACATTTGACTATGAGAATTTATTTGGTTCTTTACAAAAATATCTAGACTCTTTCTCATTTCACTCTTTTGGCTCCAGCTAACAATGAATTGGCCACAGGTATTGGAAAAGGGTTTTCCTTTTTGTCCCTAGTTCTGTGTTTGGTTCAATGCATTTCTAGAGTCTAACTCCTTCACCATATGGCCTCAAAACTCTCCTAAGAACTAAAAATATAGGAAATGAACAATACAATTTATTACATAACGTACTGACTCATTTTAACTTGGAAACCTGTGAGATTTATTTTTCATTACAGCAGAAAGACTCTTTTCAACAGACCTTCTATTTCAAGCCACATACAAATTATCATGTCCTATCATCAGAGTGTAAATGATCAAAGTTGACCATGTGGTCACATTCTTGTAATTCATGTTTTCAAGAGAAGCAAATATCAGGTCTTTGATTTTCTCAGTATCTGAGAAAGTGGAAAGGTTTGAGATGAGGAGGTGGAATGTGTAACAATAAATTAAAATCCTTTATGGGATATGAGGGATTTTTATTGCTCAGCAGAGGCATCATGGAACACAGATTCATTCTTTAAATGCTGTGTGTGTGTGTGTGTGTGTGTGTGTGTGTGTGTGTGTGTGTGTGTGGTTTGTTTAAAGATTTTTACTAAAGAAGAAACATTCATTTTAGTAAAACCCAACAAAAGTTCCAAACATAAGTGTTTCTAAAAACTATTTCATGGAAACAAGCATAATTCTTTGCATTTTGAAATAGGTAACTGCCAAGAAAAAAAAAGTCATTTTCTTGGTAGGCCTGCAAAGCTAATGAAGTCATAAATTTATGCAAGAATTGCTACATGTGAATATCCCAAATTTTAGGTATAGAAAATTTTTAGTGAAGTTCTGTGCAACACCTAACATCCAGTAGGTGACCAATTCTCCTAGTTTGCTTGGGACTGAGTGTGATGGTCGTTTTTCTTAATTTTTTTAATGTTTATTTATTTTTGAGAGAGAGAGACAGAGTGCAAGTGGGAGAAGGGCAGAGAGAGAGGGAGACATAGAATCTGAAGAAGGCTCTAGGCTCTGAGTTGTCAGTACTGAGTCTGATGCGGGGCTCAAACTTGTGAACCTCGAGATCATGACCTGAGCCAAAGTTGGATGCTTAACCAACTGAGCCACCCAGGTGCCCTGGGACTGAGCATGATAGTCTTACCATTCTCCTCGGTTTAACTAAACTTTAGATATGCTTTTTTTTTTTTTTTTTTTTGACTCTAGACCTAGACCTCCCTTTCTCAGAGCATTAACTTTAGAAATCTTTCCACTGAAAATTTTATCTGCCTCTTTGAGATGGTAAATCTTCTCACAGCCACTTGACAGTTTCACAACCCAGGAATATCTTTCTGAGGGAACTGAGAATCATCTCTTTGACAAGTAACCATCAAGAAAGATAGCATGCTATCTCTTAGTTTTCATGAGAAGGTAGGAGCCTGATTTCAAAAAACAATAATTAGCAAACACAAATGGCCTAATCCCATTTACCAGTTTCCCTTCTAAAGTCCTTCATACTTCCCACTAGCTTACTCCAAAGCTTAAAAACTCTTTACTTTTTGTAATTTAAAAAAAAAAAATTATCTATTTATTTTGACAGACAGAGAGAGAGAGAGAGAGAGAGCGAGCAGAGGAGGAGCAGAGAGAGAGGAAAAGAGAGAGAGAGAGAGAGAGAGAGAGAGGATCCCAAGCGGGGTTCCAACCTATGGACCGTGAGATCATGACCTGAGCCAAAACCAAGTCAGACACTTTAACCAACTGAGCCAACCAGGCACCCCAGTTTAAAAACCCTTTCACCTTGGTTTCAGTAGAGATGAATTCATTCTCTCCCCTTATTGCAGGAGTCTTGAATAGGTCTTCCATGCCTTAACTCCATCTGATGCATTTTTCCTTTGACAGGACTTTCCCAGAGATAGCAGTAATAATTCAAGTCCCAGGAAGCCTCTCACTCCCTGGGACAGTTAAGCTTCTTTCTTAATATAACCCTTCAGCCCACATAGGAATCGAAGATAGTTAGGGACTTAGATAGTTCTGAAGCCTGCTGTTCTCTTAGAAAAACAAGAGTTGTCAAAGACCATGCTGCTGTATGTGCTGGTCTGCATGTCATTATTCTGCTGGCTATTATTTTTAGGTGTTCAATATTTGTACAGTAAATAGAGATCGCTTAACAAGAATATAGACACACTGATGTCACTGCAGCATTTGGCTTCATTGTTAGATCTATGCAGAATACAAGATGACCTTATTCACTTACTTACTTATTTATTCATTAGTTTATTCATCTACACATTCAACAAATAGACATTGAGAGCCTTCCATTTATCAGCCTAACAGACTTTGCCCTTGACTTTTAGTAGCTTACAAACTAGAAGAAACTATAGCAATGAATCAAAAACAACAAAAGCAATGACAATCCCCCCACAATGTGTGTGTCTCTGTCTCTTTGTCTCTGTCTCTGTTTCTCTCTGTCTCTCTCTCACACACACACCACAATTTAAAATGTGAAATCCTCTGGGTAAATTTAGAAAGTGATATGAAAGATTGCAAAGTAGGTATTGACTATAATTTTCTATTTTAATCCTTTACAATCATTTGAACGTTCTGAAGCTCTTTAGAAGATTTGAGATTAACTTTTTAACATGATTACTCAAAATTGTCCTGAATGTCATGAGGTGGTCCAATATATTTTTGTCAATATACCAAATCGTTAAGAAGGAAAGAACATGTGTATCTACTGAGGCTCTTACTCTAGCTACTATAAAAATAATTTGGTGTATGTTGGAAACCATTTTGGTATCTTGAATTTCAAACATTTATTTACAATATTAAATAATGAATTTCAAATTCACGTTTTAGAATATGAAGATGAGTCCTTTGGGAGGGGTTATCTTGTGGGCTAACAGACCTCACATGTCCAAACAGATGGAATTTTGCTATGGACATCCGTTTTTCCTATTATTCCGGAAAGAAAAAGTGATTACTATTCCAAGTAACACAGGAGAAAGAATGATATGGCCCTGTCCGACTAAGATTTGTGGTTGAAAATTGGAATATGGGCCACTTCTCTGCCTTTCTTTTGGCACAGTAGAATGATAGTTCAGTGTGTGTGCGTGTGTGTGTGTGTGTGCCCTGTGGAATGCTATCTCTAAATTAGTAGATAGAGCTAGAGCTACTGTGCTTGCTATGCCTATTAGATTAGAACTTAGGATGCTGACAAATGATTGAAAGAAAATGTTTTCCAACAATGTTTCCCAGTTCTTCTATCCTAGTATTGGTTACTCTAGCATGCTTTATCCGGCCTCTCAGAGATTCTTATGGAGCCGTCAGATAGGGGTAGTTTAAAACTTTGTGACATACTTTAGCAGAGGGACCAGCTAACAGGTTGTGGGGTTCACAATAAGTAAAATTACTATATGCCTGAACACTTGTTAGTCAAGTGCAAGCCTAGGATATGGATGTGAAATTACTATAAGTATTGGCTGGACTATTTTAATTGCAAATAAGAGAAAACTCAACACAAACTGGTATAATCGACAAAACAAATGAATTTATTGACTTTAACTCAGCAGTCCCAAAAAAAGGATGATTATGTGACATGGCACAGTGAATAAGTCACTAACCATCTCATTTTCGTTCTCTTTCTCTCCTTGTTCCATCTTACATGGCACTAGTGTTCTTGTCTCAGTTCTACATGGTGGCTCCTTCATCTTCTTTTATGATGACTGAAGTCCTGTGCCTTATATTGTCTGATCCATTCATGCAGTAGAAGAAAAATTGTACTTCCACATAGTTTTCCTGGCTAGAACTGGATTATGGTTCTTTCTTAAATGCCAAACCATGGTGATGAGATTATTTGACTGGATTAAGTCTGCCAGGCCCACCTCAATAGCATTGCTACTACACTGTGGGGAGAAGTAAACTCCTTCTCTGAGGAAAATTAGGCTACTTTTGACAAAAGAAGGAGCTTTCCAATGTTCAGAAGCAACCACCAATAATTTAAATAAAGCGCCTTTATAAACTATACAAAGACTGATTTGTTGTCAAATAGACTCTTTCAAAATGGCTCATGGACACCAAAATAATATACTTTTAATGTTCTTTCTTTTGCCCACTCAGTGCTTTCCAGAAGGGACTTTAATAATTATTCTCTGATCTGCTATTTCTTTTTATCTACCCAAGGCTCTCCAATCTCCCTGCCTCTACTCATTGATGCACACCGAACTTCTGTTCTCAAATTACTTACACAGCAACATTTGCTGGTCTATCAGGTAGATTCTCAGGAACCCGTTTAAACTGGACTGTGCACCATTGTCTAAAACTATTTTTCCTTTTCTTGAAGATATGTTTTCATAAGCCATATTTATCTTTTCTAATATTTTCTTCTTGGAAAGGAGGGAATTTATTTTTATCCAGTCCTGGAAAAATATTCCCTTTTTATAAAAATGAGCAGAATTATTCCTTAAAATGCTAAAAGAGAAAGGTAAAATTAATTTGAGTTTAACATGTCTACCCTATTACAGTATTACCAACATATCCTTGGTTAAGAAGGGATGCAGAGAGAAAAGAAGGCTGTGAGTTACAAATTCATACTAACTCTACTCAATTTTCCTATTTTCAGAAAAGCGGGAACCTCTACAGTTTAACTTCAGAATTTATGTTTCTACTTTGAACATACAACTACAGATGATTAAATTTCCTGAGTTGGTGGTAAGCCAACAAGTGACTTAGAAATGATAGAATATATGGTCAAAAAGATGTTTTTCTTTATTTTGCTCTGTTTATAATAGATAAGGATCTTGAATGAGCCTATTCAGGGAGAATCTGAGACTTGTCAACTTTTATGATAATTCTAGGGAATATCAACTAGCTACATGTCCCACCTGGTATGTGAAAGCTAAGAAGAGATCATTGGATTTGAGGATGTGATGGACTTTCAGAACCTTTAGCCTAATCCCCTATCATTTTATATCATTTCTGTGAGTCTCCCCTAGAGATTCTTTATTTTATTGTGATAAAGATCTAAGAATTTTGGGACACAGGTAGAAAATAAACAGAATCGGTCTTTTAATAGTTGTTAGAACTCAACTGACATAGACTCCATTGAAAGAAAAAAAAGTAGAAATAATTTAGCCTACATTATAGGTTATTTAGGTTTTTCCATTCTCCATCTCTCTCTCTCTGCTTTTTTCTCTCTCTAATTTTCTGCTATTAAACATTTTAATAACTTGGATAAGTGTATTTGGGTTTCAAAAGAATGAATGTACACAGGGAAGCATCAGGCTTCATGATTTTTATGAAAAACAGCCGTTTCTATTAAACAGAGGAAATACTTAAGGGATATATAAACTAAAATCTGCTGTGTGTATTTTGTCAATAATTCAGAAGCTAATTTTTAGCATATGATAAAATAATCTGTGTATTTTTAAATGTAATTGTTTAAATGATGATTGCTGTCTTTCGGTTGTAAATGCCTACCTTATTTAACAGACATACCTCCTAAAGTTTTGAAGTTTTATGTTTATATATAGAAATAAATCTTTAAGTTGCATGTTGATGATAAAAAACTTAAATTGCATCACTAATGTTGCCAGATGGTTGGATTTATTCCATACTTAATAACTTCTAAAACCCATGAAGTTAAAAGTTTCTGTCATATTTATATTAATTTTAAATTTGTAAGAGTCGTAGAAATATCCATGGCACCAAATCAACTGAAACTCCTCCTCATTTACATAAGTCAAAGAATACATTTAATCTAATTTATCGATGGCATTTATATATCCACAAATGTAAAATAGACTACTTTGTCTCTTGACCTCATCTGCCACTCCTTGAAATGTTTCTTTGCTTTGCAACTATTGTACCATCAGTCAATAAACACTTTTTCATTTGAGGACTGGAAGTAATCTTCAAGGTTTGTTTATATGTTGGCCCCTTCTTACTAGTGCACATATTTTTAAGCCAGCACTTCATAGAGCTGACCCAAGCCAAAATTGTGATGTAAATGAAATCGGTCTTTGGTCCTCCTCCTTTATATTTATTTTGGGCTCTTTTGCTTTAGTGCCTAATTATGACCCCCGAGGTTTTGACATTACCAAAGTTCTCTCTTGATCACCTCAACTGGACCTACTCACCATCCCAGAAGTAGTACTGCCCCTTCTGCCTTGATCTTGGATCCAGCAGACCCACTGGTGTTTCTCCCATTGCTTGGCTAGGTGTAGACCACTCTCATTGACAAGGAGGGATGGAGTGTCCAGACATTGTTTAGGAAAATAGTGTGAATGATTTGAAAATGGAGAGATGATAAAAGGAGATGGTAGAAAGAGTGTGGTGTACACAGGTATTTTACGATAATGGAGATAGCTGGTTCTTGCTAATCTCTTGGCAAAAAGTTTGTATAGTGAGTTTTTTTTTTTCTGCAACAAGATTTTAAATCTAGTTTATCTTCCCACAATCATTGATAGATTCTATTAAATATTAACAATCAAAATCAAAGGTTGTAAATGAGGAGATAATCGATCAGTTTATTTTAAACATTTTGATTGTAAAGGTAATAACTTTTTAAAGTGTATTATGAAAGTTAAAATAAATTTAAGGAATATATTTTCTTCCATCTCCGATACTGTTGGGACACCACTTTTAAATGTTTGACACATTTTCTTTTAGTATGATTTCTATATTAGTTTCTATATAGCTAAAATCATGCCAAATATATAACATACATCCTTCCATTTATGTAACATTTTATTGTGATTAGAAAATCTTTTATTGAGCATTGTTATAAATCCATTGACTTTTGATATGTAATAATTTACTTAACTAATCTGTTTTTATGTTGTCTTCATTTTTTTCTTATGAATAATGCTATTAAAAATATCTGAAAATACATGCAAATAGAACATTTTTAACCATAAGTCACTTTTTTGGTTTATATAGAACTTATGGCCAGACAAATCTCCTGAATCTCTTTTCTTCAATTGTTGTCAGGCCAGTTCTTCCCCATGTCATCCTGACACAATTGGTTTCTTTTGCTCCAAGATCAAGACTTTACCTTGTTCTTATTCAGTTGTTTGAACCCATCATTGGTCAGACTACTCCTGAATCTCAATTATGTCATTTGATATTTTAGTTATTTTCTTCACCTAAAAAATTTATACAATTTTGATCTCCATGGCTTCTATGTTGTCATACAAAATTCTTTATAGGAAGAACCAAGCCCTGTGTGGAATACCATAAGCACTATGTTCCAGGTTAACTTCTATCCATTTTTAATATCATTTTTGGATTTGGAATATCAGCCTGTTGAATATAGGCTCAGCAAATCCATATTACTTACACTACTCATAAGTAATATAACAACTAACTTACAGAATTTAAATCCCACTTTATAGACAGTATTTCCTGAATTGCCAGCTTATATAATATTACAATCCCTGCTAGAAGCAGAAATTCATCTTTTTCCTTGCTCTAGAGCACAAGGCTTTACATTTAGTAAGTGCTCAGAGAATGTTTATTGAATGGGTGAAAATGAGTATTAGTTTGAATGTCATGAGTTATTCTTAATGATACTTTTTAAAGGCTTCATGTAACATCTATATTTGCAGGTTTTCAGAATTCCAGGGTCCTCTGAAAATCTTTATACTTTTTGAAAATTACAATTTACAATCACATTCTCAATATTTTTTTTGAGTATATAACTGATCTAAGCCTAAACAACTGGACTTACTAAAGTGGCTGTTACTCCTTGTAATTTCAAATTCCTCTTCATTCTTTTAGCCTTTCTCTTGCCAAGGATGACAAAAACTAACTAGAAGTTGAAGAACATGTTCCTTTGTGAAGATTACAATGACTCTTCAAACATTGACACTGATTCTTGTGTGTCTTTCTATACTATGCATATTTTTATGTTTATTTATTTTTTTTGAGAGAGAGAGAGACAGAGAGAGAGAGAGACAGGGAGAGAGAAAGACAGAGAGAGAGAGAGAAGGGAAGGGGAGCGGCAGAGAGAGGAAGAGAGAATCCCAAGCAGGCTCCTCGCTACCAGCACAGAGCTTGATACGGGGCTCCAACTCATGAACTGTGAAATCATGACCTGAACCAAAATAAAGAGCCAAATGCTTAACTGACGGAGCCACCTAGGGCCCCTATGCTATATGAAGTTTTATGAGGCTTTATGGATATACTGATTTGCTATTGAAATTCAGCTTATCCTGAGCCTAACTTCCTCAACACTTTTCCTATGGAATTTTTGTGTGTATCATTCTTGATGACCCCAATTTACTTCATCTTATTTTAAAATGTGCCATATGCAAGGCTGACGTGAAACTGCTACATGATGTTAAGCTGGACTGGTTGGTTTTTACTACTGTTCCAATTGATAAGTGTCCATGCCATGCTGATTATTTAATAGTTTGAATATAATCTTGTCTATTTAAATGCCAGATCTGGTAAAACAGCTCCCTCAGCAGCCATGTTATTTCTTATACTTGGTGCATCTTTTTATCGCTTCCAGTTCAGTAGCCAGGATTTTATTTCTTAGAAGCTTAAATTTCTTTAAGGCCACCTAACATAATATAAGAAGCTCCTTATATACAAAACTCTGTGCTAGGAATTAAGGAAGAACACCACAAGATCACTTTTTTTTCCTTGCAGTTCTTGTGGTTTAGGTCATATTTATAGTTACATCTTAATGTTCAAAAATTAAAATGTAAATATAAATTTACATCTGTATTTTCAGACGCTAGATTTTATGTTTTATATCAACTTTTTATTCAATATTATGAAGGGTAACATAACAGGGTGGATTTCTTTGTATATTTATTTTTTGGTACTCTTCACTAAAAAGGCTTTCATGTTAACTATGCATAATGTAGCAACTATAATTTTTCCTTCTCCAAATTTCTGAGACACTCCTTTTATTAGAGTCAAATCCTTTCTACTATAATTAATTGATTCATCAAGTACTGACAAAATACCTGTGTCAAGTATCAGATATAATACTAATATATTTGGTTTAAAAAATAAATGTGATAACTACATTATATCTTTAATTCCACCATTTCTTATTTATTTTATGGCCTTTCCAATCAGATAATCATACTTTTTCTTTTCCTTCCTTTTACTTATATATTACTTTTGAACTAAGACAGCACCATTTGTAAACCATATATCACAAAGTATGATAGAATATAAAAATACATCCCATGTGTAATTAAAATTAAATTATCATTTTGTTTGTTTTGGCTCTTTACTACTGAATACCCATAACAATCTTTTGAGGAGGCTTGTTTGTTTGCTTGACTGTTTGTTTTTAATTTTAGACTCAAGAGTTCTATTTCAGGTCCACTCATTGAATCGGAGTATCAGGGAGGTTGAAGTGCAGCAATAGGCAATCTTTTGAAAGCTCTGAAATTAAGTCTTATAAGGATCTGGTTCTGAGAACCACTGCATATACCTACTATGAAAAATTTCAAACTTTATGCATTAATAGACCTTCTTTCTTGTTACTTTCTTCTAGAATTACTAGATACATTATTAACACTCTATTTCCTAGCTGTTGTCTTTTAGAATATATGGTTTTAGAGAGTTATTTGACATGTCTCATATCTATCTTTAAGATTTCTGACTCTGCATGAAAGCCTTTTGAGTCGTCTTTAAATATTTTAATAGTCTTATGTTACTTGTACTCTCTTTTATGATGATTTCTATAGATGATGACCATCTTCATGAATATTTAACCAAAGAAAAGTAATAAGCTAAGATAATTCTCTGCCTAGTTTAATATCTATCTTATATGGTGATTCATATGGCATTTTTTTGGTAAATATTATGTTGATTAAAATACAATAAAAATTTAAAAGCATCTATTAAATCCTTCAAAGTGGATAGAATTCTGTTAAGTAATAAAATTTAAGTTCTTTTTTATTGTGATTATAAATAGCATAACTGTTGAGAATGTAAATTACAAATTACAAATGCTTCATTGTGTCTCTAGTAGAATATTCTGGAACACACAGAAGATTCCTAAAAAAATTTTTTAATGTTTATTTTTGAAGGAGAGAGACAGAGTGTGAGTGGGAGAGGGGCAGAGAGTGAGCGAGGCACAGAATCTGAAGCAGGCTCCTGGCTCTGAGCTGTCAGCACAGAACTTGATATAGAGCTCAAACCCACAAATCGTGAGATATTGACCTGAGCCAAAGTCGGACGCCCAATCTACCGAGCCACCCAGGCTATCCCATACAGAAGATATTGATGATAATAAATACTTTCTCTTTCTTAAATTCAGTTTCATATTTATTTATTTATTTCTAGTTTGAAATCTAAGGGTTTTAGAATAATGCCTTATCCTCAGTGACAGAGATATTGACCTGAAGAATGGAATTTGAAACTTAGTCTGTTAATTCATTGCATGAATTGAATCCTCAAACCTTTGTCTCTATCAATAGTAAGACAATAATAATAATGTTAATCTCACTCTTATTTTTAGGAGTTTCAGTGGGATAGTATAAGTTAAATTATCATGATTATTGCTTGGCAAATGACAGGGAATTTTAAAATATCTACTTCACTTCTTTGTATAGCACTTATCATTATTGCTATTAGTTTGAATGAATATATTCTTCTAACATTATTAGGAGACTAGGGTAAGTATGCGGTCTATTAATTTTACAAACAAGGGGGAGAAGGCTTACAAAATATGCTTTGTTAATATTTCAGTGTGGGTGACTCACAACCTTCAAACATTGCACTGTTATCCAAAAGACCTTCACAGGTCATTTTGTAAATAGTACTTGAAGTATGCTTGGGTTGCAAGGAGTAAAATGGGGGACATTAGTCTGACACGGCATTTCCTGTGGAATCAGAGTGTAACTTTTATTTTCTCATTTAGCTTTCATTGAGTGAAGAATGCAATTTCAATTGAGCACTGAATTGGAGATTCAGAGAACTGGGATTTTATTACCAGCTCCATCACTGACATATAGTGGGCCATTAGGAAAAAATTACTTTTTTGCATTGAACATCAGAATTCCCTTCTTTAAAATAGAAATAAATTTAGCGGCTTGGAAAGTAGTGTTGGATTTAGCAAATATAGATACATTCAATATTCTAGAGCATTTGATTTAATGAAATTCATGCTGTGTTCATAATGCAAAGAAATAGCAAGTAACCATATATATATATAAATAGTGATGATGATGATGATAAATGAATAAATAAATAAACTACATAGGAAATTATATTAGCCACTAGAGCCATATTTTTGAAATATGCTATGTGTATTATGAATATGGAAGAACAAATTTATCTGTCTCCAAGAGCATGGCCAGCCATCCAAATTAACCATTTCCGGTGTGATCCAAACTGGCCCCAGTACCCAAAGAAGCTGACCTGAATGCTCATGTTTGATCTTGGTGCTTGAAGACAGTGGTATCATTCAGTATCTGTATGATTGAGTATGCACAGGTGTATGTTAGTATATATGTAGATCCCCAAACTGGGGATCAAGAGGGTCTATGTAAAATAGGGCATTAATGGGTTTAGCTACAGAAAGAGTGGGACAAAACCAGACAAGGAGAGGAACAATTTCCTTTAACAATGAAGTGATTCTAAACCAGTCTTTAAACTATCAGGAGATTTTGATAAGAACTGAAGCCAGGAAAACATACAGAAGCCTGGGGAGATGGATAGCCAGACACAATAGAGAGTTGATTAATTGTTCTTTGATACTTCTTTGGATGTGCTATGGTAAGAAGGCTATGCGTGTGAAGACAAGTATAATTGCAAACTAGGAGGAGACTTTTTCCAAGTCCTTAACCAAAGGGGAAGGAGATTGTAATCAGATCCAGGCTGACTCAGTTGTATAGCACTAATTAGGTGAAGCTGTAACTTACTATCCTGAGCAGAAGGGAGCAAGGCATTGGCCACCAGAAAAGGTCAGTGAATAACAAGCTTAGTGATATTTCTGGTTGTTAATGTCTCTGAGTTACTTATGCATCCTCTAAACATGGATTTACATGATTTTAAGCCACTAGATAGAGCTGTGTTTAAAAACACATATATATTGGGGTGCATGAGTGACTTAGTCGTTTAAACATCTGACTTCAGCTCAGGTCATGATTTCACAGTTTGTGGGTTCGAGCCCCACATTGGGCTCTGTGCTGACAGTTCAGAGCCTGGAACTTGCTTCAGATTCTGTCTCCCTCTCTCTCTGTCCCTCCCCCGCTCATTCTCTCTCTCTTTCTCTCTCTCTCTCAAAAAAAAAAAAACATAACCATTAAAAAAAACACATATTTATTATTAAATAAGTCTGGAAGACTAAAGAGGCAAAAATACTGAAGAGCAATCTAAAGAGAAGAAGCAATGAGATATCATTAATTTAATGCAATAAATCACAACTGCAAGAAGAGAATTAAAAAGTGTGGGGCATCTGGATGGTTCAGTTGGGTAAGCATCCGACTCTTGATCTTGGGTCAGGTCATGATCTAACAGTTCATGAGTTTGAGCCCCACATTGGGCTCTGTACTGATAGCGTGGACTGTGCTTGGGATTCTGTCTCTCCTCTCTACCCCTCCCTCGCTTATGCACGTGCTCTCTTTCTCTCTCTCTCTCTTTCTAAAAATAAATAAACTTTAAAAAAAAAGGCAGAAAAAGTGCTAAAAGATCTCTGTTTTCCATAGAAAGGAAATACTATTTGTTTTTTAAATAATGGAAGATGTAGTTGGATAGACTTTTTGTTGTAGTTGTTGATAGGGATAATTCATTTGAAGCATAGCTTAGAAAATATAACAAAATTCAGAAACGTTAAGTTGAATATAAAAATAAAAATCATTTTACATTTATTTGCTGAGGCCCTACTATATATCTGTCATTATTCTAAGCTCCAGGGTAACAGATATGTTACTGTTATTCACAACATCAATATTGGCCCCACCCTCGTGAGCTTTACATTATAGTGAGAGAAAGATAATAGTAAATAAAATTAATAAAATATCAATAAAACAACAACAAATAAACAGAAAGTCTGTAAACCTAGAACTACACTTGTGAAGGAGAATAATGCAGTTCTGTTTGAAAATTATTTTAAAAATTAGCCTTTCAAGAAAAGATTAATGGGTTTAGTTATTTATATTTTTACCCACTAACTTATGGGAAGATGGCAGTATGTTCATTCATACCCGAATCCTTCTCCCTCCCAGCCTCTCTATATTATGGAATAATATAACAAAGTGAGGCATAAAAACCGCCCTCAAGTGAAATCTATCAAGCTCTCCCTGAGTGTTCCAGGGGAGAAAGCAGGTATCGAATTTCATTATCCTTAGTGCTCAGGGAGATCCAAGCAACTAGATATTCCTAAGTAAAATTGACTTTTTTTCTTTTTACTTGCAAGTGCCAACCAGTGAAAAATGTAATGACCAGTAGTCCATTTGGGTGCCACTACTTTGATTTATGCTAAGGCACCACCAGATTTATCCATCATTGCTTTTGTACCATCATTGCAAAAGTAAACGCAGTTCTTTCAAAACAAAATTATGAAATTCAAAAACATCACTCAACGCTTTGAATATTTCAGTGCTCCTCGTGCTGCCAAACATTCATATAAAACGATATCTTCCTGGCTGCTTAGTTCGTGCCCATACCAGCTAAATACAAAAGTCTACCCATATCTGTGGATTTATTGATTTGTAAGAGAAAAGTATAGCTCTGAAGATATTACCTCATCTCCATGCATGCAAGTAAAATTTTCATTTGACAAGATGCTCTAACGTTGAAAATTGGCACTGATCTGAATGCTTTTACTGAATTTTCATCAGTAGGCATTGTACAATGTCAATGGTCCAAAGCTTTATTAAACCCCAGCTAGCATGTGGTCTTCTCCAGCTATTGCAATATCGTAATGTAACCTGTGATATATTTCAGTGGCTTCTTTTACTGGTAAAGACTTCAACCCAACTGTATTTTCAACATTTAAATATTTTTTTCTTTAACGTCTCAATGTTTGGTCTCAAAATGACATCGCACTTAACTGTGACTATAAAAACATTTTTAAATATTCTGTTTCAAAAGATACAATAAAGGGGGCCCCTGGGTAACTCAGTCAATTGAGCATCCAACTCTTGATTTCGGCTTAGCTCTTGATCCCAGGGTAAGGGGATGGAGCCCCGCATCAGACTCTGCGCCAAGTGTGGAGCTTGCTTAAGACTCCATGATTCTCTCTCTCTCCTTCTGCTCCTCTCCCCAGCTCATGCTCTGCTCTCTCTCTCAAAAAAAAAATATATATATATGTGTGTATATATGTACACATATATGTATACACACACACTATATATATATATATATATACACACACACATAATAAAGAATATACCACAATAAATAAATAAATATAAAGAAATACATACATACAATAAAGAAAATTATTAACATATAGAAAGATGAGAGAAATTGCATTTTGTTATAGTTTTATTTCTGGGTTATAGTTTTAACCACGTTCTTTGGAATAGAGTTTTCTCTTTCATGAGTCAAATAATAGGAAAATTTTATTTTTCTCAGCATCTTTACATATAGAAGGTGCATCTGTGAGTTGAGAAAATGAAAGTTCTTATGTCTTTTTCGTTAATAATCATTCCTTAAATATAACAAAAATATCTTTCCTTGATTTCAAAATAAACTATTATTATATTCTAAAATAATAAGCTTTAGATAATACTTAAAAGTTTAGAACATTTTCAAAAATTTAAAAACATGATGCCAATCTAGACAACGTCCACTTCTTTTTGTATTTCTATGTCGGTACAAGGAGAGTTTCAGGATACCAGCATAAGATTTATTGTATCATAATGATTTTACAAAGGTTACAAGAAGCAGAAACAGTGAGAGTAATAGAAGTCTAAGTACTAATTAAAAGGTGACTTAAAATGTGAAAATGCACATATTTATATTGTAACGTTCAATTTTTGGAAACAAAAATACACAACACATGTTCCATTAGAATAAAAGCAAGTGACATCCTACATGGCCTATGGTTTCTGAAAATGTCGACCATATACTTGTACATGAATAAAAGTAAAAGGTCAAATAATGTCTTCATATTGTTATGGAAATAGTTTTGGTCAAAGAACCCCTGAAATGGTCTTGGGAACTTGCAGAGCTCTCCCTTGCCCTTCTGGAGAAAAAGGGGGTGACCCATGAGTATATTAGGCTGAATTATAGAACAGTAATAACAATTACAATTTTCACATTTTCTCTTTGACAAAAACTTTTAAATTAAAACTACATTCATATTAATAAATTCAAAACATAATTTTCTGAGAAAAACATTGATCTACATATCTATATTTCTACATACATGTGTGTATCTGTATGTGTTTGATTTATAAGAAGAAATTTCTGCTTTTGTTATA
The DNA here is from genome assembly GCA_030068075.1 of Paguma larvata. NCBI lineage: Eukaryota > Metazoa > Chordata > Mammalia > Carnivora > Viverridae > Paguma > Paguma larvata. The sequence continues at coordinate 71,948,472 of CM057829.1, forward strand.
TCACAATTGACTTTAATAAGATCATAAATTTAGTTAATTTTTTTGCAAATAAGAGTAAATACTAACTTTATGAACGTGGTTTTTCATCTGAAATCCACGTATGCTATTGACAGGGCTTCTAAAATATTTTCTTAGGCAGCATCAAAAACTCTGCAAGTACGACATGCTAATACTAATCCCACAATTGTAAAAATCATTTCTTTGGAACATATGCCCAAATGTGTCATCAAGGTGTTAGAGTCAGAATGAAAGAATGGCACTTTTAGAAGCAGCATAATGGTCTCTGATGTGCCAAATCGTGAATGCTCTGGTTCAGTTACCCATCAAATGCTTAAATATATTCTACAGTCTCCTAACAAGTTCAGTCTCTGCTTAAATGCCTCTGAGTTAATGGAGAATGTATAATTCTTTAGTTTTTCATAATAGTTTGATCCTTAAGACACAATAAGACAATAACTAGTTATGCAAGCTTTGAAAGTCACCTAAGTGGCTGACCTAGCTTCACTCTTTGATAATAAATGCTCAGATTTAATTATCCTTAAGGTTTCTTTAGGTTGTTCCTGCTCTAAAATTTGGCAGTTTTCTCTCTTCACACATGCACATGGGGACACACACACACACACACACACAAATGAATATATACCAGGTTTGTGATCTTACATTATATTCTCATCTTTGGGATTCTAATTTCCTTTTTTCTAAACTGTTAAAAATTCTATCTACCCCCATTTTTCTCATGGGGTTATTTTAAAACAGTAAATATGGTATAAGTGAAAATACTTGATACGTTGTGAGTACTCTATATAATAGCAACAAAAACAATAACTCATTTAAAATAAAATTAACATAATGGAAAATGAGTAAATGGAAGTCATAAGTAGCAATTGCAACAGTTTAGTTTGTCAAAAGTACAATGTACTGATATATAAGATAATAGAATTTGGGGGATTTCTGCCTTTACTACGATAGAATAAGATTATAATAGATTGACTTGTGAGCAGATAACAACTATGTTCTCTGGAGAAAACACACACATAGGCTCTGGAGAGTAAATAAAAGCAGATATATATTGGAGGTGACTTGGAATTTGGAAGAAAAGTCTGTCATAGATTGAGCTTCCTATTTTTATGACCTGCACCTGAGGCTAGTCACAGTCACAGCAACAAGGTAGTAAAAGGCGAGTAAAGGACTGGAACAGAGAGTCCAGGGTGTCCATGTCCTCTTTAGATTGGGAAAGAAGTCTGAAGAGGAAGGAGTCAAAGAAAAGGAGCCCTAAATTGTAGACTCCACCCAAATTTCCTGACTGACCCTGCGACCATGCATACAACATCAAAATCAAAGTAGCTTCCCTTAAAGATAAAAGGACTGAACTAAGAGCTACAATTCAACCCATTGCAGGTGAAACAGAATTTACAGTTTAGGTCTAATCAATTTAACCATCTACAATAATAAGCATATCAAGAATAATGGTCAAAAACATACCAAATTGGTGACTTTATTTTACAACTTCCAGAAATTTGGCAAATCACTACTAAATACAAACACACTGCCTGGTCACCTCAAAACAAATTTGCTTGAAAACCAAAGAGAAAGAGAATCTTGAAAGCATTTAGAAAAAAAAAAAAAAGATGATTTAAAAGAATGGAGTTTTCACATCAGATACAATTAAGACCAGAAGACCATGGATCAAATCTTTGGTGCCAGAAAGGAGGGGCACCTGGATGGCTTAGTCGGTTAGGTGTCCAACTCTTGGTTTCTGCTCAGGTCATGATCTTGGAATCATGGGATTGAGCCCCATGTCAGGCTCTGCTAAACATGGAGCCTGCTTGGGATTCTCTCTCTTCCTTTCTCTCTGCCTGTCCCTGGCTCACATGCACACATGCCCTGTCAATCTCTCTCTCTAAAAAAAAAAAAAAAAAAAAAAAAAAAAAAAGAATTTGAAGTACGGAAAACAAACAAAAAAACTGTTAAACTGAAATTCTAGTCCAGCAAAATATATGCCTCAAGAAAGAAGGTGAAATAAAAATAGTTTAACACAAAACAAACAAAACCCAAAAACAATAACAACAAAAAATCACCAGCACATCTGCACTTCAAGAGGGTGGTTTTTAAAGCTGAAAGGAAGTGTGATACCAGAGGGAAACACAAATCTTGAGAAATAAATGAAAAATATCAGAAAGGGCAAATATTTAGGTATGTGTAAAAGATGCCTTTCTCTTTACTTAAATATACTGGGGTAAAGCAAAAATTACAACATTGTCTTGTGAGGTATAGAATGCATGGTATTGCAACATATTTGGCAACTATAAAATAAAGATCATCAGGGAGTGGTAAGTAGTAATATGTTCAATTGGAATCACAAATATACAAACACAGCTAGACAGGCGAATAAATATATATTTCTGTGTGTTAGTATACATACATGTATTTCCTGCTTCTGTCCCCTGAGAAGGGACAGAAGCAGTGACATCCCTCACTCATACCCAATTAGCATGTATAACTCCTGGATCATGGTTCTAAATATCATTCTTAATAAATGGAACCAAGGAGACGTAGTCGATTCCAAATCTGAGACAGAAAAAAATACAAGGTGAGCAAAAAGCACAATTTAGTGCCATAAAGTAAGAAAGTACTCAGAAAAAGATGGGACCATGTTAAAATGACACAAGAAGCAACCTAAAAGAGCTCCCAATGGACAAATCCCAAATACTCTGACAACAAAATAAATACTGATAATATTATTGTGTAATCTGTACAACAAAAATAATCCACTAATGTAGATATAAATAATACTTAAGGGAGAAGGAAAATTTCTTTCTTACAGAACAATTCCAGTTAATAACTGTATACAGAATGAAAGAAATAGACAATCTTCATTAGAATTTTTGCAGGAAAGATCACTGATGTGTGCTGAAATTACTGGAAGAAAGTCCGAGGAGAAACTGGATATTTGCATAGTCACAGAGTATCTGCTCCAAGATACTTACTACCAACAAAAGAAAAGATTGTAACTTTACAGTGGAGAAATCCAGCAGACATCACCTTAACCAAATGATTATAATTAACATCACAAATGAGACACGTTGACATTATGTACCCCTTGATATACTGCTCTGAGAAGGGAATATTGCTTCAGTGTTGTTCTTGCCAAGAATACATACCTTCAATCTAATCTTGAAATAGCATTCGGCAAACACAAATAACCAAGAAGCTGTCTTCAGAATGGCTAAGGTCACAAGGCATAAGGAAGACTGGGAAACTATCACTCCTTTGGAGGAGACAAAAGTGAGAGACTCAATATACGAATGGACATTGGCCAAACTATGTATTAAAGTAGAACTCTGAGCCACAATCTGCAGCCTCCGGTCTAAGAAATCAGTTCATTATGCGCAGTAACCAGTCTAGGAAATCAAACTACTATTGGTAACAATCACTCCAGAAAGCCAAACAGTACCACTATAGCAACTGGCCCCCAAAAGCCAGCATTTGATGAATATCTGACAGCTTCCATAATTCTTTCCCAAGCTTCTAAATTAGAACCTGGAAAAGCCAATTATCAGCCCTTAAGGAATCACATCTGATACCTAACTTCTAGTACCCCACCTACAGCTTCTCTATGCCAACAACCTCAAATCAGAGCATACCCAAGTCTATCTTTTTTTCCTCTATAAGCTTTCTCATTCCTCTGTCCATCTTTAAGTCTCTGCCAAGTGCAAGTGATGGTGGCTGACCGTCTTGTACTATATATAGCTTTTGCTGGTTCTTATTTGGATGGTCTTCATTTATTTCCACAAAGGAGATGTGACGACTGAATGCAATGTGGGATCTTGGGATAGAAAATGGCATTAGTGTAAAAACTGGTGAAATCCAAATAGAGTTTCCAGGTTAGCTAATAGTATTTTACCAATCTTATCATCTTAGTTTTGATGATTCTAATATGACTACAAAAGATACTAAAAGTAAGGAAAGCTCTGTGAGGGGTCCTTGGGAACACTCAGTATTTCGGACTCGGGAGAATTTTCTGTATGCCTAGTATTCTCTCAAAATAAAAAGTTAAATTATAAATTTCTATAAAAACACCAAAAAAGAAAAAAATCTTTGTAATAATGAGAAGTAAAAAATAAATAAATAAATAAGCCATAAAAATATATATTTGGCTTTATCAGCAAATTTTGTTTTTATCTTCCAAAAGACATGGTTAAGAAAACAAAAAATTGGGGCATGCTGGTGGTTCAATTGGTTAAGTGTCCGACTTCAGCTCAGGTCAAGATCTTGTGGTTCATGGGTTCGAGCCCCATATGGGGCTCTGTGCTGACAGTGGAGCCTGCTTTGGATTCTATGTCTTTCTCTCTGCCCCTCTCCCACTCATGCTCTGTGTGTCTCTCTGTCTCTTTATTTCTCAGATTCTCTCTCTCTCTCTTTCTCTCTCTGCCCGTCCCCAACTCATGCTCTCTCTCTCAAAAATAAATACCATTAAAAAATAATAATAAAATAAAACAAAAACATGCCAAAGATTGAGAATGGACATTTGCAATATGTGTATTTGCCAAAAGACGTTTAACCAACATATATAAGTAGTTTTTACGACTCAACAGTAAAAACAAAAACAATGAATATGATTAAAAAAATACTTTTACTGACATTTCACAAAATAATATAAAGTATGCCAATAAGTGCATGTGAAGATTCTTAACATCATTAGTCATCAGGAAAATGTAGATAGAAATGAGATAGAGTTACACACATATTAGAATGGATGAAATAGAAAAACTAATAATACCAAGTATTGGTGAAGATTTTAAGAATCTTTGCATACTGATGATGGGAATGTAAAATTCGATAACTACCTTGGAAAACAATTTTGCACTCTCTTAAAATTTTAAATATACAACTAACATATGACCCAGTCATTCCACTCTTAAGTATTTACCCAGGAGAAAAAAATAGACTTGTATGTACATGTTACAGCAGCAGCTTTATTCAGAATAGCTTCAAACTCTAGCCCAAATATTCATTGGCAGATGCATGGTTAGAAAAGCAAGGAAAACAAAACAAAACAAAATGAAAAACAACAACAAAAACAAACAAAAACAATTGGAATAAAGAAATTACTGATGCATGCCATCACATGGATGAATCTCAAAATCATTTAGCCGAGTGAACAAAGCCAGACATAAAAGAGTACATACTATATAATTTCATTTACATAAATATAAAACTTTTATATTGACAGGAAACAGAACAGTGTTTGGCTGGGTTGAAGATAGAGGAATGGACTAACTACAAATGGGTGCCAGAAATTGTTTGGGGGTCATGGAAATAGTCTGCTTTTTGTTCGTGTTGGTGGTTTCATGGGTGTGTACATCTGTCAAAATTCATTTCATTGCATACTTGAAATACATGCTGTACCTAAAGTATACTTCAATAAAGTTGATAAAAGTAAAATGAAATGACAATATTATTTAGAAGTTGAAGGAGCTTCGGAAATCATTTAGTAACCCTTCCTTGAGGAGGAAAGCTTAGGTTCAAATCCACAACTTTTGCTTCCCAGTCGGTAATGTATTAACAACATAAATACACATATGTGTACATCTATGCGTGACAATTCAGAATAGTATAGGATAGTCTCTAAGACTTTATCTCCTCTTGTTTCAATTCTGAAAGCAACTTATTCTCAAGTGTGCACAGCCTGGACTGGCGACTATGTCTTTCTTGCTCAAAGGGGAGGGGGAAGGCCCTGCATTCTCAGAACATATTGGTTTGTCTGGCTTTTCTAGAAATGATAGGAATTCCTATTAGGATACATTTCCAACTGGAAATGTTTTCAGTAAGTCATGAGAAGTTTTGGCTCAACCTCCTGTTTAGTTCATGCCTTTTGGGCTTCACAGAACACTCCATCTACAACATGTGCTAGAAACCTGGATGAGGCTACGATTGAAAACTTCTGCTGTCTGTCATCTGCCACTTTGCTTTTTCCTTCACTCAGTGCTCCACGTCCACCTGCTTGGGAAAAGTAAACCTCAGAGCAGCAGCAGAAAGGAGAGGTACAGGTTAACCCTTCCCTGGTCTTTGAGCTGGCTTTCATGGCCTCTCTTGTATCCAGCATATCTGAGCTACTCTTGGAAACTTCATCTTGTCATTTGCAGCACTCTGTTCAAAAGGAGAAGCATTTGAATGTTATTTTACATGGCACACTCTATCTGGAACAAAAAATTTCAGTTCAGCTCAAACATGTGACAAGAGCTGTCTGTGGACCATGCAAAGGGTTACTAAGCCCTTAGGGGGCTTAGAGCCTTGCAAGGGAGACAAATGCAGTAGCTGACCACTTTTATGGATAGAGACATATGTTGGATATCTTGGAGGTATGTGCAGGATGTTCTTTCTCCCTGTCAGACTGAATATAATCTAACAGAGGGATTTTTGACAAAGAAAGTGTAAACTTTATCTTGAAAAGTTAGAAAAGGGCAATGTCCAACTATGAACTCGGTTTGTGACTTTCCTCGGTTGTGAAGTGAATGCTTGGATAACCATATAACCAATGCTACCGTCCTGTCCTTTGATGATAACAGTCTGTCCTGTGCAATAGGATGATAGGATGGTCACCTCTGTAGTCCAACTCTTGGAAATGACTCTGTGTTTCTAAGTCTTAGATACTGCGGCTTTCTTTCAGTTCTCTGGGACTCTAACAAGGAGAGTTGTTTCCCCTAATGATTCTATCTTCCTGCATGTGGCTGTATCTGTTCTCAAACTTTTGGCTCATCCCGCTAGGTCTTTACAGAGATGCAGATGTTTCCTAAAAGTGGCAAAAAGATCAAAGAGACTTTTTGTGCCTGATGTGCTGGAATGGGTCTGAGTTCTGTTAAATCTAATTTGGACATATTAAATAAAACCAGAAACCAGTGGTTTGCAAAGGTTGTTGGTGAAAGTATGGAGATTCAAAGGTCAAAATTGCAAAATTCGTAGGTTGGAAATGCCAGATTTAACTGTATTTTTCTTTTTAATTGTAATGTGGATGCTGCTCCACATTACAGCTGATGTGTTTTAGAATATCAGTGCTTCTCTGATTAATTAGCCCACGTCCATGGACTATTGCTTGTTCTTGTTTTTTTTCTAAATGTGACCAAAGAGTGTATTTACCAAATGTAATGATGGCTCAAAGCAAAATTTAATATACAAATGTAGAATGAACATTTGCTTCATGCAAAACACTGAATAGGAACTGAGGAAACAAATAGAAGCATTATACAGTTCCTGCTCACACGGAGGACACATGCTAAGGGGGATAATAAAACACTTTTGTAACTGCAACACACATAAGTCCTATAAAATTGTACAAAAGGTTTATTGAGTCTGAAGAAAAGTGCTCAAATCTAGTTGATTTAGATAGATTTTACCTTTGATGTACTTAAACTACTTCTAATGCTGTTTTCTTCCTCTCTCCTTTAGGAACCTGCTTTGAGCCTCAGGCTTGATGTCAAGTGTTTAGTAACCCAGATAAGGTTTTGAATGCTCATTAAGGTGTTTGCAGATATGACCTGTCTCAAGTGTGTTTGCATTTTGAAGCTATAAAAATCCATAGGAATGAAGCTATTGGAATAGCAGGCATAGGGGTTGATGAGTTAGTCCTTGACTGTCATTCTAATATCTTTCAATTCAACCATTATAAAATTAACGAGTGTAGCCTTGGAGTAGGTGAGCTCTCTGAATGTGTCCTATAGTTCTCTATTTTAAAAGCTCTAGAGGGGTGTCTGGGTGATTCAGTTGGTTAAGCATCAGACCAGTTCAAGTCATGATCTCCCAGTCTGTGAGTTTGAGCCCCGCATTGGGCTCTGTGCTGTCATAACAGGTCAGAGCCTGGAGCCTGCTTCAGATTCTGTATATCCTTCTCTCTCTGTCCCTCCCCTACTTGTTCTCTCTCTCTCTCTCTCTCTCTCTCTAAAAATAAACATTAGAAAAATCTCTAGAATATTAGTTGCTACCATTGATTTAAACATTTCTTTCTGAAATTTGCATAGTTCTATTGCAACTGAGCCATAATTTTCCTATAGTTGACACACTTAATTATTTAATTTAAGTGGAAAGGAAGGAACATCTGATAATTATATGACACTTAACACACAGAGTTTTGACAAGAGCTCCTTTAAGGACATCTGGTAAGCAGACTGTACAGTTATTCCAATATGAGTGAAAGGAAACTTTGGATTTTAAAATATCAGAAAAAATAAACATAACTAGGGGAAAAGCAACAACTTGAGAACTGGGTTCAGAATCTCTTGATGTGTACTTTTCTCCTACAATCTAAAATTATCCTAGGAACTAAGAGAGAAACCTCATGAGCTTCTTTCACTTCTAAAAGTCTATGATCCTATGATCTCAGTTTCTGTTTGGGTGAAATTTACGTATTTTATCACTATATTCAAGTGAGGCTCTGTATTTGAGGGAAAAAGTTATTATTCATTTAACTTAATAAGTATTTACTAAACACCTGGTGTTTCAAGCTTTGTGCTCTATGCTGAAGACATAGAAGTGCAAGTGGTCAGGCTCTCAGTTGGACAACTCTCTAGTGAGGATGTAAATAGTCATTAAATATTTAAACCTACAAAAAAACAAAAAGGATTGCAGGTCATAGATAGAAAGGTAGGTATTCCATTTCATTTTAAATATTCTTTTTCATCTTTTTCTCAGCACTTTCATGACTTTTTGATTTTTGTAGTGAATATATTTCTCATATTAAGAAATTGATCCTTGGGTCACCTGGGTGGCTCAGTTGGTTGGGCATCTGACTCTTGATGCTCAGGTCATGATTTTATGGTTTGTGAGATGAAGCCTCGCATTGGGCTCTCTGCTGACAGTGAAGAGTCTGCTTGGGATTCTTTATCTCTCGCTGTCTTTGCCCCTTCCCTCTTCGCACTCTCTCTCTCTCAAAATAAATGAATAAATTTTGAAGAAAAGGGAAATTGATCCTTTTAAGAGAAAAAAAAAACTTAAAAACTATAAGAAATGACCCAGACACCATCGCAATATTTCTTTAAAAATTTGTTATTCATAGTGGTGCCTGGGTGGCTCAGTCTGTGAGGCATTTGACTTCAGTTCAGGTCATGATCTCACAGTCTGTGAGTTCATCCCACACTGGGCTCTGTGCTGACAGCTCAGAGCCTGGAGCCTGCTTCAGATTTTGTGTCTCCCTCCCTCTCTGCCCTTCCCCTGCTCTCTCTCTCTCTCTCTCTCTCTGTCTCTCAAAAATAAATAAATATTAAAAATTTCTAATAAACAATTATTATTTGTAAATGATGGGCAAGAATGAGTTGCAAAGAATGTTTTCAGCATAGTTAAACAGGCAGCATGTAATGAAATAGCCAAGAGAGTTTACTTATTGGGGTAACAAATGAATACCATTTCATTATAAAATAAAGACTGCCATAGATTCTGGAAATGAATTAATCAACAATAAGAGAAAAGGCTCAAGAATAGGAATATCCATATGTTTTATAGAGGACGGTAGAGAGAGGCTGGCCAGCTGAGAGAAAGGTTTGTATTTGATGATATTTAAGAGAAAATCCCACCTCTGCTGGACTCCGGCCATTAACCACTCACACATTGCTTTTAAGAAGTTTTCCTTTTTACTGAAAGTTGACACCCACCCTGCTATTGCTCTCCTTACCCTCTTGTTTCTGCTTTAACCCCCAAAAGTCCCTTTATCAGTAAAAATTATTCCAGCTGCTAAGCAGGTGGCCTCCAGTTATAGCCCAGTTTGCTAAGCCATTGTCTAGATGGGGTTCTTAAGTCTAATTTGTGATATGGTAACAAGTATGACTTGAAAACCTGGATGCTCTTTAATTTTTCATCTCATTTTGTCTTAAGACAATAAGAAACCTACCATGTAGGTTGAATTTAAAAACCTGTAAAGTCTAAAAATTGAAAACCTTTTCCTATATTTATAGTATTGGATTTTATAAGCCCTATCTAGAGTAAGGACAGAATGTCTGAGTCGAATCCTGGTCTGGATGCTCACTGCCTATGTCTTCAGGCAACTTAACCGTGCATCTTCCATAAGATAATCACTGTACCTCACTCTTGTGGAGATTCTTATATTAAGTGAGAAAAAAAAACTTAGAATATCATATGTTTAATATACTATCATATATGTTCACCTATTATCTTGCTTAAAATTTCCCACTTTCCAGTGCCCAAATTTTGTCTTTGATTGAAGGAAGATGGGGCCAAGTACTTCTTCAGCTCTTTCATCTTTTCTTCCTTAGTTTTTCCTGTTCGATATTCTAAGTGGTACAATGCTTTGACCTTGGAGCAAACTCGTCACATTCTATTCATTGGCATAAGTTATATAGCCGCATTTGCAGTATCATGAAGTTCTCCAGAAAATTCTTTGGTTCATCCACACAAATTTTAACAAATAGGTGAGCAAGAAAAACAATGATAGTTAGAGATAAGAACTTTGAGGGCAGTGCCCTTGACCTTTGGAACAAACTTATTGTTTTTGGTCATTTAAATCACATAAGCAGCACTGACATTTCACACATGTTTTCCAGGAAACTGTATTGCTCATACATTTTAATTTTAATCAATATGTTAAATGAAACAATCATGTGTTGAACATATCAGTGTCAGTCTGAGTAATATATATATAAATTATATTGTATATATATTATATTTAATACAATATATATATTTTACCTATGATGATAATGGATTTTAATGAAAAGACAAGTTTTGTTTTGCTAAATAACTGCTGAGAGTAGTTATGCCTTGATATTGGATTAGAGAGTTTACATGGCCAGAAGCAAACTCAGACCTGAAGGGAATAAGCAACCTTCCCTGCCTCCGGAATGAAAACAAAACAGAACAATGAAAACATCCCAAAGGTAGCACAGGGGAAAACAGAAATGTTTCTTCAGAACATGTCCATTTTAGGTCATCTGATTTAGGTAAATTCCAGAAGAGGCAACAAACTTCAATATGAAATGGCAGTTATCTTTGTAATGAGAAAAGATATAGCTTATTTTTTACCTCTTATAACAATGAGAAAGTTAATTAAGTTTTACAGGACTCTCACTTTCAGTTGTATACTTATTAAATGTTCGTAAGGTAAATATTAATAATATATATTGGAAACAATTAACAAACTTTCTTTAGATTATTTTTACTGTCTGAATCTACCCATTTCAATCAAGCTCTTTATTACTTTCCACTGAGAGAGGCCAGGTATATAAATATTATTATATAGTAATCCTGCATTGATATTTGTAATGTCAAAGAATGCTAAAACAGAAAGCAGTTTAGAACCATTCTGAGTTTTGCCACCTTCCTGAGTTTAGATTTTACAGATTGGATCTCAAAACTGGGAAGGGGTACAGAGATGAAGCAGCAAAACAAACTTTTAAGTTTCGCTACCTTTTCTTACATGATGTCATTAGTGGTGTCTTGTAGAAATCAAAGATTGCTGGGCACCTGGATGGCTCAGTCAGTTAAGCATCCGACTTCACCTCAGGTCATGATCTTGCAGTTTGTGAGTTTGAGCCCTGCATCTGACTCTGTGCTGACAGCTCAGAGAGTGGAAGGCTCTCTACTGACAGGTCAGAGAGTGGAGGCTGCTTCAGATTCTGTGTCTCCCTCTCTCTCTGCCCCTCTCCTACTCACCCTCTGTCTCTCTCTCTCTCAAAAATAAATAAATATTTAAAAAATCTGAGATTGCTCAGAATGTGGTATATTAGAATATTATGATACTATGATTTGCTTTTCCATTGTTAATTAAAGAACTCTAATTAACCAGTGTATTTACAGGGTTCCCTAGAGAAACAACACTAACAGAAACAGACTAACTAATATATATGTATATATACATATTATATATATGTATCATATATATGAGACACACATATATATATATGAAAGAGAGGGAGATTAAGAGAAGGAAAGACCGATGTATTTTAAGGAATCGGTTCATGTGATTATGATAGAATCTGGCAAGTATTAACTTTGCAGGGCAGGACAGTAGACTGGACACCCAGGGAAGAGCTGATGTTGCAGCTTGAGTCTGAAGGCAGTCTAGAGAAGGAATCCTCTCTTTCTCAAGGAATCTCAGTCTTTTTCTAATTAAGACCTTCAACTGATTGGATGTGTCCCACCATACGGAAGGTAATCTGCTTTACTCAGAATCTATTAATTTAAATGTTAATCTCATCTAAAAAATACCTTCACAGCAACTAGTGTTTGACCAGTCTCTGGGTACTATCACCTAGCCAAATTGACACATAAAATTAACCATCATCACCTCCAATGGTGAAACAGAATGGCCTATACATAAGAATAGCCAAATGAAGGATATCTGATAAGAAGATGAATACATGTACTAAAAAACAAAACAAAACAAAACTAGAAATTAAGGCATGTGTATGCGTGCATGTGTGCTTATTCACACACATTTAACATATGCCTGACATTATATTTTGGCCCAAACTCATAACAATAAACTACAAAGTTGAGATAACTGCTTAATCAATATCTTCCCCTTTTACTGTTATATATAAAGAATACTATTTCAAAACAGTAAGACTTAGAATTGCATTTTTATTTCTTTCTCACATGTTTCCTGAGCTTTGTCCCATTTAGGGTACTGCGGAGTAATTGATTGTAATTACTAATGGTTCTAATAATTCTTGATTACTCATACAATGCTTGATTACATATTAATTGACTACTCCTTTCTCAGACTTTCTTTGAATTGGAGGCAAACTTACCTTATTCTTTTTGGTTGTTTAAATCACATAAGCAGCACTTATATTTCACACATGTTTTCCAGGAAACTATATTGCTCATACATTTTAATTTTAATCAATATGCTAAGTGAAACAATCATGTGTTGAGCATATTATGCTGACAGTGTGCAATGACAGTTTGAGCCATGTGCGCTGACAGCATAAGCTGATATTCCTATTAACAGACTAGCTGACAGTTTGTAGTCATCATTATAAGTGATGTATGTTAGAGTTATCTCTAAGAATGTTAGGTGATATTAAGAGAAGAATATAAACCTAAAGATCAGTATTCAATTTCACTTGTTGTCTGTCATCATGTTTAAATTATAGTGAAATGTACCTTAATATTTTTAGTCTAACTGTAGAATTTAAAGGGATTGCTCTCGAGTGGGGGTTTCTACATGAAGATTCCAGAAAAGAAGCATTCACTTAGTATATGGAAAGCCCAGTTCTCCTGTGTGCCTCCTTTGCTCTCACACTACTACCACACTCACAATGCTCCTGACACTAAATGTGAGGATTCGTCCCCCAATCAAGCAATTCTAGGATACCAGCTGGGTGCCCTACAATTTAACTCGATTATGACACCATATATTTGGAGATAACATCAGATCCTGAAAGAGGACCTCAGTCCTCAATTTTGACCTCAGCCTGTACTTTCTAGTTGATTACATTTTTTCCAATTCATCTCTTAACTCAGGCAAGAGACCCACAAAGCATCCTGTGATGGGAACTGAAACTACCCTCTTAAGCACTGGAGACTGCCCTGACACTAGCAAGGCCCTATGTGACTGACCCCCAAGGTTGGACCCACCAACCTTTGTTTTCCTTATATAAACAGAAGTGTTTTCAACACTTTGGAGACAGTCTTTGAGACACTAATCTGTTGTTGGACTGGTGGTAGCCTCACTGAAATGAACTCCTTTCTTGTTTCACCACCCTATCTCTCTGCCTTTGGATTTTGTCAAAGGTCTGGTCTATGTGGGATCCCCAGAGCCAGGTGCTTTTGTACTCCTGTGCCTCAGTTACAATCCCATAGGTTAGGGACTCAGCTCTAAAGGACTCCCTCCACTTCAGATGCTAATTGCAAGTAGTGGATCCCCAGGTTACCCATAACTTCTGTCTAACTTGACTACAAATTAGAGGTTCCCATGACCTCATCCCCTTGGATTCAATTATTTGCTATATCAGCACACAGAACTCAGGGAAACACATTCATCAGTTTATTAAAGGATATGACAGAGAATACAGATGAACAGCTGGATGAAAAGATGTTTAGGACAAGATATGTTGGAGTGCTCTCTCCAAACATGGAACTCTCCCTCAATCTCTCTGTTTACCAACCTGGAAAGTCTCTGAACACTGTCCTTTTGGGTCTTTATGGAAGCTTCATTACATAGACATGATTAATTAAATTATTGGCCTTTGGCGATTGAACTCAATCTTGAGCCTCTCTCCCCTTCTTGTGGGTCAGAGGTCAGGGATGGGGCTGAAAGTCCCAACCCTAATTACAAGGTTAGGTCTACTGGCACCCAGCCCTTATCCTTCATTTACCTACAGGCTTTCCTAAAAGTCACCTCATTAACATACAAAAAATACCATGATTCCCTCCTCTCAACGTTTAGGAAATTCCAATGTTTTTAAGAGCTCTGTGCCAGGAATGGGATGAAAACCAAATATGTTTCTTATTATAAATCACAATATCACACTTAGTAAGCCTAGGAACTATACATAATACTCAAAGTAATAATTCCTATCCTTGTAAATGTTTCTATATCACATTAAAATTTTAAACATTAGACTGATTGGTTTTAAAACTGGTTACTTTGTAGCCAAAGAAGTAATGACCAGGAAATGAAAAATGGGTGAGATTGATTCTTTTTGTGGACTTCCAAGCTAGAGTCTGAATATTTATGTATGTTCCAAGTTACCCCTTCTCTCACCTTGTCCTTCCTTCTCACATGTGGGGCTAGCTGCTTTGAATGTGGAGAAAGTTTCCCTGAAGATGTGACAACTTCAGGTTCTTTTTAATGGCCTCCTCCCCCCTGCCCCCAACAAAGCCACCATTTTCAAAAAGCAGGAAGGTATGTGAGAGTAGAAGGGGAAAAAGGGGGAAAGGCATTGATTAAAATGGGACAACACAGTTAATGACTGAAGGTCACAGGAGTGACACGGAATGCACCTGGAGGCCTTTGTGGCATGACCAAGAAAGCCCAGAACTATGCCACTGCGAATTGTACTTTCCTCACTTGTTTTAATGTATGTGAAAACCAAGGAACAAACCAACTTCCTGGCTCATAAGTGTTTATAATTTATGGAATTTTTCTAGTTATCTGTGGACAGAGTAAATGACCTACCCTATCATCTTGCTTTGAAACATTTCTTTTCACTTTCTTGAGAGATCTCATACTTATTGCCCCACTGATCTTCACAGTCCTTCGGACATTGTGTTAATTTCCTATCGCTGCTGTGCAAATCACTAAATACCTAGTGGTTTAAAACAGCATAATTTTATTTTCTCACAGTTCTGGACATCAAAAGTCTAAAATCAAGATACCAGTAGGTCTGAGTTCCATGTGGAAGTCACAGGGGAGAAACCGTTTACTTACCTTTTTCAATTTCCTTGGCTATGATCCTTTCTTCACATCACTCCAACATCTTGCTTCCATGGTCACATCCACTGCTCATTCTGATCCTCCTGCCTACTGCTTATAAGAATCCTTGTAGTTACATTGGACCCGCTTGGATAACCCACGATAATCTTCCCATCCCAAGTTCCTTAATTTTATCACATTTGCAACATCCCTTTTAACACGTAAAGCAACATAGTTGCAGGTTTTGTGGATTTAAGACACAGACATTTTCCGGGGTCATTAGTCAGCCCTGTCACAGGGATTAAGAGGGCATGGGTTATTATCCAGTTTAACAGAGAGGGAAACTGAAATAACAAGGGTCACAGAGAGTTTTATGAAGTTCCACTCATAACTTGTGGAAGAGAAATGGCTAGGATCCAGAGTTCTAGGCTTTTAGATCATAGGAGTTCTCTTAGATCCAATTGGAGTTCTTTGACTTTCACCCTGCCAAGCAGGCACTTTCATTCTGATTGCATTTCTATGCAGGATAAGCCAGTAAGTCAGTGACAAAACCTAAAACCCAGTATTTCATAGTCCGTTGCCACTCAGAGTCATGAGATTTGGACTGGGCACTCTCCTCACTGAGACAAGTACAACACTACTAATAAGTTGCAGGTCTTGGATCACAACTGTGAGGGTGACTAAATGGTATGACAATTTCTTGCTGCTGGCTTACTACCTTAATAAGTATTTGAGCAATCAAGTAATTTTTTTAAATTTTTTAACGTTTATTTATTTTTGAGAGACATAGAGACAGAGTATGAGCAGGGGAAGGGCACAGAGAGAGGGAGGTACAGAATCTGAAGCAGGCTCCAGGCTCTGAGCCATCAGCACAGAGCCCGACGCGGGGCTCGAACTCACAAACTGTGAGATCGTGACCTGAGCTGAAGTAAGCAGCCCACCAACTGAGTCACCTAGGCGCCCCCAATCAAGTAATTTTTGATTTTGTGAGGTTACCTGTGGACGTTTCCTTAGACTGATCATGAGCAAAAAGTTGGACCGACAATTACTAAGTACAGTGCAAAGATACTACAAGGATCGACACAATCTCAATGTTTATTATCTGCGTCCTACCAATTAGAAAAGTTATAATTGATGAGGTAAATGACATTACAATAGGAACATATTTACAAATGAATTGACCCTTTATAAAGTTACTTCTTTTGAGAACTAAGTACTACTCTGCCCTACTTGTTATCTTACTGATTTTTGGATATTATAAATACTAAATAACACAGTGCAAATACAGCGAAAATCAGTTATAAATGACAAAGTTGATTTTGCAATACTGTATTGGAGAGTTGATCAACCCAAAGGTAAAATCACTGACAAATTAGAAATGGCATAGTGAAACTGCTTAATTCTGATTAAAAGAAAATAAAGATAATCACAAGATCGAGGCTTCTAAAGAGAATGATTTGTTATCAAATGATTAACAGAAGCCCTTGAGGAAATAGATGGATATCTCAAATATTTTTGTACTCTTTATGATCCTGTTGTAAAGACCAAATAGAAAATGAAAGGGGCGCCAGGGTGATTCAGTCGGCTAAGCGTCCAGCGTCCAACTTCAGCTCAGGCCACAATCTCACAGTTCATGAGTTTGAGCTCCATGTCAGACTCTGTGCTGACAGTTTAGAGCCTGGAGCCTGCTTCAGATTCTGTATCTCCCTCTCTCTCTTCCTCTCCCCCACTTGCAATCTGTCTCTCTCCTTTCTCTCTCTCTCTCTCTCCCCCCAAAATAAATAAACATTTAAAAAGAAAATGAAGAATACCATCATTCAGACCTTTAATATATGATGTGATTGAATTCGTTTTTATTTTTGTCCATTCTAAGAGTTAGGTAGAATTTCAATTATATTTTGAATGTTATTGAATATAAAAACACATCATCTTAATTTAGTTTCATTTTAAGATAACATATCATTTAACATTTATTAATTTCATCTTTATCTTAAACAAGTTACTTTACATAGTTTTTCCCACTACAAATGACCCAATATAATAAGGACTTTCTGTATTTCAAAGTCTGTAGCCTGCCTTTAGTGGGCAGGAAAGCATTTGAAGACTTCTAATTTCAACCCTCAGAATATGGTGGCAATGCACAACTTAAGGCTGTGAGTTTTGGGTAGTGTATAGAAAGTTTTAGAGTGGTCAGTAGGACAAGTGACAGTTAATTGAGCTTTCTGCAAAGATAGTTTTCTAATAGACCCTGTTGGATCTTACTGAAAGAAAAGTGGCTTCAGAGAATAGACAACTAGGCCTCTTAGAGGATTTATAGGAGCCAGAGAAACACTTTAGAGGTCTCTGAAGTGAGGTGGAGTGTGTAATCACTGTTGACCGGCTGCCATGAAGCCAGTATCGTCAACATGATTCAAGAGAAGGATGAGCCAATAAAGTCCTTCAATCATGGTGAGGCCTGCTCGTGGCCCAGATAATCAGAGGGGTTTGATTAGACAAAATCGATTAGAGATGCTGAAAAGACAGTTAAGAAGAACACCTTTTGTCATACAAAACATAGGCTACTAAATTGTTAACGTACCTATATGAATTGCTTAGTAAGTCTATGTGTACTTGACAAAAGATATTTTTAGATTCTTTTCAACTATGTCCTTCATAGTTCACTGAATTCCTGAGTAAGAATAATTTTAGATTTTGTAAAACAGAAATAGTTGATTTTGGGTGAACATAGTTGACTATTTGCAAGTTTCTATAATAATGTTCTATTAAGAAGAAGTGTTGTTTTGTTTAAATAGTATACTAACAAGCTTGTTTGAAGAAGTAGTGTTTGAACAAGAATTTGTTCCATCTTGAGTGTTTTCATAAAACTTTGAAAACCTTTCTGTTATTTCTCCCCTGCCATCCTTTGCTTTCAATCTCTCTTTCTTTCACTCTCTTTCCCTCATGCTCTCTCTCTCTCTCGTTCTTTCTCTCTCTCACACACACACAGCACACACATAGGCAATTTGTTTGTTTGGCCTTCTGGTTCCCCTGCTAAGTCATGACTTCCCTAAAGGCAAGAACTATCACCTACTAATAACTTAATTCCAATTCTCTTAGTTTAAGAGTGGATAAGCAAATCCATGAATTTAAATAATTTAGTATCACAGTTTCACAGGTGGCCTTACTTCTTATTTCTCAATATCTGGACTCATGCACCTTCTCTAAAATATAAAGCAACAATGTATACATAGGAACCTAATCTAATTCCAATAGTTTAGCAATGTTTACCTCCTAAAGAGAAAGAAATAAAATAAGAGGGTGTTTTATTATCATTTTCAGATTTATGATTTGCTTTAATTGAGTATATGCTGATTATATGAAAGGAAGACCAAATAACAGTTAAGAGCCTAGGGTCCCATGTTACAATGAAACTCTGAGTGATAAAATTTACACAATTTCCTGAGTATCTACGATGTACTAGGCTTTTGCTAGATATTTTATATGTAAATTTTTATACCAAATATGTGAGATATTTGTAGCCCTTTTCTACAGAAGAGGAAATTAACCTTATTAATTTTCCCTGTATCACAGAGAAAAAAGCTCGCATATAGCAGAAACCCAGAAGTTAAACTCAGGGCAGTCAGACTCTGAAGTATTCTGGTATGTCCTGGGTCTTTCATATTCTTGCGAAAGTTACACTCAGTTTGAGATATGGGAGAGTTAGTCGAAAGGGACCATTCATTGGCTGCTAGTACCTAATTCATAGGTAATACATAGAGTTAATACTTAGAGTCCTCTCTCAACAAACACTTCACCTTTATGAATTCTGAGTAAAGTAGCATCCATAGTCAGTGTTGACCACAAAATCTTACTGACTCAACTGTGTAGTGATGTAGTAGGTTTGCACTCTCATTAAGTACAGAAAGTCTTTAGACACAGATGACTGTCATCCTCCTCCTCAATTAGGCCTTTTACGTGTAGTGTTCTGGCAATCCGTCTGCTTCTCTGTTCAAAATAGAGAGGTTACTCATGTATTGTGTTTAGCTTGGATCTGGCAGAATAAAAAAAGCCAAATAACCCTGGCAAATACAGAGACCACAATTGGATCCAACTACTGTCTGAATATATATAAATAGACTTTTCTTTATTGGAAATAGTTTGAATTTATATGCTACAGTTTCTGTTCTTACTTGTAACTCATGTAATCACCACTATGGATCCTTTGCAGCTATGGTATCTGTTTCTGAGTCTTGTGGGCTCAATACAGATCCTGCTGTCTCCCTGATTTTGTTAATGAATGCTTTGGGGTAACAATTCAAAAGACTGTTGAAACATTGCTGCCTCATATACGTAGTGTGTATGTCTCCATAACATCTCTTCCAAAAACATGAGCTCATAAATGGAGATTATTGATCAATATTCATATCAATCCCATCAACTGTCATTCTTAAATTTAACATCCTTGTGTCAGCATTCTGGTATTGCATTTACCAGGACTTTCTCCATTGGCATCACCCTTCCAGACACTGCTTCTGTCCCCCTCTTCACAGGCCCCTTGTTAAATCTACAGACGCAGAGTGAAGCAGACCCCCAATTGACAGGACTAGGGACTCATATTTCCATCAGAGAGTTGGCAATAATTTGCTATGTGAACTTGAATGAGTTACTCAATATCTCTGGGTCTTCGTGTTCTCATTTAACAACAAGAGACTCAGCTAATTGACACTGAAGGCTCCTTTCAGTTCTGACATTCACTAGTTTTACTGAAAAATGACAAGGAAACATCAATGATTTCTCATTAAAACTTAGAGGCTTCACAGGTATTTAGGCTTTCATTTGGTCTTGAAAGCAGAGTTCAGGGAGCAAATTACCAAAACCAGGGTCTCCTTGGACTGGGCTCTAAGGAATAGGGTGAACAGGGCATTCCTTTGGGCCCCATGCCTGTCTTGTGGTCTCTGTCATTGCTGTTTTTCCTTTCCTTGCCTTGACAGAGCATCTGGTCTCCTTCCCAGAATTGCCCTTACTAACCCCTTTTCCTTCCCAGCCGCCTCGGCTGTTTCCTTAATCCCCAGACTGTAGCAGTAACCAGCCAACTAGCCTCCAACTTTCTGGCTTTTACAACTCTACTGAATTTTACACTTTCTTCCAGGAGAAATGCCTGAAGCAAAATCTGTTCCTGTCACTGTCCCATAACAAAAATCGAACTAAATAAAAACACCGAGAGTGAATTCTCATTGACAACAGAGTTGAAGCCAATTCCATTTACCTTTATAATTTGGCTCAAATATTACTTTCCAAAAATAATTCTCAGTACTTTTCACACAATATGTGTTCCAACAAACGGCCTTCACAAAGATCCCTACCGGTCTCTGTACCTTGATGTGATGGACATTTCTGTTCTTTCCAGGAAAGTTTCTAGAAATTTTCAACTGCATTTTTCCAAATATTGTGCACCAAATCATATCCATTCTTCAAGATTCAACTCAAATATCACCACTACCTCAAAATTCTTCATAACATTTCACTGAAAATACTATCTTCATTTAATGTTCCTAGTATACTTATACTCATCCTATTAATATCTCTCTATTTCTATTTTGCACTCATACTGACTTACAAGTAATAATTTCTCAATAAACGTTTGATGATTATTATCTAAATAGTCTATTCATAAATAGTCACAGACAATTCATCACCAACACTTATACCATATTAAAATTCTAAATGGGAAGGAGTAGAGCAAAGAAACAGACATTGGAAGGGGAATATTAAGAATCCTTGGAAAAGGGGACTTATAAATGAATATTTGTTTTGAAATCCTTTGTGGACATAATATTCAACTAATTTTGAAATTGCGACTAACTCTAAAAGAACATTTTGATATTTAGTTTTTAATAAAATAACTTACAGCTTCAAAAATTAAGGACTGCTATATTTATTTATTATTCATGAATTTTGCTGTTAATTCTGGATTCAAATTTTCATTGGTTCCAGGTTACATTTCTGTGAAGTGATATCACCAGGCGTAGGCTGACCATAAATGTTACTTTCAGTAAGAAGATTCTCCTGACCCCAGGCGAGGTATGTTCTTACTCTGCCTTGGAATCCTTTGTCTTTCTTTAGTTATACTAGCACATTTGGCTGTAGACAGGAAGAGGTTATATTCTTGTCTTCCCCATTATATATTTTGACCTTATTCATCATTGTTTTTCTACCCACAAGCTAAAATTATTCTTTGCACAAAGTTAGGAACAACAACAATAATGATAACAAATGATTAATTGAATTATATTTCTTAAAAGGACGCTTGTTTTCCTGTTCTTATAAAGCTTTAAGATCCCAAATAGTTGCCAAAATTTGAGAACTTCTCTTTGTTGCTCATCGTATCATTTCATCATTGTTTATTTTATTTCTTAGCTGAGTGATCATTTCCTTCATCTTCAAATAGCTTCTCTGTTTCATAGCACATGGAATATGTATTAGGTTGTCTACTTTTGTTTATGTTTGACATGGCACACTGATTTGATTTTCCAGTTCATATAGCTAATATAGAAATTATCCCATCCAGGCTTATCCAATATATGTGTGGTCTATTTTGATGTTGTTTTGGAAATAAACAATGCATTTGCCCTATTTCTGGTGAGAATTTCAAGAAAAAAAAAGTAGATAATATGCAGATTTTAAAATAGCTAACTTGTGTTTTCAGAATTTATGATGATGTTTTTTCTTTGTCAGACATTTTAAAAATCAGCCTTTGGTGGGAAAGATTACAAATTATGTGGGTTGAGACAAAGAGAGTATATATCAGATGGAATTTGTTTGAGCACACCAGTAACTACATTTCCTCAAAGGGTGACTCATTTTTTCCTAAGACAATTTATTTTACTTCTCTGCAATTAAAACTTTCTTTTCATGAGAACAATGGAAATATGTATCAGGAAAAAATTAAAACTACTAGCAATATAAGTACTGTTTGGGGATTAAACTTGGAATTTAAAGCTTTATAATATAATTCCATCTTAATTGAGTAAAGTCTATGAGCATTTGCATGCCCTTCTCATAGAAAAGTGCTTTCTCTTTAAATTGAGGAATTAGGGTGATATTTTGTCTGTTTTTCCTATGAGATGGAAGAAATGGGTCATAAATAAAAATGAAATTGAAATGTACCTTATTTAATGATGCTTGTCAGAACAAAAGAATATAGAATCTCACTGGTAATATTACAAAATGGGCTAAAACTATATGCCTAAAATACTATTTCTGTGCCCACACCTTCTGCAGCAGAAAACTAACATTCTTACTTCATTCCCCAGTTAAATGATGGAGTTCCTAAGTGTAACTGCTCACACTACAGTTTCTAAACTAGTCGCTATGCAGAATCTGGCCTCTTTGGGTCCTAATGCCTGGAGACTGCTGCCTATAAATCAACTTAGACATAAATCTGCCTGCTGTCACTGTTGATGGTGCCTATCATGAGAACAACAATGTTCCAGCCAAAGTTGCATTCCCCATATTTTCTTTCAAAAACATAGACCTTTTGGAATCTAGACAGTGAAGGAAGAATGACCTCACTTGTTGCCTAGTCTGTAAAGCAGTTATTGATTTATGCCCAGATGTTCATAGAATCTCCAGAGTACAGTTGTATCTTTCCCTGTCTCTCAACCCTCTTGCAAGATTTCAGAGTCTCTTGTGGAAATATTTGTTTCAGTTTTTGTGTTTGTCAATATTTACTTGTATCTTTTGTGCATGGGAGTCTGCAGGCAAGTGCTTCACTGCGGTGGTGGTAGATTATGCTTCAACTCATCCATCTGTTCATGACCTTCACTGTGGGACTTTACAGTTATTGATTGTACAGTCAATAGAAATTTATTCATTTGTATCGATCAGCTATTTCTGCATAAGAAGCACCAAAAATATCCTAGCAGCATGGAAGAATTAACATATACCTTTATAGATGTTAGTCACTGAGAGTCAGATGAGTAACTGGGCTTAACTAGGTGACTCTCTCTGCTTCTTGCTGCGGATATATGGGTTAACTGGGGGAAGAGCTCTGTTTCCTACTTCTATTACCCTTTTTGGACCACTGAACTTACCTAAGTATATATTTCTCATGACAATCGTAAAAATACAAGAGTCAGGAAAAGATGTGCAAGACTTCTACCCCATTCCATTGCCGAAGTAAATCATATGGCCAGCCCCATAGTCAAAGGAAGGAAATACATGCTTTGCTAACTGGATTCCATCTTTTGCAAAACAGCTCTTCAAATTTCCCCCCAGCGTTCTACTGGAGTTTATGTTTCCTTTTCTGCCTGAATTTTAGGAAATTTTGTATTTTTGCTCAGAGTTTCTTCTTACGCTTTCACCAACATTTAACTCCCAGACAATAATTTTACGTTTCCGTCTAAACAAAAGCTATCTTTTATTGAATTAAGGTGCTCTTATGCATCCCCCAAAACAAAATACTCAAAGTTGTCCTCTTTACTAGTTTTCTATCTCCAAGTGACATCACTCTCTTCATTTTTTTCATATTGCTGGATTTATTTTGCTGTGAAATGAGGAATTCCTTGGTCAAATCAGTGATGTTTGGATTATAGCGATGGTTCCAAAAGGCATTCTATTAGTCCATGAATGATGAATTTAGCATATTCTAATCCATAAGGAAGACAAGTACATATCCAACACTAGTGTGAATACTGATAAAGACAAGTTACTGCCCTCTCCTTAATGGAAATAAGTCCATGTAAACAACCTATCCCCAGGTTGTTAGCTGATTCCCGCAGTGACTGAAACCATATCAGGTGTTCACATCGACCTCTTTATTACTCTGGTTGGGCATTCAGTAGTGACAATATCTAGACCAGTCTGGTGAGAAGATATCCATTATCTTGAGCTGTTCATCAACTCCATTCCAACTACCATAACTAATTTGTATATGGATCCATTAAATAACTATTGTAGCTCAAGATGAAAAAAAAAGACTGATAGCCATAGGACAAGCCATATTTTCCACCATATTTTTTATACAGTTCAATAGGTTTTCACATTGGACCTTAAATTCTGTACCCATTCTGACAGCTCTGTTCACGTAGAGGAATCATTATCTTCAAATTTCATATCCACTCTGAAAGATCCATTTCCACATCACTTTTTCACAAGTCTTTCCATTTTGTTCTTTCCACATAGCAGACCAATCTGGCAACCCATTGGCATTGCCTATGAATCGGTGTATAATTCAAAATTATGCTATCTATTTTTATGTTAAGAATGGACCACTTCAAGTATTGCCCAAAATATGCCTATTGCAATGATTTTCCTTACCACCCTGTGTCGAGTCCCTCCTGAATGGGGTGTAATGCAGCAGTATTTCCTTAGGTTCCTGTGCTTAGTTTCCTTAGTTCCTGCATATTATGCAGACCCACCTATAGAGCAAGTTTGATATTTTCTTCCTTTATCACCTGATGTAGGTAACTTCACATGAAGTCATAAGAGGGGCTGAGGAAGGGTCCACAATACAATGGAGAAGACATAGTGAAAATCTGATCTGTTTGCTCGGACAACATACTTGTATCTTCTGACCTCTTAAAACATGCTATTGCAAAGGTTATTCCACTTAATCATACTGATGCTGCATTCACTTATCCCCATGGCTTATTGGATCAGCTAACAAGGTTTGCTATAGGAAGGCAAATATATAATAGTAATTTTTTTTCTTTAGTTCTGCTTTCAGACTCTACCAGGGTTAAGTACCAATCAAATAACTACTTCTCCAAAGACAATAGTTACCCACACAAGAAAAAATAGCTTTTCCTCAAAATTTTGAGGAAAAACTGATTCTTCTATTTGGGCCAATTAGAGATGCAATTTAAGTATCTTTATTTGTTACAGATACTTTGATTATCATTGGTTTTACTGAGTTATGAGACTGAAGTCAGAAAACTACTTGCATCACAACTTGAGTCTGCTGCGGAGCAGTCTCATGCTCTGGGTTTCACTCACAACTAGTTGATGTATGTATTAAGTTACTTGTAAAAACAGCACACCCAAATGTGGTTTATTTTGCTTTCCAAATCTAAACAGTGGTTGCTCCTGGGCTGCTGAGTCAGATAAGCATCCCAACTCTTGATTTCGGCTCAGGTCGAGATCTCACGGTTCTTGAGTTCAACCCCTGCATCTGGCTTTGTGCTGACAGCTCGGAGACTGTTTGGGATTCACCCTCTCTCTCTCTCTGCCTCACTCTCCTCTCTCAAAATAAATAAATAAACATTAAAGAAAGAGGTAAAACTGTTAAAAATAAATCCAAAAAGGCCCATTATATGTTGCACTTTTCAACAACTGGTAGATACTGAGTACAGTAAACTGCTTTTTTCTTAGAATAGATATCCATAGGTATCACAGACCACTGAATCTCTAGAAATTTTACTGATGATTTTAATTTATTTATTTTCAGGGAGCTTATCTTCCACCCTCTGACATTCTTGATATAAGGCATTTCGACGTCTAGAGTATCTGGTCATCAGCGTCATGGATCAACATGATGTTCTTTGGGACATTGTATAGTTGATGTCTCTGTGTACTATATTATGACATAAAACAGAAGAACTAACTTAGCCCTGAGGTAAAACAATAAGGTTGTCCCTGTCAGGTGAAAATCAAATTACTCCAGATATGCCTTGCTAATGAGGAAAGCTTATTTGCCAGCTCAATAGCTCCATCCCACATGCCACTGGCTATGTTGATTTGCTCCAGCAAAAACACACATCTAGAGGAAAGTTGCAATTAGAATCAACCTTTGATTGCATTTACAATAACCTATAGTCATAGATCCATCCAACTTTTGCACTGGCCAAACAGGTCAATTTAAACAAAGATGAGATATGAATCATCACCTCTACATCTTTCAAGTCATTGATGATTAAAGTCCTCTCTGTAATTCATTCAGAAATGCAGGACTGGATTTGATTTAGTATTTCGGTAGGGAGGAATAAATTTAGAAACTTCCATTTGGTATTTCTACCATATTAACCCTTAGTCTATGAGTCAGGAAGCCAGTTCATGGATTTTTTCCCATTTGCTGAGTCCAGCTATTTCAATTATAAATATAGGAATTGACATGTGGGAACACCACAGGATGTGTTCATTGATTAACTGGGCCCCAAGTAAGGGACTCAGACTAAAGCTCCTTTTATCAATGGCCTAACTGTCATATGGACTACAGAACTATTTTGTTTCCCCAAATTAGCATTAATTCAGAGTCAGTATCCCTAAAGTCTGGTTGTTAACTCTTTTCCAAGTTCACAATCATCATATGTAAATAGCTTCAGAAACCTTTGGCAACGTCTTGGAGAAATATTTATGGTATATATTAGTTTTCTCTTGTTGATGTAACAAATTACCACAAATTTAGTGGCTTAAAACCACACAAATATATTATCTTACATTACTGTAGGTAAGAAGTCTGATATAGGTCTCACTAGTCTGAAAATAAGGTAGAACTATGTTCCTTTCTTACAGCTTTACCGGAAAATCTCTCCTTGCCTTTTCCAGCTGTAGAGGCTATCCACAGTCTTTGGCTCCTGGCTCCCTGCTCCTGTCTTCATGGCCAGCATCATTGCACCTCTCTGGCCATTCTTCCTAGCCACATCTCCCTCTGCCTCCCTCCTCTGCCTCCTTCTTCCACTTTAAGGAACTACATTGGATTCATCTGGATAAAGCAGAAAAAATGTCCCTGTTTTGAGGTTAGCCGATTAATAGTCTTATCTCCACTTTGTCTTATAATCTAACCAATTTCATGGATTAGGACAAGGACATCTTTTCCCAAGATCAGACTCCTCTTCAATACAGGACTGCTAACTGGTGAGAAAACCATAACTTTCTATGTTGATGGTTCAAATAAGGTATCTTTCCACTGTGCCTAGGGGCATTTTGGTTATACAGATGAAGTACTATTTTAGTAGACTATGTTATCCCTTGGCTCACATTAATAATAAACCACTCTGATCGATTTCTTTCTATCAAAATACTCTAATTTCCACTCTCTCCATGATGCCTATTGTTACAATGTTGATCCCCTCATTGACTCTGATGGTTAGTCACTATTTGCTGGGCTCCTTTGCTACAGAATTCCATCATCTCTATTAAATTCAGGAACCAATTTCAATGGCAATGTCTCTCTCTCATCACAATTCCTAGCCTATAAAGGATAGCCATCATAGATATTTCATGGATGCTATATCTCTTATTATTTAATTTCTTAATGCTTTAGAATTGAGTATTTGCTGGGTCCTCTGGTAGATGAAAGGGAATTCTGTTGATACAAAATAACTTCGGTCTGCAATTCCCATCTCTATACGCCTTGATTCCTACCTTATGCCAGGGAAATTCTGTCATATGAAAATTTCACTGAATGAAAGCCACCATCAAAATTAGGATTCTGGCAACCAAACTAATAATCTATTGAAGTCACGTCAAACTGATCACAGTAACACATTAAATCAAGAATCTGATTAAGAGCACCCATAATAATAAATTTATTCTTCCTCTCCGATGTAACTTTCTTGGAATTTCATCCTAGACTTGTTCCCTAGGTTACGGCTGAAATGAATTAGCAAAATGTTGCCAATCTTTAGTTCATAAGCTATCTCTTCTGAAATATGTATTCTCTGAAGCTATGAAAACAAGGATCTAAAAAATGAAAACTGTAGCCCATGACCCCTGCAGATAATGGCTTAGACATTTTTTTAAAGAGTTAACAAAAGAAAAAGGAAACAGACTGTGTGTGGCCCCACAAATCCTGAAACATTTATTATCTAAACATTTACTATCAATTACAGAAAAAAATTTGCCAAACCCCAACCTAGAAAAAAATTATCTTAAGGTTATAGAGAAGGTCTGGGGTTTCAGCTGGCAGTGTTTTAATCTAAGAGTTGACACTTTAGTGCTTTTTCTACAAACTAACGGAGTCATAAGTGGTCATCCTACCTCCCAGCCTTTGTAGTCATTATTACATCTCTACTATCAAGTGAGCAGCTGTTTAACCCACTAAAACCTTATGGTCAATCAGCACTTCATCCCAAGCATTTATAGATCATAATTTCATAAAACTATGTATTACGAGTATCTCAGTTTTACCAGAAAAGATATCAAAGAATTTTAAGCACAAAGAATTGGACACTTCATTTATGTACTCTCATATTGAGAGTCTTTATACCAAGATCTATATCAGTCAGAATCTGGTCAGAAAATGGAATCCACTACATGTATTTCAAACAAAGGTAATTTAATATAAGAAACTGATTACATATATAATGGAAAACAGAGAAGCAACCCAGAAATAAGCAACCTCAAAATAAGCAATAGCAGGAATTCGCTAACACCTCTAGGGCTATAAAGACAAAGGGGAGAGAGGGTGTTACAAGATCCCAAGAGCAGGTCCAGCACATAGAAGCTGCAGCTGTAGTGGGCCTGTCCACCAAGAGCTGGGACTATGGAACACAGGGTTTTTCAGCAGAAGATGGACCTGTGGGGGTGAATTAGGAAGGGATGCAACTGTTTTTGTTGACATTGCCTAAAGCAGATGAGTGGGGATACCCACAGGTCTTTTCCCTTTCTTCTGTCTTGCAGTCTTCTGCTATACCTGCATAGACTACAGCTATTTGCAAACAGAGAGCAAGGAAACCTGGGAAATGCAATCTTTTTTAGAACAAGGCAGAGAAGCATAGGAATTGAACATGAAGCCAAAAATAACTGCTGTGTTTGTCTTTCACAACAGGCTAAAGATCGCTTACTAATTCTAATAATTTATCTGTGTATTCTGATTCATTATGTATGTGAAGTATGTATTCATAATTAGTAATTATTTTCCAACTCATACACTATTATTTCTTTTTATTGACTTACTGCACTCACTAGAATTTTCAGTAAAATATTATATGAGAGTACTAGCAATGAGTATTTTATCTTTTCACTATTTCAAAGGGAAAGTTCAACATTTCACTATTAAGTACAATGTTTGCTATGGGTTAGATGGTATCTGTAATTCTTTTATTTCTTATTCAGTCTTACTGAGGTATAATTTATATGCAAAATATTGCACATATTTGATACAATTTGATGAGTTTGGACACATGCATACACCTGTGATACCATTATCACAATCAACATAATAAACATATCCACCACCTCCAAAATTTCCTTAGTCCCTTTGCTCTGTGTGTGTGTTAATGGTA
The DNA here is from genome assembly GCA_030068075.1 of Paguma larvata. Classification (NCBI taxonomy): domain Eukaryota; kingdom Metazoa; phylum Chordata; class Mammalia; order Carnivora; family Viverridae; genus Paguma; species Paguma larvata. The sequence goes on from CM057829.1 coordinate 71,978,043, forward strand.
AAAACACTTAACAAGAGATCTACCCTCTTAATACATTTTTAAGCACACAGCAGTGTATTCTTAACTATAGGCACTATATTTTGCAGCATATATCTAGAACTTATTCATCTTGTATATCTATAATTTTATACACCTGAAGAACTCTCCAATTCCTCCCCCTCCTACCCCCTGGAAACCACTGTTCTACTTTTTGATAAGTTTGATTGTTGTAGACTCTTCATGTAAGTGGAATCATGCAGTGATTGTCCTCCTACGATTGACTTATTTCACATAGCATAATCCCCTCCAGATCTATCCATGTTGTTGCAAATAGTACAACTTCCTTCTTTTTAAAGGCTGAATAATATCCCACTACATATATACATTTTGTTTATCCATTCATCTATTTATAGATGTATGTGTTTTTCCATATTTTGACTATAATTGACTATACATTGAATATGGGAGAATAGGTATCTTTTTGAGATCCATATTTTATTTTACTTTTTATGTTTATTTTTTTTTTAATTTTTTAATGTTTATTTTTAAGACAGAGAGAGACAGAGCATGAGTGGGGGAAGGGCAGAGAGAGAGGGAGACACAGAATCCGAAGCAGGCTCCAGGCTCTGAGCCGTCAGCACAGAGCCCGATGCGGGGCTCGAACTCACAGACCGCGAGATCATGACCTGAGCCGAAGTCGGACGCTCAACCGACTGAGCCACCCACACGCCCCTGTTTATTTATTTTTGAGAGAGAGACACACACGAGAGTGCGAGGAGGGGAGGGGCAGAGAGAGAGGGAGTCGCAGAAGCTAAAGCAGGCTCCAGGCTCTGAGCTGCCAGCACAGAGCCTGACGCGGGGCTCACACTCACAGCATGCGAGATCATAACCTGAGCTAAAGTCGGCCACTTAACCAACTGAGCCACCCAAGCGCCCCTGAGATCCATATTTTAATAAGTTTAATACTTTTGGGTATATACCCAAGAGTGAGATTGTGGGATTGTATGGTAGTTCTATTTTTAATTCTTGAGAAGCCTCCATACTATTACCCATAGTGACTACATCGTTTTACATCAAACATCTTTTCATGTACTTGTTGGTCATTTGTATGTTTTCTTTGTTGAAATGCGGGAAAACTAACTATTCACATACAAAAGGATGAAAGTAGACTCCTATCTTACACCATACACAAAAATAAACTCAAAATGAATTAAAGACTTGAATGTAAGACCTGAAACTATAAAATTCCTAGAAGAAAACATAACAAAATTTCTGTACACTGTAAAGTATTTTTCACCCCATGAATTACTTCATTTACATCTTTGATAATCATTGCCATTGCGGTTTTTTTTTTAAATCATTATTTTTAAACTCTCCATTCCCTGTTCTCTAAATTATTACATCTCTCATTTATTACATATTTTTGCTTATCATGTAAAAAGTCACACAAAATGTGAATTTCTCATTTGCATTTCTCATTATATTTGTTATACATAAACCAGCCTTCAGATGAAGTTTGAAAATCGGTATATCATTTTTTTCACAATCTTCTTTTTCTTCCTTTTCTTATTCATCTCCTATTCTTGCATTTTTATTTCCTCTATTTTTTTCTTTTTAAAACTTGATTTCTTTCCATGATTTGGCTATTGTCGAAAGTGCTGCTAAATCATGGAAAGAGACCAAGTGTCCATCAACTGACGAGTGGATAAAGAAGATGTGGTACATATATACAATGGACTACTACGTGGCAGTGAGAAAAAATGAAATCTGGCCATGTGTAGCAACATAGATGGAACTGGAGGGTATTATGTTAAGTGAAATAAGTCAGTCAGAAAAAGTCAGATACCAGATGTTTCCACGCATAGGTGGACTTTGTGAGACTAAGCAAAAACCAGGGGGAGGGGAAGAGGGGAAAGGAAAAAAAGACACAGAGAGAGAGGGAGATAAAACATAAGAGACTCTCAAAGACTAAGAACAAAAGGAGGGTGAGGAGGGTAAGGGAGGGGGGAGAGGGGGTGACAGGCATTAAAAAGGGCACATGTTGGGATGAACACTGGGTGTTATATGTAAACCAATTTGAAAATAAACTATTAAAGTAAAAAAAATAAAAAATTAAAAATTAAAAAAAAACTTGATTTCTGTTTTCTATAAGCCATGTCATACTTTTTCCCATTGAACATGCAAAGTAATTTTCTTAACTATTAGTTTGTTTTCTGTATTGAAATACTTTTAAGATGTTATATTTCCCTGACTCTTCCAAAAATGTTGTCTTTTATTCTCAACAACTTTTTTTAATATTTATTACACTGAGTTTTTAATATTTATAAATTCTCGCTCTAAGGGAGATATGACCAAGTATCTTGCCAATGTATTGAGTATATATAGATATATATAACCCTTGTTCAAATTCTTTGTCAATCTCAGTGCTGGTGGAATTCTCTTATCATTTTATAATTGCTGGATACATCGTTGTGGACAGTTTATACCTCCGTCCTCAGTATCTTACAGGACTTATTTAACACGATGCTCCTGTAATAACTTAATCTTCTAGTATCAAACTCTGAAAATTTTAGCATATCAAGTAATTAAGAAACTTCATATACAAGTATATATTTATATCAGGATACTAATGTCTCTTCTCACATCCGTGGCATGTTTCATGTGAGAAAAGCATCCTTAGTAACACCAGAAGTAGTGTTCAACTCTTTAATAATATGTGAGTGGTAAATTGAGAGAAACCTAACATACTTGTTTAAAACTGTTATACACCAAACCAGTTTTTTATTAATAAAAAATATATACAGACCCACACATGTACATTATAAGCTATTTCAATAGTATTGTAAAAATGCTCACCAAAGATAGTTACCCATTTTTATTTCCAGAACTTTCCTTCAATCCTTTTTATACAACATCCTGTTCAACTATAGTGTGTGAGAGGATATAAAAAAAATTTATGTAGCAACAATGCAAATATTATTTAACTTATTCCAACTTTATTCCACAGATTTACAATTTTATTTCTTAATTTTGCCCTCATTTTAGTCATGAGTTCCTTGGAGAACATTATAAACTGAAGACGTCTCCAGCACCATCTGGTGTAGATTATTGCAGACATTGCTTGTCGAGAGACAAAGGTCTGTGGTACTGATCCTCTGTAGATCGTCTAATCCTGTACTACAGAATCCAAAGTAGATCTGTGTTCTGTGTAAAACACAAGAATGCTGAAAGTCCGCCAGAGCAGAACAAAGCTTTAATCAATTCACTGTTTCTTGTTGAGGATGGCTTTCCTTCAGTGGGCAGAAATCCGATTATCCATAAAAGGCTAATAGCAAAGCTGTCTATACTCTCTGATAACGGTTTACTGACTGCATGGCTTTTCCGATTGCAGTTTCCTCACTGAAATATGACCTCCTCCCCTTTTCCACTGAAAGGGAAAAAAGGGTTCATTTCACTGGAATTTTTTAAATGAAAATTAAATCCAGTATTTATTCATTCTTTCAGCAAAAACTATGATTGCATAAGATATGTCAGACTGTGTAATAGGCGTTGAAGGATCTGAGGATGTATACATACCGCTTTAACCTCAAGATGCTCCCAGTCCAACAGTGAAAGAAAACCAAGATAAGACAGTTCATTAGCCTGTTGCAGGGACATAAGCCACATTTCATCTATTTTCTTATCAGTGAGATGAAAAACATGAAAGTACCGGAAAGTGTCTTAAAATTACAACATGTTTTCCAAGTTTGAAATTATGAATATGTGTATATATATATATGTGTATATAGCCACATACATTCCCCCTCTCCTTGTTTTTTTTCCTCTCTCTCCTTTACTTTACTTTTTCTCTATTCTTATTAAAGTTTTAACTAATAAACAGAAGAAACACTGATTGATTATATTTTATACATCTTGATAAGGCAACTATGTCACATAATATAAGGCATTGGAATAATCATCCAAAACACTGAGGTTCTATCATACTTCATGAAGTAAAAAAGAGGAATTACATTTTAAAATATAGTGACTTTTTTATTAGGGATCAAATCTTACCAGAAGATAATAAAATATTGGAAACATCAAACAGAAAAAGAAAAAAATTGTATTTAATCTAAATCATACTGGTAAAATACAAGAAATTAGGAAATGTGGGGTGTTTCATATTTCTTTTCCCTAATCTTCCATGCCTGCTTTAAAGCGAATTTCCAGTATCCTTCAAAGCATGATGAATGTCTTCAAGAATTATTTTGAAATCATGAAACAGAAAGATGTGTTTTATCCAGCGAACCATGAAATGAGTCTTGGAAGAATAAACTTCCTCTGAACATTTTGGACTTCCACTAGAACCTTTTCAGAATCACATCTGTTTTGGTTCAATAAATTTATCTCACTTATGAGAAGTCACCATCAGAGAGAAAGTTTTGATTATACAGGCACTGGTTTTAAAGAGTCACCTTTCCTGGTAAGCCTTCATTACATAAGGCTTTTTTAAAATAAGAATTTTAATTTAGACAATTCATATGCTTTTGAGTTTGAACTTACCAACTGCAGTGTCTCCTCTAAAACATATTAGTGAATGATTTTACACTTTACTTACACAAAATACTTCTAATTAAAAATATACGTAGCAGGGGCTTCCAATAATGGCTATGTGAAGAAGTCAGTGATTCCAACCACAGAAAACCACAGTTCACATTTTAAAAACTGGAACAGAATATTTTAAAACAACTGTGCATAGCATTTGAAAATGAAAAGTCAGTCAGAAACTTGTAGCTTTTACTCTTGAACAACTGCTACATTGGATAAGAATGGCAGGTGTATGGCTCTCTTGTTTGAGGGACCCTCTGACCCTTTTTACCCCCAATTCAGGAAGTGACGTTACGCAGTATCTCTGGCTGAAGGTGCACAGGAGAGTCCTGAACAGCAGATAAGCTGCACAAACATTGCAAACACATGAAAGACCCGAGGGCGTCTGGTGCAAAAGTAGACAGAAATTAGAGAGTACCTAACTTTGACAGAGAGAACTGCTCCTGGTGAGATTTGCACATTTACTGTCCTTTGAGCATGTTGCCAAACCTTGTACGGTTTGGGAGGCGTGTGAGCTCATGGTAAGATTGGGAGCAAACACCAGAAGCAAAGAAATATCCGAGACAGTGAGTTTCAACCTCTAAATATAAATTCTGCCTCATATTTGAATCCATACTAAGCTACACAGACTCAGGGGAGACTCCCAGGAGCCCAAGCTGAGAAAGTAACATCTGGCAGGAGGAAAAACTGAGCAAGATTATCAACAGTTGCCCACCATGCCAGAGAAAAATTTCTCAGTTCGAGTCTTGGCAAGTTACACAGCTCCTATAACAAAATAAGAGCAACAATTTTCACTAGGGAAAAAAAAAGAAAAGAAAAAAGACCAATCCCAAAGTCTTCAAAACATATTATTCACAATGACCAATGGAACATGAACACGGGAACCACACTCAGGAAAGAAAGCAGTCATTAGAAATTGACTCCAAATGGATCCAATTGTGGGATATAGCAGATAGACTTTAGAACAACTACTTCGAATTTGTTCAAAGGATCAAAGTATGCTATGAATTAAGATTTAAAGGTAAATTTGACATTAATGACCAAAAGATAAGAAATCATAATAGGGAACCGGAAACTATACAAATGAAATCAATATTTTCCAATCTAAACAATAGAGAAAAGAAAAGATGTAGAAAAAACCAAGATGAATAACGCGGCAGAGACCTGTGGGGCCATATGCAATCAACGGACACCATACTTTGTGGAGTCCTAGGAAGGAGGAAAGTAACGAGGAGGCAGGCCATTTGTTTTTTTAAAGAAACAAGGGCTAAAAAACTTCCCGGATTCAATGACAAACATTAATTTAGGTTAAAAAACAATATAAATGCAAAGAAAATTTCACATAGCCCCATTGTATTTAAACTGATAAAAACCAAGCATAAGGAGAAAATACTGAAAGCAACAAGAAAAAATGACATAATATATATAGCAAACAATAACAATTAGTTACTGATTTCTCATTAGAAATAATGGATGCCAGAAGACATTGAAATGGTATATTAAAAGTACTAAAAAGAAACTGTTAACAGAGAGGTCTATAACTTACCAAACTAATCTTCAAATCTGAATGCCAAATAAATATTGAAACCAGAAAGAATTTGTTGCCTGCAGAATTCCACTTTAGGAAATGCTGCAATAAATCATGCTGAAGAGAAATGGCACCCATGGGTAAAGTGGATTATGCAAGAGAAAAATGAAGGACATCAGAAATGATAAATATATTGGTAAATGTAAAAGACTACACACATACATGCATATATGTTTATACATACACAAATACAGACATATGTATGTACAGTTTTTGTCTAAATTTCTTTGAGGCATATCACTGATTAACACAAAAAGTCTCACACTTTCAGGTAAGAAGCATTACTAGAGACACAATGAGTTGTTATAGTGATAAGATAAATGCAGCAAAAAATATTTAACAATTATAAATGTACCCTTGATTATAAACAAAACTCCAAAATATATGAAACAAAATTAATACAAAGAAGAAATAGATAATGTGCCATCTATAGTTGAAGATTATAATACTCCTTTGTCACTGACAGAAAGAGTAGACAAAAAAAATCAGTAAGTATACATATAAAACTTGAGCAAGCTAAAGAAGAAATAGATAATGTGCCATCTATAGTTGAAGATTATAATACTCCTTTGTCACTGACAGAAAGAGTAGACAAAAAAAATCAGTAAGTATACATATAAAACTTGAGCAAGCTAAATTAAACTAAATTACCCTAGTATGTATAAAACAGTCTATCAACTAGACCAGAATATGCATTCTTTGTAAATATACATATAGTTCACATATTCTATGTTAGAGGTTCCAGGTGTTATAAAACAAGTCTTAGTAGGCATAAAAGAATTAAAATCACATAGACTGGGCAACAACAAAATTAAATTAGAAACTAGTAACAAAATTATACCCAGTAAATCAATACAATTTGGAATTTAAATGACATATATTTAACGTGTTTATTTTATTTTATTTTTTATTTTTGAGAGACATAGAGACAGAGCATGAGCAAGGGAAGAGCAGAGAGAGAGGGAGATACAGAATCTGAAGCAGGATCCAGGCTCTGAGCAGTCAGCACAGAGCCCGACGCGGGGCTCGAACTCACAGACCGTGAGATCATGACCTGAGCTGGAGTTGGCCGCTTAACCGACTGAGCCACCCAGGCGCCCCAAAATGACATATATTTAAATAATTCATGGGTCTAAGACAAATAGGAAAAGATATTAGAAAACATTTTGAACTGAAAATGAGAACACAACATGGAAACGTTTTTGAGAAGCAAAGAAATAAAATTCATGTGTGTAAATATGAAAAAATAAGAAAGATCTAAAGATCAATGATCTAAGCTTCCACGTTGAGCTAAAGAAACAAAATAACTTAAATTCAAAGGGGGCAAAGGAATAAAACAATGAGAAAAGCAGAAGTCAGTAAAATAAACAACCAAACTAAAGAGAAAATTCAGTGAAATCAAAAGGTGATTCTTTGAAAAGATCAATAAAATTGGAAAAAATCTCTTAGCTGGTCAAGAAATAAAGAAAAAAGTCACAAAATAATAACATTACTAATATTAGCAATAACATTGCTAATTAAAATTACTAATAAAATAAGGGACATCAGTACAAATCTCATAGCCAGCAAAAAGATGATAAATATTATGCACAAATTTAGGCCAGGCAATTTTACAACTTAGATAAAATAGAATTCTTAAAATTCCTTAAAAACATTCAGTTACCTTAAGTGGCTTACAAAGAAAGAGAAAACATAAACATTCCTATATTTATTTTAAAAATTGAATTTATGATTAAAATACATTCATAAACAGAACTTCAGAGCCAGATGTTATATATGGTGAACTTTTTTCATTCCTCCAATGAATAAATAATTATAAACCAACTCTCAAAAAATAGAGGAGGAAATATTTTCCTACTTATTCAATGAGGATAGTATTATCCTGATTCAAAATCAGAGAACTATCTCAAGTAAAGATTACTAAACACAAATATATCCTACGAATATAGGTTCAGATATCTTAACAAAACATTACGACATCATATCCAGCAACATGTAAAAAGAATTATTATTTAGTAGGCAGCTAAAAATATTATCTTTTTTTCCAGGAAATCAACACATTTTTGTCAGTTGTCTTTCTTACGCTCTTTACTTTTTCCCCCCTCACTCTGATGTAGCCCTGTAAAGGCTCTGCATCATGCTCCTCGCAGCAACCTTTCACTACACCTTCCTATCCATCTTACATGCCGCTGGTGACTTTATCTTCCTTTTACAGAACGTGCAGCATATCCCTCTTCTCTTTAAAACTCTAACTCCCTATTGTCTGCCTAAAAAAATCTGCACTTCGTAGTCTTTCAATAATTTGATATTAGTATTTATTGACTTGATAATCCCCGATTCTGTAATGTTTTCTCATTTAACTTTGATTGAGCCTGTTCCCTTTGTCCAATAATAATCTCCCTGATTTTAAGCTGTTATGTTTTATGTACCAAGATTGAGGTAAGCAGTGCCTGTCTGGCTCAGGTGGTAGAGCATGTGACTCTTGATCAACTGGGGGTAGAGTTTACTTATAAAAAAAAGATTGTGAAAGATTGTGGGGCACCTGGGTTGCTCAATCAGTTAAGCATCTTACTTTTGGTTTTGGCTTGAGTCATGATCTCATGGTTCATGTGTTCAAGTCTCGCATAGGCTCTGAGCTGACAGTGTGGAACCTGCTTGGGATTCTCTCTCTGCCCTTCCCCTGTTCATGCTCTATCTTTCTCTATCAAAAATAAATAAATAAATTGGGGTGCTTGGGTGGCTCAGTTGGTTAAGCATTCAACTTCGGATCAGGTCATGATCTCACGGTTCGTGGGTTCAACCCTCCATCAGGCTCTGTGCTGACAGTTTAGAGCCTGGAGCCTGCTTTAGATTCTGTGTCTCTCTATCTCTCTCTGCCCTTTATCCACTCATGCTCTACCTCTCTATATCTCTCCCTCTCAAAAATAAACATTTAAGAAAATAAACAAATTTTTAAAAATCTTTAAAAAGAAAAAAAGATCGAGTTAAAATTCAGCCACTTTAATAAGTTCTCTTCCGTGATTCTCAGATCATAATGAACACTTTCCGTTGAAATTCTGTAGGTCTTATCCTTTAAACCTTTGAGAGGAGCAAAGTAAGGAGCAAAGCATAAGAGTTTGAGTCATAGATTAATTTTCTGAGTTTTTTAAAAGACCTAGCTATGAAATCATGGAGAAATCATTTGATGTGTTTGAGGATCAGATATTATAATGTATGGAGGAATCCACAGAGCAATGTGTAATTACTAATTATAATTATTCCTAATAGATGACTTTTTTTTACTCTCATGTACTATAGATTTTTGATATTGAAATTCTAACATTGAATCAGGATATCTCAGGAATTAAGAAACCATCACTTATTATTACACTGCAGGTAGAATGCGACCAACATCATTCAACAAATATGCAGTCAATTAACTCTTTGAAAACCATTCACAGAAAAATGTTTGATTGCTATAAATACAGTGTGTACATAGGCACATGTATACAAATAAGAAACATGGATGTATATTATATGCACAAGTTAGGAATGGAAGAAGCAATGATAATACTTTTCATTATAAAATGAATGTATAACATGTAGATGAAAAATTAATTTTTTCAGCCCACCTTAGACTAGTAAATTCCATTGATACTAATTATAATATTTTCCAGAATGTGTCTATTGGGATTTCTTTGGTGGCCTCTATAAACCTTTTAAACAAATTTTGAGTGATATTTGGCTTCTTTTTAAAATGTTAACTTCCGTGGGCGCCTGGGTGGCTCAGTCGGTGGAGTATTCCACTCTTGATTTCATCTCAGGTGATGATCCCAGAGTCATGGGATTGAGCCCTGCATTGGGCTCCTTGCTGAGCTTGGAGCATGCTTAAGATTCTCTCTCTCACTCTGCCCTTTTCCCCAGCTCGTGCTCTATCTCTCTAAAATAAAAGAAACAAATTAATTTAAAATGTTAACTTTGAAATTTCAATTATGTTTCTCATCTGCTTCTGAGTTAAGGATAAACCATAGGTGACTGCCACATGACTCCTACTATATTTCAGCTTCTTCCATTTTCTCTTTAGTGTAGCATGGCTGTAAAATCAAATTCCCTTCTGCACACGATAACCACGTTTGTCATCACTGATTAAAAAATGCAACTCTCATGCAAGTCTACTTAATAACAACAGCAACGGCATAATAAGAATAAAAATAATTATCCTTTAGTAATGTGCTAGGTACTATTGCATACATTTTACAAGTGTGATTTATTTTAATCCCCACATCAAATTTATGAAATAATTATTGTTTCCATCTGTGAGGAAGTTATGGTACAGAGAGCTTAAATAAATTTTCCAAGGTCACACATCTAATATATGGAGGACCCAATTCTTGAGGCTAGGCAGTTTGAATCTAGACCCCAAAGTCTGATTAAAATCTTAAGGAAAACCAATTCCTTTTGTAAGATTTAATACATCACATATGCGTGGCAGATATTAAGCCAAAGAATCTTATTTTGGCTAGTGATATGATGAAGAGGGAGTGGCAATTCAGAAATAATCGGTATGATTAGGAGGGTAAGATGCTTGTGGTAGGCTAAAAAATGTCCCCAAAGGTATCCAGGTACTAATTCCTAGAATCTGGGAATGTTTAAAGTGATGTTGGATGTGATTTAGTTAAGGATCTTGAGACGGGGTGATTATTCTAGATTATCTGAGTGATCCCTTTTAGAAAGCTATCGAAAGTACATGTATAGAAGAGAGGCAGAGGAAGATTTCACACGGAAGACGAGAAGTTCCTGTGACCATAGAGACAGAGATTGGAGTGACACAGCCACAAATAAGGAATGCCGACCACCTCCAGATTGGAAGGGCAAGGACTGGACTCTCCCCTAGAGTTTCCGGAGGAAATGCAGGCAATGACATCCCAGCTTCAGCCTCGTGAATCTGACTTTGGATTTCTGACCTCTGTAACAGAACAAATGATATAATCCATCAAATTTATGGTAATTGTTATAGCAGACATAGGAAACTAATACAATACCAAATGAAACTGCAGGCAACTAGTGTGCAGTCTCTGTTCCCCCTCAGTTGCTACACAAGTTATAAAATAGTGTGAGCTATATTCCTCTTCCCTCAGTGCTGAAAATTAAAGAAAGGTATATTCCCCGGGATGTAGGGGAGAATAATACAAGCTAATTTATATTCAGCTTGTATTTTGTGCCTGGATCTGTGCTAAACGCTGCACAGTTTTTCTTATTTAACTCACCCACCAACTCTGTGGGGATTATTTCCATTGTAAATGATACAAACAAAGCATTCAGAGAGATTAAATCAATTGCTAAACATTGCTTAGGTTTACCCAGCTGAGCCTGGAACTCACTTCTGTCTTTAGACCATGTTTAGTTTAATCATTACATTAAAATCACTTTTAATCAGATACATTGTTTCCTCACAACCCGGCCATGGGAAAAGATTGTTCTCAGAAAAATCTGGGTATAATCAGACAAACAATGATGAAATATTGTTTAAAAGCCCCTGACCATTTGCCTTGTTTGTACTTTGACATTTAAATAAAAGATTTCTAATGAGGGATATGGGAAAAGAGAAAATGGAATATTTTTACTTACTATCCCTTCCCACCTAGCTAAATACTAAAAAGGAGATACAGAAATGAGTCTCTGAAATTACTCACCCAGTAATTTCCATAAAAGATAAGACCTTCAGAAATTTAGGTAGATAAAGCTATAGATGACAGTTGGTAGAGACAGAAATCTAACTTGCTAGCTAGATGCCTTAATTAGATAAGTAGATATGATTCCTTATTTACATTCCACATTTTTTTTTGACTTCCAATAAAAACATACTTCTCTTTCCTTGTGGAGAATTCAATATAATGGGGGATTTTCAGTCCAACATTCTTTAGTGTATGTTCAAAAGTATACTTTTAAACTCTGCCGAAGTGCTCTTTCTTCCATAGGATTTGACCTAGGACAATAACACCACATGTAAAATCGTTGTGAAATCTGAGCAAGAATGATATATTACACCGTGGGTTTTTAGATATTTTAAACTGCAAGCAAAAGAAAAATGTTATACTCTCTCTGGTAAGGAGCACTAGAAGGAGGATTCTGCTGTCTTTAATCTATGTGGGTTACTCTATAGATTACAAGCATTTGCAGTGTCCTATAATGTTCTAATAAGTTGGTAGAAATACAAACTAATTTTTAAATATATCTCAATGTATATGTACACATATGTTCTAGCCTTATAAATTAAAGTATTACTTCTGAGTGAAAAATAAATAACTCAATTTTGTTTAATAAAAGTAAAAATCTTTCATGCTGGGTAGGTGGAATTCCTGTTATATTTGTGTATCAGTAATGTATTAGAATCACTAAGTGGTAATAATTAAAAAAAACTGATGCTGAGACTATTTAATTCATTAATGAATTTCAGCTTTGATTGAAATATAAAATTGTAAGAAAAATAAAGTGTATATCTTGATAATTTATAAATGTTTCCCTTGTGAAAGGAATCTTACTGTCTAGTTCATTAACACATCCTCACCTCACATATATATTTTTTTTTGTGTGTAAGAATATTAAGGTCTACTCTGCTAGCAAATTTCAATGATAGAATACAGTGTTATTAACTATAGCCACCATGTTTATATTAGATGCTCAAAACTTATTCCTCTTACAACTGAAAGTCTTTACCCTTTTACCAACCTCTCCGATTCTCACCCTGCTTTACCCCTGGCAAGCACTTTTCTGCTCTGCTACTACGAGTCTGACTCTTTTTTTTAAACCACGAGCTCACTATCAGGAAGATTTCTCTCCTGTGTTTTATGGTCTCATTATTTGTAGTAGTTTTCTTAAACATGTGTGCCTTAAGAGTTTTACCTACTTTGTCTTTATTTTTTTTCATTTTAACTATTATGTTTTATATTAAAAAAAGGATAAAGACTAATATAAACACCCATTTAAAAATCATCATACAGGGATGCCTGGGTGGCTCAGTCAGTTAAGCATCTGACTCTTGGTTTTGGCTCAGGTCATGATCTCACGGTTCGTGAGTTCGAGCCCGTCAAACTCTGTGCTGACAGTGCGGAGCCTGATTGGGATTCTCTCTCTCTCTCTCTCTCTCTCTCTCTCTCTCTCTCTCTCAAAATAAATAAATAAACTTTAAAAAATGAAGTAAATTATAAAATAAAAATCATCATTCAAATGAAATAAAATACTCCTTTCCCAAGACTATTCTCTTACTCAATAATACCATACCAGAGGCAAATATTATCAGCATTAAGTTGCATAATTATCATTCACTTTTTATTCTTTTCCTATATAGGTATATTTTTGTCAGCGGACAATGTCATTTGTATCTTTTAAAACTTTACATTTTTATTACACCTCACTATGTGTATCTTTTTCTAATTTGTATTTTCTCTTAATATAATGCCTTTTAGTCTTCCTTTCAGTTTATTGAGATATAATTGACATATAGTATTGTGTAAGTTTAAGGTGTACATTATACATGATTCCTTGCAGCTTTGTGTATAAGCATGCGTATTTAATTTGTATACATTATTTATTTTTAGGAAGATACCTATTACATTTTTTAAAAATAGGCTCTATGCCCAAAGAGGAGCCTGAACTCATGACCCTGAGTTCAAGACTTGAGCTAAGATCAAGAGTTGGATTCCCAGCTGACTGAGCCACCCAGGTGCCCCGATACCTATTATATTTTTATAACCTTACAGTACTGGTCACAAAATTTTAAAACTATAATCCTCTTTTATTAGTATCAACAATTAATTTTATTAATTATAATAAATTAACTAATAATTATTATAATGAACTATATTATTATAAATATAAATTAATAATAATTTAATTAATAATTCAATTAGACTAATCGACTATAAAGATCATTAATCGATCTTCTACATGTATATCAATATGCAGCACAAAAGACCTCAGGTGAATATTTACTACAATATGCAAGTTCGCTTAAACGTATTAAATTAAATTAAATTAAACTAATCTATTCTATTGTATAGAGATTTGGTTAGAGTAGGCAAAAGCCGGGGTTCAAATACTTTTGCTTACTTTTACAGACAAATTTACAGTTTGTCTTGATTTATTTGAGCATAAATAGTTTGAAGACTTCTTAAAGAATATAAGCACTTGTTCAACTTACCGCAGACTGCATTTCTAAATATACAGAAAATTGAAATGATGACTTTGCTTTTCCCCAAAAAGTTAATGTTATAATTGGAGATTATATTTCTGTCCAAGGACTCTTAAGCAAACTTTTAAAGATCACAAATACCACATTCAATCAACTCTAAATGAACACTACCCACTACATATTATAACATTTCCCCAAATATATAAAACTATCACGCATCCATCTTATCAAGTGTCACATAGCTTTTCATATAACATTTCTCAAGAATATTTAAGAAAGATTAAAACAATTTTTTATATAACAGAACAGACTAGAAATGTAGGAAAAACAGCCTTTAAAATGAGATTGTCTGGGTTTCAGTTTTAAGTACTTACTAAAATTTATCTCTAAGCACTTACTAGCTGGGTAAATTGAACGAGTTGCCTAACCTCTTTGTACCTTATCCATATTTTTATAATGGGGGGAAATTATAAATCATATCTCAAAGGACTACTGTGACTATTCACTGAGATAATATGTGTAAATACATAGTGAAGCTCCTGGCACATAACTTATATAGAATGCTAACAATTATAAGCTTCTTTCAAAAACATTTCTTTTAAATAATCTCAAAAATATACCAAACTCTTTTTTTCTAATACCAAACTCTTTAAAAACTAGTTCATTTTGGAGATGGGATTGTAAATAATTTTAATGATCTCATATAGTTTTTTTATGCATCTGATTTTTCTATATAAGCACCTATGTTTACTTGTTCTAGCAACTATAAAGAAATTTATTATTAGTCATTTAGTTCATTAGCAAATAGGCATGAATCAGTTCATTCAACCTATAGATTAAGTTCTGTGAAGCACTAGCTGAGTCTGTTTAGGTGTTCCAAAGTCAGTGCTCTTTCCATTTGAAACCAATGATTAGACAGAGGACACTCAGGGATCAATTAGCAAGTATAAACTATAGACCTCTCTAGTTTCTTAAACTATATTCAGGCAAAAACAGAGAGTGTCATCCAGTAAAAATTAACAGCTGACTCTCCAGAAATGAGAAGTTATAATTTTTAGCATGTGTTCATTGCCGTGGTATAGATACACTCACCATGGCTGACCTGAAACTATCCATATGATGTCACCGAACACAAAATTGGTTAAATATGTGGAGTAGTACATGACTGTATAGTATCTCCACTAAATAGTTATAGTAGATATAAATAATCTCAAAAGTATAAGTAGTAATAAAGTGCAGAAAAATAACTAAGAATTGACAAGGTTTAAGTATTACCTTTGTTTTTAATATAATATATTCAAGTTCAAATTTATATAATTTTTAATCATGGCTGTTTAACAACCAACTCACAAAATTCCTGAAAATTTAACAATCTTTTTAATAAGCTGTATGAATCAACCCCAGCAAGCCATTAAGAGTATCTTTGAAACATGTTAGTCCATCCACATACTTTTATTTTGAAAAATGAATACCTTTCTAAAAATGTATTCTATTAGCTAAGAAACTATTTTCATACATACAGAAATGAGACTCATTGTGCTATTTAACGGTCTGAGATTTGGTGATTGACATACTGATTGAAGAAGTACTTGTCATTTCCTCTGAATTATGGTTCTTTTAGATAAAACGCTAGCTAACCATTGTGAACTGTGCATCTTTAAAAATTTTATTCATAAATACTTCTTGAGATGACTCAAGAAGTTTATGACTATTTTTAATTAAAATTTGTATTTCTAGAAAATTATAGATTTATATACCATTGTAAGAAAAAAAGAATCCAGAGAAATCATATAGCCTCTATCCAGTTTGCCCTAATGATATCATCTTGCAAAATTCTAGAACAATACCACAACCAGGATAATGACATTTATACTATCAGGAGACATATTTCTATTACCACAAAATTCCCTTCTGTTGCCCTTTTATAGTCATATACACATCCATGTTACACCATCCCCCCCATCCCCAAGCAACTACTGATCTTTTCTCCATTTCTATAATTTTGTCATTTCAATAATGTTATGTAAGTGGAATAATACAGTGTGTAACATTTTATGTTGCTTTTCTTTTTCACTTAGCATTATTCTCTGAAAATCTATCTAATTTTCTGTATGCATCAATAGTTGATTCTTCTGGCTGAGTAGTATTCCATAGTGTGCATGTACCACAGTTTGTTTGCACATTCATCCTTGGAAGGATGCCTGGGTTATTACCAGTTCTTATCTATTATGAATAAAAGTGCTATGAACATTCATGTGCAGGGTTTTTTGTGAACGTGAGTTTTTATTTTTCTGGGGAAAAAAGAGTTTGGGAGTGTTTCTTCTTCTTCAATTTTTTGGAAGAATTTCAGGAGGATTGGTGAATTCTCCTTTAAACATTTGATAAAACTCACTAATGAAGTTATGTATGTCCTTTGTTAAGAGGTTTTGGATTACTGACTCAACCTTTTTACTTGTTATTGGTCTGTTCAAGTTTTCTATTCCTTTGTTATTCAGTCTTGATGCAGTGTATGTTTCTAGGAATTTCTACATTTCTTGTAGATTATCCAATTTGTGAGTATATAACTATTTGTAATAGTCCCTCACATTTGTTTCCAATGACATCAGTTGTAATGTCTCCCCTTTCATTCTGTTTTTATTTATTTGAGTCTTCTCTTTTTATCTTAGTCTGACTAAGGATTTGTCAATTTTGATTATCTTTCCAGAAAACTAACTCTTGATTTCATTGATTTGTTTTTTTTTTTGCAGCCTGTAGTTTGTTATTTTTCTGCCTTAAGCTTTATTATTTTCCTTTTTCTGCTAACTTTGGACTTAATTTGTTCTTCCCTTTCTAGTTTCTTGGCATGTAATAATAGGTTGTTTGTTTGTGATCTATTTTTCTTCTTCGATATAAGCATTTATCACTTTCCTCTTAGTATTATTTTGCTGCATCCCATAAGTTGTTGTTATACTGTGTTATTATTTCCATTTGTCTCAAGATGTTTTCTTATTTTTCTTGAGATTTCATCTTCGACCCATTGGTCATTCAGGAGTGTATCATTTAATTTTCATGTATTTTTAAATTTTTCAACTTTCTTTATGTTATTAATTTGTAGCTCCATATCATTGTAGTTAGAAAAGGTTTCGAGCAACGCCTGGGTAGGCTCAGTCAGTTAGGGGTCCGACTCTTGATTTTGGCTCAGGTCATGATCTCACAGTGCTTGAGTTCAAGCCCCACATCAGGCTCTGTGCTGACAGTGCAGAGCCTGCTTACAGTCTCTGTCTTCCTCTCTCTCTGCCCCTTCCTTGCTCGCACTCTGTCTCTCAAAATAAATGAATAAACATTAAATAAAAAAAGACAAGATACTTGATATGATTGAATCTTCTAAATTTATTGTAACTTGTTTTGTGGCCTAACATGTGATCTATCCTAGAAAATGTTCCATGTGCACTTGAGAAGAATCTTCATTATGCTACTGTTTTTATGGAAAGTTCTATATGTGCCTATTAGATCCATTTGATCTATAGTCTGCTATTTCCTTATTGAATTTCTCTCTGAATGTTCTATTCATTGTTGAAAGTGACATATGAAGTCTTCTATTATTGCATTCCTATTTATGTTTCCCTTCAGTTCTATTAACACTTGCTTTATATATTTAGCTCCTCTGTTGTGGGGTACATACATATATATTCATAAGTTTTATATCTTCCTGATTATCTGACCGTTTTATCATTATGTATAGTACTTTTTAGACCCTTGTTGTGACCATTTTTTTAATGTTTATTTTTTGAGAGAGAGACAGAGTATGAGCAGAGGAGGGGTAGAGAGAGAAGGAGAGAAAATCTGAAGCAGGCTCCAGGCTCTGAGCTGTCAGCACAGAGCCTGATGCGGGGCTCGAACCCACGAACCATGAGATCATTGCATGAGCTGAAGTCAGATGCTCAACTGACTGAACCACCCAGATGCCCCTCTCGTGACCATTTTTTATTTAAAGTTTGTTTTTTCTGATGTAAGTATCATCACCCCTGTGCTCTTTTGTTTACTCTTCACATGGAATACATTTTTTTCCTCCCTTCTCTTTCAGACTTAATCTAAAATAAATCTCTTGTAGACAGCATATAGTTGGGTCTTTTTGTCTATTCAGCCACTATTTGTTTAAAGTAATTATTGATAACGGAAGTATGCATTGCCATTTTGTTAATTATTTTGTCTTTTTTGTTTCCGCTTTTCCTGCTGTTGCTATCTTCCTTTGTGTTTTATTAATTTTTGTTGTGATATTCTGTGACTCTTTTCTCTATTTCTCATATGTGTTACATATATGATATATATCAAATATATATCAAATATCATATATATCATACAAATCTATGTATTTGTGGTTACCATGAGGCTTAAAAACATCTTGAATTTTTTATTGTGAATTTTTTCTTTCAGCACTTTGAATAAATCATCCCATTTTCTTTTGAACTACAAGTTTTATGTTGAAAATTTGCTAACAGTTTATGGAAGCTCCTTTATATGTGATGAGCCTCTTTTCTCCTGCTGTTTTCAAAATCTTTGGTCTTTAACTTTGACAATTTTATTATGTGTATTGGTGTAAACTGCTTTAATTTTTTCATATTTGGAGTTTCTTGGGCTTTTTGAATCTGGATGGCATTTCCTTCCCCAGATTTTGAGAAGTTTTTGGCCACTATTTCCTTGACTGAACTTTCCACCCTTTTATCTTTCTCTTCCTTTGAGATTCCTATGCTACTTATATTCTATCAGTTCACTTGATGGTTTCCCACAAATCAATTGGGTTTTAGCATTCTTTTACTTTTTCCTCTTTGTTCTCTGACTGGATAATTCAGTGACCTACCTTCAACTTCGCTGATTCCTTTGCTGTATCAAGTCTTCTATGAAACTCCATTGAATGAAAAATTCTAGTTTAGTTATTGTATTCTTCAGCTTCATAATTTCTCTTTTATTGTTTTGTATGGTTTCTATATTTTTGTCAATAATCTCATTTTGTTCATATATTCTTTTCTTTACCTTGTATAGTTGTCTGCCTGTTTATTCTTGCAGCTCACTGAGCTCCTTTAAGACAATTATTTTTAATTCTTTGTCATGTACTTCATAGATCTCCATTCTTTTTGTGTTCGTTCCTGGGGATTTATTGTTTTCATCTGTTAATGTTGTTTTTCCTTGATTTTCTGTGTTTCTTATAACTTTGTGTTCTTGTTTGCACATTTGAGGAAGCAGTCACCTCTTCTAATTTTAAGGACTGGCTTCAGCAAGGAATAACCGTAAGATTATTCCTGGCTAGATTCTGGGAACCTCAAAGCCTTATTATGGATGTGAACATTCTATTCCTCTCCTTGCTTCCTGGGAGAGAAGGTTCAGGATTGTACATCTTCTCCTAGTCCTGCTGAACCATGCCGGATACTGAGAGCCATCCTTCTTTTTTCTCTTGGGCAGTACACTGAGATGCCGAGATATTGGGCACAAGTTCCACTTCTGTCCCCCTCTCCTGAAGAAGTCTCATGGTTATGCTCCTCATTCCAGTACTACAGATCTGATCCAGCTGCTGAGAACTGCTCTGTCTTCTGAGATTCATGCCTTCTGTTGAGAAATGCGTCATCTGCTGAGATTTACAGAGGCTGCTGAGATCTGCACTGTCTGCTGATTTCCTTTCCAGCTGCCAGAGATTGCACTGGCTGCTGGGTGCTTAGCTGGCTGCTGGGGGCCACACCAGCTGTTGAGAGCCACCCATGAGTCTTCTTTGTTCTTAGCTGTTCTGAGGCATTTCAGCTATGCCAAATTCCTCAGCACTCTGGGTGAAACAAGACAGGAGAAAATTTCTTAGGCAGCATTCCAAAAGGCTGGCTATGTTGGATGCACCCTTCACTGTCTCTTTTGCCTGCATGAGAAGTCATTGATAAATGGGATTTTTCTTGATGCTTAATTCTGCCAGCTTGGTGGAGAGAGAACCATAGGTTAAGGTAAATTGCTCTTCTTACTTATTTCAATGTAGCTGTTCTCAGTCCTGTGCACTTCTGGGGTACTGAAACTTCTTAACTAGATTCTAGGATTTTTCTAAAGGTATTCTGGTCCATATATGGCTGTTATATTCTTGTTTCTTTGGAGGGTGGCAAGGGACAGGATTTCCTTTTCTGCCATCTTGTTGACATCAGTTCACCTCCTCAAAACTTCTTGAGATATATTCTTGTCAGGACCCCTCTCCCACTTGTATCTGAAATGTCATCCTTCTTTACCTCGGAATTCCAGGTCAAAGAAATGTAAATTCTGTTCTCTACAGTATTTCCTCATAGTGCTCTTTCCAGTCACTATGTGTTTTGGGGTCCCTTCTGGCCCTGGGATATCCAGCATGTTCTGATTGTCTCATTTGCTTACAAGGTGGAGCCTTTGGAGCCCTTCCCGAATTTGTCAGTTGACTCACTCAGAGTGGGGAAGCCCTTTTTGTAAAAATGAGAGCTTGTTGGGAATTTCTTTCCTAGATCTTAAATCTGTTAGAAGCCCTCTTTGTCTCTCTTCTGCTTTTCCTACACAGCTTCTCTTCCTATGCAGGTTTTCATACTACATTGGGTTGGCCTTGCTTGCTCACTCTCTGATATTCATAGAAATATCTTGTCGGCAACTTTTGCGATAGATGTTATTTCTTTGCTCCTAGTTGGCCTATCTCTGTTTAAGAAGAGATTGAGAAGGTTTGCAGTCTGCACTATTGCACCATCATTCCTGCCTTCTACAGATTGCTTTAAAAAATAACAATATTAAGTATTTAAAAGCAGCATAAAACATATATTAAACAATTAAATAGCACAGTACAAAAGTGCAATTTGTTCCATCAAGAAAATTCTCTGGAAAAGAGCTGCACAGATCTGACTAGAAGTTGTGAAATTTTAAGCAAAAAAAGCAAAGCAATATCATGATTTGGAAGATGGATGGTGTCAGAGGCCAGAAACTTATTAATTCCAAAGGAAAGACTGGAAGATTCTACCTAACACAGAAGATTTATAATTGAATTTTGTGTCAGAAGCAATAAGATAGTAATCTGATAGGAGTTTGATGAATTAAGGACAGCCAGAAATAATGTGGGCACAATAGGCAGAGCCCTAAAATAGTGATTCTTATAAACTGAAATTCAGAATGCTGAAAATAATCTTTGGTGTCAAAACACACTACCCAAATGACCTTGCCTACACAGGTCACCCGTGCGTTAATTCTCTTTAGTCCTAAATACTTGCCACATCATTCAGGTTATTGTACCACTTCACTGAATGTTCACACTGACTGGCTGTCTCCCTATTTTATAGCCTTTTGCATCCTGTAGTATTACACTGAGATGGTTTAGTCCAAAAGACAAAGACTGCTTCATTTTACAAGAGGGTAAAAAAGGTAGTAGCCAAATATGAGGATGTGTCAACACAAAAACAGGGAAGAAAAATATGTGTCATAACTTGAAGAAGTTAAAAAAGATGCTTCAAACCAACCTCGCAGGTGGAAGTTACCAGTTGTTTAATTTACTTGATTTACTGGGGAGGGAAGTGAATAATTCATTATGTAACAACATCATAGCAAACTAGTCAATAATATATATTTAAAAATCATAACATCTAGAATCACAAAGATAAATTTGGAGGATTGTTTTAAATAAAAGTTATAATTTTAAAGGTAGATAGGCAGACAATACAAGATCCCATTAGGCAAACAATATTCCAGTGTGTAGTAGTTCTGTCCAAAATTTCAGAAAAATCAGATAATAATGTCTAGTATTGAAGTTTAAAGTCATTGTAAGCATTGTGATTTAGAATTATAAAATCAGTTTGGACCTGGCTTTACTTCAGGTTTTTAAAATTTTTTTTTAATGTATATTTCTTTTTGAGAGACAGAGAGAGGCTGGAGGAGGAGTAGAGTGAGGGAGACAGAGGGTATGAAGCAGGCTCTGCATTGACAGCAGAGAGCCTGACATGGGGCTTGAGCTTGCGAATCGCGAGATCATGACCTGAGCCGAAGTCGGGCGCTCAACCAACTGAGCCACCCAGGTGCCCCTTTACTTCAGTTTTAAGAAGAGTTGCATAAATGGCTTATATTTATTTTATTTAGCAAAATTTCTCACATAAAATTCTCACTCTGATAGCCTCTCTCAATATTAAGAGGCCTCCATATGAATGTTCACTAATCTTATCATTACATATATTTCTAAGGTGCAAGCACCCACATGGCGTTAGCATTACAATTGATTATAAAAAAATTTTCATTTATTGTTCCAAATGATGTATTGATTATTTATTCTTCATTGTTTCCTTATTCCTCAGTAATTTATATCAAAATTGGAAAAGCCTATGAGATTATTTATGATTATTATGTATACATGGAGGAAATACTATATACTATACCTCTTTCCAACTTTATGTTCGGTGCTATCACATTGGTAACTTGAAGTCAGCCATAGTGGTATTATTTACACTCCAAAAAACAGCAAATGCCACAGACAGGTTTCTTCCTTCCTTTCTCCCCTGACCTACCTTTCTTTCTTCTTTCCTTCTTCCCTCCCTCTGTCCCTTCTTTCCGTCCTTTCCTTCTTGTGCTGGCAATCTAGTTGTTAAATATTTATTAACAAATCACTAGTAGTTGTTAGTGGGGACCAAGGTTATCAGATACCAAATGACAGCAATTAATTGCCAAAGATAAGGTAGACATATTTACCATAAATAACAAAAGAGATACAACAGTAATAAGAATTTCTTGGTTTTCAGGGATTTTTGACATGGCTAAATGATCCTGGTGTCCCTAGAAACAACATAAATGGTCGTTCAACTAGAGCATTATATGGTCTATACAATAGAAAAAACAAACAAACAAACAAACAAAAAAACGCAACAACACTCTGTATCAGGTAGCCACAACATGACTTGAGCGTAACAGTGGAGACTTACAGCCATACAAGTTTTTGGGTCCAGAGCTTTTTGATTGAAGGGGTAATTGAATTTCTTTGAGGAAAAACTCTGCAGCATTGTTACCAGTTCATATAGTATATATTCCAGGCTTTCTCCAAAGGGACCTGAGGCCACAACAGAGTGATAGTGAACTAAGAAAAAGGAAATACCCACATCTTTTAGGTCGTACTACTCACTAGTTCTGAATCTTTGACAGTCCACAAAATTTTACATTAGGCCTTTTTATTAACTTCAGTATGTTGATTGGATCCCATGAATAAGTAGCGCAAGTACTTTAGATGCCGTAATAAAACATACCCAAACTAGACAGTGGGAAATAAACTGGACAGAAGTTTAGGGCTTCTCCAACTCAATAACATTTCTAGTGTTGTGGGTGGGAGGGTATATGTCTGGAATATGTTGAAATATACGTCCAAAGTGAAAATCAAATTGGTGTACTTCACACAATCTACCTTGAAAAAAGGGGTATGGTGCTTTTCTGGATTTTGGAGGAAATATATACCACATTCAACACTGCTACCTCAATGAATCAAAAGACTTATCTGTAAGACTACCAGTTTCCACAGACGAGTAGAACAAAAGAAAGCTTTGCAGGAAGTTAAAGTTTTAGTAAAAGTTGCTCTAATACTAGGTTTTTTGATCCTGCTGATCCAAGGATATACAGGATGTTCATAGCAATGGGTATGCTGAATGAAATCTCTGTTATTATCAAAAGGAGAATCACAGCACAAACCTCTAGAATTTTGGAGCAATTCAGTGCCTTTCACCGCATGTAACTAACCTCATTTTGGGGAACAGTTTTCTGTCTTGCTACTGGGACTTGGAAAAGACTCAGCTCAGCATGGGATCTGAGATTACTGTTACTAAGTGTTGTCTGCCCTACTTAGCTATACTTTGGGTGTATGTAGTAGCAATCCATCATCAAGTGGAAGTAGTATATTGGAACTGAACTCAGTCAGGTCCAAAATGTATAAGTTGTATCAGGAGACTCCGATTCTTTTGACACTGATTCATCGTTTATCACCTTCTCTCTTTCAGACTGTACCTATGATCTATTGCTGGGTTTCTTACAACCGGTTAATTAAAGAAAACAAAAAACAATATTTTGAGTCCAGTGAACAATTGAGTCTATGTAATGTGCTATTGTAACCTAAAAGAGGAAAGTCATAGCATTACAGCTCCACTCAAAGGTGACGCTAAAGGACAGTGGTAAAAGAAAATCTTACCAATGCGTATAACCTCAAGCAGAATTTTTGGTTGTCCACTTTACCTGGAGTGAGAGATAGTCAGAAATATGGATCTACAGAGATCTATCACCAATTGTTAATGGCTTGGATGGATGGGTGGTGACTCAGAAGGAATAGGATTGGAAGACTGGTTACAAGGAACTCTGGGTAAGAGGTATATGGATGGTCTTTTCAGAATGAGTACAGATTATGAATATAGTTGTGTGTAATATGAATATCAATCAAAAGGATGCACAACAGAGGAGAATCAATTATCATGTGGGTAAACTAACAGACTCTGTGGATGTGTCACTTTCTTTCCAGTTCTGGGTTAAAGAGTCCATGGAGGGAAAAAAGTAGCCATGGAGATAGGAGTAAAGGCTTACCATGGGTTCAACAACGTGGGATTCTCCTTACCAAGCCTGACCTGACTCATATTGCTGCTCAGTGCCCAACCTGTTAATAGCAGGGACCAACATGGAGCCTCTCTTATGGCACCATTCTTCAGAGTGACTAGCTAGCTACCTAGTTAGTTACATTATAGATATGGATTTACCTTCCTTGCCTATAATACTTGTGTAAGCACAGGCATCCATAGACTCACAGAGCACCTTAATCACTCTTGTGGAGGTCTCCATAGCTCTGTTCCTGATCAAGAAAATTGCACAACAAAAAAAGTCCAGCTGTGGTTTCATGCCTGTGAAACTAACTGGTCTTATCACATACCTCATCACCCAGATGTTGCTGGAGTGACTGAAAGATGGAATAGTTCTACCTCTTTGCTGACTTAACCCAGTATCCTCTTCAGCTCTAATAGTTCTTAATTTTCATAAATAAAGGATAGCAAGTAGAGCTGAATTTTGTTATGTCACTTGGAGTCAAGTAATTGTTCCAATATAAGTTTTATATCTTCTTCCTCAATATATTTTAAATTCTATTTGTAGATTCCTGTCCTCCTTTGCTCCCAAACACTTAAAACTGGTTTTAATCTTTTTGCATGTGTTTTAGCTTCATTCTTTTGGCTATCTCTCCTGAAATCTGTAGCAATACAATAGTGCCACAGATCAGTTGACAGCTTTATGTAGAAATTTCATGTTTGGCAGGCTTTCATCTAGAAAAGCCTAGAGGACATTTGTCACCCACCAAGTGAGGTCCTCATAACTTCTCTTCTCCCACGTTTAGCAGTGACATCCTGTGAACTTGCACCCTCCTACACTCTATGATTTCAGTAAGATGTTCATCCTACTTCCCCAAGGGTTGTTGCTAATCTTAAAACTGTATTAGCATTTTTCTCATTTAATTTTTTCTGTCTGTTACTCAAGTTATTTTTAAATATTTGTTTATACCCTGTATTCACGTCTCTAAGGACTCGCCATGGGAACATCTGTGATTCATGTACTTGAATGGACTTGGGGGAAAACTGAGCCAAGCAAAGGGAATCATATTTATCTGTCATGTTAAGAGTGAAGGTACTTATGTGTTATTATCTTCACCCATTTTTATATTTTTAAAGTGAAGCTTACTGGGTATCACATATTAAAACAAAACAAAACAAAACACTTTATTGAGGAATGCTTTATTTCTTGCAAAAGGCTTATGATTTTTTGATATAAAAATTTTAACAGTCAAGACTTTTTTCCATTTAAATGTGTTAAAATATTTTTTCATAACATCAAAATCCTGTGGCCTAGTATAAGTTTCATAAGAAAATAAAATGCAGCCATGATAACTTTTTATTGTAAAGGCAGCAAATTTCCTATGTTTAATATTTTAAACATTCATTTCATTTTTGTTAAATTTTTAAAGGGCATATATAGCTAATAAGTGTGCTTATGGGAAGCACATAAACACGTGCCACGGATTTATTGCCACGCTAATTTTAATTTAGTTTTACATATAAATTAAACCGGTACCCTGGGTCTTTATCGAGTTTCAAATGATAAACATTATAGGAAATATTAGTGTCAAATTGGCCTACATTGCCAAATTTTGGTGACTGATTGGATATATTCATTATTTGAACTGAAACAGGGAAGCTTTAACCTGAGGATAACAGGATAACAGGTGTACACGGGGAAATGCCCAGACCAAGTGGGACATAAGTTTACCGTATAAATGTTAAGGATGAAGTCTGGACTTATTTACGCTAATAGATCTGTGTATCTATCCCAACACTTCTTTGCTTTTGTTGGGTATAGAGAAAATTTCTTTCATCTGACCAAACACTTGAGTCTTCATAATGTTCCTGTCACTGAATTGATAAACAATAAGGAAAGGGAAGTAACCATTTCATATGCAGGGGTCATTTGAACTATTTTTCACGGGACCTTGACAGGGTAATTTAGAGCCCGTGGCAAGGAAAGCACTTCTCTAAGAGAACTTGTTTGCATCAGGATTGGTTTAGACCTTCTGCTCTAGAAGCACTGATACTTCATCTATGAAATATCTTTGTAAAGTGGTGTTGATCAAGTCAGGAAGACCACAAACAGACTATAGCACCCTCTATCCTCCCCCTTACCCAACTTAACATCCATAATCAATCATTACAATCATTTCATGGTAACTTCTCACCTTCCTCACCCCTTCCTGGCCTTCATATACTTGATGAGTAAATACACGATCAACTGAATTTCTCTTTCCACCTGTTCCACACCCACAAAGCGAACAGGACTATAGAAAATGACACAAACCTTGTTGCTTTTCAGTTCGCGGCCACAAACCTCAAATGAGCTCATAGAGCTGCCCAGACATCATTATTATCTTAGTCTATTCTTCTCCAACTCTTTTCAATATCACAGATTTTTCTCATTACTATTTCAGCATGTTCTCCCCCTCATTCAGTATTTGCTAATGATCTTGCTTCCTAAACTACTGTGCAATCAGAAGCAAATAGAAAAGGGCTTCCCTAAACTTCCACCACCACATCCACCCATCTAATATTCTGTACCCCCCTATTTTGCCTTCCTTCTTCTAAGTGTAGATAATGTGTCCTTATTTTCCCCTTGGATACTTGATCCACTATCCCATTAAATATTCAAGATATTTTTGTTGAAAACCAAGCTCTGTGCTCTGGAGCCGAAATATGTATGCAAAAACAGAGTCTGGATATAAAGAAGGAAGATAATTTACTACTTTGCTTGGCAAAGGAGGCTGCAGTCAACAAGATTTCAAAAAACTGCAAACCCACCCTGAGAAAGGGGCTGGGGGTTTTATAGAGAAATACAGGATCTAACTGGTTTTGACAGGAATTGTGTGTGTGCTGCCAGCTTCCATCCTCACGTGATAGGCTGGTACCTGGTTCCTAAAAAAAAAAAAAAAAAAGAGGGGAAGTTTATGGAAGGAGGAAAAAGGTTACTTTAAAATTGAGTTTCAATGAAATATTAGTGCAGCCATTTTGGGTTGTGTTCAACTTTGTTCTTTTAAGCCATTTCAGTATCTCTCTAGCAATTCTTATCAACATTGTCCATTTTTTTTTCTACGTGGAACTATTCCTCCAACTGTGCTATTATTTACTCAATCTCAAAAACCTTCTCTTGACTTCACTTACCCCTTCAGCAACTGTCATAATCTATATATAATTTCATTGTAGTATATACTTAGAAAAAAGTCTGGAAAATTATATGACCAAACTTTTGAAAAGACCATCTAAAGTAATGGAATTATCAGATAATTCATTTCTTAATCATACATGACTGCAAGTTTTAGTGTCTTTCAGGTATATTGTCATGTGTGTACACATGATAGGTATGTAACCATGAAAT
The DNA here is from genome assembly GCA_030068075.1 of Paguma larvata. Classification (NCBI taxonomy): domain Eukaryota; kingdom Metazoa; phylum Chordata; class Mammalia; order Carnivora; family Viverridae; genus Paguma; species Paguma larvata. The sequence goes on from CM057829.1 coordinate 72,006,290, forward strand.
TGAAAATATATGTTCCGTTATGCTTTGAAATATAAATAAACTTAAGGAATATCATTTACAAATGCTGAGATGAGAGTTCTTTCAATTTAAGTTTTAACAGTTTCATAAATGTAGTACCTAAATGGGGGGTCTCTGGATCAGATGGGGGCCACCAAATGCAGGGGGATGATCCAATGGAATCTGGTGGCACGGGTGGTGAGAGAATTCACCTGAGGCAGAACAAAGGAGACTGAGGTTTACTGCATATACACCAAGGGAGTGGCGGGCAGGACAGCAGAGGAGAGGCTGTCTGTAAGGAGGCAGTTGGAAGGGGCTGCTTTTAAGACACAAGATGAGGAAGTAAGGTGACCTATGGAATTTTCCCTTTTTTGGTAACTGTACCTGGTTGTAAGTAGCCCATTGGTTATTTAGGGCCAAGGGACATTCTGAGGTAGGTTGCCTGATGGGCCTGCTGTATTCAGCCAGGTGGTCACCATAGCCCTTTCTACATTCCATTGCTCGACCCTGTTTGCCTGAAAGCAACTTCCACAATAAATTTATACTCTGTCAGGTTATTATTTACTAAATGACATAAGCAGGAAGGATCATTTTTATGAAATTAAGATGACCAAAAATAATAGGACACGAGTACCTCCAAAAATGAGAGCTGTCTTAAGGAAAACAGAATTTGTCACTCCCAAATATTCCTCTTTAATATAAGGATTATTTTAGGCAAATTATTTTTAAGAAAGAGCAGACATAAGAGAAGCTCCAAAACTAAGCAGAAGTTACCTGTGGTGTCTAAGTAGAGGATCTGACTGATTGGATGGGGCCCCCAAATATGGGGTGATGGTCTTGTGGAAGCCAGTCCTGTGGGAAGTGAAAGGATCCACCTGAGGCAGAACTATGGAGACAGAAGTTTACTGAGTGCACAGCAAGGGAGCAGCAGGCAGGACTGCAAAGGTGAGGCTGTCTGGAAGGAGGCAGTGGATGGGGGCTGTATTTAAAGGGGGAAGATGAGGAGATAGCCACCTCTGGAATGTTCCTTTTTTTTGGTAACTGTGCCTAGTTTTAAGTAGCCCATTGGTCATTTAGGGCCTATGGATAGTTTGAGGTGGGTCACCTGTTGGGCCTCTCTATATTCAGCCAGGTGGTCCCTGTGGGCTCTTTTCACTTTCTATCACTCAAGCCAGTTTGCCTCAAAGTGGCCTCTACATTACCCTTTTGTAAGAGACATTTACATTTAGAAGGGAGATCTCCATATTTGAGAGTGTCTGTCTCCCTGTACCAGGAAGAAGAGGATGACTAAATCTCCAGAAAATGTTATCATCAGAGAAGGTAGAAACATAAATCTGCTTAACAGCCATACCCTGGTTTACTGTGCTTTGCCTGAAAATGTCCCAGAACTGGCTTTCCATCCTCTAATATCTCATTTTTGGCTTTAGCTGGAGATAGTATTTAAGGTAGTAGCTTGGTCCATTTTAAAGAGTTACTTGGCTTCTCTGGGTATCTCCCATGTGTACCTGAGTAAAGGGATGCAGGAGGAGACACCCCCAAATGTCCCACTTTAGCATAAAGATTACTTCCAATCTAAAGTAATGAAAACCAGGGCGCTTGGGGGGGGGGTCTCAGTCAGCTAAGCATCCGACTCTTGATTTTTGACACAGGTCAGGATCTGAAGGTTTGTGAGATCGAGCCCCATGTCAGGCTCTGGACTGACAATGCAGAGCCTGCTTGGGATTCTCTCTCTCTCTCTCTCTCTCTCTTTCTCTCCCTCTTTTCCTCCCTCTCCCTTTCTCACTGCCCCTCCCCCATGCTCTCACTCTTCTCTTTCTCAAAATAGATAAATAAACTTAAAAAAAAAAGATTTTTTTTCTCTCTCTCTGCTCCTCCCCCAACTCTCTCTTAAAAACAATGCAATAAACACCCAGCAGATGCAGGAAAGGTGCTCTGCTAACTCCATAACTGGAAAGGAGAGTCTGCAACAGGAAGAGAAATATTTAACAGAGGCCCCCTTTACTGAAGGAACTCATCTGAATAATAGAACAATCTTGTTTTTCCAAACATCTCCTTTCGCTTTCTTGCTAATGAGTTTTCTCCCTTTTGTGTCCTCAGGCCCCTCCCTCTTTCCTTGGATCATGTAAAGTCCATGCTGTCTCATTGTTAATTTCATGTCTGTGTGGATTCTCAGTATGTAAGCCTGTTAAATCTGATTTTCTCCTATTAACCTGTCTTATGTCAATTTGATTCTAAGTCCAGCTAGAAGGACCGAAGGGCAGAGGTAGGTCTTCCTCCCCGACAGGAAGTATACATGTTACCAAATTTCTGTTTGTTTTTCTCCTGTTAATCCGTCTTTTATTACATGGAGGTTTCAGCCAAAAACCTAAAAGAGTAAAGGAAAAATTATTTTTCTGCCTCTATAATTCTGTGGAATAATAAGACAGGTTTTCTTTGAAGAGTTAACATGGAAATTTTGTCTTTATTATTACAATATTATCATCAAAAGGAAATGGCTTGTTTGTTTTGCCCTGAAGGTCAATTATTGGTGATACTCTCCAGTACCATTTAATTTAAACTAGGCTTATAGGATAAGAAACTAACATTGTTCCAGCTTTTATTAGCACTTGTTCCAATTAAAAATCTGTAACTACTATTTATTTTTAAAATACCGAAACAGGTTAAGAATTAAATTAACTTCTTAAATTACATTGTTTTTGAAGGTTTGTATCAATCCTTAATTGTTACTTCAACTTCAAATGATGAATGAAGGCTGAATAGACTTTATTAAACACACATTTAGGATCTCTCTTGTCTAAACACATCAGGAACACTTATATGACTTTGAATAGTAATCTTGGATTTATGTTACCTTAACACTTTTAAGTGTTTACTTGATTTTTTATTTCGTATAGAGTCGAGCCAGATGACAGCTGTCTACACATAATTCGAGTAACCAAAATATAGAAACAATTAGTTTTATTCCACAGCAAAATAGAATCTTTATGGAGCCCTGTCCTGAGAAAAATCTGACAACTGAAATCTACACAACCATGACCTGCATATTCTGAGCAGAGAAACTCCTGAAAACAGGAAAAATAAATTTTCATGCTATCCTATTCTCATGACTGCATGTAAATTTACCTGAAAAGTAAACTGAAATATATTAGGAAGATATATGGTACTGTAACTATTGGAGACGACTTAAATTATTATTTCACATAAAAAATGAGAACATAATTTTTAACTATTTTTATCCTCCAAATATGATCTACTAATAAAATGACATGTACATGTGAGAAGTATACTACTAAATAATTGCTATACTGTATAATCTTAAGAAATATCTTTTGAAAAATGTATGAGGTAGCGACTATATTCCTGTGTGAGCTGTTTATTTCTTATGAGTAATCCCATGCTATTAAGAAGCATTATTATAAATGCAAACAGAATTAGCATCTTGAACATGTATGGTACAATTAACCAACGATACTGGATCTGAACACTGTGATTTCACTAAAAACAAGTGGAAATGTAATTTATATAGTTAAGCCTCCAAATGCTGTAGTAAGGCTTTATTAATTCCAAATTCCGAATTCCAATTCTGTATTTTTGTCATCGTTGTTGCTGCTGTGTAATTTATTGCTTTCATAATGTAAACAGAGTATCCCAAACCACACAGCATTGGATGGCAGTTCACTAGGGAACATTTTAATACATTTTCTTGAGCAGAATTCTATAACCTTCATCAGACTGACCAATGATAATTAAAATTTAGAAGTAAATGCTCAAAGCTAGACATAAATATGAACAGGAAGGAAATAGAAAAAGAATCATTCAATGCCTCTGTGGAAGAATATTCTTGCTTTACCTAATGTTAGTGGACTCCATGCTCCTTTCATAGTACACCTTTTAGACATGTTGTAGAGCAAACATGAATGAGTGAAATACCCATTCAACTCTCATTAAGTATTATGTTCCTTTCCGCTCTAATCCTGAACAATCTGCATCCCAGAGTAGTCCTCAATTGTGTCAGTGCATCCGAATTGCTTTCAAAATTTTGCCAAGATTGACTAGTCCTTAGTCAGTCCTGAAGTTTCTGATGTGGCACCTGGATTGTATCCTTATTTAGAACATGACTTTTACCTCCACTCTACTTTATCCATGTGTGATGCTTGTGTGAAAAAAAAAAATTCCAACATTTTTACCAGGATGGAAGCAGAAGGCCCAATGTTTGTTTCCACTTTAGATAGGATCAGAATATGACCCCAGTAAGTCCTCACTCATCACTCTCAAACAGTATTTAGGTAATGACCACAAGAGCAAGCCATCACATCAGGAAATTATTATGCAATCAAATTAATCAACCTACACAAAAAGTTTTCTGAGATCTAGTTTGTATTTTGCACCATTCCAGAAGGCATTAAGAAAGGAGCAAACCCATTTTAAAAGAAATAATTCTTCAATGGGTCTTGATAACTCTAAATCTAATGAGAATAGTTTCAGTGTTACTTTTCACCTTTTGGCAATGGCCATTTCAATAAAAGAGTATCTAAACCAACTCTGCTGTTACGTAGTATCCACGAAGGCATCTTTTGAGCTTTAATTTGATCACATTTACATTGGAAATAAGCAGGTGAAAACATTTATATTTTTGCAGGCAGTGTACTAAACGATGTACCACATGGGGGGGGAACACTAAGTTTTATAGATACATCAGTAAATGCAATCAAAATATTTTATAGGCAGTCTTAAAAATGTCTTACATGCTCTTCCAAGCTCTAGACTTTTGGTCCACTTCTCCCTTTCTGACATTTGAAGAACCTGTTTTGAGAATACCATTACATGGGGGAGTAATACCTGGGAAGGTATTGAACAAAGTCCAGAGCATTCAACCTTTGCAAGATATAAGCTGTATCTGCCCGCTTGGGTATACTCTTTACCTCTATTCACTACTCCATTATTTCCCTCTAGTCCTACAGGGAGGTTTAAGGATGTCTTAGCCTGTATTATATAGCTCAAATAAAGCGTATCTCTGGAAGAACTGCTGCACTTGATGTGAAAAATATTGGGAGTTTGGAACCAATGTTTAAAAAATAATTCTTGAGGCATCTTCAATGCAAAAGGAATGATTATATCAAAGCACAGGGACAGGAGCCATGGGCACAAAGAGCTGCCCTAGGGTTGTGAGGAGTGGCCTGTTATATCCTTTCAAGTTGGGAGGGGGTTAGGGATAGCATAAGTCTCTAAGGAACTTGGAAGCAAAGTTTCCAGGACTTTGAGGGGCTAGCTGTTGTTAGGATAAGGTCATTTACTACTGTCTAGTAAAACCTTAGTCATGAGACTCTTCAGATGTGTATCAGGGGACCATACCTTTGGAGGATGATGGCTAATATAGCTTGGGTAGTAGAGATAGGGAGGTTTACAAGGAAATTTTTATATGTTAAAGGCGACATACAGGATCCTGGAGGTCTGGCTAATGTTTAAGCTAAGGTTGCCTTTGCCTTTAGCAAAGTATTAACATGGAGGCAGGTGAGTTCCTAGAGGAAGGTCACTCTGCCTGTCTCAAGGACTTACCAATGGGCAATAGGTTGTAAGGAAATATAATTTTTTTTCTTTTGTCTTTGTTCTCTACATCACACTCAACTTGTTATGGAACCAGGCTGGTGGAAAAAACAAATGGACTCAGAGATCTTGGTGGATCAGAGTTTTATTTTTACACCAATGGGCTCAGAGGAGATCCTTCTCCAGAGATCTGAGTCCTGAGCTCAGGCATGAGGGACAATTTACTGTCTGTTACTTTTGCATGACCCATCAGTAGTAATTTGGTGCGCATGGCAAGCAGGGCAGAAAGAAGAACACAGAAGAGGAACCTCTAAGCTAGATGGCTGTCAGCCATCTATGGTGCAGAACTTTACTTATTTTCCCAAAAAACCAACCTGTGAACTTCGGTGATTCATAATTGTGTACCTGTAACAACAGAGTAAAGTAAATAAAAAATAAAAAAATAAAAGTAAACATGCCAATGAGTTTTTGAGGAATATTCCAAACTGCGAATATGCAAATAATAGATCAAACCTTTTTGATGGATGAGGGCAAAACATTTAGAGTTATAATTTTTTCAAGATTATTATCTAAATTGGTTGTGTGCAAATCTATGTTGTTTGCAAACATATATATCTTCATCTATGCAATAGAAATAATTTCTTTACCTATTTTTCATTGATGTTCAAAGAATGAGAAGAAATAAATACAAATCATCCATATTTAAAAGAACATAAAATAAAATGAAGCATCATTCGAATTTTGCTATAGAATGAGGTGTTCATCTAGGTGAATAATATAATCAATCAACTTTCTTCCTTTTTATATTTTAATAGAGACATTTAAAAACTGCATTGCATGCTCTCTACAACAAATGGATTGTGGAACACTTTGCACATTTTAAAGTATCAATGTCATCATTAAAAATATGTTCTTATTGTTTGTACTTCAATGGAAAGAAGTCCAAAGGGACTATTAGACTTTTAAGACGTTTTGCCTCTATGATTCTTAAATCTGTTTTGTATAATTTTCTTTCTTTTCTCTCACATTTATGCAATGAAAATTTTTTTTCACTGCATGTGTACCTGGCACCTACTTTTAAAATCTCTCATCCATTAGCACGTTTATACTGTGCTGCTTCAAATCTACTGAGAGATGGAAAAAGAGAGAGTTAATTTTGCTAAATATGTGGCCAAAAAAGAGAGAATATATGTTAATTAAAAACAAAAGAGCTGGAGCACCCAGTTGGCTCAGTCAGTGAAGCCTGTGACTGCTGACCTCAGGGTTATGATTTTGAGCCCCACTTTGGTTGTAGAGATTACTTAAAAAAATTAAACAAAAGACTAGCCTATGAAATAAGAAGGTGAGATTTAGAACTTCATATGCATGCTTTTTTTGTTGACCCTTATTTTCTAGTTTATATTTCTCAACAGACTTTCCTATAGTTGAAATTCTATTGTATTCAAGAATCTCCGAGGTCATATTCTTTTTAGCAAAACATAATGTTAAGCCCTATGAATGATGGAAATATGACAAAAGCAATCACACAAAGGGCTTATAGTAAGGACGGAGATAAGTTTTCTTAATAATAGAATATTTATTGAGTTATTGTAATATACAATGCCTTCTTTCAGGAGGTAACAATCAATAGACAGAAATGTCTCTTAACCACAATAAATATTAAAAGAGACATATAAAATAGTGGTCTGAATAAGAGAGAAAGAGCATAGATAAGCAAGTAGAATTTTAAATTCAAAATGAAAAGTGAGGATATTTTAGTCTTAGGAATTAAGTCAGAAATTCGTAGAAACAGCCTAATCAAAGTACAACTAGGTGATCTCTCTTTCTAGCTGTGCATATCCCATCTGTTAAGACTAGAATTTAGCCACCTTTCTTTTATAAACCCTAGCTAGATGTTTTGAAGTATTTGTTTTTTGTTAGGGAAATGAACCTATTCATATTCATTATAATTTTCCATTAGCTCAATATCTTCTACTACAAATTTTTTATTAGATATTTTAAAAAATATATTTAAGCAAGTTTCTTTTTAATTAACATCCTCACTAATTTAAAAGTTCTATCATGTACCTCTATTTCTCTGCTATTTATCATTTTATCTTTAAAGGAATATTAAACATATTTTTCTACCATTAAATTTAAAGAATATCCTTCTTTATGAGGTTGATTTACTTACTTTCTTTTCTTTTCACCATTCAGATGAAACTTTTATATGGCTTTGATTCTTCCAATGATGTTTAATTGCAAAAACTTTAGGACTTTTAGTCTAGGTTACTGTTTCTTCCCTTACTTTAGTGTGTGTGTGTGTGTGTGTGTGTGTGTGTGTGTGCATGTGTGAGATCTTTATTTAACACATTTTACCAATCCTCAGTTGTACTATCATGATTATATTCATATACATCAATCTACCATTTTTTCTATATTGTGCATCATTATTTATTATGATCTTTGTCTTTTCTTATCTTGGAAAATTTTCCTGATTTAATTTAATTAGAATAGTTTACTAAGGAATTTCTTCATGTAGGGTACAGAGGTGACATCCATTCTGAGTCCTTCTATGTTAACAAAATCTTTCTTTAGCTTCCAATATGGGACTACTCTGGATGTAGACTACTTGAATTGCACTATTTTCTTCACTGAGGTCCGTAAATTTTGCTCATTTAGATTCTAGACTTGTAGATAGTAAGTTAAAACACGGGTTTAATTTTATTTAGTCAAATATTCTTTCTTCCCATAATCAGTATGTATTATTTACAATTAGGCTCAGCTTCAAGGACTATAATACAGAAAAATAATAGATTAAAACAGTAGTGTCCATTTTTCTCCCATGTAAAAGGAATTGAGAGATGAAAAGTCAGTGATCTCTCTTTCTAGGTCTGTATATCTCATCTACATGACTCATGTATACCTATCATGGGTACATATAATTCTGAGATTGGAAGTCTTTCATGCATTTGTCTAGTATCCCCTGGGAAACAGATCTTGTCCTCATGGTCCAGTATAGCTGCTAAAGCTCTAGTTATCAGATTATCGTTCCAAGAAACGAGTTGAAAAAGGAGATGAAATGGCACTTTGTTTTCTTTTATGAAATCAACCTTATTAAGGTTTAAATTTCACAAAATAAAATGCACACATTCTAAGGTTTCATGTCAATGAATTTATCTGTATGAGCGCAACTATGATCAAAATTTCAAACATTTCCATCACTCCAAAGAGTTTTCTCATGCCTGACCACTTAGCTGCTTCAACTCAGTTCAAAGCAAATACCGATCTGATTTTTATTCGTATAGGATAGTATTGACTATTCTAGAATTTCATACAAATGGAATCATACCGTATGTATTATTTCATATCTGATTTCATTTTCATATAATGTTTTTGAGATTTGTCAATTTCTTATGTATTGGGAGTCTGTACTTTTTAGTTGCTAAATAGCCTTTTACTTCTAAGTTGTTCCATTTACAACTTTTGTAATGTTCCCCGGTAATTGTTTTTTGCCTGGTGTTGTGGTATATCACCCTATGATGTTTAATATTCAATCAATGACTCAAGAAAGACTCCACGCAGATTTATGGGGTTATTATTTTTTATATATCTCACTCCTTTCTAGAATTATGCTCTACAAATTTCAGATACCCAACAATTTCTATTTTCTCAGCTCAGTGAGATAGCTCATCTCTGTTTGAATTTTTCCTTTTCACACTAAAATCTAGATAGTACTCCCAGATAGAAAACTGGGACAATTATTGGACTTGCTTTATTTGTTTTTATTCTCTCTGAGATTGTAATTCTATGGTGCCTCTTATCTAATGTCTACAAACAGATGCTTAGTTATTTAATTCAGTTTTCTAGTTGTTTATGTTTGGAAAGCTAGTCTGTTACTAGTTATTGCATATTGACTAGAAACTAAGAGGAAAACCCCTTGCCATTTAAGTAGACATTCTGGAAGTTCCATTTAACATGTCAGCTTATATTCATTGATCAGAATTTAACTCATGGCTACATTTAGTTTACAAAGGAGACTTAGACGTAGAGTAATATATGTAGGTTACAATATACTCAGCAGAAATATAAGGTTCTTTTACTAAAAAAGTAGAGGATAGTGGAAACTGAAAGGCAATTCGAAGACACAACTACATGAAGCCTATGTGCTTTTCTGTTTATTTTAGGTTAAATATAAAGGAATATTGTCAGGGGAAATACACACTAACCTTTTGGGAGAATGAAGAGACAAATAAGAAGGAATAAAATTATGACATACAAAGAAACCTCAACCAACTAATCTAGTAATCAAATAAATGAAAATTAAAACTGCAGCCATATAGGGGCCAACAATAAAATGTCAGAAATGATATGAAACAGTGTAAACTCTCACAAACTGCTAGTTGAAGTTAAAATTGGTACCACTACTTTGAAATACAATTTAGAAATATCTAGTATAGATAAATATATGCATAATATATATCCCAGCAATTCCATTTCTAGGAATTTGCCTTAAAGACACTCTGTCATAAGAACACAAGGACACCTATATGAGGACATTAATAGCAGCATTCTTTGTAATAGCCAAAAAAGAAAAATTATGTGCACACAAGAAAAGATAAATTGTGGTATACAATTGTATTTCAATCAATGAAATACTTAATGGAAGGACAAATGAACTAAGAACTTCCATGGAGCATAAATTTCTCTGCAAACTCATGTCAGTATATGTGAAATCTCTCAACATGGAGGTAAACTTATTGGTGTCTCATGGCTAGCATCGGATTGAAAAATGGTAGAGTCTCTTATGTTTTATCTCCCTCTCTCTCTGTGTCTTTTTTTCCTTTCCCCTCTTCCCCTTCCCCTGGTTTTTGCTTAGTTTCACAAAGTCCACCTATTCGTGGAGAGGGAGGGAGATAAAACATAAGAGACTCTCAAAGACTAAGAAAAAACTAAAGGTGAGGGGGATGAGGGAGGGGGGAGAGAGGGTGATGGGCATTAAAAAGGGCACATGTTGGGATGAACACTGGGTGTTATATGTAAACCAATTTGAAAATAAACTATTATAAAATAAAATTTAAAAAAAGGAAGAATGACACAACAACAACAACAACAACAAAAGAAAAATGGTAGAAACTGGGATGAGGGTTTCTTCTCCAGAGGTTCAAGGTCATTAGTTTAAGAAGGTGTTGAGGTTACTCTAGCTCAGGTGCAAATGTATAGGTTATTCTCAGCCAACTACTATAATTCTCCTCCAATGTTTCCATTTTTACTAAGAGCTAGTCTCCACAAATCCACAAGAATAGCATCTCATCCATGCTCCAAATAAATTGTCACACAGATCAACTCACTCCCTTCCTCCCACTCAATATTAATATAGTGCTTCTATCCATAAACTTTGCTTCAGATTCTATTGGCAGCATAAAACTTTTAAAGTACTGGGGGCTTCTCTGTGCACCATCTACCAAGGTTTACTTTAAAGGTCTCAGCTATCTGCACCGATCTCATATATGCTATTTCCTTCAGGCTCTAATAATCAGCCATGATGGAGTGAGCAGTGGGAGTGGTAAGGGACAGGGTACCAGGCCCATATTGAGGCTGCCATCTTCCTACGGTTTATATATTTATAACTCTTACTCTGCTTTCTAATCTATAGAACATACCAAATATAAATCACTACAGTCTCCTAAGACATCAGAGATGGCATTTAGGTTCTTACTAAATATTAAGAGAAATTGTTATTTTGAAAGTATCAATGCTATTAAAGATCCACACCCTCCTTAGTACCTGTTTTACTGATGACATGCCTGTACTTTTTTGACGTGTATTCTCACCCATGCCCACTGCCAAGTGACACTGAAGTGTTTCTTTGCCCATGAAATTTTATAGGCAATCTTCAATGATTTTCTAATGATTGCTGCTTTCCCAATTTCATCCACCCTGCTTAATCACTGGAAAGATTTAGTTTTAATGTCAATAATAGAGATCTAGTTTCAACAAGAGCAATGTGGTTCACACAAATCACTACATTTTTTGCATGCCCATTATAGATTCTTCTAAACAAAATAAATCAAAACAAGATAAAATAAAACTTCAAAAAGTGCAGATAATCTTCCAAAACAATTCCAAAAATATACAGCAAGTCTTTATGCTATCCAACCTGTTGAAAATTACCAACACAGAGAGAGGACCAATGAAAAAAATCTGTTTTGTCCATTACTGAATAGCACTGGAGTTGTTAGAAAAATAAGCCAACACATTTTTTGAAAAGGAACATCCATTGGCATTAGCTAATCTGAATCTATCCTTGAAATTTCAAATCAAGCAAGTGAAAATAATAATCCAGATGAATTGGCAATAAATATTAGGCAGTATGTCTGTTTTTAACATTGACAGCTCCCAATATTTCCAATTTTCTGAATAATTTACATCACAAATGTGTTGAAAAGGTAAAACACACACACACACACACACACACACACACACACACACAAAACACAATCCCATGTATATTGAAAAATAGATTTATGGAGAAATAGTATTTTGTGCACCATATCTGGAGCAATACTTGAGTTTCATGTACCTGGAATACTCCATTCTGAATATCTCCTATTTCTGCTTCTTTTCAGAGTACTCTGAATAGTTATGTTTTATTTTTATTTTTTTAACATTTTTTAATGTCTATTTATTTTTGAGAGAGCACAAGAAGGGGAGAGGTAGAGAGAGGGGGACAGAGGATCCCAAGGGGCTCTGTGCTGACAGCAGTGAGCCTATGTGGGTCTCAAATTCATGAACCGTGAGATCATGACCTGAGCCAAAGTCAGACACTCAACCCACTGAGCCACCAGGTGCTCCTCTGAATAGTTATGTTTTATACTTTCACACTTTTATTATGTAATTTTTATAAAATAGCAAAACATATTGATATAAAAATGCATCCTTTCAATGCAGTGGTTTCTGGTCTTTGTTTCACATTAGTATCAAGTGGTTTTGGAAACCCAGTGCCCATGCTGAACCTCAAACTAATTAAATCAGAATGTGTGGGAAGCAATGCAGGTATCAACAGTTTCTAAAGTTCCCCAGATGATTCCAATATGCAGTATGGTTTGGGAATGACTGTTTTAATATCATGTAATCGTTCAAATAAATAGCATTTTTTTAGGTATACATTGTTACCCCTAACATAATGTTTCAAGAATTTCTGGGGACCACTGAGTGGCTTAGTCAGTTGAGCTTCTCACTTGTGATTTCAGCTCAGGTCTTGATCCCAGGGTCATGGGATTGAGCCCTGTGTGGAGCCTGCTTAAGAGTTTTTCTTTCTCTCCCTCTGCCCCTCTCTTCTGTGCTCTCTGTCTTTCTCTCAAATAGGAAAAAAAAAGGAAGAAATTCTGAATCAAGTGTTATGAGGTAGAGCCCAGCTATTAGTATTTGTTCAAAGTTCTCCGAATTAGTCTAGTTTTCAAAACTGAGTTTGAGAACTCTGCCCCAAAGTACTAGTAACACCCTCCAAGTCTACACAAATGACCAGATGCAAATAAATGATAAGGTAAAACTTGAGTAATTTGTAGTATTATTTTCATGTAATTAATTTAGTATAATATACTAAATTATTTTCAAATATTTGTTTCCTCTGGAATGTCTCTTAGAAAAGTATTAATATTATATATATACTTAGATGATTACATTTTCAGTGATGTAACAAACTTCAAATCAACACAAATAAATGATCAAATGAAAAAATGATGTTAAAATTCTATTGAGAGAAATAAAGAGAAATTCTCTATAACTGCTCAGTGCATCTTGGATTATTCCACTGTCTCTTACTGTCTGGTAGAACTGAAAAGTTAATACCTAAACAGCAAGGAAAAGGTAAGGATTATAATCTCCTGTAAGCATGGTATTTGATGAATATGAGCTTGAAGCCAGTTGAAGTCCTGAGATTTTATCACATGACTAAAGCAGCATTAAAAATGAATGCTCCTTTTTTTATAATGAAGCGAAGTCTGGATGTCACATCTAGAAATATCTGCCTATATTTCAAACATATTTTCAATCAAAGAATTTAAAGTCACTTGAATATTTACAGATAGGTAATTTGAAATCCTAGGTTTTGCAATAAAAGAAACAGAAGTCCAAAAGATACAATTAATCTTGAGAATGCAATATTTGTTAGTAGCTAAGCAGATTTTCTGCTCTTCATATGACAATACTTTCATAAACTAGACAATGGAAGACTATAAACAGGGCGCAAGCTGATGGCAAATGATGTCTTCTAAATTATACATGCTATCTTTATAATACAGGTGAGCCTGAAAATCCATCTGAATTAATCAATGAATGAGTAGTAGACAACAAATCACCAAGTGATTCCTTTACACTTTGGTTAAAAAATATATATTCCTTGAAAGACATTAGGGGACTTATTTTATCGTCATTGTGTTTCCGGACACCCAAATATGAAGTAAAGCATCCCCTTCAGAACAGATATGGATGTTATGCAACCAGAACACACTTGGTCAATTATATTGGCTTTTAATGGCAATGATCAGATTAGCTGTGGCTTCTGGGGACTAGTTAATGAATACAGAGTGACTGGTTAAGGCTCTCACCTTATCACTTATTAAATATTTTATATATTACTCCTGCTGACAAAGTTATTAAAAAGCACACAGTTACAAAAATGCTCAATAAAACACACAAAAATTTAATAAATAGAGCAAAAAAAGCAATAAAGACAAAAGGTTGACACCGCTGAAATTTCAATCATTAAATTGCAAGAATATCCTAGGCCTTGTTAAAACAAGTATGTGCTAGTAGTTAAGAATTAAAAAGGTAGGCTTTGAAATATGAAATATTTTAAGCAAAACGGAGAAAGGAAATTACAAGTCATTTGCATTATTTTTAAAGTGCAGGTAAATAGTAATCACATTGAAATATACACAATGCTAGAATGCATCCAAGCTTTTGCATATCAACACTCACACCACTCATGGTTTCTGAAGATTCCTAAAGCATAATAAACTGCTCTGACCCTGATAAATGACACTTACAAATGTACTACATAAATAGAACACTCATGTGCTTAGAATCATTTTATTTGGTTACAAATCTAGCTCACTCTGTTCATCATTTGAAAATGTATTTAGATTTTACAGCCCTAAACACCTGATTGATTATTCTACACAATGAATGGTTGATAAACCATTCATAAGGTCAAAACCTTATAATAATAATAATAATTTATTATTTATATAATAATTTGATATTGCTAAACCAAGTCCAAAGCTAACCAGGAATACATGAGAAACATCTAACTTATATCTTTAATACTACAGTATCCTATATCATAATATACTTATGTGGCCATTAGTGTGGTGCATAGAACAGTGTAAGATACCAACTGAAACTGATAAATATTTTCAAGTGTTGAAGATTAAAGAAGCATCTTTGTGACCCAACTGGTAAGAACTTTTGGGCTGCTGTAGTGTTATGTGTTTCCCACTTACACTTTCACCATGTATCCTTTTGTTTTTAGATCAATCAATCAGTGTCATATGAGCGCTAAGTAAAACCAGACAAAATTTGTTGCTTTCAATACTCTATGGACTTTATAGTAACATGTGGTAAATAGTGCCCCACGAAATGCTTCTCGATTCCAATACTCTGGTGACTTAAGGGCCTCCAGGCATCTGGTCTTCTATTCAGTTCATTAGATGGCTCATTTTTAATGCAGACTTTATTTGTAAAGTTCAATTTGTTGAATTAAACTAAAATCAAAATGAAATGATATCCGTGGTAAAAATGCTGTTCATAAATACGAAGCTGATGATGATGAGTGGCAGATTAAAGAAGGATTGTCTCCAGGTTCCAGTGGGAATTGTAAATACTTGCTGAAACTACTCACAGAACTGGATTTTCCAGAAGCAAAAGTGGAATGTTTCAACAAATTTGTGATTTCACCTGCTAATCAATCCAGCAAAGTATTAAAGATGGGATGATGTGATGGTGACAAATTATGCTTAAAATAAAACAAGATTTCCCCATTATTTTCCACTTCTGTTGAGCGCTTCTTTCAGATGAAGCTGTGTCATTTTTAAAATGAAAAAATTCAGCCTAAACTATCTCGTTGGCAAATTAGAAAATGCACCCTTGTTGCCAACCAGCAATAGAAGTCAAAACCTCAAACTTTCTCCAAGTGACACATTTCCCAAATTCTCAAACATCAACACACACTTCAGGATCCATGGTAGCATTCCAAGCAAGGTCAAGGTAGGATATTGACTGGAAGAGAAGAGGGAGGGAATTCCATCCCTCATAGAAGGAATGACACAAACAAAGGCTCAAAGAAAGCAAAGTGGAAAGAACATTTGGAAAATGGAGCACGATTCAGTGTGTCCAATGGGTAGGGCTATTGTGGTTGGAAATAAAAAAGAGAAAGCAGTTTCTGCACTGATAGTCAAAACCTCACATGTGAGATTAAGGAATTCTGAGTTTGTTTTGTGGGATATGTGAATCATTGAAGGATTTTGAATAGAGTGAGGAAACAACTCTGAACAAAGTCTCTAGAGTGATCCCATTGGCTTGAACAGGTATGAAGGATCAAAGGGGAAATCTTATATTTTAATCTTGTCAAATGTTTGCTAAAGGTTTGAAGCACTCAGTGAAGATGTAACAAAAGCATCATCCCTAGTGGGAGGATATGGCCCATCTTGATTCAATCTTTCATATTTGGAATCACAAGGAAGAAAGCGGTTTTGGAAAAGAGTGATGAAATTTAAAAGCTGTATGATTACTACAGAACATTTTTGGTTTCCAGCTTAGTATCAGTACAAGGTTAATCCTTATACTGAACACAGTAGTGTCTTTTCAGACTTGTGATTCTAATAGCGGGCCTAACAGATGAGTTCCCAAGGCAACTTGAATATAAAACCAAGGATATACAGACATAATTCTAGATGATTTCTCTTCCTTTTCTCATATAGGAAAGTGGCATTTATGGCAGAGATACAAGAAAGAAAAAATACCAAACATCTTTGACCTTTGAGAATTGGAAACAGGTTCATATTTTAAAACAAAATGAAAAAACAAAGCAAATAAACTTCACTTTCATTTAGTTTTGCATCCAAATACATTTCTTATTAAAAGAACTTAAGTTTTTTCTAAAAAATGAAAATATTAATGATAACTAATAGGTATACTTTAAAAACTTTAGGAAGGTAATATCCTGTGACCTCAGATTAACTGATGAACTGAGAAGAAATTCTAAAAGGAAACTTGGTAGTCCTGTGGCATGCAAATATGGTGATGTTGGTTTTATTTCAAATAAACTGACCACTCAAGAGAAGTAAAGCCTCTGGAGTTAATGTCCCCTCTGAAGAGGCAATGTGATTTGGAGGTCTAAGACTTGAAATCTGTATCACTACATTCATTAACAAAAGTTTCCTGGTCAAAGACAATGTCCTTCCTATCTTCCCAACAATGTGTTAAAAGGGTCAAATATTTTATTGAATATAAAGGTGATATTTCAATTCTATTATTTTTTAAAAAATATTTATTTTGAGAGAGAGAAGGTGTGTGTGTTCATGTATGTACACAAGCAGTGGGGAGGAAGCAGAGAGAGACAGAGAGATAGAGAGAGAGAATCTCAAACAGGCTCCACTCTGTTAGAGCAAAGCCCAGTGAGGGGCTGGATCTCACAGACTGCAAGATCATGACCTGAACCAAAATCAAGAGTGGGATGCTCAACTGACTGAGCCCCTCAATTGTTATATATCCTTGAGTGAAAGTTAATATTCCATAAGAATATTTTTAAAAATAAAACTATTACTATTAATAGTTAATAATAGACATGAAATATATACCTAAAAGCTTTTATGATGAGTGCTTTTCCTAATGAATTCATCTAAACCCATAGGATATACAACATCAAGAATGAACCCAATGAGGGGAGCCTGAGTGGCTGTCAGTTAAGTGTCTTGCTTCGACTCAGGTCATGATCTAATGGTTTGTGAGTTCCAGTCCCACGTCAGGCTCTGTGCTGATGTGGTAGGATCCCCTCCCTAAGGAAAGAAAAAAAAAAAAAAAAACCTCAAGGCAAGTTGGCTATACTGGGTGTATGTGACAACATCCCTCATGACCTTATAACATGAGACCACTTAATCAGACTGCATGTTTGTGGATTACCGTCTATGGGAGACAAAGAAGTAAAAAATATATTAAAAACTCTGCCATGTGGCGTTAGGGGCTCAGTTCTTTGGGTACGAACCCAACTAAGAGGTGTCGGCAGGAGTAAATTTGCTTCCTGGAAAGAAAAGTCTTGGTATCACGACTCTGTGTGAGAATCCTGCTACACTGACAGCTCAGAGCCTGGAGACTGCTTCAGGTTGTGTCTCCCTCTCTCTCTGCCCCTCCCCTACTCATGCTCCGTTTCTCTCTCCCTCAAAAATAAGTTTAAAAAGACATTTAAAAAAATGAATCCAATGTAAACTATGGGCTTTGGATGATTATGATGTGTCATAATCACCAGTGCTCACCAGTTGTAAAAGATGTACTCTGAGGGGGATGTTGACAATGGGGGAGACTGTGCATGTGTGGGGGTGATGGTTATATGAGAAATCTCTGTACCTTCCTCTCAATTTTACCGTAAACCTAAATCTGCTCTAAAAAATTGAGTCTTAAAGAAGAAAAAAATGAAAGGAATTCTGCCCTATCTGAGTAGTTCATATTATTAGTTCATATTTTGCATCACTCTACTTTTTAGAAATAATTAGTAACCTGCAAACTGTATTTCTCATCCCTTAGTGCCACTGCAGCCTATAATAATGTTTGTTTTATATAACCAAATGTTTTTCAGAACAAAATGAACATCTTATTCTTGTAAGTTCAGGTCATACCTACATTTTGCAGTAGCATATTTTAACACAAAAGTTGACATGATGATATTTTCCAGAAACAGAGAGCTGGAAGATCAAGGGACTCAAAAAAGTACCACATGAGATGTGTTGAAAGAAATTGAAAATTGTTAGGCTAGAAGAAAATGTAGAAACAGAATGATTTAGGTTACTCTATTTAATTTGCAGAGTGCTGACAAATAGACAATGAATCGCAATTGCAGGAAGGCGAAGATAAAGAGTGATTTTCTAAATTAGATAGTGTCCAAGCTTGGAAGGCTAACGCAGTAAAGAGTTTTATAGCCACAGGTGAATTTAGCACATGTTGAAATATTGAAGAGGAAATGTTTGTATTTAGCAGATATTTGGAGGAAAGTGAATGAGAAGTGAATAATACAGATTTTTCAGGCTTTTTAGGAAAATGTTGCATTACAGCCTACGTTCAAACTTTCAAAGTCCTTTTTTCCTCAAAGTGCTCAATTTTGTCCTTCAAAGTTTTAAACACTATCAACACCAATATCTGAACCATTAGAATCTTGACATCAGACGTTCCACCTTCTTGAAGTTCAATTTAAAAACTTTCTATGATCTGCTTTCTGCCCATGGACGCTACAGAGTAAGCATTGTTAAAGTGTCGCCTCCCACTGCTCTCATGTCTGTCAGAGTGTCTAAGGAGGATGAACAGCTGCAGAAACTCTTCATCAGAAATTTGAACTTTGAAACAATGGATGAGAGTCTGCGGGGCCACTTTGAGCAGTGGGGGAGGCTATGGGCTGTGTGGTAAAATGAGAGATCCAAACAGCAAGCGCCCCAGAGACTTTGGGTTTTTTTCACATATGCCACTGTGGAGGAGGTGCATGAACGCAAGGCCACACAAGGTGGGTGGAAGAGTTGTAGAACCATAGAGGGCTGTCTCAAGAGAAGATTCTCAAAGACCTGGTGCCCACTAAACTGTGAAAAAGTTTTTTGATGGTGTCATTAGAAAAGACATTGAAGAACATCTAAGAGATCATTTTGAAGAATACGAAAAAATTAAAGTGATTAAAATCATGACTGACTGAGACAGAGGCAAAGAGAGGCTTTGCTTTCGTAACATTTGATGACCGTGACTCCATAGACAAGACTGTCATTCAAAAATACCATATTGTGAATGGCCACAACTGTGAAGAAAGGAAAGCTGTATCTAAGCAAGATATGGCCAGTGCTTCATCCAGCGGAAGAGGTCAAAAGGTCCAAGTGGTTCTGGAAATTTGGTTGATGGATCATGGGGGTGTTTTTGATGGGAATGACAACTTTGGTCATGGAGGAAACTTCAGTGGACAAGGTGGCTTTGGTGGCAGCGAGGATGCCATAATGGATTTGGTAATGATGGAAGCAAATTTAGAGGTGGCAGAAGCTATAATGATTTTGGTAATCACAACAATTAATCTTCAAAGTTTGGACGCAAGAAAGGAGGAAATTTTGGAGGGAGAAGCTCTGTCCCCTATGGGAATAGAGGCCAATACTTTGTCAAACCATGAATCCAAGGTGGCTGTGGTAGTTCCAACAGCAGCAGTAGCTATGTAAGTAGCCGAAGGTTTTAATTGCTGCCAGGAAACAAAGCTTAGCAGGAAAGAAGAGCTAGGGAAGTGACAGGGAAGCTATAGGTTACAACAGATCTGTGAACTCAGCCAAGCCCAGTGCCAGCAGGGTCTAGCTGCTAGAATGAACACGTGTTTTAGACAACACTCATCTGTATGAGCAAAAAACTCGAGGAGTATCATTGTGATTCATTGTATGACAGGTTATTTCATTTTCTGTTCTGTGGGAAGTGTAGAGTATTCTAATACAGGGTTTTAATGTAGATTTTTTTTTTTTTTTGCATCCACCCATGCTGTTGAATGCTAAAAGTGAGAGTCTGATCATAACACTGAATAAATAAATAAATAAATAAATAAATAAATAAATAAATAAATAAATATGTGTGTGTGTGTGTGTGTGTGTGTGTGTGTGTGTGTGTGTGTGTGTGTGTGTTTTAATGTGCTGTGTAAAGTTAGTCTACTCTGAAGCCATCTTGGTAAAACCTAACAGTGTGAGGTTAGAATTCCTTCAGGGTCATGCCAGGCTTCATTTGAAATTTATTTGCAACCTGCTTGGGCACAGAAGCTACTGTCTCCACAAACCTTGCTGTAGTTGAAGTGTCAGTTAATGTGTTGTGACTTGGAGTTTACCATCAAAAGGGTCACCCAAGCAAAGTCCTGGAGTTTATTCGGTTATCAACATGATTATTGGCACATCCTATGCAATGTATTGGAATTGAATTATGGTATCAGATAAAATTATAGATGGGAAAAATTAAAACTTTCTATGATTTATTGACTATATCATAAGTTATTATC
The DNA here is from genome assembly GCA_030068075.1 of Paguma larvata. Taxonomy (NCBI): domain Eukaryota; kingdom Metazoa; phylum Chordata; class Mammalia; order Carnivora; family Viverridae; genus Paguma; species Paguma larvata. Next base: position 72,027,078 of record CM057829.1, read on the forward strand.
TTTACCAACTTATACCGGCTAATCTATCTACTTATTTCCTCTTGATAAGGCATTTAAATAAAGACTCTGCTGATTGTGGCCAGAACATAAAGAAGCTTTAGAGATTCAAAATAGAAAAAACATTTCTTCTACCCTCTCCACAATACATGAAGTGGACAATATTTCAAGCTTTGAAAAATCTGTGAATTAAATAATAAATAGTAATACTACTTTATTATAATTGCTTTTTAAGCTTTAACAGGCTGCTAAAATGGCTAACAATTGAAAGTAGATTCAGTTAGTTTAAATCAGGAAATTAAGATTTCAACATACTATATTTGTGAATACTGGTACATTTTAATTTCTGCATATAATTACTTTAATTATTATACTGACGCTCTTAAAATCCCTACCCAAACTTTTTAAAAAAGACTTATTATTCAGCAAAGTACTATTACATGTTATCTCTAAGTGTTTGATTTTCAGATGTGTTTAAAGAGATTTAGGAAGAGATTTACTAAAGGTTTATAAAGTTGAGTTTGACAAATATTTTCTTTTATTAGGGGGTTGCACTTAACATAGGTAATTTTAATTTAAACTATCAAAAACGTCAATCACTGATGTTTTCTTAGGCCTAAAAACCATCTCAGTACTAATAGAGAAAAAGCACACATAGTAAGTTCTTAAAAATGATAGCTGTATTTGATTAGCTTCCATTATATGAAAGCAAAGGTATTTATAAATATACCTAAATTAATATATCATGCATATTAAATTTCTTTATTAAAATACCTTCTGACAGCATATTTAAAATATATGTTATAAAATATTTAACACCATTAGATGAATAACTTTGATGTAGAATGTAAAGATACTAATTCAATTTATACACTTCATATATGTAAACTACATTATTATAGATTAAATGACTACATCATTTAATAACATGAAGCTTAATTTCTTTTAAAATGGGTTGAAATACATTATATGTAGAATTTTTAAAATAACTTCTTAAGACCTAGTCCTCATTTGATTTGTAAAAATGTGATAAACTAAATAATTTTTAAATGACTTGAGATTTTGAATTAATACTTATTGAGATTTTATATTCTATCAAACCCACACTCGAGTCAGTTTATCATTGATACTTAAGGAAAATCCAATTACTCTAGAAAATATTCTGGCTGTAACTGCACACAGAAGAAGGGACCAGACCAGTCACCATTTTTTGACTCCCTCATGGAAATTCTTGCCATTTTATCTCCCTTCTTTAGTTTCTGAATCCTTGGAGAAATAAATCAGAGGTAGAAGTGGTATGAGGAATAAAAATGAGCCTAGTTATTGCAATGACAGGAGTGAAGCTTTTCAAATATTAAGGATAATAGAGTACTTTATTCCTAAACTTTTTCCTCCTCAAATTTCCTCTAATAGTTCAGATTAGAAGAATTGTGGAACTTTACCAATTTTCTTTCTTCTTTCATACCGTATCACAACTTTGTCATCAAATACTTACTCTTTTTGTTATTTTGCTTTATTTACAGTTTAGAGAAGAAGAAATACTTTGGATAAGAATCACAGTTACACTGTCATGCTTACTAAGATCTAAATGAAAACCATATCTCAAATGCCTTATTAATCATCTGAGTTAGAAAATTTTGGACAAGTGATAATCGCAGTTCTCATGACACGAAATCCATGTGTGTGTGTGCACATACATAAGCTGTTAAATGAGAAACAGAAAGATTTGACTGTATTTGTAATTATTCACAAGATAGACGAAAGGAATGTTTTACCAAGGAAGTTTATAATATGAAGAAAAGGCATGTGGATTTAGGATGTCACTGTGTCCATTCAGATCAGTAGAAGTTAGTGGTCATTTTAAGGCTAAAACAACAAGCATTTAAAGCGAATCCACTCTGCTCACTCATCCCCTGTTAAGCCGTAGTGAAATTAGGCATTTCTGTAATTTCTGGACTGCCACATTAAGTTATGTGCATGCAAAAGGAGGTTGTATTAGAGCTCATGTACCAAGAGCCTCAGGGGACTGGAAGTAATTGCTGTATTTAGAAGGTGGAATGCAGTTTCGGGTCTTCTATTCCTACTGCATTAGGACCAGGGCTGTACCAACTTGCTATGATTTAAAGCCATTATTGAAATCCTCATAGCATGAGATAATTCCTTTCGCATCTTTGAAAGCCTTGATATAAAGCGGCTTATGTCCCAGGATTTTTCCCACAATGACATAGTTGTTCACATAATGTGTAGCCCAGAAAATAGGTTCCGTTATTATCGAATGCTTATTGAGTAGGTATAATGGCCAATTTTTGGTATATATTCAATATGCGCACAGCTGAGGAGGACCATCAAATTTGATGAAAAGACAAAATCACCCTAATCTGGTGGTAGTTTGTGATGTATCATAACATCTTCTCTCTTTAATGAAAGAGAACTTGATTATATCACACAAAGAACTTTACCAAATTTCACGATAACAGTTTACACAATTTCTTGAAAAGCCTGTTTTAGTAATAACTAACTGAAACCCTATCTGAAGCCAACAAATTCATATTTTCCATTTTACTGCATGTGCTTCGAAAGGTCAGTTTTATGATGGAGAAAGACTTCTACTCTAATGTTATGGACTTACGTAAAACAGAGGGACCACAGAATAGTTCGGTTAATGCTATTTTATCGGATTTGAATCACATATCAGTCAGGACTGAAATCAGAAATAGATGATATACTCAAAGAGATAATTTGAGGAACATTCACATGAGATTCATTTGAAACACGTGAAGTTTGTAGAACAGAAGAAGCACAGTAACCCAACGTAATAGCATCTAAGTTTTTACCACTCCTAGGACAAGGGAGCAAGGGAAGCTCAGAGTTCTTGGGTCTCTGAAGCAGGTAGTTAAGTAGACTCATCAGTGGTCTTCAGTGGAAGGACACACTCAGCTCAATGCAAACGTTACTGGGGAAGCCCAGAGCAAAAAACACCCTGACCTCTTTCTCCTCCTTTCCTTCAATCTCCTGCTGCCCTTTCTAAACCCAACAGAAGCCAGGGGACATGGGTGAAAAATTTTTTTAAGTTTATTTATTTTGAGAGAGATAGTAAATGGGAAGGGCAAAGAGAGAGAGAGGGAGACAGAGAGAGAGAGAGAGAGAGAGAGAGAGGGAGAGAATCCCAAGCAAGATCCACACTGTCAGTGTAGAGACACATACGGGACTCAAACTCACAAACCCTGAGATCATGACCTGAGCTGAAATCAAGAGTCAGATACTTAACTGACTGAGTCACCTAGGCACCCTGGGTGAAGTTTTAATATGTTCCACAAAGGCAAATCTTCTAGGGCAGCAAACAAGATGGGGCAAAGTAGAGAGAGGACGTGGGAAAACACACAAATAAGGAGTATTAAAACAAAAATGAAAAAACCTCGTTTTCCCCCAAATACAAAATGAAACACATTTCCTATATAACACTTGGAAAATAAGTAAAGTACATACTGGTGTAGACTATCCCTTTTTAGCAGTTATTACTCTCCCCATCGAAAGTAGGAAAACATTGACAAAAACAATAATAAAAGCAAAAGCAAAAAAAGCCAAGAAAACTCTTCAAGCACACTTTAAAAGCGTAGGGATTAGGACAATCTTTGGGGTTGGTTTGATTTTGTGACTCAAATGATGACACTAAAGACACAATTTCTCTTTGTTTCTCTGCCTGCCCCATAGTGTCAATGTTAGCATTAAGTTGACACTTCATGGTGGCAAAATGGCTGCAACACTTCCAGGCTTCACACTTGTGTACCACAACATGCGGAAGAAAAATGCAAGGAGAAATCTGCCCACTGCCATCTTTTTTTCACACACGGCGTCCAGAAAATTTACACCTATATCTACGGGCCTGAATTGAGTCACTTGAACCAATCTCTGTAGTTGAAGGAAGAAGAACCAAATGCAATTAGTTTGGGATGAGGTTACTGAAAACAATAACGCTGACAGAGAAATAAGATTTCCATTCCTCAGACTGATGGCCAACTCAGCATCACTTACAAGGGCATATGGTGGCTACACGTAGGAATAGGCAGAATTAATGTTGTGGAGACAATATCAATATCTAGTATTGCTCCCTTTATTCCCTACAATCCCTTTAACACATAAGGAAATAGGCCTAAACAGAAACATTAAATAGTAACATCTCCTGATGGCATTTCGTTACTAAATAATGGAGCTGGATTTACATTTTCAATTTTACAGTTTAAAAGCCTGTATTTTCCAACCACTGAAAATCGCTGAAAGAAGTAATTATTTGGCATATAATGTATCCCATAGTCTTCTGAGTAAGGGCTTTTAAAATATAAGTATGAGGATCAAAAGTATAGATAGAATGGATAATTGCAGTAAACCCATTTTAAGAGAGCATTTTTTTAATATAAGCTCTAATTAATGAATTTTATAATAGATTACGGACAAAGGTTTACTGACATATTTTTAGAAACAAAATTTGAAACCATCAGAGTAACTCAGAGCCAGAACTACTACTGTTCAGGGGCACCTGGGTGTCTCAGTCAGTCGAGTGTCTGCCTCTTGATTTCGGCTCAGGTCATGATCCCACGGTTGTGGGACTGAGCCCTGTGTTGGGCTCCAAGCTGAGTGTGGAATCTGCTTAGGATTCTCTCTCCTCCTCCCTCTGCCCCTCTCACCTACTCAGGATCTTTCTCTCTCTAAAAAACAAAAAACAAAAAACTACTGCTATTCAGTTAGTAGAACATATATAAATTACAGAGAGGAAGGAAATAAGTAGTTATGGTACAACTATCATTTCTATGGGTGAAATATTAAGTTTTAATATATACTTAAATGTGCATATATATTTTTGATCTCCTGAACTATATTGCCTGATTTATCATTATCCTAATTTTTCTTTATGCCTTTGTTTGTGCCTTTGAATTTTTACACCTGGTAGATAGTTGTTTTGTATTTAACAAAATATACAAAATATGTAACCATGAAGATATTTAAAGGTATCTTTTTTCTGTTTATATCCTGATATCCTGTTATGCCAAATTAGGAATCTAAGTGCTCCTACTTGCCATCGCTTCTAAGCCTTCTGAACTAGATAAGTATAAAGTGCTAAGCAAAACACTCTGTCACACACATACACACACACAACAAACAGACCAAAAACACCCCAACTCTCATTCCTTAAGGACGGTGTTACTTCTGCGGAAAGCAAAGAGCTCAAAGAAAAAGTTGGAAGTAAAATGTCAGATCTTACAGTTTCAGAGAGACAGTTTCTCTCACACCAAGACAAGTTTTATCCTTTGTCATATAAAGTTAAAAAAAGTCACGTAAATAAAGTTAAAAAATAAATAAAGTTAAATAAAGTTAAAAAATAAAGTTAAAAAAAGTCATGTAGATGAAATGTTTGATTCAATATCATGGCCCCTGGGAGTTAATAAGGGTTTACAACCTACTTCTAAACTCTACACAGTAAATGAATAAAATATTTGGGAAGGAAGAGGCACAATGTACCAGTACAAAGTTAGATCTCATTGTAAGTGTCGATTAGACTTTTTCTTTGTTTTTAATTTATTTTTATATAAAATGGTTCAAAATTTTATAGCATAGCAGTGTAATCCCTGCTCTTTCCAGGAGCAGAGAAAAGCAATTGATTATTTAGATTTGAAAGTTGCGGTATTGTGGGATTAAAATATAGGGGAAAAGCATGTTGTGATGCTTCCCCAAATGCTGGTTATTCTGGCCATATTGTAGAGAAAAAACACTTATTTTATTAATATTTCACTTCTAGGAGATCCCTTATAGCTATCAGGGAGGTATTTTAGCTGTCTGTTGATATACTGACATTAAATCTGGTATATATAGCTGGACACTAACAAAGAATCTATAAAATCATGCTATGATTTAAACTTCAGATTAATCAGGTATTCATATTTACTAAACATAGAATATACACTACCTCTTTGATAATTCCTTCCTGAGTGTTCAGTTTTGTGATGCTACATGGGCTGAATTTATCCCCTCTTGGGATGAAAGTCCTTTTGGGCTGTTGAGATGGTTTGCAGCTTCTGCCTCCTCGTGAGCTCTTTATTTAGGCGAGCAGAGAAGAATCTGTGGAGAATCAATGCACTCTGTGAGACAGAGATGGTCAATATCATGGTCAAATTTCTTTTAAAGCCTTTGATTTGGTTGGCAGTGCATCCCCTATAAAGTTGACCTTCGTGTTACCTTCAGAGCATGCTGAAGTTGACTTTCTTCATAACGGCCATGTTCCTCCTGCCAAGGAACAGAGAGGGCCCCAAAGCTTTGCTGTACAGACAGCTGTGGGGAAAACACAAAGGCATCAATTAAGAATGTAAGTAAGCATGGTCTGGCTCAGAGCCTTAATAATAGGTGGAAATAGCTCTCTGGGATTGCACAGTGCCAGATACATTTTGTCCTCTGGTCACTTTAGGGCTCCCAGTGCCTTCTCAGAAACCTACTGTCATTTATTTCAGTATCTTGTAGCAACACACATTTTTGTTGTTGTTGTTAAAACAAGGAACCAAAATTCCCTGATCTAAAAGTTGACCTAAACGTTGAAGCCCTATTACTTTGTTAAGCCTTTTGTATTCATTTGCATAACTAAATTGAAGTTGGAGAAGAGTAAGTAAATTAACATTGTTAAATAACTATTGTCCAAGTTGACCAAAGGTTAAGTATTTAATTCAGAGGAAGTGGTTGAGGAAAAGATCAGAAAATTAATTATAACTCACTCCATATTTATCCATAGGAGATAGAAGAGAAAAATAATTGATAGAAGAAAACATATGAGCTAATGAAAATTATATAAAAGAATACACTATTTCTTATATAAAATATTTAATTTTCATTTAAATAATAATTGTCTTGTCAAAACATAGTAAATTGTAATCAGTGGGCTTCCCCTCATTTGCCCTGGCATATGTCTGGTTTTCCAAAGCCCCTCAATACATATGTATATATCTTCATTTCCATTTGCTTTCAGAAAAGATTAAAGTACAGAAGTTTACAGGTGTTTTATTGATTGTAATTTAGTTCGACTTCACCCTCAGGCTATGAAGGGAGGTATGATATGCTCACCAGTAAACTGTCTTTCAATGATTTTCAGGATGGATTGTTAGGATTGTTTATTATAGACAATTAAATCCACTTCAGGCTTGAAAGTAGTTGTTAAAGTGTATCTCAGAGAGTCAATTTTCTAAGCTTCCTTCCCAAACTAGATGTTTTAAATTCCTTCTTGCTTTAAATCTTAGGCTTTGTTTTACTTTCGTACTTGTAACCTAGGTTTCTCTCAATTGACCGAAATTATTATTTAATAATTTAGTTTAATTAAAAAACAACCGTACAAAGATAAATGATCTGTAAATAAATGAAGCTTATTTGTTGTATATTATTTTAAAAATAAATGAAATACGCTTTGTTCCTCATGCCTTACATCAAACTTATTTTTTAATGGACCAAAATCTTTAGTTCTTCTGTTAAATGGAAAAACTTTTAAAAGGGAAGAAATTATATGAAGCAGTATTTCATAGATAAGTCAACAGAAATGATCCAGACACATACTAAACATACTAAATTTCATTAGGAATCATGTTTTAACATTGCAACATTATTTAGCACAGACGAGTTGGGCAAAACTTAAGAAGTATGGTAATTTCCAATATAGGATCAATAGAGACTCTTATGCAATTCTAATGGGAATTTAATTTGGTATATAAATTGATAGCATCTTGAAAACATGGATATTTTTAGTTGATTATTGTTAGTGTAAAGAAAAAATGTCTTACTTTTTAAATAAATGTTGATTGTATCTTGTTAACTTAGCCAAATATGTTATTTATTTCAAAGTTTGTTCATTTTTCTGAGTTTTCAATTTAAATGACCATATCATCTTCAAAAAATAAACTTTATAAATGACATATACAATAGATATAAATAAGACAATTAGTTGTTTAGAAAATTTATGACAGTGGGTAGCCAATGGTCAGTGTTCAGGAAGAATATCGAGAAAAATCATGACTTAAGTAAAAGTAACAGAATAAATATTAAGGTTTAATTGGAGTTTGGGATTTCAAAATGCCAAGATTATTACAGTACCCTGCATTATTCTTTTTATGTACTTTCTTATTCACATCATGACAAAATAGATGTCATCATACCACCAGTTAAATTCTATACTGGTTGTTTATGGTTCTAGTCTAAAGGGTCTTGATAATTTATGCATTAGTTCCTTGGGGAAGATGAAAAAATGTCCATTGCATTCTTGTTCATAATAGCAAAATTTGAAAATAAATCAAAGTTTCCTCAATTTTAGATGGATAAATAAAATTGTACCTTTTTAAAGAATAAAATATTATAGAACAGTAAAAGTAGATATATGCACCCATATTAAAACACTTAAAGAAAAGGAAGGAGAAAAAATGGTAAGGGTCAGGAGAAAAGAAAGGGAATGAAAAGACAAGTTCAATTAGTAGTTACCTCTTCAGAGGAAGCAGAGGGAATGGAATTGGGAATGAACCTGTAGATTTTTATAATTTTGATGGTATTCTGGTTCTTGGGTTGGATGCTAGGTTCAGAGGATTTCCTTTGTTGTGAACGTTATAGTTCAGACATGTATACTGCACACACTTTCCTTTGTATAAATTGAGCATTATTATGCAATGTTAACAATCTAAAAATAGTGCCAAATGCAATTCACCTTCATATTTCCAACTCATAAACAGTACCAGCACATAATAGATCCTTCATGCATATTTGATAAACCAAAGCATGAACCATTAAAAACACATTTTAAATATTTACAGTGGAAGGAGAAAGACTTCAAAATACGTATGAAAAGAAGGAGGGCAACAGAGTGTAGAACAATGAACCATTTTGATAGAGAACAAAGCCCAAGTTAGGACATAAAAGAAAGTCTATGACTGAGAGGCATTTCTTAAAACATTGAATCCACTTAACCAGATGTCATTTCACTTACAGTAAAAAGAGCTGTGGAGCTCTTTGTATTTATAATCTTAAAATCTTCTTCTTAGGGCAAGAAGACTAAGGCCAAACAGAAGTAAGCATCATCAAAATCTAAGACCCAGAATTTATTTGTAAAACACGTTACAGGAAATTCAATTCATAAAACCTTTTCAGGCACAGGTCATCAGAATTTTGAGATTCTTGACTATTATCAAATACCCTTTCAAGGAAAGTGCTGAACTTGCTTTTAGGTAGAATGAAATTCTCAGTACCAAGATATCAATTACTCCACTTTTATTTTAGGTGGACAAAGGGAAATTAAAACTAATTACTGTGTTTGTGTAAGTGGTATGATTTGTTGAAGGTCTGTAAACGAATAATGTTCAACTGATAATTCAGGGAAAAAGTCTTTATCGAATGGATATATTTCTTTGGAGTGGGTTAGCAAATATGTGATTGTTTTACATAAAACTGTTGGCTGAGCCACAGAAAGAGCTATATTGCAGTCTTAAAATATACTTCTAACACATATCACATAATATTGCAAGGCTTTCCTTTCTCATCATACCAGCAAGCCTTTGCTGCATAATTTAGTGGTTAAGAGCCCTTCTTCAGAGCCAGGCTACCGTGGTCCAAATCTTGGCTGTAGAAGAACTATCTGTATTAGTTTCTTAACTCCTCTGTGCATTAGTATCCTCATCTGAAAATGGGAAATTACAATAACAATTCATAGTTATTGTGAGAATTGACGTCTGACATATGGTAGAAAAATAAATAATTGTTTCTTAAATAACTTCATGGTGTTAATAATAAACAAGAGCTAATTTGTCAAATAGCATCAAATATTATCTTTGAGTCTTTATTCATATTGCCAGTTGGTAATATTGTTGGTATGTAGTGGGCACTTAGTAAAGAATTACAGAATAAATATGTTTGGGGGATGCCCTTTATCACTCTCTCAATGAAAGTCTTTCTCAACAAGCTACAAGGATTGACTGTAAAGAAAAAACAGCACTGAGAAATGGCCTGTGCTGGGAGTAGGGCAAATGTCTGAGTTGAGATATACAGCAAAAATGTTGCAAATATTTCCTCCCTCTATCGTATTGTGATCTCTACATTTCACACTGATAAAAACTATAATAGGCTATTCTGAAATCCACTAAAGTCTTGATTCGTTCAAATAACATTTATCAAGAAGGTTCTAGACAGCAGTCTTTCTACCATGGTCAGTAAACATACTGTTCCAGTTTGACTGTTGTAGACACAGTTAGGAAAATATGCAATCACAAGATATTATTTATTAATGATTTTTCTGGAAAGTCAAAAAAATTTAATCCACTGAAAGTAGGAAAGGAGCTGTTTATTTTTTCTTCTATTACTTGATATCTGGGCAGAGAAGCAAATTACCTTATCTCAAAATTTATGTGTGATATAATGGTGCGTGGTGGTGAGTCAAAGGGAAAATCCTTGCCTGTAAGAGCTCCTACTGCAAACATTTAGAGTTTTCCTGGTAAAACATGTAATTCCTTTTTGCCTTTTTTCTTTTCTCTACTTAGAAGTTATTCTGGGGATGTCTGGGTGACTCAGTTGGTTGAGCATCCAACTTCGGCTCAGGTCATGGTCTTGAGGTTGATGAGTTCGAGCCCTGCATTGGGCTCTGCGCTGACAGCCCAGAGCCTGCGACCTGCTTCAGATTCTGTGTCTCCCTTCCTCTACCCCTCCCCTGCTCATGCTCTCTCTCTGTTTCTCTCTCTCAAAAATAAACATGATTTTTTTATAAAAGAAGTTATTCTCAATTATTAGGACCAAGGACACTAGTTTATAGATCCTTAGAGTGTTTCTAGAAAAATGGCATCTTTTATGCCATCATAAAGATTAATTTATTCAAGGAATCTTGGTGAGAATTGGAAGTCACATAAACTTAACTTCTCTTCCACTTAGCATTGCACTATATAGAATGTGTATAAAATTAAGCCTATGTGGTATTAAAATTAGTATGTGTATACATGTCTACACTGTATGGCTGGCTATTCATGGTCTTGACTTTAATGGTGCACTTGGCTGGATTAAATTTTAGTACAAAGTGAATTTAATAGCTATGATCACTTATACTATTTCCTGAGGTTAAGCTAGTTTCTTTTGAAAGGATCTGGCTATTGCAGATATTGAATTCAATGTTTGTTCACTTAATCAAGGTTTTATTACTCAGTCTTTAAAAAGTTATTCCACATGAAAATATCATTCCCTTCTCCCTTCCTTCTCAGCAGCCACCAACCCAGGAAAAGGGGGATTTAAAGCTGTTTCCAGAAAACACACAAAATATTATGATACAGCGTGGTCTAGCTTTCACATCTTAAAGCTGAAACGTGTCATTGCTAACTTGCAGTAGGCCATGAAATAATTATGTTGTGTGCTAAATGGCACTTTTCACTTTTCATTTGTGCTTCAACACTCAGTTTTCAGTAGATCATTTAGAGAGGATCAGCATTCTTTGGAAACTAAAAACACGCCACAGGTCAGTGCTGCACGGCCTGATGGGAAAAGAATGCGGTCCACAAAGGTGGTCTTTGTGAGACGTGACGACACGCCGGTATCTGTTACAAAATTGGCAGGTTCACCGCTTCCCCTAGTGTCTGCTTCTGAAATACTAAACTCATCTGGGTTGCAAGGCACGACTCAAGGAAACAAGTAGGCTTTTAAGGCACCCAACCCGTTGCACCAGAACAAGGATTAATTTCACACATTAAGGTGAAATCCTTCAGCAGAGGAGCTTGATGTTGTGCAGTGGGTTTTGGTAAAGGACCATTCAGTTTATTGATATTTTTGTTTGTTTGTTTATGAGACTCAGCTCATAAGGTTCAAAGTGATCATTGGAATAGTGGGGACATTGACAATTTCCAGAAATGCATTTAGTGCTCTTACTGCCTTGTTCTTTTCAATGAGTCTTGAGCTGTTTTATCGACAAGAGATGACGACAATTACTAACATTTTATGCTTGGTGTTTGTTTCTTCAAGACATTTTCAAAAATGAGGCACTTGGATGTTCTGTAAGTTTCATACATTAAAAGTGACTTTATTAGTATATAAAATTTTTTTCTATTTGAAATAAATCTTTGGTATTTATACTATATATATCAAATTGAATTCTTTTCCACTTCTACTTCACAGAATAATTATTCTGCCAACTTTAGCACTGAAGTTGAGTGATCACATTTGATTTTAAATAAGTCCAATTCCAATGGCTAGATAACCTGGCTTTCTAGTTCATTCTTTCCTTTTTTTAGTTCTTTTTTTAAATGTTTATTTATTTATTTATTTATTTATTTATTTATTTATTTAATTAGAGAGACAGAAATAGAGAGTGGGGGAGGGGCAGAGAGCGAGAGGGAGAGAATCACAAGCAGGCTTCACACTGTCAGTACTAAACCCCATGCAGGGTTCAAACTCACCAACCATGAGATCATGACCAGAGCCAAAATCAAGAGTAGGACACTAAACCGACTGAGCCACCCAGGCGCCCCTGGTTCTTCCTTTTTTAATTCAGTGCTTATTGTGCCATTTTAAAATATTTTTTCTCTCAATTTATATTTACCACAATTTCGACCATGGTGGAATCTCAGGAATTTTCTGTGTTAGATTTATGCGGTAGCAAGTATCTTCAGCACCTTATTTTTGAGGCAATTCAAAATAGTTTAAAAATACTGACTTATGCATTACTGTGAAAAACGATATCATTTTTTTAAATTTTTTTTCTTTAATGTTTTTATTTTATTTTTGAGAGACACAGAGACAGCGTGAGCAAGGGAAGGGCAGAGAGAGAGGGAGATACATAATCTGAAGCAGGCTCCAGGCTCTGAGCCACCAGCACAGAGCCCGACGTGGGGCTGGAACTCACAAACCACAAGATCATGACTTGAGCTGAAGTCGACCGCTTAACCGACTGAGCCACCCAGGCACTCCATCATTTTTATTTACAGAGAAAAAATGACTTAAAGTTTTCTATAATTGCATTATTATTTTGAGCCTATGTACACCACTTTGCTCTATAATTCCAAAGAAAATTTTGGCATGTTCTGAAATAATCCCAACTATTTTCCTTTTTCCTCTTTCTTTTATCATTACATGTAATTCTTGTTTTGCTTTGTTTTAGTTTGTATTTAAATGTCTGCTAATACTATTACATCTATCTTACTCTAGCCTAAATTTTTTTAATGTTTCTGTAATAATGATGTCCACTACAGTCAACATGTGTATAGGACTTCACAGTTTACAAATGTTTTCTGATGTATTATCACATTTGTTCCTCATTATCCCTCTAAGTAGTGAAGGACTTATCCAAGGTCACACCACTCATGACAGAATGGAGACCCAGTGTCACGACTGCTGATTTTACAGTCTCTCTTTCCTTTCCGCAACTTCTTTTTGTATATAAAAAACAAAGTATTACTTTACATGTATATATTTTCCCATCTTTAAAAAGGTAGTGCATATTACTATTATATGTCAGCTGGAAGGATATCCAAAATGTCCTCCCCAGAGGGATGTTTCTCCACAAAGAACAAAATTTTGTGTTCTTCTTAGTCATGAATCCATTGATTACAAAATTAATTGTAAATAGATATATACCAACCCATGTAAAAGGGATATATTTTCAGGTAGGATGAGGTAAATGGAAATCCCAAAAGTGAGAAAAAACAATGTGAATCTCAGCCAATAACTGATAGTATAAAAAATTTAGTGGTGGTTAAAGTAAAAGAGATTATCATAACTGACTGGAAGTTGTTCTTCAATACTATCATATAACTTTATATAGATAGATTATATTGTATTTTTTCTGTAGTTTTCTTCTCTTGTTTTCCCAATGACTAATGTAATAGAATTATAGAAAATTATAAAGGAATATTATGTCAACCTCTAATTATACTGTGTTAATACCATTTCTCTTCTTCTGAACTATATTCTACAGTTTTATTTGTGTTTAAATTTTTAAAAATATTATGTATATTCTATTTGCCATCCTTCCTTATCACTTGCTATGTAGGAAAGATTATTCTGGTTAATAGCAACTGGTTACATTTAATTTAATTTAATTTCTTGATATAATGTCCTGCTTTGTTTTCACACATTTTTTAAATTTGTTGTTACTATATAAGTAGATCAAGAGCGAAAACCCTCTTGTTTTCTGTAGCAGGCAACCCTACAGTTTCTTTTGCAAAGAGCTGCAGTCTAAGGTTACATTCTTCTTTTATTCGGTTTGAGGATGAAATGGATGCTACTCATCTCTGTGAGGCCATGAGTTTCAGATGGTGGGACCATATAATTTATCTCCCACATAGGAATATTTTTGACACTGAAAGAAGACACTAGAAGTAAATCATTCTGGACAATAAATCAAAACTGTTATTTCCTTGGGAGAACTGAGATATATGGTCCTTCTAGTTTTGAGTAAGTTCATAATACTCTTATTTTATAAAACATTTTCTTAGTCAAGTAAAAGCACGAGAAATCCCTTTGCTGATAATTTGATGCTGCAGAGTGCCACACTGTCAAGACCATTAGGGAGGAGACACTGACCACTTGGCAAGAAGTGTGCCAGGCTTGGCCTTACTAAGCAGACATCAGTTTAGAGAAATGCAAACTACAAACGTCTGTGTAAGATTTTTAATTCTCTTTTTAAGGTAAAAAGCAATGACATAAGAGGTGTAGATTTTTGTCCATTCTTTGGTCTTTATAACAGAGATCTTAAGCTCTGTCAGTACTTTTCACCAGGTGTTGAGATCAAAGAGAATCTCATAGGATTCGTTCACTTCTTCGAATGCGGTTAAAAGGACAAGTGAATTCTGCAACAGCAGGTAAGATACATTCATAAGATGTAACACATGCACCTACATATTCTAGGGGTGCCTGGAATGCTCAGTCGGTTGAGCGACCAATTCGGCTCAGGTCATGATCTCATGTTGAGTACAAGCCCGGCGTTGGGTTCTCAGTTGTCAGCGTGGAACCTGCTTCAGATCCTCTGTCCCCCTCCTCTTTCTGCCCCTTTCCCACTCACGCTCTTTCTTTCTCAAAAATAAATAAACATTTAAATAAATAAATAAATAAATAAATAAATAAATAAATATTCTAGAAATGATAGTGCAGGGTTTTTTCCCATTACATTCCGCCATCACAACTGTGCAGTATTTATCACATTTCCTCCACAACCCCCTATGCTGTGGTGATTTTGCAAGGAACAGATCTCATAGGACAGAGGTCAGGGACTAGAGATATCTTTACTTACAACCATGGTGCATATACTGGAGAGAAAAGTTAAAGTACGGTTCCTGGAAGTGAGTTCTGCACTTAGGTTAGAAAAATAAGTGCAACTGTGACACAAATTCAGATGGGCACTGTCATCTTGTCTGTATCACAAGAAAGTTCTCAAAAATTCAAACTGTTGATAGCACCACTACTTTCTTTCTTAATGCTATTATTGATTTTGTTTTTTAATGTTCAAATATGGTCTGTCCTTTCAAATATCTTTCAGTGCAAGGTGATACCAAGTTGTAGACTTTATTGGCCAGCATGATATAAAATTTATACACTCTGAAACATTCTGGCCTTTGGTAGCTTGGAAGAAATTTCCTCCAAAGTCATGTAGTTGTGGCATATTTTGGAAGGGAGTTTAGTAATTTGTTTTAATAATTAATATTCCAGTTGGTTTATTTCAATTTTCTAATTCTGAGGACAATCAATAATTTATATTCTTAATTTATATTCTTCTAAAATAGAGACACATTTATGAAGAAATTGACAGAGTTGAATATAGTATTCTCTCACAATTTTTAGTCTTTCTATTTTTTAGTCAGGCTTCTTGCTATTATTTTCACTTTTTATTTTGGAAAATGTTACACTTACACAAAAGTAGAGATAGAGGCCAATGAGCTCTCCTGTTACTCAACATCAGCAATTATTAACGTATGGCAATCTTAATTAATCTCTACCCTTATCCATTCTTTCCCCATTGATTTATGCTGAAGAAAATCCAAGACATTATATCAGTTTATATGTAAATATTTCAGCATGTAACCTCAAAACAGGAGAACTGTAAAAAACCACTACCCATTAGCGTTATCACTTCTGAAAACTTTAACTATTATCATCAAATAAGTGTTCACATTTGCCAAAATACCTTTTTAAGTTCCATATATTGATTTATTTTTAATCAATAGACTTGCCCTTCACTCTTTGTTTAAAATTTTCTGATTGTATCCCCATGAGGTAAATACATTGTTTTGCATTTTGTTGAGGACTGTACTGTGCACTCCCCAAATTCATATGTTGAAACTCTAACTCCCAATATAACTGTATTTGGGATAGGGTCTATGAAGAAATAGTAAAGATTAAATAAGGCCATGAGACTGGGGCCTTAATCTGATACAATTGCTGTCCATATAAGAAGAGGAAGAGACCCCATAGATACTGCTCTCTTTCCCTCTCTCTCTCTCCTCTCCATCTGCACACAGAAGAAAAGTCACATAAGGACACAGGGAGAAGTCAGCTGTCTGCAACCCACGAAGAGCTTCACTAGACACTAACCCTGATGGCACCTTGATCTTGAACTTCCAGCCTCCAGAACTGTGAGAAAATAGTTATCTGTTGTTACCTTGTCTGCAGTATTTTGTTACAGCTAAATTAACTAAAACACCCCTTTGGAGGAATCTAGTGGCTCCGTTGGTTAAGTGTCCAATTCTTGGTTTCAGCTCAGGTCATCATCTTAGGGTCATGAGATTGAGCCCTGTGTCAGGCTCCACACTGGGCACGGAGCCTGCTTGGGATTCTTTCTCTCTTCCTCTCTGTCTGCCCCTCCCCCTCTTGCTTTCTCTCTCTCTCTCTCTCTCTCTCTCTCTCTCTCTCTCTCCCTCCCTCTTTCGCTCTCTGTCTCTCTTTTAATAAAAACCTAATAAAAGTTTTCCAGTTATCCCTCTATATTGCTCCTAAGTTCCAAATCCACCTGTCATTACCTTGCTTATGACACTGAAAAATGCCTTCTGTTACAAGTGGGAATAATGATCAGCTCTATCAGTAGGAATTCTAGAGAGGAAAGGAATTCTGACTCCGGGCTCTGGTGTGCTCTTTCGGTTCTTGTGTAGTGCAAGATGGCCAGCGTCATGAGGCACCTCCTGTGGATGACTTCCCTGGCACCCCTTTGGCTATTTTTGCAGGAAGTTCCACTATAAGCACCTTCTTATGGGAGGAATTTCTCAAATACCTCACAGAATGGTTTTGCAGTGAGTTCTTCCAGTATGAGTCTCCTCTTGGGCAACTTCTTCTGGGATTCTAGCAAATCCCTCCATGCGGCATGTCACTGAATCTGCTATTCAGTGTTTCTCGACCACACCCTCATGAAATTTACATCTCATTCCTGGTTGGTAGTCTTTCCCTGATTTCAAGATTCTTCTCTTGAGTGTTCTGTTTCAGCCCTTAGGCCAGTCACTACTCCCTGCTGCCACTCCTGTATTATTTAGGATTATCTTTACTCCATAGTATGCAATCTCTTATTGTACCAATCCTGAAGTATAGTTAATATTTCTTTATATTAAACTTTTCCTGGGGCACCCGAATGGCTCAGTCAGTTAGGTATCCAACTCTATTTTGATTCAGGTCATGATCTCTCTGTTTGTGAGATTAAGCCCCCATCTGACTCTGCGCCGACACCATGGAGTGTGCTTAGGATTCTGTCTCCCTCTCTCTCTGCCCCTCTCCCACTCGTTTGCACGTTCTCTCTCTTCCTCTCAAAAGAAACATAAAAAGAAAAAAACTTTTCCTGTCCAAATTACTATATGGTTTCTGTATCTTGTTTAGACCCAGATTGATATAAAAGGCTTCATCAGACCCAAATCCAGTTTTGTTTCTGTTAAACTTTTGCAACGCTACTTTATAGGTATTCATGTATTCATCGGTAGGTGTGTGATGTCTGGATTTCTTTGATATTAGCGCTCACTGATGATTATCCATTTCATTACTTCATTAGGGTTTGTAAAAGGTTTGAAAATTGATATTTTTTCTATCTTTATTGAGGTATAATTGAGAAATAAAATTGTAAAATGTTCAACGTGTACCACATAATGATTTAATAAATGTATACATTCTGAAAAGATTCCCATTATTGAATTAATTAACCATCCATCACTTCACATGTTTGCCTTTTTTATGTTGTATGTGAGACCATTTAAGTTCTTACTCTTTACTGTCAGCAAATTTTAATTCTACAATACGGTACCATCAACATATTCTGATTTTATCATTCCTTTTTCTAATGAGTAACTGGAAAACTTCTATAAAATAGAAGCATCCCTTCATCAATTATTTCGTTGCTCCAAAATATAGATGATAAATGAAAGATGCCAAATATGCATAATAATGTCTGATTTTTTCTTGATTAACTTTTCAAATCATGCTTTATTTCATTTTCAAAATATAATTGTCACTTGCTACTATCCATCAAAATGTCTTTTGGGGGACATCCCTGTGAACTCGTGGAAATAAATACATTTGATATATTCATTATGTTTCATTTATCCTTATTAGTATTCTAATTGTCCCAACTTCAGTTACTTGGGTCTTATCATGGTTGTTTTTGAGTCCTTATTTTCTACTCTGCTGAGATATTCCATGTTTAATCCTCTAGTTAAGTCTAGAACCCACCATTTCTGTAAAGAATATTTTATCTTTATTAGAGGATGATTTTGAGATCTCCAAATATAGGTTCTTGGGATGCTTATTGCTTTAATATTAGTCTAAATATGTTCAGTGTTCAGAAATAAGAAGTAGATATTTTTAAGAGAAAACATATCAAATTTATACTGATATTCCCAATTCAAATGGGGATTATAATTTTTATGTTTTTGATATTATATGTATATCTCTCTTCTTTTACACTAAAGTCTTAGATCCTAAAGGCATGCAAACTTATTCTGCTTTTTATACACTCTCCCCACTCTTCTCTCATTTTTTGATTGTTGTGCTTTATCTACCTTTTCAGGACATTTAACGATTTTTATTTACTAGAGTGTTTTTATTAGGAATGGGTGTTGAATTTGGGCGAAGTTTTTTTCTGCATCCATGGGGATATATATAATTTGTCTTTGTAAATTTATTATTATTATGTATTATGTTAATGGATTTCCTAATATTGAACCAGTTGTGCATCCTTGAAATGTCTGATTTATTATTTTGTTACTGTGCTATTGGATCTGTTCATTATTATTTCATTTAGTACTTTTTCATTGATATTCATAAATGGCATTAGTTTTTATTTTAATTTTATATTATCTCTATCAGAATTATATGTCAATGTTTCACTTGCTCGAAACAGAATTTGAAAGTCTTCCTTCGTTTTTATACTTTGGAAAATTTTATGTAACATTGGACCTTTGATGTTTTGTTAGAATTCTACTGTGAAACCATCTGGACCTAGCTCTTTTTGGAGGGTCAGTTACAGCAGTGTGCTAGCGCTTGCTGAAACCAGTTTTGAGAGCAGATTGTTAAACTTTCAGGAATTATATAACCTCATTGTTGAATACAGCCACTATTAAAAATATAGAATCAAACAACATTTCAATCTCTGTAACTATACAAAAAGGTAAAAGAAGAGCTAGCAAGAGTGTAGCGAATAGTGAATACATCCATCAATCCGAAAAGTTTATTTCTTCGTTATCCCTCTCTCCATCCCTCCCTATTCCCATATCTAGAAAACCATGGCAGCATTTTTTTTCAGCATAATTATTTTGAGATTCATCTGTGTTGCATGAACCAATAGTTTATTGTTATTTATTGTTATATATTATCCATTCTATGGATATGCTCTGGTATGTTTATCCATTTATCTCTCAATAGTTTTTGGCTGTTGCTGAATATCTTTCCATGAGCTTATTTGCCATCTGTATATATTATTTATCAAAGTGTCTATGCAAATCTTTAGCCATTTTTGATTGTTCTTTTTTTCCCATTACAGAGTTTGAGAGATCTCTATATGTTCTGGATGCCTGTCTACTAGATACATGCTTCAGAAAATTGTTCTTGTATTCTATGGTTCATATTTTCATTTTTGTGACAGTGTAATTTAAATAGGAACATTTTTTAATATGTTGATGAAGTTAACTGAACAAATTGTTTTATGGATTGTATTTTTGCTATAATATTTAAGACATTTTGCCTAATCCAGGATCATAAAGATTTTATCTTCTGTTTTTTTCTAGAACTTTATATTTTTAGTTAAAAAAAATTTTTTTAATGTTTATTTATTGTTGAGAGAGAGACAGAGACAGAGAGTGAGCATGAGCAGGGAAGGGGCAGAAAGTGAGGGAGAGAGAGTCTTAAGCAGGCTCCACACTGTCACTACCAAGCCCCATGTGGGGCTCGAACCCACGAATCATGACATCCTGACCTGAGCCAAAGTCAGACACTCAAATGACTGCCAGGCACCTCAGCGTTTTTAGTTTTATTTTAGATCCATGATTATTTTGATTAAGTTTCTGTATAGGTGAAAAGTATGTGTCAAAGTTCATTTTTCTGCATGTGGATTTCCACTTTTTCAAGCATCATTTGTTGAAAATGCTATCCTTTCTCCAATGAATTGCCTTTGCACCATTTCAAAATCAGTTCTCCATTATCTCATGGTATATTTCTATGTCCTTTGTTCTGTTCTTCTATTTATGCCAATACATTAGCCTTACAGTTTTGTTCTTTTTCAAAGTTATTTTATCTATTCTAGGCCCTTTTCATTTCCAAATGAATTTTAGACACAGTGTTCAGTTTCTGTAAGAAAATCTATTTCAATTTTATAACAATTGTGTTGAATCTATAGATTTAGGAAAAATTGACATTTTAACAATACCGAGCTTTCCAACTCATAAATATGAGTATCTATCTCCATTTATTTAGCTCTTTATTTTTTTCTCAGTGTTTTATAGTTTTCAATGCAAATATCCTGTACTTTTGCCAGATATATCCCTAAGTACTTCATATTTTGAGGTAATTGAAAATGACACTGTTTTATTTATTTCAATTCCCGGTTGTTAGTTTTATAAGAAATACACTTGATATTTGTGTGTGTGTGTGTGTGTGTGTGTGTGTGTGTGTGTGTGTATGTGTGCATGTATGTCTGTACATACACACACACATACACATATCCTTGGCTTTACAATCTGGATAAACTTTCTCTGTAGTTCTAGTGGCTTTTTTAGTAGATTGCATCAGATGTCCTACATAGATGACCATGTTCGCTGTGAATATAAGCAATTTACCTCTTTTCTAATAGAGACACCTCTTACTTCTCTCTCTCTCTCTTTTTTTTTTTAAACTCCTTGAACCATATTATCTATAAATGGTCACAACAGATACCGTTGCCCTTCCTGATCTTAGGAGGAAACAGTGTTAATTTTCTCATCATTAAGTACCACTAGGTTTTTTTATATACCCTTTATCAGGTTTATGAGGTTGAGGACTTTCTCTTTTATCCATAGTTTGCTGAGACTTATCAAAAATGTATGTTAGGTTTGTCAAATGCTTCTTCTGCAAATACTGAAATCGTTACATGGTTTTCTTAATTTGTTAATATGGTGAGTTACACTGATTGATTTTCAAGTGTTAAAACACTTTGCATGACTGAAGTAAACCCCTCTCCTTTTCATGTACTGTTGGATTTAGTTTGTTTGGCTAACATTTTGTTTAGAATTTTTGTGTCTTTGTTCATGAGGAATGTTGAGCTGCAGTTTTTTTTTCTTGTAATGTCTTTGTATGATTTTAGCTTCAGAGTAATCCTGACCTCAGTGAAAAGCTGAGAAGTCTTCTCTCCTCTTGAAATTTTTGCAAGTTTTCCTATGGAATTGGTAATATTTATTCCTTAAATATTTGCTACAACTCAATAAATTTGCTTTGTGAGAAGGTTTTTTAACCACAAGTTCAATGTCTTTAATAAGTAGGGAGCCATCGACATCTATTTCTCCTTGAGTTTGCTTTTTATTTGGCTTATCAAAGAATTTTTCCATTTCAGGTTATTCATTTTTTTTTAATATAAATTTTTGTATTTGTTCTTAACGTTACATTTTCTCTTTGGGAATTGCTATTTTATGAGAATATTTGTTTTTTCAAAAAAATTCTTTAACGTTTATCTTTGAGAGAGAGAGAGCACAAAGCAGAGGGGGGAGGGCAGAGAGAGAGGGAGACACAGAATCTGAAGCGAGTTCCAGCTTTGAGCTGTCAGCACAGAGCCCGATGTGGGACTCGAACCCATGAGCTGTGAGTTCTTATCTGAAGTCAAATGCTTTACCAACTGAGCCACCCAGGCACCCCCGTGAGAATAGCTTTTAATTGAACTCCTCCTCATCCCCTTTTTCCTCCTTTTCTTCCTTCTTTTGTTTTTGGTTCTTGAAGTTTTTTTGTTTGTTTGTTTTAAAGGATCTTCATCCTTCTCCTATGATATTATTTAGGGTTTCCTCTAATTTGGTTTTCATTTCTGACAGAGTATTTTTATTTAAAAAAAATTTGTCTTGAGATCTGTGAGCTCCTTTCTCAGATATACTTTTAGTATAATTGTCTCATTCCTAAAATTTTCTGCTTCAAATTTCTTTTATTTTATCTTTTATATAACTGTCTTATTTTATTTTAGCCTCTCTTAATTATCTTTTAGTTCTTCTTAAAAATAAGATTATAAGCTTTTTTTTTCTCTCTCATTGGCATATCTTTCTATCTTGTTTTTCTGTAGAGACAGTTTTTTTTAATTATAATAGCACTTTTTATTATAATAGCTTCATATATGATAAATTATAATCTTGTGTTGCTTATATTTAAAATATGTTTTCCTGTGATCTTAAAAAAAGACAATAGGGGCGCCTGGGTGACTCAGTCTTTTAAGTGTCCGACATTGGCTCAGGTCATGATCTCATGGTTTGCGTGTTTGAGCCCCGCATTGGGCTCTGTTCTGAGAACTCAGAGCCAGGAACCTGCCGCAGATTCTGTGTCTCAGTCTCTCTGCCCCTTCCCTGCCTGCACTCTGTTTCTCTCTCTGTCTTTCTCTCTCTCTCTCTCAAAAATAAATAAACATTATAAACATTGGGGGTTCATAGGCTCCTATGAATCAACATTCCTGTATCTTTTAGATAAATTCTCAGTAGTGCAATTGCTGGGTCGTAGGGTAGTTCTATTTTTTATTTTTTGAGGAACCTCCACACTGTTTTCCAGAGTGGCTGCACCAGTTTGCATTCCCACCAACACTGCAAGAGGGTTCCTGTTTCTCCACATCCTTGCCAGCATCTGTTGTTTCCTGAGTTGTTTATTTTAGCCACTCTGATGTGAGGTGGTATCTCAGTGTGGTTTTGATTTGTATTTCCCTGATGATGAGTGATGTTGAGCATCTTTTCATGAGTCTTTTGGCCATCTGGATGTCTTCTTTGGAGAAGTGTCTATTCATGTCTTCTGACCATTTCTTCATTGGATTATTTGTTTTTCGGGCGTCGAGTTTGGTAACCAACCAGTAGATTTTGGATACTAACCCTTTATCCAATATGTCATTTGCAAATATCTTTTCCCATTCTGTCAGTTGCCATTTAGTTTTGTTGATTGTTTCCTTTGCAGTGCAGAAACTTTTTATCTTGATGAGGGAGGTCCCAATAGTTCATTTTTGCTTTTAATTCCCTTGCCTTTGGAGATGCGTCTAGCAAAAAATTGCTGTGGCTGAGGTCAAAGAGGTTGTTGCCAGTTTTCTCCTCTAGGGTTTTGATAGTTTCCTGTATCATATTTAGGTCTTTCATCATTTTGAGTTTATTTCTGTGTATTCTGTAAGAAAGTGGTCTAGTTTCATTCTTCTACGTGTTACTGTCCAGTTCTCCCAGCACCATTTGCTAAAGAGACTGTCTTTTTTCCATTGGGTACTCTTTCCTGCTTTGTCAAAGATTAGTTGACCATACATTTGCAGGTCTAATTCTGGGTTCTCTTTTCTATTCCATTGGTCTATGTGTCTGTTTTTGTGCCAATACCATACTGTCTTGATGATTACAGCTTTTTAGTAGAGACTAAAGTCTAGGATTATGATGCCTCCCGCTTTGGTTTTCTTTTTCAACATTACTTTGGCTATCTGGTATCTTTTGTGGTTCTGTATAAATTTTACGATTGTTCTAGCTTTGAGAAGAATGCCGGTGCAATTTTGATTGGGATTGCATTGAATGTGTAGATTGCTTTGGGTAGTATTGACATTTTAACAATGTTTATTCTTCCAATCCATGAGCACGAAATGTTTTTCCATTTCTTTGTGCCTTCTTCAATTTCCTTCATGAGTTTTCTGTAGTTTTCAGCATACATATCTTTAACATCTTTGGTTAGGTTTACTCCTAGGTATTTTATGGTTCTTGGTGCAATTGTGAATGGGATTGATTTCTTGATTCCTCATTCTGTTGCTTCATTATTGGTGTATAGAAATGCAACCAATTTCTGTACATTGATTTTGTACAGACTTTGATGAACTCATGTGTCAGTTCTAGCAGCTTTTTGGTGGAGTCTTTTGGGTTTTCCACTTTCATAGCAGCACTTTCAACAAGAGCCAAATTATGGAAGAGCCTAAATGTCCTTCAACTAGTGAATGGCTTAACATAAAATGGAAGCCTATAAGATGTGGCTTATACATACAATGCAATACTACTTGGCAATGAGAAAGAATGAAATCCTGTCATTTGCAATAAGGTTGATGGAACTGAAGGTATTATGCTAAGTTAAATAAGTCAGTCAGAGAAAGACAGATATCCTATGTTTTCATTCATATGTGGAACTTGAGAAACTTAACAGAAGACCACGGGGGAAGACAAAAGGAAAAAATATAGTTATAGAGAGGGAGGGTGGCAAACCATAAGAGACTCTTAGATACAGAGAACAAACTGACAGTTAATGGGGTGAGGGGAGAGGAGAAAATGGGTGCTGGGCATTGAGGAGCGCACTTGTCGTATGTAAGTGATGTCGTATGTAAATGATGTCATATGTAAGTGATGAATCATGGGAATTTACCCCCAAAACCAAGAGCACACTGTATGCACTGTATGTTAGCCAACTTGACAATAAATTATACTTAAAAAAAAAGGATACCACTGCCTAATGCAAAAATAAATAGATAAATAAACATTAAACAAATTAAAAAAGAAAAGATAATAGACCAGAATATCTTTTGTAACTATAGGGTTCTAGAGTTAGTTTTTCAATTGTGTTACACTTGCCTCTTTGAATTTATCTTTATAATTTCCCTTCTTACAATAATTCCCTGTGGAACTTCTCTTTCTCTCTCTGGAATGTCTTCTGGCTCAATTTAAATTTTAGTCTTCAGTTAGACTCCATTCTGACAAGGATTATATTCGTCAGGATTCTCCAGAAAAACAGAACAAATAGGAGAGTTGTGTTACCTGTCATCTCTCTATCATCTAGCTAAAGAGAGATATTGTAAGGAATCAGCTTACATTATCATGGAGGCTGACAAGTCCCAAGACCTTCAGGGTGAAGTGCAAGCTGGAAACCCGGGAGAATTGATGGTGTAGTTTCCAGTCTGCAGCTGGTAAACTGGAGATCCAGAAGGGCCACTGTTTCAGTTCAAAGAAAAACTTGATGTCCCAGTCTGAAGACAGTCAGGCAGAGGAATATTCTCTTTTTCTGGCCTTCAAATATTTGGACGAGGCCCACTCACCTTTGGGAGGGCAATGTGCTTTATACAGTCTACCGTTTTAAATGTTAATCTCATCCAAAAACACCCTTACAGAAACACTAAGAACAATATCTGACCAAATATCTGGACACTTCATGGCCTAGTCAGATAAACACATAAAGTTAACCATCATAAATAAATTCTTTGGTTATTTTCTAATGTTCTTTTAGCTCAGAACAATCTAGCTTTCCAGAGGTCCCCTTGTACCCTTACATCAGAGCCTGCAGTATCTCCTACCTCCCAATTTGGGTTCTATTGGCTTATTGGACTTTGCACACAGAGTGAATAAGTAAGGAACAAGTATCTGTTGGCAGTGTCCTGGGTTCTCCGGCTTTCAGGACTGCAGAAGTCCCTTTGCCTTCCCTTGGTTTCATTCAATAACTGCTCATATCACACAGGTTTTGTGCCTGCAAATGACTACTCATATTTTGAAGTTTGCAGTGGGATCACTTTTTAACTTACATATGCTGTGTGTGAGCTTATGTTTTGCTATCTTAGTTACTGTGTTGTTTTATGGACCAAATCAGAGAAAAAGCAAAGGTTAGGCATCATTCCTCTTCCTGCTTGTAAGTTTATTGAGCACCAGCTTTCAGTTTTTCTTAGTATTGGGGCAGCAGTGAAAAAAGACAAAAGGGTCCTTATGAGGCGCATATAGTAATGGGAAGAGAGGATAATTTGGTAGTAAATTTGAATAATAAGTAATAAAGTAGTCAGATGGCACTTCTCTGGGACAGTGCTGTTTCAGCTCAGACCAAATGAAACAGAGATATGAAGATCGAGAATTTCAGACATAGGGAGGATGTAGTTTAAAAGCTGTGAGGTGGGATTATGTTTGGCAGGACAAAGTCTAACGTGCCTAGAGCACAGAGAAGGAGACTAAATATAACTCCTAAGTCTCTTATGAATTAGATTCACATGAACCAGTCCAAGAGACTGATTATATCAAAATGTACTCACCGAATTGAGTTTCTAAATATCTTAAGTGGAAGACTAGACCTTAGTTGGTGTTATCCAATTAAAGTATTACCCCTAGAAGACCCTGACTAAGCAGCCAGCCAAACATCTGTAATCACATTCTTTCCTCGAGTCCATTTCAGGGACCCTGACTTAAAAGCAACAGTCATTTTCATGGATTTTAAACTGTACATATAGACATGTAGCCACGTTATAAAACATTAGGCCTGTTGTATCCTAGAAGCCCCTTGGAAGGAAATGTTGGCTCTCTTTAGTGAGGAAAACCTGAAGCCAAAACTAAATAAGAATATTTTCTTTATAGATTATAACTTGGCTCTGATTTCTTATGATAAAATTCTTGATCCTCAGAGTGAGAGATTATTAGAAATCCTGAACTTACTATCCCACCCCCCAAGAATCAGTACTAATTCAAACCAACTTTAAATCTATTTTTCAAATTCAGAACAGGGTAAAAAATTTATTTTATGTACTTGGATAAAATTACATTTGAAAGATAATTTGTCTATATTGTCCACATTTTTTTCTTGATAACACACACTCACTTCCTTTCACACATATCTTTGTGGTTGCTCCATATGGTCTTTCTCAGAGAAAGATATTATCAGCCTTCAAAAAAATAACTCATACAAGTATACAATTCCTTTCCTAGTTCTTCTATGAAAGAAGAAAAATACATTGTCAGAATTGGCACATCTCTTTGGCTTATCATTCATGAACTTTTTCCCCTTAAAATATGCTGACAGAGAGAATTAAAAACATTGACTCAATGGAAATCTCACTTTACATGCCAATTTGAGATTGTTCTTAAGAATAATCAAGGTGGTTTTATGTGTAGGGTAGAATTTATGCATAGAGTGTCAATTTAATGCATTATAGTATATATGTTTTTGAAAATGTGATCCCTGAATTAAGCACTTTAAAAAAACAAAAAATAATTTTATATTAATTCTGCCAAGAAAACTGTATTTTATAAAGGCCAAAGAGATTAAAATGGGAATTGAAAGTAATTTAAGAACTTGAGAAGTGAAAGGGAATTTTGATTGCCTGACATAAAAATTGAGATAATCTTTTCCTTGCCAAAAAGAGAATAATAAATAAATAAACTTACAGTATTTCAAGCCTACTGTGGTTATTGAGAACTTTGGAGATACACATATCTATTTTTTTTCTTTATATTTTTCTTTCTTTCTTCATTACCTTCTCCCTTTTCTGACTATAGATTGTAACATGCAACCCACGGAGGGCTGAGAGAATGGAGAAAGTTCAGAGCTACTTGTTTCAAGAAACTTGCTGAAGGAATTTACATTTTAATTAAGTTATTTATGAATTCCACTACCACTTTTATAAAAGTGAATTAGAATGAACACAGAACACTTTTGTTTCCATCCCTTAATAATTTAACACTAGATCTTGAAATAGAAGCTAGTTTTGAAAATTGATCAAAAAAAGCTGTTAAAGACAAAAAATTCAATTGATCTTTGGGGGTAATCCAGGGCAATAAGCATCTTCACATGTAAGTGGGAGTGCTGATGTTCTGCTCAGAATATTTTAGTTATACATCAAAATTATGTCTGTGGTCTTTAGACCTAGGAAGATTGCACAAATCCAGCCCCATGCCTCTCTTTATTTTCCATCCCCCCTTCCCCTGTCTATTTGTACTTTTAGAGGAACTTCTTGTTCTCATCAAATGAGTCAGACCAGATGGGAACATTAATTTATTTTTAATGAATGTGCGTCAATCCAAAACTGAAGGGGTTCTGCCATTCTGGAGAGTATATATCCTAATAGGCTTAGCATTTTGGCAGAAAGACCTCTGTCTTCAAATATTTCTACTACCTAGTTTCTGATTTATTAAATTATTTTATTAAGGAATAATGACTTTTAATCCACCACTGGAAGTAAAATCTAAAATCCAAATCCCCCTGGAACTATCAACATGCTAAGTTTAAATAATAAACATAAGTAACCAAAATAACCAAAGTTGATGCTTTCCATCAGCTCGCATTTCAAAAGAGTAGGATAAGGACTCTCAAAATTTAATAGATATCTTCGGGATGCTAAAAAACCCACAATGCTTCCCTCATAGAGGTAATTTGAGATTTCTTCACATCTAGTTGTTTGGGCATGAAAGAAGTAAATTTTCACCTCTCATATACTCTGAATAAAGGCAGTCCAGAGGGTCCAGTCTAAGCTTCATGTTGATGAAGTTCCATGAAAAAAACATTAGACAGAGAGCCACAAATTCTGTGTTCCAGACTCGGTGTCCCCCTCTCCTTACCCTAATACCCTTAATAGTCACTTAAGATTTTAATGTTCTTCACCTATAGGATGAGTTTCAGTTCTAACTGTTAGGCATTCAAACAGTGGAACAAAACAGGGTCAACTTGTAGTTAACAGTTGAATTGTGTATAGCTTGTGGTCTGTTAAATCTGTGGGACAATCCTAGTGAACTCCTTTATAGATGTAGCATGTCACATAGATCAGTTGCCCCATCTCTAGATATGAGGCAGAGAAAGGATGAAATCTATTCACTCTTTGCTTAGAATTGAATAAAAGGGTACCAAGATTTTGTACCATAATTGAGAAAAGTAAATCATGGGAAAATAAACCTTTGTTCTGTTTTCCCCCAATTGCCTCTGGGTGTTTTTATATAAAATATATTCTTCTAATTGACTTTTCCTTTAATTTTAACTAAGCATGAGTTGAATCCATGGAGAATTCTGCCTCTGTGTGTGCTATAGTCATGTCCAGTAGATACAGATATGAAGCTAGAATGAAGCAATTATTTTTTTAAATACAATTATTTAGACATTTTAATGCACAAAAGTGGTTGGAAAAATTTTTCCTTGGAAAGATACTGTAACATTGAGAGGTTAAACTTGGATTAATCTTGAAAAACTGAATCCAAACAGTGCTGAGTACAGGATATAAAAAAGTCCATCTGGCCACATTGAGGAAGAAAACAACTAAACAGTCTGGAAGGGAGTGAAGGAGAAGCCGGACTTCAGACTCCATCATACCCTGGAAAGATGGGGCCATGACCTGACCTTGGGGCCTTCAGCCTGCCAAGCAGTAACAATGAGGGGAGAGAGCCAGACTTACTTAGACATGGTTCAGTTGGAGACAGCTTGACCTATTGTTTGTGTTAAAGCAAAGAAAGCTGAGGGACATTGTAAACTACTTCAGCCTGGATAAAGTTTTCAAAGATTATTTAAATATATATTATTGATCTTAAATATCTGAGGACTGATTGGGATAAAACTTAAATATAGGGAAATCCCATTTTAGGAGGAAGAAAATGAAAGGGAAATGTATAAGTCATCTTTAAAATATATTACGTTTGTGAAGAGATAAACCATAATTGAGTCTGTGGCCTAGCAGATTGTCAAGGGTTCCTTATTTCATGTGTTTTTAATGGGGTCATTTGAATATGTGCCCCATTGATTCATAGAGAATGGGAAAAAAAAGGAATCAAAGTAATATGACTGCCTCTGGAGAAATATGGTTTGAGTCCCTGAGAAATGAGTATATATTTTTCTCCAACTATAAAAAGAGCTTTAAAAAAAGAGTAACCATCTCTAATGCCTACTACTTTCAATGTTCCCCTTCATATCTGCTTATGCTTCATAGCTAATCAAATTTTGTACTTGTAAATAGGAATGGCACCAGCCCCAGAGGCAATTCACTTATAGGCTAGATAGGGAATATGGAATGGCTTGCTATGAGAACTCTACCCAAGGAGTGTGCTGTTTCTCAAGTAGTGATCAGTTATGCCAACCCAATCATTTATTGCAAGTTATGTCATTAAATACCAAATAGTGACAAATGGTTTACTGTCCCCTGAGCTACAAGACACAGAGAAATCAATAAACAGAAGTTATGACAAATGAGAAGTTGGAAGAGAATTGGAATAATAAGCAAGGAGAAATAATGAAGCAAAGAGGAGAAAGCAGAAAGCTGCTAGCAGTAGCAGTGGTATTCTGCCAAAATATATGAAATATCTGCTTTTATGCGTGTAATACAGTAAAATATCAACAGTTTAATATGATTTAATCATGAAAACAAGACTTTCAATCATAAAGTAGTTGGATAAATGTAATGGCTGAAAGTACTGGCAAGATTGCTTCTAGAGTTGCCAAGGTACCACCAGAATTCCCAATACTAGGTTGTATCTGGAATTTTTATCCAAGACAGTAAAAGATGGCACTCTAACTCTCCATTTGAGTGTCTTTGTTCCATGACATATAAAAGAATCTGACATAGTCATCTGATATAAATATGAAATCTGTTAATATTTTCCTGCATCCCTTCCCCTAATCAATAGGAAATAATCACCTAAAGCAAAGAACATGCCATTGTTTGAAGGTATACCATAGCCTTCTAACACCCTCAGTGTGTTATAGGTGGTATCCTAGACATAAGATTTCAAGAATCCAAGAAGAATCAGAGGAGAGTCCTGATAAATCAGTATGTATCTTCCAGCAAGAGAAGAGAAGTAAATTGTATGAGATGGTTCACAATTCTCACCGGCACAATTTATTTGCCTGGAAAAGGCCCAAATTCTGTAGCTAAGGATCTCATGAGGACAACATTCTTTAACCAAAGGAATCATCACAGTAATAACTTATAAAGCCACTGGAAGCAGTGTTCCTGAGAGAAAAACCTCTGGGAGTGGAAATGCGAGTCCAGGTGCACGGAGAATGTAAACAATGGTAATGGGATCTTGAGAAAGAAGGATGCTTGTCTGCAAGGGTCCTCTAGTTTTACGTATCAATTAGGGATAAAAGTACTTTTTGACTTGAGTTATGGATGTGTGTACCTGGGGAAGTATGTACTTACAGATGGATGTAAGAAATAGATTTCCTATTTTTTGTCACTGTTGAAATTGTAACTCAGTGACATATTCTTAGTCTTCTGAATAACACTTGACACTTGTTCAAGCATATTTGAAAGGCTCGTATCCCTTTAGTTATGTAAAATAGTGCTCTCTTGCATCTGCATCTATTGCTTTGTTTTTCCTTTTGTTTTCCGTACAAGGTGTGCACAAGTCTCTTTCCTCGAACCAAGGCATTATCAGTTAGTAGGAGGAAAATCATAAACCTGCTTCAAGTTCCAGCTCCTCCTCTTTTCACTTGCGGCACCTTGGATAATTCAGTTTTATAAGTTTTTCATGTATAATCACTGTCCCATAAGATTGCCAGTCAAGCTTTTAAAGAATATATAACTGCTTCAGTACCACCTGTTTTCAAGACCACTTTGCTTGTCAAAAGCATATGGGGCATACATAGCCTGGCTCGTAAGCTGCTCTTCTGAATTCACTGCTGTTGTTCTGGTGTCCCTGTTCTACTAGTTATGTTACATATGGAGGTGCTGCGTGGTTCATGATGGCATGTCTGTTCCTGCATGCTCTCATAGATTCTCTTGTAACCTCCTCCAGAGCTTCCCAACTGTAACTGGCCCCCGTATGGGCAGGGAGAGACCAAAGGAAGAGGCAGGCCACTCAAAATTGTTAAGTGGAAGTTTTAATAAACAAAGGGAATTTACATATGAGGGTTATCTTGGGCCACAGTAAGAGGAATGGATACCCTCACCTGCTTGCCAAATCTTAAAAATTTATAAAGAAGTCTTAACTGGATTCAGTCACATTTACTATGCATGTGTCTCAATACCACATCACTGTCTCAAGGCTATGTCTTTGAAGCAGCCTCTGAGTAAGAAAGGCAAGTGGAAGTCACATTCCAAGGACAGGAGAGGGCACAAGGACCCTCTGAGTGCCTGAGTCCAGCTCACAGGTCAGGAGACAGTCTGCCTATTTGATGACACTCCCCAGCACTCTCTTTACCACACTCTATGGCCCAGGACTAACCCATCTCATTGTATACCTAGGTCTTCTGCAATCTGGCTTGGGTTCAGGTCCCTGGATTCCCAGGTGACTGAGAAGAGCTCAAATGGTTGTGTGAGACTTAAATTAGATTATAAACATGGTTTTTTTTTTTTTTATTGTTTTGGGTTTTTTTGTGTGCGTGTGTGTGTGTAAACTTCAAATTACTAAAGCCATTAATTTCTTTTAAAAAATATATATATTAAACTCTTAAAATACACCAAGCACTGTTCAAGTTACAGGATAAGCATGAAATAATCTTCCCTGTGCTCTTATGATATATCAGGAAAAATAAAAAGAGAATAATATAATCGAATATAAATTCAATGATAGAATCTGTCTATCTTGCAATGGGATCACCTTATAGGAAGTGATTAATTCTGGCTCAGATGTTAAAAAGGCTGCGTAGAAAAACCTTGAAACGGAGTTTTGAAATACGCATGCAGTTATTCGCCAGAGATAACGAGAAGAAAGCAAGAGAAGAGGGTAACTGAAGCATGGAGACACTGTTGTAGAGAGAACAGTAATAGGAGGCTAGAGTGTGAGACTCAAAGGAAATAATGCTGGAGAGGTAAGCCATACCCGATAATGGAGACCTTTTTATTCCTTTTGAAGAATTTTAATGGTCTTAATTTTCTGAGTGAGTTAAGAAATAAACTCATTTGCTGAATAGGGAGCAAGTTCCTTGAAGAGAATGCTGAGTTCTTGGATGGCTAGTCTAGGAATGGTAGAAAGTTTCATACTGAGAAAAGGTGGAAGATGCTGGGGATTGCAGCACGCATATGCCTCAGTTTCCATCTAACTTGTTATGTGCCGCTTTCCAGGGGGATGGGCAGCCCTTCCCTGAATAAACAGTGTCCTGGGAAATGAGACCATTTCCATTGTTTCAATTAATATATTCTTACAGATTTGTCTTCAGTTTCTTGGATTCTATTTGCTTCAACTGTTAATATTTTCATTGCTTTATTCTTCTTATCAGCTTTATTGAGGACCAATAAACTGCATCTATTTAAAATCTATAATTCATAATTTTGAGTCATATACACCCATGAGACCAACACTAAAATCATAATACAGAATATTTCCATACCTCTCAACATATTCTTTTCACTCCATTTGTGATCCTTTCCTCCTTTCATCCTGACTCAATAGAGCTGATCTACCTTTTATCGATATAAAATCATTTTCATTTTTTAAAAGTGAAATCATACAGAATGTGCTCTTTTGTGTCTGGCTTCTCTTACTCAGCACATTTAAGATTTACCTATGTTATCTATGTTATTGGGTGTACTTCATCCCTTTTTATTGCTGAATAGAATTCCCTTATATGGGTATGCCAAATTGTGTTTACACATTCATCTGTTGATAGACATTTGGGTGGTTGTTTCCAAGGTTAGCCTATAGTAAATAAAGATACTGTGTATGTTTCTGCGAAACATATATAACATGTTTTCATTCTTTTTGGATGAATACCTAGAAGTGGAATGGATGGGTCATACAGTTATATGTTTAACTTTTCTAAGGAATTGATAACTTGATATCCAGCCAGTAATATAGAAGAATTCCAGTTACTCCACATCTTCACAAAAACTGTTTTGTCAGTCTTTCTAAATGTAGCCATCCTATATCATGGGAATTGTCCAATGATGTTGAACGTTTTTAAAACATCTTTACTGTCTATTCTTATACCTTCTATTTATGAGGTGTCTTTGAGATATCTTACCTATTATTTGATAAGGTGATTTTGTCTTAATATTGCATTACAAGTTTCGCTTATATGTTTTGGATACAAATCCTTTGTCAGACATAATTTACAAATATTTTCTCTCATTCTATGAAACACTTTGTTGTTTCCTTATTGGTGGCTGTAAGAAAAAAACCTTGAAATTTTGATAAGGTTCAATTTTACCCTTTCTCAGATTTTAATATTTTTTAGGGTTTACATTTAAATTTTTGACCCATTTCAAGTATTGTGTTTAGTGTGTGGTATGACTAAAATCTATGGATACCCAGGTATTCCAGAAATTTTTTGAAGGCTCCTTTTGCCATTGAAGCGCCTGGGCCTCTTTGTGAAAGATCAATTGACCATATGTGTCAGTATCTTTTTTTATATTCTATTCCATTGGTCTATATGATTCCACCTATATCACTTGTATATATTACGGAAGTTTCATAAGAGATGTCAATTTAAGTAGAGTAAGAATTCTACTGTATTTTAAAATTGCTTTGTCTATTCTAACCCATTTGCATTTCCATATAAATTTTAGATCCGTTGGTCAATGTATATAAAATGCTAGAATTTTTATTGGAATTAATTTGATTTTAAAATACTTCTGGAAAAAGCAAAACTCTAAATATATTGTTTCCCCCTCAAAAAAGAAAGAGATAGAAAGGCAAACCAAGAAAAAGACTCTTAACTATAGAGAATAAACTGATTACCAGAGGGGAGGTGGACAGGAGGATGGGTGATGGGGATGAAAGAGGGGATTTGTTGTGATGAGCACCGGGTATTGTATGGAAGTGTTGAATAACATATATTGTACACCTGAAACTGAATATTCCACTATATGTTAACTAACTAATTTAACTAAAAAAAACAAACTCCCAGAATTTAAATAAAAACTTAAAACAATATTATTTTTCAGTGTATAGCATTGTATATTTCTCCATGTGTTTACAGCTTTAGTTTTTTCCAGCATGTTTTGAGTGTGAAAGTTTTGCATGTATTTTAAACGTTTGTCCAATTATTTTAAAGTATTTTGTTTGTGGCTCTATTATACATGGGGCATTTAATTTCTAAATATTTACTGCTAGTATATAAAAAATTAAATTGCCTTTTTGAAATTTTAAACTTATTTCCCATGACCACTTCAATTTTACCACTTCTTTCCCGATCATTATATATGTCAGTTATGTTTTTTCTTGTCTTATTGCAAATGTCTAGAAACCACTAGAATGATGTGTATTAGAAAGAAGTGAGTGTGTAGACACCCTTGCCTTCTTCCCAAGCTTAGAAGGCAAGGGTACAGAATTTCACATTTGTGTATACTATTGGCCATAGTTTTTTTCATAAAGGTCCATTTTTAGGTGAAAAAGTTCAGTTCTATTCTTAGTTTGTTGAGACATTTATTATAAGTGGATGTTGAGTTTAGTCAGATGCTTTTTCTACATCAATTTAGATGATCACACAGTTTTTCTTCCTTTATTCTGTTTATACAGTGAATTAAATCAATTAGTTTTTTTTTTAATTTTTTAATGGTTATTTATTTTTGAGAGAGAGAGGGAGACAGAGCGTGAGTGGAGGAGGGGCAGAGAGGAAGACACAGAATCTGAAGCAGGCTCCAGGCTCTCAGCTGTCAGTACAGAGCCTGATGTGGGTCTCGGACTCACAGACCACAAGATCATAACCCGAGTCAGTCAGATGCTTAACCGACTGAGTCACCCACGTGCCCAGATATATCAATTAGTGTTAAATGACAAACTAATCTTGTATTCCTGGAATAACTCCTGTTTGTCATTATGAATTACTGTTTTTGTTTACTGAATTTAATCTGCTGTTGTTTTTGAAGGATTTTTGTTTCTATGTTAATGAAGTATATTGGTCTGTAATTTTATTTCTTGTATGTCTATATGGTTCAGGTATCAAAATAATGGCCTCATAGAATGAGTTGGGGGGTTTCTACTTTTCCTGTTTTCTTTTTTTTTTTAAGTTTTTATTTTTAAGTAATCTCTACAACAAGTGTGGAGCTCAAACTCAAAACCCCAAGATCAAGAGTCACATACTCCACCAACTGTGCCAGCTAAGCCCCACCTACTTCTGTTTTATAGAAGAGGGTCTGTAATACCCTCATGTCTTCCTTAAATATTTGGTAGAGTTTACCAGTAAAGTCATTTTAGCCCAGAGTTTTATTTGTGGGAAGATTCTTAATATATAAAATATATGGTTCTTAAGTTTATATATTTCTTCTTTATTTTTTTAAGGGAAAAATATTTACTAAGCACAGAATATGTACATAATAAGCTATTAAAGAGAATGGTTGCTTGGATCACATGATTTCTTTATAAGAAAGTCCAGGTTAGTAATTGTTTCTGGTCTCAACCAGATGCCAGAAATGCTCGCCTTTGTGAAGAAACCTTTGCTTCCTCTAAAGTTCGGGTACGCTTCACACACTACGGAATGGTATGGTGTGTGAGCTCCGGATCAGACAGACTTCTCAACTGACCCCAACACCAGCTACCTTGGACTTCGCAAGTTTATAATTCTTTGAGCCTCTATTTCCTCTCTAGAAATTGAAAATAATGAAATATACCCCTTACCGGCTTTTTATCAGGAATAGACAACAAACGATGTTCCTAGGACAAAACTTGGGTACATGATACAAACTCAAAAAACAGTCTTTTCTTTTGCAGTTTAAGTCATTTTGCTGGAAGAGTCTGGTACTGAACTCTTAGTGTATCTTAGATATTAAAATATAGAACTAAGACAGATTACACTATTTCGTGTGGGGTTTATTGAGCATCAATTGTCCCAGCACTGATATAACACAATATTCTATGTCTCCTTGGAAAATAGAAAATTCCCTAACAGGTGAAACATTGTCTTCTACATTTTCCTGCCCTCGCTGACAGTGCTGGGCACCCAGCACACCTTAGTGAATCACCTGAGGACCTGTCAGGATACTGTCCCTGAGACGGCAGCTCAGACAGGATGCCTCAGAACCTGTCTCTGCAGAACAGGCTTTCCCACACTGTATCCAACAGTCCATTCCAGATGCTGCAAACATGCCAACCGGGACATCACAGCTCCTGGTACCTTCTGAATCCTTGACAGTTTCATATAGCCCTTTGCATTCTCACCCACTGCAGGAGAAAGTCATTGAGTAGTTGAAATTGGTTGATCTAATATATATTTATTCTTCTCGAGAGTGTTTTAGCATTGCATGTCACTTAGGGAATTTCATCATGTATTTCATGCTGTTGAATTTGTTGGCATAGGTTGTTAATAACATTGTCTTACTTCCTTTTCTTTCTGTAGGATCTGTAGTGATAAACTCTTTGACTTGTGGTAATGTGATTTATGCCCTCACTTCTTTATCTTGATCTGTCCTAGGGGGAGATTTACTGAGTTTGTTGATCTTTCCGATGAATTCCATTTTGGTTTATTTTCTCTATTATGTGTCTGTGTTTATTTTGTTGATTTGGGCTCTTGACAATTTTCTTTCTTCTTGCCTTTCATTTTTTCTTCTTTTTCTTTTCTAGCTTCTTGTGGAGGACTCATGATCATTGGTTTAAGATTCCTATTGTTTTATATAAAAACATTTAAAGCTATAGGTTCTCCTCTGCATGCAGCTTAGCAGCCTCCCACAAATGGTGATATGTTGTGTTGTCATTTTTATTCACTAACAATATTTTCTAACTTCCTCCTCCTACACATGCATTATTTAGGTATGTGTGTTTTTATTTTTAATTTAAAATCTATGATGTTCTAAATATCTTATTTTTATTAACTTCTAAAGCAATTTTAATTTCTAATTTTGTAATTATTGAGCATGCTTTGTGTGAATGTAATCCTTTTAAATTCATCAAGACTATTTTTTTAATTGCCCAGTGTATGGTCTATCATGTTAAATGTACTATGTGCATTTGAAAGGATTTGTATTTTGCAGTTGCTAGGAGTATGTTTTATAAATATCTCACTTAAGGTTAGTAGAAAATGATATTCAAATCTTCTGTGTCTTGTTCCTTTGGTTCTAGTTTTATAAATTGGTGAGCGAAGAGTACGAATATCTACTCCCATGATTTTGGAATTACCTGTTTTCTCTTTTAATTCTTTCAAACACTGTTTCAAGCATTTCAATGCTCTATAATCAGATGTGTACTTATTTATGCTTTTTACGTCTTACTGATAAAGTTTTCCCATTAACATTATGAAATGCCTCATTATCTTTGGTAATACTCCTTATATTGAAGTCTTTTTTATGTGATTTGTCTACCATCTCTGGATGTCTTGTGCTTATTGTTTGAATAGAACATACTCTTCCATTCTTTTACTTTTATCCATCTGTGTGTTTATATTTAAAATACTTCCCTTGTAGGTGCAATATAGTTGGGTCTTGGTTATTTTATCTATTCTGATTATCTCTGACTTTTAATTGGAGAATACTGCCTCAATATTGAATGCAATTTGTTATCTTCTATTTCTGTAGTTAGAAGTCCTTCATGGATCTCATTGGCTAAAATTGTTGGCTGGGTTGTGTTCCTTTGGGGAGTCTTTAAGGGAGAATCCATTTAGCTTGTCTTTTCTAGTGTCTAGACATTGTCTATATTTCTTAATTCTTTACTGTCTTCTATCTTCAAAACCAGCAACACAGCAGCTCTCTGATCCAGCTTCTACAGTCACATATCCTTCTCTGATTCTCTTCTTCCTCCTTTCAATTTGAAGGAACCTGGTAATTACACTGGGACTACTCTGATAATCCTGGATCACTCCTTATCATAAAAGCAACTAGTTAGCAACCTTAATCTCAATTGCAATTTCATTTCCTCTTTCCCATGTAGCCTATAATATCCACAAATTCTAGAGATTTGGACTTGGACATTTTTGGAAGGGGGCCATTGAATAATTGCCTACAACAGATCCTAAGGGGCAGTTTGGTGGGGACTTAGGTCAGTGGAGGTTAATAGTCCCATAATCTACTCTTCCTTTTTACTATTAGTAAGTGTCCTGTAATAGAGTTAATTCCATGTCAACACAATTATATCTTATTACAGTGGAGGGAAACTTGGCTTCAGATTATTCCACTAATTCAAAGAGGATGTCTTCACTGCTAAGAGAAACAATGAGCTATGTTATTCACATTCCCAAATTTATTGGACTTTTCTCTGGCACCCATCTTTATATCACTCACGGCTAACAGAGGGAGCGATTAGGTAACACTAGCACCTTTTATCTATATTTACTAGTTCACAGAGAACCTACTGGTGTCTCTCCCTCAGAAAATTTTATTTTTTCATATTTGTCTACCACGTATGTTTCTGAGGAAAGAAAAAAGCATTGGAAAAAAAGCTATAGTGTGGAAAAATTTCCTCTAGATACCACACATGTCAGAATATGATCATTTTTAGGTTGGCATGTGTGTATTAAGGAAATTTTTTAAAGATTTAGTCTTCCACTTTTCATTGGTTGGTTTGGAATTTTGAGAGATTTGAGTCAGAAACTGTATAAAACCAAGCTGAGCTAGAACGATTCTCAAAAACAACTAAATTATACTAGGTCCTTTCTTTGGTTTAATCGTTTCTATTAGTTATTGATTTATTTAGCTCATTTTGTTGTTATTGAGTTGGGATTTCAAGTATAGAGCTTTTCAACTCTAACTTTATTCTACATTCTGAGGTTGAAAAAATTATATGCATTTGTGTATATATGCTTTCATACATGTAGATATTAAATAGAATATGCTTATAAAAATTTTCCACTTAGAGTCTATTATTCTAATATACTTAACAGATAGGATTTTTCATTTGTGTTCTGGAAAATTTGGTATGTTTATTTTATATAGGTATATTTTTAATTTCCAGAAATTAGGTCATTGTCTATATCTCATTCTACATTTTCTTTTTCTAATTGGCATTATATTTAAAATTGATACATCCATATTTTTTATTTTTATGATTACATTTAATTCATTGATATGAACTGATTCATAATTCTCTATGTTATATCCATGATACCTTACTTTTGTAGCCTTCTGATGATGGGGAGAAGATTGGTTGCCTCCAAATCCTTGACATCAAATATGATGCAACAGTGAACATTCCACCATGTGTCCCCTTAGGTACCTATC
This sequence comes from Paguma larvata, assembly GCA_030068075.1. Classification (NCBI taxonomy): domain Eukaryota; kingdom Metazoa; phylum Chordata; class Mammalia; order Carnivora; family Viverridae; genus Paguma; species Paguma larvata. The sequence continues at coordinate 72,067,480 of CM057829.1, forward strand.
TGAGAATGTATCATTCTACATTTTCTTTTTCTAATTGGCATTATATTTAAAATTGATACATCCATATTTTTTATTTTTATGATTACATTTAATTCATTGATATGAACTGATTCATAATTCTCTATGTTATATCCATGATACCTTACTTTTGTAGCCTTCTGATGATGGGGAGAAGATTGGTTGCCTCCAAATCCTTGACATCAAATATGATGCAACAGTGAACATTCCACCATGTGTCCCCTTAGGTACCTATCTGAGAATTTGTTTGAGTCTGTACCTAGAAACGGAATTTCTGAGTTAAATGGTGTGTACCATTCAACTAAGTTCCCAAAGAGCGCTCTCTAGAATGGTCATGCAAGTCTATATTCCCAACAGTAGTGCATCCCAGTTCCTATCTTCTACAGTTCTGCCAAGTCATTATTCTAGGAAATTCCTAAACAAAAGGCAACTATCTAAACAAAATAAGAGTATATGATTCAGAAATATAGATCATATTTACTTTAATTCACAATGTTTTTTTTAATTTGAAGCAATAAATACCTGAAAATATCTTATAAAAGATAAACTCACTAACTTCAAGTTAACATATGAATTTCTATCAGTTCAAATTATATTATTTATTCTAGATATTGAGGAGCAGATTTAATCATTTATATTTAAATATGTGGTATAGAGGAATGGGAAAATGTAAAGAAGATGACATAAAGAAGATCCTAGAGTTATGTACAGCAATAAGAAATATTTTGACAGTAATGATTTTTCAAAGTTATATTGTTAAACTGCATCACCCCCAAAACCAAGAGTATACCGCATACACTGTATGTTAGCCAACTTGACAATAAATTATATTAAAAAAATAAAAGACTTTAAGAAATGAAAAAAATTTAAAAAAAATAAAATTAATTTTAAGTGACAAAAAAACTGCATCACATTTTGTGACACAAGTTGTCTTATCTTTGTCTTTAAAAATGTTGTTTTATAGCATAAAATGTTACATTTATTACCACATTTGATAGTAATTTTCTTTGCCTGTCCACATGGACAAAATTAGATTTGTATCAGTCCATAATTTATTCTTAGAAATTGTCTAAAAAGATATGTCATTTTTTTTTAAATTGGGAATAGTTCAAAAAGTGATTTGATAAAATAAAAAAGTAATTAGAAAAACTTTTAGTATGTTAAGTGGATTTAGGGCAAACTGCACACTAATGAATTGATTGAAAACACTGAATTATAAAACAAGTAGGCTTTGGCTTGATAACATTAATTTATTAACTGCGGTTTGAATAAAAATCAGAAAAACTGGCTATAAGATAAAAATATTTGACTTTTCTTCTTGTTTAATTAGAAGTTTCTTGGGTCAATGTAAAATGGGGGAATCAGATAATATGACCACAAATGGCTAAGTAGAAATGGGGAGATGGTGCTCTGTTAAATTATTAAATCTCCTGAGAGGCACATCAATATGAAATATATGTGAATGATGAAGAAAACAACATGCCATGAATATCCCAGTGAGTATTTTAGGGAAATGGTGTAGTGTGGAATACAGAGCTACCTCTGGGACACTGCCGTAGCTCTTTTATCAGGCACTGGAGGATCAAAGGGACAGGAAGGTGATGCCTCTAATCTGTATAAGATCTCAAGAAAGAGAAATGTCTCAAGATTATTATGTTTAATTTTCCTTAATCATTCACCATAGAATATTACTCCATATACTTGGCAACATTAATAAGTCTTCTCTTCTGACCAGCACAATTATCCCCACAGATTCTGCTCTTTGAAAGGGCTCAAGAAGTGAATGCTAGACAGAAGTCTGTCTTTGACTGGGAAGTGAACAACTCTACCAACTGGTGCTTAATGAAGCTGAGGGGCTTAGCATGGATGCTGTTATATGCCCTAATGCTTTCCGCAAGGTCAAAGCAATATTTTGCTTCATGAGCAAACTTCTGAAGTTGTATACAATATTATTGAACCATCTTTTTCTCCACTGGGGAACTCTATAACGTCCATTTCTAATAGTTCTCCCGTTCTTTCCCCAACACACAAAAAAGTGAAACTACAGGAAGATAAGATTCTTAATGCACTCACTGTAAGTTCTGAGTCCTTCCCTCCCACACACACATTCACATGTGTACAGTTATCCCCCAAGATGCTTCAACAACTGAGATCATTTTATCCTGTTCTTCAACTTTTCTGAACTCTTCACAAAAATGTTTCTTGCTTATTCTCAGCCTTTAATAACATAGTACTCTATAAAGTATTATGCATCCCAGTATTGTATAGACTAGCAATATAACAATAAAGACAATGTAATATATAATCAAAGAATTGTTTATAAATTGTGACATTTCCTTACAAAGAATGCTATGTAACCATTAAACATTTTTAAATGCTTCGATTGCCATTCCTTATCTATCATTTCTAACATGGAATTTCACAGTATGCTGAAAGTTATAAACAGTATAAATACATATGGTCTTTTGCTGTGATTGTATATAAATATAGTTCTATGCATAGATAAGCCTTGCCTAAATATGTAGCAAAAGTATTTACAGTGGTTATTTCTAGACTGATTACAAGATAAATGTTTTTTCTTTCCCTTTTAGACTATCTAATATGCCTGAATTTTGTGCAATAATACTTTTATAATGCAAAGAAAACTATTTTTAAAATGTTAACATTAAAATATTTTATTTTACTTTTTAAATATAGGTAATTGTCAAGTTAGCTAACTTTCAGTGTATATAGTGTGCTCTTGGCTTCAAGGGTAGATTCCCATGATTCATCGCTTACATACAATGCCCAGTGCTCATCCCAATAAGTGCCCTCCTCAATGCCCATCACCCATTTTCCCCTCTACCCCACACCCCCATCAATCCTCAGTTTGTTCTCTGTATATAAGAATCTCTTATGAGTTGCCTCCCTCTCTGTTTTTAAATGAAATGTGACATATAACTTCACAATGAGACCTGCATAAGCAAAATATAGCGCAAAGTATATTCCAGCTTTTAGGACACTGAAAGCGTTATTGTCTCCTCGCCAACATACATTTCTGAAACAAAATATTTTATTTATTTATATTTATTTATTACACATTTTGAAACATTTAATATGTGAAAAGATTTTTCTTAAAATTTTTTTAATGTTTATTTATTTTTGAGAGAGAGAGAGAGGCAGAAATCAGGGGAAGGGCAGAGAGAGAGGGAGACACAGAATCCAAAGCAGGCCCCAGGCTCATAGCTGTCACCACAGAGCCTGACGCAGTCTCAAACCCATGAACCATGAGATCATGACCTGAGCTGAAATCGGATGCTTAACCAACTGAGCCACCCGGGCACCCCATATGTGAAAAGAATTTAATATGTGATGACAATACACTGTAAACAAGACAAATTAGTGCCTCTTTTTTGTTGTATGTATGTATGTATGGATGGATGGGTGTATTTTATTTATTGTCAAGTTAACCAATATACAGTGTAATCTTTGCTTCAGGAGTAGATTCCCATGATTCATTACTTACATACGACACCCAGTTCTCATCCCACCAAGTGCCTTCCTCAATGCCCATCACCCACCTCCCCTATCCCTCAACCTCCTACCCCCACCAACCCTGTTTGTTCTCTATATTTAAGAATCTCTTATGGTTTGCCTCCCTCTCTGTTTGTAACTTATTTTTCCTTCCCTCCCCCTGTGGTCTTCTATTAAATTTCTCTAATTCCACGTATAAGTGAAACCATCTTTCTTTGACCGACTTATTCCACTTAGCATAATACTCTCTAGTTCCGTCCATGTTATTGCAAATGGCATGATTTCATTCTTTTTCATTGCCTAGTAGCATTCCATTGTATATATAAACCACATCTTTATCCATTCATCAGTTGATGGACATTTGGGCTGTTTCTGTAATTTAGCTATTGTTGATAGCGCTGCTATAAACATTGGGGTATGTGTACCCCTATGAATCAGCACTCCTGTATCCTCTAGATAATTTCCCAGTAGTGCAATTCATGGGTTGTAGGATAGCTCTATTTTTTACTTTTTTAGGAACCTCCATACTGTTTTCCAGAGTGGCGGAACCAGTTTGCATTCCCACCAACAGTGCAAGAGGATTCTCCTTTCTCCACATCTTTGCCAATATCTGTTGTTTCCTGAGTTGTTAATTTTAGCCACTCTGACCAGTGTAAGGTGGTATCTCAATGTGGTCTTGATTTATTGTATGTTTTCTGAAGAGATTGGTAATAAAACAGTGGATAGGGGAAGTTGTCTCCATGTTCATATTGTTGAATTTTATAACTATTACTTTTAAAGTATATCTAAAAATAATTAGACATATAGCCTTTTTTGTTTTGTTCTATTTCTTGAACTATATAACTTGAAGTGTCCATAGTTATCTATCATTGCTTTTGTTGAATCTAATAGGATTTTCTTAATACAAAGGTTTGTTGAATGAATAATTTTCAACAAATTTTCTCCTATGTATTTCATAACTTCAAAATGTCTGACCTATTCCACTTCTAATATACACATAGTCCTTGTCAAAGTTTCCAAAATTGGGGTAAAATTATACACAGTGAAATGCACACATCTTAAAATTACAATTCAAGTTAAATTGTAACTTGTAAATTACAATTCAAGATAAATACATAAAATCATATAACCACAACTCCAAAGAAGATATAGAACATTTCTATCACCCCAGAAAACTTCCTTGTGTACCTTTCCACTTACATGGGCAATCCCTCTTCTGATTTCTATGTCCGACACTGAAGCAGGCTCCAGGCTCTGAGCTGCCAGCACAGAGTCCCACGTGGGGCTCAAACTCACAAACCAAAGTCGGACACTTAACCGACCGAGCCCATCAGGCACCCCTGAAAATAAATTTTAAAATGTAGTTGTTTTTCTTTTTGGTATTGATTTATTGAAGTTTCTTCTATATTCCAGATCAAAGTTTTTTGTTAGATGTATGTACTGTAAATATTTTCTCCTACATATGATTTGCCTTTTCATCTTCTTTTATTTTTTTTCCTTTGTGTACACATTTAGTTTTATTGTAACAAAGCAACTTGTACACTTTTAACATTTAAAACTGAGCATCTTTCCTTTCCAGTGAAACAAAAAGAAAATTTAAAAATAAACAGGAACAAAATTACAAGAGAATGTCAATTCCAAATAAGATCCTACAGGTTCTGCTGATTCTCCCATTGAGTGGCAGGGCTCAAGTCATCATTAGGAGAGAATTTTTATTTTAAAAGTGTCATCTTCAACTGCAAGGATATCCGTTAAACATCACAATTAAACATGCCGAAGGAGACGCCATGTTATCAAAATGCCCACTTAACCCACCCAAACATCTCAAACCCACCCTTTGCTGACCTTCTATAACCCCATTTTTTAAGTTGTTTTTTCTTTTTTTTTAAACAAGAGAAAGTAGACAGATACATGTTGGTAAGTGCTAAATGTCCATATTCACATAGAGACACAGTGTAATCTCTGAGCCCAATATACAGAGAAAGGAGGAAAACAGCTAGAATTCTATGCACTACTACACAGGGGCCTAGTACCCTCCAGCTTCCACCAGAGCTAAGGGAGCAGAAGGTTTTTCTTTTTTACCCACAGAGCACGGTGGTATTGATTCCATAAAGTTTTTGTTGAGACAGGAAGGGATAAAAATGAATTTGGAACAGAAAGGGGTAGAGATTCTTTTCCCACTGTATTCTGCTCAAGGTATTTCCCCCCAAAATAAGTTGAGAACCATGGTATAAAGGGAGAGAAAAGAGACTTCAAAAAACAGGGCGAATGAGCACAAGAGGAGGAAGGGGAAAAAAAAAAAAAGACTGCAAGTTGCTCCCAGGGACTGGAGAAAATTAAAAAAGGAAGGTTGGAATCCATCAGTGTTCCATTAGTCATCTTCTCCTTCATCCTCCTCTCCTTCCTCCCCCTCATCATCATCTTCATCCTCATCTCCTTCTCCATCAATATCTTCCAATCCTTCTTCTTCTTCATCATCATTATCATCATCATCTTCTTCTTCTTCCCCTTCCCCTTCTTCATCATCCATATCAGGAACCAAGTAGTACTGTAATGGATTTGGCCAAATATCATCTTTGATGACCTCTCCTAACTCATCTGCACCCGCATCAGAATGGTCAGTAAACCTGGTAAAAAAGCTATCTGGTTCCTCATGCTGTCTCTTCCTGCTGGCTTTATTCTGCGTTTGACTTGAACGTTTCGTCAAATCCTTTCCAGATTTCCATTTGATTTCAGTGGACTTTGAAGATGGATCACCACTCTCATTCAGATGAAATTCTTTGGAAAGAACTTTATTTTCAAAGTAAGGGTTTTCATCAAAATAAAAATCTATTCTGTAACTTGATTTAATATCTTCAAATTCTGTCACTTCAACTCTTGTCAAATAATGCAGCGCCTCTTCATCCTCCTCCCCAAGCAGTGCAGACACTTGTGGATGGTTGACAAATATTGTTACCCAAAAATTTGGGGTTTTGGTGATCAATTCCGACCTCTTCTGAAAAAATGGTTGGCGGAGTTTGTTATATTTCTGTTCTACTTTCAAAATCTCCTCACTGGCTTGTTCATTAAGGCTGTCTATTTCATTTTGTACTTCATCAATATGTTCAATTGCTTCTTGCTGTTTTTTTTTTTAATTTTTTAAGGTTTATTTTACTTTTGAGAGAGAGACACACAGAGCATGAGCAGGGGAGGGGCAGAGAGAGAGGGAGACAGAATCCGAAGCAGGCTCTAGGCTCTGAGCTGTCAGCACAGAGCCTCATGTGGGACTCGAATTCACGAACCATGAGATCATGACCTGAGCCGAAGTTGGATGCTTAACCGACTGAGCCACCCAGGTGCCCCTACTTCTTGCTGTTCTTTTTCTCTCTTCTGCAAGTGCTTAGAGGTGGACGTCTCCTCCGGCTTGGGGGCAGCAGGCAGTCTCGGTTTCTTCGTTTGAGGCAGGAGCGAAGACTGGCATTTGGGGACCATACTGTGAGGAAAGTCCACACCACCCAGGCAGACGCGGTTCTGGAAGGAGCTCCAATTCATCTTTTATTTTTAATGTTTTTTTTAAATTATTATTTCTTTTTGAGAGACAGAGAAAGGCTGGAGGAGGAGTAGTGTGAGGGAGACAGAGGGTCCGAAGCAGGCTTTGCATTGAGGGCAGAGAGCCTGATGCGGGGTTTGAACTCAGGAACTGTGAGATCATGACCTGACCCAGGTGCCCCTGCCTTTTCATCTTATTAATGGTGACTCGTGATTAGCAGTTTAAATTTTTTGTTTGTTTCAGGTTTTTATTTAAATTATAGTTAGTTAACATGTAGTATAATATAGTTTCAGGAGTAGAATTTAGTGGTCCATCACTTATATACAACATTCAGTGCTCATCACAAGTGCCCTCCTTACTCCTCCTCCCCTCTTAGCCTCTGCCATTTTGATGAAGTCTAAATCATCTACATTTACATTCAATTGCTGCTGTAACGAACTCAGCAGTTTCAACAACACAAATTTACAATTTTAAAGTCCCGTTAACCTAACATGGGTCTCAAAGAGCTAAAACCAAGAGGTCAGCCGGCTACATTCCTTCCTGGGCCTCCAAGGGAGAGATCTGATCCTTGTTCATTAGCGTTGTTGGCAGAATTCAGTTCCCTGCAATTGTAAGGACTGAGATCCTATTTTCTTGCTGGCTGCTCACCAAAGGTTGTTCCAGGATTCCAAAGATTGCCTGCATTCTTTGGCTCATGACTCCTTCCTCCATCTTCAGAGCCAGAAATGATGGATTGAGTCCCTCTAACACTGTGAATCTTTCCTTCTTCGGTCTCCTTCTTTTCTGACTCAGTTGCTTTTAAGCACTCTTGTGGTTAGATTGGGCCTATCATATAGTTTCCATACTCAAAGTTCCTATTCTTTATCATATCTGCAAAGTACCCTTTGACGTGTACGGTGATATATTCACAGATTCTGGAGCTTATTTGGGAACAATTATTATGCCTTCCAAATGATAGTTTTGTTCTTTCATGACTAGTGCCTTTTATGTTTCAAGAACTGTTTGCTTTTTCTATTAGCACAAAGTTTTTTTTATGATATCATCAATAAGTTTTATAGGTTTAATGTTTGTGTTTAAGTCTATGATCCATTTCTTAATTTCTGTATGTAGTGAGAAGTTTGAAGTTGAGATTAATTTTCCATTCATTTATCCATCTGTCACAGCACTGTTTGTTGATAAGACTTTCCTCATTTAATAAATTTTGGTGTCTTTGTCCAAAAAAATCCATCGATGACATATATGTAGATATATTTCTGGACTGGATATTTTAGATATTTCAGAATCAGAGTAAATTTCGAGTCATTTGTCCTCAATTTACAGATAATTCTAACCCAGAACATTTTTCTCTATTTATGCCTAAAATGTCTACTTTGTCCTGCATTATTATTATCTGTCTAAAAAACAACTTTAAACTTCTTCATGTTAATTTGCATTTTTCTCTGAATACTTGAGGGGTGTTTTCCCTAAATATAAAATATGTACATGACCATAGAGCCATGCCATTGATTTAATGTCAAATGTTTAACATTGTTTAAAAAGCTGTGATATATATACTATATGTAAAATATTATATGCATAATTATATATGTACAATGTATAATTATATATATGTATAATAATATATGGCTGTGTAACTTGCAAATTAAAAAAAAGGGGTATTTTCCCCAACTCCCTAAAAGGAAAGCAGATTAGACTTTGTATTCTTGAGTTGTGAGGCTACATTTGCTTAGATGTACTAATAGCATTTCTTTTTAAATGTGTGTTCTGGCCAAATAGGGAAAGATTATCCTAGAGACAACCTTCTGCACACACATGCAGATAGACCCAGAGCATGACTTTTTTTCTGAAAGCTTTTTGTCCACCAAAGGATTTGGTCAGATTTCCTAAAAGCAGAGGTGATTTAATGGTATTGTTTTAAGAGGACAGGAATATTGGCAAATTGCTGGAGAATCACTGCCCCAGTATTGGAAGGGACAGACTAGATTTTCTGGTTTCTTGGAAAGGTAGAGACTCTGTCCTATTCACACAGAGTAGCATGGACCGAGCTGCCATATTGTATCATTCCAGAGGTTTCTATTTACATATCACAGAGAGTGAAAATATCCTCTGTAGTTTTGTATCTCAGTGTCTCTGGAACACAGAGCTGGCAAGACCTTGTAAGAACATGGTTACAGAAATGCCTGTACAAATTTGCTACAAAGACTATGGCCTTAACATAAAAGGTGAGGGTTGAAAGGTTAACCTGTGGTCAGGGGAGTGAAAATCCTCTACACAGCCTGTCTAGGCAACATTGTCAGATACAGTAATTGACAGTATCATTATTTAGCAATAATACAGATAATGGTCATTATGTTTTGATTGCGAATGACTCTTCTTATTTTCCCATAAGTTTTAAGGTGGTTGGCATTGGAATAGGAACCAAGAAAGGGGGAAGGTGCTATGCAAAATAGAAGATCTAGAATTTATTGCTGTCACAGGAAGTGAGGATTAGAATTAGATTGATTTAATGAATAAAAAATAAAAACAATAAAAATAAGTGTAAAAATGTCAAATTTATATATATTTATTATATCACACATTTACACTGTAGGTGTTTTTTAATTCATCTTTGTCCTTAATTCTATATCATTAGTTTTTGCTGTTCATTAAATTTACTTAAAACCATGATCTGAATTCTAAAGCATATTCCATAATAGGGATGTACTATATTTATTTAATCATTGCTGATTAATTTTTAATAGTTGTCAAATTATCTCTAAGAAATAGTATATAACTTATTCTCCCATCCATCAGTGCTTGGCTGTAGTGTCTATGTTACATCTCTCGGAGCTGAGTTCATCTTGTTTCAGCTTGATAGGTAAAAATGGCAATGACTGCTTTTCCCTTTATTCCTTTTTTTGAAAAATATTTACTTACTCTGAGAGAAAGAGAATAAGTGGGGAGAGGGGCCGAGAGAGAGAGAGAGAGAGAGAGAGAGAGAGAGAGAGAATCCCAAGCAGGCTCCACACAGCACAGAGGCTGATGCAGGGCTTGATGGCACAAACCATGAGGTTATAACCTGAGCTGAAATCAAGAGTCAGATGCTTAACCGACTAAGCCGCCCAGGCACACATTCTGTTTATTTCATTTAAGAAAACTTTTAGGGGGTGCCTGGGTGGCTCAGTCGGTTAGGCGGCCGACTTCAGCTCAGGTCATGATCTCACAGTCTGTGAGTTCGAACCCCGCATCGGGCTCTGTGCTGACGGCTCAGAGCCTGGAGCTTGCTTTGGATTCTGTGCCTCCCTCTCTCTCTGCCCTGCTCACACTCTGTCTCTATGTCTCTCAAAAATAAATAAACGTTAAAAAAAAAAGAAAACTTTTAGAAAACTTTCTCCCTAGAAAACTGTTTCTATTTGTCAAAATCATTGGGATCGCTTTGCATAATATTTCCAAATATTTATTAAAAATCTCAATTCAAATGAGAGCTTATTGAGATACTTATAAAATATCAACTGGTGTGCTTTCTTCATTAGCAGCGACTCGCTTACAAATACTTTATAAACATCATTTTGACTTAAAGACCTGAGAATCTAGCAGATTTATTCTCATTTTAGATTATTTTATTAACATATGAGTAATTTAGAATTCAATTATTTCAATCCATTAAGCACAAATAGAGTTTTGTAAAGTGCCTTCTAATATCATTGTGCTTCTCTTTGTGGAGTAAACTGTAACACATTTTGAAGTCAATAGATGATGATGATGTGCCAAGTTCCTATGTATTCCAAGCACTTTGACTATAGCCTTAGCTTGGATTGAAGTTTCCTGAATATTTTTCTTGTTCCATAAACTTGTATGAAATATAACCCATAAGTTTGGGTTTGCTTCTTGTAATGGTGAGGCCAGGCTCAGTTTAAGTTATATTCAATGCAGTTCAAACAGGACAATAAAAATTAACTGGAAAGAAATGTAAAATTTAATTCAAGTCTTAAATAACACTCAAGGGTATTCCATTTAAAACACACATCAAATCTTTTTGAAAATCACTTTCTTTTGCCAGTTCTCTCTCTAATGACAGCTAGCCCAAAATCTTTGTCCAACTCTGGTCTATCTCCCCTTAAATTGTCTTAAACTTAGATGCTCAAGCTGTGTATCAGTTATCTATTGTTATGATAATGTTACAAAGCAAACCCCAGGCATATAAACAATAAACACTTTTTAGCTCACAAAATTGAAGGCTTCATTTGATTTGTGCTGGGCTCACCTATGCATCTGTCCTCCCCTATAGGTCAACGAGGCAGCTCTGCTGAACTTGGCCAGCCTTATTTACACGCTGGAATTAGCTGGCTCCTGATTGATCTAGAATGATCTGGATTGGTATGGCTGAGGGCATTTGGGTTTGTTACATGTGTCTCATCCTTTAACAGTTTCATTCAGACATGTTCTTTGCATGGTGATGAAAGAAGGCAAGAAATATCAAGTCTATTGCACTTTTCAAGTCTCTGTTTTCATTACATATGGTAACGTCTTTTTGGACAGAACATGTAATGGGGAAGAATGAAAATTCAGAGTGAAAGAGTTAAATCCAATGAACCTCCTTGTAATGCAGGTAGTAGAGAAGAATCAGGGCCATTAAGGCAAACAATCGGCCCAAGGCAGTTTTGTTTCTCTCATTGTGTGTGTGTGTGTGTGTGTGTGTGTGTGTGTGTGTGTGTGTCTACCCTGTTGCAATCTGTCCTCTCCCATTAGAACGACCTCAATTTGTCCTCCAAATCTACTTTGCTTTGTATAATTAAAATAAAGAAATAGTGAAGGTAGAACTAACATCAGTGTGGGCTCGTGAATTAAGAGTAAGTGGAGGGGAAATAAATAAGATGCGTAATGTTTGGGAAAAGGGAAAGAGGCTGTGAATTTTTCACATGTTAATGTTTTTATCTTGTCACCAAAAAAGTAATGTTGGAAAGAATATATCCTAAGAGCATGTTCTTCCACTGAAGAAGCTACCCCAGAGAACAGCTCAGACTTTGCTCTTAGCTATTAGGGAGTCATTACTCTTTGGCCTGCTCATCTGAATGCAATATTATTCAAAATCAGCTATCCCACTGGAGCAATACTATGGCCCAGATGGTCAAATTATAACATCTAGTCTTCCATTTTTTCCAGCTCAAATAATTTCTCTCAAGATTAATGGTTAATAACTATGGGGTGAAAACTAGTATTTTATCAAGTGCTCGAATAGATCCAAAGTTTTCCACAGAGGTACGTTAGCAGTCCATGACAGTGTAAAACCGGCATGTGGGGAATAAGACAAGTCAAATCCTCAATTTTTATAAGAAAATATAATTTTCCCCCAGGACTGTCTGATATTCAAAGTATGAATCATGAACTATGGGTTATAGAAACAGAGAGAAATGGCTTTGTTTCCTACCTCCTCTTATTAATTTTATATGCTTTGGAGTTTTAATTAATAGCATTATGTTTCAATTGTCTTCTCAGTATAATGGAGGCGGTAAGATTTTTTTTGAATAAATATATTAAAATGAAAACTTTTAATGTAATACCTTGTAACAAGAGTATTAGTACTCTTGACTCCTTGGTTCCTTTCAAAAGTCCAGCCAATGTATATTCTGGACAAACTGACTAAAAGGAATGATATCCATTTTTTTTCCCACTATGACAGAGGTTCTTGGCCTTGATTGCGTATTAAAATCGCTAGGGGAGTTCATGAAAAACTGTATGTCTGGGGTCTACCACGGACCAATGAAGTCAGTATCTCTAAAGGGCTGGAGCTAGTTTATCCAAGTTTTTTGGCAAAATTCCTGAGGTGATTGTCAGTATATGTCAGGACCCTAACCAATGACCTGTCTGCTCTTTTCCCATATCTTCACAGAAATGTCTCCATGAAAATATACTTCCAGACTACGTTTGTCATAATATTCTTAAGGGTTAAAATAAGAAATGGCTTCATCCCAAAATATTCTGCATCTGCATGTTCTCCATAAGTGTTTTCATTGTTCAGTAGTTCTTTTTATAAAACCAATATAATATATTATAATAATATATTTTACTCTACATATACAAATGTATACTTATACATATATTAAATATAGTTATAAATATATAAACTATACTTTATAATGGTAAAATTCATTTCTAAGTAAGTTATCTTCTATACTGATTACTGAAAAAATTTGCTTATTCAAACCATTAAAATTAAAATATTTCACTTTTGCTGTAACTGCCAGATAATTCAGAGACACACTTAGTATCAATTGCAATAACTATATTAACCTAAGTGTTTGATATTTTTCCCTCATAGTATTTTTTATATTGACGATTTTCTTGAATGTATCCTTTATTATATCACCTTAAACTCTTAATGAATATAACAAGATGAAAAATACTGTAACAAATATTAACCTTCAAAGTAATTGAAATCCCATTTAAGACGTTCGATTATCCTGAGGTAATGAATGTAATACACCCGCTTAAGAAATTCTAAGAACAGAAATATCAAGTACTGAGCAGTTTTTAAAAAGACAGCTGGAAATAATTTTTAATACACAAATGGGGATGTGCTCTTTGTGTTTAGTTAAAACCTGTAGTCAGCACATTGTGTCAATTGCCTGAATACATTCGATATACAGATGATGAGACTAATGAGAACTCAATTTCTGGGTTTCTGTGAGAAAAAAAAAAATGTAATCTCTAGAGTGGAAAACTATGTGGCTTGTTGACCTGAATGCTCCTGAGCCTGAACCTATCGCTCTGAGAAACTCTCACTGTGTGGCTCACACCCACAGACTGGGCAAGCCTCTGGTCGTTTCTATTTGAGTGGAATTGTTCTCAGCACATCCCTGTGGTCCAACAGTAAAATTTTAAGTCTCCACACAAGAAGACTTTAGAACTCGCGACATAAATGTCAGAATACCCACAGAATACTATTTGTTTTCAATGGACTCTTAATAAGTGAATTAGGCTCACAGCCTAGATGTGCCTAAAAAAAAAAAAAAAAAAGAAGAAGAAGAAGAAGAAGAAAAAACATTTAAGTGGGAATATATCAAACTATAGACTTATAGAAGGATTTCATTTTGTTTTTAAAGGCAGTCAAGTTTATGAATACTTCCTTAGAAATTCTCTAAGAGATAGTAAATCAACATATTTTACATATTTTCCACACTTCACTAAGCTTTTATTAAACCAAGGAGTCCAACAGTGCATGTAAAAATTCATATTTCTTTATCCATAGAAATCCATGGAATAGTCTCTTCATGTATTATGGTGAAAAAAATACCCCTAAAAAGACAGATGTTTATGATTATCTCTTTCTAGAGAACATGTGCCTCTGAGTATGCCACGTGCAAGGGAGAGTCTCAGCACAAAAAGTGGCCTGATTTCTATGGTTATACAAGGAATTTTGTTTTCAAAATATTAGAAATATTTTTAAATTTAAGAAAATTACAATTTTAAAAAAAGAAAAACTAAACAATTATTTTTAAAAACTTAAAAAAATTTTTTTAACCTTGTGTTATCAGGCAGAGAGAGCTCATGCAATGCTAACCACTGTCAAAAGTTGCTTGACTTTTCAGCTGAGCTCACTCACTTTTAAGCAGTTGTGTATATGTTTTATATTTTTGGACCTTCAAGTGTAACATATAAATTCAAGAACAGGACACCTAAACATATACCTTAATGAATCAACTGTACTGCCATTTTTTAAAACAAAAGGCATGAAGTGAATAAATCATTAGGTTGTTAAAGGGCCTGAGGCTTCAGCAATACTCTTGAATAAATTTAAATAACCTCAGGAAGAACAGTCTAGAAGGTGGCCAGGTTTGGCGCTGATGAAGAGAAGTCTCTGGTCCGTAGACTTTTAATAAAGAATCTGACTCCATTTTTTATGTCTGACTGCTAACAGCTTTCAAGTGCCACCATATTGCCCCACATCTGAGCAAGCCAAGAAAGTCCAGGCGCTCTCTCCTTTGGCACATGTGAGAAGTTCAAACTTTGAAATGTTGGTCCACAAGGGAATTCCCATTCTAGCCCTACCCTGTAACTACCACAAAACCCCAAACAAGTGTCTCATTTCTGCCCTCAGCCATGTTCAAGCCTGTTTGAGAGACAAGCACACTCTCCCAGAAATCCCCACTTTGTGAATAATAGACCTTTTAGTGCCCTCTTGGGGCATGTGTAGCTTCATCAGGCTGAAAAGCTGAACCATGTTTGAGAGTGAAGGCCCATTTCTCCTCTGTGGGGTAATTACAACAATGTTGAATTATACATTATGTCCCTGATTTGGAAACTAAATTTTATTTTTTATTTTTTTTAATGTTTATTTATTTCTGAAAGAGAGAAATAGAGTGCAGTCCAGGGAAGGGCAGAGAGAGAAGGAGACACAGAATCCAAAGTAGGCTCCAGGATCTGAGCTGGCAGCCCAGAGCCTGATGTGGGGCTCGAACCCACAAACCATGAGATCGTAACCTGAGCTGAAGTCAGATGCTTAACCGACTGAGCCGCCCAGGCGCCTCTGGAAACTAAATTTTATAGCTGAAATGAATTTCCTCTTTTTATGTGAGAGAAAGTTGATGTTCAGGCAAAATGTATAGCTTGGCTAACAGGACACTTTGATTTACAGAAGGGTGTTTGAGAACTTGGTTCCACCATGGTGATATTTTTCTAACTCACATACCTTGCTTGAACAGAACACTTAAAAGTGAATGCACCAATGTTAATGATATAGAAAGAGTATGAACATTTTATAAAAGGCATTTATGTTCCATGCATATTTTAAAAGCAGTGTCCTCACCTTTATGTAGTTTCTACTTTTGTGAACCTCAAACTTCCATCAAACTATCAATCAGTTTATTAAAATTTTTTGGCTACTTTCTTTAGTTAGTTCATCTTCCTTGATTTAAATTGTTACATTTGTATTTAGTGTATCTTTTCCTGCAATCTCCTCTTTACTATTTAAATTACTAAATTTATATTAATTCAGGAGTCATTAGACTAATAGTTCTTTGAGGGTAGCAATTCTGTCTTCTTTGATCATTGTTATCTCCACTGCCAAAAAACAATAAAAGGGATTATCATGTATAATCCCTTAATTTATTGTATAAATATTCAATAAAATTTTTGAACATATGGATGAATGCATCAAAAAAAAAAATCTCTCAAAAAGTATAATACAGCCTCTATAAACTGGGCGACTCACATTTTGCAGTAGAAACTTAAAAAAAATTCATTCAAGTCAAATTATTTGCTCATTTTATTAATAACACCAATTGCTTATTAATCTTTTATCTTTCCTAGCATTGGGCTAATTACTTTGTATTATTTAATGTACTATCCTACTGATTTTATTTCCATTTTATAGCTAAAAATACCTCTTACAGAGAATAATTAGCATGCCAATTATTTCTTTCATTTATTCCTTTTTGTATAGCTTGGTGAACAAGTCTAGTAGAGATTTGGACTCTGCCCCTTCCTGAATAGTGGGACAGAAATAACAGTAAAGTTGGAGCATTTCTTGTCATTCCAGATTTTAGCTGAGACTGGGGAATAACTAGAACATTCCAGCTGACCCAGGGTCTAAGTCCTGCTCAAAATTGTCTTGACTAAGTAATGCATTTTCATCCACAGTTCTTCCCTGTATGATTCAGTTTATTATTTCATTCATGTGTTATTAACACATACTTATTAGGTGCCTAGTCCATGCCAGAGATCATGGTTTTTAATGGTGACCAGTTATGATCTCTCTCTGTGTGGAACTTTCAACCTAGTGGGGAGGAGGGGAGACACAGACAAGAATCGAGTTAAAACGAGTAAATATCTTATTCTAAAAAAATAGTTTATATTATATGAACAAAAAGTTATTCTACAAAAAAAAAAATACATACACAAAAAGTTGTCATAAAGAGTGAATGTATTATGTGCTACCTGATAAGAAAACTTGATCAGAGACTAAACTCTTTCCCAGAACATCCTGCCTCAGAGGATTGTACCGAGCAGAGATTTTTCAAAGGGAAGCTATGTTATGAAGAACAGTAATACTTTCAAACCCCAGCCCTAAGGTGGTCACGGGAGCGTCCATGCACCATGCTCCTGAAAGTACAGATCAGCTCAGTTGAATGCTAGTTGTGGTATTCAATGTCCTATATCCCCAAAACTCTTTGAGTTCCAGGCAAAACCCTGCTTGGATCATTTTAGTTGGATTATTAGTGTCTTTCATTGTTAGGAAGCTTACTAAATTGCAGACACAAGTAGTGTTCTCTTTTATCTTTAATGAAGCTAGTATAATGGTGCCTCATCTCTTGGCTTGTTTGTGTTAGCTTTCAGTTGACTTTGAAGTCAGGAAGAGAAGGGTGATATTTGTTGGGTTCACCTAGATTTCCAATCATCACATTTACCATCAAAGTTTTAAACCCACCTTGTCTGCATTTCATCCCAGGCATTCCTTTTTTTCTATTCTCCCTCTCATTCTTTTAAACCTATGCTTGTTCTTTCATAACATGTAACCTATAGACGAAAGTCTCTTTCAACGATCTAGATATTTTGGATCCTACGATCCAAGACATATTATGGCAGGCAACCTAGCTATTCATTTACTATTATATTCCTAGGAATTAGAACTTTACCTAGATATCACTAACAATAAAAATATTTCTTGAATGTTAAATTCTCTTCTCTTGAGCCATGCTCTTTTTTAAGAGGCCTCATAGTTATCTTATATCAATTCATTTTTATAATTATGTGTCTTATTTCTTAGATTTGTACATGAACTGGATTATATCACAGGCAGGTGTGACTTCAACTCAAATCCTAGGAGCTGGGATGACAGCGGTCTGCTTATACACATTCCTGTTTACTTTCTGCTCAAATTGTTTCTGTCACAAGGATGTTCATGTATTTTTCTTCATTGTGTTTATTTTTTTTTTTAATTTGAGAGAGAGAGCAAGAACAATGGAAACTGGCAGAAGAGAGAGAGAATCTTAACCAGGCTCCCCAACTCGTGTGGAGCCCGATGTGGGGCTCAGTCCCACGACTTTGAGATCATTACTTGAGCTAGAATCAAGAGTTAGACACTCACCAACTGAGCCACCCAGGCACCCCCTTCATTATATTTTAAAATCTATATGAACAATATGTATAACTGAGAATTATTCACTTACCTAAAAATGTGAATCAATCTTACTCTCACAGTGATCTCTTATTTGGGCCAGTTGCAAGGCACTGAGATGTCTAACATAATGCTGCTTATGCTATTGTCATTTGTCTTTTTATATGTGTATTATTGAGTAAGATTAACAATATAAAAACTACTAGTAGATCCCAAAGGCTGTTATTTTTATGTTCCTGCAACTGAAGCTACCCCTCTTGAACTAATTTCTAGAAATCTCATATATATAAAAAAAAGACTTTAACTATAGCTTTATGTTAACTAAATTAAAAAAAGAGTTTATTTCATAAAATTGGCATATATGCAGTTGAATAGGTATTTTGCTTTATTATTCTTAACAATAATATGTTAATGCCATATGAAATATGGCTCTTTTGTTTATCAGTTATATATTACCTTTCATGAAATTTCAACTTCTGTGCTATATGAATCACTAACTTACCAACTCGTATTTATTAAGTTCTTCTTATGTGCCAGAAATTAAACAGGCTCTTCAGACGTTTATACAAAGCAGCACTTTTGGTCTCCAAGCACGTGTGTTGTCTAGCAGAGAAGACCAACATATAAACAAGTATCGAAACAATGGAGAGATGAATGGAGGGAAGAGAAATATCTGGTATTTTTTATATACTGTAGGAAATTGTATTAAATATCAGTTCATTAGATCATAACTATTTTCTCTTTGAACAGATAAGGAGACTAATTATCAAAGTCATCTCACTTGTCCAAGATCAAAGTGCTTCAAGAACACATATTCAGGATGGTCCAACTCTTGCCAGTGTATTTTCATTTTTCTTCAGTTCCTTAAGAGGGACTATCTATAAGAAGAATAAGCCAATGATTGATTCTTTTCCTCTTAATTTTTATACTCGTTAGTGATTTTTTTTAAGTTATGTCTTTCTTTGGAGACGGAGTCACTTTGCAAGTGAAAATATATGTCTTTCAAAATAGATCCAAAGCCCTCACTGTAAGCTTGCAATATCAGAGGATCACCCATCATAACTTAGCTCATAGTTGCTGCAGCGTTTGGTTAAGCTTACTTACTTCGTAAAAGTGATGAGTAACCCTGTTTCTTGATTTTTGAGTGACCCTGTTTCTTGATTTTATATATGCCATTCCACTTGCTTCACTTGATAGTAACCTACAAGAACAGTGATTGGACATTTCTTTGGCTTAGTCCGCCCATTTCAGATATGAGTCAAATGTTAATATGTTTATATATTATGTATATTATTTGAAAGAAAAGATATTTCAATTATTTAAATATATTTACCTACATATTCTATCATACTCCCAACTTTGGGAAGAGAGTAGTGGCTAGTTTATTCTTCCTTTCCACACCCATGCCTACCTATGACTCTTTCTAGTGTTTATGTAAAGTAAAAAAAACTAAATTAGAAAATTAGTAATATTTCTCCTATGTAAGAATGCTAAACTTGCCATCAAGAATGACATTATAAGTTTCAGAGGATAACTTTAATGTTTAATAGTTTAATATTTTATAAATTATATATAATTTTATAATCTAATGCACATATAATTTTAATATTTTAATAATTTAATATTCTTCAAGTATGAATCTGTAGTCTTGTCATGTGTTAGAGCAGGCTGTTATGACTGTATCATTTAGGGATGATGCACTAAGGCATAATGATCCCATATTATAGCATAACAAACTATCCAAAGAATTACTTATCTATAATTATGGCAAGTTAATTCATTTCCTTTTGAATTTATAGGACATGAAATGTTTCCAAATGTTTGTGTGTGTTTTGAACACAGTGCCAGGAATATCAACATGTATGTCTTGACAAAATTTGCATTAGAAAACAATACACAAATATGCTATACAGATTGGATTATCCTTGAATCCCAATAATGACTATCCTCAAAGAAATCCTAAACAGTCATTTTCCAAAATGTTAAAGTATGGGAGGGTAGGAAGTGGAGCTAGGATTCATTTGGCCTGGCCAGGGCACTGTCAAATGGCTGATATTCTTGTTTAAGTTTCATGTGGTCAGAAGTACAATGAAAGTTCCTATTTGAGACATCATGGGGCAGTGAGGGGAATGGCATGAGGCAAGTCAAATCAGGGTCGTTGGGGAAAATCCAGAAGTTAAGAAGTTTGATGTTATGGCTGAGAAATGAGAATGAGAATAGATCAGGAACAAATGTGAAAGATTTTGAGCAATCCTCATTAATAGCAATTTTGCAATTTGGGCTGGTGGCTGCAAGGCCGTTCGTTGGTTTGGAATGGCTTGAAGTGTAAAATGCCTACAAGTTGTATTTTAATAGTGTAGTTTGGGATAGGTTTACTGAAATCCAAATGTGTCTCTGCTACAAGGGGAATTTGGACCCTTTATCTGTTGCCAAGAGACCACCTGACTGTCCCCCTTCCTGTCCCATCACCCATCTATTGAAATGCCAGGCTCCAAAGACTAAGACAACATCTTGTGACTGGTGTTCCACTATTGCTAAACCTTAGGATGACAAACACTGCTTTCATCCTTTAAGCATGTATAATATCTAATGTATTCATAATGTCCATTTATATTATTTGATTACTGACCTCTTTTTTTCACATAACTGTCATTACAGAATTCATATAGAAAGCTGACAATAATAGGGAATGGTGTTCATATGGCTAAATTTTATCCCTTCTTGTGCATTTCAATATTTAATCCCACTCCTGTGTTTTGTTTTCTCTTTCATGCTAGAAACCTCACATTCACCTTCAGAATACTATAAAAATTTAGTGACATCAACTTCATATTTAAATCATAATATGGTTATGAAATTGGTCCATAATTTTTTGGTGTAGAATTGACTAAGATTAGAAAAATTTATGTTCTGTTCAAATTTGTATAAGTTATCTAATAAAGACAACATATAAAAATTTAAGTAGTTTTTCTTAATCAAGTAAAATAAAATGAGAATAGTTGAATATATTCTTAGAAAAATCCATGAAAGTCAAATTTTCTGATTCAAAAATGACTTAATAACTACTTCTGATGTTTTTGTTACTCTGAAGTTTTTCCTAAGATACATGAAATATTATTACTAAATAATTTATAGCAGTTTATATAGAAGAAAAAACATAAATCACTATGACACAAATGTAAGGTTGGAGAAACTACCTTTGGGTATCATAGAAGCCCTCAAAATATGGAAGGACTACTCTGGATATGTTTGTTAGAAAGTGTCAGAGCCCTCATATGGCAGGCCTGATGGGAACAACAGCAGAATGCTACTCAGAAAAAAATCCAGGAAACAGCCCAAACAGTGCCTGCCACCATGATATCTCCACTAGATCCTATTCCTTCACAAACTTCTGCGATGTTTCATCACTAAGTTCCTAGAATATGATGAGAACAGCAAAACCAGCCTTCATACATTTATTAACCCAGGATAAGTTGCTTGTATTTTTCCACTTGATCTTGGATATCCAAGTTAACTTTCATGGTCTCAGTTTCTCACTACATGGAGCTGAAAGTCCAGTCCCTCTGTAGATCATTCTGTTAATGTTATTTCTCAGTGACAGTCATCTGGTAACAGAAATGTTGTGGAAAGTGGTCTAAATCTGGCGTCAAAAGGTCTTGATTTTGGTCCTATTTTTCTTAAAATATTCAGTCTATTCACATCACCTCAGGGTATAAGCTGAGACCTTGGAGATGAGAACAACAGGCAACAAGTATCCAAACCTGAGCAGAGGTGATTGATTATTCATGCATCACTTGCTAAGAGAAAAGAACATCAGTTCTGCTACCCTTACTCTACTATCCAGCTTCTGACAAAATAAGTCTAGAAATTGATGAAGATGAAAGTGGGAGCTTTCTTTGTTGGGTATTCAGTCAAAAAAAAAAAAAAGAGTGCTAAATGTAACCGGTTGCTTCCTCATCAGAGAGAAAATAGTAGTCTCCCCACTACTTCAAGCCATTGTATATATACACCACATCTTCTTTATCCATTCATCAGTTGATGGACATTTGGGCTCTTTCCAAAATTTGGCTATTATTGATAATACTGTTATAAACATTGGTATGCATGTATCCTTTTGAATCAGCATTTTCATGTCTCTTGGATAATTACCTAGTAGTGTAATTGCTGGATTTTAGGGTAGTTCTATTTTTAATTTTTTGAGGAAACTCCATCCCATTTTCCAGAGTGGCTGCACCAGTTTGCATTTCCACCTACAGTGCAAAAGTGTTCCACTGTCTCCATATCCTCGCCAATATCTATTGTTTCCTGTGTTGTTAATTTTACCATTCCAACAGGTGTGAGGTGGTATCTCATTATGGTTTTGATTTGTATTTCCCTGATGATGGTGATGTTGAGCATTTTTTCATGTGTCTGTTAGCCATCTGGATGTCTTCTCTGGAAAAATGTCTATTCATGTTTTCTACCCATTTCTTCACTGGATTATTCATTTCTTGGATGTTAAGTTTGATGAGTTCCTTATAGATTTTGGATACTAACCTTTTATCTGATGTGTCATTTATAAATATCTTCTTCAGTTCCATCAGTTGCCTTTTAGTTTTGTTGATTGTTTCCCTTGCTGTGCAGAAGCTTTTGATCTTGATGAAGTCCCAATTGTTCATTTTTGCTTTTGTTTCCCCTGCCTCCAGAGACATGTCAAGTAAGAAGTTGCTGCGGCCAAGATCAAAGAGTTGTTGCCTGTTTTCTTCTCTAAGATTTTGATGGTATCCTGTCTTACATTTAGGTCTTTCAGGCATTTTGAGTTTGTGTATGGTGTAAGAAAGTGGTCCAGGTTTATTCTTCTGCATGTCGCTGTCCAGTTTTCCCAACACCATTACTGAAGAGACTATCTTTTTCTCAATTGGATATTCTTTCCTGCTTTGTTGATGATTAATTGGCCATATATTTGTGGGTCCATTTCTGCATTCTCTGTTTCATTGGAAGAGCCTGCGTTTTAGAATTGACAAGATGATGGTGTCAAGTTTTCTTTGGAATTAAATGGGTGCCACAGAAGGCAGAGAACTCTACAAATAAAATTTCCTGCTAGAGTGTCTCTTATGGTTAATTTCACCTTTGACTAAGAAAAAACTCAAGATAACATTAGTTTAAACAATGTAGCCTATGACTCTATTAGGCAAATATGTTGCCCAGGGCAAAAACAGCACCATATAGTATCCACCTTTTTGTTTCACTATCCATGGCCTCAAGACAACCTTTCCAAGACAGCTGCTTTTAATCCTTATAGGTCTATATAGAGACCGCAGGGGTCAGACAGTGAAAGGAGGAAAACAGAAAAAAAAAGATACTTTTAAGGACACTTACTAGAAATTAAATATACCAAATATGTACACCATTAGCCAGAGTCAAATCACAATCACACAAAAATTGCAAGGTAGCTAGATGATCAATTTGGAATATGTCAATTATATTTGAAGCACGATCAGCCTGAATCTGATCCCTCATACATGAAACCTCAGCTTAATTATGAGATGACTAAACCTGTATTATGCCTCGTATACAAGTTAGATTTAAGTTCACATTTTTCAACTGAGTGTTCGCTGCCGTCTTATTATTTGACCATGACCTATCCTCCCTCTGTAGGTCACCACAACTAGTTTCCATGCTTCTGTATTCCGAACAGTTGGATGCAGAATGGCTTTTATTTTGTCTTAGGGAAAAAACACATGGTAGGGGAAATACTGTAGTCAGGAACAGACAATTTAACTTACTAGACTGCATGCTCCTTCTACAGAGTTGAACCTCAGATTAAGGCATCTGGCCTTGTTTTTGTTTTTGTTTTCTCTAAGAATGTAAGATTCTGCCCTAAATTAAAGTTTTCAGGTTGCCAAACACAAAGCCTTTGGAAACTGATCTCAAAGGAACTGTTTTGCTCTAAGATAAGGCCCAGCTGCATTGTTGTGTGATGAATGGAATCCGTCCACTCCACACAATTAGACTCCTACCCCTCCCCATTTAAGGTTTATTAACAAAAGTTTCAACCTGGACCTGGTTGACATAGAATCTGGATCTGACAACATAATGGATCTTTTTTTATTATATTTAGTTTTATAATTTATATCCAAGTTAGCATATAGTGCAACAATGATTTCAGGAGTAGATTCCTTAATGCCCCTTACCCATTTAGCCCATCCCCCCTCCCACAACCCCTGCAGTAACCCTCTGTTTGTTCTCCATATTTCAGAGTCTCTTATGTTTTTGTCCTCCTCCCTGTTTTTATATTATTTTTGCTTCCCTTCCCTTATGTTCATCAGTTCTGTGTCTTAAAGTCCTCATTTGAGTGAAGTCATATATTTGTCTTTCTCTGACTAATAACGCTTAGCATAATCCCCTCTAGTTCCATCCACGTAGTTGCAAATGGCAAGATTTCATTCTTTTTGATTGCTGAGTAATAATCCATTGTGTGTGTGTGTGTGTGTGTGTGTATGCCACATCTTCTTTATCCATTCATCAGTTGAAGGACACTTAGTCTCTTTCCACGATTTGGCTATTGTTGAAAGTGCTGCTGTATACATTGGGGTATACGTGCCCCTATTCATCAGCACTCCTGTTCCTCTTGGGTAAATTCCTAGCAGCCATTAGCACATTTTTAAACTTAGTTACAAAAATTAAATTTGATGATTTTCATTGGTTTGTTTTGTGTTTTAAAATTAAATCCATCCAGTAAAGAATCTTCTGTATTGTATATAAAATTCATCTGAAGAAAAATGAGATTCTCCTCTTTATCAAATAACTCTTGGAAACTTAATGGTTACCTGCCTGGATTATTTTTTAATATGGATTTAGCAAATAAAAGTAAAATGGAATCAGTCTACTCTTTCTGAGCACTGATATTCATTAAATACTATAGCAGATCAGAGAATATATATCTTTCCTATGAGTCTGTTATATAGTTGTGGAAACAAAGATTCTGAAAAAGACTATAATGACATAATCATGTAAGAATTCAGGAAGCAGTGATTTGGCTCTCTTTTGATTAATTTGGGTCTCCTTAATCTATGATAAATTGCAATTCATTAGTAAAATAATTGTTCAAGGAATGATGAATTTGTTTTGATGTTAAGGGAAGACTGTGGAAAAATTAAAAGTTGTACTAAATAGTATGCAATTTATAATGTTTAAACAAGTAGGGATAGGGGTTAGGGTATTCTCTTTAAAAGTGAGCATGGAGGTCAAAGTCTGGGATTGGGATGCCTCCCACTTTAGTTTTCTTCTTCAATATTACTTTGGCTATTCGGGGTCTTTTGTGGTTCCATATAAATTTTAGGATTCTTTGCTCTAGCTTTGAGAAGAATGCTGGTGCATTTTTGATTGGGATTGTATTGAATGTGTAGATTGTTTTGGGTAATATTGCCATTTTAACAATATTTATTCTTCCAATCCATGAGCATGGGATGTTTTTTCATTTCTTTGTGTCTTCCTCAATTTCCTTCATAAATTTTTTATAGTTTTCAGGGTAGAGATCTACTACAAAGTGGTAATAATCAAGACAGCATGGTATTGGCACAAGAACAGACACATAGACCAATGGAATAGAATAGAGAACCCAGAAATGGACCCACAAGCATATGGCCAACTAATCTTTGACAAAGCAGGCAAGAGTACCCAATGGAAAAAAGACAGCCTCTTTAACAAATGGTGCTGGGAGAACTGGACAGCAATATGCAGAAGAATGAAACTAGACCACTTTCTTTCACCACTCACAAAAATAAACTCAAAATGGATGAAGGACCTGAATGTGAGACAGGAAACCATCAAAATCCTAGAGGAGAAAGCAGGAAAAAACCTCTTTGACCTGAGCCGCAGCAATTTCCTATGTGACACATCTCCAAAGGTGAGGGAATTAAAAGCAAAAATGAACCACTGGGACCTCATCAAGATAAAAAGCTTCTGCATGGCAAAGGAAACCGCCAACAAAACTAATAGACAACCGATGGAATGGGAAAGGATAATTGCAAATGACACATCGGATAAAGGGCTAGTATCCAAAAATCTATAAACAACTTACCAAACTCCACACCCGAAAAACAAATAATCCAGTGAAGAAATGGATGGAAGATATGAATAGACCCTTCTCCAAAGAGGACATTCAGATGGCCAACGGACACAAGAAACGATGCTCAAAGTCACTCATCATCAGGGAAACACAAATCAAAACCACACTGAGATACCACCTCACACCGGTTAGAGTGGCTAAAATGAATAAATCAGGAAACTATAGATGCTGGCGGGGATGTGGAGAAGCAGACACCCTCCTGCACTGTGGGTGGGAATGGAAACTAGTGCAGCCACTCTGGAAAACTGTATGGAGTTTCCTCAAAAAAATGCAAATAGAGCTACCCTATGACCCAGCAATAGCACTGTTAGGAATCTACCCAAGAGACACAGGGGTGCTGATCCATAGGGGCACGTGTACCTCAATGCTCATAGCAGCACTTTTGACAATAGTCAAATCATGGAAAGAGACTAAGTGTCCATCAACTGACGAATGGATAAAGAAGATGTGGTACATATATACCATGGACTACTACATGGCAATGAGAAAAAATGAAATCTGGCTATGTGTAGCAACATGGTTGGACCTGGAGGATATTATGGTAAGTGAAATAAGTCAGTCACAGAAAAGATGGATACCATATGTTTCCATTCATAGGTGGATTTTTGAGAGACTTAACAGAAAACCATGGGGGAGGGGACGAGGGGAAAAGAAAAAAGACACAGAGAGGGAGGGAGACAAAACATAAGAGACTCTCGAAGACTAAGAACAAACTGAGAGGTGAGGGGAGTGTGGGAGGGGGGAGAGTGGGTGACGGGCACAGAGGAGGGCACTTGTTGGGATGAGCGCTGGGTGTTATATGGAAATCAATTTGACAATAAATTAAAAATAAATAAATACACATTAAAAGAAAAATTTTTAATCCCTTAAAAATAAATAAAAAATAAAAGTGAGAATGGAAAACAACATTTTAATGTTTATTTTTGAGACAGAGAGAGAGACAGAGAGAGGACAGAGAGCACCGAGTGAGTGAGGGAAGGGCAGAGAGAGAGGGAGACAGAGGATATGAAGAGGGCTCTACCCTGACCACAGAGAGCCCTATACAAGGCTTGAATTCATGAACCATGAGATAATGACCTGAGCCAAAGTCAGATGCTTAACTGACTGAGCCACCCAGGCACCCCAACAATGGAAAACTTTTAAGATATATTCAGGGAATAGTGAATAAAACAGACTCAATGAATCTCCCCAAGATAAGCCATTATATCCGAACACAAAAATGATAACAATTTCTTTTTCCTCCATATCCATAGACTGATCTTTCTAGATCACTGCCTCAGAAGAGCATACAAATTAAAATTAAAACTGAAATTTTAAAGAAATGACATCTAGTGCTGACATTCTAAATTTTTAGTTAATCTTGGAGGAAGAGAAGGAGTGGTTAATTTGTGAATAGAGTACTTTTTCTTTAAATGGTTTTCTTTAAACGAATTATAAGAAGGTTAGGATAAAGCTTGCATAAGTGAGAGATGGATGAATGTATGAAAGGTGGATAAACATTGTCACTTGACAGATTCAAAGAGATATATGATATTAGCTATCATGGAGAATTAAAGCATAGAAGCAAGACTTGGAAAAAGATGAATGAGAAGTTACAGTAATGCAGAAAAATATGATGTTAGCAAAGGATGGATGAGAGAGCTGGCAACAGCACAAACAACATGGATGCAGAGGAGGTAAATTGACTTACAAATGTGATCTCAACAAGCCGTTTCCTTCATTCTTCTCTGCCGTCTTCACCTCTTAGACCTCCATAGCTTTCTCACGGTCCATATGGTGAGCTAACTTAGTAATGAAGGCAAAATTCCAGAACAGTTTTCTGTTGGATTTAGGTAGGACTCAGATCACAGAGATTGAGATTAAATAATTCATGAATGATATGAAGATGATTGTGGAATTTTGCTGAAGAATTTGGAAGGAAAGCAAAGCGCAGGGTTTGATTAAGAAAATAGGATCAAGCGAAGTATTGTAGAGTCTGTTTATCCGGGATCAGTTTTTAAAATTTGTGTCCTATAAACTAGAGTGCAATATCACAACTGAAGATTCATGACTGATAATTTTGTGAGAGGAAAAAAAGGCTGAGAAGAGTGATTTGGGGAGAACATTTCCTGAATTGTTGATCAAAATCATTGCCAATAAGCAGCAAAATTCATTTCGTTATGGATTTTAAGAGTATGTAAACATAAGTAATGCACAATTTTGTGTGTATGTGTGTGTCAGACTGTTTTGAGAACTGGATAAAAATATCAAAGGTCTCAACTGTATATTATATACATATAATACATATGTACTCACACATATATAAAATTATACAATTTCAGTTGTTTCCAAACCCCTCAAAGTGCATTTAGTGAGGCGTACAGTTACCCCTGATTAAGAGTCCTGGAGTTCTGTAGTTACTGGTGATTGTGTATCATTCCATGAACACAAAAGTAATTGTTACATTATTCTAGTGCAACAAAAATATTAATATTTCCATCAATATTTGAGTTGAAGATGTAGCACACCATATTTCTCTACAGTATAATAAAACAAATTCATGTCAAATATCTTTAAAAGTCTGTTCTATTTTAGCCTACAGTAGATTAGGAAGGCATTTCAGTAGTTTTGAAAGTAAATAATTACAGGATAGAGCGGGACAGACCTAGAGATCTCAACTTAGAACTTGAGAGCAATGATATATGTGGTTTTACAGAAGCAGGCACAAGTGAAGAATGAGAGGATGCATGACTGAGTGAGTGAGTGAATTAAT
Organism: Paguma larvata; assembly: GCA_030068075.1. Lineage (NCBI taxonomy): Eukaryota > Metazoa > Chordata > Mammalia > Carnivora > Viverridae > Paguma > Paguma larvata. The sequence continues at coordinate 72,096,497 of CM057829.1, forward strand.
GAAGTGAAAACACAATGACACTGAGGTGAGGTTTTTATGTCCAGGCATCTTTAAGTCCAGAGACCAGCTGTGACTACAGAGTAATCCATCTTTTAGCCTCTGATATAAACTCAAAATATCCGTGCCTTTATGCCTTTCTGCAGCTGAAGACTTTCTTCTTCTTTTTTTAATAAAACATACCTTCTCCACAACAAATGAACTCCTACACCCCGTTCCACCTTCCCCCTGTGTTACTTTCCTAATCAGACTCAACCACTGAAGGATTTAAAACTTGGCCAGTTGTAAGGGGAAAAAGTCTCTCTTCTATGAAACTGTGTCTGCGAAGGCTGGCGTTTGCCCAAGCCACAGGAACTTTAAACAGTCTGCTAGCTCAGTCAGCACAGACAGGTTCAAGCACAGAGTGGGATAAAAAGCTGCTACCAGGCTTTTAATCTTGCAGGTTGCAGAAGCCCTTGATGTTTTACATCTTATTCTCTTGAAGATGGTTTATAACTGTACGACAGCAGAGTCAAAAACTGTTAAAATCTGTTGGTATGTATATCCCAATAAGGGAAAGTGGGAAGGAAACCAGATAAGCGATTCTGAACACGAGGGTCTATTCGAGTCCAGAGGAGTATTCAGATGACCACTGCTTAATGGTTAAAATTCTGACTTGGCATTTAGTTCAACTCCAAAATTTTTTCAAAAACCACTCTTATTTTCATTTCATGAAATAGAAGGATGAGACTCACTCTGACCCTGTCTTTGACACTTAGTGCCTATGTGACTCCTGAGTCCCTTAGTATCTCTGAGCATCCATATCTTCCTCTATAAAATAGGATAGCTCTTCTGTCTGTTGAAAGTGTGAATGAAGCACCAGAGACACACAGAGAAGCTGTTTAGTGATTAATCCTCTTTCTTACTGTTAATAGTTATATCACTTTAGTTGGCTTTGTACTCATACTGACAATTGGGACACCTTACCTTCTAAGATATTTAATTGGATATGTAAAATATAATATGACTTCTATTAGAACTCATACTTAACACACAATTTTAGAAAGCGTTGATCTACATTTGTCATGCTGGTGAGATTTGTAGCTTATACATTAAATTCACTAACTACACCTAAGATGTTCTGATCATTTCTAAGGTTAGTTTTTACAGAACAGGTGTTGAGTGTGTACGTGTTGCATTTTAAGAGGGAATAAAGATTTTCCTTTCTCTAGAAGCTAAAAATAAGATCCAGAAAAGAAACACAATGTGGCATTTGGGAACCTGATTTATTCTGATCAACAAAGTATATCATCCATCAAGAAGGCCTTCTTCATAGGAAGTGTTTCAAAACACTTCTTTTTCATGATTAAATTATTCCATTTCTTTTAGATATATACTATCTACAAATTATTTTTCTCTCATCCCATTATTGAGACAAAAAATAGGAACCAAACCAATCTTTAATGATGTATATTATCCTCTTGTTACTCTTGTTACTCATTTAGCCCTGGCCACCAGCAGGGTGACCTATCAGGTCTCGTGAAGGACTCACCCCACATTATCTGTTATCTATTTATCTATCATCTATCTATCTATCTATCTATCTATCTATCTATCTATCTATCTAGTAGGCCTCATGCCCAGCGCAAAGCCCTGGGGGCTTGAACTCACGATCCTGATATCAAGACACCAGAGCTGAGATCAAAGGTCGGATGTTTAACCTACTGAACCACCCAGGTGCCCCCCCCCCACACTTATTTTTTTAAGTCTAAAAAATAGAATGAAACGAATCTCAGAAGTTATATTTGAGTGTAGATGAAACTTTACACAAGTGAAGTCTTTTTTGGAATGATATTATAATAAATCATCTCCTAGAGAGTTTTTTTAATATACTGAGGTTATATTATTTAGATGTAATATTTGAACATAAATAGACTATCCTCTAGAATATATTTGAAGCAACTTGCTTCAAATATATGTCTGGGAAAAACTTATCAGGAAGAAGTATATAAAAATAGAAACAAGGTAAGAACGTTTAGAAGGTGATTTGTAAATTGTCCTCTGAGAAGGTAAAGATCTTTACAATAATCTGGAGAGAGTTATAACAATATAATTACTTTATAATCCATGCATCTATTCTTTATTGTGCTGTTTCTGCCCTTTTCCACTTTCAGGTCCCTTTCTAGCTCACTATCTTTATTTTTTAAAATATTTTATTTAGAGTGCCTGAGTGGCTCAGTCGGTTAAATGTCCGACTTCGGCTCAGGTCGTGATGTAATGGAGGTTGTGAGTTGGAGCCCCGCGTCAGACTCTCTGGCCTCAGTGCAGAGCCCGCTTCAAATCCTCTGTCTTCCACTCTCTGGGCTTCCCCCACTCATGCTCTGTCTCTCTAAATAAATAAATAAACATTAAAAAAAGATTTTATTTATTTAAGTACTATCTGCACCCAACATAGGTCTTGAACTTACAACCCTGAAATCAAGAGTCGTGGGCTCTTCTGCCTGAGCCAGCCAGGTGCCCCTCTAGCTCACTATCTTTGATGACTGCACTCACATTTCTTTTTTGTGTAGTAACTCTGAATATATTGACCACAAAGTCAATTGACATTTATTGCCTTAGGTTGCTCCAGCTATGGTGGGTTTAGTTAAAAATGTACTGAAATATTGTTTCAACAGGGTCTGTGACTATTTTATGCAAATATTCTTTGCAGATACGGAGGTCTGAGAATTTGTATTATACACTTAGAGCTCCTCAAATGGAATCACATTAAGTTCATGTGTCAGAAGTTGGAAAGGATGATCTGTTTAAAACAATTATGCAATCAGCAGGTATCTACATTAATGGCAGAGAGCTTTGCCTGTTTCTCATTGAGTTACATTTAATTCAGCTGGCTCATGGGACAGCTGACAGGATGTGATGGGAACTAGCCATAGTCTGTCCCTAAACCCCCCGCCCCCATGTTTCATTTTATAATGGTTTGTCTCATTTTCCCGTACAACATCCCAGTAATAGTAACGAATCATATAAACTTCTTTGAAACAAGCATCATCTTATCAATATCTCACATACGTCCTTGTCACACAGCTGTCCTTTTTCTCCTTTGCAGGCTGCACTTTTTCTGATTGTGTTTTTGCCCTGGCAGGCTGCAGTGGTTTGTAGCAAGAGTGACGGAAACCTTTAGAAGTGGAGATGAAGGCTTGGGAACCACAGTGTTTACCAAAAGAAAAAGAAAGAGAAAGTTGGCCACTATACACACTTATCCAATTGTTTTTATGATTTCTTTAGAACAAGGAAAATGATGCTCACAGCTGCATTCCAGTGTGTGTGCAGTGGGTGGGAAATCTGTGGAAAGGAAAGAAGGCAGGCAGGGTGCTCCAGTGACCTGGATAAAGTTACTCGATTACAGCAATTCATTTTTCTCTAAATCACTCTCAAGTGAAAAAATAATCCAAAATCAGGACAAGGGAATGGAAAAGCTTCTTCATAGTTTGGGACTTTATGACATAGTGTGAAACAAATTCATAATGAATCAGAGGCATCATTAGCTCTAAGAGGATCCTTAACATCGTTGTTTATTTTATTTTGTTTGAAATATAAGAGAAAAGTGGAAGCGGGATTTGAAACATGTCTTATTTGAATACTCGGAGACAGGGAGAGGGGCAGAGGAAGAAAGAGAATCCTAAACAGGCTCCATGTCCAACACACAGCCCAAAGCGGGGTTCAGTCTCATGACCATGAGATCACAACCTGCACCAAAATCGAGAGTCCGTCGCTCAACCTATTGAGTGAGCCAACCAGGGGCCCCTTATTTGAATATTCTTTAACAATTCTTATGGCACAGACCCTATTGAGCTGTGCAAAATGACTGCTGAAATTTGAAGCTATGTAAAAATATTCAACACCTAACGATGATTCACTTTCTGCACACAGAGCAAACACCAACATTAAGCACAAAGGTAGTAAGTCACAGTAATAATCCAAGATTACCCAGAGGGGAGAAAAAAAACCCTAAAATAATATTTTTGTTTTTCAAAATGTGGATTTTCTTTCCTTCTCTGAGTCTGCCCTCTCATCGCTGAACAGGGGGAAAAACATCAGCGTCTACAAGAATACCACAAGAGTAATTAATGAATTTTATAAAGGGTTTGTATAAACACTTGCAGGTTTTTATAAAGGAAATAATATTGACTTGTGTTGTATCCTATGCCCAATAATGTGGAATGACTTTTCTTGGGTTACGGTGTTAAAGGAATTGGAAGATCCATAACTTTTCATTGAAAATAAGACTGCTTTCTGAGGCAAAGGTTGGCTTTGTTTTAAAACATGCTTCCTTAAATGGACTTTGGTGGATGAGCTAATGCAATGATAATAAGGCAAAGAAGTTTTTAAAAGTAGGAACAGGTTTGAATTTAGAAACTGTGACACAGGCTTTAGGTATTCATTAATTTACAGTATGCTTGCTAGCCTGTCTTTTTGTAGGAAGGAGTAGTTACATACATCATAAAACCTGGATTAGAGGTTGGGTGTTGATGTATTTAATTAGCTGAACAAGAATTCCTATAAATTACTCAATATTTCAAATGTGTTCATAATGATTTAAAAAAATTACCTTAGCTTCGTATTCCTTAAGATCTCAAAGTTTTGATATTAGTTTCACTTTTAAAAACTAAAGGATCACAAATTCATGCAAAATTTCCCCGAAATTAAAGCAGGTATTTAAAAGAAATTAACTGGATCTGATCTTCCTTTAGGGTTGAGGCACACAAACAGGAGAGTCTACTTTTTTTTCCCCAAAATGAACTTTTTCCTAATTTAACTTTTGCCTTTCTTTCTAATTATTAGTCTTTTATCTGTGGGTTAGAGTTAACAGTAATTAATTTGTCCCTCTCACTTACTAGTGTAATAGAATAACCTGAAAAGTATTCTGTATTCTGTGTTCATACTGCTGTTTGACTCAGTTAAAATAGCACCAGTTCTTAGATGTTTTTATAGCCAGTCCCTAAGACCTTCCAAACCGAGTGAATAAATCCTCAATAAATTGTCTGACATTTTCAAGTGCTAAAATTGTTCAAATAGTTTCCTATATCCTGTGCCCCTCCTCATCTTATTTCACATCTGTGTTTGCCACTAATTAATACCATCTCTTTTTTTATTATTCTTCAAATATAGAGACTTTAGAAAATATTTACCTCTAAGAAATATCTGTTATACAATTATTTTTTATTGCTATGCAGGTTAATTTGACTGCCTTGCTTCCCACCATCCCTCCACCACCTTGAACAAGAAAATTTTGAGTTCCTCCCTTCAGAAACTAATGTGGAGTAAAATTATATTTAGAGCAAAGTAGCAGATATTTGTCTAATATACATGTATAAATATGATTTTTAAATAAAGTTTCATTAGGCTTCTTTTTGAATTTTGTATACATTGTACCCAAAATGCTAAATTAAAAATCAAGCAATAAAGTTTAATTTAAAAATTGTGTCTTTTGTTTTTGACTTTTATGGGTTTTGTAATACCACCACCAAGCCTTTCCCCTTTTTATTTTTTTCCTGGTAAAGTTCTTCAGTAGGTAGTGCAAAGAAACAGTTACTCAGGTTACTGACCTCTTTTTTATTGGGGCGTGTGTGTGTTGAAGGATTTCACACTTATTTTCAGTAATGTTAAAAAAGAATAATATTGTGAATATGTATGATGGCATTTATTCTGCCTTTCCTCATATTCAACTTATTTTCATATGCATAATAAAGCTTGCTTATAACAGGAGCCCCTATAAAGATTTCCTCATCACTCTTCTGTAATATATTCCACATCTATATCACACACACAATCTACATCTTAAAAATTAAAACCAGATTCACTAATAACTGTGCAATCCTAAACGTAGGCAGTGGATGCCTCACACAGAGGTACCGAAGCTAGAGACACACACCAAAAGTTTCAAGGTTATGAATCAAGACTCCAGCACTATAAAAAAAAGATGAAGATAAAAAAAAAAAATGAAAGAACGAGCAACATTTACATGGTGTCTGCTTTTCAAATGTGTACGGGACAGAAAAGGGCGCAAACACAATATCTCTTCCTTTTGTTTTCTTTCTACCCTCAAACATTTTGCAAGTCCTCGTGAGCCAACAATTGGACATGAAAGTCATGCAAGAATTGTAATAGTAATAGGAAAAAGAGTATGTATTTTTGCAAAACATCGCTTTTCGTTCCAGCAGGAGAAAGTATGCACGGCTGTTTATCTTGGTTTTGCTGCTGCTTTGCACTGTCCAATATGGGCTGGCTGTCTGGAGAGCTTTCCACAGTCGCTTACAAGAGCTTCACTATTCGTCAGGGCAATAAGGAGATGCTTTTGAGTGTGTTGAGTTAAAAGCTCCATTTAGTCTTTCTTTCACTCGATCTGCTTATGTAACTTAAATATTTTTAGTGCCCAGGAGTTCAAAGCAACTAATGTGTTGTGTTTCAGGATGACAAATAGAACACACTAAAAACAGCATTAGAATGTTTTCCTAAGCAAGTTTCAGGGAAATGTGCGGTGCTCTGAATGGGACTCCACATAGCATTTTGGCCCTAGAGCATTTCCTTCCTTGTGCTCAGGCCTGAATGACTCATTGTGCCTGGCCTTCCCTGCTCTCCAATAGGCCTGAGCCCGACCACGAACAAGCAAGAAGCACAGGCCGAATTCATATGTGGCTCCCAAGTGACAGAAAGGAAATATTCCTTCTGGTAATTTATTGATGAGCTAAGTCCAGATGCAGATGCCTGTTTCACTGAACAGGGCGTCTTCGCAGCCTGGCTCTCCTTTTGAATGGCAGCCAAGGAATTCCTACCAGGAGTTACCAAGAAAACACACTCTTTCTTACTGAGGTTTGAGATATGAATAGCCTTGTAGAATTAATCCAATCTAGGGAACATATTAAGAGGCATTTGTACTGTAGACTGACTGTTAGCAGAAAGCTATTTGAGATATTGTAAACTTTGAATAGCATTGTGGGCTTATTTCATTTCCAGAGGCATTTGATTTATGAAAATCTTATTAGTGGAAAATATCACAGTCTTGACTCACTAGCTGATGTGATCAGTTGTGACACAAGAGGTCCTCTTTGGAGAAAGAGAAAAATTTTTATCAGTTCACTGCATTCAGCAGATGCTGCCTTAAAAGTAAGGATTTTTTCATGTTTATTTATTTATTTTGAGAGAGAGAGAGAGAGAGAGAGAGAGAGGATGAGTGGGAGAGAGACAGAGAGAGAGTGAATCCCAAGCAGGCTCTGTGCTATCAGCACATCAGCATGGGACTCAATCTCACAAATCTCAAGATCATGACCTGAGCTAAAATCAAGAGCCAGATGCTTAACCAACAAAGCCATTCAGGTGCCCCAGTAAGGAAACTTTTTTGTTAAAAAAAACAAAAAACAAAAAAACAAATTTCATTCAGAATATTTTAATGTCTTCCTGAGAAGAAAGGAATTCCAAAATACAATTGCAAAGCTGTTTTTATCACTGGAAATGCAAACAATACCTGTAGTTCAGATCTTCACACCATTTGGACCACATAGAGGGTACACTGAATAAGGCTGTCAGTGAAAGAGTACTGGAGGACCTCAATGGTCATTCTTGATGCTATTTTTCTAACAACAGTACCCTAAAATATAGCTGCACACAAAGATCCTTTTCCAATACTTGAATAATTCTCCATGAATTTTATTTTTAATTTATTTTAACATTTTTATTTATTATTGAGAGACAGAAAGAGAGAGAGCATGAGCATGGGAGGGGCAGAAAGAGGGGGAGACACAGAATCTGAAAGAGGCTCCAGGCTCTGAGCTGTCAGCACATGGCCCAACGCAGGGCTTTAACTCACAAACCGCAAGATCGTGACCTAAGCTGAAGTCAGATGCTTAACCGATTGAGCCACCGAGGCGCCCCATTCTCCATGAATTTTAATGCATAAAGTCCCAGGCTGTAACCATTAGTTTAGGTGGATTTAGTCAAATGATACATATTGAGAAAATGTCAATTTATCCCGCAAGAATGTAACTGTAAAACTTAATACAGCTAACCAAATTTTAGGACCTATTTTGAAAACATATTCTCCTTCTCAAGAAACATATGTTCTCTATGTTTTAATTATTGAATACATTCACTTTCATCTTTTTTCTCCACTTTTCACTGTCTTCCTCCATCTTTGGCTCCTCTGACTTCCTGCATCAGACCTCTCTGCACTCCAACACATTGTGACTCATGTTTACAACCCATTTTTCTTTTTCTGTATTTTCCTCCACATTGGATACAACTTAGCAAAGATAGGGGAGATTTGATTACTAATTACAAAATGAGATTATTTAATATAATTTTCATCATCTACTTTTCTTCGTTTATCTTCTCCTAGTAATGCATTGTGAATTAGCTTGTACAGCAGTGATTTACTTTTTTAAATAAATGCAGAATGTTCCATGGAGTAGCTGTGCCTTAATTTATTATTCCTTTCTATAATGAATCGCATCCACTTTTTCCTAACTTATCTTCATCCATTACAAGGCAAACATATTTGTACATAGGCTTGTTGTTGTTGTTGTTGTTTACTAATTGATGCTTTTGCTTCCATGTGACTGAATTCCTAGGAATGGATGCTGTGTGTCAAGACCTTAAGTTATTTTTAATATTAAGACATATTGTCACATTGCTTTCCAAAAAAAGACCATAACACTGTATATTTCTATCAGTTTCTATATTTCATATGTGAAACCTCCCTTTTCCCCCAAGTCTCTCACTCCCAGTTATGACATAGATATTATAGCTCTTCCTAAATGCTACTAGTTAGAGGACTAAATAGAGCTTCATAATTTTAATTTCAATTGGCAAAATGCAAATTAAAATATCATGTTTTTTTATATTTGGATTTACTTTTTTCACTTAATTTTCTTTAGCCATTGGGTTTATAATTTCCATAAATTATAATCATATTATTGCTGCCAGTTTTACCTGGTTGAGTTTGCTTTTCCATTTCTAAGAACCTTTTGCATATTCTAGATATAAAACCTTTCTTTCATTTCAAGTGTTTTTTCCAGGCTTATTTTATTATGTTGAAATTATTTATAATATTTTACTGTACAAAACTTCAATTTATAATAAATAATTAATTTCTAGTTGCTGTTCTTTTAAGTTTATTTTGAGAGAGAGAGCGAGAGAGAGAGAGCACGAGTTGGGTAGGGGTAGAAAGAGAATCCCAAGTAGGCTCCACACCATCGCAGAGCTTGACACAGGGCTCCAACACAAGAACCATGAGATCGTGACCTGAACCAAAACCCAAGAGTCTGACGCTCAACCATCTGAGCCACCCAGGTGCCCCTCTGCTTGTTCTTTTTTAAGCTTTTAGATTTCCAGTCTTGTTTAAGAATTCTTCTGCATCCTCAAATTTTACATGGGATCTCCTTGATTTACTTGTAACACTTTCCTGTTTAATGTTGACAGGGAAATTCTTTCTCCATTCGAAATAGATGTTTGAATAAGGTGTCCATGTGGCAGGATCACTTCATAAGGTTTCGCAGGGTTTGTATTGTATAACACTAGGGGGTACTATTCACAAAATAGATACATTAATTTTATATATTTAGCCTGACAATTTCAGGAGATGGCAACAAAGTTGGAAGAGGCAATTAGCAGCTAATAATAGTTTACTATTGTAATAAATTAAGCATTTCTATTCAATGATCATAAATGAAACTCCTCCATAATTTTTTACATTTATGTTACTTTAATTGGGTTTTAGTATGAAAGTTATTGTGGCATTATACAGTAAACTGGAGACTTTTTCATCATTTCCCACAGCATGAAATTCTTCAAATTGTATTGAAGTTTTTATAATGTTAAAGTTTAGCTGTGACCTTCATCTAATCTGTGCCCTTTTAGATTACAGAATTTTAATCAGTTTTCTAATCCCTTCTGTAATTATTAAACTGTTCAAATTTCCATTTAAGGGGAAATACTTAGTAATTATATTTCCTAGAATACCCTTGTGTTTCTCTAAGGTTTTCAAATGTGTTACTATGGACTAGTATGTAATAATCATCTCAAAACTCCCACAAAGTTTCTTCTAGCTATAGCTGTATATCCTTCCTTTATACTAATTTTATATAGTTTTTCTTTACTTAGTTTTGTATTATCCATTTTCCATCATCAGGCTTATAGGGTGTTAATTTTATTGGTCTTCTCAAAGAACTAGCCTTTGGACTTATTCATCTTGTTAAGTATGTGTGTGTATGTGTAGTTACTAGTTCATTAATTTTAGATTATAAACCTTAATCTTCTGGTCCATTTTGTTTTACTTTCTAATTTTAATTTTTTAGTTATACTTTGTGCCTTTAACATTGTTTCCTTCTATAATACTTAAGGATGTTAAATTATACATTTTTTTTCCTTCTGAGTACAGAGTTGTCTACAGCCATTAGATTTTAATGTAAATTGTACCTATGTTGTGCATGATTTTCTCTCTTGATTTTCTAACTGATTCAAGGTTTGTTTAGTGATGTGTTTCTTAATTCTACACATGATATATTTTGGTCCACACTATTTTATTTCCAATTGTATTAGATCAGTACCAGAAAATACAGGCTGTAAGACTATTGTTAATGTTTTCTTTGTGGCCAAGTAGCTAATTAAATTAGCATAAATGTTCCAGTCTAAGCAGAATACATATACTTTCTTTTCGAAAGAGGCAATGTTTTATACACATATATGTATTTGTTTAATGATTATTCACTTTTTTATATCCTCACTTGCATCTTGGCTGCTAGATGTATCTAATTTGGACAAATAAAGTCTATTTCTCTGCATATTTTGCTTGTTCTCTGTGCATTTGTAACAGATTTTCCTTTATATATTTAGCTGTAATTTCTATGTTACAAATTTTAACTGTGATGCCTTTAACATAGAATCATATCATTACATAATGATAACCCATTTAAATTCTACCTTGTTTGGTATTAATAAGACTGCTGCCACTTCCACTTTAAGAGTGTTTCCTCATTTCTCCTTGCTCATTCCTTTATTTTCATCTGTTTAATTACATTATCTCTAGTGTTTCCATAAATAGCACAAATAAGTGTTTTTTCAATCCAGTCTTGCCACATTATCTTCTAATGATAAAATCTATTTTCTTTCAGTGTGAGAAATATTTACTTGATTTTAGTTTTTTTTTCATTTATCATACTTATATATCTTTTCACTATTATTTGTTTAATCATTCTAGTTTTTCCAATGTAAATTTAAGAGTTTTTTTCCCTTTCTCACAATTTATAATAAAACATATCTTACTCGGTTTTACTTTATTTATTTTATTTTTTTTGTTTTATATTTTTATATTTGAGAGAGAGAGAGCAGGGAAGAGACAGAGAGATGGAGACAGAATTTGAAGCAGGCTCCAGGCTCCAAGATGCCAGCATAGAGCCCCACTGGGACTTGAACTCATGAGCAGTGAGATCATGACCTGAGCCAAAGTCAGAGGCTTAATCAACTGAGCCACCCGAATGCCCTATCTTACTCTGTTTTATATCAAAACAAGATACCCACTTTTGGCTTCACCTGATACTAAGCACTCTTACTGCTTTCCCTCATAGCTCAATAAGAAGAAACTCTGAATAATCTTAATTTTACACCTTCCCCCTCTTCTCACCTGTTAGAATTTTTTAAAGTTTATTTTTATTTTGTTTCTAGAGAGAGATAGAGAGCAAGTGGGGGAGGGACAGAGAGAGACGGAAAGACAGACTCCCAAACAGCCTAATGTGGGACTTGACTCATGAACCATGATATCATGACCTGAGCGAAAATCAAGAGTCGGATGCTTAACCAACCGAGCCGTCCAGGTGCCCCCGTTAGCTAGAATTTAAGAATACATTTATTATTACTTTATCCAACTTTAAGGCATAATGTTTTCTTATATCTTTTCTGTTCTATAGCAGTGATTTTTCACGTTACACATCATGTTAGCAGAAAATCTAGCGTTCTCCATTTATATAAAATTACATGTTATGTAGACTAAATGAGATACACCATACATAATTAAGCATCCATTTATCTATCAAATAATTATGGAATGTTCATTGTACATGACTGTTCTAGGCACTGGACTGCAGCCATGAACACAACACATATGTGTGCCCTCATGGTGTCTGCATTCTAATGAACTTTCTACCATCTCTTTCTACTTCTTGCCTTTCTCCATCTTGAATTCTCTGTTCTGGCTGATTAGTATGACTTTATAAAATTTTCTCAAATATTTTCTTTCAATGGGATAAGTGAAAAATAAATTTCTTGAATTCCTATAATCAGTTTGTTAAATGATACCTCAGGGCACAGATTTTTTTTTTGTAAGAAATTTATTGATGCTATTTGACTATATTTGAATAAATATTTGAAGAAACTCTAGTCGATATAGGAGATATAGCAAATGGGAAACTTATATTCAAGACATAGAGATAAGTAATTTAAAATATGTATGATGACTTTGTAGAGAGAACAGTTTTTCAATTGGTCAAGAATATTTGGTTAGGGAAACTAGCATTACTGAAAAAACAGAATATTATTGAAACAAATATTATTATTGAAAACTTGATATATAAGATAATGGTAAAATGGCACACTACCAATGAAAATATTATTGAGCTGATCATTTAAGCCAACTGCCCTATTTCCCTCAGATTGCTGGCCAAAAGGATAAGGAGATGAAGAATATAAAACAAACGTGAAGAGACGTGGAGAATAGAACTAGAAATTCTAAACTCATCAATAATAGTGGCAAGAAGTAAGGCATGGATAACCTGAAAAAGAGGAACTATTGGCAATAATCATCCAAAATATCTCAGGTCTGAGGAAAGACACGATTCTTCAGATTTAAATGATGCAAAAATATTTCTGAATTAAAGAAACCCCAAACGTGACTACCTTGATAAAATTTTTTAACATAGAGATAAAGAAGTCTAAAAGCTACCAGAGAAACAGTTAGATTATATACAAAGGAATGACCTTCAGATTGCTGGTATACTTTAATTAAGAATTTTGAACATAAGAAAGCAATAGAACAATGTATTTGACATACTGAGAAAAAAATTAACACAATGATTCTTACTCACTCAGACTATCACTTCAAGATCAAGAGTAAAGATATTTTCAACATATAAGTATTTAGAAAGTTTACCCCATGCAGTAATTTGTTCAAAATATCATTAGAAAATATACTATAGCAGGAAGAAAAATAAAACTAAGATAAAAAATGATAAAATAAAAAAGGATAAAATAATTAAAAATAAAAATAATAAAAAAGATCTCAGAAGGATTATATGACATGCATTATCATCTTTATTGAAATATAGATTTTCATCACAGAATCATTCATATAGATATTGATAGAGATACAACGTGACAGTGAAAATTCACTGTTAAAATTTCAAAACATGTCTTTAAGTTTGGCAAGAAAATGAAATGTTTGCAGTGGAGAAAACTCTTAATGACCATTGTCATCAATTAATTGAAAATTGAGAATGAAACACATATCCAATTGATATAATAAAGGATTCTATGTATTATTTGAGATATCCTGTGTCTTAATTGAGGCATCTTATAAGAATTAATGTTAAGACAATTAAACACAAACCTTTTCACATATGTGAAAATAAATCAAGTACTAAATGTCCACTGTTGTGGTAGTCATACAGAAATTCCCTTAAAGTTAGTATATTATAGTAGAGATATTATAAATAAATGAAACAAAAAATCAAGTTAAATAAAAAATAACAATGTCAATGATGTCGCAAGCACATGAGAGTTAGGACTACTTGTATCTTTGAAAGATAACTATATGTAAAATTTTTGTACATCTCTTGTGCAATAAAAAGAATTAAACTATTCACAATATATTATTAAACATAACATCTAAAAGGAAAGTAAATATTGCCTGGGCAGAGCCACAAAGTAGTGATTTGTGATTAAATTTCCACATATGCATAGCTATCCCATTAGTTTCCTTGGTGGGTAGATGAGATTTTTTTTTTTAAGTTTGATTATTTTGAGAGGGAGAGAGAGAAGGAGAAAGCCTCAGCAGGGGAGAGGCAGAGAGAGAGGGAGAGAGAATCCCCAAGTAGTCTTGCATTGTTAATGCAGAGCCAACGTGGGGCTGGAACTCATGAACTGTGAGATCATGACCTGAGCTGAAATCAAGAGTGAGATGCTTAATCAACTGAGCCACCCAGGTGCCCCAGTAGGTGAGGTTTCTAATGGTTCCTCACTGTATATGTAACAGCCACCACTCCTCCATATCCACCAAAGCTTCCAAATCCATCCTTCTCAGTAACCTTAAATACACCCTAAATACACTATTGCTGGATTTTTCTTCATGAATCACACCACTGAGCATACTATTAAAAAACCCTCAAAAGCTAATTGTTCTTTACAACTTTAGGTCTAAATTCCCTAGTGAGGATTTCAATACTGCCCTCTAATTATATTCTCTACTGTTAATTATGTTCTTCACACATTGAAATATAGGTGTACTCTTCACATACCTTTTACTTCCAAGACATTACATTTCCCCCTTTGTTCATGGCACTTCCATTTCTGGGAGCTTCATTCCCTACCTATTGACAAGTCCAACTTGTACTTTCGCGCCAAGCTTTAGAGCAAGTGACATCTTCTCCATCAACCATGCACTGATCCCTGAGATGGCAGGTCTCTCTGTCTTCTCTGGAATACTAATTTTTTTCATGGAGAAGAAAAGAAACTTCTTTTATGTTTGTTGAATCCCTAATATGTGTTAGAACTGTGTTAGAGACTTCACCTATAGTATCTCATTAACAAAACAAATAAAGGATATGATCGCTTACATATTTTACAGCTGAAGAAACTGAGTCAGATATAGGTTAAGTATCCCATCCAAATGTATCTATCTCATAAACTGGGGAAGTGACCAAACTTATCAAAGGGCAGGATCTTACAGTCTCATAGATTAAGCGTCAGAGCTCCAGAGACATGCATCTGTGCATGATTTGTTAAGCATAGATGAAGTTTAGGAATGGAGGTGGTAGGTGTAGAGAAAACATTAATGAGGTTAAATTCATAAAAAGAAATGTATAGAAGATAAAGAGAAATGCTGTGCTGAGTAAGAAGGAAGATCAACAAAATGTGAGAACAGGAAGAGGCTGGGCAGCCTTATTCTATTGTTGTCTCTCTTTAGACGAGTGAGTTTTTCCCCAGGGAGTGAAAATTTTAACAATGAAACTTCAGGCTTGGTTGATTTGCATTCGCTAATGTATGCCTGAATGATTTTCATTACATTAATTCTAAATTTCTGAAAATGTCCAACTACCAATCTATAAGGTACCTTTAAAGCAGTATCCTAACCTGACATTAATACTTAATCCTTATAGTCAATCATCTCAAATGTTCGAGTAGCTCAACATTTTTGGATCTTTATCTAGGATTTGAAACAGTGATAATAACCTCCAAGCGACTGTGACCCAAACCCAATGGTAACATAATGTTCTGGAGAAGAACAGGCTGATACTGACCATTTTATCATTCCATCAACGTTAGTCAGGAATGAAGACAGGCAGAAAGCCAAGTTTTCATTCGTGCTCACAATAATACTTAGCTTAGTGGTGGACAAATCGAGTTAAATCCCTTAACACAATTTTGAATGGATTTCAGATAAAGCCTTCAAAAGCCACATTATCTTATTTCCCTATAATACCTTTCTAATTACAAAAGTAAAAATGTGTTCTTTCATTTATATATCTATTTATCTCATAGCATTTAAGTATTTTATATATTAAAATATTTTACAGTTAACTTATAATCAGCAGATAAAAACATATTACACAGATATTTCTATAAAACATGTTAGCGGCATATTGAATTATGGTGGAGCACACGTGTTTCCAAGTTTATCCTGTGAAATTATACTCACGAACCAAAATCAGAGCTCTCTGCACCTGATTTGCTTGGCTCTAAACTTAGCAAGGTTAACAGGATATAGAAAGGGAGCCTCATTTACAGTTTAGGCTCCATGACAATAGATATCACAATTGAAAGAGAGGCCATCATGCAAGACTTAGAAGAAGAGATGGAAGACAACTAGTTATGTGACATTTTGCTGACTACCCTCAGCCTCTACAAAAGGATTAAAGAAAATCAGAACAGAATTGGAGGTTAGGAGAAGGTTCTGGAGAGAGTTGGTGGGTTTTTAAGTCCCACCACTCACCACCTTCATTCTAAGGGGTAATATAGGAAATGCTTTTCCTCTCATCAGCCTATGAAAAGGGGTTTCATTGGGACTTAGTGCAACAAATTGGAGAGCTTAATATATAGCCTCACAATTTTACAGACACAGTGAACAGCGTGACTCCAATGGCAAATTGAAAGGGCCAGAGACTGACTGGATCTTTTGATGGTGAACACAGAAGGGGTGCTGCATTGGAGGCTTCTGGAATCTGTTGGAACAAATTTGAGTATTTCCCGATATCTATACATGGGCTACCTACAACAGTGTACTGGTATGTTATTCTTAGAAACTGCAGGGAAACACTAACACTAATGTTGAGGGAAGAGCTCTGGAGTTCTAGAATCTAAGACCAGCTAAAGAAGAGCCACTTGTCTACATCAAAAGAAGGACCTGCAGGTAAAATATGCTGAGTTAAGAGAAAATATTTTCAAGAGACCTTGAAGATACTCATGAAAAGAAGAAGTGGTTTAAACAGCTCCAAGTGCTGGGTGAGTGAGCCAGTGCGATCTTGAATGTTGCTGGTCAAATAAGGCCTTTCCTGATATCAATTCTCCTCCATTCTTTCCCCTGTAGTTGATAAGATGAAGAACAAGGAGCACCTGGGTGGCTCAGTTGGTTAAGCGCCTGACTTCAGCTCAGGTCATGATCTCATGGTTTGTGAGTTCAAGCCCTGTGTCAGGTCTGTGCTGGCAGCTCAGAGCCTGGAGCCTGCTTCAGATTCTGTCTGTCTCTCTCTGTCCCTCCCTGCTTGTGCTCTGTCTTTCAAAAATAAATAAACATTAAAAAAAAAAAAGATGAAGAACAAATAGAAATCCATGCAAGGAGAATGAGATGATGCCAAATATGTCCTTTGGCCATTTCAGTTATCTATATAAAATTGAGAGATAAAAGAGTATATGTAAGAATTTATCAAATTTTCAAAATTTGATTATTAATAAAACTGAATATCTGAAATTTTTTGAAATGATACTATCTTATACTTAAGGGATAGCAAAGACTTCATGGACTTTGCCCAGATTTTCATTCAGAGGATCAACTAGTGCCTTAGATTATATTAAAATTAAAATTAAATTTAAATTTAAATTAAATCTGATTTCTATTATACCAGTGAATACCTCTGGTACATTATTAGTTTCAAAGGCACATTAGAAGAAAATAATTTTTAAATGCTTTCCATAAACAGTTTGTCTGCGTTTATTAATGGATTCTCAATCAATATGTGAGGACTCTTTTACAATGGTGATGCCCCTTTTCCATTGTAATTATTGGGAGACTCATTACTTGCATTCATTTTGGAATATTTTCAGAAATATAATAACATGCTTTCTGAAGTCTATGATTATTTTCAGAGTTGATATAAGCTTCCTTTCTAATGAACACTGACAAGGTAAACCCTAATATGCCAGAAACAATAGAACGTATCTTCAATTCTGAAACTCATTTGAAATTCCTTTTACACCAAATTAACACTAAATGTCACTTTGGTCATATTGAAGTTATTCTATCTAATAAATAGGACTATTTTTGGTTAATTTTAGAGTAGTCATCATTGTCCCGGTATAAATGAACTTAAAAAAGAGAGAGCTTAATTTTGAATTGTTATTTTCTTTTATTAACAAAATCCAGCTTTTACTCTCAAGAGTTTCTTTATTATTTTTGCAATGTAGTAAAGTACACGTTGCATATCTCTGTAGTATTTAACATGCTTTGGTAATACCCTGGAACCTTCCTGCAGCACTGTGAACAGTGGATCAGGATTTGGCATAAGGAGGCTATTTCCTTGATATCACCTAAGACAATCTATTTACTGGAGGACCAAAGGACCTTGTTAATAAAATCTATAAGGCAGACAACCTAGACTCAGAGGATAGGGGTATTGGAAGTCTTTACTATAAGAATACAATGGTTTCCAAGTTTCTCCTTTACTTCTAAATTATTTGCCTCCAAGAACCCAGTTTAAATATTTTTATAAGGTGCACCTGGGTGGCTCAGTTGGTTAAATGTCCAAGTTCACCTCAGGTCATGATCTCATGGTTTGTGACCATAGTGATCTCATGGTTTGTGGGTTTAAGCCCCATGTTGGGCTCTGTGCTGACAGCTTGGAGCCTGGAGCTTTTTTCAGATTCCACGTCTCCCTCTCTCTCTGCCTCTCCCTGCACTTGCGCCCTCTCTCTCTCTGTCTCTCTCTCTGTCTCTCTCTCTCTCTCAAAAATAAACACTAAAAAATATTAAAAAATAAATACATTTTTTATAAGTTTACTTATGTATTTTTTGAGAGAGGGAGAGAGTGTGAGTTGAGGAAGGGCAGAGAGAGAGAGAGAGAGAGAGAGAGAGAGAGAGAGAGAATCCCAAACAGGCTCCCTGCTGTCAAAGCAGAGCCCAGTGCTGGGCTTGATCTCATGAACTGTGAGATCATGACCTGAGCTGAAATCAAGAGTAGGATGCTTACTTGACTGAGCTACTCAGGTGAACCCAGGGACCTGATTTAAAGTTAACAATTGACATTCCTCTACTAAGTTTATCTTTTTTCCAAAATACATGTTCTTAAATTATTTTTTTTCGATTGAATTTGGAGAATTCTACTGAAGATAGTAATATTCCATATTTACTCACTTTAAAATAACACATAGTTGAATATAAAATAGCAAAAATAAGACTAGAGGAGAGAGATAATTTTTCTGTTAACTTTGGTTTATCTGATAGGTAAGCATAGCACTGTCATTACATTGAATCAATAATATGACACAGATTCATCATCAAGCCTCACTAAGAGGTTAGAACTAGTGGAAAGATTTTTGAAATGAATGACATAAGAAGGGAGAGATAATTTTGAGAAGGTTGTACTCTTGATATGCTTTAATAAGGGTATCTAAAATGGAATTTAGATAAAAAAGGGGGAGAAAGGGGGAAAAAGGGGAACTGGAACAGATAAGAGGAACAGCAAGGTTAACTTGCTTGATGACTTTGGGAAATGAAAAAAGATAATTTTGAGGGGTCAAATATTCTGAAGTTCAGAGGCAAGGATAATTTTGTGTACTGCTAAGAATAATCAAGTTGGGAATAATATCTAAATGGAAGGTGTTGATGAGACTTTCATATATAGACTTCACAGAAGTAGGGATCGTTCTAAAGAATAGAGAGTAATCGTCTGAAGGTCACCTAAGATTATCTATGTGAAGATATTAACTAGAACCTGGAGTTGTAATCATGCTCCATGGAAAGTGATGACTGTACTCATGCTTTATGGAGAATGATTAACTTCCTCATGTTCATTTAATTCTTACTAGAAATGGAGGGGGGGCATTTCGTGCTCTTATCAGAGCCCACGCACTGGCAGCCAGTTAAATAATCTTTGCCGCTTCATGAAAAAACATGTTCCATTCCTCTACTTCCCCTTCCGTGGCCCTGACATGTAAGCGACTAGAACAGGAAAAAGGTTGTTTATATCCTATTTCCCTCATTCTTCATTTCTACCACGGCAAATTATTTTTTGAAAAACTTTGACCTCTCTTTGCCAGTCTGATCAGTAGTATTACCAACATTTTAAATTTTAAACAGATTCAATTTTGAATAGACAATATGAGACTGTAGGTAACAACCTCAAAATATAAAGTGAAAATCTCTCTTCCATCCCAGGCCCCCATGCAGGCAGCCCCGTTCTTCAGTACTGCCGATGGTAAACACTGTTACCACTTCCTACCCTCCCTTTTATTTACTTCCAGACTGTCTTTATGAATGTACCTACAAATATAAATACAGATTATTTCCCATCATTTAACAAAAAATCATGTCAATTATACACATCATTTTGTATCTTTTCATCACCTAATATCCCTATATCAGAAGATGTCACAATCCTTTTGTATATCTTTGTTTCTTTCTTTTTGCTGTAATTTGTTTAACTAATCCTCAAATGACCAGCATTCAGTTTATTTCCAAGTGTTGCCACTGCTAATGATACAATAAATAAATTTATATATTATCATTTCCTATTTCTGCAAATAAATATGTAGATTAAACTCCAAGAATAGAGATGGTTGTTCTTGTTTTTTTTTTCATTTCTATAGACCAAAAACAGAGTCAATCTAAAATGTTTTTGTTTCAAAATACCCTTATATGAATTATATTAATATACTACTCCAGTAATACAAGTTTTAAAAATATCCCAGACTGCTTCCAACAAATAATAGCTGTGACTTTGGGAAAATTTTTAAAAATCTTTGTAATTCAGTTTCCTCATCAATTAAAGGGTGGATAATAGTCGTAGCTACCTAACAGAATTGTTTTAAAGACCAAACGCATCGATACGTGTTAAGTATTCAGATGTTCCCTGAATTCCCAGGGACCTAAGTGTTTAAAAAATGCTGTTATCATTACTATTCTAAAGCTTAATGAAATTAATGATATTTGTGACACTTTGTAAAATACTTGGATTATTCATCGACTTGTGAAGCATTTTTGTAAAAAAATTGAAAGTTATGTCTTTTACTTTTTGGTTTCTTAATTTCAAGTTTCTTGTTAATCAGGATGGTTTGTAAATCAGATAGTTAATATAGACTTCTAGGATAGGTTCAAATTAGTGATAATGGGTACAAATTTGTATTTTGAGAAATCTTCTTAATAATCTCTATACTTGATTTATTTTCACCTTTCATTATATAATAAAATTAATTATGACACATTATGACAGCTGACAAACAGCTGTAGAAATTTTACAGTTGAGAGTCCCCCTTCTGCCATTTTCTGATTGCTTCTTCATGCTTACATTAGTTATATACAATGATTTGCAGATTTTTTTTCAGTAACATATTTCAGGCACTTGCCATTTTTGTCATGCTTAGCTAATAGTGATGTGTTAAAATACACTGAAATGATCAAATGAGAAACAGTGATTGAGTGAACACTTCCGGGTTGTCAAACTCCCATGAGGGTATTTTTAAGTATACATATACACAAATTGTGCATGGACCATATAACCTTTCATCCAAACTGGGCCAATTTTGTAAGGGAAGGGGAGCAGCAGCAAATTAAGATTACTCTGAGCAAACTGAGAGGAATTGTCATCCAACATTTGTGACTGTGATTGTTTGGGAACTGTAATCCTTTGCTATCTTATGATAAAAATAAATGTAAGTGAAAGTTCTAGTATGTTTTCTTGCAATGCACTGACTAGTCATGCACACTCCCCAGGTTTTTGTTTTTTTCACCCTAGTTGGGAGACAACTGCTACAGATGACTCCCTGAAGTTTTGCTATAGACTGAAGGAAATAGCTTGGAGAAAGAAAGAGATTTTAAACATTTGTGAAAAAGTACAGATGAATGAAAGTGTTTTAGTTTAGAATGGCAACAGAGAGATGGGAAAGCAGAGGAACTTCAACACATGGGCTCTGTTCTCAGCTCATCCAGTAACTCATGGGATGATCTCCATGACTTCAATTAACCTTGCTGGTCTGTTTGCTTATCTGTGAATAAGATCGACTGGTGAACTTCAAATTTATGTCATTGATTTTTGTATAGAGTAATTACTTTTAAGACTGCAACTTTTAAAAGTTTCAACAACTTAGAAGTATGGTTTATATTACCCTTACTTGTTATTTGGTGAACTTGCTACTTGCCAAAACTTGAGAAAATTTTCGCTGTGTCAAAAATATGAAAGACAATATAAAGGGGAGCTTGTAAAAGTTTTTCATACTCTTCCATTATCCTTCGGAGAATTTAGATATTATTCACTCTTTTCTCCATTATTATTCTTTTACATTCCTACCTGTATGCATATTTGTTTACACATTCCTGTTTTTTATGTGGCGGAAATACCTTTGACTTCTACCCTATGAAGTGTTATTTATTTATTTATTTATTTATTTATTTAGTTAGTTAGTTAGTTAGTTAGTTATTTAGAGTGCAAACAAGGGAGGGGCAGAGAGAGGGGGAGAGAGAATCCCAAGCAGGCCTGATGCAGGGCTCAAACTCATGAACCATGAGATCATGACCTAAGCCAAAATCAAGAGTTGAACGCTTAACTGACTGAGCCACCCAAGTGCCCTTACTAAGTGTTGTTTTTATTTTTGTGTTCCTTTTTATTATACGAACTAATATAAATTAGTTCTCTAGATGGGAAATGGACCAAATTTAGAACATTTTTTAACACTCAAGTTTTTATCACATTTTAAAATTCTCATATGACTTAGTTCTAGGTTATTTGTTAGATTCCTCAAAACTAAATCATACAATGTTATGGACACAGAAAGTCATAATAGCTTGAATTTTCAAAGATATGTTCTTCTATTGAAATATGTAACAAATAAAAGATATGATTGTTCCTATTATGTTTCTCTATGTAATGCCACAAAATGTATGCTATAAAAATAAAAAAAAATTCAATTAACATTATTTGGTCTTCAAAATGTGATATAATTAATCTGATTAAGTTTCTTTAAAAAATTAAATTCATTGAGTATTTTGTGTTGATTTCACATGGAAAACTAAGTATAAATGTTGGACATGTTTACTTGCAGAGAGAGTAATAATTTCATATCATTCATTTTGTAAAAATGAGACTCGTGTTAACTCAGTAGTTAAACAGTAAAAATAGATTGTTATGATTCATAGCAATAAAGAAAGGTTTACATCAACATCATTGTATGTTCCTGGAGACTAATTTGGACACCCATATTCAGTAGAGCTGGGATGGAAGAAGCAAAATAGAGAATCTTTTCATTTCTTATAAAAAACAAAAACAAAATCAATGTTTCAGACAAAAGAACAAAAGGAGAATCATACTAAACTTACTAACTAGTTTTCTCCTCAGAGGTTCAAGATAAACTTCTTGAATTGCTGACCATAGAATCCCTCCTTGTTATTCAAAACACAATACCCCAAAGACACGGCTTTCAGAAGATGTGATTTTAAAACCAGATATAATTATAACAAAGATTTAAATTTGCTATATTGCTTACAAAGTGTGTGTACAAATCAGATTTCTATAATTCTTTTTTTAAGTTTCTTTGTTTGAGAGAAAGAAAGAGAGTACAAGTGGATGAGGGGCAAGGGGGTGGAAGAGAGAGAGAGAGAGAGAGAATTGAAAGCAGGCTCCTTACTGTCAGCACAGAGCCAAAGATGGGGCTTCAACCATGAGATTATGACCTGAGCCAAAGAAAAATGCTCAACTTATTGAGCCATACAGGTGTTCTAAATTATGTATAATTCTTAAATGACAAATCATGATTAATATGAACATCATTAATTAAAATTTTGCATTTAGCGGCAACTGTGTGGCTCAGTCAGTTAAGCTTTATACTCTTGATTTTGGCTCAAGTCGTTATCTCACATTTGTGGGTTCAACCTCTGCATAGGGCTCTGCATTTGCAGTGAGAACCTGCTTGAGATTCTTTCTCTCTCTCTGCCCCTCCCCTGCTCATGCCTACTCTCTCTCTCTCGAGGTAAGAAATTTTTAAAAAATGAAAAAAATAAAATTTTGCATTTATAGAAATAAATACTAATGTCATTATATTTACATGTATTATGCACTTATTTATGAAATATATGCTATTATTTGTTTTATGGCCATTTTCTCATAAAATCATCATGACAACCCCACAAAGAAAGTGCTATTAAAATTATGCTAAGTGAAATGAATCAAAGACAAATACAATATGATTTCACATATATGTGTAATCTAAAAAAACAAACAAATGAACAAACAAAAGTAGGAACAGACCCATAAATATAGATGATAAACTGATAGTTACAGGAGGGGATGGAGAGAAGTGGGAATGGGAAAATAGATGTATAGGAGTGGGCGGTACAGGATTCCAGTTATGGAGTGAATAAGTCCTGAGGTGAAAGGCACAGCATAGGGAATATAGTCAATGATCCTGTAAGAGCATTGTATGCTGATGGATGGTGGCTACACTTGTGGTGAACATAGTACAATGAGATCAAACCGCTATGATGTACAGAAACTAATGCAACATTGTGGGTCAAATATACTTTAATAAAAAAATGAAAAAAAATAAAATGAAAGAAACATTTTACATTGAAGGAAACTGAGGCTTTGAAAAGTTAAATAACTTGACAAAATGTATAGCTAGTCAATAGCAGAACCAAAATGCAAATCTGAATCTGTCTATGCAAACCACATACACCTATCATCATCCTCTATCCTTGGATTAATCACATTTTATACTAATTAGAGACTCTAATTTATCACTTTCTACTTTGAAAGAGAGGATGAAGAAATAATACTATTAAGGCATTGACTATAACTGTTTTCCTTATCACCAACAACTACTTAGATTCTTGGCACAAAATATAGTAACAGCTAATGATTATGGAGATGTTTCCACATGTGAGGGGAGGTGCCATACACTATGTGATTTGATCTTTATCAAACCCTGCATGGAAGAAATTATTATCTTTGTTTTAAAGATGAGGAAACCAATGTTTAGAATGGTTAAATGTCTTGCACCAGCCAGTAAAAAGTGGAGTATCGGCAGGGGTACGACTCAATCTGTGCTTTTAGCTAATATTTTGTAGTGAGTACTAAGTAAACTATTTAACTAATTTTAAGTGTTTTATTTGATCAGTAAGGGAAATCCTGCTTATAATGCTTTAATAAATAAGCAAATATGATAAATACATTTATTTAATAAATGCAAAATAATAATTTAGTTCAGTGATGATACATTGACAACTACAATATCCAGACCAGAAACAGAGATGGAGGTAAATCCTACTGATAAATAATCTAAACTCATCTAAGGAACTCATAAGAAATAAGGAAAAAAAGATCTCCAAGGAAAATAACTGTTATATAGCCTACTATTTATTTAGCTACATTAGAGACATGAATGAGCCCTTAGTGCCAGAGAAACAAACTTCGACTGCTAATAAAAGAAATGTCTTGACTACAAATTTATAATTTGATTTTTTTTTAGTTAATGAACTCTAGTGGACAGTAGGTATTTAAAAAGGAGCCTAAATGGGTGAAAATAAGAGTTATAGCTATAACAGTAGACAGCAAGGCAAGAGAAAAAACATCAATGTAATGGTGATCTATGAGTATATTCAAAACAAACTTTCCTACATATCTCAACTGTACCTGAAATGTTACTCTTCCTATTGAGTAAATCAACTAATGTTCATTAAATAAAGATTATCAACAATAGCTGAAAGAGTATTTAGTATATAGAATCTGTTTAAGATAGAAAGTAAATGAGCACTGCATTTAGGAAGATTTCTACCAAAAATTAATGAACCAATTTTCAATATTTTGAAAAGTAACCTTTGGTTTTCAGAAATTGTTACTGTTTCAAAATAGCTTATTGCTTGGTCTTACCAGATTAATGATTGCTATAACATATGTTAATAAGCATATTGTTTATCTTTCAGAGGCTCAAGTTTGGAGCTAACTTATTTGCTTAAAATAAAGATAAAAGGAGGGGCACCTGGGTGGCTTGTTTGACCATCTGTCTCTTGATTTTGGCTCAGGTCATGATGCCAGGGCATAGGATTGAGCCCCACATTGGACTCCATGCTGAATGTGGAGTCTGCTTAAGATTCTTTCTATCTCTTTCTCCCTCTGCCCCTCTCCCCCACTTTCTCTAAAACAAAATAAAATAAAGGTAGAGGGAAAAGCAGAAAAATAACTACCAAATTAACAGGAGATATGAAAATAATAACTTAATTGAAAATCTTATAATAGTTGTGTTAATAAAGTAATTTTAAAAGTAGTTGAATAAAATTGCAATTAAATGCGGCAGGTTGAAGGCATACATGTATGTCTTCTCGTTATTAAGGTCGTTTAGATGAGAAAAAGTGATAATTATACAAGGACAAAGAGAAAAAAGGGACAAATAATAAAAGAAAAGATATATCATTAATTTGGGAGCAGTAAGAAGATGGTGAGGTTTTTAATCCAACTGAGCAAACAGGATTCCAAATGACCATGGAAGGGGATATTAACAAGCAGCAAAGCCTATTTACGCTGAAGAACCAAATAGATTTTAAAATTGGAGATGCTTATTTCTTTAGAAAAGGGTGATGTATGAGATGAAAAGAGATTGATAGACATTCGATAGAAGAGAAAATTATCAAATCACGCCATCACGAAATATCCAAAGGGATCAGAGAAATGGGTAAATAAAACAGATCCTATATGGAAGATAAGGCCCCAAAACAGCATTAGTCATTATAATCGCAGATGCCCTCAGAATTTAGAGTAAACTTCGTTTCTAACCTAGATTCCATTACCAGCCAAACAATCAATCAACAATCAAAACACTATTTCATACATGCACAGTGTACAAAATTTTTCCTCTTAGGCACCTTTCCCTGATAGCATCTTCCAACAAAACAATGGAACAAACCGAGGAAGAGGAAAATATATAATTTAACACACAGGCACTGGAAACAAAGAAGATGAGTATTTTTAGGATAATAGTGAAAATTCCAGGATCTCATAGCTCTGAAGCAAATCAAATCTGAGCAAGAGGATAGAGAACTATCTGAAATGAAACTGATCAATTATCTGAGAAATTCCACTATTGAGCAATTACATGGGAGATCATTAAAGGAAATAGTATGGTTCTAATTAAAAATACAACCAAGCAAATTAAAATAAGTAGGTATCAAATCCTTGAGGAACACACAAAAATGAGAAAGAACGAAAATGTCATAAGACAGTAGATGTTCAACACAGGACAAAATATTTATATAGTGTAAAATCAATAGATAATGTTTAATGGATCAAAAATACTATTGTATACATTTTATGGATAGAAATTCTAGAATGAACAACTAGAAAATTTGAAACTTTACTTCTAAGGAGCTGGTCTCTAGGAATAAAGAAAGTGACACTGAACAGCTGTTTTTCATTCTGAATCTGAAGTACTCTTTCACTTTTAAATTACTTACATGTGCTACTTTGATCATTTTTCAAGCATTTGAAAGGATAATTAAATCAGAGAAAAACTTGTATAGGTGTGAAAAGTTGAATTTTTAACTTACATAAACTTGATTTTCGGGGCACCTGGGCGGCTTAGTCAGTCGGGTGTCTGATTTCGGTTTGAGTCGGTCTTGAGTTCGAGACCCACATCAGGCTCACTGCTATCAGCGTAGAGTTTGCTTCGGATCCTCTGTCTGTCTCTGCCTCCCACTGCTCACACTTTCTCTCTCTCTTAAAAATAAACATTAAAAAAAACGCTTGATTTTCATATATTGCAGCTTACAATTTTTCACTATTCGATCAATTCCACACTTAATTGCAGGTAAGAAAGTGTACCGGGTAATGACCAGGTAATCACTGAAGAAACTATCATTTGTTAAATCACCATTATCTTTTTGTGCATAATTTAAATCCAAGAATAACAAGTGACTTAACTATTGTTTTATTTCTTAACTGAAAATATGAGTATATGCAAAGTATCTGAATTGTCTTTGTGCTATAAAATATAAAATGTGTAAAATTAAAATATTGTGAAATTTAGTTCTGATATTTCTCATTAAATGTTATTAATAAATATTTCACAATCAAATCAGTAATTTTAAGTAAAGGAAACTGTGATTAGTTTAAAGCATAATCTACATTAATTTCAGGGCTTTTTTTATTATCTTGACAATTTTGAGAAGTAATCATTATAAATTCTGTCGAATTTTCCTCAGTAGTCTCATCATTAGATTGAAGTTACAGGTATTTAGGAGGAAGACCACAGAGTTAAAGTTACTCTCTTACCATATTACCTCTAGAGTACACACTATCCACATGACTTATTATCTACTAACTACTACTACTTACCAACAGTAGTTGATATTGACCTTGATCATCTGGCTGAGGTAGTGTTTGTGAGGTTTCCCTATGATAAAGTTACTCTTTACTCGCCTTTCCATATTGTACTTTTTGAAAGTGAGTCACTATGTCTAGTGGCCACACACATTTCAGGTGTGTGGTTCTTGGTTTCCTTGCTTCTACTGAGGTATCATTTCTTCTAGGCCCTCTAGCTGACAGAGCAAGGAGGAACATGCATATATACTGACCTGTGTGTGTGTGTGTGTATATATATATATATATATATATATATTATATGTTACCATCCATATCTATTTTAAGCTAAAACATGATTTTATACTGGGGTCCAACTTTACTCCATTACCAAATGGATCATTCTAGCCTTCTCTCTTTGTTTGTGTAAAATCTCCCAACATCAGTGGGAAAACCTAGCTCCTATCATCCATTATTCATTTACTGAAATGGTCGATTCCAATATACATATATATATATATATATATATATGTATAGTGATTTCAGAAATTGCAAACATGTTCCTCCAAGGGGAGCAACTTTATCAACTAGAGTAAAATGTTTATATAGAGATCTTTTGTCTTTAGTTTTATAATCTCCGTTCATTGTCAAAGATTCTTAGGTCAATGCTTTTTTCCCCCACATCCACTTCAATAGGTAATTTTATTTATTGACCTAGTTGCTTATTTATTTTTTTTAAATTTTACATATGTTCAGGTACACTTCATGCTGTAAAGTTATATGGGTTTTGACAAATGCCTAATGTTATGATATATTACAGTACATGCAGAATAATTTCACAGTTTAAAGAGAAAATGAGCCCTTCTGATTTACTTATTCAACACTACTCCTTCCACAGAACCCCTTAGCCATCAATGATTTCTTTACCACCTATAGTTTTACCTTTCCCAAAATATCATGTACATTGACTCATATTAGTACTTCGCCTTTTGTGACTGGCTTCTTTCATTTGGCAATATGCAAAAGATTCATCCATATTGTTGCTTGGTTTGATAAGCTCATTTTTTTTGTCACTGAACAATATTTCATCGAATACTGTATCACAGGTTACTTATGTATTCACCAAATGAAGGGCTTCTGTTTTGGGGCAATTCTGAATAAAGCTGCTAGAAACTTTTATGTGCAAATTTTGTGTGTGGAGATGAATTTTTCTATCAGTTGAGTAAATACCTAGAATCAGGAATGATGGATCATAACATAATATTATACTAAGCTTTGTACAAAACTTCCAACTGTCTTCCAAGATGGCTGTATCATTTTGCATTGCCACTAGCATTAAATGAGAGGTATTACTCCTCAAGATTATTAGCAATCAGTACTGTCAGGATTTGGACTTTAGACATTCTAATAGGTGGGTAATCATATCTTGTTGGTTTAACTTCCATTCCCTACTGGTAAGTTATGATGAAAATTGTGCTCTATGATTATTTGTCTTGTGTATATTTTTCTAGATGAACTGTCTGTCCAGATTCTTTGCCTGTATTCTGATTTGTTTATTTTGTTTTCTTATTATTTAAATTTTTTTTGTATATTTTGAATGCCAAGTCCTTTCAGATATCTATTTTGCAAATATTTTTCCCTGTCTGTGGCTTGACTATTCGTTCTCTAACAGTATCTTTCACAGAGCAGAGGTTTTGAATTTAAGTCCAGCATCGCTAAAAACTAGGCAATAGAGAGTTTTATCCACGATTTCTTCTGGAGGTCTTATAGTTTTGCACTTTGCACTTAGATCTACACTCAATTTTGAGTTACTTTTCATGTAAGGTGGATGGCCTATGTTTAGATTCAATGTTCACATATGAATTTCCAACATTCCAGCACCATTTCTTGAAAAGATGATTCTTTCTCTAACGAATCGTGTCTGTGCTTTTGCTAAAAACAAAAAAAAAACAAACAAAAAAAACAATGGTTGACTATATTTGTGTGGGTCTATTGCTCCCAATTCTGCCCATAAATCTGTGTGTCTATGTTTTAGTAATACCACACCATCTTGCTTACTGTAGATACTCCAGTTGTCTAATTATCCTCGTGAGAGTTGCAATAGTCTTTCAAAGAATTGGTTCATTTTCATGTCATTTATCAAATTTGTTGGCATAAAGTTATTGATAATATTCCTTTATTATTATTTTAATGTTCATGGACTCAGCAATTATGACCCCTCTATCATTTGTGATATGGGTAATTTGTGTCCTTTCTCCTTTTTTCTGGGTTAGCTTGGTTAGAGATTTATCAATGTTATTGATGTTTTCAAGAAATAACTTTTAGTTTTGTTTATTTTTATCTATTGAATTTTGTTTTTGGTTTACTTATTGTTTTGGGTTCTAATTTTTATGATTTCTTTCTCTGTTGATTTAGTCTTAATTTTCTTTACATCCTCTATCTTCCTAAGATGGAAACTTCAGTTACTGATTTTAGAACTTTCTTATTTTCTAAATGTTTGCACTCAATACTCTAAATTTCCTTCTAAGAACAGATGTCACAGCATCCCAACATTTCATTTTCATTTAACTGAAAATAGTTTTCAAATTTCTCTTATAATTTCTTCTTTGACCTGTGCATTATTTGGAAATATGTTTTTTAATGTCCATATATTTGGGGATTTCCCAGGTATCTTTCCATTATAGATTTCTAGTTCAATTCTCTGATATCTGAGAAGATATTTTTATTTCTATTTCACAAATTTAAGGTTTATTTTAAGTCACGAATGTGGTCTTTCTTAGTGAACATTACTTGACAACCTGATAAGGATTTGTATTCTACCATTGTTGGATAGAGCATTATAGGAATGTCATCTAGATCAAGTTAATTGATGCTTCAGGTGACTGGCAACTTTTAAGTGATTTTCACTGTACTGTATCTATCAATTACTAATGGACAAGTTTTGGAGGCTCTCACTATAATAAAGGATTTGTCTATTTCTCCTTCCAATTCTAACAGATTTTGCCTAACGTGGGTTAATTATGTGAAATACTTAAAAATCATCAAAATATTAAAATATATCAAAATATTTTTAAAAACACGATTTATTAGCATCTCATAAAAGTATGTAAGTGTTCTGCTACTATGGTTGGAAATAGCATTGTTAATTCATTTTTTGTTACTTTAAAAACCACAATAGGAGGATATAATTTCTTAAAGTTACCTTGTAGATAAAAAAAATCTGAAATGTAGCTTATATGTTTTCTCTATTACAAAATCTACACAACCTTAAATATATTCAAAATTCAGAATTTTCTGTTAGAAATGGTGTATTCCAAATCAAAAAGAAAACATGATAGTAGGCCTTTCAAGCAGGAGTTCCGAAATGCCACATGGCTATTTACAAACAAATAGCTTTTAGAAGGAAAATGAATTCATATAGATATTGTGGAGAACAGATTCATATCTTTTGTGTTGAGATAAATGATGGGAAATGTAAAATGACATTCTTGAGAGAAGTAAAGGATAATTAAGGCATTCAAAATTAAGATGTAAATGCCAATCTGACATTTTCTTTTCCCTTCCTTTATCTTTCTTAGGCTTGTGAAGATGTCTTTATCAAGCTTCTGTCTTTTTATCATCTGCATAGGCAACAGTTCACCAGCCCAAATGCAAATTTATCCCATGATCTGCTCCATGGCCTGAAAATGTGACCTTCAAATATCACTAATCTTCTAAAGAATGAGATAATAGAAAAATAGAATATCACCAGAAAGGATATTTTGAGAAAAATATCATTTGCAAGTTAGTATTTTAAAATGAAATGTCATCAGTAGTAAAATGAGCTCCAACTTTCAATGATGACTGATTTACAGTCTAAAGAAGAACAAAACTTTAATAAAACTCTTAGCAAATTGGTTGCTTGCACATTCGCAAAATAAAATATAGTCTGAGCTACCTGGTAAAATTATCAAAAATATGCTTTTTCTCTCCTAATTGAACTAAATAGATCTGCAACTAGAGTGCAATTCTTTATATTAGACTTTCTCCACTGTTGGTCCTGTTTTGCATCTTAACTCCTCACGCCTAAAGAAGCAGGATTGCATTTTTTATCAAGCAGAATTAGTAACAAAAAAGCTTTAAAGATATCTCACATTAAAAATTCTTTTAATAATATTCACATTATAATTGTATAATTATAATAGTATTAAGTCAACTGTATCCCGAGAGTTACAACTCCTGTGAAAAGCTCCCACTGAACAAAAGCGTAATCACTTAAGAGTATTTTCCTAAACTGAAATGAGAGTTGATTCTAAATTGGTCTTTTTCCTTGTAGTTTAAAGTTTTTATTTAAATTCCAGTTAGTTAGCATAAGCGCTATATTAGTTTTAGGAGTAAACTTTAGTGATTCATCACTTACATACAACACCCAGTGCTCATCGCAAGCTCCCTCCATAATACACATCACCCATTTATCCCATTTCCTCACCCACCTCCCCTCAGCAACCCTCAGTTTGTTCTCTATAGCATAGTTTTGCAAGTTTTAGTTAGTTTGTTTTGATGGTCTAAATGTTGTATAGTACATTTGTTTGCCTGTCAAATAAGTCAGACAAATACTGCAGGATCTCACTTACATTTGGAATCTAAAAAGCAGCCAAAGTCAGAGACAGTAGAATGGTGGTTTCTAGAATGGTGATGGAGGAGAGAGGAAATGAGGGGATTCCGATCAAAGGGTATAAACTTTCAACATGATGACTAACTACAGTTCATGATACTGTAGTATAACCTGAAAGTTGCTAAGACAGTATATCTTCAATGTTCTTACCATTCACACACAAAAAAGAAATTGTGTGAAATGATGGAGGTTAACTAACTTTATTGTGGTGGTCATTATATTGTGTGTGTGTGTGTGTGTGTGTGTGTATTTTGAATCCTTACAGGGTATTCCTTAAACTTTTACAATATTATATGTCAGTAATATCTCAATAAAGC
Organism: Paguma larvata; assembly: GCA_030068075.1. Classification (NCBI taxonomy): domain Eukaryota; kingdom Metazoa; phylum Chordata; class Mammalia; order Carnivora; family Viverridae; genus Paguma; species Paguma larvata. Next base: position 72,129,475 of record CM057829.1, read on the forward strand.
AAGAAAAAAATCTATTTTGCTTTGAGGTACAAAGTTGGGACTGTTTTATATTTAACTGTTGGCCCCGGACTTGCTTACCCTGATGGCTTATAAGGCTGGCAACTTCTAAGATAGCTCTAGGTCATTACACTCTCTTTTAACATGATTAGTCATTTTAAATTTGCTACATTTTTATTTCAATTAGTTTAGTAAATTCTATAGGAAACTGTTTTTTTTTTGTTGTTGTTGTTTCTTCTCTATAGCTTGTTGGTAGCTAACTAAGTAAAAACATCTGCTCAAAACCAAAAAAATCATTAAAACGCCAAACGATTCTGCTCATAATATCATCTCTCTTTGAAAACTGCAGCAACCATGAATGAGACTCATGATTTTTCAACATTCACAGCTGGAACCTTCTATAGCCTCTCTAGTAGAAATCAAAGCAAAACTCCAGGTAGTCCACAGCCCCTTTGCAACACAGAAGTAAAAACCTGAGTTGCAAGACATCATGGCAAACTCCTTCAGTATTTCACCTAGAGTTCAGATTGCACCTGCTAACCAAGGCACTTCCCCAGAGGAACAGGTCAAAGGTGGAGAACACATATGTTAAAATTTGGATAAGGTCATGTTAGTGCCCAATGGCCTGCCATCTCTTGTAGTTTTTATTTTTTAATAAGCATGATTTAGATATAAAATATCCATTAAAGTTTTGAAAAAGGCAAATAAGTATTATTAGCCCCCCAAAATCACCCACTGCCCGTAGTAATTAACCCCTCCTCTAACCCCCAGCCAAAGATAAACACCAATATGTTTTCTGTACCTACACATTTTGCCTTTCCAGAATGTCATATAAAAGGAATCGAATAGTATATAGGATACAAAAATGTATCATATATGTAGTTTGAAGACGTTTCTTCCACTTTATAGCTTGTCTTTTCTTCCTCTTAACAGTGTCTTTTGAAGAGAAGAATTCTTCATTTTGATAAGTTCCGTTGCATCAATTTTTCTTTATGAATCATTCTTTGATGTTGTGTCTAAGAAATATTTGCTTAACCTGTGATCATAATAGTTTATGCCAGAGTCGTTCCTTGTCCGACGAATCTAGGGGTCCACGAAGGACAGACGGTCAGGCGAAATGAAGTGAGAGAGCCACGAGTGAGATGGAATCTGATGACCAAGCAGGCAGCCCTGGCAATTCTGGCATCTCTGCCATTCTGGTGTCTATTCTGGCATCTCTGCTCTGCTGGTCTCAGTGTCTTTATTTTTAAAGGTAGCGAGTGACATTACATCAGTGACAAGGCATTCTTTACAACATACATTGTTGTCACGAGACCATGTAGTCATCTATAGGTTTATGGTATAAGGGAGCGTGGGGATGAGAATTACAAAATGATTTGCGAAATGTTAACCTCAGGGAGGTGCTCAATATTTGCTGCTGATAAACAGTGCTTCTGACTTTTGGGCGAGGCTAACCTTGGGGAAGGTCCTAAGTCTCTTTACAATCTTTCCCATCAGTGTGTTAATTCTGAGAGAAGCTTTATGGAGATGTGCCTTGAGGTTTTATGGTGGGGCTGAGGGGAGCGATACCTGCAGGGAAAATCTAATTTGGTTCAAGGAGTCTTGGGGCCTACGCCTCAATTTGTGTAACCTATCCCCAAGAGGCAACCTTGAGGTTACTTCCGGCCAGGTTACTCTCACACAGATTTTATCCATCAAGACCAGGTCCCCTTTTCCATATGCCATAAAACCAAAGAACATTATGTCCCTTAGGCCAATGTGAGCAATTCAAGAAATCCAGGCCTGAAAGGTTATTTAGAAGGACGTAAAACTAGGCGCCCGTTTGGCTGGTGGGAGCTTTTGCTTCGACCTTTCCCACGCATGGAGGGGTCTCAACCTGTGAGCCCAAAACGGCTCCCAACAAGTTTATCCTTGAAGTTTTATACTTTGAGATTTTACATTTAGCTCCATAATCAATTTCGTTAATTTGTATATATGGTGCAAACTATGGTCCAGGTTTGTTTTTTGCAAATGGATAAGCAGTTGCCCAACACCATTTGTTGAAAAGATTATCCTTTCTCCATTGATTTGCCTTTAGAAACTGTCGAAAATCAAATGACCACACATATGTGGGTCTATTTCTGGGCTCTTTATTTTGTTTCTTTGATTTTTGCATCTCTTCTTTCACCGATACTATACAATCTTTATTACTGTAGATTTATAGTGAGTCTTAAAATCAGGAAGTATGGGGCCTCCAAATTTGTTCTATTTTTCCAAAATGTATTGGTAATTCTTTGTCTTCTCATATAAATATCAGAATCATCTTTTCAATTTCTACTAAAAATTTTTCAGATTTTGGTTGAGATAACATTGTATCAATAGTTCAGTTTAGGGGTAATTGGCATCCTAACAATACTGAGTCTTCCAATCCTTGAACATGATGTATCTATTTTTAATTAGCTCCTCTTCCGTCTTTTATCAGTATTTTGCAGTTTTCAGCATATGGATCTCACACATGTTTATTACATTTATAGCTAAGTATTTTATGTTCATTGCTGATTTATAAATGTATTGTTTTTATTTTAATTTCCAATTATTTATGACTATATGAAAAAATACAGTTGATATTTGTACATTAGTCTTGTATCCCGTGATCCTAACAAAAAAAGTGGAATTCTTAACCTGAGAAAAAAAATGCTTCAGTAGAGAACTCTGAGAATTTTCCACCCACAGGATTCTCTTGACCCAGAAAGGCAGGTTTGACTCCTTTCTGGGGAAGTTCTGGCTTGCCTAAACACCCTACAAAGAACTTACCTAGGAATAATGCTTTCTCTCCTCTAGATCATCTTTACTTCTCTTCACTATCTCCAGATCAGGTCAAATCTCAGCCCAGCCCAAGTATTAGAAATACATTTCTGTCTCCATGAAGAAAAAGATTACATAATTAAGGGTTTTCATCACTAATATGTTCAGTCTCATCGTGAGTTCAGTGGTTCGGCAGATCTACCCTTTGTTTGTTTTCATCATCTGAAGTGTATGTATTTTGTCACTGACAGAAAACTCGTTTGTTCTTTTACCTGTATTCAAATACAACCTTCGGTTAAGATAAAATAAAATTGCAAGAGGAATCATTAAAGTCTTAAAGAATGCACAGGGCTCCTGGGTGGATCAGTCAGTTAAACATCTGACTTCAGCTCAGGTCGATCTCAAGGTTAGTGAGCCAGACACCTGCCTTGGGCTGTTCTGGCAGCTCGGAGCCTGGAGCGTGCTTTGGATTCTGTGTCTCCCTCTCTCTCTCTCTGCCCATTTCCTGCTTCTTCCTTCTCTCTCTCTCAAAAATAAGTGAACTTTAAAAAGTCTTTTAAAAAATCTTAAAGAGTGCAGAGAGGATGATCCCTGCTATTTCTCCCTTAAATTCACCAACATGTCTTCTGCAGAAACCAGATTGATCAAGGTGAATGGTGCTAGACTATCGTGAACCTATAATGCTAACCCTAATTCCAGTTGCATACCTAGGTCAGGTGTCCTTACTGGGATGATCTACGCACCTTCTGCTGCTTTGAAGTTTTCAATCTGGGAAATGAGGTCCCAGAATATATCAATAACAAAAATCAAAAGCAGTTCACTTTTACATGGGAATGACAGAAACATACATTCATCACTTTAACACCAGACCATATAACATATCCTGCTTTTTTGTCAAAATACAGTCTACAGAGATTTTAAAAGATTTTGACATTCTGCAGAATGTTGTAATGGTTCACTCTATGGATGGGAGTGTGCATATATGAAGATATAGTGAATAAACAGAGAAATAGGTACACTATTAAGTATAACATCTTACCCCCATAACAATGTGTTTCAGAATAAATTCAGATATTTAAATGTAATGTAACAATAATACATTTTCAGCTTGCTGGAGTCTAGATAATTCTTAAATCTTTAGAAATCCTGGGGTGCCTGGATAGCTCAGTCAGTTGAGTGTCCGACTTCAGCTCAGGTCATGATCTCACAGTTTGTGGGTTCAAGCCCCTCAACATTGGACTCTGTGCTGACAACTCAGAACCTAGAGCCTGGTTCAGATTCTATGTCTCCCTCTCTCTCTGCCCCTCCCAAACTCGTGCGTTAATTCTCTTTCTCTCTCACTCTCTCTCGCTTTCTCTCTCTCTCATCTCTCAAAAATAAATAAAGGTTAAAAAATTTTTTTAAAATCTTTAGAAATCCTTTATGTTTACTTTAAGGTAGAAATCAAATACATTAGAAGTTTTAAAAGGAAATCATTAATTTGTAATATCTTCATGAGTAAAGAGTACATTTAATTTTCACACATCCAAACTAAATTTCTTGTTTTTCTTTTTTACTGGAAAGTAAAAATACACTAACAAATAATATAAAATAATTCATTTTGCCAGAAACCAGAGGATTTGTATTTTGTATTTTAAAGTCAGTATATTTAAAAAATTTGAAAAAGAATGAGAAAGACTACTTCACATATTAATCTATACTTGTGCATGAATAAACATTTATCATTGATTACAATGACCCTTCTATTTGCAAACTTTGAATTTCATATAATTGTAAGGTTTGCGTCACAAATATGACCTTTCTGTCGTCTGGCAGAAGAAGCCAGACTATTTTTAGCAGGTCCAAATATCAAGAGCTTCACGGTTTTCTTTTCAAATCCAAATAACAATAACATACCTTTAAAAGAAAACAAACAAACTTACTCATATACGTTTGACCAATGGCAACATAAGATGCCCCACTGTATCTTTCAGTGTGTTAAAGCTTTTTTAAAAAGTCTATCTTAAACAAAGACAAACAAGTTATTGGAATTTGTATTTGACACTCTGCCAGGCAGAACAAGTAATCTATTTTAAGTTCCATCCTTTCAATTTCATGCCATGGCAGTGAAAATTCCTTCTCGTGCATCACTGAAAGATCTGAAAGCAAAGGACTTTTAAGGACAAACTTAAAGTAATGAGCTTTATTAGTGGCTCCTTGCCCTTTGTCTACTTTCTTCAGTAGAGCACTCAGAACTGGGATATTTACCCCAGAAGTCCTAAGGTACATGTCTTCTTCATTGATTACAGGCTTGTTTCCATTAAGTTCTCCCACAGATAGATTTCTACACGTGGTAACCCTGCTGTGTCAGTTGGATCTGGCCTTAATCTTCACACTGTTGGTTCTGTTTATTTTTTAAGTCAAAAAGGATTACTGATTGAATAACTTATGTTAAAAATGTCCTGATAGAAAAAACAGTTTAATAGTTCATTATTTTCTATTTGTTCTATTATTTTGTTGTTTGTACTTGTTCGTTGTCCCTTGTATGTTTTTTTGGGGGGAGTTCACAATGTTGAGGGGCAGAAGCCTGGTTTAGAATTCTGTGTCACCCATTATTTACTCTGGGACTTTAGATAAGTTGCTTAAACAATGTATACCTTAATTGCAGTCATTATGCAATATAAAAGAAAAAATCTCAGTGGTTGTGCTAATATAATGACCAGTATACTAGATCCTCAAGAAATACTAATTTCTATGATAATAATGATTATAATATTGTAAATATTACCAACAGCTTTTCAGTTACAAAGTTTCTCAGACTTCATTTGATGGAACACTGAGCATTAATTTCTGAGAAGGACCTAGTGATCCAAGGTGAATCATTGAGGCACTGGTCTCTTTCTGGAGTCACTGGAAATCACTGGAATCACTGACATTTGCCATTGGATGGTGATGGGGGGAAGCATAAGATCAAAGTTTCACAGATCCGAAACTAGCAGCCAGATTTCTCAGAATTAATACCTGAGTGAGAATTTACCGTGCACTTTATAGATTGTTTTCAATTAAAATATGAATTCCAAATAAGATCCATATGCTGTACTTCATCTACTTTAAGTTGCATTATTATTTTATGTAACACCAAGAAGGAAAGAAGAAATTTATCACCAAATAAATTATGCCAGAGTATTAAGGCACCATGTATCATTTGGCTCATTTTGACTTCAAAGATCTTCAAATGAGAAAACAATGTACCTCTCAAACGATGACTCGTCATTGCCTATAAAAATGAGAAAGATCAGACCTGGTAATATATGTATTAAGGAATAATTGTATTGAAATATTTCTCTTTAGATTTTTGAGAATTTGAGTTTATGAATTAAGCCTTGTATTAAAAGCCTCTAAAAACAATAAGTACTTAGTAATTTGTGGACTTAATTAATTAACTGATAGATACACAACAAATAATAAAGAGTATATTGGACTGACACCAGCTTGGCACCATTAATCTCTGAATCAGTCATCTTTCTTAGACAACTTTATACGAATGCTGCTTTAAGAGTCAAGCCAGTTCACATCAAAATCCTCCTTTTCTAAAAAAAAATGCCAATAACTTTTCATCACATCCATGAGGGGTCTTTTTACTTCTCCACCCAGCTGAGTGAAGTGTTTGTTGACCTTTTGATCACTCCTGACTTTTTTCACCTTTTGCTCAAAAGCTGTCACTACTCAAAACCTAAGGTAAAGAAAGTTCCTGGGACAATTTATTTTTGCCTACACTTTTCTATACTTTCTTCAATACAGATTTTTTAAAATTCATTTATTTAAATTCAAGTTAGTTAACATAGAATGTAGTATTCGTTTCAGGAGGAGAACCCAGTGATTCATCACTTACATATAACAAACACCCAGTGCTCGTCCCAATATGTGTCTTCCTTAATGCCCATCACCCATTCAGCTCATCCTCCTGCCCACCTCCCCTCCAGCAACCCTCAGTTTGTCCTCTGTATTTAAGAGTCACTTATGGTTTGCCTCCCTCTGTTTTTATCTTATTTTTCATTCTCTTCTCCTATGTTCATGTTTTGTTTCTTTAAAAATCTACATATGAGTGAGAATGTACGATATTTGTCTTTCTCTGACTTACTTCTTTTAGCATAATACACTCCAGATTCATCCACATCGATGCAAATAACAAGTTTTCATTATTTTTGATCACCAAGTAATATTCCATTGTATATATATATATATACCACATCTTAATCCATTCATCAGTCAATGGACATTTGGTCTCTTTCCATAATCTGGCTACTGTTCATTTGCCTCTTCAAATAAGCACACCTGTGTCCTTTGGATAAATACCTCACAGTGCAATTGCTAGGTCATAAGGTAGTTATATTTTTAATTTTTTGAGGAAACTTCATACTGTTTTCCAGAGTAGCACTAGTTGCATTCCCACCAGAAGTGTAAAAGGGCTCCCCTTTCTCCACATCCATTCCAACATCTGTTGTTTCCTGGGTTGCTAAATTTTAGCCATTCTGACAGGTGTGGGGTGGTATCTCATTGTGGTTTTGATTTGTGTTTCAAATCAAATGAGTGATGTTGAGCATCTTTTCATGTGTCTGTTAGCCATCTGGATATCTTCTTTGGAAAAGTTCTATTCGTGTCTTCTGCTCATTTCTTCACTGAATTATTTGTTTCTTGGGTGTCGAGTGTGATAAGATCTATCATTATAGATTCTGCATACTAACCGTTTATTCCAATATGTCATTTGCAACTATCTTCTCCCATTCTATCAGTTGTCTTTTAGTTTTGCTGAGTGTTTCCTTTGCTGTGCAGAAGGTTTTTATCTCAATGAGGTCCCAATATTTCATTTTTGCTTTTGTTTCCCTTGCTTCCAGAGACATGTTCGGTAAGAAGTTGCTGCAGCTGAGATCTAAGAGGTTGCTACCTGCATTGCCTAATCTTTTCTGTTTCTTTCACTTATAAAATTATAGAGCTAAGTAGGTTTTAGGTGTCTTGTGTTCTAATTTCCTCCTTTTATTAAAACAAAACATAACAAAAATGCTCAAATCCTGGGGTCCCTGGGTGTCTCAGTCAGTTAAGCATCTGACTTTGGCTCAGGTCATGATCTGGTGGTTTGTGAGTTTGAGCCCCGCGTTGAGCTCTGTGTTGACACCTCAGAGCCTGAGCCTGCTTCAGATTCTGTGTCTCCCTCTCTCTCTGCCCCTCCCTTGCTCACACTCTGTCTCTCTCTCTCAAAAATAAATAAACATTAAAAATAAAAATTAAAAAAACCTCAAATCCTGAAAGATGTTAAAATTTGCCATGTGAATGATTAACCAGCTAATAACAGAACTAGAAGTGGAACATAAATCCTCCCAAATCTGATCATAATAATCGTTCTTCTGGGTTATATATATTTTCTGGGTTATATATACATTCAGTTCTCTATCTTCTCATAAGGTATTGATCTTGTTCCTATAGATTATGATCTTCGTATAAATACTCACATGAACACTGATAACATCAAAAGAGCACTTACACATAGTTTAGCCAACAACCTTCATCTTCATCCATTTGTCTATATGAACAGCTGAAGTTTTATTTATCTTATGTAAACTACGACAAATAATATCTTTAGATAATGGCTACTTTTTATTTACCCACTCTACCTGCCACTTGGGCCTCCGCACTCATGCACCAATATCCATTGTGGCATATCTTTGGGACTCTTCTTTCCGAAGATTTAGAGCTCTGACAACAGTTGCCAATCCCCTCATGAAGAGAAAATTAAATTGCAGGGCTAAGTCTCCAGATCTGAATATGAAGTCTCACAACAAATCTTTCACCCAGGAGCTAATTTGACTTCAACAGATGATAATATAGGAGTTTTTTGTTTTGTTTTGTTTTGTTTTGAGTGCAATGGTGAAGATTCTGATTTAGATATTTGCTTTTGACAGAAAGAAGCACGATAACTAATTAGCAAAGGAACTCCTTGCATTTCCTATCAATTCTATATGGCCTTGCCTCTAAACTCATGTTTATATGCATAGAGGCAGATCTTACATGGAAACTGGCCTAGAGAATTTTGTGAACTTTGAAAAATTATGCTTCTTGAAAAATATTTTTATTAGCAAAAGGCTTGCCAAAACATGAGTCAAAAATCAGAGAAACATTTTTATTAGTGGAGGGTGAGAAAATCCCTAATGGAGACAATAAACCAAAACACCTACTTATAGTCAGTGTTTCAGTAAATGAATCCACACCAATTGATATCACTAGCCTCTTGACCAACAGCCTCATGTGTGTTAACCCTTTTCATTCCTTCTCACATTTGGAAAACTGGCTTATTTGCTGATTGTAAACTCCTTCAGTACTCTATCTTAGAAGTCAAGCAATTGAAATTCAAACTTATTAATATGGGTCTGTTATTGTCACTGATGTAAGTTTATTTTAAACGTTTTTTTAAAATTTTTATTTCTTTTTGAGAGTGAGAGAGAGACAGACAGAGCCTGAGTGGGGAGTGGGCAAAGAGAAAGGGGAGACACAGAATCTGAAGCAGGCTGCAGGTTCTGAGCTGTCAGCACAGAGCCTGATGTGGGGCTTGAACCCACAAACCGTGAGATCATGACCTGAGTTGAAGTCAGACGCTTAACTGACTGAGCCACCCAGGCACTCTTATTTTAAAAAATTAATATAGAAAGTAGCTCTAGTAAAGCAAGGTATCTAGTATCAGATGATGCTAATAAGAGTTGTAAAAATGAAAAAAAATAATATAATCATCAATGACTTACATCTAGATATCACTAAAAACAATAAAAAACTATGGATAAGGCAAACACTGTGAGTGAAGTCCACATGAAAACTGCTTTGACCTGGAGAAAATTATCTTCATTACCCCATAGAGAATAAAGCTTTAGCAGAAATCAAAAGTCTTCTTTGGCTGGGGAGTTAGAAGTCAAATTTCAGGCTGCCACCAAAGTAGCTGGAGATTAGGCAGAAAAATCAGGGAAAGTAGAGAGGTAAGAGAGAGACCCTCAAATTTTGCATACAAACATCCTATCAAATCTTATACTGATTCCTGAATTCATATGGGTGGAGCAAGTCTCCAAGGCACACACCAAAAGTAACAGCTAGATGCTAAAATAACTAATAAGGTATCCTGGCAACTGACCAGTGCTGGGGAGATAGTTTGGAATTCACTTCCAAATTATAGGGTCTTGGTAAATACCTCAAGGATTCTATTGAAACCAAAAGACCATATTTGGACCCCTGTCGGAAACCAAAGAATGTGGCAGGAACAATACTTGGAGAAATATTGGACAATAAATTTTATAACATTCTTATATTAATACTATACTGTCTCCACGACTGTAATTTTAAAATAAATATTAAAATCAAGGAGTATAAAGTAATCCAATATTGTTCTTTTTTCAGGTTTTAATTCTTTTGGTTATTTAAGATTGTTTATATTTTTGTATAAATTTTAGAATCAGTTTGTCCATGTCTACAAAAAAAGCCTACCAGGTTTTTTTAAAAGTTTTTATTAAATTGCAGTTAGTTAACATACAATGCAATATTATTTTCAGGTATATAACGTAGTGATTCAGCACTTCCATGCGAGCCCCAGGGTCTCTTCACGGGTACTCTCCTTAGTCTCCATCACCTATTTCACCTAACCCCTATCCACCTCCCCTCTGGTAACCATCTGTTTGTTCTTTGTAGTTAAGGGCCTTTTTCTTGGTTTGCCTCTCTCTCTTTTTTCCCTTTGCTCATTTTTTTTCCCTTACATTCCACATACGAGTGAAATCATATGATATTTGTCTTTGTCTAATTTATTTCATTTATCATTATACTCTTTAGCTCCATCCATGTCATTGTAAATGGCAAGATTTTATTTTTTTTATGGTTAAGTAATATTCCAGTGTGTGTGTGTGTGTGTGTGTGTGTGTGTCACATCTCCTTTACCCATTCATCAGTTAATGGATGTTTGGGCTCTTTCCATACTTTGGTTATTGTAGATAATGCTGCTTTAAACATAGAGGTCCATATATCTCTTTGAATTAGTACTTTTTGTATTCTTTGGGTAAATACCTAGTAGTGCTCTGCTGGATCATAGGGTAGTTTTATTTGTTTCTTTTTAATTTATTCTTAATATTTTTAATTTTACTTTTAAGAAACAGAGAGATAGAACACAAGCAGGAGAAGCCAGAGAGAGAAGGAGACATAGGATCCAAAGCAGGCTTCAGGCTCTGAGCTGTCAGCAAATACCCTGATGTGGGGCTCGAACTCACAGACCAAGAGATCATGACCTGAGCTGAAGCCAGACGCTTAACCGACTGAGCCCCCAGGTGCCCCTATTGTTAACTTTTTGAGGAAACTCTATACCGTTTTCCAGAGTGGCTGCACCAGTTTGCAGTCTCACCGTCAGTGCAAAAGGGTTCCTCTTTCTCCATATTCTCACCAACACCTATTGTTTCTCGTTTTGTTGATTTTAGCCATTCTGATAGGTATGAGGTGATTATCTCATTGTACTTTTGATTTTATTTACTTGACGCTCAGTGGTATTTGAGCATCTTTTCATGTGTCTGGTGGCATCTGTACGTCTTCTTTGAAAAAATATCTGTTCATGCCTTCTGCCCATTTTAATTGGATTTTAGGGTTCAGCTTTATATGTTCTTTATACATTTTGGATACTAACCCTTTAACAGGTATGTCATTGGCAAATATCTTCTCCCATTCCATAGACTGCCTTTTAGTGTTGTTGATTGTTTCCTTCACTATGCAGAAGATTTTTGTCTTGATGAGGTCTCAATAGTTTATGTTTGCTTTTATTTACCTTCCCTCAGGACACATATCTAGAAAGAAATTGCTACGACCTATGTCAAAGAGGTTACTGCCTGTGTTCTCCCTTAGGATTCTTATAGTTTTACTTAAACGTTTTTATTTTCAAATACTTGTTTACAGCATAAAGACTATGATTAATTTTTGTATATTGACTATGTACTTTGTAATTTTGCTAAATTCATTGATGCCAGTATTTTTTTTTGCAAATACCTTAAAATTTTCTATGTACATGATTACATAGCCTGTGAATATACTTTTAAACAACATATTTTTGAAGAGAAGTGGTTAGAGTGGATAGCCTTGCCTTGTTCCCAACATTAGAGGGAAAGCAGTTTGTCTTTCATTATTACATATGATGCTAGCTGTAGGTTTTTCATAGATATTATTTATTAGTTTGAGAAAATAAATTTTTTGTCTTCCTAGCTTGCTGAGAGATTTTTTTTCCCCTAACATTGCTCAGATAATTCTCACTTGGTCAGTTATGATGTGTGATACACACGTTTGTGTGTGTGTATATCTGTATATAAATATATATGTATATCTATCTATATATATGTGTGTGTGTGTATATATATATCCTATCAAGATTTTTTTTTCATAATGTAGCTTTATTTTCTTATAATATCTTTTTTGGTTTTGGTAGTAGGGTAACCCTAGTCTTATAAATATTTATAGCAAGAATTTATTCCAAGAATGTTTCTGTATTTTTTGTCCTTTTAATCAAACTTTTAATGTATTAGTTCTAAACTGTTTCAATAACTAAAGTTTTATGCTATATTTTCACATATTGTAAAGCAAGTTCCTAAGAACATATACTATGTAGATTGAAAAGCTGGAAATTATTTTCTCTGACTATATATTCTATACCTTACAGTTATTAAGTGCTATTTCATCTCTAGTATAGACAATTGACTTTTGTAAAATATGTGAAGATCTCTAAATCTTTCAGTCTTAAAGTCCAGCTTGTCTAAATTCTACAAAATGCACATAGAGTTTGATGCACTTTGGTGACTACTGACACAGCTTCTCTTTGTAAATGTCATTGTTATAACCAGTTTGCAAAAGTGAGGAAAATGGACAATAACGAGTTACCATCAGTCAACTGACCTGCTGAATAGGTGTCACCAAGCTTAAATGCTATAAATGCCAAGATCTTCTTCCCCATAATTTTGGGGAAAATAGAGATAGATAAAATATCTGGCATCACTAAAATATGATCAGATTGAAAACATTCTACATACCTCCTTTTCTGTTGATGGAAAGAACAAGATCCTAAAAAGCAATTATCTGCCTACAGAGCATTTCTGACAATGACATTTTAAAAATCAAGTGTTTTCATTTTCTGAGTAAATTCCATTATGAAAATCTGTGGAAGCAGTCAAGTGCTAAAGTCAAGTGAATGAAGTTTTAGGCAAATCCAAATATTCTATATCAAGCAACTACTTCCAACAATTCATTCCTTACTTCTCTATATTTTAGCAATGGAAAAGTTGTATTAAAAGGTAAATGAAATTGTGGTGATTTAAATATGTAACAAATACATCCTGTTACATTGGCAGCAAATATCCCAAATCTAGCTCTATTCTTTTTATTTTTAAAGGTTATTTATTTATTTTTGAGAGAGAGAGAGAGAGAGAGAGAGAGAGAGAACAGAAGAGAGACAGAGAGAGAAGGAGAGAGAGAATCCCAGGCAGGCTCTGTGTTGTCAACGCAGGGCCTGACCTGAGACTCGAACTCATGAACCCCAAGATCATGACCTGAACCAAAATCATGAGTCACATGTTTAACCAACTGTGCCACCAAGAGGCCCCTCTATCCTTTTTAGAAACACTTTTGCATTTTTTCTTATAAAAACAAGAAAATAAGGCAAGATTTGGGCCAACCTTTCACTGAGTGACAAAAGCATGAACAATATGAGGCATCAAATGTCAAAAACGCTGTCTGGAGACCTCTGGTGGTGCACAAAATCCCCTCAGGGTTCAAAAGCCCTTTATTATAATAATAACATGGCGTTTATCATTTTCACTCTTATTCCTTCACACAAGGATAGAGTTTTTCAAGGCTTCGTGGTAAGCAATATCTCAGTGAATTGAATACAGAAACAGGTTTGAGAATCCAGCTTTCTTCAATTAAAGCAGACATTAAATAGATATGCAAAAATGTTAAAGCAAAGAGGCTAAAATGATGCATGTAATAGTGGATTAGTTGGAGACATCACTATGAAGACATTTTGAGGTTAATATAACAATACAGATGGTTACATATAGGAACATTTATGGATATGTGTATATACATGGGTTAGTATACACACATATAGTTATTTGCTATGGTAACAGAGAAGGCCTAGAACCAATAAAGGCAACAAGCACTGTTACTAACCAGATCTTAATTTCTAATACTATTCTCCAATAGAAGGAACTACGGCTTATTGTGGAAAAAAATGATTCTAGTACTGGGGCAAAAAACCCACAAAATGATCATGTAGCACCCTGGTTCCAAATAGTTACATAGTGTTGAAAAAATCAAAAGAGGATTATGTCAAAGTAATACAGAGTCCTACTGAAAGAGTCTTAAATAGCCAAAGTTGAAACATTTGTTCAATATCAAAAAATTAAGTAGTATTGGATTATAACCAATGCATAAATAAATATCTATGAATCCATATTGATAGAAATAAATTATGAAATAATAAATCAATGGGAGAGAAGACACAAATCTCCCATATAAAAACAAAATCTAATAATTTATGTAGATACTCTACTCTCAAGTATGTGAAGCATAATTTCCCACTCCTTAAGTTATTACTCTTGCAGTGTGGAAGAGTTATGTTGCAGGGGAGAAACTGGGCATACAGTCTCAGCCAGGTGATAAAGATTAATATCAATTGTGATGGCACATTGATAAAATGTACTTTGTTATGATGCTATGAAATGACACTTTGCCCTGTGGTCTTTCTCCCCAAAATGCAGTACTCGACTCTAACCATGAGGAAAACATCAGAAATATACAAATTAAAGAATAAAACACCTAACCAGTATTTCTTAAAACTGTCAAGGTCATCAAAACAAAGGAAGCCTGAGAAACAGTCACACAAATCTAAAAGAGCCTAAGAAGACATGACAGGTAAATGGAATGTGGTGTCCTGGATGAGATCTTGAGATAGGAAAAGGAGATTAAGTAAAAAATTTAGAGATCTGAATAAAATGTGGACTTGGCCTGGGAATAATGTATCAATGTTGGTTCACTAATTATAAAAAAGTACCATACTAGTGTAATACTAATATTAGGGGAATTGAGCGCAAAGTATATAGATACTCTTTGTACTATCTTCTTAATTTTTCAGTAAATCTAAAACTGTGTTTAAAAAGAGGACTTATTTTACATAAATAAATAAATAAAATAAATAAATAAATAAATAAACATATTTATTTATTTATTTATTTATTTATATAACAACTCACTCCTATAGACTGAGTGTTTGGGTCCACCTCAAATCCCCAATGTATTTGGAAGGGGTTGGTCTTTGGGATGTGATTATGAAGATGGAGTCCTCATTAATGGGATTAGAGTCCTTATAAAAGAGACTCCAGAGAGAGATCCACTCACCCTTTGAGAAAACAGCCAACTATGAATAAGGAAGCAGGCCCTCATCAGACACTGGATCTGCCAGTGTCTTGATTTTGTACTTCCCAACCTCTGGAACTGTGAGAGATAAACATTTGTTGTTTGAGACACCAGTCTATGGTAATGTTTTTTAAAATTTTATTTATTTATTTATTTATTTATTTATTATTTATTTATTTATTTTGAGAGATAGAGAGAGCGTGAGTGAGCTGGGAAGGGTCAGAGAGAGAGGGAAAGATAGAATCCCATGCAGACTCTGCATTGTCAGCACAGAGCCCAAAATGGGGTTCAACCTCACGACGGTGAGATCATGACCTGAAGGGAAACCATTCAGAAGCTTAACCAACTGAGCCACCCAGGCGCCCCTATGGTATTTTTTTTTAATAGCAGCTAGAATGAACTGAGATGAAAACTAGTACTGAGAAGTAGGTCACTGCTCTAACAAATGCTTAAAAATGTGGAAGTACCTATGGAATTGGGTAATAGAACTGGTAGCTAGAAGAGCTTTGAGGTGCATGCTGGAAAAGCTTAGATTGTCATGAACAGAATCTTTAAGGTGATTCTGGTTAGGGCTCAGATTAAAAGAGAACTGCAGAGAAGAAATAGAAGAGGAGAAAGCCTCAGACTCCTCAGAGAATACCTAATGGTCATTAACAGAATGTTGGAAATATGGACAGTAAATGCCGTAGTGATGAGGTCTCAGGCTGAAATGAGGAACATGCTATTGGAAACTGGAAGAAAGTAGCAAAGAGCTTTGTTGATATGTGTTCATGCTCTAGTGTTTTATAGAAGGTAGAACTTACAAGTGATGAAACGAAATCTTTAGCTAGAGTTATTTCTAAGCAAAATATTGGAGCTATGGAGTGGCTTTTCCTGATTGCTTATAGTAAAATGCAAGAGAGGAAAATGATTTAAAGAAAGAGTCGTTAAACAAAAGGGAATTGGAACTTAAAGATGTAGAAAATCCTCAGTCTATCCGTGTTACTAAAAAATTAGAATACTAACAATGTGGCCAAGTGACTATTTGATAAGGAGATTAGATTATTATGGATCAGCCACCTAAACAGAAGCCGGAAGCTATACCCTGCGCAGGGCCATCTCCGCAGGTGTACAGAGTACAAAGACCCAGGGCATAGAGAAATCTCGAAGGGTGGTGTAACCTCTCCAGTTTAGGTGGGCCCCAGGCCCCTCGCAGTTCCTCAGGGATGAGGCTTCTTCAAAGAACTTCAGTGTGGGCTGTGCCCAGTAGAGCCACCTTTGGGATAGGAGCTGGGCCAAAAGTCAATACAAGGAAGCCCCATGAACCTTTGAGATGATGTTGCTACCCCAGGGACCTGGAAGACAGAGCATGGAGCCAAAGAGGATTATTTTCAAGCTTTAAATTCTAAAGGAATTTGCCCTGTTAAGTTGTAGATTTAGCTGGGACCTGTCACTCTTTTTTTCTTTCCTATTTTTCCCTTTTAGAATGGAAATTTCTATGCCATCTTTGTCCTATCACTATATTTTGGAAGTATGTAATTTGTTTTGTCTTACAGGCTTGCAGTTGATTAAGAATTTGCCCCATGATGAATCATCCCTCAAGTCTCACCTGTATCTAACTTAGATGATAGTTAGATGAGATTCTGGACTTAGACTTTCAAACTCATGTTGGAATAAGTTGAGGCTTTGGAGGAGCTGGCATGGAATGAATGCCTTTGCACACGAGAAGGACATAAATTTGGGGCCAGGGCAAGAATGCTATAGAATAAATTTTTATGTCCCCTCCAAAATTCGCATGTTGAAACCTAATCCTTAGTGTGATAGTGTTTGGAGGTGGGCCTTTGGGAGGTAATTAGGTCATGAGGACAGTCCTCATAAATGCGATTAGAACCCTTATAAAAGAGACCCCTTTCATCATCATGTGTGGGCACAGTAAGAAGATGGCAGTCTATGAACCAGGAAAAAGACCCTTTTCAGACACCAAATCTGCCAGCACCTTGACCTTGGACTTCCATCATCCAGAATTTTGAGAAATGAAATTTCGTTATTCATAAGATACCCAATCTATGTATTCTGTCAAAGCAGGCAGAGTAGACTAAGATAGTCATCGTTTACCTTATTTTTTTTTTGTTTAGCAAAAGTTATTTTTCATAAACTACATTATTTATATTAACATGTAATGAGCTTATTACTGTTACTTTTATTGAATTTATAAATAAATTTTAATAAAGTTTTTAAAAGTATATTGTATGCTTTCCTCTCTTAGGTCAGCAGATTATGATTCATACGTAATACATTTGTTTTATTTACTTATTTATCTCTAGCACCTAAAACGAAATGCTTAACATATAGTAGTTATTGAAGGCCCAGTAACCTTTATAAGACCAATCTAACTTAGTGTTATGTAGAAAAACTTACTTCCGAGAAGCAGTTAAGTTTTAAGCAGTGATTACAAAGTAGAGGAAAAAATCAGTCCAATCTAAACCACAGGTTTTCAGCCAAGAAAGAGTTGACACTTTGATCTAGAGAAGAATAGCCCAAATTGAAAATCTTGAACTTGAAATATGATTTTAGTCTACATGAAGATTGATAAATTATGGAAATAGACCTGAAAAAATAAAACAAATTTGAATCACATAAAAGTGTCAGGATAAAAAAAGAAAAAAAAAAAAGGAACCCTGTAGAGTTGGCTTTAAGATCAAGAGATTTGTGGAAGCTGGGAGGATTCCAAAGAGATGTTAAGAGAACCCTACAAGTCTTTTAGAAGGGTGTCAACAGAGGCCTAAGAAGACTTGAGGAGGCAGGGGGTGAGATAGGAAGGAAAAGCAAGGGAAATTATCAGTAGCAGCAGGAAAGGGCATCTTGTTCTTTGCAGGTAGAAAGTTAGGCAACACCATTCCTGCAGTAAAGTGGAAAGAAGAAAACTAACTCAGTGATCTAGCTAGGAGAATTCCCAGCAGAAGATTGAAAATAACATCTAGCTTCTTCTTGCTACCTACCATTAAAGTACAAGAGAAATAAACTTAATATAAAGACACTGGAGGTGCACCTGGGTGGCTCAGTTGGTTAGGCATTCAATTCCTGATTTCGGCTCATGTCACGATCTCACAGATTCATGAGTTCGAGCCCCAAGTTGGACTCTGCACTGACCCTGCAGGGTCTGTTCGGGGTTCTCTTTCTCTCTCTCTCTGTCCCTCCCCTGCTCATGCTCTCTCTCTCTGTCTCTCTCAAAATAAATAAAGAGTGACCAGGAGCCTCTGAGTTCAAAAATGAAATTGTTTCCCATTTGCAGCCACTCTATATTACAATCATCCTCAAATTAAGAAATATTTTCAGAGCAAAGATCAAATACAGGGACTATAAAAATCTCTATTAAAATATCAGAGACTACAATGGCAATACCTCATAGAAACTTCCAGACATTTAAAAGCCCCACTAAGGGGTGCCTGGGTGGCTCAGTCAGTTAAGAATCCGACTTCAGGGGTGCCTGGGTGGCTCAGTCAGTTAAGCGTCCGACTTCAGCTCAGGTCATGATCTCACGGTCTGTGAGTTTGAGCCCTGCATCGGGCTCTGTGCTAATGGCTCATCAGAGCCTGGAGCCTGTTTCAGATTCTGTATCTCCCTCTCTCTCTCTGCCCTTACCCTGCTCATGCTGTCTCTATGTCTCTCAAAAATAAATAAATGTAAAAAAAAAAATCTGATTTCAGCTCAGGTCATGATCTTGTGGTTCATGAGTTCCAGCCCCGTGTCAGGCTCTGTGCTGACAGCTCAGATCCTGGAGCCTGCTTGGGATTCTGTGTCTCCTTCTCTCTCTGTTCCTCTTCCATTCTCATTCTGTCTCTTTCTCTCTCAAAAATAAATAAATATTAAAAAAAATGTAAAGCCCCACTAAGAAGTCTGGGAGGGGGGAGAGGGAGTGATGGGCATTAAAAAGGGCACATGTTGGGATGAACACTGGGTGTTATATGTAAACCAATTTGAAAATAAACTATTATAACAAAAAAAAATAATAATAATAAAAAAAATAAAAAGAAGACACAAACAAAAAAAAAAATAAAAACAAAATGAAACAAAAAATCAAAACTTTATATAGTAGTCTCCTCCCAAAAGCCCCATTCATGGGGGAGTGTGTGTTCCAAGATCCCCACCATTGATCTCTGAAACCATGGATAGTACTGAACCCTACATGTAACATTTTTTTCCTGTACATATATACCTATGATAAAGTTTAATTTATAAATTAGGCACAGTAAGAGATTAACATCAACAACAATAAAAATGAACAATTATAATACACTGTAAAAAAAAAAAAAAAAGAACTCTAAGCATGTTGTTATACAGCAATTTCATAGGGAGACTAAGCTATAGAAAAGATTTGTAGGTATGGATTTCATCTAATGTGATGAATTATAAGTTTATACAAAAGAAACAGATTTTAGGGGCACCTGGGTGGCTCAGTCAGTTGAGCATCCGACTTCAGCTCAGGTCATGATCTTGCTATTCCTGAGTTTGAGCCCTGGGACAGGTTCTGTGCTGACAGCTCAGAGACTGGAGCCTGTTTTGGATTCTGTGTCTCCTCTCTCTCTGCCCCTCCCCAACTCGTGCTGTTTTTTTTTTTCTCTCTTTCAGAAATAAATAAACATTAAAATTTTTTTAAAGAAACAGATTTTAAAATAAATATTCAATTTGGACTGAATGGTACAGAGAGGATACAAAATTACATGAAGATTTCAAACCTTAAATTTCCGTTGGAATGAAGCACTGTGAAAAACCTAGCTACAGAGAAGAACTACTTTGCGTGTAGAAGGAAGGATTACACAAGATAGCAACAAGAACCAAATGTAGAGCTGAAGACCATGGAAAACAATCTTCAGGCAAGTAGGACTGAGCCATATTTAAGAAGGTGGCAAGGTGCCTGGGAGGGTCAGTAGGTGAAGGGTCCAACTTCGGCTCAGGTCATGAACTCACAGCTCATGGGTTCAAGCCCAGAGTCAGGCTCTGTGCTGACAGCTCAGAGCCTGGAGCCTGTTTCAGATTCTGTGTATCCCCCTGTCTCTCTGCCCCTTCCCCCTGCTTGTGCGCTCTTTCACTCTCTCCCTCTCTCTCTCTCTCTCTCTCTCTCTCTCTCTCTCTCTCTCTCTCACACACACACACACACACACACACACAAATTAAACATTAAAAAAAAGGACGGTGGCAATCTGTTACCAGCTGGATTTCAGATTTGTTATGACTAATGTCTTCTGTGTGCATGTCAGATTTTCTTTTTGGAATGGACTTGACTATAGCAGTTATTCAATCCTTTTGCACCACTGTATAAAGGTGTTTAAAGGGAAAATAATTTGTCTCATTGGATTATAGATTTTAAATTAAGAGTACTTTCTAAGGAGCTGTACCTGAGAATTATCACCTGTAACTAATTCTGATTTATATGGTGAGATGTTGGACTTCTAGTTGATGCAATGATGGGATGAGACTTTGAGATTCTTGAGAGAGAGACATAACTGTATTTTGTGACAGTGTGACAACATTTTCGATCCCATGTGTTCTTACAGTTTAACATTGACACTGCTTCCAACAAACGATGGGATCCACACTACCACTTAGGTGGGACTAACCAGGAGATACTTTTTTGTATGCTCTTGTATTTTAGGATATCTCTTTTAAAAATCTCCAGTAACAATTGTGGTCAGAGAATTACCAAAATCTCCATTTTGTAGTGCTAATGAGTTCTTAAAAGGTGTAACTGAAAAAACAATTATCATTGATTTTCTATCGATTTTCCATTGTCCAAATTACAGTGGATTAGTTTACCTACATGACTTTAGGAGAGACGGAATTTATATGCACTTCACCCTTGTAAGAAGGGCTTTTGTTAAATTCATGAGGTCATATGTGGAAGGAGTAGAAATATAGTGTCAGAGCACCTGGGAAGGAGCAGCAGCTTGGGAACATGAATTTTGGAGTTGGAATTACCTAGAATCATTGGAATCCATTCTACTTATCAGAATCATATAAATATTTAGCACATCTAGAATTATTTACAGCTTCTGATAGGTTTAAAGATAAGTGACACATCTTTGAAAATAAATTATGCATCATTTGTTACTACAGGCAAAAAGAAAAAAATGGTATGATTATTTGAGTCTAGTCATTCAGAAATGCTTATTTGGATTCATTCTAGCAAATAGAAAATCATGTATTCCAAGTAACACACAACTTGTCATGGTTTGACATCTGATTAAATTTTCTTCAAAGTAAATGAAAATACACTGGAGAAAATAAAATGTCTTCTTCATTAGAGAACCACAGTACTGAAAGGTTATCATTATTCCATTTCAGATAAACCTAGATCTCAATCATACAAATTCAGTATCCCAATTTTTTGGAAAAGTTATCATTTTTTTTTGCATTCAATACTATACCCTTGCAGTACAGGAAATGGCCAAGTGGAATAGAGCTTTAAAGAAAATTATATTTTTTCCTTTAATTTATTCTTTTTATTTCAAATTTTTTATTTGAATTCTAGTTAGTTAACATATGGTGTAATATTGGTTTCAGAAGTAGAATTTAGTGATTCATCACTTACATATAACACCCAGTTATCATCCCAACAGGTGCCCTCCTTAATGCCCATCACCCATTTAGCCCATCCTCTACCCACCTCCCTCCAACAACCCTCAGTTTGTTCTCTATAGTTAAGAGTCTCTCATGATTTGCTTCCCTCTCTCTCTTTTTTTTCCTTCCCATATGTTTATCCGTTTTGTTTCTTAAGTTCCACATATGAGTGAAATCATATGGTATTTATCTTTGAATTATTTCACTTAGTATAATACACTAGCTCCATCCATATCATTGAAAATGGCAAGATTTCATTCCTTTTCATCACTGAGTAATGTTCAGATATTCACAATATTCTGTTGTGCATATCTTCTTTATCCATGCGTCAGTAGATGGACATTTGGGTTCTTACCAGAGTCTGACTATTGTTGATAAGCTGATATAAACATTGGGGTGCATGTGCCCCTTCAGATCTATATTTTTGTATACTTTTGGTAAATACCTATTAGTGCAATTGCTGGGTCATAAGGTAGTTCTATTTTTAACTTTTTGGGGAATCTCCATACTATTTTCCAGAGTGACTGCACCAGTTTTCACTCCCACCAACAGTTTAAGAGAGTTCCCCCTCTCTTCGCATCCTTGCCAACATCTGTTTTTTTTAGCCATTCTGACAGGTGTGAGGTGATATCTCATTATAATTTTGATTTGTATTTCCCTGGTGATGAGTGATGTTGGGCATCTTTTCATATATCTGTTAGCCATCTCAATGTCTTCTTTGGAAAAATGACTATTCATGTTTTCTGCCCATTTTTTAAATTTTTATTTTTTGATAGAGATAGAAATAGAGAACATGAGTGGGGAAGGGGCAGAGAGGGAGAGAGAAAGAATCCTTAGAAGGCTTCATGCTTGACTCAGAGCGCTATACAGGGCTTGAAACCACGAACCGTGAGATCACGACCTAAGCTGAAACCAAGAGTTGGACACTTAACCAACTGAGCCACCCACACGCCCATCTTCTGCCCATTTCTTAATTGGATTATTTGTTTTAGGGTGTTGAGTTTGATATGTTCTTTATACATTTTGGATATTAACCTTTTATTAGATATGTCATTTGTAAATATCTTCTCCCATTATGAATGTTGCCTTTTAGTTTTGTTGATTATTTCCTTCCCTGTGCAGAAGTTTTTATCATGATGAAGTCCCAATAGTTCAATTTTGCTTTTGTTTCTCTTGCCTCTGGAGGTGCGTCCAGTATGAAGTTGTTACAGCCAATGTCAAAGAGGTTGTTGCCAGTGTTCTTCTCTAGATTCGATGGTTTCTTGTCTCATATTTAGGTCTTTCAACCATTTTGAATTTATTTTTGTGTATGGTGTTAAGAGTGGCCAGTTTCATTCTCTGCATGTTGCTCTCCAATTTTCTCAACACCATTTGTTTAAGAGACTGTCCTTTTGGAAATTCTTTCCTGCTTTGTTGAATAATTCAACCAATAGTATAAGAAGCTAACAAGAAAAGCAGTCCCTATTCTTATTAGATTTTACATTCTAATAGTTAGATATTAATAAAGCCATCACAAGAAACAAATTTAAATTATAAGTATAATAACAGCTTAGGAGAAAGGTACCCAGCAACTCTTGGTGGGAGGTGGTCAAGAAAGATTTTCCTGAGGAAAAAAAAACAACCTGAGATATACAAGATGAGCAGGCATTAGAGGAATGCAAACTATAGCAGCTAGGATAAACAGAGATGGGTAAAGAAAATCTGGAGAGCACTGCTCGTCAATGTCCCATGGC
Source organism: Paguma larvata (assembly GCA_030068075.1). Lineage (NCBI taxonomy): Eukaryota > Metazoa > Chordata > Mammalia > Carnivora > Viverridae > Paguma > Paguma larvata. The sequence continues at coordinate 72,153,033 of CM057829.1, forward strand.
GGGAGGTGGTATCAGGTATTCTAGGACCCGAGAAGAGCCCAATGTAGCTCATGTGAAGACAGCAAGAGGAGAATGTTGTGAGCAGGAAGAGGGTCAGGCCAAGGGAACTCTTAACTATGATAAAGATTTAGTCTCAATACAAAGGGAAAAAGGAAAGTCGGAAAAGGGCATAGGTATGATTTCAGCTTTTTAAGCTCATGTTGGCTACCTAGTAAAGAAATGATGAAATATGGCTGGAAAGGATGCAAGAACAATAAGAAGGATATTGCACTAGTCTTTATAACAGATCATAAGAGAAGTTGCTAAGAAAGGTTGTGAAGATGGAGAAAATAATATTTGGGGAAAATTTAGCAAGTGTAAAGCCTTAGTAATATAAGAGGTATGTGCAGAGTAGGTGTTAAGAGTGAGCTCTGGTTTCCTAGCTGGGACATTTGAGCGATTTCTGAGATAGAGAATTATGGAGAAAGAACTAAGTTTGCATCAGTTAAGCTCCAACAACAGACAAGAGGTACTTATGATGAGTTTAAGTGGAAGAAATATTTTCTTGGGTACTAATTTAATATCCATTCACTCATAATCAAATATATTTGTGAAATAATGAATCGTGTTTCACAGTCCTGTAATTGCATGATTGTATGCACTCAGATAATTCAAACCCACGTCCAAACCTGTGTATACTATTCGATATCATTACTTACTATGCATATGCCCTGTTTTTCCAATTAAATTAAAATCTTCTGGTTGCTAAAGACCATACTAAAACCATATTTTCATAAATCTCAGCAACTAGTATAGTGCCACATGATGGTATACTGCACACACAAGGTGTTTTTCTTTTTCTTTGTTTCATCCTTAAGATTCTTCTGTCCATATGGTCCATCCTAGAGTCTTTTCCTCCTATGTTACTCTTTATCTTCTTTCTGGTTTTATTGTCTTCAAAAGACTTTTAAGTATTCTGAATCATATCTATTTTTTGTCTTGCATTTACTTATTGTTTATCATGCTTACAGGATTATAAATGCCAGTCTCCCCTGTAAGACTGTAATCTCCATGAGATCAGGAACTTTGTCTTGTTTACTAGCATATCCTCAAATCTTAATTAAATATTTGTTGAATAAATAAGTGAATGAATGTAGCGCTTTCTCAATAATTACTTCACAAATGAATGATACATATTTATATTCTTGTATGTGCCTGTGTGAATTGAACCTGAAAATGTTTTTCAAATCCACTCAGAGAACATATTTCAAGTATGTCAAAAAATATTCCCACCCTCCTCTCTCAATCACCGATGACGATTCTTCAAAAACAGGAGTTAGAGAAAGAGAAATATGAACGATAGAGCTGTCAAAGATGACTTGGGTGCACAGATTATGCTCACAGCTCTGCTTTCTATTTGGTGGATAATTCCTTCAGATTAGATATAAAAAGAAGACTTATAACAGTAAAAATTACCAAGGACAACATATTGTGATATTTTTCATTTATGAAAGTCTTTCTCAATCCTTCTAGCTGGAAGTATGTTTCATTCTCTTTTGAATTGCAATTGCCCATATTTCTCCAAATGCCCTTTCAACAAAATTTCTACCTTTAAAAATTATATCTCTTTGTGACTATTCAACAAACACTCACTCAATTATAAATGAATGGATGGTGAATTGGTTTTTCCCAGCAAATAAAGCATTGACTTACTTGTTTGTAAGACATATTTTTTTAGAAAGGAATTTGGCAAAGAATGACTCATTATAGTGAGTTTTGTTTTAAAATAAGTCTTTTCTCTGATGCTTTTATTCTTTCCTGTATATTTTCAAATTTGTTTACTTTCATAGATAATAACTACCAGAAGACTAAAAATGTGAAAACAATTTATGGTTTTTGAAAATTTCTTGGTGTTCACACTAACATGCACCATTATACTTTGTAGAGGAGTTAATATCCCTCAATAAACAGCAAATCAACAAATTATGTCTTTAATGACACATATGTCCTCAAGCAACTCTGCAACCTCACTGCTTTCTTGTGTGTATGAAAATGAAAAAAGATAATCCTATAGAATTATTTTTACAGTTTGAACAAATACAATTTTCATGTGTACTAAGTCTTACTCCTACACACTGTTGACAGTTTCGTCTGCTCAGTATTCTTGCTTCCCATGGCAACAGCATCTCCTTCTGTTTGGAAATGATTTTTCCCTGTCTGTTCCAGCCCTAGTTTTCTGACATAATACGTGGGTAGTTATGAGCTAACTTGGGCTTATCAATGCCCTTTCTTGGGATATTTCTAAATGAAGCTAAGGGATAGTTTTTTCCTACCCATGGACCATGTCCCAGTCACATGGAGGTGCCAGACTGAATGACAAAGCTGAAACTCAAAAGACAATAGAAATGACAGACCCGGAAAGAGTCCTATTGGCATTTAAATTCCTGGTATCTACTTCCCCAAGCAAGACCAGCTACTCTTTGTTTTTGTAATGGTTTAATGAATAAATTACTTTATTATTTGCATTACTTCGAATTATATTTCTGCTATTACAATCAAAGTAGAGTTAAATAAAATGCTAGAGGATATTCATCTTGGTCATTTTGGCTCTAGCAATAGCAAATATAACCAAAGCTATGAATAGACCATTGGCTGAATATGCTTATTGAGAATGCATTTCTCCAGCCAAGTATGAATAGCCACTATACATGACTGCAAAGTGAGAATTTGGGCATTTTTCTCTTTTATGTCTACCTGGCATAAAAAAAAATCATAAACACAAAACGAAGTAAATATTCATGTGGGGCAAAAGTGGATTGAAGAACAAAAATTAGTACTTTTCAGGAAGTATTAAATTGGCATATTTTAATCATAGTGTCTAAAAAATAGTAATGTAAGTTAGGAGAAGCGTTAGCTTGTCCTCATAAATCATATACATGTATTTCTCACTTGGTTTAAATGTCATAGTGTTTTAGATGATTTCCTCCTGTGGTATTTTGAGTGCGGAAGATAGTAAAGGTCATGACCATTTGTGGTCAATAAACAGTTTTGTTCCACCCTCTCCCAGAGCAAGGAGATTTAGCCTGGTTATTAATTCAGGTGGCCTGGCTAAAATCCATCTCCAGTAATTACGTTTCTGTCTACGTAAAATTGATAATGTAGTTTCATCGAGAGAACTTATTCAGGGTTTTCATCGGTTAAAAAAAAAAAAAAAGAACAGAAACGCAGTATCAACAAACACTGTATTATGCTTTAAAAAGAACAAAGGTTTCATTTTGCTCTAACGTGAATGCTCTTTAAGACTAAAATAACTAAGCAGATAACATTTACTATATGTCACCAGCTAGTGCATTTTAAGCAACAAGAAATCTCTCAGACTTTTAAACATTCTCTTAAGTAATTTATATGAAAGCATCTTAGAAAGTCTTCTCTAATCTCTCTTTTATCCATTTACCTTTCTGCTCCCAATCTCTGCTCAACTTTCACTTGTTGTCTGAAGACCGTTGGTGCCCCACCTCCCATCTGCTAAGCTAAATTAGGCACCCTTTTCCACTATTCTGAATACTTCAATTAGAGCACATACTGTGCCATCCCTTCTCCTTGTTGGACTGCTTGGTCATGGCAGAAGGAGCCTTTATATTATACTTCTTTACGTTCCCCAATTTAGTATCATGACTTATATATGCTATATTTAAGTATGCAATAAAGGTTTATTGAACACATGAATATAAAGTGAACATTTTCTGCACATTTAAATGTAAACTAAAATAATCCTCTCGAATAACAAATCTAGTACTATACAATATATGTAAAGGGATTAAGATTTTGCATACAGAAAGAAAAAATAAAAATGGAGTATTTGGAGATTAATGGTGCCTGTTGTCCTAAAAAGACACGATAATCTTATTTGTCAAGTGATGAGCCTGCAGTGTGCTGCAGTTGGAAAACCATTTTGAGTTGGTGTGCATGCTTTCATCACATCCATGGAGTTGCCTTAACTCAGGAGAGGATGCATCTTCTGAAGAAAAGAAATGGACAGAATACCAAGGCCTGGGTGAGTGGACTGGGGTTACAGATGGGGCTCTTACCCCATGAAGGGCAGGAAATCAAGTGATTAATGAGGAGAAAACAGAATTAGATCAAGTCAGTACCCACCCTTAGTGTCCCAAGCAACATCAGTAATAGGGATTCTAAGGGTTACAAAGTATTAGATACACTATCCCATTGTATGCCTTTATAGCAATTCACACAAACCAGTCCCACAATGATAGACATTTAGGCTGTGTGCAGTATTTTCTATTGCTGCAGTGAGTAATGGAGGTACTTGCTATAGATTCCTAGTGGAGAATTCTGGGTCAAAGTGTTCATGAATTTGTGATTTTGATAGTTATTGCCAGATTCCCACACGGTTTTACCTATTTATATTCTTACCAACAATATATGAATGTCTTTTTTCATATACCTTTGTCAGTCTAACTTTATTATTCCTTTTTGATCTTTGCCAATCTGTTAGGTGAGAAAAATTTTTTATGTAGTTTTAATTTGCATTTCTCTTACTAAGACTGATATTTGCATCATTTCATATATTTAAGTACTAATTGTGTTTCCTTTTATGTGGTGTCTATTTCTATCTATTCTTATTTTCCATTAGATGTGTGATATTTCTCTTATTGACTTACAAGTATTCTATACATTAGAGAAATAAACCGTTCATTGTGAGCTGCAAATATTTGTTAACAATTTATTGTTTTTTTAAACTTTATTTTTTATTATACAAAACTTTTTTAGTATTATATAAACAAATGTATAAACTTCTCTTTTCCAGCATTAAGTTTTTATGTACCACTTGGAAAAGGTTTTCCCCCACTATTTCTTACATTGGTAAATGGTGACAATATTGAGCTAGCCAGTCCTTCTACTTAGAAAGTAACCTCATCAACCATCTCTTTAAAAATCCTAATTGAACATGAACAAAGTGAAATCTAAAATGATGCTTTAGGAGGTGACATAGGAAATGAATGTTACTAAATAACTTTCTCTATTATTGTAAACAAACCTGCCTAGAACAAAACTACTAATGTATGCTGAAAGTCTCCAGATTTTGTTGAACATATCTGTATGGGCAGCTGGTGTGTTGATTTCAGAGTAGTTAGATTTATTTATGATTGCCATAGAAACGACATGAAGATGCATTTTCCACCAAACACACCTAGCAACTCTGTGGATATCTGTATATTCAATTTACCCATGGTTACCCTGGGGATTGCTTGGAATATGAATGTCCCTACCATTTCTTCAGGCTCACAATTATAAACTAGCATCTTGGTGATTTTGTTTCCCTGCCAACAAGAGAAGGTGCTTCCCATGGTTACATCGCTCTACTACTAGAATAGACTACAAAGCAAATGTGTATCCAAAACAAATGCAATAATTCAGAACCCCTTGTATTGTTACCTTGTATGTGGAAAAACAGTTTGTTCCAAATTAAGTTGTAATATTTACTGAAGATTTCAACATTTTGCCTATGTTACATATAGAAACCTTAGTATTCAAATTTTCTGCTTTTAAATGTGTTAATTAAATTGTACTCCAAATACCATTAAATCACATGAGCTCATTACAATCAGTAAGCCAGTTCATACCATCATCACCGGCATCATTTCTAATACACTAACTCTATCCCACAAAGACTGAATTACAATCAGGAAAAGAGTTTGTTAAATTAATCTCTGGTTAAATTATAATAGATTCATTTTACTGTAACATTTGTTTGATGAACAATTCCTTTTCCTCCATCAGAGTGCTACAAAGAGAAAATGCTAAATTGTGAAGCAGGGAAAGCCATATTGTAGAGAATTGAAATAATACCATTTTAGACTTTGGAACTTAGAAAGACTTTAAGATGAATTGATCTTCCTTTCATTTGAAATATAACTTGGCTACGGTCACTCAACAGAAATTAATCTAAATTCAAGAACATCAAACTGATAGGCATTCAACAGACATTTGTTTAACAACTAGTATAGGCTTGGCAAGCATTGGATCTTAAGAATATGAAACATAAAAGACATAGTTTTTTCCTCAAGAAATTCACAATATTGTAAAGAAAACCTCTGTTTTTAGATTGTCTGGTTCCTTTCCCCTTCGTTAGGTTGATCCAGGTGCTTTATTTTCTAATCATCTAAATCAGGGGTGTAACTTGGATATGGGTAAATTGGCAAGTATGACTTGGATGTAGTTAAATTAATAAAAAAATAAAATGTAACTGGAAGGGAGAGTCTGAATAAACTAATGAGTATAGTTGAGAAAGGAAGATCCCAGAAAGGAGAAGAGTGGATACATTTGATTACACAGATTTTGATATGACAAGGTATATATCTTTTCTTTGTAACACAAAGAAGGAGAAGCCATTGAGACATCTGACAGTTAGAATTAGCTATGGAAAAATGTTATGACCTTAACCTGAAAGGAGACTAATATTCCTATCAAGTAAAAACAAAAAGGAAATGAAAGTATAGTGTAAGTTATTTGTTATAGTTGGTCTAGAAAAAGAACTTTCAGTAAGTACCCATTCAATATCATGTATTTAATACCTAATATGTGTACTTAAACTCAGAAATATGGTGTTGTAGAAAGAACCAGACAAGTTAGATTCCATTTTACAAGTGTAGGTTGAGTGGCCAGCTATGTTACAGAAATTCTGGTAGGTGCTAAGGATATGGAGTTAAACAAGCTTTGCCCGGCTTTTGTCCCAGGACCTTTATCAGAAGGTACAGGCAAGAAAAGAGGTAATTCTACAATGTAATATGTGTTTTCAGAGGAGAAGGCTAGTTTAATGTGGGTCACTGAGGAAAACTTACTGCACACCGAAGAATAGTTTATAAAGCTTCAGAAGTAAAGGGATACATTACACACCTTAGAAATGAAAAATTAAAAGTTTATTATAGACTATAAAGAGAAGGTAATGTGAGAGGAAGCTGCCTGAATCACAGCATTCAGGACTCTGTAAACTCTAAAAAAGAGTTAGGATTATATCAGAGGTCAGTGGGGAGACACTTAGACATTTCAGGTGGGGGAGTTACAGGAGTAGATGTACTCTTCAGACAGATTACTCTGGCTTCAGTGTGAATATCTGAAGAAGGGCAATACTAGATGCATAAAATCCAGCCAAGGGTTTTATCTATAATTCTGGCCAGAAATTACAATTACTTGTATTAGTGAATGGCTGTAGAGTTGAAGAGCAATTTCTTACCTGGATACTTGGTTAGAGGGTGATACCATGCCCTGAGGACAAAGAATAAAAAAATAAGCTTTCCTTGTGCAGATATGAAATTAAGTTTTGGAAAGACTGAACTGAAGTGTTCTTGGTCTTCAGAGATGTACAAGTTTTATCTAGGTTGAGGATTTCAGCATAATCTCTATTTAAGTGCTTATTAAAGCCCCGAAAGAAGAGATCATATAAGCAGAGTATGGAGTGGAGAGAAAAAAAGGAATAAAAATAGCATTCCAAGAATGCATATGGTTAGGACATGGAGAGAGGAAGAAAAGACTGAGTAGAATAACGAAGAATGGTGATAAAGGTGAGAGTTGGGGAATCAAAGAATGTAGTAATGTAACTCTCGATGAAGGACAAAGTTGGCATTAGGTGGAGGAGGAATGCGAGAATGAAAAATAAGAGCTATTTTTAAAAGATGATTATCCTTCAGTATTCGAGGGAAGGATCCATTACAACAAAGAATCTGTAGATATAAGAAGGAGGAGTGGTGGCCATAGAGTTGGTGATTTATTGGATTAACTTGCCCAGTAGATGAAGATGTTGGGAGCCAGAGCACAGGGGAGTTCAATTTGTACAAGAGAAATCATGGTACTTTCCTTGCCAAATGCCCAAAGAGAAATAAAGAAGGCAGATAGGTAGAGGTAATTTATAGCTGTAATGGCAAGAAGTTGAGAGACTTCTAATCTGATGTCTTCTACAGTCTCCGTCTATTAAGAGATGAGGTCATCTGCTCTGAGTGAAATGGGGGTTATGGGCTCAGAAATGAGAGGAAGAATGGGAGATGAAATTGTCACTGTGGAAAACTGAGAAAGACCTCACTAGGAAAATATAAATTATTACCGAGCAGCACTGAGGGGCCCAGAATTGGATACCAGCTATTTTCAGTGGCTCACATATGCCTGGCTGAGTGAATTTCTCAGCAGTATTCAGAATCACAGGAGAATCATATGGATTGTAATTTTGCCAGGCAAACATTATAGATGTTCTACAGGGTAAGTTAGTGAAGCAAATGTCTTGACCTGAGTGTATTGGATGTGATGGACTATAAATTCTAAGTTCTTCATGGAGGGAAGTGAATCCAAGAAGATATTGATAATTTTATGGGGAAAAGTAGGAGTTAGAAGCCCTGTGAGAAGAAAGAACAGGTATAGATAAAGAGACGTAGTTAATGGGCAGGAAAGCTATGGGGTCTAGGGATAAAACAAACAAACAAACAAACAAACAAACAAGAAACCACCCAGTCACATGTATATAAATGGTGGCATATTACACTGCTAAGAATACATGTGTTTGTATCCGAAGATGTTATAGAACTTGTCATGTATAGGGGAGATATAAATAGATCAGAAGTATAAATAAATAAATGTATTTATATAGAAAAATTTACTTAATAATAGTTTTCTTTGTAATTTACTTTATGTTTGAGGCTTCCTGCTGAAAAATTGCATTACAAACTGTCCATAATCCTTTAAAAATTTCCAAGTTTTTAAATTGTCTTTATTTTTAACTTAAAGATCATCCTTACAAGGAGCTGTTATGGCAGCTGGTGATTGTGATGAGGAGGAAGATGTCAATGGCTCTCATTTTGCAACATGTGGACCTCTTCATGAATGTGAAAAGAGAATCAGAACAATAACAAGAATTTGGGCACCTTAGAAGCACTTGAAAAGTGTGGTAACACCTAACCAGTTGCTTGTACTTTTTAAATATACATTTCACAAAATCCAATTTGTTTGTAATGATTTGCTGTATGGTGGAAGATTGCTATTGTTACTGATATCTATCAATATCTGATTATTTGACACTACAAAAAAGGAACAAGACATTAAATAGAGGACAATTTAATTACCCATTTTACCACTGGTGGACATTTGGTGTGTTTCAAGTGGGGGGCTATTAAACTGTAATGTAGCTATGGACATTATTTTATAGGTTTCCATTATGCATACAAGCAAGATTTTCCTTGAGGTAAATATTTAAAAGGGATTACACTCCATTTTGGGATATAGACATGATCAGCTTTTTAGTTAATGTCAAATAGTTTTCCTAAATGTTTGCATGAATTTATACTCTCCTCAACAGGGCATGAAAGCTCCTATTGCTCCACACTTTTGGGAATCCTGGGTTTTAATTCAAGACATGAATCCGAACTTTCATCCTTAGAGCTGAAGACTCTGTATCCTGTCACTTCTCTGTAGTTGATAATCTAAATAATAGATTCTAGCCATAGGGTTGACTGGTGCCTGAAGCAAAAGCAGACCATAACACTGGTTTACCTCTAGGGGGTCATGCTTTCTTATAATTTCTGTCCTCCTTTGTTTCTATTACCTTACTGACAGCCAGCCAGGCTTTATAAAAGTTTTAGTGTTGCTTGTTTTTAATAGAGTTTTTAGGTATTCTGGGTGAGAAAACAAATGAATAACATCATGATCAACAAAGGATCATGAGATAATACTATGAACAACTGTATGCTTATAGACTGGACAACCTAGACGAAATACATTCCTAGAAAATAACAACTTCCCAAAATTGAATCATCAACAAATAGAAAACTGAAACAGACCAAAGTGTGTAAGAAGATTGAATCAGTAATCAAAATACTCCTAACAAAGAAAAGCCCAGGACCAGATGGTTTCATGGATGAATCTTATTAAGCATTTGCAGAAGAATTCATGCCAATCCTTCTCAAACTCTTCCAAAAAATTGGAGAGGAAGGAACACTCCCAACCTCATTTTATGAAGCCAATGTTTTTCTGATGCCAAAGCCAGATAAGGACACTACAAGAAAACAAAACAAAAAACAACAACAACAACAACAAAAAAAACTATAGGCCAACATCCATGATTAATATAGATGCAAAAATTCTCACCCAAATACTACCAAGCCAAATTCAACAGCATATTAAAAGTGTCATGGACCATGATCAAGTAGTATTCATAAGGGGAATGCAAGGATGGTTCAACATATGAAAATGAATAAATGCGATTCATAATATCAATAGAATAAAAAATAAAAATTATATGATCATCTCAATACATGCAGAAAAGTCATTTGACAAAAGTCAACATTCATCCATGATAAAACCTATCAACAAATTAAGTATAGAAGTAACATACCTCAACATAATAAAGGCTATAAATGATAAGCCCACACAACTAATATTATACTCAAAGGTGAAAGGATGAAAACTTTTCCTCTAAGATCAAGAACAAAGCAAGGGTGTCCACTCTTACACTTAATGTGACTAGATTACAATAAATGAACCAGGGAAATCTAATTTATTTAACATATCTTAAGAAAAAATATTGAAAAGAGAAGCTTTATATTATTATATAACGTGATATTATTAGGTGAACAGGATTGATGATACTTCTCTAGGAGCTGTATTGCTTCCTTTCAGAGCTAAGGCAGGACCGATAGAACCTTGGGAGATAGAGCCCTGTGGTAATAGCAGCATGTGACTTGTAAAAACTGAATGACCATGGGAAAAGCACTCAATCTTAACCTATTCCAGTCTCCTGATTGGTTTGTCTCATGAGATTTTTGAAGAATAACATAAATTAATGCATGTGTGAAATGCTTGTAGCTGCTAAGGTGCTGTGTTTAAAGTATTAACGAAACTGAAATAAAATAAAGATGTTTTCTTTTATATCCTCAAATATATGTTGATGATTTTTTTAGATGGGGCCTTATTTCAAGAATATTTACAATTTATTATAATAATATATAAAAGAAATTTATGCTATATGTGGTACCAAATAAGAATTGATAATGTACAATTTTATTGTTTCAATCCTGTGATGCAGTTATTATTATAGTTATTACAGTTGTGGATCACATTTTATAGAAGACAAAACTGAAATTTAGAAAACTTTAATGACTTAACCAAAGTCATTCTGTTGGTATTGGATTTCTGGATCTTCCTAGTAAATCTGGAGTGCCACAGGCAAAATCCAGAGGGGGGCTTGCTTGGTAGTGAAATTTTAAAACAGAGCTCACTTGTGTTTGTTGGTGCTGTTTTCGTAAGAACACTTTCTTTTTTTTTAATTTAAATTTGTTTAATGTTTATTTATTTTTTAGAGAGAGAAAGACAGAGTGTGAGCAGGTAGAGGAGAGAGAGAGGGAGACACAGCATCTGACCTGTCAGCACAGAGCCCGATGCAGGGGCTTGAACCCATGACCTGTAAGATCATGACCTGAGCTGAAGTCGGATGCTCAATTGACTGAGCCACCCAGGCACCCCGGAACACTTTCAATTAATATATGCTTTAGAAAAATACTTCAAGTAACAATAATAAAGTAGTAGACATCATAAATATTGATAAGTCTCTCAAAATACAGCTTAAACTCAGCAATCAAGAATAATTTGTTTATGTATCATGAGTCATCATAGGTATTCTATTCCATTAGATATATTTGTACAAATTTTGTTCTGTACTGTCCTGTACAGGATTATCATGGCAAAAACCAAACTCAGACAATTGTGATTCATTAAAGGTCTCCTGGTTTACTCTCACTCCTGTGTACAGGCTGGGTCCTTAAAGAGGGCCTGATGAGTTTAGGAGTCTCCTCCTGGGGGTATCTTCCAGGCATGGTGACCTATGATGAAGATTCCTTTAAAAGCAGCTCAATTATTTATCCATTGAAGACTCTGACAGGTCAAGTAATGTCTAATGCTACTTCACATTCATGTTTGTGGAAGTAGTCTTCATAAACCTCAGTATTCCATTTCTTCGGTGAATTACTTTTAATTTGAGTGAGTAACCACAAGGAAAATATTGATGGCTTAATTACAGACTTGTGTTCCATAAAATCAGATTTTTCAGACAACATGGGGCATGTTTTCTATTTTATCATGATATATTTTACTATAATATTAAAATGCTAAAATATTTCTATTTTTCTATAATAAAAATGTTCTCACTTAAGGAACCAATGTTATATGAAAAAAATAAGAACTTAAAGCATAAATAAATTTATAGTAATATTATAATACATGTAACCTAGTCTTGGAAATATACTAAAGTTGGTGTTGAGTTGGTAGAGTCTAAATCTTTTGAGTGAGAAACCTCCCGTAGGCCACTGCTGCTCTAGGACCCCAATCCATTTTGTTATCTAGAACCTTAAGGATAGCTTTAATCTGTCCTTATTAGTCATGTGGCTTTGCGTAAGCTGGTATCAAATGATGAGAAATAACATTTTCTCTTCAGTACAAACATCACAGTGGTGTACCTAATGTCTCTTCAATATGGATATCACCTTTCTTTCCCCCATGCCTCTGCTTTAGTCCCATTAAGAGCTGCCAGGGGCCATCTTGAGGTTATATAGAGAGATCCTGTTTGAAAATGCAGCCCTTCAGTGGAAAGCAGAATCCAGATATAGAGAAGGAGATCAGATAAATTAAAAAAAAACATTTTTTTTTTTTTTTTTTTTTTTGCAAATGTGAGCTGTGTTTCTACCACTGTTGAAGGGAATTCTAACAAGTACACATTCTTAACATTCTTCATCAGCTCTAAATTTCTCTTTGGATCCTTTTAATAGCATTCTCTCTTAAGACGAAACAGAAAGAGAAGCAACTGTGGAGTTGAACGTGCTGCTCTGCAAGTGAGCCCGCTCTAGTCTGTTTCCTACTGCTAAGCTTTCCTGTTACCTAATCTGGTTTGTCAGAAAGATAGATGAGCCAAAGATGTGTTATAAATGGGCGGAGATGTTGCTCCTTCCAGACTGGGTGCACCTGGTTGGAGCCTGGAGCTCCGGAGGTACCCAGCCTTTCCTCCAAATGTGCCTTATTAATATAACTTTCTATGTGAGCTACGACGTGAGAAAAAGGTTGTGCACATTGAGCTAGACCTTATGTCATTCCTAACTTACTTAGGAGGCTGAACAAATTTTACAAATTAAACACAGGTTCCTGGGGATATTGATTCGGAAGGTCTGAGGTTGGATAATATATATTTTAAGAGTTCCCCAGATGATTCTGATTATCTCTCAGGTTTAAGAAGCATTAGACTAAATAACCCTTCCAAATTATGAAATTAAATTATTCTAAGCCTGTTTCAATTTGTTTATGGGGTTACATCACACGGGAACATTATGTTTTAGAAATAGTTTATTAGAAGCTGGCAAGGTTGTTAAGAAGATGTGGTTATCGTGATTCTTCCTTAATTAACACCCACAGAGGAACATCCCTGGTAGCCATGCAGAAATGTGGCTATCGGGGGTAGCACTGTATTTCAATGATGCATGTATGCATTACAAGAAGCATGCAGCAGAGAGTAGCTTCCCCATATGGCTTTACTTAAAGCCCTTCCTTCAATGAGATGTATTAGCAAATAGGATGATGGAAGAAAACAATAGTGATAATAATAATAATAATAATAATAATAATAATAATAATAAATACAATAAATAAGAATTGCTGGCAACCTTTACTTAGAAACCATAGGCAAAAACATTCCAATTACAGTATTTTCAAGTTTTTTTAAAGCATAAAGACAGAATTTATCATATTTTACTAGTTTTTCAAGTTTTAACAATTTTACTCCTTTTCAGAGTTCCAGCCTTTACTAAAAGAGAAAAAATAACCCTGAAAAATGTATTAATTTCTTTCTTATCCTATTTGAAAACCTTGATCACTCTCTGAGATTAAGAAAAATGTGTCACTGTTGAAGAAGTGGATTCAATCTGACACATGAAATGTACAATGGCAAGCAGCCTGAATGAAAGATAGTCATCTTGGCAAAGGAATTAGTGTGATGCAAGATTAAACACCAAAGCTGTTAGGGATGCCTTCCCCCTTTTTTTTTTTTTTTTTTTTTTTTGTGAGTAACTTTCTTTGGTCCAAATGGTGCTGGGTACTCCTAATTAAACATTGCTAAACAAGGTTATCTAAGGCAACATGGTACTGGAATGAGGCTGCAAGTAATCTTAAAGAGCTATCTTTCATCAAAACTTCAAGTTATCAGATTCAAGTGAACATAATTCAGTTAGACTAAGTACAAGTCAAAATATAACACCAATGAGAGATAATTAATTCCCCATGGCAATACTTCAGAAGATGTCAAAGTGTTTGTATTTGTACTCTATAAAAAGAAGACAATAATTCTTGGAGTTTTCAATGCCTATGCTTATTGTTAATCAGAACCTTACATTTTAACATAATGTTATTAATTAATTGCTCAGTGTTTAATGCAACATTAACAGAACACAACTTACTTCATTATGTAAATTCTGCATATTATATTTATGAAAACATATTCTTAGTGGGCTGAGAATCCTGATACATCATGACCGCAGCAATGATCAAGATATTAGCCCTTTAGTGATATTTAATTTTATTGGGTTAGTAGAAATAGTAATGCAAAGAAATGACCTTGAAGGACATGCTTTCCACCCTAATAGCAAGTAAAAGCATATGAAAAATACTGAAATATCTCATTAGGAAGCAAAAGGATACAAATAATGAATTGCAAATTTCAGAATATATTAAGCTTTGGTATGAAGGAAGTGAGGATTCAAAAAATTAGTCTTGTGATATAATATAAGATACTAAAAATGGGACATTTCGGTATGTAACCAATATTTAAAATTTTTAATATATATGGAATATAAAACTGAAACTGCTTAACAGACTTTTTGTCAATTAGACATCACCTTACCTAAGTGAACCAGTGATGAGTTAAGTTGACACCATGTGCTTCTAGAACTAGTGCAGTAAGAACGATACAATACCATTTCAGTATGTTCCTGCCAAAAAGGCTTTAACCTGATGCTAATCATGAGGAAAAAAATTAGACAAATTCAAACAACAAAACAAGTGGCATAGAGTCTTCAAAAACGTCTATGTCATGAAGGGCTTTTAGAAAAAAATATAGAATTCTACTAGATGCAAGAGGACTAAAGAGAAATGATAACTAAAGCAATGTCGATCCTTGACTGGATCCTGAATTAGAAGGAAAAAGAGATAGATATGATACGTTACTAGAATAAAAGCAGTATTTGAACATAGATGTAAAATACATAATAGTATTATATCAATTTATATTTTATAAGTGTAATAACTGAATTATTGTAAAGTAGGAGAATTTGGGAAGAGGGGGGAGGAGAAAAAACATAATAAAGTACCTAGAAGTGAGTTTTCATGATGTCTGAAACACTTTATCAGTGTCAGAGAAAATATATTATGTGTATATATACTTTTGAATCCTGTTTGACAATATGTATTTATACATGTGTATATGTATAAATATATGTATATGTCTCATACATGTGCATATATGTATGTAGAGGTGGACAGGGAATGGGAGTGGGAGAGAAAGAAGGAAGGAAAGAAGAAAGGAAGGAAGGAAGGAAGGAAGGAAGGAAGGAAGGAAGGAAGGAAGGAAGGAAAGAAGGAAAGAAGGAAGAAAGAGTAACAAAATATTGAGAATTGATGACCCTAGGTAAAAGGTGTATGTATGTTTATTGTATACTTCTTACATTTTTACTGTAAGTTAAAATTTAAAAAAAAATTTGGGGAGGCAGAATGAACTATTATCTGGTTTACTTAATTCATACATTCAACAACAAAGCTTTTATTTTTTGTTAAGTTTATTTGTTTATTTTTAGAAGGAGAGAGAGAGAAAGAAGGTGAGAGCAGGGAGAGGTCAGAAAGAGGGAAAGAGAGAATCCCAAGCAGGTTGTGCACTGTCAGTGCAGAGCCAGGTGCAGGGCTTGATCTCACCAACCATGAGATCATGACTTGAGTTGCAATCAAGAGTTGGTCGTTCCCAGCTGAATCACCTAGGTGCCCCCATACCTTTTTTAAATTTTAAAATAATGTTTAATTAAGAAATAAATGACATATGACATTGTATTATTTGCATTTCAGGTATACAACATAGTGATTTGATATTTATATGCATTTTGAAGTAGTCACAATAATGTCTAGTTGCCATCTGTCACCATACAAAGTTGTTACAATATTATTTATTATAGTTCTTATGCTGTATACATCCCTGTGTTTTATTTATTTTACAACTGGAAGACTGTACTTATTGATTTCTTTATCTATTTTGTCCATCTTCCTCACCCCTTCCCCTCTGGCAACCATCAGTTTGTTCTCTGTAACTATGAGTTTGTTTCTATTTGTTTGGTTTGTTTGTTCTGTTTTTTACAGATTCCACCTTAAAAGTGAATTCAGATGGAATTTGTCTTTCTCTGTTTAACTTATTTCACTCTAATAACTTCTAAGTCCACCCATGTTGTCTCAAACAGCAAGATTTCATTCTTTTCTATGGCTGGGTAATACTCCTTGTGTATGTATGTATATATGTATCTGTGTGTGTATATATGTGTGTATGTATATAAAGATATAGAGGTGTGTGTGTGTGTGTGTGTCTGTGTGTGTGTGTGTCTGTGTATACCACATGCAACCCAGGACTTCTAGGTTTTTAACTAAAGGAAATGAAAACTCTAACTTGAAAAGATATATGCACTTGTATATTCATCACAGCATTTACACTAGCCAAAATACAGAAGCCACATCAAACCTTTATGAAAGGAGTGCCTGGGTGGCTTAGTTGGTTAAGTGTTTGGCTTGCTATTGGCTCAGGTCATGATCTTATGGTTCGTGAGATCCAGTCCCGCATCAGGTTTTGCACTGACAGCGCAAAGCCTGCTTGGGATTATCTCACTCTCTCTCATTCTGCCCCTCCCCCCCACTCCCTCTCCCTCTCAAAATAATAAACATTAAAAAAAAAGAGTACATCTAATTAAAAGAAATAATAAAAAAATAAAACCTTTATGGCATAAAAGATTTGATAGAGAGTACATGACCTGAACTGCAAGAAGCACAGGAGGTTGGAAGGTAATTGTACCATAGTGTAACTTTAGAGCCCAAGTTCAAGTTCCAGGTGAGCACTGACCCACTAGGAAGTTATGGTTATTTATTTCATCTTTCTGACCATCAGAATCCTTATGTCTAACATGATGGAGTTGGACAAGGATGACTTCAGAAGTCACATATAATTCAGATTTAATGATTCCAAGGCAGACTGACAGGAAAAAGACAATTTTATAAAGGACTATAAAGCAGCCACCAAGCTTTGTTAGATACTAGAAAATTCTATAATCCAGGAAAGGTGCAGGAGGGTTTGGTGCTTAATCAAGTTGGAAAACTATGACATTTCTATTCTCCATTATGATTCTTTAAAGAAAAGCAAAAATTGGAGGTGGAGCATCACAGTCTCATTAAACTATTGCTACTAGCCTGTGGCTGCGTACCTGAGGCTGCTGGGATTTTTACAGAAATCTGAAAACAGAAAAACTAAAAAGTTAGTTAATAATTGATGTGTTCAACCATCCATACATGGCTTGGAAAAGCACATCAGTTGTACATGTGCACAAATAAAAGATGAACTGTGCTCCTGTGAAAGACATTGGGGCTGGTTTTTTTTTTTTTTTTTTGATTCATTATAGGAAAGATTTTTAACAGAATGGACTATGTTCAATGGATCACATGTATGAATCAGTGACTGAGGATTCTCAATTGAGTAGAATGACAATTTCTCTGTCCATTTCTTTCTATCAAATGATTTTTGGAAAATTTGAAAAGTCTAATTGTGTTAAGACATTCTGAAATACTGTAATTACCATAAAGAATCTTACCATAAAGATATGGATATGAGATCTAGAAAAAGGGAGATACTGACTTACTTAAAGATCCATCTAAAAGGTAATCCTAATACTGTTCTTTCCATATGAAAAGAGTCTCAATGTACATAGTGGAATCCAAGCTTCTTTCCTGGTACTTGAGGGTATGCCAGTCTGGTCTTATTTTTTATACTGTATATAAAGCATATACATTATGCTTCTTGCCCAAAGTCACGCACATGACACTCTAATCTTATTACACTGTTAGCATTTCCTGGACAAACACTGTTCTCTCTCATACTCTTGGCTTTGGAGAATGCCCTTATCCTCATCTGTACTCATGTAAGGTTATATTTACACCATCTCCATGAAACGTTCCCCTAGGAGGCAGTGCAGCGCAGTGTTTAAGAGGACCCTCTAAAGTCAGAAAAATCTGAGCATGTGAGCTTTCCGGTTGGAGAAATGTTTTAAGAAGTTACTTAACCCCTATCAGCCTCATTTAAAAATTTTTTCATTAAAAAAAAGACATAATGGTGCTTACAGAATAAAATTATTAATAAGATTCAATGAAATATTGTGTATAAAGTGTTTAGCACAGAACCTGACCCAAAGCAAAAGAATTCTTCTCTGTTCTTTCCACAATTCCTCTCCTACCACTACTTTTAATACTGTTGGTGATTCCATAACATTTTATTTGCCCTCTTATGACACTGATCACATTCTGCCTATCACTCGAGAAGTTGAGCATTCTGTCCTTGTCATTAGATTGAGAACACAAAGAGTATGTTTCTCATGTTTGTTTATCCACAGAACAAAAAACAATGGTTCATATAACATAGGTGTTTAATAAATATTCATTTAATTGGACTGAAGGGATGAATTTTAAACACGAGCACTTTATCTTTTCTTTTGATGTTAATGTTGAATCTACTAAATCTATTATACTAACATTGAATATTCAAAAGAAAATATTTAAAAAAGAGTAAATTGACATAATAGCAAATTATTTTTTGAGATTATTTTAAAATATGTCCTCAATATCATGTCTTATTTCAAGTCACGACAAATTACAACTTTGTTAATTCTATGTCCCAATAAATGGAGTCATCTTATGTCTGAAGAGCTATCTTTAAATTTCCTTTGAGACTTCCATTCTTTCATCCACTTACTACACATTCCATCAAAAGATTGACAAAAAATTGCCTATTAGGAAAGCCCCACCTACCTATCATTTACTGATTTAATGATTCATCCTACAGATTCTGATGAGTTGGATTAATTTTGCAAAGCATCTCGTGTGATCATTGAAAATAAAATCCCAGTGGTCCAGAACTGACCTAGCTAAAAATGGCAATGAATAAGAAGCGTACACAGTCAGAATTCAGCTTAGCCATCAAAAAATGTTTGCTTAGAGAAGATACAATTTAAATTTATTTCCCAACAAGATCACTCCTAAATATTAGGTTTCATAAATAGAAACATTTAAAATAGTAAGTATAACGAAATTCCCTCTTTGCTTTTATGAACTGATTTTTGGTGTGTGTGAAAAAGTTTGTAAAATACACAATCCAGGCCTTGTACATATTTGCAGTCATAGAGTGTAGTATCTCTTTCCTTCTCTCAATGGGCCCTCTAAAATTAGTCAAGATTATCTACTCATTTTATTTTCCCCACATTCTTTTTCTCTTTCTCTACTTTTGCTCAAACTAAGGTCCTTCATCCGAAAATTATTTCCTTTATTCCAGGCTTCTCTTCCCATCAATATATGTCCTTTAAGACCTAGCTGAGGTCCAAGTGGAATCTCAGTATTCCCAGGTTCTCTTACACTTCTCTCTACATTGTGCACCTCATGTTATTACCCGGTAGTAATATTTACTTGTTCATTTGAGTTGGTTCTGTTTCTGTTGTAAGTGTAAGCATGTTCAACTCAGCACTGGCTTCTCTTCACAGCTCCTAACTGAGCACTATGGTCAGAGTCAGTGTGAAATATATTTCTAGTGCAAGCATATAGGGAGAGGGTAGAGTAAGTGAACATTAGGCTGCAAGAGTACTCTGTGGATTCTGGGCTAGCTCAGAATAGAAAGGTATAGGTTAAGAGTCTTGTAGAAACGGAACAATGTAGAGAACTGAGCATGTATTTGTTGAGCTTACCTTCTGTTGCCATGTTCCTCATGATGATTATTGTTTTTTAAAGGTAGGGATATGAGATAACAAGACACAATATAAATATCATCAAAGTTATGATGTTGTAATTTTAGGTGGAGGGAAATAAAGAATACCTGCATTTACAAACCAAGGAAAATAAGTTTGAGACCAAAGGTAATGTTATGTGACAAATAAGTTCCGCATTTATTGGATGAAGATTCCTCAAGAGTTTGGATTTTTTTTAACAGAAATAACTTTTTTTGCCACGGCTAAATATTTAACAATCAGACTAAAAAGGAAACATATTCAAAGCTAATTTCATACAGTTGTTTAATTCTTCCTAATAATTTATGTTATGTTTTTTGAATTTGTTAGAATTCTGTTTTAGTTATCACAATTAATTTAATAATTTGATTTCTACAAGGAAAAGATATATTTTTAAAAACCTCCACTCCAATATGCTCATTTCCCTGATGAATGGGATAATTGGATATAATAATGTAATTTAATTAATTTATTCAAATTTATTATATAAATATAATATTTACTTGAATATTTTACATTAGTGTCACAATAAACTTCCAGTAGTAGGCAGAAACTTAAGACTATACTTTTGAAAGAAGAGAATAGTACTAGGTAAATTCCACATTTACAGAGATTTTGTCCCAAGTACAGTCCACAGTCCATGTGCTACAGTTTTGCTAGAACTCAAAAAGAGAACCATGATTTTCTGGTTCAAGTTTTCAGAGAATGGGTTTTAGAGATTCCAATAAAACTGGAAATAGAGGGGAAATAACCAGAGGAGAAGGCAGTCATAGAGTGGAAGACCTCAACATGGCATATTAACTCCTATGAAAGTGTTGACTGAAATGAAATGAGTTTGTGGGGATGGAGGAAACTTTGAGGAACCTAGTAAAAAGCAAAAGTTAAAGGCTAATAAGGCAGAATAAAGACTGAAGTTTGGAGATTTAGTCCTACATTGTTAGGTTTGATAAATAACTGTGACTTCCTATTAAAGTCTCAGAATGACTATATTGTAGGAATAAAACATGTTGGAACTAAGAGATTCATCTTAAAAGTAAGGAAACAACAACAACAACAACAACAACAACAAAAACAAACATAAGGTCTATCTTCCACAAGTTTAAGGTAATCGGGCAGTAATTTTGCTGTTCACTAGAACAAAAATCAATACTCTTCATAAGAAGAAAAGCTGGAGGCATCACAATTTCAGACTTCAAGCTTTAATACAAAGCTGTAGTCATCAACACAGTATGGTACTGGCACAAAAACAGAACACGGATCAATGGAACAGAATAGAAAACCCAGAAATGGACCACAAGTATATAGTCAACTAATCTTAGACAAAGTAGGAAAGAATATCCAATGGATAAAACATAGTATCTTCAACAAATGGTGTTGGGAAAACTGGACAGCAATATGCAGAACAATGAAACTGGATCACTTTCTTACACCATACACAAAAATAAACTCAAAATGGATAAAAAACCTAAACGTAACATAAGATACAATCAAAATCCTAAAGGAGAATCCAGGCAGCAAGCTCTTTGACATTGGCCATAGCAACTTCATACTAGACACACCTCCAGAGGCAAGGGAAACAAAAGCAAAAAGGAACTATTGGGCCTCATCAAGATAAAAAGCTTCTGCACAGGGAGGGAAACAATCAACAAAACTAAAAGGTGCCATTCAGAATGGGAGAAGATATTTGCAAATGACATAGCTGATAAAGAGTTAGTATCCAAAATTTATAAAGAAATATCAGACTCAACACACACACACACACACACACACACACACACACACACACACACACAAATAATCTAGTTAAGAAATGGACAGAATACATGAATAGTCACTTTTCCAAAGAACACATCTAGATGGTTAACAGACACATGAAAAGATGCTCAACATCACTCATCATCATGGAAATACAAATCAAAACTACAATGAAATGCCACCTCATACCTGTCAGAATAGCTAAAATTAACAACACAGGAAGCAACAGATGCTGACAAGGATGTGGAAAAAGGAGAACACTTGTGCATTGTTGGTGAGAATGCAAACTAGTGCAGCTGCTCTGGAAAACAGTATGGAGGTTCTTCAGAAAGCACTATCAATAATAGCCAAATTATGGAAAGAGACCAAATGCCCATCGCCTGATGAATGGATAAAGAAGTTGTGGTATGTATATACAATGGATATGACTCAGCCATAAAAAAGAATGAAATCATACTATTTGCAGTGTTGTGGATGGAGCTAGAGTATATTATACCCAAAAAATACATTAGAAAAGAAAAATACCATATGATTTCACTCATATGTGGAATTTAAGAAACAGAATAGAAGAACATAGGGGAAAGAACATAAAACAGAAAGGGTGGAAAACAATAACTTAACTATAGAGAACCAACCTAGGATTCTGGAGGGGAGGGAGGTAGGCAAGGTATGGGTGAAATGGGTGATGAGGCTTTAGGAGGGCACTTGTGGTCAGCACTGCGTGCTGCTTAGAAGTGATGAATAACTAAATTCTACACCTGAAACTAGTATTACACTATAGTTTACTAACGAATTTAAATAAAAATTGGAAGCATTAAAAAAAGAAGATAATAAATTCTAAATTCTCTAAAACATATTCAGAATATCAAGTATACAATAAAATAATTAAATTGGTGAAGATAAAGGGAGAGTCATAAATTACTATATCAAGATATCACTGCTGATTTTAAAGATATTAAGAGTATCATAAAAGAATATTATAAACAACTATATAAAAATAAATCTACCAACTTAGAAAAAATAGATAAAATCCTTTAAAAAAAGAACCTTACTAAAATTAACACAAAAAGATAAAGAAAATCTGTCTATAAATTCCTTAAAAATTTTTACCAAAATGAATGCAAGAAAATACAGAAAATCTGAAGTGCCCAATATCTATACAGTAAAGAAATTGAATTCATTTTCAAAACTGTGCCACAAAGAAAGACCACATAAAGATGACTTCACGGGTAAATTGTACCAAGGACTTCTTTATTAAGAAATAAATAATAGCTATACAACCATTTCATAAAATGGAAAAAGAGAGAACATATCACAAATCCTTCATGAATATAGAATTACCTTAATACAAAATCTGACAAAGATATTATAAGAAATGAAAAGTACCATCAAAAATCCCTCATGAACAAGGGTGCCTGGGTGGCTCAGTGGGTTAGGCATCCAACTTCAGTTCAGGTCATGATATCACAGCTTGTGGATTTGAATACCGATTTGGGCTCTGTGCTGACAGCTCAGAGCCTTGAGCTGCTTTGGATTCTCTCTCTCCCTCTCTCTCTGCCCTTACCCTGCTCACGCTCTTTCTCTCGCTCTTTCGAAAATAAATAAACATTAAAGGGGTGCCTGGGTGGCTCAGTCAGTCAAGCATCCAACTTTGACTAAGGTCATGATCTCTCAGTTTGTGGGTTCAAGCCCTGGAGCCTGCTTCAGATTCTGTGTCTGCCTCCCTCTCTGACCCTCCCCCATTTGCTCTCTCTCTCTCTCTCTCACAAAATGAATAAACATTAAAAAAATAAAATAAAATAAATAAATAAACATTAAAAAACGTTTAAAAAATTCCTCATGAACAAAAATTCTTAATAAAATATTAGCAAATAAATGTCAGCAATGGATAAAAATTATAATGCATCATGATCTAGTGAGATTTAGCGACTCCTCATTGGAAGTTTTTAAAAATATTAGTAATTTATAAAAGGTAAAGGGGAAAACTATATGATCATCTAAACAGATACAATGGAAGCACTGAATAAAATTAAACTTTCATTTATAATTAAAAATAAAGTTCTTCACAAACTAGGGATAGAAAGAAATTTTGTCAATATGAAATTATCCATGAAAAGCTGCAGCCAACATGAAATTTAATAAGGAAATATAAGAACAAAGCTAAAATTTCTCTTCTGTCTACTTTCACTCAACATTTACTAGTAAATCAAATAAACTAAAAAAAGAAAGAATGGCATAAATATTGGAATTAAATAAATAAAATTGTATTTACTTATAGATGATGTAATTGTGCATATAAAAAAGCTTAATATATGAAAAATAACCTCTAGAATCGACCAATTTGGCAGTGACTAGATAAAAGTAAATGTAAAAGAAAAATCATATTTGTAGATGTTAATAGCAAACAGTTGGAAAATCAAAATGAAAGTTCATTTAAAATTTTAACTTAAAATAGCATCAGAAACATAAAATATTTAGGAATAAATTTAACGAAAGATGTGCAAATTCTCTATTCTACAAACTTAAGAAAAACAGAGAAAAATTAAGGAAGACTTAGATAAATCGAGTAATATGTCACGTTAGTGATTTAGAAGAGGCCTTTTGGTTCTGTTATCAGTTCTCTCCAAACTGATCTTAAGACCAATACAATCAAATCTAAATTCCAAACATTTTTTAAATAAATTGACTAGGTGATTTCAAAATGTATGTGGAAGTACAAAAGATCTATAATAGTTAAAGCAATCTTGAAGAAGGAGTGGAGAGGATGCACATTATCTCATTTAAAGATTTATTATGCTATAGTAATTATGGCCTTTTTATAAACATAGACAAACATTCTTGTGACTGATTCATTCCATAACTGGAAGACTTCTCTCCCTCGTCCTTCACCCACTTTGCCCAACCTCTCCTCTGGCAACTATGAGTTTCTTTTCTGTGTTCATAGGTTTCACTATGCTTTTGTTTGTTTGCTTATTCATTTGTTTTGTTTTTTTAGATTCCAGGTATGAGTGAAATCATATGGTATTTATCTTTCTCAGTATGATTCATTTCACTTAGTTTTATACCCTCTAGGTCCATCCATGTTGTTGCAAATGGCAAGATTCAGCACAGGAAATCTAGTCAATGATACTGTAATAGTGTTGAATGGTAACGGTAGCAGATGATAGGTACAATTGTGGTGAGCATAGCATAACATACAGAGAAGTTGAATCACCATGTTGTGCCCCTGAAACAAATGTAACACTGTGTGTCAACTATATTCAAAAAATTTTAAAGAAATACGTAGACAAGGGCCCCTGGGTGGCTCAGTGGGTTAAGGGTTCTACTTTGGCTCAGGTCATGATCTCACAGTTCATGTGTTTGAACACCACGTAGGGTTCTGTGCTGTGTCAGCATGGAGGCTGCCTGGAATTCTCTCTCTCTCTCTCTCTCTCTCTCTCTCTGCCCCTACCTCACTTATGCTCTCTCTTAAAATAAATACATAAGTGTTGAAAATTTAAAAAATCTTTTAAAAATATTTTTGATTAAAAAAAAGAAATATATAGACAAAGAGATGAATAGAACCACTTAAACTGCTCAAATAATTCAAAACATATATGAATAGTTAATGTTTGACAGAGGCTCCAAGGCTATTCAATGAGGAAAAGAAATCTTTTCAACAAATAGTGCTGGAACAACTGGAGAAACATGAAAAAATATGAACTTTTAATCCTGCTTCTCTCTATAATCAAAAACTAATTTGGGGTGGGTGAGAGGTCTAAATGTAAAAGCCAGAAACAAAGTTTCTAGAATAAAATGCAGGGTAGTATCTTCACAACTTCAATGTAGACAAGGAATTCTTGAACAAGATATAAAGCATAAACCATAAAAGACAAAATGTTGATCAATAATCATAATAATTAAAAATCCTTGTTCACCATAGGACACTGACAAGAAAATAAGAATTAATCCACAGACTCAAAAAAATATTCACCCTGTTCATATCAAACAAGAACTTATATCCAGAATATATAATGAATGTCTACTAATAAAAATATATCTAATTACTAATCAAAGTAACAGATTTTCAAAAGGGCATAAAAACCCTGCATAAATAGTTCATATACACATGAAAAGATATAGGAATAACTGATAAGTTCTCATCATTTTTACTCCTTATCTAAAATCTTCATCATTATTAATATTAGGAAAATAGATATTAATACTTCCCTTAACATCCATTAAAATAAATAAAATTAAATTGCCTGAAAACATCAAACATTGGCAAGGACTTAGAGAATCTGAAACTTTCATACACTGCTGATATGAATGTAAGACAGTTACCAAACAGTTACCAGCCCTTTAGAAAACTGGGAATTTCTTATGAAATTAAATGTGCACCCATCATATGACTCAACAATTCTGCTCCTAGTTTGTTCCCAAGAGAAATAAAAAGACGTGTGCCTGTGAATGCTATCGCAGTTTTTTAAATAATAAGTCAAAAGCTAAAAACAAGTATGTAAGTGTTGAATCATAAATCGTATATCTGAAACTAATATTACATTGTATGCTAATTAACAGAAATTTAATAAAAATTAAAAAAAGAATAAAGATAGTCTTATTTCACTCAAAAAATACAAAAAAATAAAAACATGTTACATGTTTATTATTCAGGAAATGGCTAAACAAGTTGTGATATAATCATACAACACGATTCTACTCAACAATGAAAAAAATAAATAAATTTTCAGTTGTAGGCAAACGTATGAGAGAATATCAGAACTTTATGTTGAGCAAAGGAAGCCAGACTCCAAAGTATGTACTATATAATCCATTTTATGAGGTTCAAGAACAGGTGAAATTAATCTCTAGGGAATTTCATCTTGACCATGGTTGTACATTGAGACAAAGGGGATTTACTAGAAAGGGTCATAAGAAAGCTTTCTGGAGTAATGGAAATGTTCTGTTTTTACTGCACTAGTGCTTACATGGATAGTCACTTTTAAAAACTCATCAACTTACATACTCAAAACATTATGATCTATATCATTTGAAAAGTTTATCAACCTCATAAAGCTGCTATCATAAAACGACACATGGTTGGTTAATATACTAATTCGACAAGTTTTTATGTGCTAGACATTCAATTTGGCTTTGGGGAAATACCCTCTCAAACTCCATTCCTCACATTTATAAGGCTTACGATTTAACAGACACACAAAAAGTGCCAAATCTAGTAGAAGAAAAAAATATGAAAATTCATTTAAATTTACAATGTACTTGCTATAATAGTCAAGTTTTGGCACAAAGGAAGGGATAATCAACTTTCACGGCTGAGTCAGCAAAGGCTTTCCTAGAACAAAAGATTCTCAAACTGTAGTTTTTGTAGCAGGACTTTGCTTGTTTGTTTGTTTGTTTTCATTTTTTCATGAGTAAAAAAAATAAAGTGGAATGTATACACACATACATCCTTGCTTTGTCAGCTGAAAGAGACTAGAAGCAAGGACATCCCAGGAGAAATTACACCTCACACTTAGTTTCCAGATCTTGGTTCCTAATACAAGTCTCCATAAAAACGAATCAGGGGCACTTGGGAAATGTCTGATTCTAGGATTGGAGCAGAAATAGACAAGATGAACCTGGAGTATCTTGTGAGAGGTGCTAAACCAACCAACCAAACAAACAAACAAAATACCAACAATAACCTAAAACACAATGGTGGGGAAATGTCAAAAAGACAGAGGGGCCAATTGAGAACTCAGGTAATGAAAAGGGCACTTTACTTCTCTGCACTTCTTCCCAAAACCTTTTAATACCAGCTTCATAAATGAAAAAAAATTTCAGAAAAATCCTAGTGGAGGGACATTTTACAAAATATCTCACCAGCACTCCTCAAAACTGTCAAGACCATCAAAAACAAGGGAAGTCTGAGAAGCTGTAGCTGCCAGAAAGACTCTAAGGAAACATGACAACTAAATGCAGTGTGGTATCTTGGTGAGGTCCTAGAGTGAAAAGAGAACTAAGAAAATCTGAATGAAAGACAGACTTCAGTTAATAATATATCTAGTTCATTAATTAATGTATCTACTTCAATAATGTATCTGGTTCATTAATTGTAATGAAGGAATCATACTTACATTATTTATTAATAATAGGTGAAATCAGGTTTGGAGTATACAGAAACTATTATTTACTCAATTTTTCTGTAAATCTAAATCTGTTCTAAAAATAAATTCTTAAAAAATGAATGCATAAAGGCATAGAAATATGAAATTTTAAGTAGTTCCATATGTCTGGAAGGTGTAGAATGTCAAAAAGAGTGACAGGAAATGAAGTTAGAAGAGTAACCATGGTGGGGTGACTGGTTGGCTCAGTCGGTTAAGTGGCCGACTTCAGCTCAGGTCATGATCTCACGGTATGTGAGTTCGAGCCCCACGTCAGGCTCTGTGCTGATGGCTCATCAGAGCCTGGAGCCTGCTTCAGATTCTGTGTCTCCCTCTCTCTCTCTGCCCTTCCCTTGCTCACACTCTGTCTCTATGTCTCTCAAAATAAATAAATAAATGAAAACGTTGAAAATTAAAAAAAAAAAAAAGACTGAACCAAACACTGGCTGTGAATGTTGTCTAGATTTAAACGCTATACAATAAAACTGTGGAGCCATTTGTAGTTTTGAAATTCTCACCTGAGAGAGCACTTTAGTTTAAGATCTTTTAAAATAAAGTCTCCTTGACCTCAGAATGAGAACCCAGTCTGGACTCCAGTGATGAAAATGATGGCTGGACCAACATTATAAGCAAGCTAGGTCATTTTAAATGGAAGGCACTCCGTTGTGTTTATAATCATGTTGTTGACTTCATCGATGCAGGTTTGGAAGCAGAGGCTCTGTATCATACAAGTGAGAAAAACCAGCCCTGTCAGCTCAGTGTGGGAGAACTATTTATGGTTAAGGTAAAAAACTTTCACCGCCATTGGCCACACTACCAAGAGAGCATTTCCTAGGACTGACAACACTGTGGGGTTGTTTATATACTTTGCTGAGGATCATACAATATTAAGGTCATCCCCTGCCTCCCATGTGGAATCTTCAGTGACGTGTACATTGAGAGCATGTGATTGGATTCTTAGAGAAAGGTGCTGAGCTCTGATGTTTTTACACAGAAATTGCACAAGTGGATGCAGTAGCAGGAGGGCAGCTGGAATTCCTGATGAAAATCTAAAGTAATCTTATGCTGAGATTTATCTTGGGCAGAAATTGAAATATCATGGAATAGTTCACAGAACCGGTACTTCTAATATAAAATATTCTGTAACACAAGTCGGTTGGCTTTCATGGTTTCCCAGAATAATATTTTCTCCACGCACACCAAAAAATGGACATTTACAGAAATATTTCCAGATTTCACATTTCATTTTCAAATCTGGATCTTGTGGAACACTCACGTCTTAATTTCCTGTGACATTTTTTCTTGACACTTGAAAATGAAAGTACTTTTGACTTATTTTATGTATTTTTTTTCTGAATATAAAACCAGCTTTGAGAATAAATTAAATATGCACATGATTTGGGCCACGCTAAATTTTTATCATGTGTCAGTAGTTTTCTTCTACACATGCTTCAGAATGTTACAGTTCTAGGTGAATTTCTTAAATGTCTTTGCAGCGTGTTTTGTTATGATTTATGGAATTGTTTCTTTAATTCTTTGATTTAATAAGTTACACTCATAGATTTCTAATAATGTTATCCTTGAACTATTGAAATGAGCTCTATTTAAAATATTATTATTTTGTTACACTATAGAGTAATATTTTATTCGAAAAATTGCCTTTTCATTTACAATGGGGCTGGTATGCAATTTTATTTTTATACATTTGTGAGATATAAAAATTTTATATTAAAATTTTTCTGACTTCATGAGGCAAATGGAGAGTGTATAAAGTCAGTATAGATGAATTTATTTTGCAAAAATGAACAAAATTTTGGTGGATCAAAGCAACACATCTGTGAATCTAAACACATTGGTCCCATATTTTACTATATTTTAGTATTATCTATGTTCTTCAGGGGTGTGTGTGTGTGTGTGTGTGTGTGTGTGCATGAGTAACTCAAATTAAATTCTTAATTTGGTCTTTGAGCTTTCTGTTGCATGGCATCCAGGATAGTTTGGCTCATTTTATAAAGACATATTTGTTATTTTTCTAAAATACAACCAAGGGCTTCCATGCATTGGAAGCTTGGATTATCCATCTAAGCAAAAATTAGGGTACCATATGAGATTTTCTGTCACAAAATGTCAGTTTTACTACTTATACACTTGGTATCTTCAGCACATGGATCTCCTCTCAGTTGGCAAAGATATTTGATCTTTGATCTAGGCAGCTCTTGACAACATCTAAGAGATAATTTCTGTTACGAGGGTGGCTAGGTGCAAGTCAGACATGACCTCTTTGCTATATGTCTTTGAGCAAGTTTTAATGACAGGGGACTTAATTAAATTAATAAGTTAAGAGAATAGTAAAAATGTTCCCCTTTATGCTTTAGGTCTCACAAGCATATCTTTTTCATAAAATCTTTAAGTCTGTAGCACCTAGAAGACAATAAACTTTGGCAAAAAAAAAAAAAAAATCATGCTTCTCTGTGTCTTAAGCTCTAATTCTATCAGAGAAATATTGTAAATATATTAAAGAATTACACTTTAGGTTTCTATAGAAGATATCAGAAAAAAAATCAATTTAGCTCTACTCTGCTGATGAAATTACTGATTCAAAGCCTATGATTTGGAGCCTATATACTGGGTTTTCACCTAGTGCCCCTAGAGGCTTACAACATTAAAAATATTTAATTTAATATCCACTTAATAATGACCCACAAAACGCATCACTCCTGGTATTCAGTTGCAAGAAAAATAAATGTCTCTTCAGATAAAAAGCATGATATAATTAATTGAGTTCCATTTTTATTTTGCTTCTAGAAAATTTGAAACCAAATCAGCACTTTCCAGAATTAATCTCTTCAGGTCCCAAAGTGACCACCACAACTTTGCTTCTAATAACTGATCTTATTTTAATTGTATTTTTAATTTTCTTATTTTATATTTTCTTAAATTTTATACTTTAGCATAAAGGATGTTAATGAAATAAGTCAATCACAGGATTCAGCTCCAAGGTGTAGTGGTATCAAAATGAATATACGAGAATAACATGGTACAACTGATAAAATTGCTGGTAAATATTCAATGTCTTCCATTTTCCTTACTTATCTGTGTTTAGGGTTTTTAAAAATAAAGTTATTTTCCAGTCTTGTATATAGTGGTGTGAGGGCAAAGGGACAACAACTAGCTTTTGGGAAGCCAAAGAGCCCTGCTTTGTAGCATTTACTGGTTTCAAGCTAAGAACATGAAGTCATTAAACACAGTCTTGGAAAGAAGGGCTCAGGAGCTCACTAGTTTATAGTATCTCCACCATAAAAAAGCAATAGATATAAATAATCTCAAAAGCATCGATAATATTAAAATGTAGCAAAACAGAGGCATCTGGGTGGCTCAGTTGGTTGGGTGTCTGACTTTGGCTCAGGTCATGATCTCACAGTTGGTGGGTTTGAGCCCTGCATCGGGCTCTGCACTGACAGTTCACAGCCTAGAGCCTGCTTTGGATTCTGTGTCTCCCTTTCTCTCTACCTCTCCCCCACTCATGCTCTCTCTCTCTCAAAAATAAATAAACATTAAAATATAATATTAAAAATGTAGGAAAATAATTTGTAGATGATGAATTTTCAGAATATATTACTTTTGTTTCAATATAATTTGATAGTTTACAGAATTTAATATTTAATCACTGGTATCTATAACTGGCTCACAAAATTTCTGACAATTTAACACTCTGCACTTCTGGGAAGGTGTCAGCCAGTCTCAGCACATAATAACGCATATATATCAAGATAAGTGTTTTAAAAACTTTCCAAATAACTGTTTACACTTTGGCAAATGTTGACCCGAATTTCCAAAAATGCCTTTCAGTTCACTTTCACAGTGACTACCTCAGTTGTTAATTAGAATTAAACGTAATGACTTATCACTCTTTAGATATGAACCCCAAAGTTTTTCTCTGCTCTCTCAAGTAGTTTAGAGAAGGCAAATCAGCTATGGATAATTATCAGCTTGCCATCTTCTATCCATTCTGAACCGAATGCAATGATGAGTCTCTGCTTTCCACACAGTCCAGTGAAAATACTTTGCTCACAATGAAAGAATATCCACTTCGAAAGGATGATAAGTATAATTTTAGAGTCTCCTAGCCTTCTTTCGCGGAACACTGCAGTTGGAAAAAAGGAAGAAGGCAGGATAATTTTCAGTACGAGGGGCAACGCTTCATTGTCAGTGTCCAAACATGGAGATGGAGCGGGAGGAAGGGGTTCATATTGGTAAAGTTCTGTTGCTCTTCCACTTTTCCCTCAGGTTGGCTTCATACAAGTCAAATATGCAGAAAAGGAAGGGGAGGTCTGCTGGAGATGGGTGCCAGGCAAGGAAGCTGGTGGAAACATGTTAAGAACAGAAAGCTTCTAGTTCACCATTACTCGAGATCTCCTTTGAAGCTTGACTAGATTAATAGCTTTTTAAGGATGTGGTGAAAAGTGTTATCATGTGAAACTTGCAAAACCAGACTTACAGTGTTAGGAAATATGCTGTAGGGAACTGTTCAAATTTAGCAAGGGAAATGCTAGATGACCTAATAAGCCATTTCCTCCTTCAGATTCAACGGTGCTATAATTTATGTATTTGGCTCAATTACACCAGAAGGTCACATAAGGTTTTTAAATCCTGTATTTTTTTTCTAGGTTCTCATAATGTCTGCTTCTAAACACCAAATAGTTTTAAGGCTAAAGCTTTCAGCACTACAAAATGTCTACTATTTACTATAGAGGTTGAAACATTCTTACAGCTTACCGTTAGTTTTAAAATGAAGAGAGTCCAGCTATAAATTTTACAATTTCTAAAGACAGTACTTTAAAATTGTTGTGAATAAATTGCATAGGAAAAGTATCCAGTTTTTTGTTTATTTTTGAAGCAAGTTACTTTTTATAAGAATGCCAAGTCCACAAAAGCAAAGTAAAACGTAAAAGTATGGGAATAATAAGATCATTACAAAATGTACCGTGCTTTTAGTCATATGGTGTAAACATATGGCTATATAAAAATTTGTGCTTTTACATTTCTGCCTTAATTTGTCTGGATAATAGCTGTAATCATAAACTTTATTTAGAATGGATAGCATTAGAAGGAATTTTCAAATTTGGGGAAGAGGGAAAGAAGGAAGGAAGAAAGGTGGGGAGGGAGAGAAGGAGGGAAGAAAGAAAGAAGGAAGGAAGGAAGGAAGGAAGGAAGGAAGGAAGGAAGGAAGGAAGGAAAGAAGGAAGAAAGGAAGGAAGAAAAGGAGGAAATCCTAAGCAATCTTTGCATTCTTTTTATTCCCTCAATATTGGAAAGATGACATCTACTGGTACAAGTTTTAAAATGAATAACTAGAAAAATCACAATCTTCAAATCCTTAGTTTCTTAATCTATAAAATGTGAAAAGTAGATTAAAAAGTGAATCATCTCTGAGGTGTTTTCTAGGTCTAAATTATCATTCCTAATATGAATAAACCAAATAATGTATTAAAAATTACAATAAATTTGAATTATTATTTCTCTTTGAAACAACAATATGACAATAATAACATCCAACCCATCTGAGCCCTAAAGCCCCTCTATCTCGTTGTATTTCCTCCTTTCCTTTCTACTAGGAACACTGGAAAGTTACATACACTTCTTCATTTTTATAAACCTACAACTAAATTATTTTTCAATTTATTACAATCTTTCTGTCTCTGCCATTCACTGAAACTGCTCATGCTAAAATCGCCCATCATTGTCTAATTCCCAAATCCAATGGACACTTTTAAGTTTGATTTTGATTCCTTTGTGGTCTTTAATAATGGTAGTCCTGTCCCTCCTTATGGAAACCTGTTCTTCTCGACTTCTTTTTTTATCTTTGTCTTCCTGAAATCTATCCTGTATTAGCAAAGAACAGGCTCTAAGTGAATGTTCTTTTGAAGAAATGAAGTGCTTAGAGTAACTTTCCTTCCTCCAACTTAGTTTTGGTCACATCGTCAAAGATACGCATTTCCTAATCATTATTTTAATATTCCACAGTTCTAGCCATAAGCTAAAGAGTAAAAGGTACCTAAGTGACCTTTCTGGTTTTGCTTTTTTTAACTTGGGATTTGGATATTTTTTTCCTACCGGCTCGGGCTCCACCTTGGCTTCCTCTCTCTCCAGACTGTCCCAGACCTGGCATCGAGCGTGGCTGCTCAGCTTTCATCATCTGTCCTGGCCAGCGGAATGTTCCCTGTGATGCTCCTCCTTTGGCTGGCTGTAGCTCCCTACTTTCATTTTCACTAGGGGCACAGCCATTCACCAGCTTCCACTGGAAACACTTTTCCAGACATTCCTTCAGGGTAAGTGCCATTTCCATCACTGGCCACTGGATTCCGTCATTATTTTTTTTTTATACTTCACTATTCTCAAATTTGTCTTTTTCAACTTCACAATCACAGTAAAAGAGGTTTCATTTTCATTACTTTGTTTTTCTCCTTATATGAAGCAACCGTTTGTATTTTATTTACTTTTATGTAAGAAACCAAGCATATTTTCTTTCAATTACCTCCTCCTTCTCCTATTTTCCTTCTCTTCATACTTCTTTTCCCTGTGATTCTTCACAGAGATGCATCTTAATCTGACAAAGTCTTAATCTGGAATTTAAATTTAAAACATAAATTTATTTAGTTCACAACCACAATGATAGAATCTTCTCTCTTTTCCAGTTGAGATCTTTAATTTTAAAACAAGTTTAGCTCTCAGAGTGTTGTGAAATTCCTTCAGGTATGAAAGCCTGATTGTCTTCTTCGACAGAAATTGGACCTTGGTGTTGTCCCTTGATAAAGGTTCTTATCTTTTCCCACATTTTTATTCCCAACCAGAATAAAATCAGATGGGGTGTGAAGTTGGCGTCACCCATTGGCTCCATCTCATCTGAAGTGTCTGTAACTCTGTATCTCTGGTTTGAAAACAAATCCATATTTCTTTGAATAAATCATCTACTGAAGAATCATTCAGCAAACCACAGGAGTTAATTTGTATAAACCAAAGAGCATCGTAGAAAAGATTAGAAGATAGTTAAGATGTGATTTCATCTGCATGTCTAGTGTTGTGGATGCAATGAAGTGTCTGGTTCCAGCTGACTTTTTCCCTCGCTGTTTCTCCCGCAAGAAACAGGAAAGAGCTTGGGGCTCTCAGGAACATAGTGTTTCTGTTAAATATTTAATTTCCCTGGTGATATTCTGAAAGAAGTTCTCAATAACATGACATTTTAAAGTCAGCCATTTTAGGCATATAAAAACGAGTGCTCAGTTGTGAAGATGTAACATATCTTAAACTTCAGAGAAGGCAATCAGGTGGTCAAGTCGGAGTGTTGTAGAATCACACTTTTGAATTTCACTGTCATCTATTCCTATGAAAATTACTGCTGCAGAAAGTCTGAATACTTTCTGAATGTAAAAGTTCCTTCTTGTTCTGTTTCCATAATGTCGGTTAGAGTAGCGCTTTATTTATGGATATTGGATTCTGTTCTGACTGAAATCTGTTCCTTTCATTTACTCTGCCCTTCAAAAGTGAATTTCAGCCTTAAAACTCAGTCCATTTCAATAATGCAGTTGTTTTGGTATGACTTTCTTCAAAATGGGAATGTCTCAATCAACTTCGATGAAGAATTTAAATAGTCCTGTGAAAATGAGGTCAAATCATTTGCTGAAAATTCCACTTTGCTGCTTTTTTATTTTTTTCTAAAAAGGTGTTACTTTATGGAGTTCTTTCTTGGCATCAGTAGAAGACCATGACTCATAATGAGTAGACGTCTGTGTGCCATAGGGATGTGAAGAGGTCACGCTCTGTCAGAGTAGCTCAGCGGAAAGAAAGGGAGCTGTCCTCTTGTGAGGAGAGTAAAATAAGGCTCATATACATTTTTTAAGAGCCAACTCTCTCTATGTAAAACTTGGCTATACTTGTGGTCTCTCTGTGAGAAGAAACTTCTTTATACAGATCTTCCTTGACTTAGGATGGGGTTGCCTCCTGATAAACCCGTTGTAAGTTGAAAATATTGTAAGTTGGAAGTGCATTTAATATACCTATTCTGCTAATCATAGCTTAGCCTACTCTACTTTTAATGTGCCCAGAGTACCCACATCAGCCTATAGTTGGGCAAAATCATCTAACACAAAGCTTATTTTATAATAAGTAAATTGGTTGAATACTTATATGCCTGATAGGACACTGTACTGACTGGCTGGAAGTATGTCAGTTGTTTACTCTCATGATTGAGGGGCTGACTGGTATCGAGAAAAGGTGAAAATTCAAAATTCAAAGTCAGTTTACTGAATGTGAATCACTTTTGCATTATCATGAAGTTGAAAAATCATTAAGTTGAACCATTATAAGGCAGGGGCCATCTGTATTCAAAATGTTTACATCAAAGTTTGGGTAACGCACCACATTTTTGTATTTGTGTATGTGGGAATTGCTGCAGTCATCGCTAAATGGTAGATGATGGTGGCTAAACTGGTAGTGATAGCAAAACTGAAAATGAATAGTGAGCATCAGTCTCTGGAAGGTTTTCTGTCTCAGCACTCAGGCAAATTGGGGTTCTCACGGCAGTGAGTCCAGGACCTACACGTAGGGTTTTTGCAAAGGGTAAATGATGCATCAGAGATTGGAAGACCTTAATTTGAGGCAATGCTGCCCCAGTTTAACTAATTTGAAATACAGCTAGATTCTGGAGATAAAGCTAACAGTTTTCTATAGTTCGTAGCATAAGATGCTAGGAACTTACCAACACTTGGAAAATAATGGCTATGTGACCATACCAAAAGCTGTTAAATTTTGTGGAGGTGAACGGAGAGACTAAAATTAGTATTGTATGTGTTCATATGAAGTCAGCACAATCCTCGTGTTCATATGTGAAAACTTTACAAAATAATAACTAAGATCAATATTACCTTTGTAAAGCTGTCAGACTAATATTTTACTACCACGTTCGCAGGGCTATTTCCACACTTACTAATGAGGAAAATAAGGCCATGGGAAAAGGACTTGTCCAAGATCTTATAGGCAAAAAGTGGCAGACATTTTTACTGAAATCAAGATATTTTGGTTCCAGGCTCCTGTTGTTTCCAGCACCCACACTGCCTCCAGGAGAGGCACACTGGATGATTCTCAACATGCTGAGGGTACCTGGAATGTCTCTTCTTAATGAAATTAAAATAAAAGACGTACATAGTATATGTTTTCCTTACTTGGAAATAGCTGAAGTAATTTTGTTTTTCCTCCCTCACTTGCCCTGAAGACCGTTTACACTTGGTCAGACCACACAAGCAATGTTTCAAGAAAAACAAGCATTTTTAAAGAAATTGAAGTAACTGAAAGCAGGGAGAAGAATGGAAACTCTTTTTAAACACAAGTATATCACTTACCCTTTGGTAAGCTAGAGAATATATACCCTTATCCATCGCATTTTACAGCTTTCGGGCTTAACAGAATTGTAAGCGATGCTGAGATGTAAAGCAAGGCTGAGATTCAAAAGCAAGTCGGCACATACACGTGTATGATAATGTGTAAGTCCTGCTTTAGTCTTTTCATTTTATTACTGCCCTGTAAAATGTCGGCCCTGGGATCCAACTTATAAAATAATGAAAAGTGCCATTCATTTTGTCTTGTGGTTTTCTTAGAGAACTGTGCAGGTCTTTACAAATCACTGTTGACTGAAAGTGCATGCTCTAAACAAGTATAGACCACAGGCAGATATGGGCTGTAAAATGAAAAGAAATATAAAGCATATTACATAAAGCGTATATATTTTCAAACGCTTTCACATACTTTTTATCCCCTCTTGTTAAATGAGTACAACCCTTTTGTTGAGTCATTTCTTGTTCATGGATATGTATTAAGAACTGATTATGTGCCAGCACTGTTTATAGACACCACAGGCCCAGTTATGAATGATATAGGTAAGATTCTTAAGGTTTACATAGTAGATGAGAAAAGGGTCTTGTGAACCAAAGCTCACTACACGTATATTAATCTCAGTTGTAGCTCTTTCAACCAACACCTGAATTATCCACACTCTTGATCCTCTCAGTAAAAATATAATGGTAGCTGCCTCTGGTGCCCAGATCAATGTCCCCACTCCCCTCTGCTTCTTAGAGCTGGGCTACTTACCAATAATTAGTTATGTTTTGGGGTACCAGATGGCTCAGTCAGGTAAGCTTCTGACTCTTGATTTCAACTCAGGTCATAATCTCACCACGCCCTGTGTCAGGCTCCATGTCTGGTGTGGAGACTGCTTGGAATTCTCTCTCTCTCTCTCTCTCTCTCTCTGCCCCTCCCTCTCACATGAGCTCTCTCTCTCTCTCTCTCAAAATAAATTAAAAAAAAAAACTTAAAAAGAATTAGTTGTGTTTCTTCTCCAAGCTACTTATCGTGGCGACATCACTATAAATAAGTTTGTTAGCATATATATTAATATATAATTACATATTCTAATCAAATTCTATAAAAATGAATAAGATAAAAGTGCAAAAAGAGGGTGTTGTTTGTATTAAAAACTAACTGGAAAGCTTTGATATGCTTGCTTCCAATTTGTTAGTCAAGCTATGTGTGAACAAAGCAACTAAAAGATTGGTGGAAAGAAAATATTGAGAATGATTTACCAAATTGCCTCCCAAGTTTCCCTATTTTTTCCTGTTGTTTTACAAAACATAAGACTACCAGTTGAAAGTAATGCATTATGTTTTTCTTTCATTTCTTTTTATTTTGGTGGAATACACATCATATAAAATTTACAAATTTAATCATTCTAAAATATGCAACTCACTGGCATTAAGTGTGTTCACAACATTGTGCAATCCTTACTAGTTGTAAAATTTTTCATCACCCTGCAATGGAAATTTTATACCCATACATGGTCAATTCCCATTATCTTCTCCTCTCCGACCCTAGCAACCATTTATCTGTTTTTTGCCACTGTGCATGTTTCTATTCTAGATATTTCATATAAACAGAATCATATAATATGTGGTCTATTGTGTGTTGGCTTCTTTCATTTAGGATAATGTTTTCAAGGTTCTTCCCCATGTAACATATATCAGTACTTCATTCTTTTTTATAGCTGAATAATATTTTACAGTATGGATATATCACATTTGTTTATGCATTCATTTGCTGATGGACATTTGGGTTATTTCCACCTTTTGTCTATACTGCTGTGAACATTTGTGTACAAATTATTTGTTTGAGTACCTGTTTCCAATCCTTTTGGGTTTATTTCTAGGACAGGAATTACTAGGCCATATAGTAATTCTATGTTTAACATATTAAGAGACCATTGCTCGTGTCTTGGTGTCATATTTAAGGAACAATTTTCAATGCAAGGTCATGAATACCTGCTCCTTGGTATCAGAATACTAATGGCCTCATGGAATATGTTAAATATTCCTTCTTTCTCTGTTTTTTTGGAAGAGCTTGAGAATGATTTTGTTAATTCTTCTGTAAATGCTTGGTAGAATTCACTAGCGAAGCCCTCTGGTTCTGGACTTTACTTTTTTGGGAGGTTTTTAAAATTTATTTTATTTGTTATTATTATTATTATTATTAATATTAATTATTATGGCTTCAATCTCTTCACTTGTTATAAGTATTTTCATGTTCTTTAAAAGAAATATTCCTTTATTTCTTCTTGAGTCAGTTATAGTAGTTTATATGTTTCTAGGAATTTGTCCATTTCATCACAAATTGTTGATGTGAAATTGTTCATGGTATTTTTTATAATTCCTTTTAGTTCTGTAAGGTTTGTAGTAATGTTCTGACTTTATTTTTTGATTAGTTAATAGTGCCTTCATTCTTTTTGTCTTAGTTGATCTAGCTAAAGATTTGTCAATTTTCTTGATCTTTCAGAGAACAAAATTTTGGTTTCTTTAATGCTCTCTATAATTTTTCTACTCTCTATTTTATATATCTCCTCACCAATCTTTCTTATTTCCTTCTTGATGCTAGTTTTGGGTGTAATTTGCTCCTCTTTTTCTAGTTCCTTAAAGTGTAAAGTTACTCTCTTGATTTGAGATCTTTTATTCTTGTTTCTGTAGGCATTTACAGCTATAAATTTTCCTCTGAGCAATGTTTTCCCTGAATCCTATTAAGTTTTGGTATGTTGTGTTTTCGTTCCTCTTAAGGTATTTTTTACCTTCTTTGTGATTTCCTCTTTGACCCAATGGTTGTGTTAGAGTGTATTTTATTTCCCCATGTTTGTGCATTTTCCAGTTTTTCTTCTGTTATTGATTTAAAACTATGTAGTAGGAGAAGATGCTTTGTATAATTTAATCTTTTTAAAAGTTACTGAATTTTGTTTGCTGGCTTAACATATTGTCTATTCTTGAGAATGGTCCACGTACACATGAGGAGAATGTGTATTCTGCTGTCGTTGGGTGGAGGGTTGCGTATATGCATTGTTCACATCCTCTTATTTTGTCATTCATCTTCTGTCTAGTTGTTCTTTACATTAGGGTAACGAGGGACGCGACTGTTGTTATAGAATTGTCTGTTTATCTTTCAATTCTGTCAATGTTTGCTTCATGTATTTTTTGAGTTTTTTGTAGGGTGCATATATGTTTATAATTACTATGTTTTCTTAATAGAGTTACCTTTTCATCAATACATTATGTCCCTCTTCATCTCTTGCAACAATTTTTTCTTAAAGTCTATTTTGTCTTAAGTTTATATAAACAGGTGGCTCTCTTTTGGTTACTATTTGCATGGAATGTTTTTTGTGATCCTTTTTACTTTCAGCCTTTTTATGTCTTTGGACCTAAAGTGAGTCACATGTAGACAGCATAGTTTTGTTTTGTTTTCTTAACTGGAGATTTCAATACAGACACATTTAAAGTAATTAATACCAGGGAAGAATTTGACATTTTGTTATTTGCTTTCTATATGCTGTATCTTTTTTTATTGTTTCTTATTTTCCCCATACTGCCTTCTCTTGTGTTTAACTGTGACTTTTTTGTAGTGTTCCAATTTGATTTTATTATTTCCTTTTTTGTTTATTATTTATTTTCTTAGCAGTTACTTTGGGAATTACACTTAACATCTTAAACTTGTAACAACCCAGTTTGAGACTAATTTGACTTTAATGGTATACAAAAACTTTGTTATGACACATACATCTACATCCTTCCCATTTATATTGTTATTGCCCCAGATTATATCTTTATATATTGTGTGTCCACTAATACAAATTTATAATTATTGTTTTATGCATAGACTTTTTTTTATGAAATAGGAAAAGAAAGAGTTATAAATCAAAATACCATTGTACCTAGTTTCATATTTACCTATATATTTTCCACTAGCAGTGTTCTTGATTTCTTTGCATTGCTTGGAATTACTGCCTAGTGTCCTTTTCACTTCAGTCTGAAGGACTCTCTTTTACATTTCTTTTTTTTTAACTGTTTTTATTTTTATTTATTTATTTTTTAACGTTTATTTATTTTTGAGAGACATAGAGACAGAGTGTGAGCAGGGGAAGGGCAGAGAGAGAGGGAGACACAGAATCTGAAGCAGGCTCCAGGCTCTGAGCTGTCAGCACAGAGACCAACTTGGGGCTCAAACTCACAGACTGTGAAATCATGACCTGAAGTCAGCCGCTTAACCGCTTAACCGACTGAGCCACCCAGGCACCACCTTTTGCATTTCTATTAAGGTTGGCCTACTAGTAATTAACTCAATCAGTTTTTGTTTACATGGGAATACTTCAATTTCTCCTTCATTCTTGAAGGATAATTCTGCTGGGTATAGAATATTTGGCTGACAGTTCCCCACCCCTTCAGCACTTTAAATAGGTCATCCCATTATTTTCTGTTATTCATGGTTTCTTCCAAGAATTTATCTGTTGATCTTACTGAGAACACCTTGTACATTACAAGTTATGTCTCATTTGCTGCTTTGAAGGTTCTCTTTCTCTCTGGCTTTCAGCAGTTTGATTATAATGTGTCTCTGTGTAGATTATCTTTGAGTTTATCCTACTCAGTATCCAGGGAGCTCCATAGATGTATTTTCCATCAAATGTGGGAAATTTTTGACCATCATCTCTCTAAGTATTCTTTATGATCCTATATCTCTCATATCTCTTTTCGTGTATGTTCTTATGGTTGGTCGTGTCATATAAACCTCTGAGACTCTATTTACTCTTTATCCTATTTTCTTTCTGCTTCTCAAACTGAATAATTTCTTTTGACCTACCATAAACTTTGCCAATTCTTTCATCTGTCTGCTCAAATCTGCTGTTGAATCCCTTTAGGGATTTTTCATTTCAGCTATTGTAGTTTTCTGCCCCCTAATTTCTATTACATTCTATTTCATAACTTCTCTTTATTGATTATTCTTTGTTTACTGAGCCATTGTTTTCCCATCCCTTAGTTATATGTGCATTGAGTATATTTAAGAGGGTTGATGGG
This sequence comes from Paguma larvata, assembly GCA_030068075.1. Lineage (NCBI taxonomy): Eukaryota > Metazoa > Chordata > Mammalia > Carnivora > Viverridae > Paguma > Paguma larvata. The sequence goes on from CM057829.1 coordinate 72,195,438, forward strand.
GGCGCCTGGGTGGCTCAGTCGGTTAGGCGACCGACTTCAGCTCAGGTCATGTTCTCGCGGTCTGTGAGTTCGAGCCCCGCGTCAGGTTCTGTGCTGATGGCTCAGAGCCTGGAGCCTGCTTCCGATTCTGTGTCTCCTTCTCTCTCTGCCCTTCCCCTGTTCATGCTGTGCCTCTATGTCTCTCAAAAATAAATAAACATTAAAAAAAAATTAAAAAAAAAAAGAGGGTTGATGTAAAGTCTTTGTCTACTACATCCAATACATGGGTTTACTCAAGACAGTTTTTGTTCAATTATTTTTTTCCTATGTATGGCCCATATTTGCTTCTTTGCATGATTCACAATTTTTTATTGAAAAGTGAACATTTATGATGTGCAAACAAAAAATAAAGAAAAAGAAATTTAAAAATCACATTCTAAGTCTTTTCATTTGACTCTGCATTGTGGCATTCTCTAAATATTTCTCCAAGCCATTTACAACTTTGTCTTAGTCTACACTTCCAGCTTATACTGATACTAAAGGTCAGCTACAGTCAAAAGCTTTTGGGCTCCTCAGATCATTTCTGAGTACGTGTCCTATTCTGAGCATGTATATAGGATTGTAGGTTCCTCTGTATATGTAGCAATTTTTCAAATCTCCTATTCTCCCCCAAAGCCTCACCAGTCAGCTTTTCCTCCCAGGCTTTTGGCAGGTCTGTTGTTTATCCCTACTATTATTTTTCATACTAGGCAGCAATGGCTTGTTCATTTGGCTTTTATTGTGTTTGAGCACTTTGTTACTGTTCAGTATTGTAGAGTTCTGATTTAAGCAAAACAAAGGGAAACTCCTGGTTAGGCAAAACCAGATAAGCACAATTCCTTGGAAACAAAGCTCACTCTGTTGCCTCTGGAACCAGGTGCTTACAGTAGGGACAGGCTGTCATCTTCAGACCTTGTGCACCAAGGCAGCGGGTGGGTGAATCTAGATTATTTAAAATATCTTATCTTGTTTCAATGACCTTTTCTCCTGGTTAAGCACCCTCTCAGTTGCTGCAAACTGTTGACTATCTTCCTGTGTTCCAGTAAGGATAGTTTTACAGTTTTTGACAAGTGTTTAGGTGTTTCTGGGGAGCAATAGTCCCCAGATGTCCCTACTCCAACATCATCACTGACCTCACCCTGTGGGTATTTTCTACACAACAAAGTCTGGATTCCAAAGTAGACCCTTAGCCAAAGGAAAAGTCCTGACCTGAAATTAAAGACTGAAAAATAAATAGAGATTTAAGTTTACACTAAATAAGATATACACAGTTGATATATAATTTTTAATTTCTCCCTGGATGTAGCATTTTCTATTTATCAAATGTGAATCTTTATTGCATGAGGTAATAGAATTTTTTGACTATATTATCAGTTAATCTTCACAAGAGTTATGTGAAATTGACAAAAGAGATAGAATTATGGCTACTTTAAAACTAAAGTATTACAGGCTCTAAATCCTTAGTAATATGCCTCAGGATATATTTCGGGAAGCAAAAGAATGTAGAAGCAATAAGAACAATAAATCTGAGGCCCTGTTATACTTCAGGCTTTTTGTGTACATTAACTTATTTAATTCTCATAACAACTTGAAGGTTAAGTTGTATCAGGTACAGGGGAGATGATCAGGACTGGGGACAGAGGGATTTGAATCCAGCCTTGCCAGACTCTGAAGTTCGAGTTCTCTTTAATGTGTCATGCTGCAGCTCAAGGGGAGGAGTGTAGGAATGGTGGTTGGGGGAGAGGGGGAGAGGAGTGAACAAGAAGTGAGGGGTGCCTGGGTGGCTCATTCGGTTAAGTGTCTGACCCTTGATTTTGGCTCAGGTCATGATCTCACGGTTTGTGAGTCTGAGCCCCACCTCAGCCTCTGCACTGACAGTGTGGAGCTTGCTTGGGATTCTCTCTCTCCCTCTCTATCCGTGCCCCCACCTCCCATGCTCTCTTTCTCTCAAAACAAATAAATAATCTTAAAAAAAAAAAAAAGACATGAAAGTATCAGATAAAGATATGGCATTTGTGAGCTACATGAATTTTAACATGTCACTTTGTCCCCGGGTCCTCTCCAATTAATTAATATAAGGGGTTCAATCTATATGAGTTCCTAAGAACATTTAAATGAGCTAACACTTATTCACATAGTCTTTTTTCCTCATAAAAATGTAGCATCCACTAAGACCACTGTTTGCCATTATTTACTAAGACTACACATCCATGCCTACATATGACATAAGTGTATGTGTTCTACAAAAGACATGCCCAGGAATGTCTGCAGCATCTCACTTTTTTTATTCCATTTTTAAATTTTTATAATATCTTCATCCAACAACATGAATGACCCTCACTGAACCTCACAAACAGAATGATAAAGCCAGACACAAATATAGGTGTATCTGGCATACTACATGATTTCATTTATATGAAGTTTAGGAAAAGGGAAAATTAATCCATGGTGAAAGAAATCAGATAATAGTTATCTTCATCTTAGTGGTGCTGCAGGTTGGTATCCACTAGGAATGGGCCCTAAGGATGCTTGTAGGGTGCTGGAAATGTTCTATATATTGATCTCATTGGTGGTTCTCAAGTGCATCCATATTTAAGAACTCACTAAGTCGTATTCTTAAGCTTTGCGTATATCTCAATTAAAAGAATTTTGCAGCACCTGGGTGGCTCAGTTGGCTGAATGTCTGACTTCAGGTTAGGTTACAGTTCATGAATTTGAGCCTTGTATCGGGCTCATTGGTGTCAGCATGGAGCCTGTTCGGGATCCTCTGTCCCCTCTCTCTCTGCCCCTCCCCAGCTCACGCACAGTCTCTTTCTCCATCTCTCAAGAAATGAATAAATATTTTAAAAAATTTTTGAAAAAAAAATAATTTCTTCCATAAGTTATGACAGGAAAAATCTAATGTCTTTTACTATCTCTTCCTATAACCTAAACAGTTGTCTACAATTTTTAATATTTTTAAATATTATTCTTGTTTGGATATTTACTACTTGTAAAATGATGGAACTTCAAAGGGGTAACATTTGTGACTTCTTGAACTGGTAATTGATTCATTTCTACCTGTTTTGCTACAGTAGAATAATTCAATTCACAATCACAGTAATTTATGCTAGTTTACATAAAATAATTCTATTGCTTACTATATATGTAAGAAAAAAGCTTGATTAAAATAACGCACAATTAGACTAATAACTAAATACTGTTAATATTTTTAAGTTGAGAAGACCAGTCAGTACTTTGTGAAACCACTAATTAGTGGAATTTTCTTATCGGAAGCCTTCAGTTGATTTTCCCTTATTAAGGAACACATATCATTCCTATGGCAACTAAGTATTTTTCCTGTCTGTAAATGGATTCCATTCCTATTATTAAAAGACATGACATGAAAGGAAACTCACAATTATTTGTTCAGTCTATAGTTCTGTGTAGTGTATTCTGCATTAAGTCATCTTTAACCAATACTGGAACCTCTGTGTCAGTATGTCAGGCAGTATTTGGTGATGTAGCAAGAACTCAAGATATCCATGTCAGAAAATAAGAGAATGCAAAGCTCACTAATGTTCTGGATGATTTCACCAAGTATTGGCTACAGAGACAGTGGAAAATAAAGTATCTCCTTTCTGCCTCACTTCTATTTCCCTATGGCAGCATGTTTCCATAAACGAGTAACAGATATGCTAAAATGAAGCTCTGTCATCTAGTAAGACTGGGGAACTCTGTGTTGAAGAAAATATAAGAGACTTACCAGTGTCTTTAATCAGTTAATGAACACTGCAAATCTCAAGGAGATGTACAGCATTTTCTAAGTTTATTTGACCATGAAAACATTTTATGGAATAAAATTTTTAGAAAAAGCATATTTTAAAAGTTTCAGTCTTCATTTATATTTAAATGGTTCTTTACTGCCTGCCTTCAGCTGTTCTACCTTCACAAAGTTTATATCTATCACACATCAGCATCGTATGCTAATTAATAAAGATAGATGTAAATTAAATTTAAAGTTTAAAGAGAATTGTGGTTTGTGAGCAGTTTTTAGCGGTGGAATTCCCCCCCCCCAAAAAAAAATCACAAGTGAAATCCCAAAATAAAATGATGAAACAGAGCTGCCTTGTTGAAGTGAGAACTGAATCCACTATTCAACCTGCTACTCCTCCCATACCTCACCATTCACCATTCTGGGACTCTTATGTGGAAACCTAAATTTCCAAATACTAAGCCAAGAAAACAATGCCTTAATCCAACCTGTTCAGTTTCAGTTTAAGGAACTGATGTGTTGAGAGTGACCTGCAAACTGAAGGTTGCAAGGAGGGTGATGGCGGCAAGGTGAGGAGAATCCAAGAGCCCTACTTTCACCTTCATTGCTCATTTCATCGTATCTTCCTGGTACATCACTTTATATAAAGCATCATGGTGTGTAAAATAGAATACAAAGTATATTCTTCTTTGGAAAAGAGTGAATTACTTATTTCAATATGCAATTTCACATTCTTAAAGCAATTCCATAGAAGTCGTTTTTCTTAAGATGACTTTGTGGTGAGCAATTTACAAGTGTTTCAGTCCCTGTGATTGCTAGAAGTTATTTTCTATTTCTTAACATCTAGGTTTTTTTTTGGGGGGGTGCATTTAAACACAAAGTGAAGATAATCTTCTAGTCAATTCGATGGTTTCAATATTAACAATTAGAATATTCTAAAACAATAGGGGCGCCTGGGTGGCTCAGTTGGTTAAGCGGCCGACTTCGGCTCAGGTCATGATCTCACGGTCTGTGAGTTCGAGCCCCGCGTCGGGCTCTGTGCTGATGGCTCAGAGCCTGGAGCCTGCTTGGGATTCTGTGTCTCCCTCTCTCTGCCCTTCCCGTGCTCACACTCTCTCAAAAATAAATAAAAACCTTAAAAATAAATAAATAAATTTTAAAACAATATTAAAATATCTAAAGTAATGGCTGAAAGTTCTCATAGCTCTTTTTTCTCTACCCAAAAGGGACTGCAAATTATTTTTATTTAATCACTATGGCATTTAATAGGACATGTAGTTGAATAAAATTTTCTCCCCATCCTGGAGTGGGGTCCTTTTGTATATTCCTTCTAAAGTCCTGGCCTGTGCAATGTTAAAATAATAGAACTGAATCTGTTTACTACAATGGGGAAAAGTGAGGAAGACTTAATTAGCACAATTACACATTGCAATTATGTCATGATAGCTAGTCAATATTAACAAGAGGACATGTGCTTGTTTTGTAAATATTTCACTGTGATGCGGCAAAATCTGAAATTTTACCAGTTCCATCCATTCCTATTTTCCTCATGGACCTCCAGTTCCAAATGGAAATTATTAACCCTGAGACTCAGGACCCCTGAAGCCACTGGGGGAGGAGGACAAGGGATATATGGATAATGGGAAACTATATAAGGAAAATAAATAATTGCTCCATACCATTACTCAGAACTGTCCTAACAATGATTGATTACCTATTCTTTTTTTTTATAAATTTGTTTTTTTTAATTTTTTAATGTTTATTTAATTTTTGAGAGACAGAGCATGAGTGGAGGAGGAGCAGAGAGAGAGGGAGACAGAATCCGAAGCAGGCTCCAGGCTCTGAGCTGTCCGCACAGAGCCCGACACGGGGCTCAAACTCACGAACCGTGAGATCATGACCTGAGCCGAAGTCGGATGCTTAACCGACTGAGCCACCCAGGTGCCCCTACCTAGTCTATACTAGCATATTCAGTTATGTTTCTTTCTCTCAGCCTTCACAATAACCACACCCAAGTGAAAGTGGTAATTTTGCTTCTAAGTGCGTTAATGTTGAATGAAATGTTAGAGAACAAATATGTCTCAGTTGAAGAGTTAGGCAGCTAATGCATCCACAATAGTTTAAACCATCTATTCATACAAATACTAAAATTTGAACAATATATTGCTGTATCTGGCTGAAAGTTTTCAGTTTGGTGGAAGTAGATATTGCTGCCTCTAAGAACTATCTCATATTTTGGATACTATATTTGCTCTTTCTCTCTGACAATTTGACTTTTTATAACCTTGTTCTTTTGTGGCATTTCTCTTGTTAGTTGAAATGTGCACTTTATTCCTCACCAGAAACAAACTCTCTATCACTTTGGATGTCATTTAGCTACCATTTCTCAGTATGTTAAATAACTAACGGTCTTGTGTTTTCTAAGCACTGAGCTTCTGTTGAAATAACTGCATAATACTTGTTTCTCACCAATAGTGTTATACAAGTTTGTGATGTCTAAGGCAAATTGCCTCTAAAGGAATAAAGACAATGGCATGATTCATACACTATTTGGAATAATGAAACACATTTCCACATAGTTAACAAAATCCCAATGCATATGGACTGGACTGATTTGTTTTGCTAAGGAAAGATGAGAGAGTTAAAATCTCTGTGTGGGTAACATAAATGACTAGCAGTTAAAATATAGAAAAATAGTCAATATTCTAAAGAAATAAATATAAAGTCTGGAATTAAGAAGATAAAATTCTATAAGTTAAAATGTAATGCTTAAAATTTAAATTTATAACTGTAATAAATTATCAATATTTGTACAGCTTGATGTAATTTTGTGTCATATTAAATGTCTCAATATAATAAAATAGCTGTGATTAACCTAACACTGTTCTGAATATACAAAATAATTAATAGTTAATTATTATTATTATTAATAATAATAATTAATTGAATTGAATTATTTTTCTTTAGTTGTTTAAAAAAATTCACAAGGAAAACAAGATCTGTTGTAAGGCTATGGGAAAAAATGTTCCTCCAGAGATTGAGTTCCATTATAAATTTATAATTAATGTACTTTAGAATTTACTAATGTAAGATAGTATTCATGAAAGTTACCTATAACTTTGGATTGAGATATTTTTTACTTTGGATTAAGATATTTTCATAGCAAAGCATGACCAGATGAAATGTGACATTATTAATTAGTATAGCACACCAAGTACTGAACTTTAGGTTATTTGGAAAAAAAACAAAAAACAAAAACAAAAAACAATTCTTACACATAGCCTTCTCAGTTAGAGAGAAGATTTTCTTGCACACATAAAGACACATTCTTAGAAATACAAAAGAAATTTTATATTTGAGGCCCCAGTCTAGAATCATGACTCTAGTTCTAGACTCTAGATGGACATTTACCTGCATTCTATGGTGTTAACTACTATCTTGTCTTCATAATGAGCTAAACTGAAAAGAAGACTTTTCATTCATTCCTTTAATCAGAAACATTCATTGAGTATACATTAAGTGAAACATGTTGAAACAAATCCCAAGGTAAATAAAGGTGCATTCTCGACTCAATAGTAAAAGAGCTGAGTCATGAGCATGATGATTCTGATAAAGGGTAGATGATAATTGCTATAGGACAGATGCAAATGCAGAACTCTCTGGTTGGTGGAGACTGTTTCTGGCTGAGAGTTTCTAAGAAGATTGCAGTGAAAGAGGTGAGTTTGAGGAAGATATTGATGGAGATAGACAAGAGGCATCTTAAGTGGATGAAATGTCTTGAGAAGAGTCATAAGAGCAAAAGATTTGGGAATGTTTAGGAAAAAACCAAATATTTAATTTAAATAGTTCTCTGGGACTATGAATAGCAGATGACAGACTGGAGCCAGATTGTGGAAGTCCCTAAGAGGTAGCCTAGAAAGAATGAAGACTTATGCATTTATTTTTTCAAGTAGTAGGGAATTACTAAAGGTTGGAGAAGAGGTGGGATGATTAGAGATGTGCTTTAGGAAGATGACTCTGCCTGCTGATGTCATACATAAATAAAATCCCATCAACCCTCTGATTTGAACTCTCCAGTGGCCTCCCCTCTTCTCCCACGCTCTTTCAAATAAATTTCAGCCATACTGGAATCCATGCCAATCCATCAACACAGCTGTCACACTTCCAACTTCACTGCTTTGGCTCTGGCCATTCCCTCAGCCTTGAATTCTCTTCCTTCATATACCCACACAGCATTGAGCTAATTTAACTACTTTATTAACATTATAACACTCTTCCCCACAAGATCCTTATCTTGGAGTCACTACTATAGAAGGCCCTGCATATCACAAACACACACAAAATTAATTTATTGAGATGCCCATGGGTTCTCGATCCAGCAGTGGTGCTCATACACTATGACCCACAACCCTAAATGTCTCCTCTTGTGACTGGCACCATCAGACAAGTACCTATGTCTGAATGAGCTGGAAATTTGTGGGTCCAATCACTGAAAATGTCAGGTGCGATGCTGCTTCAGGGCAGAAGATGAACAGAGCACTCAAGTAAGAGAAAAGACAAATTCATTAACTGGTCAGATCCTTTCTTTTAAATAGCATGAATGCTGTTTCTTGCATGAAGAAGTTTGTCTTTCTAAGAGTGGCAAACATCCGTTGTATTTTTTTTTTATTTATAATAGTTTATTTTCAAATTGGTTTACATATAACACCCAGTGTTCATCCCAACACATGCCGTCTTTAATGCCCGTCACCCCTCTCCCCCCTCCCTCACCCCCCTCACCCTCAGTTTGTTCTTAGTCTTTGAGAGTCTCTTATGTTTTATCTCCTTCCCTCTCTGTGTCTTTTTTTCCTTTCCCCTCTTCCCCTCCCCCTGGTTTTTGCTTAGTCTCACAAAGTCCACCCATGCATGGAAACATATGGTATCTGTCTTTTACTGACTGACTTATTTCACTTAACATAATACCCTCCAGTTCCATCCATGTTGCTACACATAGCCAGATTTCATTTTTTCTCATTGCCATGTAGTAGTCCATTGTATATATGTGCCACATCTTCTTTATCCATTCGTCAGTTTATGGGCACTTCGTCTCTTTCAATGATTTGGCTATTGTCGAAAGTGCTGCTATGAACATTGGGGTACATGTGCCCCTATGCATCAGCACTTTTGTGTCTCTTGGGTAGATTCCTAGCAGTGCTACTGCTGGGTCATAGGGTAGCTCTATTTTCATTTTTTTGAGGAACCTCCACACCGTTTTCTAGAGCGGCTGCACTAGTTTGCATTCCCATCAACAGTGTAGGAGGGTGCCTGCTTCTCCTCATCCCCACCAGCATCTATAGTTTCCTGATATATTCATTTTAGCCACTCGAACTGGTGTAAGATGGTATCTCAGTGTGGTTTTGATTTGTGTTTCCCTGAAAACATCCATTGTATTGCTTTATTTTCTAATCTGTTGCTCTTAAGACACTTATAAATTGGCATAATTTTACAAATGGCAGTAGAGAAAAAATCTGTGATATCAAATGGTTCATACTACTCTAAAATTTTATGTATTTGTACATGTATTTTTATATATTTATGAATACATATAACCTTGAAAACACATGTGAAGTGTAATACTGATTATGTATGGATGGAGTTAGTGCTTTAAGTATTTACAGAAGTCAAATATTATAGAAAGTTATATGATGAAATCAAAATATCTCCTAATACTTCTGGTTACTAACCATTTATCACATATGACCCTGCTGGTTGTGTTTTGAAGTGATATCTAAATTTTTTTGTTTATTTCAAATTCGAGTATGGCCTTAAGCAAGGCTTCTGACAAATCTAGTTGCTTCTGTCTCAACAAGGCAGTTTCTCCAAACTGAAGCTCATTACACAAAATTATCTAAAACTTAGTAGTGATTGCCTAATTAGGCATTACTATTAGTAGAACATAAATTACATAAAAATCTTGATTTTTACCAACATGATTAGTGATTTTGTTTAAATGAAGTCAATAAAAATAAATTTTATGAAACAAATGTATGATAAATTATGATTATTATTTATTATGTTTATCTTTTTGATTACTCATTAGAATATTAGTACATCAACAAAACACCCAGATATGTGCAATAAAAATTAAATTAGGTAGTTTTAAGTATTTTTATTAGTTTTAATTAGGTAAAAATCATTGCTTAATGCATTTTGTTATTATGAGAATATTTTCTCAAGGGAAGAATATAGAACATAATTCATAAAGTGTTTTGTTGGCTGTTTATGGATTTTAAGTATTTAGGTATAGGATATGTCAGCTTCCATTTGTCCCCTTGCACTGGTCTTGCAGAAGAGAGAGATTGGCACATGTACTTCCTAAAGAATTTCATTTCTTTCCTAAGAATCTTGAGGGATATGGCTGTTATGAGGTCTTAAGAAAGAGTCATATAAGAGCAAATCCACAGAGGCAATCTGTCCAGTCTCTGTGTTTCCACTGAAAGAAAGACAAAGTCACAAGACTCCAGTAGGACCTGAGCTTTAAAATAGGTAAATGTCATCACCACAGATAAGCAAATAAAAAAATAAACATTTATTTACTGTAGAGAAGGGAACTGATATTTACTGACTGCACCAAGCCCAATTCTGCTCTGAATTATTATGTGGTAGGAAAAATTCTAGGTGCAACATATGTTATCCAATAAACACAAGGAAACACTGTGACATAGCAAAGATTATTCCCATTTTAAAAAAGAGAAAACTGAGATTTAAAGATGGCAAGTTATCTTCCAGGAGCAATGCCCAGTTGTCTCATATGAGTCTCATTATACCTTAGTTCCTTTTCTTCCTTTTCTTTCTGTTGCATGGGTCTTGGGGATTCATCCCCATCTCTTCTCCTCTCTGTAGATGTCTCAATCCCAAAAGAAATCTCTCCTCCAAGTCTGCTGTGTTGAAATGGTCAGATGTAACGTTACTGATTCCCTTCTTTCTTTTTGTTCTCCACTTCCTTTCCAGATTTTAAGATTTTAAGGGCTTACATGGGAATCATGATGGAGAAGGTAAAAGAGGTAATAACTAAATGAACAAATAGGGCAGTCTACAAAATTTGTGAAGACTCTTTCTGTGATATTGTCATAGTGCATGGTTTATAGTCTTTGATTTCCTATAAGGTACAAAATATTAAGCTTCTATTCTGTCTTTTTTTTCCTAATGAGCTTCAACATTTTTGCCCTTCTTGACACTGTTCCCTTAAACTTCAATCATCATCTTTAGGAAAGACCACTAAGTAATCTTTCTCTTGTTGGTGGACCTTCTACCTAGTATGAAAATTCCACCAGAGACAAATATGCATGAATCAATACTGGAGACATAATAGGTGTTTCTGTTGTCTCCGGTGCACTGAGCCTCCATCTTGTCTAGGAAAGAGCCTTCTGGGCATTTTCTCACAGTCATGTAATGAATGGGTGGCAATGCAGAGGTAAAGCCTGAATCTGTCAAACCCCAAGGCCATTCTCTTTCTTTTACAGCCCAGGCTCTTTTGTGATGGCCCAAGTGACTGACTCTACTGGTGATAGAGCTGTCTGTGTCTACAGCAAGACACACTGGAGCACTGAGGAGGTCTCGCAGAGGTCCCCCCATCATTCAGGGTATGGTGAATGAAAGTCATCTATAAATGCTCTTAGGTTCGTATGTAGGAAGCCACCTCCTAAGCCTACAGAAATCATGAGGGACAGGTGGAAAGACAACAATAGGGGAAATAACGTATCTTTTAGAGTATCTTAGATTTCTAGCATGTAACCAAGTGCTATTCCATGGTGAAAATGAAGGCTAGGAAGCTTTACCTGTGCTGATACCCCATGGACAATTACTGCTGAGTGTGTAGGCAGGAGAGAGCTCACTAAGTGATGATCCTGTCTTCCTGCCTTCTGCTTGGGCTCAGCCATGGAATTTATAAATATTCAAGTAGCATTTCCTAAGAGGCAGTTTTAATTCTTGAGGTTTCTTAGAATGTATGATTTAAGCATTAACTTGAAAATCCGATGTTTCAAATTTATTAAAAAAAATCGAAGAATACTTTGAACGGTTCATTTTTTTCCTTCCTTTTAGAGATTAGGGAATAAGGTATTTGTGTGGGTAGTCTTTTTCAGTAATAATGTCAGACTATAATAAGGTAAAAGTAACAAAACACAGACCCAGAGAGTCCTGAGTTCAAATCCTGGCTCTCTTTTTTATTATGTGATATTGCATAACTTATACTCTAAAGATTCTGTTTCTTTAGCTATAAAATAAAAATAATACTAGAACTTCTAAGAATTTCATAAAAATAACATCCCAACGTGCCTAATACAGTGTGTCTAGTAAAGAGAATCTAGTGAATTTTAGTCAAATCTGAATTTTAATTTTTTTTAATTTTTAATTTTTTTAATGTTTATTTATTTTTGAGAAACACAGAGACACAGCATGAGCAGGGGAAGGGCAGAGAGGGAGACACAGAAACCAAAGCAGGCTCCAGGCTCTGATAAGCCATCAGCACAGAGCCCGACGCAGGGCTCGAACCCACAGACTGTGAGATCATGACCTGAGCTGAAGTCGGCCGCCCAACCAACTGAGCCACCCAGGTTCCCCTCAAATCTGAATTTTACTCTACTCTGGAGATAAATCAAAATAAAATATTTATAAATAACCTGCAATCAATTAGGCACTAGAGTTCCAAAGATAAAAAATCCTGTTTAATATCTCGAAGCTCATCACAGTTTACAATGGAGAGAAAGCCTGCAAATCATGAATTACAAAACAGTTTAATGTGTGTTTAGGTGACATTAAGAATGGCTTCATCCCAGGTCTATAAAAGTCAGAGAATCAGCTCCCTTCTTCTTGAAGCCTTTGATAGAACTATGCATCACAAACAAAGTTAGTTAGAGAAATATATTACACTCAATAGTGTAAGACACTAAGGAGTTTAATTGAACTTCATGCAGCATTACTTGTCTCTGAAAAGATAAGTCTTTTCAGTCTGAAAAGACTGCCTCTTTTCACTGTGCAAGACCATCCCTAATCTTATACTTAAATCTTGGATTTTTCCCCGTGTGTTTAAGAAAGCACAATCCTGTATATACCAACTAATGCGAAGCAAGAAAAGGTTTTCCACATGGTTGAAGCAGTTCTGGCTGAGATCACAAACTTGAAAGTCAGAAAGGCAAGAGTTTTGAATGGATGGGCTGACAAGCCAGAGGGGGCAGCATACATAGAGGTTTGAAGATGGAAGACAGAAAGCCCTGAGGTCTCATCTAAGGAAATGCAAGTAATTCAACATTGGTAACACAAAGTTCAGATAAGGAACAAATCAAGACATAAAACTGTGGGAGTAGGTAGGGGGCAGTTCATGGAAGTTTTGTGTGTCTTGTCATAGAATTTAGACTGTGTCTAGTAGGCAATAAGGACTTATGGAAGGATGTTAAGCAAGTAAGAGATGTAAACAGAGATGTTCTTTACAAAGACAAACTTGGCAAGAGGGAGAGTGACTAGAGGGAGTTGAAATGAAGACAAGAAAAAGGTTATTGCAGTAGTCCACATTGAACATCTTGAGGATCTGAATAATAGTTCACATTCTTAAGATGACAAAGCTGGCAATTTGCAGATGTAGGTTTATCTAGATCTTACATCCTTTATGGTCAAAGATTTGTTAACATGAAGTTTTCAAGGATGAATCAACATCATTGAAGATCCAACTGTGGTGGACTTGACCAAGAAGGAGCAGGGTGGAGAATGCAGGTTAGTAACTGAGCATCTCAGGCAAACATGGAAGGCACTTTGACTTCTTCTTCTACTTCACTGTACCACAACCAAATCAGTTACTCTTTCCTATTCAGTTTACTTGAGGAATACTAAGCCATCTTCAGAGAGAGGATGATTGTTTTCTGCTCTATGCCAAAAGAATGGTCTGTCAGACCCAGAAGAGACCTAGGCAGCGGCAGACCTTCCCAGGGATCTAAGACTGTGTTGAATCCTCTCAGTCAACTTAAGCTAAGTTATGGTTGATAATAAACAACCTCAAAGTCTCAGTGCCTAACAAAAACAAAGTTGCTTCCCTTTTCAGTCAATTTCAGCTCTGATCCATATATTTTTCACTCTGGGATTTCACTCTGCAATACTGGAGTTATTGAAATCAAGCCCTCCTTGGGTATTTCTGGATATTTAAAAATGGGTCTGATTTACCAGGAATCTATTTCCTTGAGGACTGAAATAAATCATGGTAAGAGACTTCCACAGAGTAGCTCGGTTCATTTACAGTCACCTAAAACAAAGTAGCATAATTGTTCCAGCACAGACACTCTTAATTCAGATGGCTGGTTGTAAATCATATCTCTATCACTTCTATATTATGTGACCACGGGCAAATTCCTCAAATTATACACTCTCATCCATAAAATGGGGTTTTTTTTAAAGAAGGAAACTCTTTGCATAAAACCTTAAAGAGATAGAGGTAGGGTGGGTAAAACAGTTTCTTAGTGGATCAGAATAAGCATATGTAACAAAGTAGCGTCCCAAGCTCACTGGTGGCAGAGGGTGGTGGCATGGCATTATGGCACAGTGCAGCTCCAAAAAAAAACCAAAAAAACAAAAAACAACATGCTTGCTGCCTCCTCCCAACTCAGTGCAATGTCTCCCTCTCTGCTCCATCAAAACCTTCTAGGTTTTAGCAGAGCTGCCCACCCTGGCAGAACAGCATTGTGGTCACTCTGGTCATCACATTAATGGAGCAATTAGGTAGCAATGGCATAGGTGACATAGCAGATGGGACTTGCTGTTGAGCCTATAAATTATATCCTAGGTACTGCAGAAATAAATAGTGGTGAGCAGGCACATAATTGGTAGAGTGATCACTAATGGAAACTTCAGTGAGAAAATCTTTCATGTTAATAAAAATTTAAAATCCTTGATATTACTGGGGTGCCTTAGGTGGCTCAGTTGGTTAAGCATCCAACTCTTGATCTTGGCTCAGGTCATGATCTCACGGTTTGAGAGTTCAAACCTCTTGTCGAGCTCTGAGCTGACAACACAAAACCTGCTTGGGATTATCTCTCCTCTTTTTCTGCTCCTCACTCTGCCTCCTCCCCCTCCCATACTCTCTCTCTCTCTTTATTTCTCTCTCTCTGTGTCAAAATAAATAAACATTTAAAAAAATCTTTGTGTTACTGAAACATTATACTCTACCAAAGGGAAACACAGTTTAAACTCATTTATCTTCTGTTTGAGAAAAATGGTGCATGTCATCTTTATAAGAAGGGCACAATAGAGCTGATAATTAGCTGAAAGCAGAGGGGGCTCTGATGCTAGGAATGACCTGCTCCCCACAATCAGTAAAGCAACCATCAATCATCTTCCATGAAGGCATTCAAAGAACAGACTGTTTTAAAATTGTATTCTTCACGCATAACTGTCAGCTTCCCAGGTGTCTGGCCTGGTTCTCCTGACCAGGTACCTTGGGGTCAGTCCACTTTGAAAACAGGAAAGACAGGTTTTGAGAGCCTTGCCTTCAGAGTCCTAATCTGTCCATCTGGACTATCAGCCCTTGTTAGAACCTCAATTCTGTGTTTGGAAGTCATACCCCTTGATGATATTCCCTCTGAACCATTCTGACATTGAAATCATCCTGGTTTAATTCTCTCCCTTCCTACCTGTCCTAGACATTCTCTGATAGACATCTACTTTGGTTTCCTTCCCACTACTAGCTGGCCAGCAGTTTCTTGGATGCCATAACAGAAATACTGCCTGGAAAAACCTTAGCTCTCCTCTCCTGAACTTTGTCTGCTAAAGTAAACAGGCCAGCTCTTTCTAGGATTAATCTTTCTTTTTTTAAGGTTATTTACTTATTTTGAGAATGAAAGCGAGCAGGGGAGAGGCAGAGAGAGGGAGAGACAGAATCTCAAGCAGGCTCTGTACTGTCAGTGCAGAGCCTGATGCAGGACTCGAATCTACAAATTGTGAGACCATGACTTGAGCCAAGGTCAAGAATCAGACACTTACTGGGGCTCTGTTTGACAGCTCAGAGACTAGAGCCCACTTCAGATTCTGTGTCTTTCTCTCTTTCTGCCCCTCCCCTGCTCATACTCTTTCTCTCTCTGTCTGAAAAATAAATAAACCTTAAACATTTAAGAGTAGGACACTTAACCAACAGAGGCACCCAGGCGCCCCTAGGTTAACCCTTTTTTGTAGTGGCAGTTCCTGGAATGTGCTTGTCAGGACTGTAGAAGATCTTGTTGGTTACCTGTTAGAATTTCCAACACTATCCTGTACCACTTCTAGGATTCTACACACACACACACACACATACACACACACACATACACATACACACACACACAATAACAGTTCTAAACAGATGGCTTTTCAGCAGAAACACAAGGATATTTAGGCTTAATACAGTCAACATGAAAGGAAATTTTACTGTTAGCACCTCTCAGGTGCCAATCTATGATGGTCTTCAGTCCATCTATGTATTGTATGAATACATAGAATGTGTAGAGGTTAACAGTGATGATGATTCTTCATGGTTACGATGATTCTATTCACTGGCATGGTCTGAACTAATTGTGAATATAAAGTCTGTGTCATAGAAAGGACTCAGGCTCCGGTAAAGGCATAAACACTAAGAGACTATTATTTGTAAGACAGTCATTAGTATTTTATGAGCTAGTAAACAGACCACATTAAGCTTCTTTCATGACCAGCTTTCAAATTTCAATATATATATATATATTTCAATATATATTTTATATAACATATATATTATATATATAACTTATTTATATATATATATATATATATATATATGTAATTTATATATATCCTTGTGTTTCTGCTGAAAGCACAAAAGGGTTACACCGAGCAGCACCTGGGTGGCTCTGTCAGTTAAGTGTCCTTTACAATATGGATTGTATAATTATATTTGCACTCATTTAAAATTGTTTAAATTTAATAGTAAAGCTTGCTCTGATTAAAATATGTAAATATTTTTAAAAACTTTAGCTGACATTAATTACTTTTGTAATGCCATCGAAGCTTAATTTACTTGCTCACCATCCTAAGACAATAAATCCCTAAACCTAAGTGATCATTTTTGTTCCATTAATTAAGTTCTTTATAAATAGAAAGTTGCTCTGGGCTTAAGTTAGTGAAATAAGCCACTTAGAGAAAACATCCAAAATAGTAAAAAACTAAGGAAAGGAGAACATAATCATATTTGGGATTTGTTATAAGTCTAATGCTTATAGTTAGAAAGATATGAACTCTCATTTGGAATGAAACATCAAATATAGGATAGGACTGGTGACACGTGCCATTCATCTGAGCCTTGGAAATGATCTTTCTCTTGAAAAAGTACAACCAAATTACTATTTCCATGTTTGTCTTTGCTCATTTTGCCACAGGAAAGCAAAAGTTAACAGTAGTCCTTATTGGAGAACTCTACAATCTAGCAACTTAAAGTACATTCAATGCAACAGTGCTTTTAGCATCCAGTGAAATCGAATGGGGCCGTGATCGTCGATATGGAAAAGGTCCTATTTGATAATCTCTGGAAAATACATTTAGACCACTCTAATTTATAGATATTTTATAACTGAATTAGTTCTGGTGAAGCAAATGAGAAAAGTATCCCCTAGATAAAACTTAAAAACACTCTACGGTTAATAACAGTTAAAATGTAGTCATTTATTTAGAAAATGCAACTGCCTACCACATGTGCTGTGATATATTAGGGAATAAAAGTAATCATAAACTAGTTAAAGAGATATGAAATAACTAAGAAAAGACTCTGAGCTACAGGTCTTCTCCAAAAAGCATTTTCCTTTGGTCACGATGCATAGATCAAGTCTGCATGTTAATATGTGTTAACGACACCATGGTTTTCTTATGAATCAGAAAAAGTCCTAATAGTATAAATGCATAACTACTAACAGAAGAAGAGGTGGATAAGACTCAGAAATGAAAAAGGAAGGAAGGAATGAAAAAGCTAACATCTTACCTATGGACACTCAACAGCTCATTTTCTCATGCTCGTTCTTGCTTCCTTCATACAAATATTTTCAAATTACATCTCTATACATGTATGAGTTTGCCAGATATGATCTTGTTTACAAATATCTACAAGTTATTTATTTCTAAATAGCACAGAAAAATGAACTTTTAATGATTTAGCCTGTGAACTTTGCTTCCGTATTTTTTTAAATGTTGTTGAGATTGCTCTTTAAACCACTCCACGTGGTTTGCATAAAGTCACACATTTGAGATTTTAGTGTTTATAAAATGTTTCTTCAAAACTGTGAAGCTCAATTGTGGTGATAATCTCTTTCACTGTTTCTTTTTCTGCCTTAAATTCAAGGAAGTTGAGGCAATGTGAAGCTAAGTCATAGAAACTACCTTTCATCTAGGCTTAGCATTTTTTTCTTGTCCTCATTCCAATCTGTCCCCTCTGTTTCTTTTTATACTAACCTAAGATATGACTTGCTTTGGATATTTCCCTCCAAAATCTTTATCTGAGGTAAAATAATATACATAAATTAAAAAGAACAGTTTTTTTTCATGGATAACAAACTAGAGCTCAGCAACAGTGCACAGTGGTCATATTCAAATTTATTTTAATGATAGAAAGAAGGGAAGAGGAAAAGAAAGAAAAAAATGAAACAGCCAAGCGATTTTTCCAAGAGACCAAAAGACCCATGAAAACTGTAATTTATAGCGGTTGATGAAAATGCCCTTTTAGGTCATACTTTGGGGGGAGAGGGGACATCTGCTAATATTCAGACCAACCAAATTATTTGAAATGTCACTTACTATGAGGATTTTTTAAAAAAATCTCATGAGACATAGGATATGAAAATGTTTGATTTTATATCATTCTTTCTCATGTATTATTCAAAATCAAAATCATATTGGAAGAAGATGAAATCTCCACGTTATCTTGTTAGAAATTCAGAGAGTAAAGCATTTCACAAAGCAAATCCTAACAGCAGAAATTAGCATCAAAAAGAACCAAGTGTCAAATAAATTTCTCTTTTTCAATAAGGCTTATATGTGCCAAGCCAAATCTCTTCCCTGCTTTAAGCCTCCATGACTCCCCATCACGGATTTAAAACAACGCTAACTTCCTTTGCTTGATAGTTAACAAGGTCTATAATCTGACCTGGTTTCCATTCTAGTCTTTTCTGCTTTCCCATCACCTCTTCCAACCCTTTTCATGGACTCTTACACTGTAGAAATGCCACATGAGGCTCATTTCTCTGACGACACTGCAGGCAGCTCTATACTGATGCTTTCTCTAATGCCTTTTGTGCTTCAGGGAATACTCTTCCATTCTCCTTTCACCTTTGATTAACTCTGGCCACTCTTAGATCATTGGGCATCTGAACCCCCCAGGAATCTTGGCAAGGGGCTCAGCCATCCTCTCACTGCAGAAAAGATCACAGCTTGTTGCTCTTCTTTTCATTTGCAGCATGAATATTATAGACACTGGTGATAGTCTCTGTTTTTTTAATCTGTGGATACTGACGCAAAAAAGAAGAACCAGGAGGAATTTTCTCTGGTGGCAGAGGTAGTTACAGCAAGAAAGAGTTCCTAACGTTGCTGGGACAGTAGCGTACTGTGGCATAAACAGGAGCTCATTCCCAGAGCACGATTGGGGGTCTTATATCTGGCCGTATTGCCCTGCAGCATGATTCTCTAGCATTCCTAGAGATCACTGAGTTTCTCAATATCCTTCTAACAAGTTCCTCCTTTGCTCAAATTCATAGAGTAAGTTTCTGAAAGTAGAGGTCCTAGTATATACAAAGTCCATCAAAATCCTTTCCAAAATTATTTAGGGCTCACATCAAATTTCACCATCTCTGTGAAATCTTTGCTTTAGATTTTTATGTGGAAACATGTCTCTCTTCTACAAAAGTCCTGTAACATTTAATGGGTATATTTCTTACAAAACTCATTACCTTCTGCCCCATATATATGTATTTAGATGTTTTATCTTGAGAACTATAGTGTAGACTTCTTGAAGGCAGAAACTAGGCCACATTCATCATACAACACTGGTTCACAAAACCTGACATGGTAACTTTCAGATGGCAAAGCTTGTGACTAATTGAAGTGATTGAAAGAATAACACAAGCTAAAAGTATTTATGAAACAGTTTTGAGTAGATTTACTAAGAGAAGATTACCTACTTAGTCATATGTTTCACACATAGTAAACACCAAATAATACTGTTTTTATTAAGATGTTTCATATATATGCATATATATATATACATATACACATACATATGTGTATGTATATATATGTATTTATATGTATATATATGTACATATATATATATATATATGATTACTTTCATACTTGACCTACACAGAAATTGGCACAAAGAGAATTGCCCTCATCACACATAAAAAAGCATACCTTAAGTTCTCCAGCTGAGAACAAGTGAGGAATGAGTGTTCTCTTGAGAAATTGCAGAGGTGTGGGTCAGCATACTTCTGGTGACCCTAGAGAGATGAAGGAGAGAAGAAACTGTGATCATGGTACTTACTGTAATGCCAAGAGACATTAGGGTGGAGTGGTTAAGAGCAGGAATTTTGGCACTGGGCTATCATGATCTGAATTCTAGCCCTACTACTTTATAGATATGTAATCATGAGTAAGTTATTTAACTACTGTATGCTTCAGTTTCCTCCCGTGGAAAATAGGCCCAATCATGTCATCTACTTCATAGGAATTTTATAATGGTTAAACGTCTTAGTATATGTAAAATACATAGAGTCATAAGAAGTACTGCCAATGAGAGAACTACTGAGAGTGCTGCCTAATTGTTAGGCAGCATTACCGTGTCTAATGCTTTACTGAATCTGGTTTCTGTTCCATCATCTTTGCCACTTGTGACCCCACCCTCCCAGTGCATCCCTTCATCCTGTATTTCTGCTCTTGGGGAAGCTGCAACAGCCTTGGGTGTTTACGGTCTCACTATATAGCACTGGTTCCATAGAGGTTGGCGACCTAAACTGGGAACTTAATGGCTATTATTTTCATGAAAAAGGAACTCATGTCCCAAATATTGATATAAAGCTTTACTTAATGAAATGTAACTATTTCATTAAGATTAAACTGTCGTGTAGCAGAGTGAAGGACAAGAGCTTATGACTACGGACTCCAGATATGGTGTGGTTGAGAGATGATTGTGTTTTTCTCCAAAAAATGAACTGGAATTTAAGTAAAGGATAACAAGTTCTTCAAAAACAATGTTCAAAATGCTCTAAAATGTTTTTGTGAACCCCGTTTCTTCCATTAAATATCGTTTTAAGTAATTTGAATTTCGTAAGAAATTATTGGGGGAGTTGTTTGCAAGAAGTAAGTTAGGCTAATATTAGTCTAGGTATAAGCCATTTAAGAGCATTATTTCAAAAAATAAAAGAATGCTGTTTTCTTTTCCTTTTTTTCTCCAAAAGACAAAATGAAAAAAGCTGTTAATTCTACCACACTATTCATAAAAGAATCTGTTACACCAAATTAAAGTCATTACTGACTTTTTGACAAATTTATGGATATAAAATTCTTTTCATTTTATGCAAAATAGTTCTGGAATACTTTGGATTCCAGCTACTTTAGTGGTAGGACATCCAGTGAAGAGCAATTATAAAAGAACAAATAGTAATTTTACCATTGGGACTTCATGTGCTCCTCCTGATTTTCCACCAGCCCTTGGTTAAAGATATTCAATGACTTCCAAACAAATTCGTCCCATTTCTAATTTTAAATCTTAGTGTTCTGACAATGTTGCAATCTGGTTGCACTTATTGGATTATCTGAGATGTGATGGATATATTATTCAATAGAAACACAAAAAAATAATAGTTTCTTGGTACCATACACATTGTTATAATGTAACCATAAAAAAGGGATACGATTTATTTCAGTTAAAAAAACTTTAAGTTGAACCTCAAACAATTGTAGTTTAAGTTATTTTATGAGACGTTTTAAAGTAAGTCAATGTATTGAAATGAAAAATCAAATGTCTTTTGGTAAAAGAAAAAATACACAACCAGATTCATTCCACCGTTAATTTTTATTAACACTTTCATTACAGCATTGTCTTATTGATATGAAGTTTAAGCAGTTTTTCTTCATTATAAGTAAGAAATGTCAAGTAAAAAAATGAAAAAAAAAAGTTTCTTTCTGTGTAAATATCCATAACTGAGATAATATAGTTTTGGAATTTTTACCTAAGAGTTCATTATTATTGTTAAAGTTGTTACTCTTATTTTGAAAGTGCCCAGCATTAACTCTGAACCAGAAACATTTGTTTCATGTAGATTTGTATATTGTAAGATGAAATATATACCTTCTAAACCAAAGGTTAAATCTTTAGTATATGGTGTAATACAACGAAAATGTAATTTTAATTAGTAAGTATTCAGTATAACTTTACCAAAAACATCAGAGCATCAGAGGAAGGAAAGACATATTTAGCAAGTATCTAGTGATCTTAGAAATTTTACATTTGCCAGTTAATTAAATCTTCATTAAAATCCTGAGAAGTAGGGATTATACCTGTTTTAGAGAGAAAAGAGGGAAGGAAAAAAGCTGAGACTGTTAATAAGGATAAGAACTATTCAATCTCGCCAGGCAGCTGGCTGAGTTAGGGCAAGCACATGAGGCTGCCTAGATATGGGTCCAAAACTTATACTCTTTACTTTCATTTCATTTTTAAGTTTTGTTTACAGTGCTCTGATGTGTTCCCACTTGTGAATTGCCCTTGATCTACCTCAACACAGTATAAGAAAGACATATCAAGATAAGACTAGTAGTACAAACCACACTAAAGATACCTAGGGGAAGAATTCCACAAATTCTAACATAAAAGCAGATACTTTATTGGAGAAAACACTTTTGTTTTTTGGCTTCTATTATTAGTCTTTAAATCAATTACATGGTTAAAAGTCAATAGTCTTATCTACCCACAGATTTTTTTTCTATTCACTCTATTCCTTATCTCATTATGCCTGCAGTGTCCTTTATTCTACTTATTTGAATTACAAATATGAGGGGAAATGAGTTCAAGATGATAGAGAACCAAGATAAGGAAAAATTCACTATTGAATATAAGGTAGTCATGGAAATTTAATTTTAACATTCCTGTGCAGTTTAGAAGTGAGAGGTAGGCATCAGTGTTGGCAGTTTTAAAGTAAACCAGCTGATAAACTACCTCTATGCCTCTGTAGCTTCCGCCCAAGGTT
Source organism: Paguma larvata (assembly GCA_030068075.1). Taxonomy (NCBI): domain Eukaryota; kingdom Metazoa; phylum Chordata; class Mammalia; order Carnivora; family Viverridae; genus Paguma; species Paguma larvata. The sequence continues at coordinate 72,218,463 of CM057829.1, forward strand.
GAGAGTCTTTGCAGATCTGACAGATGAATGTTCTCTATAGCTCGTCTTGGTTAATAATGATTAAGAAGATGGTATTTGGGGCGCCTGAGTGGCTCAGCGGGTTGTGCATCCAACTCTTGATTTCAGCTCAGGTCATAATCCCAGGGTCATGGGACTGAGCTCCACATCAAGCTCTGTGTTGAGCATGGAGCCTGCTTAAGATTCTCTCTCTCTCGCTCTCTCTCACTCTCTCTCCCTCTGCCCTCTTCCCAGTTCACACACACTCTCTCTCTAAAATATAAAAAAATAAAAAGAAGATGGTATTTGGCTTTAACTCTGTCATCACAGCATCAACATTTGAGATGAAGCTATCACAAGATAACCATTTTAAGTCATTTGACAACCAAAGAGGTAAGTAGAGAGCATATCGAAGCACCCTATTCATTCCACATGAGAAATAAACGACAACAAAATCATAATAACACTTAATCATACTATCATTTTAGGTTTGGAGATTTTTGGATTGCCATTTCGGGTATTTGGATTACTTGGATTGGGGAAGAAGGGAAAAAGGAAGGCAAAAAACTGTTCTGGTGCCTTCTGCTAGCTTTCAAAAAAAAGCAAGCGTCAAAGCAGCAGAAAGAGCGTGAGATCCGTACCTCCTTGCTACACTCCAAGAAAGGAGCACATGCCTGCTCTGCTGAGTCTGACCTCTGCTGACCTCTGGCATTGGAGGCTGAATTCACAGACATGAGAAAGTTTTGGTTTGGCTCTGAGTAATCTGTTAGCTGCAGTTAATCCAAGCACTTTCCAACAAGAACAGTGCACTCTTCTTGTTCACAAAATTACCCAGAAGTGCTGGGGGTTTTCATAAGTCTTTCAAAAGAAGCTTTCCAATGCCTGTTTCTTCCTAAGGTTCATTCAGGCAGTATACTTTGGAACTGGTAATATTATGGTGAAATAATGTGAATTAAGGAGATAATAATCTTAAGTTAAAAAATCTAAAACGGTGGGTATGTGCGTGTCAGTTTTCATACCACATAGCTGTGTTCAAGAAGCAATAATGTTGGGGCACCTCGGTGGCTCGGTCGGGTGGGCATCCGACTTCGGCTCAGGTCATGATCTTGCAGTTCATAAGTTCAAGCCCGGCGTTGGGCTCTGTACTGACAGCTCAGAGCCTGGAGTCTGCTTTGGATTCTGTGTCTCCCTCTCTCTCTGCCCCTCCCCCGCCCTCTCTCTCTCTCTCTCTCTCTCTCTCTCTCTCTCTCTCTCTCAGAAATAAATAAACATTAAAATTTTTTTAAAAGGAGTAAAGTTTTCTTTTTAATGTATTATAATCAAGATTAAGCTTACTTTCTTTTCTTTAATTTAGAATCATATATTTTACTAATATAGTCTCAAATACATACAAAAGAATAATATCACCTGAAATTTTTATCTTCTTAGAAGCCTTCCAAAGAATATATAAACACTTTTACATCATGCTTATGTACTGTAAATATGGAAAAGTTGCATTTTAAAATTAACAGGGCTCCTGGGTGGCTCAGTCAATTAAGTGTCCAACTTCGGCTAAGGTCATGATCTCGCAGTTCATGAGTTTGAGCCCTCTGTCAGGCTCTGTGCTGACAGCTTAGAACCTGGAGCCTGTTTAGGATTCTGTGCTTCCTCTCTCTCTGCCTCTCCCCTACTCATGCTCTGTCTCTCTTTCTCAAAAATAAACATTAAAAAATTAAAATTATGAATAGTAGGTTTAATTTTTATTGTAGACAAATTTTTGGAATAAGTTAATAATCCCAAGGTTTATTACTTTTGAAAAAATGAAATCAACTATTGGTAAGAGTTCACAAAAGCTGATAGGTCAAAAGAATGCTATGAAATGTAGGGTTAATTTTAGTCACAATTTTGTGTTTATTATATGTCAGGTATTTTCCTTAGTACTTTAGATATATTACTTACTTAATCCTTACAACAACTCTGTGTCTGGTTTGTTTCTTCCTCCTCTCTTCCTCCTCTACCTCTTCTTCCTCCTCCTTTTCCTCCTCCTCCTTCTTCTTCATTATCATCATCATCTCTTCTTTGGAGATGAGGAAAGTGAATCCAGAAAAGGTAAGTAACAAAGGCAAGCTCAAATAACTGAGAGCCAGAGCCCAGGTTCAAACCCTGGCACTCGGGGCCTGAGCTTGGTACCCTTAACCTCCATGCTGTCTCTATCACCTGTCACTCTGCTGCTTGATTTTGAAGCCATTGATGAAGTTCCTCACAGGTGATAGCTTAGGTTTGAATGACCATACTCAGGTGTGTTAATCAGGGACCAGAGAAGAATCTTTCATAATATACCATAAGACTTCTATGGTCATGTAGATTCCATGGTTTTTCCTGATTCTGTCAAGTCTCACTTTCTTTCCATGGATTTTGTGAAAAGAAAGAGGGCTTTTTTTTTTTTTTAATCAAACTGGCAGAGTTCCAAGCATATATGCATGATAGCTAACACACAAGAGAACAAAATTAAGATTCAGACTGGCCTTGACAGAATCAAAATTTTGCCATTTTAACAAGATCCGCACTCCATTCCTGCTTGGAGATGAAAAACAACTATAGTAACAAAAATAAGGATGCAACAAAAATAAGCACACAAAACAGAATGAAAAACACTGACAGCAGTTGATCTGAAAGAGATCAGAGTGCTTTAGTTGACCACAGATTGCAGCAACCAAACCAAAGATGATGTCACTGAACAACAGCTACCGCCACCAACCCTTTTCTCCAACATGCCAATTATACGTTTTTATGTTGCTTTAAGAAAGAAAATATGGTTCAAATCGATTGAGATTTTCTCCATCAACGTATTCGGTACTAGACAGACAACATCTAGAACACCGAAGGCAGTTTTAGACATCGTGGTATAGGACAAAGTAGAGAGAATTTAGAATAATTTAGGTGGGAGAGTTTAGAAGCTGCTCTGAGTATCAAGACATAAAAAGGTGGTTGGAAAACTAGAGAAGGGAAGATCTAATTAAGAACAGAATAGAATTTTTAAATATTAGGAAGTATTATGTGCAGAGAGGAATAGACTTCTTTTCCCCAATGTTTCGAGAGGAAGATATAAGACCAATAGGTAGGAAATGCAAGAAGATAGATAACACTTAGGTTCAATAATGTAACTGCTTTTCTCATGAAGAAATGAGTTCTCCATCCCTGAGAGTAAGAAACCGGGCAATGAATAAACTTATGAACTTCAACCTATTTTTGTGGAGCTCCCTGATTTGAGAAAGAATTTAAATGAACTGACCTCTGAGGTCCCTTCCAACGTTAAGATGCTATTAATAACCTCTTTCCACATCACATCCCTATTTTATTCTGTACTGAATTTCTATTAAAATGTTACCTCAGTTTAAATTAAGGAAACTAAATATATTTGTTAATTTAGCACCATCGAATCAATAATATCAAGTGCAAATATATTATTAGAAAAAAATTAAATGAAATAATCAGTGTTCAAATAAAGTTTTGTCTGAAAGTAAGACCTTTTTTTAATTGATTTTTTTAATATTCACTAAAATATTTTTGTTTTGTTTTGTTATGTTTTTAATCATAGATCTCTAAACTGTGATGCCAAATTTAATTCAGGTTGACATGCTATGAAAAACAAATTATGAAAAGTCATCACAGCACAGGAGAGGAAAAATCCTTCATTATCTCTTCCTCCTCCCCTTCATCCCCCCAACCCCTTCTTTTTCCTGACAGAGAGAGACAGAGCATGAGCAGGGTAGGGGCAGAGAGAGGGGGAGACACAGAATCTGAAGCAGGCTTCAGGCTCTGAGCTGTCAGCACAGAGCCTGACGTGGGGCCCGGACTCACAAACTGCGAGATCATGACCTGATCTGAAGTCGGACGCTTAACAACTGAGCTACCAAGGAACCCCTGAAAGCAAGATCTTATGATAAATCTCCAAATTTATTTTCTAAATTACAACACGGTGGAAACATTTAAGATATAAATTTAATGAATAGGTATAAAGAAAAGATAAAGATTTTAGTGTGTCTTTGTAAATCTGAGGGTTTGTCACCAACCAGAAAATCTGTGTAGTTAAGACAGTTGTCTACTTTATGCTCATCTAAATTTTGTATTTGACCAAGACTAAACAGTCTTTACAATGCATCTTTCAAATTAGATATTTCAAGAATCTTCATCTCTCAGTGTACTTGGATAATTATAGCTTCAAACAGAAGAATCAGGCTATAGCCTAACACCACTGCTTTAAAAGTATACTATTGAATATTCATTGGCACCTCATCCTTTTGAAATTCTTGTTTAATTTTATAAATGAAAGATTTTTGCTGAATTGAAACTGTCCACTTGATCTTTGCCAAAGGGACTAAAGGCTATGGAAACAAATGCCAGCTAAGGTAATTATTTTAAACGCAAATGTTCAGCTGAATCTACATTTCAGGCCTGACAGGCTACACATGACTTTTTAAACAATTGTTCAGGGCTGCAAAGAATATAGAGTTTTTCTCAGAATGCAAAAGATGACTGTTATACAATGCATTTCTGATTTAGCTTAGTTTCTGCAGTTTGACTCTCCTATATTTTAAACGAGATGGGAAAAAGTAGTGATTATTTTTTTTCCTGAAACCAACAGATAGCAAGCATTATGTAGCTTAAAAATTCCAAATCTGATTTTAATAATGTCCTAACAACCTAAAAAATATAACCACCATAAATAATGCTACATGGCTACCTTTCCACATATATTCAAACCCGAGGTAGGGCATGTTTTCTGTGGCTCTGAGAAGCGTTTAGAGTATTCAAATTTTATCTTATTTATTAAATCCATAAATTGCTGAATGATTTGAGGATGTCCAAGGCACACAGAATTATTTCCATAATGAAGAACATATAGCTCAGGAATTTTAATACTTAAGAAATCACTAAAATATTTTTGTTTTGTTTTGGTTTTGATTCTGTATCTCTAAACTGTGATGCCAAATTTAACTCAGGGTGACATGCTATGAATAACAAACTATAGAAGGTCATCACAGCACAGGATAGGAAAAATCCTTCATTATCTCTTCCTCCTCCCCTTCATCCCCCCAACCCCTTCTTTTTCCTCCTTCTCCTCCTCCTCTTCTTTTTCTTCCTCTTCCACTTCTTAGTTCTTTCTCTTTTCCCTATTTCTTGAGTCCTTCTTCCACCCCTTTCTTCTTCCCCTCTTCCTCCTCCCTTTTTAGTTAAACACATGCCTGCTATAAAGCTTGAATACCAAAATATTTTCCTTTTATAGATGTTTCTTCTTGCTCCGCTCATAAAACAAATATTCTTATGAAGATGTAATGTTAAATACAGACCAAGTTCAAAATTTGTATCTTACTTGTTTATGATCCTAGATCATCACAGATGATGTATTTCTGTGTTTATAATTTAAATCTTTTAAATATGAAAAACTATGTATATATATAAATTTGAAAGCAATGTGAAAGTATTAATTTTAAATGATTTCCAATTTCAACTTCCTTAATTTTAAAGCTTAATCTGGTGTTGAACATTGCAGCCACATTTTTTCTATCATTAAAAAAATTCCACTGCAAGTTCTTTTTCTACAGCTCACTCTATACTTGCTATTTTCATGTATGTGTGTGTGTACATATGTGGGTACCTGTGTGCATCTGCTGAATACTTAGTGGTTAACATTAAGTTAACATCAGTCAGATGGTTGGAGTTCCAAGCTTATTTGACTATAGTTTGATAGCTGTAAGTCCCCAAGTTATTGACTAAAGAAGTGAGTTGGCCAAAATGGATGAATCCTAATTGATTATCCTATGGTATTCTTCACTATACTGTGACAAAATAAAAAAAAAAAATTGAGGAAGAGCAAGGATGGAGAAGTGAGCCCCATCCAGTTGAAATACTTCACTCGGGACTTATCCAAGTGGGATCTTTCTCAGTTTTCCTTTGGGGTGGTTCCATGGCAGGAAAAGGCGGGGGAAAGCAGAATTCTGTTACTGCAGAGTTAATGTGTGAGGACAGTGTATCCTGCCAAAAAGGTCACAGACAAATGCCACCTTGATTCTCATTTTAATGGCCTAGCCAGTTATTCTTCTTAAAGAACATTCTAGTGACTGGGGAGAAGAATGGGGAGAAGAAACTCAGAGCACACGCAGAAAGATTTCTTTTTTTAACTAATGATTTGATGCTAAAATTTTCTCAGCCAGGAAAATTTTCAGGCTTTCTTATAACTCCCCAGGTTTTCCTTCCACTTTTTGGTAAAGTGTACAAAAAGCTGCAAAACCAGTCTGAGACTTCCCCTACTGCTGGAGGGAATAATGGGACGCCAACCATCGATGTGTCTGATTTCATCAGTCAGGACAAAGTGCACCCTTTCTGAGGCCAACCATCCTAACAGACCTAATCTTCTCATCAGGAGACTGACTGACAGGTGGAAATCTGTAGACTTAAACAATCTCAATGGTCTGTGTAGAGGGTAAGGGGAGTTAAAAAAAGGAAAAAAAATAAAACCTGACACATATGGGTTTCCAAATAAGGGTTTGACATTTCCAAATAAAAATATTATATTGGTGCCTGGGTGGTTCAGTCGGTCAATATCTGACTCTTGATTTTGGTTCAGATCATGATCTCACAGTCATGAGATCAAGCTCCACATCAAGCTCCACGCTGAGCATGGAGCCTGCTTCAGATTCTCTCTCTCCCTCTCTCTGCTCCTCCTCAACCTTCCCCCTCTCAAAATAAATAAATAAACATTAAAATATATATATATATATATACTATATATATATTATATATATATAGCCCTGGTCTTCTCTCTAACCAGTTAATGCTTGGATAAGAAAGCATGAAATATGTCTTTAGCATTCACATGTTATTTTTTAAAAATGTTTATTTATTTACTTGAGACAGAAAGAGAGACAGCAAGAGAGAGTGGGGAGGGGCAGAGAGAAGGAGAGAGAGAGAATCTTAAGCAGGCTTCTTGCTGCCAGCGCAGAGCTGGAGAAGGGGTTCGATCTTACAAACCATGAGGTCATATCCTGAGCTGAAACCAAGAGCCAGACACTTAACTGACTCAGCCACCCAGGTACCTCTCATATATCACTTTTATAGATAGCTTTATATCTAGAAACAGACCCTGCATAAGGATATACGCAATAATTGAGAAGAAATTATTAGGGGGCTTAAAATTAAGTGAACAAAATTATATCCCTCATCTGGCCTATAGGTCAATTATCTTCAACCTTTATTTTGCAACACCAAGCCCTGCAATGTCCTCAAAAGGCATTGTGAAATTCTTCTAAGATATTCAAAAGAAAATAATGCTTCATTTTCTTAATTTTAAAAACTAAAAAAAATATGACATCTAGAACTTTCAGGAGATGGTGGCCATGGGAAAGGAGTGGTAGAGCATTAAAACAATCGTGGTGATCGTTGGGACATCGTGTGTGACATATGGACCTAAGTCTGGTCGCCCATGCTCCAGGAGGAGGATGTGACAAGTGGGCCCTATGGTTCTTCAAATTACTCCCATATGAAAAATGGGGAGAGAAAATCAAGTCCTAACCACCCAAAGGAATCATTTTAATGATACAATCATTCTTTTTAAAGTGTAGAAGAAACATTTAGCATAAACACAAAATAAAATAGTGATGTTTGCTTGTAATTACGGGTCACTTTTGGTTTTCCTAAAAGACATAAAATCCCCAGGGCTAGACTGTGGGTGCATAAGGGAAATTGTGTGGAGCTCTTTGTGGGTGATATCAAACTAGGTTTGAGTTAAATAACAGAGTCTTCTACAGCTGGTCATCTTATTTTTTTAAAAGGTAAATACACTTACAGGAACAGCCCTGCATGATGGCAGAAAAAGTGGTTTCTTATGTGGTAAGAGTTGAAAGACCTCTACCGACTTATCCAAAACTATTTCTGCCACTAGCCTGCGGTGTTCCCAGAAAATTTCTCACCATTCCTTTGGGACACTATCTCCAAGATGCCCATTAAAATGCAAACGTATTACCTCACAGCTCTCACATATCAGCCAGGATTTACTTGGTCTGCAAGACAGTTTAAGTGAGAGTGAGCAAACTTGGGTTCAGCCATAAAGAAAACTAGAAGGAGCAAGATCCACTTTGCAGAAGAGCCCTGGGGGCAGTGAGTACCTTGATCAGAGAATGCTGACACAGACGAGGGCACGTGGACAGGTCAGGGAAAGACAGGGTACCTGTCCCTCCTATATCCGGTTCTACATTTCTAAATTATACAATGGTTCTTTCTTCTTTACAACTTCCAGAGCACCTTGTATTTTACCACCCACCTGATAGGCATCCTATACTTCCTGGTCTTGGTAGTGGTTATGTGTCTGTTTGTCCTCTGCCTACTTTTAATTCTGTGTCCCTATATTTGGGGCTCTGTGTTCCAAATCTCGGTGATTTCCATAGCTCTTAGCAGAAGAGTTGTATGTAAGTGCTGTACTAATACTTATTAAATAAATAAATAAAACCAGTATACTGGAGATGGTTACATTTGGTGGGATTCTAGCAAATATGGAATCAGATTTTCTCATTTCACACAATCCAGGCAAGAAAAACTGGTGATCCAGTTGCTTACCTGTCTAATTATCATGGCACATTCTATGCACTATTACTTTGTCTACTTACAGGATTTTTTGTTTGTTTTGTTTTATATCTGTCTCTCTGATTCAACTTTGTGTTATGAGATGAAAAAGACCAAAACTTATTCAAGGTTTTAGTATTTTTATACCATTTTTACTATCTATTCCTACATTTCACCAGATGCCCCCAATCCCGACTCAAAATCTCTGACCGTACCTGACCGGTAATACCAAAGACGCATGAGAAGGAATAAAAACAGAGAAAAAGGAAGGGAGGGAGGAAAGGAATGAGGGAAGCAATAAGAAATATTCTTACAATCATTTCAATTTTCTCCTTCAAGGGAAGCTGATATGCACATGCTAGCATGTTGCTTGGCCATTTCTGAGGAATGGTCTGCACACTTGAGTTGTGCCGAGTTTGACAGGTTGGAAGTGAGGAGCAGCAGTGGCCAAGGGACAGTTTCAGGGTCATGCCAGCTGTTTTATGTCTCTTTCATCCCATTACTACTCTTCCAGAATGGAATTCTTTATATATTGTATCGTGCCAACTAGTTCTCTTATTTTGTAGGTTGAACAGCCTGGGATGTGAATATGCCCTTCTCCTTGGGTGTTCTACGAAAGATTACTGAGAAATTGGAGCTATGTTTTTCGAAGGTCTTAATTCATACTACTCATAAATGTTATACCACCTCAAATTCTACTTTTAGCTACAGAAGTTGAACAAGTCTGTCTAGTCTTTCGGAGATATTGTTGAGAAATTGTTTACTTTGTCAAGGTTCACGGTTGCATGGGTCATTAACCATGCATGCAACTATTGAACAAAAACTGCTCAGACAGCAACTTTTCTAAACAGGTCTCTGGAACAGCCCCATTGTCCTTTGGTCTTTCATGGCAGTGCTGTTTCACCTGCTTTTTAATGCATGGCCTGGAAGCCCATGTTTTGACTATGGAGGACAGCAAGCTTCTGTACCCAGGGCAATTCTTATCAAAATTATTTTTGCTCAGGCTACAAAAGCATACAATGATCTATAGACTAGGTAAAGTCTTTGTGTTATTCATTTTCTCTTCTCTAGTGCATAGATCTAAACATCATAGACATTCAATAAATGTTGAATGAGTATACTTGTAACTCTAAGTTAATCAAAGCCTATAGACTTTTTCCCAGCAATGTCGGAGTAGATTAAACAAGTATGGACTTTCTAGCTGCATCTGAAAGAGACTCACAAAGAAGGAACTGATAACTGACATATTAGTGCCAGTAGTCTCTCAGGGCAAGATGAGTAAGAGGGGATTCGAGTTCAGAACAATTTTAGTATCATGAGGTGAACTGACAGTTTTTAATCTTGGTGAAAAGTAGTTTTGGGGGCTCCTGTGAGCCCTTTGGAGCCATTAAATAATTGAGAGGTATTACACAGGAGTGGGAATAAATACGGGACACATTTTTCGCCATGGTCATTGGTTCTAGATGGTTTTAGAGAAGTATAATGTTATCAATTACAAAACCTGTGTTGTGTACTCCCTATGTCCAAAGAAAATCGAGAAAAATGAAATTATAACAGTAAAACAAACAGAAATTAAGTTCCTCAGGAAAAAAAATTAACTCTGTTACACTCTTTCATTTGTGCCTCTGAAGATCTGCAGGATTTATTCAAGTGCAGAAGGAAAGCTCTCACCTTGGCAACTAGGATTCTTGTGATGACTCAGCAGTTTTCAGTTCCAATAAATCCAACAACTTTATAGATTTCAGTAATGCTTGTGCTTATAATGCATAAGAAAGAAGAAAAAAATAGATACAGTATAATATAACTATAAAGGATTGAAAAGACTTTCTATGACTCCCAGGAGGATGAAAACTCTGGAGTTGGACACAGTAGAATTCTGTGGTAGGAATTAGACTTCTCAGAAACTCCAGTGACATTTCAGTTCTTAGTAAATTAAGTGAAGTTTTTTCTTTTTTTTTTCAACCTCTAAAACCATGGTCACTCCCTACTTCTCATTAGTTGTGCAACAAATGAAGTAAAGGTCTATAAAAAACATGATTAAGAAGGCAATCTGATTTTGTGTTTAGCAACAAAGGACAATGGCTCTCACAAGAACAAAGTGCCCTGAAGTTTCATATGGCCTCTTTTGGACATTAAAGAAGTGTGAGCTGCAGAGAAGAGCCCCCAAAAGGCAATCTCCAGCCCTATGAAAGAAGATTCCAAGTAGTCTCCTTAGTAGCAAATTTGATAAGGGAGCCCACAAAAGGTTTCTGATATATGATTAAGAGTAAGTTACAATTCATGGAGAGTTCTCATAATAAACTTGGAAAAAAAATTGATCATTCATTTTGTATAAGACTTTGAAATATGTATAATTGCTTCCGAAGATATTTACAAGAAAGCAGAGTCTTATTTTCTCTCATGGAAGTCATTCATTCTCAATCTACAGACACCAAGTTTTAGGTATGTGATTCAAAAGTTCAAAATAACTTCATAACATGAACACGCAATGCACACACAACTCTAGAGAGATGTACAAAAGGAAAAAAAGGGAAGAAACATTACACAAGAAAGCTACTATCTAAATAGACCCTTTGTAAACAAAATTATTAGTTTGCAATGGTGTAAATGTATGACAAGAAAACCTGAGAGAAACAAATTAAAATATTTAATCTATTGAAAGAGTTTAGTCAAATGATAAGATTAGAAAAAAACTCTATATCAGCAATATCTAGGTAAATATTTAATAGAAGATTACCATTTATGCAGAAACAACAAAAATATTAAACATTTAACATTACTCTTTTTTTAATGTTTATTTATTTTGAGAGAGAGAGAGAGAGAGAGAGAGAGAGAGCACTTGCACAAGCAGACAGGGAGAGAGAGAATCCCAAGCTGGTTCAGCACTGTCAGTCCAGAGCCCAAAGCAGGCTCAAACTCAAGAGTCGGACACTTCACCTACTGAGTCATCCAGACTCCCCATAAAATACTTCAGACTACTCTTGGCCCAAACTGAAATATATAAAGAAAAGTTATCAGCTTTTGCTGATAAGCTCATAAAGATACTTTTATATGTATTTACAGGAAAACTAGTCAATGTAAAGATGTCAATTCTTTCCAAAGTAATTTATCAGCTTAATTGAAATTCAAATTTGAATTCAGGAAAGGGAAGGTAGATTTTGAATAACTAAGAATTTTTTGAAAAATAAAAATAATTACTGTGCCCTGTTCTTATCAGATATTGAAGTACAATATAATTCATGATAATCAAAACGATACAATTTTGGCAGGCAAACCCGTGCCCAGGTAAGATTATCAGAATAAATAGATCAGAAAATCACCTATCACAGATACTACTTTAATTTAATTAAGGGTGAGATCATAAATTGGTGGGGAAAATTATTTATTAAGGGTTACTGGGAAAGTGGTTATTATATGGGAGGAAAACAGAACTTTATAATTTATATTTTAAAATTTGTGTGGACTGAAATGTATAATACAAAGCTATTAAGATTATCAGACTGTGGCTTAGGCTCACACTTTTTAATTTATTTTTTAATATTTATTTATTTTAGAGAGAGAGAAAGAGAAAGAGCATGAGCCAGTGAGGGGCAGAGAGAGGGAGACAGAATCTAAAACAGCTCCAAGCTGTTGGCTCTGTCAGCACAGAGCCAATGCGGGGATTGAACCCACAAACCATGAGATCACGACTTGAGCTGAAGTCTGACACTCAACTAACTAAGCCAACCCAGGTGCCCCTAGGCATTTTTTTTAAACAAAATAAATGAAAAGATAATGGAGAATATTTATCAAAAACCTGCTGGATACCAAGAAACATGATTAAATAAAAGTAAAAGGGAAAACATTTCCAGTAAATGTAACAAAAACATAACCAACAGGAAAAATATATGTAAGTTCAAATCCAGGATGAGAAATAAATAGTCTCAGAAATTTATTCAGAATTACTTTAGGTTTGTCCAAGACATATCACAGACTAGCTATGAAGGTTCATAACCCATCTAAGAAGTGGACATTAAAAAAAGCCCTGAATGTTCAGCCAAAGGAATTCATAGAGAAGGCTGATTCTATGCCTTGGTCAATGATGAGTGAAGGTCTAAAGTTTCAGAAGCACAAAAATTTCCCCAAGCCTCTATGGCAGTGCAAGTTACTGATATATTTTGCTGTGTAGTTGCTACTGTAGGAGACTCCAGAGAATGACAGTGTACATCTTTGCATATCCTCTGGGAAAAACCAACATTTATGTTCTAGAAATCTGCCTTCCTTTTTTAGTTAAAAGCTTAGGTTCAGAGAGGTGCAAGAAATGGTTTTCCAAGAGATGAGGGCTCCCAAATGAGAAATAAAGGGTGATAATCTGAAGTTCACAAGAGGTAGAAATTGTGTCCTGTTCATATCAGCTCTTAGGAGTAGAAAGATTCTTTTCTTTTTTTTTCCTGGTGTGCATACAGCAACCAGGAGAACATTGACATGATGCTCTCCCACCTGTTGAAACATCTTTTATCCCAGTTGCTGGCTTCATAAGACTTCTATTCACCAAAGTTGATTTACCCAGAATCAGAGACCAGGATGCTATTAAATTTGCATTGAAGAGGGGCACCTAGGTGGCTCAGTCGGTTAAGCACCAACTCTTGATTTGGGCTTAAGTAATGATCTCACAGTTCGTGGGTTCGAGTCCCATGTTGGGCTCTGTGCTGACTGGCAGTGCGGAGCCTGCTTAGGATTCTCTCTCTCTCCCTTTCTCTCTACACCTCCCCAGTCCAAATGCGCTCTCTCTCTCTCTCTCTCTGTCTTTCAAGAATAAATGAATAAATTAAAAAATTAATTAGCATTAAATAAAATGTGTAAGAAAAAGGAAATAAGGAAGGGGGTTGGGTAAAGCTGGGAGACTCATCAGACTCCAGTGCAAATCTGAGGAAAGGAAAGAAGTTTGGGTGGAAGCATCCTGGATGCCTAGCAGTCTATGAAACACTCAGTAAACTCTTCTGGGGGTCCTCAGCCAAAGTCACCCTTAGTTTCCCTTCTGTACAGAGTCAGGTCATTTGCGCTATGGGTGCTTGGCCTCCAAAAACAAGGTGAGTGATGAATTTTGAGCTCAACAGTTGGGAAATAGGGCTATGGCCTCCTCGTGTTGGCAGGGCTGCAGGCCTATTCCCATGCTGCCACCTCCTTCAGAGCCGACACATAATTCACCTCTTCCTCAAGCTTCACCAGCACCCCTGGGTAGAGTTAATTTTTCCTTTGAAGCATACAGAGACTTCTGGTAGTATATTTCTTCTCCCAGGTAGAAATATTTGTTTAGGAGTCTCTCTTTCTTCTACCAGGCTGTGAGATATTGAGGAGAAGGCTTATGTTTTTTCATTCTTACCGCCTGAGGCTATGCACAGTGACTGACACTTAGAAGAGACCGAATGTCACTCAGTCGCTGATTTGGTGAAATGATCTCTTGTACTCTCTTGTTACCAACTGAATTTACACACTCTTCATGTTTATAGTAGGTCTTATAACCCCAACCAGACTACAAATTCCCTGAAGACAGCAAAAAACAGTTTATGTATTAACTTTCTGATTTTGAAATAATTTCAAATTTATAAAGATTGAATTAGGACAAGGAACTCCAGCGTATCCTTTACCTTCATGGATTGTTAGCATTTTGTCACATTTGCCATGTCATTCATTTTTTTCTGTTTCTCATATCTATACATTATATCTATATCTGTGTTTCTATATACAAATATATAGACAGAGATCATTATTATATATAGACAGATAATTACATACAGAGAGATAGAATCATTACCATCATTACTGTTGTTTGAGCCACTTAAGAAAAAGCAGCAAATTTCCTGCTCCTTTACCCCTGATTGCATTCACTTTTATAACCATAGTAGAATTCCCAAAATCATGATATTTAACATTGGTACACTAATTACATATTAATAATAATTCAAATTTCACCATTGTCCCAATAGTGATACTTATACCAATTACTTTTCTCTGATTCTGGATCCAGTCCAGGGTCATATGTTATATTTAATTTTATGTTTTGATCTCCTTTAACATGGAAAGATTCTTCATTCCTTAGAATCAGAGTATTTTCATTTTTTTGAATGTTTCACTTCACTACATACAGTGGTATGGCAGGTGCACAAAAAACATGTTCATGTATGCAGCTATGCATCACAGAGACATACATGGACCATGCCAAAATTATTTTCTTTCTTTCTTTGTAATAAAATAAAGAATTCAATCGTTTCATCAATTTTATAACCAATAATGCTATATGACCTTTTCAAAATACGACTGTGGCAATTCAAGTGCACTGCATTCTTATTTTAGAGTGAACATCTTTAGGGAAACTCAAATGATTTTAAAAGATGATGTTATTAGCCTGCTTTAATCTCTTCAATTGGGTAAAAATCAATATTCACACACATAGAGAGTTTTACTGAGGCAAATTTAATAGAAAATGCACAAACTGAACAATTTAAGAATATTTGTGGAACATTCATTCAGAACAAAAACAGTGAGAACTTACCTCTGCATATTACATAGCTTTTGTTTAGTGAATTGCATTTTCTCTTATCCATGAAAATTAGCATATCTCAAGGTATAAAATTAACTAGCATTTAACAAGATGTACAGGAAATAAGACACCATGTGAAACACCATGGGGTGGATTTCTGATGGTAAATGGACTTGGGTAAGGAAGTTAGAATTGTATTGGAGGTTCTAGATAGTAATCAAGAAAAGAAAGAAAAGCCATCCAGGTTGGAAAGAAGTAAGCTATATCTCTGTTTGCAGATGACATGGTTTTATACGTAGAAAATCTTGATAAGGGACTTATATCCAGAATACGTAAAGAATTCTCAATAATAAAAATACAATTAAAATATGGGCAAAGGATTAGGGCACCTAGGTGTCTCAGTTGGTTAAGTGTCTGACTTTGGCTCAGGCCATGATCTCATGGCTCATAATTTCTAGTCCTATGTCAGGCTCTGTGCTGACAGCTCTGAGCCTGGAACCTGCTTTGGATTCTGGGTCTTCCTCTTTTTCGGCCCCTCCCCTGCTCTCTCTCTCTCTCTCTCTCTCTTTCAAAAAATAAATAAACATTAAAAACATTGTTTTAAATGGGCAAAGGATCTGAATAGACATTTCTCCAAAAAATATATACAAATGGTTAATAAGCACATGAAAAGATGCCTAACATCACCAATAATTAGGGAAATGCAAATCAAAACCACGATGAGATAACACTTCACATGCAGTGGGATGGCTGTAATCAAAAAGAAAACAACAACAACAACAACAACAACAACAGCAAAGAAAGGATGTGGAGAGATTGTAACTCTCATTACAGTAGTAGTGAGTATCTAAACTGGTACACCCCTTCAGAAAAATAATATGGCATTTCCACAAACGACTAAACATAAGAGTAACCATATAAACCATTAATCAACTTCCAGGCATATATCCAAAAAAAAAAAAGAAAAAAAAGTATGTTCACACAAAAGCTTGTATGCAAGTATTCATAGCAGCATTATTCATGACAGTCGAAAGTAGAAACTTCAGTGTCCACCAAATGATGAATGGATAAATAAAATATGATCTATCAATACAATAGAATATTACTTGGAAATAAAAAAATAAGTACTGCTACAGTATGGGTGAATCTTGAAAACATGCTAAGTGAAAGAAGTCAGTCACCAAGGATCACATATTGTATGATTCTATCTATCTGAAGCTTCCAGCATAGGTACAGAAAGTACAGGAGTAGACTAGTGGTTGAAGCTAGCAGGTCGATGGAAGGGATTGGTGGGGAATGGCTAATAGCGTGGAGATTCTATTTGGAGTAATGAAAATATTCTAAAATTAACTGTTGTGATAAATGCAACAACTCTGTGAATATACTAACAGATATTGAACTATATATTTTAAATGGATTGATGGCATGATATGTGAATGATACCTAAATAAAGCTGAGAGTGATAGAGGCAACCAAAGGAAAACTCTGCAAGGTGGGAAAGAGGTGTTCTATAAATGAGCCGAAGATAGTGCCTTAGGTTGTCTGTTTCTTCACTGCAGGCTAAGACTTGTAAGCTCAAAACTTGGCCAGTGCCAAACTCAAGTTTTTACACATCCAATTCTTTTAAAAATAGGTCAAGCAAACAATTTTTAGCCATTTAGAGACTGTCTACTTTGCATGCCCTACTAAACCTCACCCAAATCAGTTACCTACTGATAAGATAGGGCCTTATGTTTGTAAAGCTCTAAGTCGCTGCTGCGCTGTGGAGCTATTTCACCCAGAGACTCCCACAGTGCTGCTGAGTGACACCACCCAGACATATAAGCTCCATCTTTAATACCCCTACTTCTCTGCGAGTTCGCTTGCCCTCCTCCCTGTCTAGATGGTAGCCTCTTCACCACGAGCTGTGAGGGAATTCCCTTCTCATGCTATCCAAGAACCAGTAAAGCTTGCTGTGTGTTACTGCCCATCCTGTCATATCTTTTTCCTTGATCAGGCCCTGGATCACTTGAATCTCTTACAGAAGGTAAGCTGGCTTGGGATCCCAGGCCTAGAAGTACAGGATGGTGACACCCTTCTCTACAGAAGATAGCTGCCCAGACCCTGCATTTCCAAATGCTCAAATGTCAAAAGAAGACAGCTAAGATAGGCTCATTTTTCTACAAGATCAAGCACAAATCTGTCTGACCACATCAGGTGTGGCTGACATTACCAGCAAGGGGATGAATTGGAAGCCCTGTTAGTAATAAGCAGAGAGGAGCAGCTCTTGTCATCCATGCTATTCCTGAGACTTCTCTATTCTGTCAGGAGATACTGTGAGATGAGCAAGCAAAATTATTAAGGTGCTCACACTTTACGTGAAGTGGTAAACTGTTGATACCAATAAATGTTATAAGTCACATGCATATATTGTCAAATCCAGAACAATCACTTCAGAAACTATACAAAGAGATAAACTCAAAAATACTGTGTATAAATCAAGATGTATTCTTTGGTTTGAAGTAATCTATGAGAACATAAGAAAAGATAAACAGAAAAATAAAAACCTAATGAAACAAATGCAAAAAAAATAATAATAGAAGATTTAAGCCTTAACACAAGAATAATTAGAGTAAATGTAAATATTTCAAATACACCAATCAAGAGACCGAGGTCAATACAACGGGTACTTAATATGACCTGACTATATGCTGTACAAATTCAATGACATAACTATGTTGAAATTAAAAGGATGAAAAAATGATGGAAATATTAATCAAATGAAAGTATGCGTGGTTAAATTAATATCTGATAAAGTAGATTTCAGAGCAAAGAAAATTACAAGAGACAATGAGGGACATTACATAACAATAAATGGATTAACCCACCAGGAAGATATAATGACGCTAAATGTGTATGCACCAAACAACAGATTCTCAAAATACATGAGGGAAAACTTATAGAGCTGGAAAGAGAAATAGATGAATCCACAATTATAGTTGGGAATGTCAATGTCCCCTCTCAGCGACTGATAGAACTATTAGAAAACAAGGATACAAAAGTTCTGTACAAAATACTCATCTAACGGGATCTAATGGATATGTTGAGAACATCCCACTTAACCATAGCAGAAAACACTCAGTACCCATGGATCATTCATCAAGACAGACCATATCCAAAAGCTCAACACAGTTAAAATAATTGAAATAATACAGAATATGTTCTCTGGCCATAATAGAATGAAATTAGAAATAAATTACAGACAACAGGAAAATCTCTAAACACATGGAACACCCCTAACAATCCATGGGTCAGAAGAAACTTAAAAATTTGCAGAAAGAGACTGAAAACACAGCACATCAACATATGTGGTTTACCACTAAACCTGTGCTGAAAGGGAATTTTATACAATAAATGCTTACATTGGAAATGAGGGAAGATTTCAAATAAATAATCTGAATTGCTATATCAAGAAACAAGTAAAAGAAAAGCAAAATAAACTCAAAACAAGCAGAGGAAGGAAATAATAAAGAAAAGAGAATATATCAATGAAGTTGAAGTAGGAATAATAGAGAAATTCAAATAAAATAGACCTGTTCTTTGAAAAAAATCAATAAAATTGATAAATTTCTAGCAAGGCATGTAAAAGTAAAGAAGGAAGACACAAATCATTAATGTAAGAAATTAAATACAGGATACCATTATAGATTCAGCAGCTATTAAAAAGATAGTAAGTAAATACTCTGAACAACTTTACACTAAAAAATTCAACAATTTAGAAGAAATGGACTAATTCCTTCAAGATCACAAACTATTAAAACTCAACCAAGATGAAATCTAAATCTAAATAAGCAACCTAAATAGCACTACAATCAACTAAGAAATTGGATTTGTAATTTTAAATCTCAAAAGAAGAAAAAAACCTCCTAGAACTAATATTGAACCTTGCTAACTTCACATATTAGTTCTTTTTTGTTTTGTTTTGGGGTTTTTTCTTGTAAATCCTTGGGATTTTCCACATAGGCAATCTGTATGGACTTTATTTCTTTTACTTGCCATGTTGCAGTGGGTAGAATTTTCAGTGCAATGTTGAGTGAAAGTAGTGAAAACAAACAACCTTGCTTTGTTCTTGATCTTTGGAGGAAAGCCTTCATTCTTTTACTGATTTATTGATTGATTCATTGATTTAAATATCATTAGTAGCTGTTTTGAGGATCCTCTTAACCATGTAGACAATTCTCCTCTATTATTTTTTCTTTAAATGTTTGGTAAAATTCTCCAGTGAAACTATCTGAGCTTGGATAAATCTTTGTATTAGTTTTTATAACCGTATGTGAATATCCAATTATCTCAATAAAAATTTCAACTAAAAAATAAAATTAAACTTGGAAGTTTAAATTTAAAGGAGCATTTAAAGCATTTTCTTTTTCTTTAAAAAGAGTAAAAGGAAAAAATTAAATATGAAAAATTAAAAAGGAAAATTAGGAAAAAATAAAATATTTAAGAAAACAATTAAAGGCAAAGAATCAACTGTCCTAAAATCAAAGCAGTAGTTTATAGATCAAAATAGAAATAAGAAAATAACAGCAAGGAGCATACCTCAGAGCCAAAAGGAGGGAAAAATGTCTAAAACATGTCAAGATATTTATTGACAACATAAGGTGCCCCTGTAATAAAATTAAGAAGAGATGGAAAGACAGAAAAAAGCAAGGTAGTAGAGATACAGAGTGATATTACACTTGAAAATGATGCCTTCCTTTGGCACCAAGATTGCAGAGAGTTTGAAACAGATTTTTAGACTCCCCCTACTTTTTTCACTGTCATGTGAAATGGAGGTAATTCCCTTTATAAACAGGTTCCTGTTTGACAAGACCAGGACCCATAGCCACAAATAAACCCAGGGACAAATAGGCCTCATATGTTTCCCAAATCTGTACCTCCAGTCTTGACTTATATTCTGAATTTCAGACCAGTATACTCATTTGTTTAATCATCACTTGCACCTTTATCCTGCAGCCATTCTAAATTCAACACGTCCACAAACAACCCTTCTCTTCCATTGCCTTCAAACCTGGCATAAAAGCATCATTTTGTATTGATCTTTTGAATTGGAAACAAGGATGTCACCCTTGTCCCTTCTCTTTCCATTACTGCTCACTTCCAAAATCTTACCAGATCTGATATATTCTACTTCTTTCTTTCCCCTCAGACCTTGCTTTGGTTTGGGTGACCTTTATTTGTGGCTTACAGAAGCTCCCTAAGTGCTCTAATGAGGCTTTTCCCCCACACTCAATTTACTCTTTACATTAAAATCTATAAAGTATGCGTGAAAAACATATATACTCAAAACACATCACTGCTTAAAAATACCCCAGGCTCTTTCATGCAGCACAGAATGGCCATACAATGTATGCTCCAATCAGAACATTATTAAGTGGCTGGAAAAATTAGGATGAGACAAGTATAAACTGGGCCAGCTCTGGGGAACCTGTGACGTATGATCACTTTAATTTGTCTAATGCTATTTTCAAAGCCCTTCACAATCTCCTCCTGATGGCCTCCTCCTCTCATGACCGGCTACATAACTTTCAGGTCTCAATGCAAAATAAAACATGATGTTCTCTTTTCAAAGGTTAAGAATTTCAGGGGCGCTTGGCTGACTCAGTCAGCGGAGCATGAGTCTCTTAATCTCGGGGTTGTTAGTTCAAGCTCTATGTTGGGTGTAGAGATTATTTTTAAAAAATCTTTGGGGCACTTGGGTGGCTCAATCAGTTGGGCACACTGACTCTTGATTTTGGCTCTATCCCATGATACCAGGGTCACAGGATAGAGCCCCACATCCAGCTCCACACTGAGTGTGGAGCCTTCTAAGATTCCCTCGCCCTCTTCCTCTCTGTCTCTCTCTCCTGCTCGTTCTCTCTCTCTCTCTCTCTCTCTCTGTATGTATATAAATAAAATAAAATAAAATAAAATAAAATAAAATAAAATAAAATAAAATAAAATAAAATAAAATAAAATATAAAATAAAAATTTAAGAATTTCAATTTGGCTCACAAAGCATTAAACCAAGCAAGGGTTCTTTGGTGCATAGGGCTCTGTGTGAATGTACAGTTTACACATCCATGAAGCTTCCTGGCCCCTACCCCTAAAATTATCTGTTCTTTTGAGTTGGAAATTCTCACTGCTTTACACAACTTATAACTCCCCATCTCCGTACTCTCTATTCCATCTTCTTGGAGCGCCTCTCTGTTTCTTCTGTTTCTAAATACAGTATGATATGTCTGAAATGGTGCTTCTTTAATCAAATTTTGCCTTTGTTTCTTACCAGTTCAATTATTCATATATGTT
Organism: Paguma larvata; assembly: GCA_030068075.1. Lineage (NCBI taxonomy): Eukaryota > Metazoa > Chordata > Mammalia > Carnivora > Viverridae > Paguma > Paguma larvata. The sequence continues at coordinate 72,239,905 of CM057829.1, forward strand.
GTGATATTACTTATGTCTATTAAAACATTTAACCATCTTCAAATATAATAGATTGCCTTTTATGATATCTTTTTCAACATATCTTGTAGCAATTTTGTTCTAGCTATTTTAAAGTCCCTGTCTGATCTGGGCCATTTCTAGGTCTATTTCTATTGACTTTTTTCTTTATTGACCATGGGCCTCTTATCTTGCTTTTTAATATCTCACCATTTTTTATTGTATGCAAGACATTTGTGTAAAAGAATAGAAGAGCCTGAGGTAATATTAACTTCCAAAAAAGGTTATCCCTCTTCTTTTGTTTGGATGCTAGAGTTATCAGTATGATAAGCAGTTGGGCTGGGCCAACTTTCATTACTGGCTTCACATGTTTTAAGGAAGGATGTAGATTTTCCTCTGAGCATGGCTTAGGATCTCAGCACTGGTTAAATTCAGGAATTTTCCTTGTCTTTGGAACAGAGCCATCACCTCTTTATACTATGAACCATATAGCTCTGCTTTATAGTTTAGCTGCAAAATTTTGATTAACTGGGCAGAAGATTTTGACATCTAGGGCCACCCCAGTTCTAGCTCTGGAGAACTCCTTCAGCCCTGCTTCTTATTCCCCAGACTTACAGGGGCAACTATTTTACACGCTATGAAAGAACAGAATGTCACAAAGGTTTTCCTTCCTTCCCGCCTCAGCCTGTTTACTGTGCAGCTCAGCTCTCCTGCGCATTGTCCCCCTCTTCCCTCCAGTGGGTGCTGTGTTATACTTACAGGAGATTCTGTGCCTTGGAGAGTCTCTCTCTCAGCTCTAATGACTTGTCCCAGATTTTTGGCATAGTACTCTCAAGCACAAGGTGAAGACTTGTGGGAAATATTTGGTGGGTGGTTGCAGATTTGCTCTGTGGTTTAGGATCCTTGGAAATCTAATCTCTCATGCCAGCCTACGCATGGCCATTAAAAGTTCATTAAAAGTTTAGCTGGTTTCTCCTTACCTGTGTCTATGGCAAGTACCTCCACTTCTGCTACTTTGCCTGAAAATGCGAACAGCTGTGGAACTCTTCTCTCTTGTGAAGGGCTTGTCGTTTTTCTGGAAATTAGTTTATTTAGGTTTCACTGGATCCTCAGCTCTCTGAAGGAATAATAAAAGAAAAGAACTCTGTGGTTTTGAAGGTTGTCCAGTTCCTTTTGGTTGTTAGGATGAAAGCAATGATTTCCTGTGAATTTCTATATCATAACCAGAAGTCCCACGTAATCTTTTTGTAATTCCTTAGTGATATATTTAAGGTTCTGAGATGAGAAATAATTACTATACAATAAAGAGTTCTCTTCCACATTAAAGGCTTCTTGCACTATCATTTTCTTAGATAGCAAATTGATTTATTTTAGTTTAAATACTTGATTATGGTAGAATATTAGATTAGGTGAATTGATTTTTTTAATTTTCTATTTATTTGACCTATGGTTGACCCTTAAGCAGATATTAACATCTTCATAGTTCTCAGAATATAAAATGATGTGTCCAATTTAAGATCTATTAAAAAATAAAAGTTTTGAATCTAATCAGGCTAAGTACTTCCACACACATTGTCCCACTGGTACTTCACAACCACCCTCTGATGTCTGCAATATATATTTTTATTTTTTGAGAGAGAGAACATGAGTCGGGGAGGGACAGAATGAGAGGAGGACAGAAGATCCTAAGCGGACTCTGCGCTGAAAGCAGCATGCCCTACATGGGGCTTGAACTCATGAACCATGAGATTATGACCTGAGCCGAAGTCAGATGCTCAAACTATAAGCCACCCAGGTGCCCCCACAATGTTAAGATAGGCAATTAATATTCTTCTACTTCTCTAGATAAATAAATTCAGGCTAAAATGCCTGTCAGAGGTTACAAATTGTCGCAGATTTGCTAGCTCCAAGTCAATACTTATTCTGCTACCGCTCTTGCCACAGTATTTCAGAAACAGTGGGTATTTGACCACACTTTTCAAGGTGTACTGGGTTTTAGAAGGAGGAACCTCAGTCTTCATAAAGAGAACTAAGTGGAGAAAGAAACAGGCTTGTACAATACCTTGGCTTTTTCTTTCCTTCTCCAGTTACATCATACTATTTACTCTGGAGAGTGTAATCTCCCTGTATATACCTCTTGCAGTCTTCTCGTAGCCATGGTACCCAGGCACTATGAGGAAGATGAATTTACTCAAGTATAGCATGTGAAATGGGTGGCAAATTGTTATTTGAATTTTATGAGCAGAGCGTAAATATGCAGATCTAAGGTTGTCCTATGGGTTTCTTGATAGTTCTCTGATATAACTTCCATACTATTTCCAGTGGATCCCTATTACACAATGCATAAAGTCCCAACCATTCATCCTGTCACTGAAGGATATACACAAGTTTATACTGACTGCCTTTCTAGCCTTACTACTCTCCCGCATGCCCCTTGTATTTTGGTCATGTAAAACCATTTACTGCCCACTGAACATGAAGATGAGCTTTATGTGATAGAAGAAGCACGAGACTTAGAGTATGAAGACAGAGCTTCGAGGAGTTCATAGTTTCTAATCCTGCTTGGACCTCATATGTTATAGTCCTTGTCTGTATTATGAATACGTTTTAATAGAGAATATCAAAGTTCTCTTCAAATTCTAACATTGTTTAGTTAAATGAATTTTTTTCTGCTCCAACTCCTAGTTTATTTGTTTTTGATATCGACATAGTCCAAATAAAAGGAAAGGGCATTGTTATTCTCTCTTACTGTTACCTTGGGAAAGAATTGCCTTGGCCTTAGATAGTAGTATTTGACAAATACGTCTTGAAATAATCGTTCAACTCAGAAATCTCATTGTTTAAATTAATTTTAATAAGAATGCCATGCGAAATTTGTTTCTTATTGGTTTTTATATTAATAAACTGCAGCAAAAGCATTTTTAGAATTTAGGTTCTCAAGCTCAGTTATGCTTTTAAAGAAAAGAATGAAAAGAAGCATTGATGTTGTTTATAATAATATTTGGTGCATGATTCCACCTGGACTAGTGGACTTTTCAACATATTTCCATATTTAGGGACTGAACACAAACTATGTTTCCAGAAGTTTCTCATCCTCCAGTCTCACTGAGAAAGCAGCTAGACCATTTGTCAACAAAAGAGAGTGTTTTCTGCTGAGGTAATTTACTAACCAGATGCTGAGATGGCCATCTCATGCCAGGGTGCATTCTGCAGCCAGAGACTACACCTTCTATTTCAGGTTTTATGACAAATCTTCTATGTTTTTAGAGCAATTGCAGACACTGAGAGTGGTGAGACACTGTTTTTAAACAGATAATATATCTGGATTGGTTCCCTTTAAAATAGGTCCAGGAGACACTCTACCTACTTCCTCCAGACACTAAATCTGACACAGATTTCCTCTTTGGGGTCTTTCTGTGCTTTCAGAATCATCCTCCCCACCAGTGACAATTGAGTGTCTTCAGTCAGGTCCTTTAAGACGATTCAAAATAACTGCTACTAGCAACTTAACTGAATATAGAGCTGTTTGTTCTGAAGATGTTCTTTCCTTGGGCCAAGAATCAATGGGTTTTGCTTTGATAAGAAATTAAGCCCTTGACCTGAAATTTTGCTTGCATGGGATTTTTTTTGGTGTTTTGGCTGTCCTAGCAGCTTCAGGTCACTGAATAGCTATTCCTTGTATCAAAGCAGTCATCAATGGATGACACTATATAGTCAAGTCATATTTCTTAAACCTGTGTTATTCATTAACATAACAGAAGTCACTTAGAAGTATAGGAATCAACAAGATCTCGGATAAAAATAATTTGGGCATTTTCATTGGAAGAGCAACATGAAATGGAATTCTTATTATTGAATAAAGACCTATAATACATACTTCATGTTTTCTAATTAGATTTAATCTCATGAAAGCATGTGAGATAGAACTATTCACCTTTTATTAAAAATAGAAATGAGGTGCAGAAATACCCAGGTCCTTACCCAGATTCCTCAGCCAGGTCTGTCTGACGCTAAAGCCCTGTGCTTTTTTTCAGGACAGCTCATTGATTTCTGTCTAAATTGATTTATCCCTTAAAAATCTTCCTTTATTACAGAAAAAAAAAACACCCTCAATTCTCTCTGAGAGATGGGAGAGGGGGTTAAGATGACTCAAAAACATCAGTAGAGAAAAAAAAATGTTTTCTTCCAAGACCTTAAATGTCTTTGCTTGAAACTGATTATCTTTAATTTTTTTTAATGTTTATTTATTTTTGAGAGAGAGAGAGGGTGAGCAGAGGAGGGGCAGAGAGAGAGAGGGAGACACAGAAGTGAAGCAGGCTCCAGGCTCTGAGCTGCCAGCATAGAGCCCAATGTGGGGCTTGAACCCACAAACTGTGAGATCATGACCTGAGTTGAAGTCTGGCGCTTAACCAGCTGAGCCACCCAGGTGCCCTTGATTATCTTTAAACATAATTTATATCAAACAAATACTTGGGGTTTTACAAAGAGAGAAGGGAAGGAAGAAAAATTTTGTTAATTTAAATAAAACAATAAAGATATGAGAAAGTCACAGGAGTTTTTCTTTCACACTTATCTTTAGCAAGCCTTATTTTCTAAAAGCTTTAAAAAAATAAAAAGAAGGTAAGACAAAGGTTAAATATGCACATCTAAGAAAAATGGCAGGGTAAGTAAATGGAAGTTGAACTATTTGAACTCTCTAATTCATGGAATTAAGGCAAAAACAAATGGAGTTTATCCTGTATTGAGCTATGTACAAATAAACTTTCATGAATATATATTTATGTTCTCTATTAAATTGACTCTTATTTATCTGTCTTGGTATATACAGATGGGTCCTAATGAAATTAAGAGCTTGACAGAAAAGATAAAGAGTTTCATTTGTTAAGAATCAGGTAAATTCATGACATATGGACTTATTTATCTTATGAGAGTTAAGGACAGAGGTGGAAGTTAGAAAAACAGGAAGGCACCACAAATTCAAAAGTGAGGACCAAAATGGCCTAAAGACAATGGCCGGAGAGGAGTGAATTAAACACAAATGACAGAACTTCTTAAACATGGCAGACTTATTTGTCCCAGTAATAGAAAGTAGCAGTGTAATATTTCAGTTGTTTTTACAACTTGGATGTACCTTAGTTTCAGATTGTGCTGTAAAACTGGAAGTTCCCCCAGAAGCTGTGGGTACATAGTTTCACTGGGCAGTGAGGGAGGCATGGTGATGGATCATTATTCCTTCAAGTGTCACTAATATTAACATCACTGGTGTCATTATTCACTGAGTGATGAGTAAGAAGAGTCACTTTTTCCCCAACACATCCCACACAGTCTGGCTTTGGGAAAGGTTCATTTTCAACAAAGGAGCAAAGGCCCAGGTGTTACTAAAAATGCAGCCTGTGTAACTGTGGAAATAAATCCAATTGTCTCTATAAGTCTCTTCAATGACTCAGTACTGAAAAGAAAAAAATATGCCATTCTTTGAGCCACAGCTACTAGAAACTGTAGGTAAAACTTACCCTCCAAGTTAGGCACTGTGGATTATGTTTTCTTTATGGATATGTTACATATATAACATACAAATATAAGTACATATATATAATACATACATATGCAATAAAGTGTGTGTGGTATACAACTCATTCTGTGTAAAAATGCAGAAATTTAAGTATTTGTATAAAATTAATTCTATATTCTATATTTGCTCTACATGCATAGTAAATTGTAACTAACTGTTTAATTACCTAGAAAGACAAATTTAAGTCACTATACATAACAATGGGGTTATTTTATGTAAATTAGGGTGTCATCACCTTCAATTCCTCACTGCTTTGTTAGAAAGGAATAAGTAGCAGATAAAAAATTCTTTCTAAAATCATTCAATGTCCAATTTGAAAATTTCATTTCTTTCTCTTAAGCTGCCTCTCAAGTTTCTCTCTTAAACTGATGCTAAATTTGATGGTAAATTAATCTATAGGATTTTGATTCACAGGGGGAAGGGAACCTTTCATAAGATTTAGTTTTATAGAAGAAAATAATGAATTTGTCAATTTGTATGTCAGTTTTCTCCTCTATTCACACTTATAATTTAATAGCTAAGGGAAAAGTGTATTTTACACAAGATATAGCCATAAGCTCACTAAAATAACTTTTAAAAGTATGAAGTAATCTATCACTTACATCAGAAAAAAATTTAGCTGCTTTGCTTTATTAAAAATGACTACATATGTGCTTTTCTTGATTTCTGTTGAGTTTATGTAAAATACTGTCTCAGTTTTACCAGTCATGGTGAGAGTAAAGTGATGTGTGGCAACCATTGAGACCTGACCATTTAGCTTAAGACACAGCCATTATAAACTGTGGTCCCTGACCCTGGTTCTTCATTTTCATTTCTCTGGGACTTTTATTTTTTTTATTTTTTTTTATTTTTTTTAATGTTTATTATTTTTGAGACAGAGACAGAACATGAGTGGGGGAGGGCAGAGAGAGAGGGAGACACAGAATTAGAAGCAGGCTCCAGGCTCTGAGCTGTCAGCACAGGGCCCGAAGCGGGGCTCGAACTCACGGACTGTGAGATCATGACCTGAGCTGAAGTCGGACGCTCAGCCGACTGAGCCACCCAGGTGCCCCTCTCTGGGACTTTTAAAACTACTCAAGCTGCTCCCCCACTAATTGAGTCAGAATTCCTGACTCTGTATATGTGGCATCAGAATTTTCTATGATGTCCCAATGTTCTACCTTAAAGTCAGAGTTGAAAAGTAACATTGTCTTCCAACAATGTAAGAGAATAAAGTTGTTAAAAGGAACAACAACAAAAACCCCATTGACATGTACAGTGAACTGACTTGCAACGGTCTTTCAGATAAATGAGGAACTTTCTAATCACTAGCCAATAATAATAATTAACCATTTTTCCACCTAAGTTGTTTAGATAACTATATTTAGATGGAAGTAATCTAGCAAATATACTGCTGCATGTTTAAGTAGCTTCTCCTACATTGTATCCAAGGGCCGGCAAATACATTTATTTATTAATCAAAAACTTTTGTAGATTTAATGATTATGTGCCAAGGATCATTCCCAGATGGAATCATGGAATTGAGTCAAACATGACCTCTCCATTCAAGTACTTTATAGCACAAATGTGTGTACTTAACATATATAATTGACTCCTATTATAATCCAGAAATAGTTCTAAGCTCTAGGGATATCTCAGAAAACAAAATAGGGGAAAAATTCCTGCTCTGTGAACCTTGTTTTCCAGGAAAAGCAACAAGAAATACTATTTCTAAAAATAGAAAATATTTGATGTGAAGAAAGTAAGAGCAATGAAGGGGATAGGCAGTGAGGGTAGAAAAAAACTTAAGTACATTGTCAACTAGGAAAGCTGAGAAAAGTCTCAATGACAGTGTGATGTTTATGAAGGGGTGGAGGTGTAAGCCATGTGATCATTTGGAGAAGAAAATTTCAGGTAGAGAAAATGCCCATAGCCAGGAGTTTGTATGAGAAGTTCAATGAAGTGCAGGGCACCCAGCTGATAGTATGAGGAGAGGTCCGAGAAGTGACACAGGCCATAGGATGCAGGGCCTTGTCAGGACTGAATGAGAAGGGGACCTAGTGAAGGCTTTTGAATTGAGGACAAACAAGATCTAACATTCCATTTAAATGAATCACTATAGTCACTGTGCTGAGGGTTGACAAGTATGGAAGGAAGAGAACAATTAGGCTATTACAAGATTCCAAGGATGACACGGCCCTGTGCAGAAGATCTTCTGGAAGGAGAAAGACAAAATTAGATGAACTCACTAGAGTGCAAGGAAGGCTTTGTAGAGATTTTGTGTATCTTGTGAGCCTTCATATAATGAGTAAGAATAGACCATCTGGAGAGGAAGGGGAAAAAAAAAAACATTCCTTAAAAAGGAAAAATAAACAAAGTATGAACTACCATGGTACATTTAGGAGTGACTTGCTGTCTTTGAGTTTAGGGTGTATGGCATGGGTGATGGAATTGGGGCTGGAAGTGGAGTGTGAAGAGCTTAGTGTACCATGCTCACTAGCTGGACTTTATAGTATAAGCAATGAAGGAATATCAAAGGTTTTTAGGGAATCTAGAAATCATGAGGAAGGAAGGCTAGAATGAAGAGCAACTGAAGACAGACACCAATTAGAAGTTTCTTGTTGGGGGCGCTGGGGTGGTTCAGTCAGTTAAGAATCCAAATCTTGATTTAGGCTCAGATCATGACCTCACAGCTTGTGGGATTGAGCCCTGCGCCAGGCTCTGTGCCGACATTGTGGTGCACGCTTGGTATTCTCTGTCTTCCTCTCTCCCTACCCCTTCCCTGCTCTCAATCTCTCTCTCTAAAAATAAATAAATAAACATTAAAAAAATTCTTGCCACTGTCACCAATAGAAAACATAAAGTATTTGCAATTGTGGAAAAAGCTACAAAAATTATGTGTGTAGAATGCAATGAGGTGGGGGAAGGAACAAAAATTAGCCTAAATAGAAGCATCAATAAAGGTTTTATTAAGGAAGTAATCTTTAAACTGGTTCTTGAGGATTTAGTAGATTGTTTTGATTCATACATGATGAAAAGGACTTGCAAGCAGGGGGAGCATCAAGGGCACAGAGACCTGAAAACCCATGGTAAATTAGCAGATGGAGAAGGTAATTGGAGCATAGGGCATAAACAGAGAGGGAGAGGATAGCAGGGGATAAGGCAATGGCTCTGTGAAATTTGGACATAGTTCTAGTTTTATAGACAATGGGGATTCAATGAAAGGTATGAAGTGCTGCGATACTGTGCTCAGATCTGTACTTTAGAAAGCTGCTCTCTCTGTGTCAGTGCTCAGGGAAAAATGGGACTTGGCGAGACTAGAGGAAGGAAGACTGTACAGTAGAGTATTGAAATAGTCCAGGACAGAAATAAAGGGACACATTAGTCAAGGAGTCCTGTGAAGTAGGGGATGAATTCAAGAAGCTTTTCAGAGACTAAATCAATTGGATTTGGTGATAAATTAGGGGTAGGGAAGTAAATTAGAAGAAGGAATTTCATTTCTTTTTTTTTTAATTTTATAATAGTTTATTTTCAAATTGGTTTACATATAACACCCAGTGTTCATCCCAACATGTGCCCTTTTTAAGAAGAAGGAATTTCAATGATACATAGATCCTATCTTGGGTCTCTAGGTTTATGGATGTACATTTATTAGTAAAGGAAGTAGAGGAAAAGAAGCAGGTCAGATGATGGGGGTGGGAAAAGTCAGTTTAGTTTTTGGACCCACTAAATTCTAGTTGGACCTCTTAGATTTAAGTTTAAATGTCTCATAAGCAACTTGATATGTATAAGAGCTCAGTACCTTTCATAAAACAGGCATTCAATAATTTTTTTCTCAATCTTCAGATGCAACATTTTAAGTGAAATGAAATTAGGCCGGCCTAACTTGTCCCACTTGCAAGATGTTTCAACTCTTCAAAAAAAAAAAAAATCCACTCACAATTATATCACACGTTATTCATGCATTGGATAATACATTTGGCCTCTCAGCCCAGCTGCCAGTGTTAAATTCTCTGCGACATAGCGTATCTGTGACCCAGACTAAAATCAACAGTGTATGAGAGAGAAAAGGGCTCTGAATTGTCTTCCTGATAGAATCCCTAGGAGGCTACCTCTCTCCTTGGGCACAATTTAAAAAGGCTTACTTTCATTTCGTTTGATAAATGTTTAACTATAATCCTCAAATTAGAAAATCTTTAATTTCCATGTAATCATGAAAAAACACCATACATTAAAAAAAGAGACGTGGTGATGAAAAATTCATTCAGCCATGGGCCACAGAAACAGAGAGGCATGATTTATGCATTCTTTGAGCTAATACTTTGTTATGATTCTAATGGTGTTGCATAGCTATTTTGCAAGATAAATGGAAAAAGTACTTATACATAGTTTTTCATTAAGATAAAATATAATTCTGTTTAGTTCATTTAGTAATCATTGTATGATTAAATAATCCATACAAATTTAATAACTTACTATACTTTATAAATTCATATTAAAAGAAACTCCAATGAAAACTGTGGTATGAATAAAAGCATTTTGCAATAAAAGTTCCCTACTCTTTGAGCTAAGGAAAAGATACTGGTATTTCTTGTTCATTATAAAAAGTCTCAAATCACTCATGAATTTTCAAATTCTTCTTTGAGCGATGAGAATTAGTGAAAGCATTTCATAAATTCTGTATGAATTTAAATTATACATTAAAAGAATATAAAGTATGCTTTCCTTCTCATTTACATACTGATTTATTGCTTTGATATCAAAAACATCATTAAATGATATAAACATAATAATAAAACAAATCGTTAAATGTCTGAGTACGAGTTCCCTGACAGAAGAAGGAAATTATGTGTATTTGAGGATAGTTAATTCTTACGTATACAATTGTGTATCTTTCTTAGTGTGTTTATCTAGAAAGAAATGTTACATATTAAACTAAATTATGTATAAGATTCTTAGTCTGTTTCCTATTCTTAATACTAAAAACCATGAAGAACTCCAGAGAGAAAATCTTCATTACTAATAGCAGAAGAATTCACTTATAAAACATTTAAGATAAGCCATTTATTTCATTAATCCTGAAAATCCCACATAGTAGTAACATTATTGACCCAATTGTATAGGCAAGAAATATGAGAATTAGAAAAAATAAATACTTTTCCCTAATATCACATATCTGATTATCTTGGCCTCAAATGTATATACTAATTTAGATTTTAAACCTTAATATCTTCTCTATACCCCAAAATGTGCTGAGAAAAAAATAGGATACTGATGCAGGATGGTCATGCTTCCAACCTTCCATCAGGAGGATGTGTTCTTTGTGTTATGCCCCATGATTGAGAATGACCATTAGTGACTCATGTACAGTCTCAACCTAACTCCTGTTAGCCACTAGCCATCTAAAGGTCAGATCTGGAGGTTTTGTCTGTAACACTGGAGAGGAATTTTTTGTGACTTGGCAGAAATAACAATAAGAACTCAGAGTCTCCAAGCTCTACTACTGATTCTGTCACATGACTTTGGTTCGTTGTTAGACCCATCAGACCAGCTGGCCACCCTTGATCTCTCTTTCCTTGGTTGCCATGAAGGTTGAATGGATGGTCTCCTCTCAGCCTTTAATGTCTTTGTTTGTAAAGATCTAATTGGCCAAACCAAGATTTAAGGCATATCCTTGGCCTTGCTTTTGGAATGACTACAGAACTTCTATATATTAAGTGGTTTTCATGGTCAAAGAAGACAATGGTATGTTCCAAAGTTTATAATAGATGTTAAAAGACTGAAAAAAAGGTGTCTTTGTTTTAAAAGTTGGACCCTGGATCATGATTTAGATGGTGAATAATTCCAAACAAATTTGTTTTATTCATAATACTATTTTATGTCAGTCTCCATGGACAGCCTCATATCGACTGTGAGACCAATGGGCCTACGGTCACGCCCATCATCATATCCACTTCTCAAAATGTCCTAACACAGTAAGACAAGATGTAAAGTAATATGTGGTTGTGCTGTTGGTGAAACTTGGGCACAAATATTTGATTAATATTAGACTGTGCCTTGCTAGAGAATCTAAGTGGAATATTGAAGAAGAGGCCCATTTCTGGAAAGTATGGGTCACTTAGCTCAGAATCAAAACCCTAGGGCTCTTTATTCCACATCTGTGATTTTTTACTTTAACTAAGTGTCTTGATAATGCTCTTATAGTCATTTTATTAGAATACAGGCATGTTGGTCATGTACTATCACAAAGAAAATTTTCTTGTGCTGTGGGCATAATATTAATGTAGTATCATAATGAGATGTCAATAATTGCAAAATACTTAATATAAAGTATTCAATTCTATGTAGGAATGCTTATTTGAAACCTTAAAGAATGAGAAAGTCTTCTTTCTTTAAAAGTCTTTCAAGTTTCATTCAGGTGAGTGTACCAAGGCACTGTAAGTGCACAAAATTTCTTGAATATAGAAAAACAGAGATTAATCTTTTCAGGATGAATGTAAGGAATGATATTTAAGAACCTATCCAGATGTAGTTTTTTAAATAATTTATTGTCAAATTGGTTTCCATACAACACCCAGTGCTCATCCCAACAAGTTTTAAAAGGACTTGCTCTATATCCTATGAGTTAGTCTTAATAAATATGTAGGTCACACTTTCCTTATGCTCTCTCAGCTCTGTTTCTAATGGAATAAACACACTCACCATGTGGATGGCTGCAAGTGTTCTGACCTAACATTATGATTTTCCAGGTCACTAGAAAACCTACAGTTAATTGTTTTATTCAAAGATCCTGGATATAGGGATTACAGTCAAAAGAAGAACAATAGTTTCATGCATAGCTGAGCAAAGGAAGCATGTTTCAGATATGCTATTGATTTGGAGCAAAAACAATCTTTGAAAATTGGTGACGTTTTGAGGACATTCTCAAGAGGACTCTATCCTACTCATGAAATAGTAGATGCTAAAGCAATAAAGCAATTGGTTAATGCTGAGTTTTTTAGGATTTACAAGCAAGGCATTGTTCTATGCTTCTTCCAAATAAATAAAAACTGATGCAACTTTAGCATTTTAACTGTTATTAGTATCTGTTCTACATCTTTAACTTGAGACAGTTATAAGTATTCAATTATCAGAGTAGTCAAACTTTGTCATCTAAAACTTTCATACAACTTAATTACTTCTTCTATTACTATTCTTGTCATAAAGGGTATCACAATGGTGATCCAAACCAACATTCTTTTTTCATATTTCCTAGCACTTGTGATTTTCAAGACCTTAACTTCTCTTCCATTAGTCGATGTAGGATTTTTCACAGGAGTGCTTTGGGCACCTTATGCAGGAGCAACCCATGGTTTTTAAATGCCAGGCACAGTCCCAGAGCCACAACTACAAATGCCCCCACACACTGCTCAACATTGGTTGAGAACCCTCTGCTGTATTTCTTGTAACCTCCAAGGCAGATTCAAAGGTACCTTCTCTTTTGTAGTTTTTTCTTCCTCCTCATTCCTCTGTTAATTTCAATGGAATTTATTTTTATTTTTCTTGCCACACTGCAGGTAGGTTAACTCATTCCTTCTCTCCTAATTTTTCTCCCTTTCCCTCCCCCCTTTATGTTTTCTTCTCTCTCTCTCTCTCTCTCTTTCTCTCTCTTTGTGTGTGTGTGTGTGTGTGTGTGTGTGTGTGTCTGTCTGTCTGTCTGTCTCTCTCCCTCCCTAACCTGTCTGTAGTCTCTGAGCCAATCGAGGACAAAAACTGTGTGGTGTTCACTTTTGTTTCTGCAGCACACACTAAAGTGTCTGACACAGAGTAGACATTGAATAAATGTTGTCGGATTGAACCAAATTGCTCTCCTTTGAAAAGGAGTGCTGTTTTTTCCAATCCAGAAGTATTTTAATCATGCCAGTTGGCATCCGTCTAATTTTAACTCTGAAGCCAGATCTGGCAGGCATCAGAATCACTTACAGAACTTTTAAAAATACGGTTTCGAGGGCTCCACTCCATATCTACTAAATCAGAATCTGCTGCAGAAAAGCTTGAGAAATGATATCTTGAAAAAGTTCTACAAAAGAAATGGTATTTCTAAAAGTGCCAATTTTCACCTACACCATGGCACTTAGCATAATTTTTTAAATTTCTTTATATTACTGAGAAAACAGAGAGATGCTCCTTAGGAATACTTCAAACTCTCTTCTATTTCATAGGGCACAGTGCAGGAAGTAGGGTGACTTGAAAAGCAGTCACCACAAAAAAAATGCATTGAACTATCATACATTTTGACTGCGTTAAATAACAAAAGTATACTAAAAAGTTGTTGTTGAGATAGCAACTTAAATTATTCAAGTATATGGTGAAAATGCTTGGGAAAGATAAAAATTCCAAAATATATTTTCTCCTTTTTGGTGGAAGTGTTTAAAGGTAAACACACTTCCAACAATTCAGATGCTTGGCAGTCATTTCCAGTTACATTTATGTTTGAAATATTCCATTTGCATAGCAGTTATATTTTGTTCTTTTTACTGTGCCAAATAGAATTCTCAATGTCAATGTGGGCCATGGAATTTGTATTTGAGCATAGACCTTTAGAAATCTTAGTCAACCTTTCCCTTCTTTTCCTTGTTGGAAGATACTTATATTCCCTTACTGAAGATACCTCTTGGGTAATCATGTTTTTGTCTAGTTATATTTTAAATGATCAGTATAAGAAAATATATGAGATTGGAATGCTATTGGGGAGACAATGGCTAGTAAAGCCAAGAAAGCCTAAATTTACCTTTGTACCATCCACTTGCCCATGTGAGGTCCCCAAAAGAGATATAAATACAAGGAAAATGGTAAAGTAAAGCAAAATGTCACCTGAGTTTTGCTAAGAAATGCCCTAAACTCAAATATAGCTGCCATTAAAAGCCCGGGACAGAGTACATGATTTAAGCTTAAGAAGGCTTCTCTCATTTTCTTTCAGCCAAAACCTAAATGACCATTTTACCACCTTTGAGCCCAGACATATGAGATAGGATAATGAAGAGTGAAGTGATGTGCTCACTAATGAGGAATGACGTTGCCTTCCCCTGCATGGGTGAGAGATACACTCGGTCCATTACCATAGTTGTTAGACAGAGAGCGAAATATATTTACTAGAGATTGTTTGTACTTTTGTGCAACTAGATGAAAGCAGAAGATAAAGCACCGCTCCAACCCCCCAAAAAGCAAATAGTCAAGGTCCTTCTAGTTCAGAAGCTAGCTCCATGGAAAGAAGAATGAGGCAGGGTGTCAATGAACTTCAATAATCCCAGTAAACCAGCTTTTCTGAGGGTGTAAGAGATAAAAAGCTGAATGAAGACTTCTACCATTTGCTGGGCTCTCACTAAATGACCAGCACCTTTCATAAGTTGTGTAGGAATAAAGACCTACAAATGAGAATAAACAAAGGCTGTTTATTCACAGCTTGTAATAGAAAAGGAGTCAACCACCATCACTTGCATTCTGGCAGAGACTTGAAGGCAGGGAGAGGGATAGGAGAGCTTTACAGTGGAAAATAGGGAAGGCTTCAGGTATGCTGTGATTGGTGGCTTTTAGCATAGGGATGGTTTAGGTAGACTACCTAGAAGTATCCTATGTGATTGGTTAGGGATGCATATTTGGCTTTCTCAAGTAGGTCTGAACCTGGGAGTAGGGACAATAATTAGAAAAGCAGTCTGTTATTAATCAAGTCCTGACCATTCTGGTCTGATTGCTACAGAAGTTATAGTTTGGCTTCCTGAATTATTACTAAAGAAAGCAATCTGACTTCCTGCAGATTTGACTTAAAATAGGCTGGCATCCTGGATGGGTTATTAAAGATAAGGAGTTGGTTTTTTCGGCAGATTGCTGAAGATTTGGTTCAGACTTGTAGTTTGATATAAGATTGGCCATTATCTGTTTGTATATTCAGGTCTCACTTATAATCTTATTACCACTCAAAGAGTGATCATGAACCAGCAGTGTTGGAGGTTAACAATGAGCTTGTTATAAATGCAGAATATCAAGCTCCTTCCCAGGTCTTCAGAATCAGAATCTACCAAGTGATTCTCATGCAAAGCAATGCTTGAGAAACACTGAGCCCTAATTCATCCTCATTGTACCACAGGCAGGCACTACCTCCACTTTAAAGATGAGGGAATGAAGGTTTAGAGGGTTTTAGTGACTTACTCAAGTATGTGTCTAGTAGATGGCTGAACTAGGATAGTGAGCCCTGTTGAGTTCCAAGTGCTGCCATTTGTACTCAACTGAAAGTAATTACTAACTATTCTCAACAGGTGAATAACTAATCAGTGTCATGAGGTGACACAGTACTGTGTTCCAGGTGGGACTGCAAGATAAATTCTTCCTAACAGGAAGCACTGGGCAATGAAAAGAAGGGTCCTGTATACTTTGATGAAGTCTCATTCAGGGACATCAAGGTTAGTGAGCGTTAGGTTCCCCAAGGCAAGGATATTCCTGCTGTTATAGAAATCCTCAGAGGGCCCTCATCTGAGTAGAGTGTTGAGCTTTGACATGACACATTTCTTCCTTTTCATAGAAAATAGAATTACAATTTATGATCATTATTATTAAATAAGATATATCCCTCCACAGAAAATATAACTATACAGAATGCAACAAAGGTATAATTGTGCATTGTACACAAAATTCCTGAATCTCTTTTTTGTCAAGAAATAATGTTTTTACTTTCTTGCTCTGTATTTTAGGGCGTAAAGAAGATGCTCCAAAGAGTTAGAAAGTTGTGATTATGTCTCATCCTCGAAACTGCCTCAAATATAATTAGAAAGTTATAAAAATATGTCATCAAAAACCCAATAGTTTGTGCATCTAGTGAGTCTATAACAGGGATGGAAATATTTTCTTGCCTCTGAAACAGTAACTTGGTTGTGTCTAAGAAGCTTGACTATGGGTTGTAGGTCAACCCCTCCAGGTTCCCAATGGCCAGGTGAGTTATCGCAGCTCCTAGAATCACCACAGGTGAGGATTAAAGGTTAATTAACAAAGACTGATTTCATTTGAAGTTTAAAATGAAAGTAGGGGCCATTGTAGGTAGGTTTCATTCTTGCTTCTCTGTTTGCTGTGTTCTACGTGTAGTAAGGCAAGAAATGCAATCGATTGGTACTTTTTTTTTTTAATTTTTAATGTTTATTTATTTTTGAGACAGAGAGAGACAGAGCATGAGTGGGGGAGGGGCAGAGAGAGAGGGAGACACAGAATCCGAAGCAGGTTCCAGGCTCTGAGCTGTTAGCACAGAGCCCGACATGGGGCTCGAACCCACAGACCGCGAGATCATGACCTGAGCCGAAGTCGGACGCTCAACCGACTGAGCCACCCAGGCGCCCCGATTGGTACTTTTTTTAAAAATAAAGTGTTACATATTTTATTTATTTCTTTAACGTTTTTTTTTAATTTTATTTTTGAGAGACATAGAGACAGAGCATGAGCAAGGGAAGGGCAGAGAGAGAGGAAGACACAGAATCTGAAGCAGGCTCCAGGCTCTGAGCCATCAGCACAGAGCCCAATGCGGGCTCGAACTCGCAGACCGTGAGATCATGACCTGAGCTGAAGTCGGCTGCTTAACCGACTGGAGTCATCCAGGAGCCCCAAGTGTTACATATTTTACAGGAAAAAATGTGTGATTAAAAAAAAAAAAACTTTTCTATAAATTTTTATGTAACCACATTTGGGAATGCATTTATAACCAAAGTACCATCCTTCATCTGATGCCAACACTCAGAACAGTAGGTATAAAGACTACAGAAATAAGTAATGTGAAAGGGAATGATCACAAAATCCATCAGCTTATGACAGATGCCAACTTCTTTATTCTTTACTACAAAATATATCCGAAGAAATGTTCATTTTTGTTTTTATTTAATCCCAGTCGACAAAACCCAAAATCTGATTTTGGATAAAGATACAGATGAACTTAGGTAAATGGTCTATTTACTAAAGAAACACAACACAGACTATTCAGTAAATGCTTATAACAAAATTGGAATACAGTTTAACCGATATACCAGTTTTAAGTAATAATCTACCAGTAGAGTTAGAAAAGCAGTATTCTAATATCTACATATAAATATAATTGTTTCCTGAATAGAGTTTTAGGTTTTCATTCTTTTTACAAAGCATGTACAATCTCACTCTTAACTTACAGAAGAAAGCATTAAGAAAAAGGAAGCCATTTCACTTCCTTTTGAGATTCAAGACCTTACCTAGGGTATTGTGCTGAGGCTCATGTTTTATTTGTACAGAAGGCTCAATACTGTAAAGTTGTAAAAACTTTGGGGTTATTTTTCATGCATCATAATACTAACCCATAGAGATAACAGGCCTGGAAGTGGACAAAGTAGAAAAAATTCAGTAATTTCTTTCGAAAATCTAGGGGTGCCTGGATGACACACTTGGTTAAATGTCTGACTCTTGATTTCAGCTTAAGTCATGATCTCCCACATGGGGCTCTGTGCTGACAAGACAGAGCCTGCTTGGAATTCTCATTCTCTGCCACACCCCACCCCTTCTCTCAAAATAAATAAATAAACATTTTTTAAAAATTTACTACACATGTTCATGTCCCAGACTTCCATGGGACTTAGTTTGAAAGTGACAAATCAATGTGGCAGCTGAAAACAAATGAGTCTCTTTAATTTACAACTCTTTTCGTCACATGCAAAAAAAAAAAAGTGTATTCTTTAAAAATTTTAAATGCCTCCAAAACATGATAATCCAACTATTTGTTATACTTTTTGCATTTTAATGTCTTTCTAAGATATATATATATATAGGAAACATAGGAACATAGGTAATAAATATATATATATCTCCAGAAAAGTAATGAAATTATAATACAAGACACAGAGAGAACCACAGGGAAAAGACTTAGATCTTGGAATCCCAAATGAGACCAAGCAAAAGTTATGGCCACACTCTTTCCCAATTGGAAATGCTTTATTATTAATGGGGAGTAAAGTGAATATAAATATAGCACAGGCATCACTCAACATTTAAGTTCCCTAAAATGACAGAAAGTATTTTAATTATAAACTCAGTATGCATCGCTTGGTTTCATTAAAGAAGCCAAACTGGAATGTTATTTTTTCTTTATGAAATTTTCCTTTTGGTATTCAAACCTAGAGAAGGCATCATATTTCCACTTTGACTGCAAATTCAGTAGTGCTGAGGGACACTTAATAGGTGCTTGTGGTGGTTGCAGGGTAAATTCAAAGAGAGTTGAAGTCTTGGATGAGTCACAAAGCCAACATCTTTAAGTACAATGGAAAATGCTTTACATATGTGTGCATTTTTCCTGTTGAGAGGATAGATACCCTAAAGTTCAGGAACATAGGAAATAAATGGATATGCTGTTGGTTCATCTGTGTCTATAGAGCAATAATTCATTTGTCCAGCATTTAAAATAATGTCTGGTCTTCTAAGCAACAGGTGTACAGGAAATTGGGCTAAAAGTTATAAGAATCCCTTGTTTGGCTCCTGATTCAAACAAATAAAGTGTACAGAGACAGTTGATCATAACCTTTTCAATGATTAATAGTACTGGAGACTAATATTTAAATTGCAGATGAAGCTCTCATTTAGCAAATCTCTTGATGGAAATTTTAACACAGTCTAAAATCTGTGCAGATTTTTTGTACTCCCAGTAAAGTTGTTCAAAATTGAAAAAAAAAAGACAGTTGAGACAGTTAAGGAAATTTGAATAGGTATTAATTGATAGTAAGGAGTAATTATTCATTTTGTTAGGTTTGATAATGGCATTGGAGTTATAATTTTAAAAAGTCTATCAGACATATGCAGAAGTATTTCCAGGTAAAGGAATATTATCTTTTTTAAGCCTCCCTAAATATCTAATACCAAGTTAGATATACAAGAAGCACTCAATAAACTTCCAAGAAATAGATACAACATATGACTCCTGGTTGTAGGTGTATATGGTACACCAATACCCTCACGCTTACTTTGTTTCAGGGTTTTGTTTACACCCAAGGGCCTCCACTTCTGCCATGTCAAATTGTCTCACCTGGCATTCCCTTGTCTCACCATGGAATGTTCTCTAAAAAAGGTATGCCTGTAGGGACACAGGCTCTCACAAAAAATTGAGCAACAACCAGGCACTCAAATATACAAACAGAGACTGTAAAAATAAGTAAGCCTATAGATGAAGTCTTACAAGCATATATTAAATTTTAGCATTTTTCTATTTTCTTTCTGAAGAATGGACTTTAAAATGTTTTTCATTAAGAGTAATACATTATTTGCTTGGATTGCCTTTTTTTTTTTCTTACATAAGAGGAAATGCCTAACAGTGGACAGCAAATAACAATCAATAAATGATTATTTTAAACAAACAAACAAAAGTTATAAGAATCTAGGTCCAATTTGAAGAATACATGTTTTACAATGGTTGTATTCCTTTTTACTCCTCAGAATAAACTGATAAGGATTTTTTAAAGGTTTTAAAACAGACTTCTCATTGTTGCATTTAAAATTTAACCAGATCCACAGATGACATTGTTTCTCGATAGAATGAACTGAATACTATTTAAAAATCAAGTGTAATTGCTTCATATGATACAAATCCTCTTCTTTAAACCTATTTCTCAAGAACACTCCTAGAAAAATAAGAAGCAATAAGACAAAGAGGGAGAAACACTGAGAAGAAAGTTAGAAATCTCAGGTCCCTGCTGCTAACAATTTATGTGATTTCAGGCAGGTAACTCACTTCACCTTACAACCTTAGGAAATTATGATGTTAGCGTTTATCTCCAAAGCCCCTTCCACTGCTAACATTTTAGGATCATATTATTTCTTGGATGGTTCATCTTTACCATAATAATATTAATGCAACAATACCAATAATAACAACAATAATAAGACGAAAAAGGCATTGGGGAATAGTTGGAAGAACACAACAGACGTCAGATAATGTACATTCTAATTACTTCTCCGTCAGTAGATTGTGAAATGACCTAGAATGAGATGCTTCTCTGAGTCTTAGTTTCTTTTTCTTTTTTTTCTCTGATAGGACAAGTAAAATGTCTTCCAACCATATTCTACATAACTCTAGGATTTCATGCAAAATCACACACACATACACACACGCGCACACACACACCCCTCTGCATATAAAATAGTGAAAAGAAAAAGCACTATACCTTTTTAAATATGTACTTTTTCTAATTATAATAGAAAGAGACCATCAACTCATTCATTATCTTGTGTTATATTGACTTCATAAGAAAGCATGCCATGCCATTTCTATTTAATTGAAAAATATTTTGAGATTTTTCAGCAATTTGGCTTTTAATATATGTTTTTTACAAATACCTTTATAATGAGCCAGGTGGAAAGTAATTGTGCAATTTCAAATATTCACTTTATCAAAAAGTCTCCTTGTTTCCACTGGCTTTGCAAAAAAAAATACAGAAATTGATTTATAAATAAAAGTGATACTAATAATATTGCTTTTTATTTTATATATTAAAATTCTTTGGAAAATTTTATGTGACTTAAAGATTAATATTTTAAGCTTGAATGTCTTCAAGCTATTCTATAAGTTCCCCTCCAATCTTGAACAATTTTAAACAATTGGCCAGAGAAGAGATCTAAAAGTTATCTTAAATTAGACACAGAAAAAGCAATGTTTATATACTCCATCAAAGGTAGTTGCCTGCTGAGTTTCTTGTAAGGCAGCTCTCAATGTGGAGAAATGTCATTCTAATCCTTGGATAGTCCTGTCAAGAATCCAAAGTCTTTATTGATAAAGGATACTTTTCAATCCATAATGAAAATTCTGATCATTCCAAAGTGAGCTAGTAGTCTCTTCTAGTGGAACAGAATTGCCAACTGGAAGTCAGCCTTTCTGTGGGAAAGAAACATGCCCGTCATGCCAAGGATATTAGTGGGACCAATTCCTTTAGAGTAGCAAAAGGTGGCAAATGTTTTCCTATGCTCCAGTGGAGAGAAATGGAATGATCTTTGCTTCCCTAAGCTCAATGAAATAGTCATGCATCATTTATCTAAGGTTTTAGGCACACTGTCCTTTGCCATATTCTATTAATGACTTTGGACTTCCTTGTCTATTGAGTAGGCAGATTCCCATGAAATGGGAGACAAGAGTTAGAGTAGAATGGAAATGGAAATGAGGGATGGATAATAAAATTGTTTTCTCAATCTAGAGAAATTAGGGAATAAAGGAAGAGCAGTGTAAATGACAAGCTTCTGGGATAATACTTAATTCCCCATTGAACTGGTTTGATCCTAGAAATTTGTTAATGAAAAAACTCGTTTGCCTTATCCTTCTTAAACAATTCATTTTCTTCTTTTCGTATTTCATTATTTCTGAGTATCTATTGCTAAGCCATTATGGGTCTGCCCATCCATGACATTGGGAATACTACCTCCTTTTCAAAGGTCAACTCAAGTGCCACTCACCTATTAATAAGTTGTTTTGATTCTCTGGTCTAATTTCTATCTCTTATATAAAATCAATCAAGCTCTAGGAGCAATATTAGTATGTCTCTAATGTTTTCTAACATTTTCATTTCAGGAAAAAATAGAGGTGCTTTTTAAAAGCCAACAATTTATTTTCTTGTAAAAGGTAAGAAATTATAAGTCAGGTATTGAAAACCAAAGAGCTAAAAATGTATGTATATATTCCAAAATGTGGGACATTACAGAAAGAATATAAGAACAAATGAAGCCAAAGAATAATGTGATAAACTAAATAAAAAGTTCAGGTTCCCCAAATCTGTAAAATGGCCACCATCTCTGAAAAAGTACATAGTTTGAGTGTCTCAGAAGATCTCCCACAGGGAGCAGCGAGTCATGTGCATTTGTAGAAGAGTAGTGACTGCAGCTGGCAAGGTATAGCCCTGGGACTACAGGTTCCTGTATACCCACTGCAGGGCAGTGTGCATGTTTCTCCCCTGGTAGACCGAGAACTTCCCAGCACAATTAACACCAGAGGAATCCTATATGGTGGAGGAAAAGAAATGAATGAATGAGGCAATGCCCAAAATGCTCATTATTCTTAGTATTTCATTTTAGAAATAGTTCATAAAGTTTCTAATGCTCATTTTAAGCTGTTTAGTGAAACATTTCATTTTTAAAAGTTCTTTGTTAGGCTGTGTCTGCTACCCTAAGTAGCTTTATGAGAAGTTGTTTTTCTGGTTTCCCTAGGACTAAGGGCTGAGGATGATTTCTGTCTCTAATCCATTTGTGTAAATATGAAACTGCAGTCAAGCATTGCACATTTATGTCTCTTTGAGAGGTGGAGGTGAAGTAAACCTGATAAACTTCAGGCTGCTTTTATTCGGTCTGTTTTGTTTGCTTCTTGGTATCCAGATTACCCTGAGTGACATGATTCAAGCTGAAGTTTTCACCAAAGTTCTCATATGATTTTCTCCTCAGACTTGAAAGCAGAAGCATAGCAACATGAAGAAAACAGTGGTTACTGACCATGATTCTATCAACACCCTTCTCGTTTACACGTAAATGGGGGGAAGAAATGAGGCAAATCACCTTTGTGATCTTGCATTATTGAATGTAGCTATTTCAGGAAAGGTTGGGAGCAGGTGAATAAACACTTCATCAAAATCTACAGAGGCAATCAGCGCAGAGGAGCTGCATCAAACATTATGTGATCATTTTCCTTTTAATATCTTCTGCCTCCTAAGTTCACTGGTGGCATTAGAGTGGTATACGATTTGAATAGCAATGTGTCCCCTTGTCCAGGTAAGGCTGGCAGTGTAATAGCAAGGATAATGGTCTGCCATTCCAGCTCATAGGTGTTGTTAACCCCAAAGCAAATTGTACAGTCCATCCTGCTGTGAGTTATTACATAGAAGTTTGACACTCAACCCCAAAGCAAACTGTAGCTCTAGCCTACTGTTTAGTTGTTTTTTTGTTTTTTTCAAAGTTTGGAATTCAATACCATTTTTCCCCTACTTTTCTCAGACTATTTCCACGTATCTAATAACTTATGTTACCTATAGTAGTCCACAAAGCATATTTCAAATGCTTAATGCACACATGCTCTCCCAGCCTCACATTGATGTCTGCCATAGCCCTTTGTCCTACTAACTGCTTTTGAGTTCCAAGATACACTTAAGAACTCTAAGGACCAAATTTGCCATTTTTGCCTAAATCAGTAGTTGTTTTCAGTGTGAAGTCTGCCTGGGCTTCGCCTGGAGTTCTTATCAAAAAGGCAGATTTCTCAAGTGCAGTCCTTGATTCACTAAATTGAAATCCTGAAGGTGGTGCTATGAAATCTACAGTTTTTAATAAGTCGATCTCTTTAGGTGGTCCATTCATGAACTACATTATGGGAGACACTGGGAGATATAAACATAAAATCTACCTTCTTTATATTCACTTTTATGCTTCTGTTGAAACTAACCAAGGTTGCATGGACAGCATCAAATTTCACACTCTCCTGCTGCCTAAAGTCCAGCTCACAGATGCCTCTACCAGTGTTTACTGCCCCACCCCCACCCCATCTTGTTGCTAGCTGCTGAAAGTGTATTTTTACCTGACGCTGTGACCAGAAGCTATTGTGAGTGAAAGCTGTTCAATTGTGTAGTAAAGATAAGTGATCTCCACCACCACCACCCTAGTCCCTGGAAGAATGGATTGTAGGTGACTCACAAGCTGTTGGATTGCCCATTTTTCTTTCTATTGGCCCAGTTACAGCTTGCCTGACTCCTATAAAATGAGGCAGAGGTTGGCGGTTGGGAAGTCCTGGTAAACAATGGAGAGTGTCAACAGCATCCCTCAGGTCAACATGTTACCCTTTTTGATAAAAGTCACAATTCCCTTCTTGCTTAAATTATAGGTCATTGAGATTATTGCTCATGCTTTCAATAAACCCAGTAAAAGGAAAGATAAACTCACACGCCCCAATGGATGGGAGAAAATTGCTAAAATAATAAGATGAAATGAGCAGAGGTTAAGCGAGGAAGCCCATGATTTTTAATAGAAACCACTTATGGCTTAAAGGATCCATTATGTTAGCTGTTTTTTTCAATTTTAGAACATTATAGTTGAAAGACTCTCTTAGGTAATTAAATGAATTTCTTCTCTGACTTCTACCCTCTCTTTAAAGATCTCAGAATTCTTGAGGTTTATATTAAAAAGCACTTCATTTCAGGGTGCCTGGGTGGCTCAGTCAGTTGAGCTTCTGACTTTTTCTCAGGTCATGATCTCACGGTTCGTGGGTTCGAGCCCCACATCGGGCTCTGTGCTGACAGCTCAGAGCCTGGAGCCTGTTTCGGATTCTGTGTCTCCTTTTCTGCCCCTTCCCTGTTCATGCTCTGTCTCTCTCAAAGATAAATAAACATTAAAAAAATTTTAAAAGCACCCATTTCAATACTTTATTTTGCTAAAAGGTTCTTCCTTAGGTTGTGCCAAATTCTTTCACTTTCTAGGTTCCATAGCTAATTGTGGATACACTTTAAGGTGCACGATTATCGTTACTAATCCTAGATCTACAGGGTAAGTCCTTCATATATTTGAAGACGATGCTCTGGCCAAGGCCCTGGACACAGCAAACATTCCTTTCCAGTGACTTTTTCAAGCTCCTTGCAATCCTCACTGCATTTGTCTCTGGAAAAGTGCATATTTACCCATGTCTCTTAGATTGTGATCCTCTGAAATGAACAGAATATACTAGGCATGGCTGGACATGTCCTGTACACTGTGCTTTTACAACACAACCTAAAATTCTATTCATTCATTCATTCATTTGCTCATTAGTTTACTGTAATCACCACAATAATATTCACATAAAACTTAAAAGTCAACTAAAACTTTTAGGTCTCTCCTTTCCACATATCACCTCCACGCTGGTATTTAGGCAGACCTCCTGCATTCTATACTGGTTCTTTCAATTTTTTTTAATGTAAATATACAACTAAATGTATTTACTGCATTTTTATATTACTGATAGATTTTAATCTCTTTTGTCTTGAATAATTCAGTTCACAGAATGAATAATGATTCTTCTTTCCAGTATTTAAACTTTCCTTCCAAGAATCACACCTCAAATATAACAGACCTATGGGGGGAAATATTATGTGAAGTAAGTATTATTGGCACATTTTTAGATTTTAAAAATATTCTCAAGATCTATTTACTACAAAAAGTAAATAAACCAAGGTAATATTTACCAAATCATTTTTACTCGTATATATATATATATATATATATATATATATACATATATATATACACCAGGGAAATACATATTCATTTCTATGATATATATGATATATCATATATATTCTATAAATATATGTTTATATATTAAAATATATTTCACATATATTCTATAACTATATATTCATTTCTATGATATTTATGATATACATCATATATATTATATATATATCAGGTATATATATATCAGGAAAATATATATTCATTTCTATGATATATATGATATATATCATACATATTTCCCTATATTTCCTTATATACACACACACACATATATATGTACATATATACAGATATATATGTAAGTGATGAATCACTGAGTTCTACTCCTGAAACCAACATATATCAGGAAAAATATATGTGTAGAAATGACATATATATGTCTGTGTGAAGAAATGACTTATATATCATATTCTATGATCCTATTCATTTCTATGAGATATATATGTGACATATGTATATATAATCATACATGAATCTATTTCAACTTATCTATCTCCATTTTATATTATGTCAGAGAGTATTTATATAATCTCATTCATGTCCATCACAATTCAATAGTTATTGAAGGCTTATAACTAATGTATTTAACAAGCATTTATTCAACACCTAACATACTAATAGGCATAGGTGCTGAGCATATATTGGCGAATAAAACAGTCACGGTATCTGGTCTCATGGAGCACATAAGTTACAATCTACTGGTGACGACAGAAAACTAACATACATGCAAAGAAATACATATACAATTGCAATGTGTGATAAACCTGACAGTGGAAAAAAAAAAAAAACAACAGAGAAAAACAGGTTGGATGACTTACTTTAGTAGGGTGGTCTATACAGCAGTTTTAAACCAACCTCATACAAAGTATTGAATACCAATAAAAAAAATTGATTCCTTTTCTGTCCTAGTTTATAAAGCCTATTTGGAACTTTGCATTTGTTCAAAAGTTTTTGTGGCTATTTGAGTAAGCTTTAAGACACCATTATTATACAGTTTTGAAACAGACAATGTATTTGGTCTGAGATATGGAAAAAATGATGGTTGAAATTATTCTACTGCCTTCAAAAGGGTTCTAAGCTTTCAGTTTTTCTGTGGGATCCTTAGGAACAAACCCCGTAATTCATAATTGTAACCTTTTTGGTTTGTCATAAATTTATAGC
Source organism: Paguma larvata (assembly GCA_030068075.1). Lineage (NCBI taxonomy): Eukaryota > Metazoa > Chordata > Mammalia > Carnivora > Viverridae > Paguma > Paguma larvata. Next base: position 72,266,867 of record CM057829.1, read on the forward strand.
TATTGCCAAATGATATCAATTTAGGAAACACATTACAAAGTCTTGAAAAGAGAGCTGTGTAATTATGTGATCATAGTTACATCCCTTGATGGTATTAGGTTTGCTAGGAATTTCTAGGCTGTGAGTAGTAGTAGTTTTCTGGAATTTCTTAAAGCCATCATTTGGCTGCCTCTTGTAGAGTCTGTTCCCCATAAAATAAGATTAAAGAAATAGTATTAATCTCATCTGTTTTTGTTAATGAAAATAGATGTACTGTGTTTAATCAGTTTGCTACTGTGAAGGAAGAAGTGTTTATTCTGAGTTTATTTCACCTAATCAATAGCAGGGTTTAGGAAAAGCAATGAGTTTGACTATATCCAGGAATAAGTGACCTGGCGAAAGAGATATTGACCAAAATCCAGGGAAGTAAGCAAACAGTTAAAGCTCAGGACTCAACCAAAAAAGCCATGTCTAAAAACTTGCCTGAACAATGAGACATAAGATTCAGACCAGAATGGATATGGAATTTATCTAATTCTAGGACAATGAAAGGGGAAAGGGCACTTTTCGGGTATTACAGGTAAGTGATGAATCACTGAGTTCTACTCCTAAAACTGATACTACACTGTATGTTAACTAACTTGAATTTAAATAAATACTTTTTTAACAAAGGAAATGAATAGAAAGATATACGTGTTATCAGATACATAGAAAGTTCTAAGCCATTCCAAGAATCTCTCTAAAATGGTGATGTTGATAAATGAATTAGGCCCAACGTACAGAAAATGGGCCTAGCAATAAAATAGGCCCCTAGCTAGTAGCTAGAGTTTAGGACTAGTCTCCCTACTTTCTCAATAACTTCCTGTGCTTTGGCACAGAGAAATTTCTGGTAAGGAAGAAACCTACCCAGAAGTTAGCCAGGTAAATTGACCTGTGCAGAGGTCAGGGCAGGGTGGCAGTAAGTAGCTCTTTTCATATTTAAACATTCAGTAAAATGTTGCTATTGCCTACACAGCTGCAGATCACATTCAAGCCCATGGGAAAGTTGCATTCCTGGCAGAAGCAGTAGGGAGAATTCCTGGAATTTAGAGAAATGGGTCGAACTATGAAGCTTGGGGAAAAGACCAAAAATCTGATCAAGTTTGAACAAAGGTATAGCAGAATCAGTCTATGAACTAGGTTTAGGGACAATTGGAGGGAAGAAAGATGGTGAGGTAGGGGCCAAAATGGCATGTGAAGTCTGATCTGGGCTAGTAAAAAATAGACGATTCCAGAAATGCAGGAGAAAATTAATTAAGGACTGAATTTCAAGCCCCCTCTCTTTAGGACTCCTTTCGAGGCAGGAAACACAAATATTAGGATTGGCTAGACCCCAGTTCCTGGTGATTAGATGCAGGGGAGGAATTAAATGGGATGCAGCTAGGTCTATTGATGGAGGCGGGGCATTGTTTAAGTCAGAGGGAGAAACACTAATATTCAGCTAGGGCCCATCTGATGGCCTGGCCATCCACAGTGGTATTTAAAATAGGCTTCCCCACTGGGAAAGTTTGTGGAGACAAACTGTCCGCATACTGCAGGCAAAACTAAATCTAAAAGTCATTCTGATGTAGAGTTAAGAGATCAAAAACTAATGGCTCAGAAGTTTGTGGGGTAATAGCAAGCAGACTACATCTCAACCTATGCGCTGGTGCTGGGAGGGCTTTTAATTTGCTGATCTATGACCTCATCATTGGCTCATGGAGAAGGTCAAATAGCCCCGATTAGCTCATTTATTAATGGTACACTCTGGAACCAGGCCAGCTGGGAGCAAAGGTTGATAGCAATGAGAAGCCATGAGGTGTGATTTGGCTGAATTTTCAGGAACCTGACATTTGTGCAGAACTAACATCTACATCATTTACCACACTTTCCTAATATGCTGGGCATGTGGACCTTGATAACTTGGTGGCAGTGTGAAACGGCGTCTCCAAAACACAAGTGAAGAAGAAGTTTTAATTGTCATCTTAATGCAACCAGGCAGATCAACAAATAACAGGGGTTATGACAGGAAACACAATCGGTCTCATACTTGAGGCTGAAGAACCATGTTCCAATCAATGGGGATATCCTTTTCCAATGATGTAGGTACATGGGGAAGTGAAGGAGGAATGGACAGCAGCCAGATCAGCTGGCTTAATCCAGACACTCAAGGAAGGCATTCATAGAGAAATTGAAATTGGATCACTCTCACATTCAAGAAAATAAAAACAAGCATATAATAAAAAAATAAAAAAATAAAATTATGCCGTTTTCACAAACTCTTCCTTATCCACGTCCATACAACCAAGTGAATAATTTAGAAAACTCTTTGTGCACATGGATTCTTCTAGACATAAAAGAACTTTGTAAATAATCAAAGACCATACATTTCAGATTTAAATCCTATGGCATTGATTTGTGAGAACTGTTCAGTGTGAAGTGTATCTCCACAAAGACTGATACCATGCAGCTGACTGGATACCAAAAATAGAAGACAATTACTTTTATCCAAAGAACAGAAAAATAAACCAGTTTGTTTTTTTTCCTCCAACGACATTAGTTTTCATTCTATTAAAAGAATTTCAAAATCACGCAGATACTTGGTGAAGGAAACAGACTATCTTCTAATCTTATTGTCCTTATATGTAGTCTTGTTGTTCATCTTCACAAGTTAAATAAGGGGACAGCCATATTCGTCAGAGTAAATTCAACTCTGAAGAAAAGTTTACTGTGTAGCACAATCGGGTGTCCCGTCATGAGTAGGGAGAGAAGAGTAATGTGATCTGACTGAAATCGACAAGGTATTCTTTATTAGCCAAAAATAAAATCAATTTGGATTTTTTCTTTAGGTTAAGAAGTGGTAGTTCCTTAGTAAAAACATGCTTTTTTTTTCCTCAGAGAGTTCAAAAATTCAGCCAACATAAGTCATCAATCATAGCTCAAAGGATTCCTCAAGTGTGTAGTTGGCTAGTTATCAAGCTGTGACTTAAAGGTGCCCTTCAGAGCCTGCTCATTTTTTTGCCAAGTTAACCCACATATCTATCCACCAATAACCAGGGGTCACTCCTTAAAGATGAGCCACAAAATAATGTCTATATGTCAGTCTTTTTTATTCCTCTTCAACATATCCTCTAAACCAGACTCTGGTTTCAATCTATTATTCGTCTTCTAGAAATTATTAGTGTAATTTCCAATGGAATCTGTTATTGATTTTTCAATGCATTACTATAATTTTTCTTATTCAAAATTTGTATAGAATAATATATTTTATTTAACTCTAATTTGATACAAAAACAACCACAACTAGGAAATGTCATGTTAAGTGATAAATGGACCACAACTGCTTGAAAATTAATCCATCTCTAATTAAGAAACTATGAAGCATATGGGCTATCATGCTTCATTGGTCTTATATATGGTTTCAATAGTAACATTATGTTCTCCAGACTTTCTAAAATGTGTTCAAGATAATGGCATAAGTCCACTTTTTCCTTCTTTTAAACTACCCTTTTATTTAAAAACCAGAACAACCAAAAAGCCTTTAGATTTCTTCAACAGAATTGTATAAAGATCAAAGCTGTAAATAGGAGAGTTTAATATATTATGTGATATCTACATCAATCCATTTTCTGAATAAAATACTGGAATGTGTGTATTTGTAGATTTTTAAGTACAGGTTTCCCCACTATCCCAAAGTAGAGCATTCCTATGAAACTTTTCATAAACTGAAACAGCATAAAGCAAAGAAGTAATTACCATTAATTTATATTGAAAATTTTTTGAACATTCCCAGACTCAAAAAATAACCTCTCTTGGGTTTTTCTGATACCTTAGGACACATGTTGCTAATGGATGTGCAAAATAAATCAAGATAAAGCACAGATGCTCACAGACACAGTTCAGAGCTGTGGCAGCCTGGTGCCAAGTTGCTGAGTGTAGTTCAGGGGAAGGAGCTTGGGGGTGCTGCTCTTGCTGCTGGGGTGCTCTCTGCTTCTCTGAAGGTTCGCTGCAAAACAAATGCTGAATGCTGTTTTCACTTTTTGCCTTTTTTTTTTTTTTGTAACAGTGAAAATTTTCCTCAGATTTCTTTCAGATAGCAAAAACAGGTATTTAGAACTAGAATGTAAGTCTTTTGTAAAAGTGAAGTGGCATACTGAAAACTTTCAAAAAAAAGTGGGGAGTCTTTATACTTGAAGAATGTGGAAAAGAATTCCTGGCAGTTTAGGACTGCCCCTTAGGAAAATGGAATCTATCCTCTATGGCTGGTTATCAGGATATCTCATACCTCACTCATTTTTGGCAAGAAAAGATTTCCTCACACTTTGATTACAGTTCATAGGATTTATTTATGCTCTTCCCCCCAATGAAGGCAAGTGATGCCAGAATATTGTCCTTGTGTATCCAGGAGAAAAATTTTCAAAACATATAATCAAAAATTTATTTTCTTCTTCATTTTTTTCTTTTCAACATTCATTTTCTTCTTTAGAATTATGATTTCATAATGGCCATATGTCATGCTGCTAGTCATTAGAAATACCAAAGAAAAACATATCTGAATCCAAGTTTAACAGTGTATCTGTCTTTGTCTTACCTACCTCCATTCTCTATCTTTTCACCTACCACCAGCTGGTCCTTTTTTCCCCTCTCCTGATATATAATATTTATGGGGTAATGTCCATAAGTTAAACTTCAGTGTTAAGGCAAAAATTTCAACAAAAAGATAGAATCACTCAACAACAGTTACTTACAGTGGGTGGGGAATAATTTTTCCAGGCTTCTAATACTTCCTTTCATGTGAGGGGAGTTGCAGTAATGAAGGAGGAAGACCTGAACCTGAAGTCTTAACTTTATAGAAAGAAACTGAGCTTGTGGAGACTTTCTGGACTTTTTCCCAGAAACCCAGCTGCCAGCAGAGAGCTCTGCTCCTCTGAGTTGTATGGTATCCATGCTGTGCACATACGGAAGCATATATTGGTCAGCACTGCCTGACCCAGCAGGCAAGTTACCAGATGCATGTTTGAGGGTAAGAATCTAATGCCTTCAGGAGCTAAGTAACATTCTCCAATATCACCTTTATTCGTATAAAGTTAACTTTGGGCCTCGTTTATCAATTGCTAGAAAATTGTAATGAATAAAAATAGTGGAATTTATTGAGCCTCCTCAAATTCAATACTTTTCTCCCTCATGCATTTCTCACTGACTTTCAACTCTGCCCTACCCGACCCTTCTTCAGGAATTTGGAACTAGAAGTCCAGAAACTAACTTCATTTGTGTTTTGGGAATACCCAATCAAAGTGATATTATTTCACCCTTCAGTAGCAAATTCTGACCCACTGTCTGCCCCTCCCCCCAACTCATAATATCCCAAACTCTTTTTTTAGGTATAAAATCAGGGGAACTCTAAGTCAGTCATGGCGTCTCATGAAAGAAAAATGAGGTACAAAGGAATACTATTGATGGAAACACTTAATAAACATTTATTCTACAGCATTGACCCAGCCAGCACACATTTAGGTGGCCTTCTGACCTCTATAGTTCTACCGACTGTAGTTTGATACTGAAATAGCAAGAAACACATGCAGGCAATTCAATCTTTGTTCTTTCTTTTGATGTCTCTTTTCTTTTTCTTATTATAGTGAAACATGCCCTACTCCAGAGACAGTACCCAGAATCTATGAACACAAATATTAGATCAAATAGATCACACCAAAATTGGGAGAGTGGTACAGATCACCATTGCTTCTCTGATGGGACTTCATAAACCCATGAAAACTGGAAGAAACTAGAGAGGCAGATTATAGGTGTACTAGGTCTGCTTGTCAGTAAGCCAAGATGTCTCTCCTCACTGCCATTAAGGCTTAATGATGACTCTTTTGTCAAGAGGGTCTCAATGTAGGTGACAAGAGAAGTAAGAGAAAATTCCATCCCTCTGGCTTAGGGGGAGTATGGAAGAAAAAGCTAAAAGGAAAAAGAGAGTCAAGGATAAGGCACTACTTATTGGATTGCTTGTTCACCTCTTGGACTTAACGTCAGACTAAGTAATGATCATTAGTTATGTTGAGAGAAATAGTAGGGGAAGATGACGGGGACAGGGGACTTTTGATTTGCTTTAAATGTGTGACATCGGGAGGAGATGTCCTCATGAGTTGCCTCTGCACCAACCTGAAGCCAGGTAGGAGGAAGAATATTAAAGCAAAGTCAGAGATATAGCTAGTTAGATAGATGCAGTTTAATTAACTTTTCTAGCCTCTCTTCAATACCCTTGTGGCATGCCTAGAGCACTGAAATTCTTTTTGTTTCCTGCATAGATGTACAGTGCCACAAGTTGTATTTTGTACTTATTAGTTACTTATCTATCATCTCTATGTTTGATTTTTACTAACATGCTAGCTCAGTGTCTATGTTATCAATAATTATCACAAAATTTCTCCTAGAACAGGCAAATCTGAACTTGGTAGTATTCCATCTCCTCTTCATATTTTGCCAACAGGAGCTTCTCCGTAATATTTATGACAATACTGAAAAGGAAGGAGTGTGTAATCCAGAGTTCTGGATTACTGTCTAGTGACTTAGGCACTCAAGGCCAACTCTTTCTGAGCATACGTCTTTCTGACGTCTCTGTAGAATATAAGTCCTTGTATACCTTGAGACTGATAATCAGTCATCGGCATAACCAGAAATTTTGGCATTCGAAGCCCTTTAAATCACTAGGATGTATACAAGTATTTATAATTTATAAGCTACTCCATAAAACCTAATGACTTGTGAAGGTCCCTGTGATATCAGAAGTCACATCACTTTATATCTGGGTATTAGTAACCTAGCTGAGAATCATTTGCCAGAAACATCCCTGAGAGGAACATACAAACTAAAGACTGCTAAGAAGAAAACAAGGGATCATTCAACTTCCTGTCGGCAAAGACTATTCTCCCAGTGGCTCAAAACATGTTACATCTTCTTTTTGTCATACTATTTCTTCACAAGATTTTTAATATGCATATACGAATGACACAGTCTTTAGAGTACTTGGTTAGCAAATGCCTTGAAAATTCATTGTGAAATCTCACTATCAGCTGGTATTCAATAATTTCCCTATTCTGAATAAAATCTATGGAAATTTAAAAGCAAAAACATAAGGAATTTCAAATCTTTAAGAACTGATTAAGAAAGGATTCGGATCATTTAAAATACTCATTTTCACATGACTGGTGTTTCACTGGGGGCAGGTGGAAATTGTTTTCATAGCTTGACTATTACAATAGCTTCGTTGGCTTCGTTTCTGTGCTTCCACACTTGTCTTCCTCCTGATTGCTTCCAATATGGTAGCCAAAATGTAATTTTTAAATATAAGTCATATTAAGTAAATATCCTACTCAAAACACTTTCACGATTTCCTAACATACTTAAAATCTCAAATTCTTACCACTGCCATACATGCTGCAAACATTGCTTCTTGCTCACTCTTTTCCAGCCACATTGTCTTTTTGCTGTACCTTTAACACATGACACACACACCACTCTCAGGGCATTTGCACGTGCTATTCTCTCTGCGTGGTATTACATTCCTCCAGATGTAGACATAGTCATCCCCTCACATTTTTAGGATCTTTGCCCCAAATCAACTTCTCACAGAGGAAACTCTGACCAATGGCCTGAAAAGAACACTTGCAGTCACTCTGTCCTCTTACATTGGTTTATTTCTCTCAAAGCACTACCACTATCTGACACTATGTTATATATTTATTTGCTGTCTCCCTAAAAGATTTTATATAACTGTAAGATAAATAAATGAATTTGGTTTCCAGTATATAGAACAATGCATTAGTAGCCACTCAATAAATACTTATTGAATGAATTTTATTTTAGACATTGCTATAAATAAATGCAGTGCATTTATGTGATGTGATCTTGTTACTTGATTTTTAAATTGGTAGACAAAAGGACATAACATCTGCACCTCATCAAATTAATTTTGTTGTGTCACAAGCAGCAAACCATTTTTTTGACTGTTTTCCAGAATTCTAACCATGCTAGTCTTTGTGATGAACTCAATAAAGAATTGAAGAAGTTGATTTACACATAGATTTTCCATGGAGAGAGAATCTAATTATGTCATTTGTTATAAAAATCATGACCCAGAGGTTGCATTTAATACTTATTGGTAGAAGCCAAACCAGAGAGCGCTTGGAAAAGATTGTTCTTCTTTGGCTTTAACATTAATTCCTTGATATCTTTTTGTGGAAGATAGTCTTCTTATTCACATTTTTCTTCATCTAATATTAATTTTTTTTCTCAATAACATGACAGTCTCCACAGAGCAAAGTCTTTGGAGAGAGACTGTTACTGTATTAAGGCACTGATTCCAGCTAATATGGGTTGTAGGCTTCCATTTTCAACTTCAGTTTTCATTTGCTCATTTGTTGAGGAGTCAAAATATCTACACTGCAGTGTGCGTGGGGAGTTACTGAGATAGTCATCTATTAAGGACACGGTCCAGAACCTGGCATATGGCACATGCTAAACAATTTCCTTGCCCTCCCCTTTCATTCTCCTCCCCTTTATCTGTACCTAAAACAAATCCTTATTGGGAAAATAAAGCCAGACTCATCCAGATTTTTTCAGAGAATCTACAAAAGTTATTGCATTTGTTTCAATGACATGAAAGTCATGTCTTAATCAGTTGAATCATTTTCTTTAATATTTATGTTTTTGTTAGAGTAAGAAAATTGACGCAGTTTACATCATTCTTTTTTCTCCCATCTCCATCCTTGCAAACACAGCATTTTCTGTGGCTGAGGCGTTGTCAGTCGGTATTATGGTAAGAGCTGATATACTGGACACATTTGGTGATTCAGCCAGCCAAATATAATTCTGATGAGCATAGCCTGGCTAGGCCTCCATCTCTGTTCACTGTTAGAACTTGAAATCCAAGCACATACCATTCCACTGTATGCTTCCAAGAGATTCAAAGGATTATATTTAATTACAGAGAACATAAATTATCAGTGTTGTTGTTGTTGTTCCTAATCTGTTAAAGTTTTGTCAGATATTCTGGATCAGTTGCTTTGCTTATGGGTTTGAATGTATCCAAACTTAATCTAAGTTAGTACAAATGAAGTCTGTTAGTATTAATCAGTTATCTTCCTTGTTCTACAGAGACAGTATCTGCTTATAGAGCATTAAAATTGAACAAGGATAGTTTCATGTGCATCAGCAAAATATGTTATAACATTTTTCCTAGACTGTCTCAATTGGATTACATTTAAATTAATCCGAAATATAGAAAATTGAGCTTGATAGATACTTTTGATTAAAAAAAAGGGGGAATTCCTATTGGAATTTAAAGCATGGTTTTGAATTGCTTTAAGAGGGCACTTAGGTGGCTCAGTTGCTTAAGTGTCAGATTCTTGATTTTGGCTTAGGCACAATCCCATGGCTCATGAGTTCTAACCCTGCATCAGGTTCATTACTGACAGTGTGGAGCCACCTTGGGATTCTCTCTCTTTCCCTTCCTCTCTGCCCCTCTCTAGCTTGCGCTCACTCATTCTCTCTCTGTCTATCGAAGTAAACAAATATACTTTAGAAAATATTAAAATAAATAAAATTGCTTTACAATTCATTCTAATAATTAACTAATTTTTCTTATTGGTTCTTGCAAGGCCACAAGATTGCTCAAAGAAATAGCCATCACAATAATACTGAATTCATGACACTTGATATAGGATTTTATTTTTCTAAATTATTTTTCAGTAGAAGTTCAAATACATTGGTATTTTCAAATTGGATATAATTTTAAACACCTTAAACCACATCATGGATTTAAAAAAAAATATTTTTAATGGTTGGTCGACACTCTCTACTGCCACAACTAAAAAGGAACAATTCTTCCAATTATAAAGCCATAAGATCACAAGAGAGGGTTATACTATTAAATAGGTCTCTGGGGAAAATTACATTGATGTTATTACTAGAAACAATTAATTACTTTCTCATACTTTCATAAATAAAGTGCTATACATGATCTTTTACATTGTACTAGCTCTGGCCTTTTTTCATTTTTCATTTTTATTTACTTATAGTTGTAATAAGGACAAAAGCAAGAAACCTAAGGATGCAAAGCGGTCCCCATGACTTGAGAATTGATAATAGCTAGATGTGGCTAAAACTTACTCAATGACAGTATGCAGCTTTAAAGAGATTTTTTTAAGTAAAAATAGAAGTTTTGAGAAGTACTATAGGGAATTCAAGACATTGGGAATATAGATTTTCAAGTTACATACAGATGGGAAGAAGAGGGATGAGAAAAGCAGAAATAAGGTAAGTCATCACAGATGTTAAAACAGGTAGAGCAAAGAAGTAGTGAAATGATTTATTAATAGCCCTTTCATTTAAAGTACTTTAAAATTTCCTATACATATGCAATTTGGTATACCTATGAGGTAAGACAAGGAGAAATACCCAAGACATTATTGTTATTATGCCTGTTATAAAAATGAGAAATTTGAGGTTAATAACTTTAAATACTCATCCAAGTTATCTCTATGTGCACAGAGACAGGTTCCTTGTCCAGTACTCTTTCTAAAACACTAATGTCTTATATATCTTGAAACTCAAAAATGGTAAAATGTGCAAGGGTGACAAATAAAAACACCAGGAGTATCAGAGAAGACTCTTTTTTTAAATTTTAAAAAAAATTTTTACTTATTATTATTGCTAGACAGAGAGAGCTAGAGCATGACAAAGGAAGGGGCAGAGAGAGGAGGAGACACACCATCTGAAGGAGGCTCCAGGCTCTGAGCTCTGAGCTGACAGAGAAGATTCTTAGAGAAGGGAAGGAAAGAGGGATACCATCAAAAAGAAGCTGTGCATCTACAAGCATCAACCCTGGTCAGACTAGTAGTTGACTTCAGCTCCGATTTATACCATCAAGAGTTTGACAGTTCTTCAGCTCTTTCTCTAAATCTCTAGGTCATTGCAATTCCTATCTTTTCAATTATTTTTTCCTTGAGTTAGCTGGAGTTCCGTTACATAAGTAACTTTGAAAAGTGTTGATTTGACCAGATACTGTAAGGATAAAGACAAAAAGAGATATATATAAACACCGTGCTCTGGTTGACAAATTTTTTTTCTCACAAGGATACAGGTGATTGATTCTGGAACTATATTTGTGCTAGGATTGAACAGATCAGTGAATATATTTTAGAGGGATCCTGGTTTTCTACAGACAGAAAAGTTACAAACAAGGAGGAAAAGCTAGAATGAATTAGAATAAGAGATATCAGCATGAAGTTGTCTTTATTTAAACAGGTAAAGAAAAAGGTAGATATAAAAATAAATATATTTGCATGTACATAGTTTATAGTGTACACGCACACACACACACAGACACACACACACACACACGTTTCTTAGTTCTGTCCACTGATAGGGCCTAGACCCGATGAGCACATCCACACTCAAATCTTGGTTTCTAAATACTGTTCTCCAAAAAAAGAAACAGAGCTCCTTAAAGAATGGCTGATTCTAGGGCTAAGGTAGGGAAAATATAATGTTCCTTACAGAACCAGAAATTAGGGAAATATTCAAAAAACAAGGGGTGGTGGTGGATGGGGTATGTCAAAAGGATATAGGAGCCAACCTGGAAAGAGCTTCTAATGAATGGCCGAAGATAAAACAATTTGAGCAGCAGAATGAATAACGATGGTATTGAATTACTAGAACCCAAAGAATAAAATAAAAATCCCTGACTCCACATTGACATATATAAGTAGGAGAGAAATATATAAATAGGGTTCCAGAGGAACTCCCAATAGTGTACTTCCCTTCCAGAAGGTGGAGCTTAATTCTCATTCTACTGAGTGTGTGCTAGACCTTAGAGTGAAGAAACCTGGCAGACGCTCCGTTAAGTAAGGGATCAAAGATCACTAGTCCTAAGTCATGTTGATATCATATATTCCCTGAGAGGAAGCAACGAGAAGGGCACTTCACCTCGGCATTATTCTTCTCCCAATGTCATAATTCCAGTCTAATTATGAAATGGATCAAACAAGCTCAAATTGAGGGAAATTCTACAAAATACCTGATCATTGTTCATCAAAACTATCAAGAGCTTAAATAAAAAAACAACAACAGCAAGGAAAGCCTGAAAAATAGTCACAGATTATAGGAACCCAAGAGATATAAAGACTATATAAAATGTACTGCCCTGGATATAGATTAAATCCCAGATAAATAAAGGACTTCAGTGAAAACAATGGTAAAATCTGAATAAGTCTGTAGTTTAATCAACAGTATTGTATTAATGTTAAATTCTTAGTTTTGACAAAAAATACTGTGCTTATGTAAAATGTTAACATCGGGAAAAGTTGGCTAAAGGGTATAAGGGAGTTTTCTGTATTATTTTTACAATTTTGCTATAAATATAGTATTATTCTAAAATAAAAAAGTTAAAAATTATCCAGTGTTTTTTTTTTCTTGCTTATTTCTGTCTAAATGATGCATGGTACTAATGAACAGATTATCCAATTTTATTCAACAATGGAACCAGACTGTGCCCTTACACTGGAGAATTTTAGTATGTGTTTTACTAAAAATAAAATCTCAGTATTCTGAGATTAACCTAATGTTGGTTTATGGAGAAAAAATTAAGACATAGGTCATCCCCTGAATGCTATGTGGACTGAGTCTATGCAAATTCAAACATAGGTATTTGAAGCTTCTCTAAGACATCCACAAACCACGTATCTTGTTGAATGGAACCTCATAATAGTGCATAAAATAAAAGGAAGACATGTTGTAAATACTTGACTCTCTCATACAACTAATTTTTGTCAACCATTTATTATGCTCCAGCTACTCTGCTGGGCAGTAGGGATACAAGATGACTGGAAAAGATATTATCTCACTTTTAGTAAATTTATTATTTGATGGGTTGGCTTTGAAGATATTCATTCCTTTAGATTCTGAGGCCAAGAAATATTTTTCTGTGTGACTTTCACACTCCCATTTTCTTTCATCAAGAGCAAAAAAAATCTATTTGAAATTAATCACTTTCAAACCAGAACTAAAAACATGAAAGATCTGCTTTTTCATTAAGCCTACTCATAGGGCTCAGAGTCAATCTTTTCTTCATTCCCTTGCCAAAAATACTTCTGATAAATAGAATGTTTATCATGCCCAGGTCATTTCAATAGAAAGACTACTTTTGGTCCTGCTTCAAAAAGCATAGGGACTCAAGTGAATGAGACAGTAGAAAAAAATCTGAATGTTAAAATCAGCTTTTACTTTCAAGATCAATGAAAGTAGTATTTCATGCCAAGTACAGTATCTTTTTACATGAACACTATTTCATTTGAGTATACTAGGTTTCATTTCAACTACGTAATTTTTTTTCTAAGGGAAGAATTCAGTAGTTACTAAATGTATATAGTTCTAAACGGCTTAGACGGTGCAGTCATGCTATTATTTATATACTATTGTATGTTCTCTTTACAATTTTTTAGAAGAAAATCAATAAAAGCAGGGCTGACTAATATTTCCCAATCTTCTTCTCAAAGACCAAGATTTGAGTTACAGTATTTTCAGATAACAAATAAAACAATAACTATTCTGATTTTTTTGTAGTATAAATAAATATCAAAGAGTTTATATCTGGAATTGATTATTAGAAGAAAAATTATACTCATAAAAGAATATCACTCTTTTTCCATGAATTATGCATTAGTGTGAGCTATTAGCTGCCAGTACAAAAGCTTAGGTCAGATTTCTTACATTTAAGCCCAGGTTTTAAAAAAGGAGTAGAGGGAGGGACAGAGAAATTTATCATAATATTTGAGTGTCTTATGCAATCAAAGGACACTATCTTGCCGGTCCTCAGGATCTTTATTCCTTTCTCCACGTCTCCAATCTCTTTTTTCTCTAATCATGGCCACCAATGGCATCGAGCTTGGGTTTGAACCAGGTGCTATCAATTACTAGCTTTTTTTTTCCCTTAGAAAAATTATTTAATCCTTATATCAATTTAATATATGAAATGGGGATGAAAATAATAGCACCTACTTCACTGAATTGCTGCAAAGAGTGAATGAGCTGCTATGTGTAGAACATTAGGACAGTGCCTGGCATAGTAGAAATTCTAGAAGTGTTATTTGTAGTCTAAGGTTACCACCAAAGCTTTTCCCATAGTGATTAATTTAACAAATAAGGTAAATGGAGAAGTTTTGCCCTATATAGTTCATTAAAAAATGAAGACAATAAAACCACAATAACATTTACTATCTAATTAAATTAGAAAAATTAAAGCATCATTTTACGAAAAAGATTCTGTGAAAGGCCAGAGCTCTAGAATTTTTACACAGTCATTTACTTTGTATGGCCAATGTTCTACAGATAGTGTCTTTTATACAGCTCTCTGGATCACAACCTTAAGACACCCTTGAGAGATGATGGGAGTCTGGGTGCTAAGATGTCCACTGGAAGTTAACTGAAAGCACGAGAGGAGAATCAGAAAATAGGATGTAAAATGGATGCCTTGTTTTCTCTTGCCCCTGGCCAAAAATGATGAAACAGGGAGTAAAAAGATATTGAGAAATAAAAGCTGACATCTGGTCTGTTTTGTTTTTCTCTTGTATCCCTCCCAGTGTTCTCCCTGACTGGTTATAATCTTTAATTTTTCCCATTTAAATAACTCTGGAGAAGAGGCAAATAGAGATTCTTAGGCTATCTCATTTCCAATCTTCTGTATATTGTCAAACCTTGAGTTTTCCTATATTGCTTGAGCCTTAGTTTTGAAATGAAGGGTACTTCAATAGCAGAAAGAATGAACAAGTGAAAGAAAGGGGCTAAACAAACAAGTGAAATGAAAGAATTTCAGTACTAGGCACTCTTAGGAAATGGTGGAGTTAAGAAAGTAATTGTAGATGAAAAAAAAAGGACAAAAAGAGAGGACTATAGATGTCGTTGGCTATTTCAAATGTTTTATAAGATTTTTAAATTTTTTAAGTTTTGAAACCTTAGATTACAAGTAACTTGTTCTGCAAGTATTCTGCAAAACAAGCAAACATTTCTAATAAATTTTAACTTGAAAAATGAGCGATGTCTTGCAACATGAGTAGTACCTGAGGCTGTCACATGATCATAACTGAGCCAATAGTTCTTAAAATTCTCTTTGATATACAAGTGCTCGCAAATCAAGATTCTACTGTATTTCTATGATTCAATTCAAGGTTCAACTTTGAAGAAAAAGAGTAAAGACTTAAGGAGAAAAATATCACTTGACCACTACTAAGTATGATTTATGTCAAGTAAGGGAGTATGGAAGTTCAATTTATCTCAAGTATGATACTCAAAATAGATACCACAAGTCATTTGTTAAGATTAATATACATAATTAAAGGCACAAACTCTTTAAAGATTAGGCATCAAAATATACTTTGATGTTAAGAATCTATATTTAAAACCAATAATCTACTTCATAACTTCATAACTTTTGAAAACTATAGACACGTGCTAAAACCCCATCATCAGCCACCAAGTCTATTAAAAACTTATATAATTAATAATTATTAGTAAGTTAGTTGGCTATAAAACATACAATGTCAACAGCTATATTCTATTTTAGCGACAACCAATAAGACCCATTTCACGATAGCAACCATAATCTTAAAATATCTAAGATTAGCTTTCTTCAGAGGCCTATAAGGGGGGAAAAAAGCTTTAAAACATTAATAATTGGAAGAATATGCCAAGTTCCTAGAAACTAAGGTTGAGTGTTTTTTTAAATATCATCTAACCAAATTAACTTTTTAGTTTTAATGACTCTAATAAAGATGCCAGTGAGATTGTTTTTGGAACTTGATGAAAAGATTCTAAAGTTCATATGTCATAATAATGGACAAGAGGCTCTAAAACATTTTAAAAAGATGAGTAACTAGGGGAAACTTACCTATAGATATATCTCCCACCGGCAAGAATGTGTTTTCTGATTTAAAAAAAAAAAAAAACTAAAATTTTGGAAATTGTGGGGAAACCTAGAAGTTTAATTTTGTAAAAACTCTCAACTTGTATATTTATAAATTTATATATTTATATATATATATATCTATAAATAACAATCAAGTTAGGAGTTGCACATGTCCTTTTAAGGAAAACTTTTTTCTTAATTTTTTTAATGTTTATTTATTTTTGAGACAGAGAGAGACAGAGCATGAGTGGGGGAGGGGCAGAGAGAGTGGGAGACACAGAATCCGAAGCAGGCTCCAGGCTCTGAGCTGTCAGCACAGAGCCCGACGCGGGGCTCGGACTCACAGACCACAAGATCATGACCTGAGCCGAAGTTGGACACTCAACCGACTGAGCCACTCAGGCGCCCCTGCACATATCCTTTTAAAGCAATGTTCCCTACGTCTTCCTGTACAGAGACATGTGTGTTTTTGCTTCCTATATGTATGGTTACTTGAAAGCAATATGACTGGATGTTTTCTGAAGAACTTTGTAATAAAAATTTGTCCTGAATTCAGACTATTCAAATCAGTCCAAATTACTGACATTCACGACTTTTACAGGACTCATGGGGCTAATCACGCTCTGATACAGATTGCTTTTTCATGTAACAAACCATCCTTTAAATGAGCAGCCTCATGAATTCAGGTATTTTCACTCTTTTAAAAATTAAAGAAAAACAAAACCCTAATATGAGTTTGAACTTGGGGTGAGGTTTGCTAGGACTTAAATAAAGAGAGAGCAAATAAACTTAGGAACTGTCACATGAGCAGACACGAGTGTCTGCTTTCCTTTATCTTAGATAATATGAATTCTCACCTGACACTTTGCTGATGATAAAACTAATCAGTAAAATGTCCCCAAATCATTACCATTAATGTATACTACTTTCTCATCTATAGCCTAAGACTCTGGTGTCTAGTAAAAAGAGTAAAAAGGCCTTCTAAGAAATAGCTAGAAAAGATACAGTGAAATGTAGCACACTATCCAGCAAAATCCTTTGAGAGCACAAATCCTTGGTGTTGATTTTATTGTTTTACTACCTATTTTTTTTATTTTTCCTTTAGTTTTATTAATTTTTTTCAACTATTTCTTTTCTATGCATGGGCCTTAAATAGCTAGAGAATTTGGACTTAACCTATGTCCATTCCAGTAAGACAAACCCTTTTTTTCTAGTCATATAATTGGATTTAGCAGGGACACACGCACACTTAGAAGAGACAGACACCAGTAACTACAGCAAATGCATATATGAACCATAATTGTACTCACGGTGTCTATTTGCTTTTTAAAAGTCTGTAATGTCATAAAAATAATCAACTCTTTCAAATGTTGCTAATGGCAAACTATGCTTTAATTACCATTTTTTTTGGTAAAAAATGAGAACTTCTAAACTTCTTATCTTCTGAATTATGAAATATCATTCCAACCATTCCCTGGTATCTGTGTTTTGCCTCTATTTTTGCAGGCCTGAGAGGTGTTTGCCCCTCAAGCCATGGGGTAGTCAAGCAAAGAAATTTCAATTGAGTTTATTTGCATTGGCCTTTGTGACTTTAACCTAAGGGAAAAGCAAAACCTACCAGGAGCTACCTAAACCAGAAGCCTCGGTGACAAGTCAGGAGAAAAAAAAATGTGTTTGTTTATGGTGAAAGAGCAACTTCCATCAATATATGAAAAAAGCCTCAAAATATGGAAAGGGTTTCTTTTTGCTTTATGCTCCTATTTATCTGTGCATAGCAGCCAAATTGCCTAATTGGGTTATAGGTCCAAAATGATCTAAAGCCTGAGATGTTCATATTTGCCTTGGCTCTGCTTCTCTTGTTGCTTGCACAGCTTTATACCAATTAAGAGTCAAACTGGTGAGCATAAGGATAATGTAATGCAATACTTGTTGCATTGATGAATTGTACTGATTTTGAAGGGGGCAGAAACGAGAGAGCAGGTAAAAGCACTCAGATCAAGCTGCTAGGGTGGATGAACATGTGCCTGGGATGGGGTTACAGATTCAGGACCGGTCTGTGCTGAGACTGAGTGTTCTACCTCACTTCTGTTATGAAAGAGAAAAAATGAAGAGCTTGGGATTATGTTCGGATGGAACCTCCACACCTCAGTAGTAGTGGCCACACAATCCTACCAGCAGGTTTCAAAACCTGGCTAAGCATCAAGTCATTACCAGTGGCTGATTCAACAGATTTACATCTGAACTAAAACTGATGTATAACCAGATTTAACTTCTTTTGAAGGAGCTTTTAGGATTTAATAACGGCATCTTCTTCTAGGGGCTAGGGAAAAAAGTGCCTGGGACACAGCTTTTGAAGTAGGCAATGAGCATCAACGTTCCTAACAGTCAAATCCCAGCAACTTGAACTTGGCAGATAACTTTGTTAGGAAAATGAGCAATGCTGAAAAGGGGTTTCGGCTGTGGAATAAATTGTTTTCCCTTTGCACTTGATAAAGTTTAAAAGTAGACATAGAAAACCCTTGGTTGAACCAAATAAATGCTGCATATATCAGATTATTAGTCTCGTGTGTGACTTCTGGGTACATTTTTGAGGGTAGCATCCATCTAAAGGCATTTTAAAATTAGGGCTTTCTCATGAATGTGGTAAAAATGGAATTTATAACAAGGTCACTAATGGAATGTATTTGCATGACTCATTTATCCTTTTATAGGATATGCATGGCCAGACACGGTGTTATCTACAGTGTTTCTAAAATTACTTCTCTGGGACTTTCACCCAGCTTTAAGGAACTTCAAAGAAAGAGTAAATGAAACATATTTCTCCAGGGTGATTTTAAAAACAGGTAAACGATTTTTAAATGAAAGAAAAATAATCTCTTGGGGATTGTGTGTAGGAATCCGCACTTTAACAAGTATTCGAGATGACAAAAACAGAAAAATTGGGGAAAAATCAAATTTACATGAAGCTTTAAACTTAGACTCCAAAAAGATGGTCTATGTATTAAGAAAATATGAGAAAACGCTTCCTTGTATATTTTATGCTCTAAAAGTAACTATAACTAGGAAGACAGAGCAAAAATGAAACAAACAAAAAATGTTGTTTCAATTTTAAGAAGCAATTTGAGTTGGTAATGCCTTCTTCCTTACACAAGTACCAACTCCCCACCGACCCCCACCCCCAGTTAGTGAGTAACAAGAAAAACCTTGAGCCAAATATGTAAAGTTTCCATAGATACTTGAACATTTTATAAATCTTAAAGACTTTATCATTTAAAATTTATAATGAGCAAAAGATAGCCTGTTGGTGCTTTAACTCTTTCAGGCATAATACCATTGTCCCTTTGCATTTTGATGTTTCATTTGGTGCTGGACATTCTGCCATTACCAACATTGACCTGACCTATTGTCATTCACATGGAGAGAATTAATTCACTGGAAAAAAATTACCAGAGAGCCCGGGCAAACTGTTTATTTCTTTTATCAAATTCAGGATCATATTTTATCTCCTCCTTACTATGAAAATTCTGTTACTTTCTGGTTATATACAGCTTGAGATAAGAGGCCACACAGAAAATACAAAGAAATGAAGTCAATGGTCAAGCTGCGCTACAAAACGAGTTGGGCATATGCCGCAGGTTCTCAGGGACCTGAGAAGCCTGCAACAAGGAATACTGGTTCTTCCAGGCCCTTGGTCCTCCCGGGGCTGCTCTCAGTTTTGAGCAACCTTGACAGATGAACGTGATAGAGAGGGCAGAAGCTGCATTTAACCTCACGCCCACAGCCTGGCAGAACATCAAAACCCCTGGGGCACATTTCTTAACAGAAATGACCACAGAAAAGGAGGATAAGGGCAGGTAGAGTGACAAAATGGAGAGCTGCAAAAGGCAAGCTAGGCTTTCCGTCGATATAGACCTGAAGTCGATCATCAAATGTCCATGGTGTCAACTTGGCCATCTGTATTCTGGGGATCTGAAATCTATAGTGCTTTCTTTTGTCCAAGACAAAGAATTTTGGTGCCCTGGGAAGGGGGTTCAAATATAGTCTGCTATTCAGTCTTTGTGTAAAACTTGGTTAAAATGTTTGATATTTGAAAGAATTGGCTTAAAGCATAGTTAAATAACCATTTCTCCAGCTTTACCTCTGTTTTAAGTTGTATCATAAGAGAGAATTGTTCCTAGATTATCTTAGCCTGTTACAACATATTAAGATTTAATATTATGCCCTCTACTTTTAGAGACATAAAATTAAACCCTCAGACATATTCTGTGTCCCTTTTGTAAGGATCCCCATGATAAATTCCTTCTAGAATTCAGTCAGGAAAAGTATGTCCTTCAGATAGATTTTAATACTACATATATTGGGCAGAGGAAAATTAAATAAGTTAATTTGCTTCTCTTTTGGAATTGGCATCCAGGGGCACCTGGGTGGCTCAGTCGGTTAACTGTTTGACTCCTGTTGATCTCGGCTCAGGTCTTGATCTCAAGGTCTTGAGTTCAAGCCCTGCATTGGACTCCATGCTTGGCATAGAGCTTACTTCAAAAAAAAAAAAAAAAAAAAAAAAAAAAGTTGTCTTCCAAATTCACCATGCAGCTACAGTAACAAAGCCATTTAGCTTCCTGTTATAATAGGTGACTTCTCTCTTCCTTTCTAGTCGGTGTTACTCATACCTGAGATCTATAGATTACCTGTTTCAGAGTCACCAAGAAGGCCTCTGAAAATTATAGGTCCTGAGCCACTCCCCAGAGATTCTTATATAGTAGCTTTTGAAAGGATCACAGGAATATTCACTTTATTCAAGTAAGCTTCATGGGTATTATGCATCCTGAGTTTAAAACTGTTCTAAGTGGTTTTGATTGGTCTTTTAGTAATATTAGGGATTTGGATCTTTTTTCCCCCTAATTGAACAATGTGACTGATTTGAACTATTCACACACACATGCACGATCTTTTTTTTTTTCCCCCAAAGAGGTAAGATAATGGAGGTAACAGATGACCAGATGGGAGGAATAAACACACAAGCTGAACTTCTCTGGAAATATATAAAACTCACACAGAAGTGTGTTGCTTATCATTAAGGACACATAAGAAAAAATAAGAAAATATATATATATACAGAGATCAAGGAATTTTGCAAAGAAACCAAGCAAGCCTTTTGCAGAAAAGAATGAAACTTCAGACTTCTAGTTTCCAGATACTTAAGGACAGGATTCCAAACTCTTTGTAAGGTTGTTTTTATTATTTTTTTTCTTTAAGGCTTTTTCATGCAAAAGGTTTTGTTTGGGTTGCAAACTAATTGCAAGGATTTGATTACTAGATAGTTTCCAGCTTGCCTCTGCAAATGGTTTTTATAAACATGAAAAACAGGGTATAGCTGATTTAGAGTGAACTCCATTGGTAGAAATCTGAGACAACTATATTAGTATATTTTCTAACAAAAGTATTGATTCTTCCCAATGTGAATGAAAACTAAAAGTATAGAAAATTAGCATATAACTTGGCAAAACAAATTTTAAAAATTTATTATGCGGTGCCTGAGTGGCTCAGTCAGTGGTGTCCAACTCTTGATTTCAGCTCAGGTCATGATCTTTTGTGAGTTTGAGCCCTGCTCTCACATCAGTTTGTGAGTTTGAGCCCTATGTTGGGCTCCACACTGACAGAGCAGAACCTGCTTGGGAGTCTCTCCCTCTCTCTCTCTCTCTCTCTCTGCCCCCACCCCTTGCTCTGCACATGCTTGCATTCACTCTCTCTCAAAAAATAAACTTAAAAAAGTAAAACTTGGTTAGTTTTCCAACAAATTTTTAGAAATCATACAAAACATTTTTAAAAGAAATTATAGATCCTTTATAGCACACTAAAAAGTATAAAATAGGTAATACAGACTAAATTAATTTTTAAATATATGTAAATGCAATTCGATGTATTCTTTATCAATCTAATCTTTCATTTTCATAGAAGTCAGATAGCAAAATATCTCAAGTTCCTATAAAGAATGACACAAAAACAAGCAGCACTAATTTGTGGTCACAATTTGCAAAATGAGTTTGAAGATTCACACAAAACAAAAAGACTATAGTTAATTGGTTTTTAAATCTCTATTTGGACTTCTAAAAAATATGGCAGATAACCATAGTAACAATCCTTTGGCTATAATAACAGAAATAACCAAAATGGTAAAAATATAGTAATAATTATAATGAAAGAAATTCCAGAGGCACTGAAAACTAGGGAAGCCTGCCACTCATAGGCTACAAAATTCAAAAATTTCTGTTTCATATACTGCAAGTGAAACTAGGTGGAATGAAGATATTTAGAAGCCACTCACAACTCACTTTCCTAAGAAAGCAATGTAGTCTCACAAGCAACTAGCAGACGGGCTAGGAGAAACTGGATTAATTTTTCTCTTTTCGAGAAGTAAAGGTCAAAGAGCTCTGAGAGAGGGAATGCCTATCACTGCTGTAAATCAGAATCAGCTGAGTGAGGAAATGCCCAAGCAAGCCCAGCTATGCCTAAAGGAAAGCAGGCTCCTTGCTGGCTTGGTCAATGGATTTTATGGTTGGATGAAGCCATTTCCTAAAACAGAAAGAGCTAAAACATATAATCAGAGAATATTTAGAAAATAACAATAATGAAAAATGTTCCACATAAAAATTTTGGGATGCAGCCAAAATTACTCAGGAAAAAAAAACAAAAAACAAAAACTAACTCTCACTACTTTCATGATTAAACAGGAAGGAATAAAAATAAATTAACTAAATATCCAACTTG
The DNA here is from genome assembly GCA_030068075.1 of Paguma larvata. Lineage (NCBI taxonomy): Eukaryota > Metazoa > Chordata > Mammalia > Carnivora > Viverridae > Paguma > Paguma larvata. The sequence continues at coordinate 72,289,590 of CM057829.1, forward strand.
GTAAATTAGTACTAGAACAAGAAAATAAACCCAGCATAAAGAGGCAAAATAAATAGAGCTAATACTGAAATTAACTTTTCTAGTTTCTCTGTATGTAGGATTTCATTTTAATCTTCTCTACCACCCATTGAAATAGATACTACTAATAACATTGTTTTAAAGATGAGAACACTAAGATGTAGGGAATTGAATTTTAAAAAGGCAAAAATGGAATAGTTAATAAATAAAAATAGTTATTAGCAAAAAGAAATTAAACACAAAACAGAAATTATACATACCCATTCCCTTATTAGGAATGCAGAAGACGATATGCTCACAGATGTAAAATATTCATAAAGTTTAAAAGGAAATTATGTTTAGCTCTCTTAACCTTGAAAATATCAAAGAAATTGATGAACTGTCTAGTAAAATGTAAATCATCAGCACTGGCTCAAGACAAGGTACAAAATCTGAAGGTCAAAGAATTGAAAATGTTGCCAATGAATTTCTCAAAATAATGGTAAAGTCCTGGATATGTTTTAAGGATGGGGGAGTGAAGAATAAATTATTACATATTGCAAATTCTTATTAGTCCCCCTACACATAGCCTGACTTCTTACTGCTACCCTCTCTTGCCCCTTCCAAATTCTGAATTAAAAACAAACAAACAAAACAAGTATATTCCAGGCTATAATTATTCCATTCCCAAGCCAAAACATGGAACTGAATATATATACATGATCATTCACTCTTTTTCTAGTTACTACATTAAACGGTGATAAAGGAATGCAGAACGTATATACCTAAAACTACACATCGAATAGTAGAAAAGCTTTAAGCAGATAATGCAGAGGTCAAGACATTTCTAGAAGAATGGAGGTGAAGTTTGTGTTTACCATGGGTCAAAGCTCCGCACAACTGGCCTTAGGCAGCTGGCACAGTGGAAGGAAGCTAACCTGCCTGGAAGAGCAGAGAGGGGGTGCAACCTCATGATTGGCAGGGGCAACAGAAAGCAGCAGGCACAAATGGGGTGCTATGGGTATACATTATTTTATATTATGTATATTATTGTATATTATGTATGTTATTGTATATTGTATATTACATATATTGTATATTATATATTGTATAATATACTATATATATTGCACATGGAAAAAGAGGGAAAGCACAGTAGCACAACTCTTTGGAGAAGAAACAGGGAAGGCAGAATAGATATTCTTGCCTTAAAGCCCTCTTTGTCCTATCACTTGGGACCATCCAGTTTAGCTGAGCAGGCCCTGCCCACACATGCTGACGTAATTGCTGTCAGTGGACGGCCCATCCAGATATGCTAGGACTCAGTCAGCCTCTCCTTTGCTTTATTCCTAAAATAGCCAATATATGTCTAACAGGGAGAGAGTCAATAATAAAGCAATAGAAGCAATGGTAACAGTAGGCTTACAACTTTTCTGCAACTTTGGCTTTTTAATTTGTTACAAATTAAAAGCTAAAATTTTAAAATATTGCTTTCCACACCAATTTCTCAGGAAGACATTGGATTATGGGATCCTCCAAAATACAAAAGTAGACTAAAATAATAAAAGCACAGGATACAGGAAACTGGAGCTATGTACCAGGCAAGAGGCAGAGGAAATATCCAGACGCAGAGGGAGAAGAGTAAAGATTGAAGGTCAGAAGTTTCTGGAAAAGATTTCCTTCAGGAAGTCGAAACTTATGGAATGCTTTATACAACTTAATCTACTGAAAGGGAACCTAGAAAATGTGGATAACTTCGTTTTGAACAAGTAATTATATAGAAAACTAAGTAAACAAAAAACTAGGCGTCATTAATAATTAACAGAGAAATAAACAGTGCTTTGGAGTGAATAAGGAGTCTTCATTTTCAACATGCCTCTGGTGGAAAAAGTGTTTATACACAGCAGAATAGAGTAAATGAATATTATTCTCACCATACTGGGAAGAGAAAGGGGCATGTTACATGAGTGAAAACATGGGATAAAGAGGAGTTCAATCCCTTTTATCCTTTGTAGAAAGTCAAAATGGAAAATCACGAAGCAGCAAGACAAAAAAATTACCTAGACGTTTTTGATGGAATTAACAAAAGAATTAGCCATGAGGGGCAAATGCAGTGACTTCCAAAAAGGGAAATTAGGAAGGAGGGAATAGTGAACTGTTAGTTTGCATAAAAACATTGCAAAATTAATTGACCCTAACTTTTGTGCATGTACAACCTGAACAAAGATAGATAACATTAAAGAAAAGACAGAGCCTGGGATGCAAAGAATACGGGGAAAGGAAATGCAGGACGAGTGCTGATATCCTTGGTTTAGAGTGGAGGCCCTGACATGCTGGCTGATGGAACAAGAAACAGGTCCAGGTCCATGGTTAAAAATGCATATGTTCTCTGGAGCACGACAAATTCCACAACTACCCTGGGAAGACAGCGTGCTGGGAGACGGAAGGTCGATAAATGCAAGTAACTGACAAGTCAAGAGATAATATCTAAGCTAATAAATGAAGGAATATTATTCAGAAATACAGAAGAAACTTTGAGGCACTTGTTGGGCTGAGCACTGGGTGTTGTATGGAAACCAACTGGACAATAAGTTATTATTTAAAAAAATTAAAAAAAAAGAAGCGATGCGCGCGCATGTGCGCGCACACACACACACACGCTGGAATTTTAATCATAAAAAAAAAAACAATAAAATCTTGCCATTTGCAACCACATGGATGGAAGCAAAATAAGTTAGTCAGAGAAAAACAAATACCATGATTTCACTCACATGTGGAATTAAAGAAATGAAACTTGTACATAGAGTAAGGGAAGGAAAAAGAGAATAAGATAAAAACAGAGAGGGAGGTAAACCATAAGGGGCTCCTAACTATAGAGAGCCGAGGGTTACTGGAGGGGAGGTAGGTGAGAAGGGGGATAAATGGGCAGTGGGCATTAAGGAGGGCAATTGTTCTATGAACATTGGGTGCTATATGTCAGTGATGAATCACAAAATTCTACCACTGAAACTAATATTATACTATATGCTAACTGACTGGAATTTAAATAAAATCTTAAAAAAAAAAGAAACTCTGAAACAAATGGATAAAAGGGGATGCCTCTAGGAAACAAGATTCAGGGAGGGGAGGAGAGGAAAAGGAGCTGGGTGAATTTTATTAAAAGCCTTCCCTTATCATTTAAATTTGAGTCTGTGCAGTTGTATTACTTTGATAAAAATGCAATTTTTAAAAACCTATTTATAAAGCATTAAATAAGGTAGGAAGTTTTGCAACGCACTTTTGAAGCTAGAGTAACCCTGATATTGATAAAGACAGAATTTTTAAATTACCAACCATTACACTTATGAATATAGATGAAAAATCCTAAATAAAACACAGTATTGCTATATGGGACTCAAAATCGTATTTTAAAAATTAATATTATATGACAAGCATGGTTTCTTCTTGAAATGCATGGCTGATTTAATATTTGAGAATATATTAACACAATTTATCATATGAAGAAGTCAAAAGAGAAAAAAAGAGTAGATCATTGTGAAAGATAACAAAATGGTATTTGACAATACTAAATAGCCCTATTATTAAAGGAAAAGACCTTTTACGATAATTAGCAATTCTAATATCTCCTAACTCAGGTTAATGTGCCCCTACATTTGTTTATTTTAAATACAATTGAGTGTAGAACCATCGTTCAGTGGTGATTTAGCAGGAAAAAAAAAAGACTAAATCCATGAACTTGTGAAATTTATCTCTAGTGAAGAAGGTAGCAAATAAATAAAAAGTAATATGATTTCTGGTTGTGCTGAATTTAAAGTAAATAAAACAGAATGAGATTTCTGTTTCAGATAAATTGGTGAGGGCCTAATTTGCTGAAGCAGTGACTTTTTTATTGAAGTATAGTCGACACACAATGTTACATTACTTTCAGGTACAACTAGTGATTGGACAACTCTATAGATTATGCTATGATCACAAGCTGAAGCAGTGACTTTTGAGGAGAGAGTGTGCCATGTGACTATCCAAGATACAAACATTTCAGCAAAGGGGCAGCATGGGCTCTCTTAGAATGAATGAGGAAGAATGAAGAGAGTTTGGAAGAAAGCCAGGTGCCAGATCACAGCCAGGTGCCTGATCACAGCCAGGTGCCTGATCACTAGTTGCCTTACACACCACATTGAGGGTGCTGGATCAATGGTTCCAATTTTGAAAAAGCCATGTATCAGCCATGCTCCTCTCTTAGGTTTCTGGATCTCCAAACAGAGTTTATCTCGGGGCACATGGGTGGCCCGGTCGGTTAAATGTCCAGCTTCGGCTCAGATCATGATGTCAGAATTTTTGAGTTCAAGCCCCGCTTTGGCCTCTGTGCTGACAGCGCAGAGCCTGGAGCCTGCTTCAGATTCTGTGTCTTCCTCTCTCTCTGCCCCTCCCTAGCTTGTGCTCTGTCTCTCTTTCTCTCTCTCTCTCTTTCAAAAATAAATAAACATTAGAAAATGTTTTTTTCTTAAGTTTATTTTAAAAAACAAATGAACATTTGTGTCCACACTTCTGCCTTCCTTCTGCTCTGGATTTCTCTCTCACTTGTCTCTCCCAAATTGTCACCTTCCACTGCTTTAAAGCCATCTGTGCTGTCAGACTCTAACCAGTCTGAACACAGCTGCACTGCCCCACACTGTCTAAAGTTCCGTCACTGCTCACCTCCCCGTGTTCATTGCCTTGCTGTCACCCATAGCAGTCCTGCTCCTGAGACGTTGCATAAAGGCTGGTGCTACCCCTCATAAACTTTTATATATTTTACATGTATATATAATATATTTATATATTTTATTCTGTATATAAACTTATTTATATATAATATATAATTTATAATAATTCATTTGTTATGTATTATAATAAATTATAAATTTTATATATACTTAACTTATATATATTATATATATAATATAACATACAATATATTATAACATAAGAATTCATAAATTATTTATTATCATAAATGAATAATGAATGAATATATATAATATTTTTAGATAATACTTTTGCTACATGGAAAACCTAAGAAAATCAAGCAAAAATATAAGAAGTCTTTAGAAAGTTCAGCAATGCAGACAATTTAAAAACTCACTGTTTATAATCAAGAGGTTTTCTTATGCTAGTAACAAACCATTAGAAAACAATTCCACAGTCATCAATATTACAATAGACTTAGGAATAAATTCGATGATAAATATGCAGGAATATGCCCATGTAGTCCACCACACTTTACTGAGATGAACTGGAAGACTGGCATGAGTAAAAGAGACACATTTTCTTGGATAGAGAAAGCAAATCTTAAGGGTCTGTCTGAATTTGACTGAGTCTAAACTTTATTTGGAAGAAAAATGAGATCGCTTAGGAAAATATTCATTATATACACACACGCTTATACATATATACGGTATATACATATATATATATATTTATATATATACATATACACACCGCATATACATATATATGATATATATATACTTACATATTACATTAACTTACTAACTAGACAATTATTTAAACTGTGAAACTGTCAAAAGAACACATCAATAGATCAGTGCCATGGAAAAAAAAAAAAACAACAAAAAACCAAGGAGGAGACCTGGTCCCTGACTTGTTAGGAGTTATTTCTAACTAGGGATATGGAAGTAGTTAATTGGTAAATCAGAGTACTGCTTAGATTCTCCGGGAAGTAGACATTGAGATGAATTTACAAGAGCAAAAGTTTCTTGGGGATTAACATTCAGCAAGGAAAAAGGGAGGAACCAGGTTTGGGCCAGGAAGCTATCCTGCCGTGAAGCAGACCTGACTGAAATGAAGTCTCTGACAGTCCAAAGGGGAGGGAAGGAGTGATAGAGGGTACACTGCTCATTGGAGACGTCCCTCACTGAGTGGAAAAAGCCAGCCCTCTACAACTGCTTTGCCTGGTCACTGGCCAGAGGCCAGCCCAAGAAGAAGGTCAGCCCAGTGTGACTGACCTTGGCTTGAAAGCTGAGGTGGACTCCGGAGGAGCTCACAGCTAGAGGCTGGCAGTTAGCCACGCCCCTCAAGACTGAGCAGAGTCCTTTTCATGAGGGAAACAATGTGTCAATGTGTGTGTTGCAACCAGTGAAAAGAATAAGTTATGATTCTACCTCATCCTATAGGCTAAGATGAGTTCCAAACAGGTTAAAGCATTAGATATAAAGAAACAAAATAACTGTTTTCAAAAGTTGTATAATCTTCAGCTGGCAAAAGGTATAACATAAAAGACAGAAGTAAAAAGGGAAAAAATAATAAATTAATTACATGAGACCCATGGCCCCATATATTTTAAGACAGCATAAAATTTAAAGGCAAATGTAAGTATGAACAAAATAATTGAAACAAAGATTAAAGATAATGGTTATATTGTATAAGGGTTGTTGCAACTCAGTGGGAAAAAAATACAAACACTTCAATAAAAATGGCTAGGAACATGAAAGTCTGTGAAAGCAGAAAGGCAAAAGTGATAAACATGGAAATACTATAAACAGTATCAAAACAAAAGGCAGCATTTTAGATTAAAGAGATGCCTTTTCCCTACTGGATTGGCATAATAATACCCAGAGTTGGCAAAGATGGCAAAAATGAAATCTTGCATATATCTTTGAAAAATTGATATTTTGGGGTTGCACATGAGTGGCTCAGTTGGTTAAGTGTCTGATTCTTGATTTCAACACAGGTCATGATCTCACAGTTCGTGGGACCAAGTCCTACATCAGGCTCTGTCTAACAGCACTAAGCCTGCTTGGGATTCTCTCTCTCCCTTTCTCTCTCTGCCTCTTTACCCCCCTTTCTCGTCTCTCTCTCTCTCAGAAATACATAAACTAATTTAAAAAAAAATAATTGATTTTTGGTGATAATGTTCCCAAACCAAAACTCCACTTTTTGTTCATAACAAAATTATTTGTGAAGACAGACTCATGCCAACGGTTTGCTGAGTGAGAGCTAATGACATATCACGACCAAAGTAATGAATAATATTTAGTTTGAAAATAAATACACCTGAAATGTAGATTATACTTTTGCACTCTGAGAAAAATACTAGTGACCTGAAAGAATTGACCCTAAAAGACTTTGAAAAGCAGTAGACAGAAAACACTGACTTTTCTTGCAACCTCAGAGGGGCTATTTGTTCAGCTGAGGGAACAAATAGATATATTTATAAATATTATTAAATATATAATTGGAGATTTAATTTATGTTTTATTTTAATATATAAATATTATACATATAAATGTTATGTATACACAAACGTATTATACATAATTCTTCATTCTGGAAGAACTGTGTGACATAAAGGAAAAAACAATGAAAGAGACAGTGAATGAAGGAGATACTGAAGTGAGAGTCTCTCCTATTCTAGAATTAGGAAGTCTCCTGGGGTAAATCTCTGAAGCCTGGTTAATTCCCTCAGTTATCGATGCTTAGTATCCCCTTGGTCAGTTGTCCCTACTTTTGCTCTTGTCTCCCCACCAACCATCTTGCGTATTGCTGTTCAAAGGATCTCTCTGATTTTCCCCAAAGAAACTTCCTCAGGACCTGGCTTCTTTGTATTTCTTACTTCACCTTCTTGCCATAGGGAGTTAATTCTACTTTCATTAACATACCAGAAACTTCCACTCTTTCATGATTCTACTCATGCTATTTGCTCCCTGAAATTTCCACATTAGCAATCTATTAAATTCCTACTCATCTGTCAAAATGCAAGTCAAGCATTATCTCTGCTTTGGAATCTTCCTAGACACTCCGATTATGAGTTTTCACTGGGGATTTCATCATACATTTATATATTGCCCACATTCAGTTATACGCATGCAATTGAGAGAAAAAGAGAGTGCGCACATGCAAGTAAATGAACCACCAGCCACTTCAGTGGTGTAAAAGCACCACAATGACAAAGAAATAGGAGACTTGAATCTGCTCCCATTTGGTAGTCTTTGTTCCTATGCGTGCCTCATAGGGTTGGCGTCCTCCAAAGCTTATACGATTTTTTAAACAAGCATATTTCAACTATGTCGTCTGATAGCCAACTGAAAAAAACAACAACAATCTTTTCTAAATTCTTGAAGAAAAGCAGGCCAGGGCAGACTCATTGAGAAATAGTATGTAAACCTCCAACCTGATAACTTCTTAGGGATTTGTAATGATAATTTCAATACATATATATATTTTTTTTGCTTTAAGTTTTTACTTCATATTCTAATCCCATATATAATGTGACTTTACTTTAATGATCTTATTGTTTTGTTCCCTATTCTGCGTGTTTTTATTTATGTGCTTATGAGCTCATTGAGGAATATGTTCAGCTGTCCAGTAGATGTTTACAAAATGAACAAATTGTGTGGCTGATCATCTTAAGGATCAGCTCTCTGCTTGCAAACAGCTCCCAGATCTGACAAGTGTATATGTCAAGATGTGAAATACTGCCAAGCAATGCTCTTGAGGAAGCTCATAGATAACAGCAGCTTTCGAAAGACATGCCCCTGAAACTGATATGAAGTCAAATTTTTAGACCATCCTAAAAATATTTGGAATATGGGATGGTTTGGACCCTCCTTAACGCAATAATACAAAATATTCACCTATTTTTCCTCGTCTTAGACGAAGATTTACAGAAAATATACTTGCTAAGTTTAGTTAAGCTGTTAATGGATGTTAGCAATAATCTTTCAAAGCATTTAACCTATCATTCAATGAAAAGCTTATTTGCAACTGTACTGATAGCAATGTATATATGGCAATATGGGTGATTTGAAGTTTTTCAAGGAAAGGACTAGAAATTTCACTTATTTAATATGTTTTATATTTGCAACAGTAAATCCAGGTGAGATTTATGGCTATGTAAATGTATCACGAAGCATCATTAAAATACACACATGTACTGCATACAAAAAGCTTTTTTTTGGTTAGAAAAAGAAAACGATAATGAAATTTGGTTGAAAAAGAATACTCCAATTCAGAAAGAAATGTGAGATGAAACTTGTTTCTAGACTATAGTTACCTCGTAGGGTTATTTGTGAAGGTTTAGTTAACTAATATTTGTGTATATTATTACATTAAGTAGCATATAAGTGATCAAATGTATTGAATATTTTCTTATTAGCATTTTCCCTATAAATATGGAAAGGAGCTAAGGTTTGAGCCTCTTTTTTTTTTTTTAACTCAAGTCAATAAAACAGACATTTGTTTTCTGTCTGACAAGATGTAAAGGTACTCACACAACATTTGAGACCAAATTACATGTTAACTTTTATGATGTTTCTTTTAATATAGCAAGAAGAGGTATGTCTTCCAAAAGTTCTATTTATCTATTCTATTTTAAGTTTCATTACAACACTCATGTCTCATTATGTCATAGTGTTCATTAAAAATTATTGCAGGAAATATCATTAACAGTAGGCTGAAGTTAAAGCTGCCTTTTCTAGAACATCAAATGTGTACTGTAAGCAGCAAGGAGAAAAGTGGAGACAAAAGACTTGAACTGTGGAAAAGTCACATTTCACAGTAAAAAAAAACTGAACTGAAAGTGAGGCCTGAGGGTCATTCCTGGTGAGGGACACTGTAGTCCACAGTGAGGGGTTCACCTGCTTAGACCCACCAGAGTGACTCCTGTGCCCAGATCACAAATGCTGGTTCTCCTGGGCCTGCTCTGTCCTGCTACACATTCTCCCTGGTCATCAAATCTCTGGGTGATTTCAGTTGTTCAAATAATTACTCATAAAATTCTTTTAAAGGCGTTCCTTATTCTTGGAACACTTTAAATGTGTCTAGTTGCTTGTTTTTGTATAAGAAAGGGATATCACTTCTGTGAACCTTCCCAGCACCAGACAAATCTTTTTTCTGTCCCCGAAGCAGGTGCTACTTTCTCTTACTGAAGACAAGAAAATCCCTAATTGAGTTTCTGGGAGGGCACCCTGTACTGCTTTTGCATGGTGTTAGTTCTACACAGAGCTTATCTAGAGCCCCGTGGTACTTCTGACCATGAGAACCTGAAGGATGGTGTCACACAAGGGTGGTGGAAATAGGAGGACGGTCCATTTAGAGTGGATGATGGGGGCTGGTGCCCACAGCTCTGATGGCACTCACAGACTTTCTATTTTTAAGAGTTTCTCCCTTGGGGAGAAAAATAGTATTTTTGCTCAATCACCAAGTGAATCAAAAATATTGATGATACAGATACTTTTATGCGTTATCTTATTTCTTGGGTTGTGTGAATTACTGTATACCTCCTAAAAGATGATGTGATGTTACAACAGAACCAGGACAGAGTACGATGTGTGTGGAGGAAGAAGGGAATAAACCAACTTCGCAGTATCCCTAAAACTATGAATGCAGTGACAACTCTATTTCTTTCCTTTGGATATTGGCTCAATAAAGAAGCTATTAATTAAAGGGAGAAATTTTCCAGTTTATTCCCTAAAGTATTTGGTCCTAAATTCTACTGACTGTAAAAAAAATGAGTCCTGTTTCTTCTTTTGCTCACACAAATTAATAAAAATAATTCTCCAGTGACTAGTTTATTCATCTTTATACCCATCCACACTTAGTGTCACACTGTTATTTTTACAAAAGCTGGATAATTTTAAAACAACTATTTAAAGGCAATAAAAAGCATCCAAAAGTAACAGAATTAGGAGAAGAGTTTACTCCTAAGAAACTGCTACCATGACAGGTAAGAATTGTGAGTTTGTGGTCTTTTTTCCCAGAAGTGTTCCCCATGGAAAATTGCAACCTTACTAGCTCACGGTGACAGGAGACAAAGTTCAAGCAAATATTTTATAGAGAGGATAAGGGAAGAATGACTATAAAAGAAATATTTGATAAGCCAGAATTCATTAGCACAGGAAAAGATGTCCATTATTATTTATCAGAAAAATACAATGAGATACCACTACACACACATCAGAATGACTAAAATAAAGAAGACTTATAATACCAAGTGTTGCCAGAGATTCAGAGCAACTCTCACAAGCTTTTGTTGGGGATGCAAAATGGTATAGCTACTCTGGAAAACAATTTAAGAGTTCCTCATAAAATTACATATAAATTGACCATATGACCCAGCAACTCCACTCCTAGGCATTTACCCAAGAGAAGTGTCTATGTATAACGTATACTGAATATTCATGGTAGCCTTCTTCATAATATCCAAAAACTAGGTCCATGAATGAACAAATTATAGTAATCTAGATAACTGGATGCTCTTCACTAATATAAATATAAAATATTTATAAAATATAAATTATAAAATATAATTACAGGTAAATGCAGCATGAATGAATTTCAAAATCATGCAGAGTAAAAGATGCCACACACAAAAGAGTACATATTGTGTGATTCCATTTACATAGAATCTAAATAAGGCAGACTAATCTATGGAGACAAAGCAGACCACAGGAAACAGAGTTTGGGGGTAGGACAGAGGGACATCGACTACCAAAGTTCCCAAGAGAGTTTTTGGAGAGACAGAAATCTCTATCTCATCTGTGGTGGTGGTGGTTACATGATTACCTTTGTCAAAAACCATTGAGTGCGTTTTATTGTATATAAGTTATACTTAATGGACTTTTTTGGTTTTAGAGATAAGAGAAGGTGGGAAACATAAAACACAGGATGATTCCAAATGTACAGAACCTATCTTCCTAAAAACAGATCAGCAGAGGCTCCTCAAACCTCCCTTTGAATACTCCACACAGTCCCATGAGTTGGGATGCAGGGTGCAGGGCATAACCTTCAGGGCCATGTCCCTGACTACTGTCCTGCTTGGGCTTGGTTGGCAGAAGCAAGGGTCAATTCTGGCTGCTGCTGGCTAGCTGAGTGTGCACCTTAGTCTCTCCCCTTAGGTGTGGAAGGTTTATACTGAGGGTTAAGTATAAGAGCCCTGATTTGGACCTCATACCTAAGCTAATGTCCCCAGCTTAGGTTTAACAGTTTAAAAAACAAATATATTTAAACTTTTAAATTGCTTAAAAGTCATAGGTGTGATGGTCAATTTTGTATATCAACTTGACTGGACCACAAGGTGCCAGATATTTGGTTAAACATTATTCTGGGGTGTCTGTGAGTGTTTCTGGATGACATTTGAATCCATAGACTGAGTGAAGCAGACTGCCCTCTCCAGTGTGGGTGGGCATCACCCAATCTGTCAATGTCTCGAATAGAACAGAAGGCTGAGTAAGGGAGGAGTCCCTCTCTCTCTGCTTTGAGGGGGGCCATCAGTCTTTGAGGGGGGCCATCAGTCTTCCTACTTTTAGATTTGGACTTGAACTAGAACTACACCATTGGCTCTTCTGGATCTCCAAATTGCTGGCCGCAGACCTTGGATTTTTCAGTCTCCATAACTGCATGAGCTGAATCTTAATAATAAATCTCTTCATATACATATATATGTATATAATAAACATATGAATTATCTTTATAAATATGTATATATTTTATATATATGTACATATAAGTATACAGGTATACATACATATTATTTATATACAAACATATTATTGTGTGTATATATATATATAGCATATAAAGATTATTTATATAAATATACAAAATAAATATGTATAGCTTCTGTTTCTCTGGAGAACACTGACTAACACATGGAGCAAAGGAGTATTACCAGCTCCCTAGAGAGGCCTGGAAAGCCTTTTAGCATATCACACATTATACAAATTGAAAATTGGTGGCTAAAGTGCTCTGACGCCTCCATTCACAAGAATTTTTCACATTCTGCAGTTGATATTCTTTGGTACAAACTGAGAAAATAGACCCTGAATAATATGAATGGAAAGAAATTTGGAGCCCTAAAAACAAAAGAAAGAATGACCTTAATTTACTTGCATGTTAACCAATTCTATTACTTGAGAACACGCCATATAATTGGGATAGTTTTTAATTCAGGAATGTAAACATTTTAGACAGGGCAGATTTGCACTTATCAGAGTGCCATAAAAAAGGGTTCAGTTTCTATAATATTCTATTGATAAACTGGCTGATTCCTGTGCCCCCACCCCTATCCACCTATTTGGGAGGTAAAATTCCCAGAATCAAATAATTTTGTATATCACTCCCTTTCTCCCTACATGGATGACCTTATCTTGTAATAGGCTCCAGAAGGGAACTGGGAGTCTCACAAAATACAACATAGAAGAATCCATTAGCACACCTAAAGAACAGACTTAAGTTGTGAAGCATATTTAGCTCCAAAAATGTAATTTAAATGAGGAAGTCCTCACTTAAATACCTAGGGTTTGAAGCCCTGTTATGTGGTAACTCTGGGCTGTTTTACCTTTGGCTTAGAATACTCAGATCCTTTGTAATACCAATGTAAGAGATGGTCAGGGGCACTACGTTGATTTTCCCAAGATAGGAGGCAATCATGGAACTGAAATCCCTTTTCATAATTCTTCAACATTGATTGAGGAGGAAATGTGTGTAGTTCCTTCTGCCTTTTCACTTCGAGAAAGCCTTAATGATGTCACTTATCCTAAATTGAAGTGGGCTTGTCTATGGCAGCGGCTGCCCAGTCTCTTCCATTTCTAAAGCGTTGTATCACTCAGCGGTTATTTCCAGGTCTTTAGTGGTCCTGCTTCAACCAAATCCTTTAAATTTGTTTTTTCATTTTCTTTCATTCTTTAGCTCATACAAATAAAATTTGAACCTATTTTTATTTCTGTAGTTCAAACAATATGGAGTAAGAAGCAATAATCGAGCAGGAAAAAAAATAAATAAATGAGGAAGTCTTTGTATTGGTGTAATCTGTTATAAAAGTGCATTACCTGGGCACCTGGGTGAGTCAGTCGGTTAAGCGTCCAACTTCAGCTCAGGTCATGATCTCCCAGTCTATGAATTTGAGCCCTGCATTGGGCTCAGAGCCTGGGGCCTGCTTTAGATTCTGTGTCTCCCTCTCTCTGCCCTTCCCCTGCTTGCTCTCTGTCTTTCTCTCTCTCTCAGAGATAAATAAACATTAAAAAAATTTTTAAGTCCATTACCATACATAAAAAGTTATATAACTTCAGACATATATTTGACATTTTCCAAAATTCCTGGGTAATATATTCTTTTACAGTATTTAAATCAAGTATGAAGTTACTAAGAATTATGAACAATTTCTCAATTATCGATATGCCAATTCTATATGGCATTAGGAATAACAGTTTTTCTGATGACTGACAGTCAATTGCAAAGGGACCATGAGTGTTAGGGTGTGGGGCCTCTGAAGGACCCTCTTAGGCTTTAAGTCTCTTCTGTTAATATTCATGGAACTGCATAATAGCTCCTTCTGAAGGCCCTTCCTGGTGGCCAAGGTGACTGTTTTTATTGGTAAATTCAGAAATAGTAATAAAATAAAAGATTTGAAAATCCTCAAAGCGAACTAGAGTGAACAGTCTGCCCGATTCAACCACTGTTTCCAAATATTTATTTTTTCATCTCTAAACCTCAGAGTATGTTTGATTTGAAGCACTAAAACAGCAATTGCTCTGACCCACAGAAAATTTTTATGCTGAATAAACCACCTCATAAGCTGAAGCTTAAACATTTAGGGTGAATGCCTTGACACAGCATTCCCTTGTGAAGCATCTGGAATTCTGGTTTTCAATCGACTTAATTTTCATGTCATTCCAGGAAAATTTCCTAGGATCTTAAGGAATGGAGACCTTACATTTCAACATGCAGTTCCTTATGAAACAAAAAGTGTCACTTGTATTTCCCTAGGAGGAAACATGAAGTGTTTGCTCTTTTCTGATCTAATTTTTAAAAAGGATGTAGAATGCTGTTACCCCCTGGATATGCTATGTCTCCTCAGATACAATAGACAAGATGAGTGCACCTGGGTGGCTCAGTTGGTTAAGCAACTGATTTCAGCTCAGGTCATGATCTCTTGGTTTGTGGGTTTGAGCCCCGCGTCGGGCTCTGTGCTGACAGCTCAGAGCCTTGAGCCTGCTTTGGATTCTGTGTCTCCCTCTCTCTCTGCCCCTCTCCCACTCGTGCTCTGTCTCTCTCTGTCTCAAATATAAATAAACATTTAAAAAAAAAGACAAGTTTGAAAAGCTGGACTAGTCTCTCTACCTCAGTTTTTTCCCTAAAATTATAGTTTTTATATTTTGAAAAAGCATATTTTACTCTAGTCATCATATCCTCCTCTACAAATTAAAGAATAAGAAGATATTTCCACCTACATTAGAATCAATCGAATCTACACATTAGCTTTGATGTATTGAAAAATGCAGCTTTTATATTGTCAGGATTCACATGGTACATAGCTGACCAAAAGAGCTGTGGTGACTTCAGAACATTTCTCCTCTCAACTTTTAACTTTATGACTTGATCTACCACATTCTCTGCAGTATTTTCTGAATCCTGTTGATGTTCACCTTTGAAACAACGGGCATATCTCACATGAGTGGACTGAAACTGGATCAAGTGGCCAAAACATCACTGTCATCACACTGTCAGCCATTCACCAGCCAGCTAGCAAATTGTCAATGACATGTATGAAAGAGAAGGTCTATAGAGTCAAGTAGCTATTAGTAGGCATGATGGAACCAGTGGAATCAAAGGCAAACGTTCACGTTTCTTTATATAACAAGACCAGAGGTTGTTTCCATCATCCGGAAAGCTGTTTTTCCTGCTGATATCATGGATCTTGCCTTCTCATCCTCCAGGCCTCACCTTAATCATTACTTCCCTTGTAATACCTCCTTTAACCACTCTAGCTAAGGAGGTCTTGTCCCAACTCCATTATTCTCAGTCATGACACCTTTTTTGCTTGTTTGTTTCAGATCAGTACCACAATTTGTAATACTAAAGACATCTTTGTTTACTTTTTGACCATCTGTGCTCCCAACTAGACTGCAAACTCTATTAAAAGAGAAATATTCCATTCAATAGGGTAGATATGCAGCATGGTAGAATTTGGTTCCTAATATGCATGCAGTGAACATTTGAAAAGTGGTTAAACAAATAATAAAGGCGTATATATTCTTAAGAAAAAAAACTGAAAGGACATACAACAATCTCTAGTTCTTGTGGAGTTTTAATTGATTTTAATTTTTATCTTATTGATTTCTGTATTTATTTTCTATATGAAGATCTATTTCTCACAGCAAGATTTTCTGACTCTAGAAAGAAATAGAAAAAAAATGGATAAAAATACTTTTGTAAAATAGAATTTGTCTCCCTAAAGACAAATTTCTTAAAGTTATGGTATTTTGAAAGCAATTTTTACATAGTAGTAAGCATAAAAATATATATTTGCTAATTCATTCTAGATGAACCTTTCCAGTCATTATATGTATTGCCCATTTTAACTCCTAAAAATAAGAGAATTGTTCCATGTTTATAGAAAAAGATAAATGTCTTGAGATAAAATAGCAGATATTTTAGCAGGGACAATGTAAAGATGAAACTGGCATTACATTTTCAACTTCCTATTCTTGGCAGAAGGACAGTTTTGGGATACATTGGAAATGGAGTGATTACATTACATTACATTAACATTTTATACTTAGTAAAAATTATAGGTAATTGTACCACAAGTAGTAAAAACCAATTGACACTAAAAATGGGATGTAAATGGATTTAATTTAGTTTGCAACATTTAAGAATATAGATAGTGACTATAAAGGGTTAAGAAAAATGAACAAATAAAATTTATGAAAGGAATAAAAACAGGTACATGGACTAAAAAACAAAAAGAAGTTCTGATTCCTTGAGGAACACAAATCTATTGGTTATCATTGATAGTTTCATGGCTACTGTTTGGTAGAGAAAGGATTGTTTTGAAGAAAACTGATTATTTACTTTATCAAAACCTATATAAGAAGAAGAATTCAGTCAGCTATAAGGAAAAAATCTTTTTTCCTTTTATTTACCATTCTTGACATTTATTTTCAATAAATTTTTTTAGGAAGAATTTTCTGATGGAGGGTGAGTCAACGCTGAAAGGATATGCATGCAGTCATAGTACTATAGTCTGTGAAAATCATTGAAAACTTAAAAGTTTAGTACTAGAGTAAAAAAGCAAATATTCTGCTGATCTTGTGTCAAGAAAATCAACACAATGAATACTTCCAGCTCTGATATTCTATTATATCCTGCCAATATGGGATAAGGCTAAGGACTTAGAAGAATCTAGGACAAATTGCAAGTAAATCTCCACCCAACCACTTTCCTCCACCCATCTCCCACACACTCTGCCCCAGGACCGCTTGCCATCTTTCTTCAAATCATTTATCTGACTATCACAGTGAAGTTCTGATTCGTTGAATGCTCACACACATGAAAGATCAAGTAAATGTGGTTTTAATACTGATTTGGCAAACCACATACCAAGAAAAGTAGATAGGGTCATTCCAAAAATTAATCACAGATTTTTGGGTGATAAGCAGTTCAATGCCACACTTGCTTTACTAGAGCCAGACAGAGCACAAATGTTTGATTTTTTAGATTTACGATACAGAGCCGAGAGATATTTGCAAGAAATATTACCCAGTGGTGGTCCTTGTTTTACTTACTATTGCTGTCAGAGCAAGCACTGATGATTTATTCTGGGCTGAATTTCACTCACTCAGCAAAAGGCCATAAATTTAATGTTAAGAAAATAACTCTGCACTGAGCAAATTATTTTCAAGTCAGTGAGATCAATAAGTGTGTTGTAATTCTGATATGTTTGAATTATCCCTATTGCCGTCCAGATCTCTGTTACTGATTGATCACATGGCATATATTGTATTTCAAACCAAATCACATCTTAAGCTAGAAATGTTTAAACATTTTAGGATAGTTGTTTGTCCACAAGACTTGCATCAAGAAATTACAGGCACCGAAACCAAAAGAACCAAATCCATCTGTGAAATGTCTATGTATTTGATACACTTTATGGAAAAGATTGAGTGTTTTCTCCTTAGGTCATTTTGGTGTTGATTGTCAAGTTTCTTTACATTCTAGGCCAACTCTTATGAGATGTTGCATATTTACAAAGTAGCTATAGGCCTACTATTCCATGGAGGTCTTGCTTTTCTACAAAAGGAACCAATGGTAATTCTTCAGTCTTTCACGATGAAAGCAGCACTGAGAACTTTTATTTACAACTGCTTTCAACTAGAGAACAGAGAAAGATAAGACATAGAAAGCCATCAAAGTTCTATAAACCAATTATTTTTATATGATGAGGTCTATTCAGCATCAGATGAGAGAAACTCATACTAAAGACTACCGAAAAAAAAAAAAAAGAAACAAAAAACAAAATGAGGATTCTTCTAGGCTTGGAAATTCTCTCCCAAGAGAAAAACAAACTCAGGACTTTCCGAGTCATTACAATGACTTAACTCTACACTGGATTTCAATCCTTCTTTAGAAAGATGTGTTCTTATTAACTTCATAGATTCAGTCAGGTTTATTCCCACTTTTTTTTTTCTTTTATAGACGAGATTCCCTGTTCTTTTTGTGGTGGGATGTGTTTGTGTGTGTGTATGTGTGTGTGTGTGTGTGTGTGTGTGTGTGTGTGTGTGTAGGGGGCTATGGTAACAATATTTCATGAGCTGGGTGCAGGTGACTTGGGTGTTCAGTTTGTAAAAAATCATTGAGCACTTACATGCGCTTTTCTGTACTTCAACAGTTTTTAGAAATCCATGGCCTTGAGATTATAGCGGTGTTAAATAATTATGTAAAGCATGTAGAACTGCGTTTGTCACATAGTAAGCACTCAAAAAATAGTAGCTACTATCATCCCAGTGAGACTCCTTACTGAAGCAAACTAGGCCATCAGGCGATGATTGGCAGTGGCCAAATCTTGTCTTTCGAACTCTTAAAAATAGGGTCTTGTAAGTATTTTTTTAACTTCCCTAACTGCAGAATTTCATTTTCTAATGCTAGAACATTCCCATTTTAGGATTTCCAATCACTCTGTCTTTACTGGTACTAGTTCAAACTAAAAGCTTATTATTGCTCTAAAGTCTCCAACTAAAGAAAGAATGTCAATAAGTGCATATTCACATTTGATGTCACCAAATGATCAAAGACCAACCTTGTAGCTTTAGACAAAATACACTTATATTTCACTTAAATATCACTACAAGCAGAATATATTAAGACATAGTTGACCAGAAGACTGATAAATATTTACCAGGAAAAAAAAAGAATAAATACTGAGTACAATATTGGCTAAAAAACACCTATCTTGGAATAGGTCCAGGTTCTGGATGAAATTAATTTATCAAAGAGATTCTGTGTTTACTTAGGTACAGATTTTCATGAGGAGAAATTTGAGAATTCCTAAGAGCTTTTGTCTCCTATCAAGACTTACATATTTTGGCATTAGTTCCCATGGGCCTTCCTCAACATACACAGAAAAACCGTTCTGGGACCCTTCTATCACTTAGTAGTTACCCAATGAGGTTAGAGCCTATTGTTCTCTAGTCAAAGACTCCATGAAAACCAAAGAGGAGATTAAACTCTTTCATAGATAAAGAACTGGAATGACAGAAAATCTCTACATATGACCAATGTCACCCACTCTTGGAGCATTGTACAACAGTAAGTTTTAATGAAAGCCCCCTTCAAAAAAAAAAGTATTAGATTTCTTACTTGCTCAGTTTCCTTTGCTTAATGTTAAATTCCCACCATTCAATACAAAACGCTGTAGTTACAACTCTTTTTCTTTAGTTCCAAACTGCATTTGCTTCCTATTAGGAATTTATCTATGTGTATGTACTGACTCTACACTGTGATTATCCTTTACTTCTCCATAAACTACTTCTCTACTTCTGGCATAATTCCTTTTTCTTTCCTCTGCTATGAGTGAGAAGGCTCTGGCAGCCTACCCCTAGACCAGCATCCTATGTTTCTGGATGGACTCTGAGAATCCTGAGCATTATGGGAGGTGTAGTTCTGACATGGTTCCAAATCTCTTTTAAAAAGTGGTTAACTAGCTATGATACAGACAGGCCACAAGAACTACTTATATCAATGTACATTCAATTTTTATTGAAGCCCTCTGGTACAAAAAGAACTTGAAAAGTTGAATTTAGGCCCCAGTTTTACCATATTAGTTCCTGAGTATGAACAAGTCATCTCTCTTCATATTTCCATTTTCTCCCTTTTACAACTATAAAGACTTGTGTTCTGCCTAAGGCGCTACAAACATCCAACATACCTGGGCTCCTGTATCGACCCCTGGGCTATTATTAGCTTAAGAGGAAATAGTGTTTCAGAAAGTATTTGGAAAATAATTAGGTGTCCAATGTACTTGGGATTGCTTTGCGCAAATTGCTGTGCCTGATGCTATGATGAACACAACGAAGTCACAACCTAGTACGGGAGATAATGCATGCACGCGGGGTGATACATAGCAATTAGCACTACATGAGTAGCCTCCAGTGCCACAGTGTGTCACCAAAATATTGATCTTATCGAAACAATGCATTATAAATAGAGGAAAGTCTTGATTTTCTGTGTGACTTGATATTTTACACATTAAACATTGTGGCTCTTATATTACAGTGTCTGAATTTAAATGTTTAGATGAAGGGTAAAAAATTAGTATTTGCAGCTATCACATGATAGCTCTTTGTCCCATCTAGCCATGTCACATCTTTGTATAGCAATGCTTATTTAGGCAATTATCTTGATATTTAATTACATTTTGATGTATTGTTTCATAAGTTTTTCTTTTTAATGTAGAGAATCTAAAATTAAGAATTATGATCTTGTATTTAATAAAGTTTAAAAAAACACATTTTCAGATGAGCCGAAAATTTCAAATCATGGCTTAGATACACATTTGAAATTAGATGTCATATAAAATTAAAACAATAGACTATATATTCAACTGTTATGTAAAAGAGTGGAATGTTTGAAGAATAGTATAAAAGACCACCTTGTATTAAAAATATGGTACATATTTAGATTTTACCATTTTTAGTATTTTTAGCACAAAGGTAATAAAACGTTTGTGCCTGTCATTCAGCTTCTTGTACTTTTGATTTTTCAGGAAGTTTTCAGGAATGCATTAATTGTGAAAGTAGGAGAAAACTGACAGAAGAAGTACTGTGGGAATTGGCAGGAGAAAGAAATTTCTAGATGGGAGAATAATCACTGATTATCAAAAGAGAACTAGAATTTGAACTTATGAAATGAAAAGGATATTCTACATATAGAGAACTCCTTTATCAAAAGCCTTGGGAAAATGCAGGGCATATATCACCAAAGAAAGTGATGCCTTCTGGAAATCAATGAAAAATCATAGTTGGAAAGTTAAAAATAGTTGCAAAATAGCAAACAAGATTTCAAACACTCAACCTGTCTCTTTGCAACCATTCTTCTCAATTTTGCCTACATATGTTTTCTTTTTCCACAGCTAAAGACACTTGGCCATCAAATTTATGCTCTGAACTCCTCTCCCAGTCTTGAGATACAATTCTTAATCTGAGGAGGAGAAATTTAAGGGACTCAATCCAAAAAACTGGGACAAACATCAAGTTATAGTTGCTATTAATGCTTAAACCCTTGCCATTTGTAAAATAGGAAAAATGCGAATCTTAATTTGGGGATTCTGGTTTGGTCCCTGCTGAGTGGGTCTTAACTATGTTCCCTAGCCAGCTATTTTTTTGGATTATTTGCCTATTATAATCTGACTAGCATTCCAGACCATGTAGGAATAGAATCATGTTTCCTCCTTTGTCCAGCCTAGTGGTTTAGATCCTTCCATGCGATCCAAGTTATTCTAGTACCAACTATCTTTTTGTGCTTAAAGATCTCTGAATAACACTATCCTCTTAGTTTCCCATAGCTTTCCTTTGTCTATTTGTTGAACCACAATCACCCTCTCTTGTTTGGTCATTGTGACTATTGCCCACCCATAAGGGTATCATGTTCTTTCTGTTGATCTGGTCTTTTTTGGTGGTGATCATCATTAATTGACTCCAGATCCTACCACCCTAATCTGCTACAATTAATAGGGTCATTCCAGCCATGAACTGACAGATGATACATTTCTCCTTCCTTAAATTCTGACTTTCTGTATTTTATTAAATAGAGCCAACACATTGGACAGTTATCCAAGGTGCATCATGAACTACTATACTAACTTCTTGCTATTTGTGATATAGGCACTAAAATAACTCTTACCTTAAAAGAAAAAAAAAAGTGATTGCGACATGCAAGCAGATGTATGTGATTCCTCAGTAAAGAATCAGAAGCTTAGGTATTCGGATAATTGCCATTGGATGGCATATTGCTTCTATCAATGACAGAACAGTTACTGCATTTGTGTTTCTTGGAGCCAGTCCTTACTTAGAGTGCAGAGGTGGATGATAACTGATGGTATGTATTTTACAAGTATGTGATCTCACAGCAGGGAGTGAGGGTGGATCCCTTGCTCAACCAAATTCCTGAATCTACACTATCTGGAGAACTGATAGCGGGCATTAAGGGAGCAGCAAAGCAAGTAAAATATACCAGCCTACTTCCACAAACATCCAAGAGCGATGGTCGACAACCCTGGCTAATATCAGGATCAGCTGAACAGCTTTTAAAAGCAACAGATACCCAGGCTATAAAACCTAGTCTTGGGGTGGAGTAGGGATTCTGAGGAGAGACCGGGGTCGGAATTCACTACTCCATGGTCAAACTGGGGAGTAAGCAAAGATTTATGTAATCAGCGTCCAAAGACAGGTTAATATGCACAGCAGCCAGTGATGTTTGCTTTTGACAAAGATAAACCATATGGGGATGTAAGAAATTCTATTATGTTACAGTTTGCCATTTGTCTATTTCCTGTTCTTCCTATCATTTCAGAAATTATCCAAACATTGTAAAAATCGATGAATCCTAAACAGCCCTGATGATAAAAAGCACCTGGGACTCTCTAAAAATACAAAGTCCAGGGCCATAAGGTAGTGTCACTGAATCAGACTTTCCGAGGAAAATGCCTAGGAAGCAGGATTTTAGCAAGTGTCCCAGGTTATTCTTATCATTGGGGAAGTTTGGAAAACACTGATCTGGATACTGAAGACTGATGGACTTTGAGCTTGCTTGTGATCTGGGGCCTGTGAGCACATGACAAGCACATTTTAAAAGGCACACACAAGTATGAAGCTCTCCCACAGCCTGTACTGTGGTCACCCAGATGTCCTCTAGTTCCTTGACTATTCCATGCCTGTTCCCACACCAGGGACTCTGATTCTGCTGTTTACCAGTCTGAAAACTTCTTCCCCCAACTATTTATCCTTTGCCACTTTTTCAGAAAAGCCCTCTCAGCTCTGACCAGCTAGATCAGGTGACCTGTTAAATTGTTTTGCACTCTATGCTTAACCTTATAACAATCATTATTGTTTCTGGTTATCTGTCTCTAGTGATAACATTTTAGTGACTGTCTCCTCCACTAGATGGTAAACCCCTGTGGGATGGGGCATAGCTTACATGTTCACAGCTTTATCTCCAGTATTTCACAACAGCAATGTATGCATACATGAATGAATACACAAATGAATAAAAGTGCTCAGTATCAGCATATAAAGATGGAGCAAGGTCATGGGGAGAGATTTGTGGGAATGACTGAGATCAACAATGCAAAGCTGGAAGGCTTCAGAGGAGGCAAGGATTGTACTGGGCTCTGAAGCAAGAAGCAAGGGGACTGGCATGACACAGAGGAGCGGAAACACGCCAGGTGGGCGGAAGACTCCACAAATGCCCTGGAGAAGAGAGACAGTGTGTTTGCGTTCTGAACAAGGAGCCAGGCTGCTTGAATTAAGCAGAGAGAACAATCAGGCTATGATGAAAGTGGAGGACAGTTAGATAAAGAGTGACTCATGATCAGTTCTGATTTGACGTAAGCAGAAACTCAGAGATCCTGCAGGGTTCAGAGAAGGAGAGAGATGATCAAAACAGAGCTTGCAGGGGATGACTCATACTCTTTGTGTAGGACTGAATGAAAGGACAGGACTAAAGATACGTGAAACCAGCTAGGAGGCTGTGGCAATCAAATTGCAGTGCAATTAGGAATCAAAATGGGTGCCTTGTTTTATTTGGGTATGTCCTACCTACTGTCACAAGAAGTTTGACGCACCTGGGTAGAAATATGATATAGCCATAGAATACAGGAAGGGAAGGGGTCCTAAGAGAGAATCGGTAAGGTCTGGACTAACTTCCATAGGAGAAGAGGGAGAGAATCAATGAAAATACTAATTTGTAGACCCAAAGGGCTGCATGCTTCAAAATGGGATGGAGAAATACAAAGGCAGGAAGTGTGAGAACAGGAGAAAATATCGAACTCCGTTCTTAGCATGGATTCATCGTGTGACATTTCAGGAAGCCTATCCTTTATTCAAGGGGAATTACAGGACATGAAAAAGGGCCCAAGGATAAGAAAATCTGTTACTTCACGACTATGATCGCTGAAATCTGAAGACATACCCATGGTTATCAGGGTGCTGGAGGGAATAGTAATCTGTCCCCCCTAGCCCCCCCCACTCCCGCTGCTGGTTTCCCTGCCTCTAGTTTTAGCATTTCATATGCATCTGCCAAAGTAATTCAGAAATGATCATATCTCTCCCTTGCTTAACACCTTTAAATGACTTTTTAAAACTAAAACCTTTAGGATGAAGGGCAGATAGATTTGCTAGCACAAAAGTTCCTTTAGGAGGTGTCCACTGCCCCTCCCTTCTTCTTTCTCTCTTTTTATGGACAGTTTGTACTTTTTATACCAGTAGTCTGTTCCCAGAACGAAATGCACTCTCTCTTCCCTCCCTACCTTGGTAAGTGGCATTACCTGTAGCTACGTTATCCTTACCATCCTTTTGTTGCCTGATAACTTCCATTCATTTTTCAAAACTTCAATCATCAGCCCCTCTAGGAAATCTTCCCTTGATTCCCTCTGCAGCTCTCCCATGTGCTCGCATAGATGATTGTAGCTTGCCTCAAGCGGAGAACTATAATTTGTGTGCTGTCTTTTTTTTTTCCTTAAATTCTACCTAAAATATGAGTTTCCTTAAGGCAAGGATGGTGTCTCTCATGCCTCTATATTTTATGCCTAGCACAGTGCCTGATACTTTGTTTGAAGAAAAAAAAGTAAGGACAAAAGCAGGAGGAAAGGACAGAAGGAGCAAAGGAAGGAAGGGATAGCTTTTCTCACCAAAAGTTCTACTAAAAGGTTGAGAAGACAGGGAAAGAGGTTAGCTGGTACAACCCAAATTGAAGGATACTGAGTAAATTAAATGTCAAATTCATAGTACCTATTACACAGCATGAACTATTTATAATTCCTCATCATTTTAGTAATTCCATACGGAGCACTGTGTTAATCACTGATGTTAGACACTATACTAGTGAAGTTAGTATAAATTCACTAGTATATAATCATATATATGTTGCATTGATGCCTGACCAAGCTGCATGCAGTACAGAAGAGGGAAAAGACAAACATTCCAGATAGTAGTGTGGTTCATGGAGGATTCAAAAGGCCAGTGACTCAAAAGGTATGAATAGACATGTGCCGTGGTTAGAAAGGGAGAGAAAGCATTTCAGGGCTACCTGGATGGCTCAGTCAGCTGCTGACTTCTAATTTCTGTCATGATCTCACGGTTCATGGGTTCGAGCCCTACATTGGTCTCTGAGTTGACAGTCCAGAGCCTGCTTGGGATTCTCTCTCTTTCTGTCTCTTTGCCCTTCTCGAAATAAACAAACTTAAAAAAAGGAGGCGTGGGGAGGGAAAGCATTTCAGAGAAGGGACCGAGGCATCTTGGGGAATGGCAGAATTCGGAATGACTGCATTTGGCCAAATACTCTTCATTTGTTATTTTTAGGAGCTTGGAGGGCAGAGAGATAATGAAATATAGTTTCATCTTCTTTCTCAATATCCTGAAACATGTTAGTTATGCCACTTCCTCCCTCTTTTTCTATCTTCCTTCTGTCTTTCCCCCACATCATGTTTGTTCAATG
This sequence comes from Paguma larvata, assembly GCA_030068075.1. Lineage (NCBI taxonomy): Eukaryota > Metazoa > Chordata > Mammalia > Carnivora > Viverridae > Paguma > Paguma larvata. The sequence goes on from CM057829.1 coordinate 72,315,573, forward strand.
GGCTGAGCAATTCCGCTCTTCTCATTCTTCTGTGTTTCCCCTCACTGCAGTGTCTAAAGCACTGAATCAACCCCCTACCTCCAGAAAACATTCATGACCATCTACTCCCATTAGAGCATGTCAAGGGGATAGGGTGGTGGTCTCATTATTCGTTGAATACTCTTAGTACACTCCTTCTGACAGGCATATCGTTGAAGAAGTTTTCCCATTACCATGCTGCATGATTCATCATAATTCATCAGATCATTAAAGGACTCTTCTGATCATTCTGAAAAGAAAAAATGTATGCCAATTTAAGGGACGCCCTGGCTAGATGATATTAATAGTTTATTTTGCCATCTAAGTAGGATGTTTGGGAAAGGAGACAATACTGCCATAACACATCTCCAGCACTGTTACTACACATGTCATTCTTGGACACAGAAGTGAGTCTTGGGTGGACCACACTCAGATTCAGCCTATGGTTGCTCGTGTTTAAAGACTGTGAACCTGGAGGCTCCCGTGGGAGGTCATGGACCTAACATGGGCTAAGCAACTAACATGTACCAAGTTCTTTGTTTGGTGCCTGTAATAGTTCACTCATTCTCACAAAGAATAAATGCACGGTAATTATTCTAGTTTTCTAGAGGAGGTATCATAATGGTAGATATCTTAAGTATTTCACTCAAAGTAACAAGAAACTCCTAAATAAGTGGAGAAGCTACCATTTGAATTCGAGTATATAATACCAAGGATGCCATTTTCCTAGTATGTTTGTAAGCATTTGTTCTTTCCTACTCAGCAAGCATCACTAATAAATCATGACGGTATCACCCCCATGATTGAATACAGTCTAAGAAGCATTGAAAGAAGTTCTCCAGATGCCCCCCACCAGCTGATAGCAGAATCCAAGCTCATCAAGATTGCTTTCTGTCTACCAGCATTTCTATATTATAGAAATAAGAAACTGAGGAGATCAAGAAAGTAGGCCTAAACTATAAAGACTTTCCAGCTTTAGAGCTGAACCATACCTACATAGTCTCGTTCCTTGAGAAATTGCCCCTCCTACCCAGTCACATCTTCTTATTCTGCCCACATTTGCCATCTTGTCTCTTTCAGATTAGTCATAAAATTATAAACTGCTTGTGTGTCAACACCCAATTGCCAATTGTTAGTCCTACCTCACAGTAGCATTTTAAACAGTCTCTTCTCCTCAAAAGCCATTTATTCAAATGTACTAACTTTATGCTTGAGAATAATTGGGCCCATTAGCAATCTAACTATCCCTCTTTACCTCCTTGCCATCTCTCCTTATTATAGTGGATACATTACCATATGATATGGGGAGAAAAGAAGTGGTAGATCATAGAATATTTTCAAAACAAATTTTTAAAGTTTATTTATTAGAGAGAGAGAGAGAGCTGGGGAGGGGCAGTAAGAGGAAAAGAGAGAGAATCCCAAGCAGGCTCCTCACTATCAGCGCAGAGCCCAATGCTTGGGTTGAACTGACTGAACCATGAGATTATGACCTGAGCCAAAATCTAGAGTCAGATGCTTAACCTTAAGACTGAGCCACCAAGGCTCTCCAAGATTACAGGACTCCTAATCATTTACTGGCAGTGATTTCTTTCACCTGAGAGGAGTCCAGAGTCTTTCTCTAGTAACACTGAGAATTTAACTTATATAGAGCTGCCTGGAAGTGAGTTAAATGCTCACACACGGATATGCTTACTCAATTCTCAGAAAAGTCTTTTAAAGTTGTTGCTGTTAGTAGCCCATTACACAGATGAGAAAATTGAAGCTTTTAATAGACAAAAGTAATTTGCCTGAAATCACAAAACTAGCCAAGAAACAATGTCTGTATTTGAACCTGAGAAATCTGTCTGCACACTTTTTAAGCAGCATATTATACTGTCTCCCTCCATTCACCACATACAGACCGCTCTGTTTCTTAACTGGGACACTTACTGCCTAGCATATGATGTAGACAGAGACAATAAAGGAGATTGTTAGCAGGACAGAATTAATTATGGAAGCCATTCGGAATCATTTGAAGTCTCTATCCCAGCCACAGGGCCTCCCTCCCACCCATTCTGTGGAGACTATGTGCTACAGCCAAAGGCAGGCGTCTGCCTCTTGAGGTCTTTTTGTTTCTTTGGCAACCAAGTGTCTTCCAGTCCTGAAAAATGTAGGATATACTCAGATCTCCTCCATTCTTGGATTTGACACCTTCTCACAGATGAAGCTCACTGTGCACTCTGGAACAACCCTGCTCATGGCTGGGTTTTAAGGTGCCTTTTATCAGCTTAGGTCAGACCTGCTGAGGGTTTTATTCCAGGGCTAAACTCTGGGATTCTGCTTTGTCTTTGTCTAAAATTTCCTTAAAGCAGTCAATCTAATAGGGATAGCTCTGAGTAACACCCACATATCATATCTGTAGCTCCAAAGTTTCATTACATTTCTACATGTCTGTAAGAGCAGAAAAAATAACCTAAGCTTCTGTGATTGGATTTTGATATCATAGTGGAACAGATCAAGTATTTTTAATATCTTGCACTAAATATACTTTATCCTTAATAATCTTTCAGTATTAAAGAGTTAAAGTTAATATTTTAATACTAAAACGTCATACAATGATGAGACTAGGCATGTAGATATTACCATGCTTAGACTGTGGTAATGCAACTTAGGAGAGTAAAATTGATTATTATAGGTAGAATAAGCAAAAATATAATTTACAATTTATATGCAACATTCATTACCTAAATTAGAACTACTATAGTTTTATAGTTTTTTGGACCTTTATGTCCATCTTGCTTTCTCATCCATTATCTAGGCAACAAATAAAAAAGATTAATAGTTATTTAAATCACTATGGACAAATCCATCAAGCTTAGGCAGGTCAAAATTCCTATCACCTTTCATTTGTGGTGGGAAGTTTTCATTCATAGATTGCTTTATTGTGGCATGGACTCCATGAAGCAAGTGATACCATGTTTTATAATGGTGGATGCAGGTTGATTTTCCCATGTAGGTCACCTCTCTGAGGATTCACAGTATGGGTGTGCCCAGGCCATTCCTTACTAATAGTCTTTGATCCCAGAATCCATAAACAACCCTTAATAATCTAGCATATTAACTATCTGTTAGCACCTTCAGTGAAATTTTAGACAAAGAATACTTTAGATCTGAAAATGAAAAAAAAATGTTTACAGGATTGGACCTAGAAGTGGCTAAGGAAAAGAAAAAAGATACAAAAAGTAGGAGCAGATCAAATATCAGTTCAACATACTTCACGAATTTGCCTGGGGCTACTCCATCTATAGAACTCAAATTAATTTTTGGCATGGATGACTTATATTGACAATCACCTGACTTGACATAAAGAGGTAGAGAATGGCATCAGACTCGTGCCATCTGGTATAATGGTTCCTTTTTTGAGAACCAAAAGTAAAATTAAAATGTAAGGAGGAAAACAATGAAGATTGTAGTTGGGAGAAATGAAAAACACATTTTGATGTTTATTTCACTGGTCTCACAAGGCTAACTTTGTAACAAACAAAGGGATGCGGTAGATTAAAAACTAGCATTAAAATAAAGAAATACAGAAATGAATCAAGTATTTAGAAATGGAAATATACAGATCTTCCACTTTAGTTTGTACAGCTGTTTGTTTTTAAAGCATAGAACATCTAAAATAGAGTTATAAACCAAAATCATCTTGGAGACCCATGAAATTCTTCTTCTAAAATGGTTCCATTTTCTTGGTAGAGTCTCAAATTATTCTGATCACATTAGTTTGTCTTGGATAATATTGGTTCAGTTGAATTATCTAATCATTATTGCCATCTCACTCAGAGAATTTACTTTGTTTGTCATTTTCCCACAATCTAAAAGACTTAAAAAAAAAAAAAAAAACGACTTTAATGCCCACAGTATTGTTTATAAAAATAAAGGTCAAAATCATTTTTACAATTGCTTAATCCAAAGATTTTTCTAGTCTTGGAAAGACGTGTGGGTTCTAATCCTGGCAAGTCTACAGAGAATTCAGAGAATTCTTTTAGCCTTTTCCTATTTTCCTGGAATATTGTGATAAAAAAGAAACATGAGTTGGCACTTATTTTAACCTATAGAAGAGCAAATAACACATTCAAAATAATAAACTATGAACAACTCAATATTCAAGTAAGTTCCATTGGGCAATTTGGATAATCTGCTAAAAGTTTGAAAAAAGGATACCTGGAAAATGCTAGATATGACATTTCTCTGCATGCTTCTAAAAATATATATATTATTAATAAAGAAGGAGAATACCTGCTAAATAGTTTTGGAGGAAATTAGGTATAGATAGATAGATAGATAGATAGATAGATAGATATGATATAGATACAGATAGATATAGATATAGATAGATATAGATATAGATATAGATATAGATATAGATATAGATATAGATATAGATATAGATAGATACAGAACCCACCCTGTGAGACTAGGGTACACCATAGCAAGTGAAATACAATGTCAAGGTAGCTAATTTCACTCCCTGTTGATTTTAAAAGAGAATCAAGATAGTTCATGAAGATCCTTCAGAAAGTGAATGGAAAGCTCTTCATTTGACTTAACTCTGGTTAATTTCAAGAGTAGTCTGTACAACTATTGGCCAAAATCGCTAAATTATTTGCAAACATGGTCATTTTTTTTAACGAATGGAAAATGCTTTCTTTTTTTAATCGTTGACCGTACACTTGAAGAATTTTTTTTTCGTCGAAAAGGACTATATTCTATATTAAAATCTTATTAGCAATTTTTGAGGTTATCCCCAGTAAAGGGAATGTGCATATACAGTCTGCATCAGGGGCTTTTTCATTAAAAATAATTTCTGAATTTCCTTGCAAGTTTTTAAAAGGTTTAATTTTGTTGCTTTTATACAGACTAAATGCAGACTAAATCCAGACTAAGTTCTGGATTCAGAACTTAAAATAAGAGGATGTCACAGACTGGATGTTTGTGTCCCTCAAAGTCATGTTGGAACCTAATCCTCAATTTGATGGTATGATGAGGTGGGGTCTTTGGGAGGCAATAAAGTTCTGAAAGCAGTGCTTAGGTCATTAGTGCCCTTATAAAAAAATATCCCAGAGACATTTTTTGCCCCTTCTACCATGTAAAGACACAGAGAAAAGACAAATATCTACTAGGAAACTATTTCTGCCCATACATTAAATCTGCCATACATTAAATCTGCGAAAGTTAAGCAGATTTTTCCATTAGAAACAGCACACCAACCCTTCAGATATTTCACCAAGCCTTAGCGTGAAAAGAAGCCAAAGCAAACATAAACTGAGGCAATAGCCAACACCAAAGTTTCAAACCCTATTAAAAAGAATGCAGTGGTGTTGAAAATTCCATGGCTTGAGATACAGTGATGCATCCAGTTGTTTTATTTGTAATTAAATTGGAATTATCAAGATATATTTTGGCCTTCCAAATAATCTGATAAATATTAAAAGACCTTGAAATGTTAATCATTGCAAATAAAATTAGTTATGTGGAGATTATTTCCAGAAAAAAAAAAAAACCATTTGATTGTTTTACTTACAGTCAACTTTTGTTGGAAGGCAACAGTCCCCTCATTTTCACTTACAAAACAAAGTACACAGTACATTTGATTGTTTGGGCTTTTGAATTTGGCTCTGAGTCCTTTGAAGTATAATCCTTTTACTGGAAATTCAGTTAAAGTAACTCCTTCTATCTCTAAACACTAACCAGATAAACCACATTTCCTGTCTTCACTCCCTTTCTCCACCTCTCTGCAGATTTAGTGCTGATTGGCAGTGAAGATTATAGCGTTTGACAACAAGGCAGGTTGATGAAAACAGTCATCTTCTATCATTTGGCATCTATTTTCCTCTCTTCCGTTTGTTCGTGTACAACTATTGTCAACCCCGGGTACTCATTAGACACCTGGAGGGCTTTTCAAAACCCTTCCCCTTTCCCAAGACATTTTCATTTAATAGGTCTGTGGTGGAATCCAAATAATAATATTTTATAAAGAACTTCTCAGGTAATTCTAATGTGTAAACTGAATTGAAAACGCTCTGTTTACAGGAAGTTGGGATGGAAAGCTGAAGCAAGGCAGGAACCAAGGCTAAGAGTGGCCTCCTGATAAACCAATCACGATGCTCTGAGCCTCCCCTCAGTGAGCCAATCAGTATAATCTGAACTTTACTGAGCCAGTTGCCTGGTGTGCGTGGAATAGACTCTAAGACGCCACCCTCTCAACTGGAAAGGGCACAGGAATCAGCTGCCATCTTGATAAAATGCAATTTCCGATTTAGCATGTCAGTATGGGGCCTGAGATTCTGCAATTCTAATGCGATTCAAAGGGATGTTGCAACAACCATTCCACAGCTCACACTTTGAATGGCAAGTATTTAGGATAAATCTGGTCCCATAATAAAAATGTGGCCAAATTTCTTTCAAAAGAATGTAATACTGATATAAAAGGGTGTAGCAAACAGTTACAATAATGAAACTTTAGAAACAACCTAAATGCCTAATAATAGTGCCAATGTGAAGGGATAATATTCAATATGTGTTTTCAAAAAGTTGTGAGTAGCATCGAAAAATAAGTAAAATATACAATGAAAAAAGTAAAATATAAAATTATATGTAAACTACATAGGAATATCCCAATTACATTCGAGTGGGTGGAAACAGACTGAAAGTGATCCAGTACATAAACTGTGAATGCAACAGATTTCGTGATTATGAGCAAAATCACAATTATTTTTTGTATAGTTTTCTGTATTTTTCATTTTATTCATTTAATATTATTTATGATTATAATGATATTTAAACATATTAAGCAAAATACATCAGATAATACATTTCTTTTTGACATTTGTATCAAGGGACATCTACAAGATTTAATCCCCATTAGTTTAACCCTGAAATTCACTCACTTTATCAAAATTTCCTTTATATCTATTGGCATATATCTTTTTCACAACTCATGATTAATTTCATGTGTTCATTATTCGCTGTGCTTATGCAGAGTAATACTTTCTTAGTTTTGTCAAAAAGTAAAAGAAAAATCTATGTGGAGCTTCAAGACACTTGAATATGGCAATTGTGAACCTAATGAAGTTAAAGTTGATAACTCTAATCCCTTCTCTTTTCAGGAAATTACACACTCGTGAAAAATAGTTTATATATGTGCACATATATATGTATAGCATATGTACGTATACATATATAATCTCTAAAAATAGATTATATATACATAATACATATATATATATATATATATATATATAGGAGGAGAGAGAATATATTATTGCTTTGTTGTTTATGGATTTTGCATCTATTTTTCATGAGTGTTATCATACATGATTTTTCATCATACATTGTAACCATACATCATGATCGAGTTATATTTATTCCAGAGATGCAGTATGGTTTAAAATTTTAAAAATTAATAATAAAAGATTTTATTCACCATGAAATAGGATCTAACAAGGCAAAGACCCTCATACCGTGGCAAGTTATTTGCAATACTGAAGTAAAAGCCACTACTCCTCTATTCACAAGGTTCAGTCTTCTCAAAACCTTTGCCTTTGTCCACTATGATCTCATCTAATAAAATATAAAGAACACCTATTCTCTGGTGAATCACACTTACAAAGAAAGCATCAACACTGCCTTTGAGTTTTAAATCCACCTGAAAGCAATACACAAAAATATGTGGGAGGATGAGAACTCAGCAGGCTCTTTCATTAGAAAATGGATCTTCCTGAGCACATTTGGACAGGGCACAAGGACTCGGCCTCTCTAAAGTGTGCAGTTGCAGTCCAGAATTGACCAAAGGATAATGACAATTTCGACCAAGATCAAACCTTTCTTGAACAGAAAACCCTCTGCGATCTCCCTATGGTTGATAATACACAACCAAACCTGTTCTGTGTGTTTGCCTGGAGCACCCCTCAGCTCAATCCTGCTCAGTCCTTTGATGCCACTGAACAGCTTCCTTTTATCTTGCTGCCCACGAGTACTCTAGCCCAGGCTGCAACAAATGAATGCTCAACTCTAACTGCATATAAAATTCACCTAGTGAACTTTTTTTAAAGGGTACAGTGTTAGGCTTTACCCAGAAAAATTGAAAGATAGAGCCAGGACATCATTTTATTTTCCTTTAATTTTTAAAATGTCTCCAGGTAATTCTAATGTGCAGTAAGGGTTGAGATCCCCAGTGAGAACTCACTAACTTGGCTTACCATTGCCTTGAACAAAACACAGCACCTTAGGGTCTAACCATTTTAATACTGATCAAAACTTTAGCCAAGGTAGTGGGATTTAAGGCATCAATTAAAGCCTAAAGAGAGAAAAAAGTAAACAATAACAACAACAACAACAACAACACCCCACAATTTTGACTATAGCAGAGCCTCTGGAGGTGCCTTTAAACTCCGGCAAAATATGTGGTCCTCTTCTTACCTGTTTATAATGGTAATTCTCTCATAGTTTAGTATTCTGGGAGTTTTTTTTAAATCCAATTTATTCAACCTCCAATATGCATATGCTTTTATGTTTTGAGATTTTCCTAGACTGGCTAGAACTCTGGGCTATGCTAAAGAAAGGAAGATTGGAGTTAGACTGGTATGTTTTATGATACTTGTAAAATATATTTCCATTAACAGTGATTAGATTATCAGTATGAGCTTCTTATCCTTGTCAGCAGCTGTTCTACCTGTCAGATCTAACCAGAAGCCCTACAACCTTCATCTTTCTACCCCAAATCAATCTGATCTTTTAAACTTGGCTTCATGTAGATGCTTCCCCTTCCCCAAACTGATAATTTTTCTTCTTTATATTTCACCAGATTAGGGCCAGATGAAATACAGGACTGATAGTTAAATTTGACTTCAGATTAAGAAAAGTAATTTAGGGAATGCCTGGGGATCTCAGTTGGGTAGGCTTCCAAGTCTTGATTGGTTCATGAGATCAAGACCTATGTGGGGCTCTGCACTGACAGTGCAGGGCCTGCTTGGGATTCTCTCCCTCTCCCTCTCCGCCCTTCCCACACTTGTGCAGGACTCTCTCTCTCTCTCTCTCTCTCTCTCTCTCTCTCTCAAAGATAAATAAAGTTTTTTTTTTTAAAGAGAAGTAATTTTGGACACACTTACACTGAATAATTACTCATTATTTATATGATATCAAATTTAACTGGGCATCCCATTTTTTTTAAATTTTTATTTTATTTGTTTGTTTTTTGCTAAATCTGGCAAATATCTCCTGATATGCAACAAAGCATTTGGTAAATTTGTTTGACCTTGGAATTATGGCAGAAAAAGAAAAAAAAGTTGTGTTATTTCTCACCTTAAACTTACAATCAAACCAAGAAAAGGAGAATCCGAATTTCTAACTTTTTCATTAAAGACTTGAGGGGAAAATGGATAATAAAGCAATCTTAGTGGAAATCGGTCTGAGTCAGCATTGAAAAGATCAATTAAGAAGAAAAATCCAGGTTTGAAAATATCATTATCAACATGACATTTCCTTGTCATTAATTGCTTTCCATTCAGTAAAAATTTTCTGGAATAAATTCAAAAGTCATTTGTTAATCAGCAAGATTTGCTTTTAAATTTGGTTTAAAAGTTAAATCAAAATGAAAATAAGACTATGAAAATATTTCATTCTGCCTCAGCTTGTTTCATACATGGACTCAGCACCAGAATTTTGATACTTAATTACTTCAAGCTCATAGGTTTTAATTATTTTATTAAATAGTTTTTCTAACAATTAGATGTTTAGGTGTTAAGCCTTCTTCAGTTTTACATTTCTTTCTATAGTTTCAATGTGTCTTTTAGGGGGAGAGAAGAATTCCCAATAAGATCATAAATTACATGATGGCATAGAGTAACATTATCTTCACCTTTCCTTCCAACTTTAGCCTCATCATGCCACGAGCCCCCTGTCCTCTCACTAAGTACCATGTGTGGATTGCATACAGATGTGTACCTTTCTCAAAGAGTTTTAAAGAGAAGCTTCAACATTTATTTATATAAGAAGGGAGAGACATCATGCTAAGATTACGGTCAGCCCTGGGCATGGCAAGGGTGTGCTTGTCATTTAAAAAACAAAATCCCCAGAAGACTTGTAGATGTACAACAAGAGATTTGTACAAGGGTATTTATAGCAGTGCTGTTTATAATTGTAATAGAAACTAAACTAAAATTGCTAATAGTCATTAATAGCAGAATACATGAATCATCACCATGTATTCATATAATGAAATACTAAAAAATACTTGAATTTCATATACACAAAATAACATGGTCATAATGTCTACCAAAGGTAAGTAAGACATGTAGCATAATTCTATGTATATAAAACTCTAAAGTATGTAAAACAAAACAATATACTCTCTAAGTTTACAAATAATGTAGTAAAACTATAAGAAGACAAGGGACTGAAAAATACAAAATCCAGAGAATAGTTACCTCTGAGGGAAAGGAACAAACTGTATCACTACAAGGTAGTGATAATGGTCACTTTGTTAATGTAGGTGGCAGTGGACACTCTATTATGATTCTGTGTACCATCTATATGTTTTTGCTTTTATTATCACAATAATATTCATTATACAAACTAATAATAAGAAGCAACTTTACTTTCCCAGGCACATTTGTTTGTTTGCTTATTTATTGAGTGTATATATATATATATATATATATATACACTACATATATATATATGTAGAGAGAGAGAGAGAGAGGAGAGAGAGAGAGTATATATATATAATATAATTAGTAAGCTGATTTTTTGGGCTTATTTTAATAAACATATCCAAATTAACATTAGATGGTAGCTAGCAGAGCCACAGAAGTTAAAGGAGGAATTTTAAAAGACAAACTTTATTTAAGCAATAAAAAGAAAGGGGTCGGGTTGAAGAAAAAATGACTGATGAAGTCTCAGAAAGTGGATGGGTTAATCTTAAACAAAATGAGAAAAGAAGCGGATGACAGGGACAGGTTTATAGAAAGTAAGACAGAGAACTCACAGTGAAACTCACAACGAGGGTGGGCCACGGGGATTAAGGGCTGAGAACTGTGAAGCTTTAGTAGAATTGATGAAACAATGAGATCTGTCAAGTAAAATTCGGATTGAGAAATTGTAATGATACCAATCTGCAAAACTGTGCGATTTTTGCCCAGCAGTTTAGAAATAGAGAGGGAGACTTTTAGTAACAGTCCACAGTTACTTGTGATGATGATATCTATAAGGGAGGGTTATCTGTAGGTCAGATAATCAATCATAACATATATGTAGTGTTCAGGAAAAACATTATCATTAAGAAAGGAAGAAAAGGGTCTCATTGAGTGAAAAGATAGAAGGGTATGGATGAATCAAAGATTAGGTATAGTGGAATAAGTTAAGAGCTCTAGAAGGAGGCATCAATCATCATGCTCAGTGAGTAAGACATTTACGTTTTCAGTGGTGGAACAGTTTGTACTTATAACAGGGTTCATGGTGTGATGTGGAAAGTGGGCAGTTGAGGTCAATGCATTGACTTCATTGTAAGTTCACTGTCATTAAAGAAGGTAAGGGACAATGAAGCTAAAATCACCAGCATTGAGAGTAATGTCATTCAGATTATGGGTGACTAGGAATGAGGAGGAAGATTTTGAGCCTGCCAAGACCTTCAATCAAAGTAGGTGCTTTGCCAGAGATTAAGTAGAGCACAGGAACAGTGGGTGGTGTACTCAGCTTACAGAAGCCTCAAAGAATTGTGACATTCTACAGGAAAATGGAGGAACTATAATCTGCAAGTGCTGAGATTTTTAGTTAAATAGCATAAGGACTCTTATAAATAATTATGAAGAATACTCAAATCTATAGAATTATCTGTAATTTTTTCAAGTTCATAGTAGTTGAATACTAATTCTTCACCAACCTGGTTTATAAGTTCTAAGCTTCCTAGAAAATATATTAAACAAATCAAAATGCACTGTGGTGTTTTTGGGGACTGAGGGAAAATAATTATAAGTAATTGTATATTATGTGTATATAACCTCAAAGAAGTTCACCACCTAATGGTGGCTGGGGCCATGATGTAAAAAATTACTAGGAGGAGAGTAGAAGTCAAGGCCAAGAATGAGGGGAATATTGAATGTTGGCTATAAATGGAAATAACTAGTCAAGAGTTCAAATTAGAGCACTCTTTAAATGGTGATGAAAGAACACACAATCTACAGGACTGACTTAGGACAGTTTCCCCAAAACACGGATTCTGAGGCAGAGAATGCTCCTGGGAATAATACTTGTAAGAAAATGAGGGAAGCTGAATTGGATGTAGGGAGAAGTTGAACTGCCATGCAGTTTCAACAAAGGTCCTCACCAATCCTATAGGGAGCTCTAGAACTAGAATATCCCTTCAGTGTTTTCCCAAATCTCCAGGAGGGCAGGACATTGTCCCCCACATGACAAGTTATTAGAGGTGGGCCAACCCCCAAGAGGGAGCATAATCTTGTGAAAGTCAGTTACATTGGCCAAAAACTATTCTAGAGAGGGACTCATCTGAGAGCGATCAGCATCTTGCACTCCCACAGCTGAGCAAGTGAGTGTAAACCGTGGCATATCAATTCATCTGTACAGCCCACCCCTTGTGTTGTTCAGATTCATTTGCCTCATATACTAAGTTGACCACACCTTCTCCAAGTTTCTGGTTGGTTTCCTCTTCTGAGGAAATTTACAAGAGGATGGTTATTAGAATAAACTGTAAACTCTGCCACTGCAGCTAGACTCAAGACCATAGGTGATACTCATTTTCTTCTTCCTCTACTACCCATTCCAGATGTCCCTCACACTTAGCTAGCATCTCTGCAATTTAGGTGGCCTGCAATTTAGGTAGAGAGACCCAGATCCTCATCCATAATGGAGCTAAATCCCCTGCTCACCATGCTCTTCTCAGGATGCTATGCTGTTCATTTACCATTAAAATAATGCAGAGAAGACAGTACTAGTAAATCACTCAGGTGCCAAGCTTAGTAACTTGATCAGATCCAATCACCCCTGCCAAAGGGGTGGCTTCTCTTCTTGCCTAATGTGTCTCCAACTCTGAAATGTTGAGGCAGCAACTGCAGTTTCAAATGTAATGGAACTCCTACTATGTTCTTGGGTGGAAGCATCCCTCTAGGGGAATCAGAACATATAGACTCACAGAAGTGCAAATTCACCAAAGAAATCACTGGAAATGATGAGAAGTGGGACTTGGTTCTTGGTTCTTAGACCCATATATTTTACCAATTGGGGTCACAGCACCGCAAATGGCCATGATTTGCGGTATAGACTGCTTCCTGGAGAATGGCGCTTCATCTTCCTAGGGTGTTATCTCCAAGCTGTCACTTCAGCTCCACCTTTACAAAAAAAAAAAAACATTCTATTTCTTTATTCTGAGGGGGCAGTAAGGGCAGAGAGAGAGGAAAAAAATCCCAAGCAGGCTCCGCACTGTCAACATAGATTCTGACACGGGGCTCAATTTCATGAACTGTGAAATCATCATCCTGAGCTGAAATCAAGTTTTGGATGCTTAACCAACAGAGCTACCCAGGTGCCCCCAAAATACTACCTATTTATATCATGTCAGTAGCTTCTTGCAAGCTTGGTGTGTGAGAAGACCAGAAATTCCTCTAGTCGTGCACCTGTTCTCACACTTCCAAACAAGTCTCTTGGTCTGAGGTGATATTATACAATATACCTTGTTGGTAGTTCAAACACTATGTAAGCTCTTGGATTACAGTACTGAAGGAAAGGGAATTTATATATGCAGTATGTGTTCATTCCAGATAAACCAAATTCCCTCCTCCTTTCAAGATGGTTTCATCAAAGGATAGTAGCATACCAGGGGCTCATCATTAGTCTCTATTGCTAGTGGTTAGGATGTTCAGCAGTGTGGTAGCTAGATCAGTGTTGGTGAGTGGAAGTCCATGCTGTTGGACACATGCACAGCCTCTCTACCTGCCACCATGGTCAATGTGTCCATGAGCTCATTGAATCAGCAGTGATTTGGCCAAGGAAAGTACTCAGTATCATCTGACAGCTGACTCACTCTTATCTACTTGTTTGTTTCTTGTCTTTTTTTTTTTTTTTGGTGGATGCTCTCTTATGGACATGTGACACTAAAATCTGCACACTTCATGCCAATTACCATAGGTCCATCCTGTTTTCAAGTATAGGTTTTATTATTACTCATATATGGAAACAGATCAGGAGACAACTGCCATTGAAAGGATAGTTTGTTACACTCACAGATCCCAAGGAGAGGGGGTTGGTCACAACATGTGGAGTCACACAGGGAAGTGCCATATTCAGGAGGCAGAGGGACAGGGGGAAACTGTAGCAAGAGCCTTTATTGGGATTTCTGTGGGAAGAAGCTTAGAGAGGATAAGCAGGTGAAATTGCAGGTAAGTTGTTTTCTATCTCTAGGAATGAACTAATTCTGGAAGGGACAGTCTCTCCAGGGTCAGCAGCAGGATATCAAAAAATAAAAAATACAGAATAATAAAACATGATTAATATAAATCCCTTGCCTCTTCCTCAGACTTGTTTGTCCCTGATTTTTCAACTTTCATCCTTCCAGGACCTTAAAAAAACTAAACAAAACAAAACAAAAACTAAGCTATTCACCACTGCCAATGAGTCCGTATATATTTTTACCTCAAGCTACTTCTTTCCACAGAAAGTGGATGATGAGATACACGGATAGAAATAGAGAGACTGGTTTATCTTGTGCCCTCTGGATCAGATATGTCTTACCAAAATCTTATACTTGCCACTATTTCCTTATCTGATTAATCTGATGTCATCAATATAATCGACCATCTACAGAATGTTCAGATGACCCAGGCTCTCTGGATTATGACAGAGAATAGAGAAGTTAACATAGCTCTGAAGCAAAAGATAAATGCATAGCTACTGGTTGTCCCACATTATTTCAAATTGCCTTTGTTGATTCTTCTTGCTATGGGGAAAACCAAACAAAACCAAAATGGATTCATCAGACTAATTTACCTAAGACTATGTTGATCTGCTTTAGAATAGATATGACATCTAATATATCAGTTGCAGTTGGGGTTACTATTTGCCTAAATTTGAGATAAGCTATTATCATATGCCAAGCTATACCTATTTTTCAAAGGGAATTTTTTAAAGGGAATTAAACAGATAGACTGATGAATTAAATAGACCACCATTCCTGAACACTTTAGGTTTTTAAGGGTAATGTTCTCTGATGTTTCTCCTGGGATATAAATATTTTATGATTTATGATTTGGGCTAGGGGTGGGCCAGGGGTGGGAAGGAACTGCATTTCAAAGTTTCCATTTGACCTACTCTACTCTTTTAGCTCTTGCCCCTCAGGACAAGGGACCAATGCAGGCATTCTGACAAGTACCAAATATATCCATTCTGATTGTATACTTGGGGACTGGAAAAACAATTATTAAATGGATGTGTGTATGGACCCAGTGAGCTGGACCTAGGTCAGGATTCTGCTTTTTAATGTAATCCATGAATGCCTCTTTCATTAAGAGGGGAAGTCTTGGTGATATCTGGATTCAAGATTATCAATCTCAACCTAAGCCCTAGGTGTAACAGTCCTCAAAATATCTGAGTATTCCCTTTACTTACATGAATGGCCAGAGGTTGCTTTAGGGAGATTGTTATATACATGTATGGTATTACAAGATGCTTCCTTATTCCTTCAGTCAGTAATTCAATATTTAAAAATAAGATGAGGTTCAAGTATTGGACAAGACATCATGATGTTTTATTGTAGTGCCTATCTAATAAATCTTGATTTCCTTTGGTTGTATAAATTTTATAAATTGAGCAATATTCTTATTGGCTGCCTATTTATCTTACACCTAGGAATATCACGTTCTGTAATGTCTTTGTAGTTTTACATAGGCCATATCTTGCTGGCTGTCCTTTAGACCTTGCTACCAATTATGATGATTGCACCTACACTGCCTCTAAAGTTTTAGTTTTGCCTCCTGTTCTCCATTATTCTGAATCCCTCATCCGCAGTGCTATCAGGGAGCCCAGTTCTGTAACAGCATCTCTGATATCACCCTTGGACTATAAGAGACATTCATCATTGAACTACTCAGAAATGCTAGAGCTTGGTTCCCCCTTATTAGAGCATCTCATCAGTTTGGTCAGTGGAGTTGCATCCAGGTTCTCCCACAGCAACCTGGGATTTTCCAGCTTTACATGGTGTACTTATTTCTCCAAACCTCTTAGTCTCTTGCTCCACTGTCTACCACAGTAGTTCTAACATCTCCAATTTTTTTGGTTGAGACCATCCCTTTTTCAAACTTCCAAGAATGTTACAACATTAACATTGTTACTTACAGTCCTCAACAGGGTAATAAATCTTAGATTATGAAGACAATGGTCCCATATTGATAAACTCTCTTTTACCCAAACTCATGTTCTCACCTCCCCACCTTGTTTCTACCCTCAGAATCCTGTATTCTTTCCAGGCTCCTACTGGTACACATTGGCTGGCCCATGTTGGCTAGTCCTGAAGCATTTCCTATTTGATGCCAGCATGTCTCTGGGTGGGCAAGGTTATGTCTTGAGCCTACTTATTTTTCTGATGCCTACTAAGAGAGGTGGAGATAGATCCTGAAAGGGTGTGTATTATGTTATGAGTCAAAGACCTCTGCATTATCTTAAAGCAGAGGAGGAATTCTAGACGTCAACAGGAAAAAGTGGGCTACCTCTATAAGTTCATTGTCCTAGGGAAGCTGGAGAGGAAGATTACTGAGTATACTGACCCAGATATCTCTGTTCCACATCTCAATGCCAAACACCTTTGAAGTCAAGGTCCTGAGTATAGTGGTCTTGCCAGAGTTAAAGATTCAAAGTTCTCTGGAACTATTCTTCCCTTATAATTAGGTCCTGGACTTTAGTCTCACCAATTTTTTTTTAGCCTTCTAATTTGAGATGAGAATCTCTTTACATGCTGCTTAAGAGACTCTTTGGCTTTCACACATCACCTTAAATTAGTGATTATTACCTCCTGCCTTTCATTGTCTTTTTCCAATATCACCCAGCAAAACCAGGAGATTTCAAAGTCCCTATACTTATTACTTTCTTTAAACTTCTTCAAATTTTCTAATTTTAAAAAAGGAATATATATATATATATATATATATATATATTCCTTTTTAATATTAGTTTAAATAGGTACTTAAGTTCTATAATAATGTTATAATTAAGGATATGTCAACATTTCCTCATTATAAATAAATCAGATAAGCAAACTTCTTACATCCTTCTTGTTTCTCATCAATTCCATTGAGTTAAATTACTAGAAGAGGAATTTTGTGGCCAAAATGATACATCTATCTTAAAAGCTTTTGGCATATATTGTCGAATATGTTCCAGAAATATTAGACTAGTTTACACTTCCACTAGCAGTGAATGAGAGGCCTGAATCCCCTAAACCATCCCAAGTTTTATAATATAATTTGTGGTGATTTTTGTTAATATGCCAAGAGAAAAAGGCATTTCCTCTTTAATTTTAAATATTTTGAATTTGAAATATGTTATTGGCTAGGTATGCTTTTCTTTTGTTAGTTGGGTACCTGAATTATTCAAAAAGGTCAACAATGATGCTCAAAACAATGAAGTCAACTGGTGCAGTGTTTACAAACTGTTCTCTGAATATTTGTGTGCTCCCTTACTGAGACACTCAAGAGATTGGAGGGAGGGAGCCATCTTGGGAAAGAGAAGCCATGCTGTGGAGGAAGGGAAAGGAGGCAGAGAACACTATTGGCAACCTATCCCCTCCACATACACACCCACTTTGTTTCGAAAAGTGTCTACATTATTTATTTTTTTAAAATTTTTTTAACATTTATTTATTTTTGAGAGACACAGACACAGAGCGTGAGCAGGGGAGGGGCAGAGAGAGAGGGAGACACAGAATCCGAAGCAGGCTCCAGGCTCTGAGCTGTCAGCACAGAGCCCGGCGCGGAGCTCGAACTCACACACCATGAGATCATGACCTGAGCCGAAGTCGGAGGCTTAACCGACTGAGCCACCCAGGCGCCCCTATTTTTGTTTTATTTATTTGGCATCTCCATAAGATTTTCTTTTAGGTGAAAGGTCAAGTAAAGCCACTACGAAAACCAATGCTTCTTGCCCAAACTTCCAGTGTTTTAGATGAGGAAGAAACTGAATCTCAGAAAAGCTGGTGGCCTCTAGCAGGCAAGACCAGCACCTTGAGCTGGTGCCATCAAAGCAGGTGATCGATCACCTCCACTTAACTGCTTCAAGAGGTTTTATTTTTCTGATCACCCAGCCAGAAAACAGTACAAGGTGATTCAAGTGTAAAAAGTGTCAAAACTTTCTCCTTAAACTTTCTCCAGTTACTTCCGTTCAGGACTCTTTTAAGTGTGACTCTCTTAATAAGTTCTTTACCATGAGTTGCCTCGACCAGCTGGTCTTTACTTTATATTCTGTGGCTCTCAGATAAAAGCAACCTCATCATGTGAATTTCTGTAAGTGCATTATTTTAAATGAAAGATCAGAGATTAAATAAACTGCCCCAGTTTTCTATCAGTTATGCACTGGGATTCACATTTTCCCTTATCTCTTCTAAATATTTGAGTGATAATGTTTTCCCAATCGTGGTTAGTGCACAATTTACCAAATCATAATTTACTGATTCAGTTTGGATTTGAGGAACATTATCTTAGTTATTCAGTCTTTGGACCTTATCAGAGCTGAAGATACAGTTATGTTTCAGATTTTACATATTTTGGCAATTGTTTTAAGCTCATGTACTCTTTTGCCCTAAAGCAGTTTCAAGAGAGTACAATTTTAAACATTAAAAAGGGAATAATGATACTTTACTTGAACTTTGAACTTTAAGGACTACCAAGTTTTGTGCTCTAAAAATAACCTTAATTATTTCCAGTTTTTCTACTTTTTCTATTATTAACTCTTTATCTTCTTATTTAATATTTCATATCCTATGATCTGTAACCACCACTACAGTAGTACCTTCTATGTGCTTAGAAATTTATCTGCAAGGGTGCCTCAGTGGCTCAGTCAGTTAAGTGTTCAACTTTGGCTCAGGTCATGATCTTGCGGTTTGTGGGTTCAAGCCCCGCATTGGGCTCTGTGCTGACAGCTTGGAAGCTGGAGCCTGTTTCAGATTCTGTGTCTCCTTCTCTCTCTGCCCCCCGCACAAAAGTAAATACATATTAAAAATTAAAAAAAAAAAGAAATATATCTGTATTACCCCATTTAGTCCTCATAGAAACAAATATTTAGGAGGATTAGGGTCTGTTATTATGCCCATTTCACAGATGCAGAAACAGAGTCTTAAAGAGGTTTAGTGTCAAAAAAGGCTTTAAATCATGGTTCATCTGTTTCTGGAATTCAAGTTTTCATACAGCACACTTTATGCCTCCCATGGTACAGAAAGAAATTCCACAATTCTGCGTTTGATTGAACCTTAATTTACGTGGTCTCTCCAAGCACTCAAAGTCATACTCCAAATTATAAAAATTTTACTAGACATATAGTAAAATATACTTTATACTAACTGCCAAATTTCTCAAGATCCCTCAAGCTGAAGACATCCTGTTACAAATACAAACACTAAGTTGTCTCAGATCCTTTAACATTCAGTAATTCACATGTGCATTGAAATGAAAGTACAAAATCATAATGGTTTGGTTTATAAAATCCTAAGCCTCTTGAAGGTAAGGTTTTTATCTAGCCAAAAGTATACACATATATGTATTTGTAAAATATGAGCCTAGAACTTTAAATTCAGAAAAATTGGGGACAAGTTTGCTAGATTGTCTCCTTTCAGAAACCACATCCTTTGACTTTCTGATTTTACTCATGGATAGATCTTCAGTTCTTGGATATGAAATGTTAAAAATGACAAGAACTAAACTCTTGAATTAATATAAAGATAACCCAGTAAATCTTTATTAGCATATGTGTTATATCAATTCTACAGATGATTTTGAAAAAATCATTAAATGATAAGAATTCATGTGGCCCCAATAACTGTTTTGATAATATTTATGATCTAAAAAGGGAGAGTAGAGCGAGAGATGTTGACAAGGTTGTTACTATCACTTATGGAAAATGAAAATGATCTAGAATTCAGTTTCACATTTTATATCTCGCAACACTGGGACAAGAAACTACGAGGTATTCCAATCATCTTACATTTTTATATGACTGGCAAAGAATCTGAACTCCTCCTTAAATGTATCTCACTGACAAAATTTTTGTGAGATGACAAATAGGTTTCATTGTTTATCATTTTGGAAAATAAACCCTCCAGCCTTAAACAAATTTGCTTAAGGTCAACACAGAATCCAGATCAGGTTACAAAGAAGTACCGTGAGATTCCACTTTAGTGTAACATTGCAATCCATTAGCCTCATTGTTACGTCAGTTGCCATTACCGGCTCTGCATCTGCAAATTTTTATCCAGCTACTGATTAGCAAGGTTTCTCTTGCAAATCAATATCTTAAATTTTTAAGGGATGGGTCTGATTGACCCAGCTCACCCTTTGATGCCAGGGCATAAGGCTCCTAGGAGAAATGTGATTTGTGCTGACATCACAACATGTGACAAGCAGGATTACTGACAGAAGAGTAGAGGCTCCTGAACTGCTGTTCTTGGTCACCAGAGAAGCCTTGGGTCCAGCTATCTTAAGGTCTCTGCCTGCTGATTTCCATTTTTTTTTTTTTGAGATTTCACTAGAAACTTACAATAAAGCTCAAGTTTTATTTGAGCTAGCTTGAGTAGGCTTCTGTTCCTTAGAAATAAAAAGCCTATTCCAGAACTGTTTCTAACAACTTTGTCAAAATTTATCACTTCCACTTTTCATGTCTTGAAATACATAGAGTAACTAATATACATTATTCTATCTTTGAAAAATTTTCTTTCTTAGAAAGTTTAAAATGAAAATAAAATATACTCCAATTTTGTGAAAATAGGCAATGACTCCAATATATAAGAAAAGAATAAATGAGGGCACTTATGAGAATTAGGAAGTAGAAAAAAGGGAGGGAGGGAAGGAAGGAGAACAGTGTTTCCCTTTGCTTTGCTTCCCAAAGATTTAGGTGTTAGGAGGTTAAGTTGCTTTAAATTTAAATACAATATGGCAGTTAAGTGGATATCTTCAAAACTAGATTGCTTAGGTTCAAATTTAGCTTTGCTAAAGTTAGTGGATGACCTGTGAAACCAGTCTCCCTGTGCCTCAGTCTCTCATCCTGAATTTGGTGGACTAACTTTCATTTTTAATGATTTATCTTACGTACTATAAAAATAGACTAAAACCTATGTATTCATAGTAATCTAAAAGATATATATCTCCAGTGGGAATTTATTATATTCTTCTGATTGGACAATATAGGACAAATAACCCTAGATAACTCTGTGAATTGGGCAGGGAGTCTGATGATAATAAGACTGCAGCTTCTTTCTTAGTGGTCCAAGACAGTATAGACTCTCTACGCCCCAATTTGGGGAATTGCAATAGGCCTAGATCGTAACACAGGCGTCTTTCTTCCATCAGAAAATCTTATAATCTCAAATCTTTTACTCCCTTTCCCCTGAGGGACAACCACTTAAGAGTCCAATATTCTCTTGGATTGAATAGTACCTGGGCAAAAAGTTTGTGCAATGATTCATGACAGATAGCATTTTTACTTTTGTCCCAATATCTCCTTTTGGTAGGTGCTACAAATCTATAATCTAGAATTACATAGATTCTTAACTTTGACTTGCAAATCCTGTTCTCCTTTAGGGTCTGGACTCTAAATCTTTGGCTGGGACCTTACTACCTTGATTGGTAAACATAAGACTTTTGGTTATTTCTTGGCTGCCTAGGTTCAATGCCAGTACTATGATGACCTAAGGGAGGTACTTGGTGTACTTCAATGCAAGACTGGTTTCAAACATCCAAAGTTTACTGTCTGGATTTCTATTCCCTTGTTGGCTGTGTTTCTTTGCCTAACCTTTTGGTTGGGTTTACTTGATCCTGGGCTCCTGATTCCTGGCACCCACAGTCCTGGTATTATTATACTCAACACTTGCCTCTTTAGAAACAGCAGACTAGATGGGTATCAGGACAGAAGGTACAACTAATGTTTACAGAGTGACTACTAAGTTTGGGAACTGCATTAGACACTAAAAATGTGTGTGTATGTTCGGTCCTTATGAAAACCTATAAAATAAAGATTTCAAATCCCATTGTACAAATGGGAAAACTGAAGCTCAGAAATCATATATAACTTGCTAGAAAAAGCAAACGATCAGTGAACAGTGGAATTTCTGGCTTCTCATCACCACTGAACATAATTGCATCTATGACACACCATTAGTAGCTGGAAGTTTGCCTTCATCCTTGACCTGCTTTCCTTCACTTCTTTGTTGAGACAGCTGCCCATGTGGTTACTTATTTATTTTTTTCTAAAAAAATCTCAGCTATTAAAATGAATCAGAGTTTCCTAGGACTAACAGCTCTTTGGGACCCATAGTATACAGATTCTTCCTGAATTTCCTGACTTTCTGTTGAACCAGAAGGTGAAACAGCATAATGGCTAATACAAAGTTTTGGGGCTAGACAAATATGGAGTCAAGTCCTGACATCAGCACTAACTGGTGTGTAACTTGGGTCTAATTACTTAGTATCTCTATGTGAGACTGTGCACGTCAAACTTTCAACACGACCTGAGAAGTGATGAAGAGTAAATGTTGAGTAAACACTAAGTACGCTTGTGCTACTATTTCATAACTATCCATTATTATTATGTTCTTCCAATGCACTCTCTCAATCCTGTGTTCTGAACTGAGAGGTCAAGCAAACCATAAGGCAAGTAAACATTAAGTAAGTGGCATAAAAACCCAAGGATTAGAACAATAGTTCTCTCTTTTCTTCAATATCTTGTTCTCAGCTGCCTAGCCAGAAAGGAAAACACACAGGAATGGAAGGTTTAAAGCTCTTAGAAGGGAGGAAAATATGGTCACACTCCAGTTCTTTTCTGAGAATTCACTTGATCTGTTATAATAAGTATTGCCTTTGAAACTAGGAAAAGAGTTAGTGGAGTTTTGATACAGAGGTTGTATGGAACCAGATTAATAAATGAAAGGTGAGCCAGGATTTGCTAATGAAACGCAAAACCTTTCTGTCTAGATCACTGATCCCCCTGGCTGGGTTGTCATGATATTTCATACCATAATAGCTTAGCCACAGTGCTGGGGGCACTTTGCACTGCAAAGCAGACACTAGTCCAAAAATACTTCTAAAAAAATTGAGTGCATAATGGCTAAATGAGTAACTCTGAATAAGCCTCTTGAAGTGCTTTAGTCCTATATTTGTTCTGTAAAACTAGTTCCTTTCTTATATTGACTGCTGATAGCTTCATCAAGGAATGGTGAGTACAAGAAATTGACAAACAATTTTATGTGCAAGTCAGTTGACCTGTACTGCGGTCATCCCAGTGTTATGTGACCTGAAGCAGATCATTTAGAATCTCTGCCCGCTGTTTTCTTTTCCATAAAACAAGTGTCTTAATGGTATCATCTGTGTGGTTTTACCATTAACAAATCACTCTCCCATGCATTAACTCAGTTCATATCACAGTCCCCTCCTTGCCTGCCTCCTTAGGTTGCTGTGGAGATACAAGTTAATAGGTAGGAAAAGCTTTTGAAACATTAAAGAAGCTAGTGAAATGCATGTAGTCATACTGGTTTCACAGTATAATTAGAAAATACTACATAGAGAAACCATGTTTCCATTGTTTAAACAGACAGTGTTTTTAAACCATTAACATAGGCCTCTACTGGACTATTTTAGCGAGTGAGCATTTAATTGCCCTTGTTGAGTTTATAAACCAGCCAGCTCTCTGTAACACACAGGCAGGGTCACCAATGGGGGAGACCTTCATCAGCTTCATGCCAAATGCAGGCTCTGATTGGCTCATTCCAAACAAGGACAATTTGTAGTTGTTATTCCAAGAAACCCACACAATGAAGAACTGCTTTTCCTTTTACACTTCCTATTGGTGTAGTAAATAGTAACCTTTTGCCAACCATTCATAAACCACTATGCCACACACATCTAAGTACCTATTTTGAGACATTCTAAGAAATATGCAATCTTTAAAACATCTTGTTTTTCAATTCTCACTTTTCTCGGTAAGCATATGATTTGAAAGCATTTACATAATGAAAAAAGCATTTGAAAAGCACATGATTGTGAGTTTTTGAAAAAAATGGCATAAAATGCTATTTGAAAAATCATAGACTCAGGAAAGCAGCAAGCTATTTTTGCTTTAATTTAAAAACTTGCAGATCTAAAAAAATGTTTTAACCACACAGTGGAGCACTGTTAAGTAATCAATGTCAATTTTGGCAGGCATTAAATGAATTACTGCCATACTTTCTTATTACTGTCATTTTAAATACCTTTTTAAATTAATAAAGGGAAATTGTTACAGGGAAGAAATCTATACATAAGACTATTTAAATTACCCAATTGGTATGTTCCACTTAAAAAATGAATGGCTTTGATTTTAAAAATTCAATGACAATACATATTAAATTTAATATAATAATTTTAGAAATAGAATTCAGCACTTTCAGACACCAGAATATCACTAGTGAAAATTCATAAAACCATATTTTCAACTTCTAAGAGCTTTCAGTGAAACCACTCAACTGGTGAACAGGAACTTGTTGAAACATTTTTAAATGAAATATAGAGCTCTAACACTAAGAATATGTGAAAAAAAAACTGCTCTGAAGCTTAGAGCAGGTAAATGATTGACCCCTTCACTCTGTCCCTTCTTCATCTCATAGGGCCAAACCACACAGAATGGCTTCTCTGCAACCTTACAGATAATGAATGTTAGTAGTCACCTTCATGTTTAGATTCACAAGATCTGGTCTACACCTCTAAGTGAAATAGATTTATTTATTTATTGAAATAGATACATGAAATCTGAGGATGATGCTAAACTTTATAAAATGGGCGAGCTCTTACAATTATATAACAGATTTAAGGATTGCAAAACTCTTCATTTATTTATTTGTATCTGGGATGTTAATTTTCAACAGATTAAAAAAACACCATGTTAAAAATTAAACAACACAGATGAATGAAAAA